>CP106733.1:169098402-170465069 GCA_025506655.1 Gossypium rotundifolium
TGTTGATTTGTCGACCTTTTCATTCTTGTGGATCGTGATCGGTGCACAATATTGCATGGATAAATCGTTTGCAATGATCGCTTTTTTATCGAGATGATACTATTTACGTAATACCTCCATTTGTTCAATCACCGTCAACAGAGATAGCCCTCGAATTTTCTCCACCATTATTCGCCCAAATTCGAGGAGTTTTAAGCAATGGTCCTGTTTCGTACTACTTAGAGGTTTCTAGAGTAATATGTGAAACTTTTGTGAAGGTGTCGTTAGTCCATTAATCGTTATTTCAATGCAAAATCCAAAGAGATCATAACTATGGATAAAACGGTTAGTTAGGCATAGCTCAAACCAATGGGTTAAGCAAAAGCAAGTGTAATTAGGAAAGAAATTTATTGGCAGTATCTTGCAAGGTAAAAATAAAACTAGGTGCCCGATATCGCATGAGCTTCTGTTCAAACTTCGAGGACCATTATAGACTCAATATGTGTTTGGGGATCCGATATGTCGATGCTCCAAGATGCAACATACTTCTTCATTGTTAACTCAAGTGGTAAGACTACGATGCCTTATTTTTGATCAAAATTTGCTCTGTTTTCAACTCAAACCCTTTGATCAGCCATGTTTTCACCTACCTCTTTTCCTTTTTTGTGTGTTTTTTGTTTTTGTTCTTTCACCATTTTTTTTGCAAAACTTTTTTTTTACTTTTTGTTTTTTTTTTTGAATTTGAACTCACGGATTGACGGTCGCCATCCATCCATTTTCCGAATTTTTATAAGGCATTTACTTTTTTTTGAGTCCTCTTGAATACGAGAACATTTCTTAATGCGTCTTTCTCAAATTTTTTGCAACATTTTGTCATAAGCCCATATCATACTTTTGGTACATTCACCACGTACTTTCAATCAAGCTTAGACATTTCTCACCCAATCAAAGCTTGTGAAAAGGAACCTTATCTTCCAACAATTGTTTTTTAATAAACCAATGAGAAAGATGTCCGAAAGTCCGCCAACTTTTAAGAGACCTGTAAATGGTAACTTCTATGCCAACTTTTACAAGTCTCAATCATTTTTTCAAATTTTGAATGGTTGGCTATCTCGCCGATGGGTTCGATTTTGAGACTATAAATTGGCTACGTTTTTCGCATTCTTTATCGCCTTCTCTTTTTTCTTCTTCTTTTTTTTTTTTTTCTTTTTTTTTGTGTTTGGTTTTTATGTTTATTTTATTTTATTTTTTTTTTGAATTTTTTTTGAATTTGAATTTGAAGTTGAAGTCAACCGACTTTGTAATTTTGACATGAACGCTTTACCCTCTTGGTAAGGTAACCAAAGGCTATGAATATGAATCGATGTGCCAAAGCTCTTGAGAGCGCTTGATAGCCATGCCATAGGAACGCTAGCCTCAATGTGTCTACGGATCATGTGATAATGTCTTGCCTTATTCTTGCAGTGAACTAAGCTTCCATCTTCATCTCCTCTTGGCTTGTAATGCACATTGAGGTAGGATCGCTATTTAACAAGTTAGAAGTAGTCAATCTATCTTCTAAGTCCTTAGATCCTTCTGACATATCTTAGAAAGTCCAGAATCGCCATGTCATTGATATCGGGACCCATCCCGATGAAAGCAATTTCAGAAATGAATGATTATTTATGGATGAAGAAAAAAGAATATTCAATAGACATAGCATGGATAATAAAAATATTGGTTCAAAAGATGCATTTTATTGAAGTAGTAATTGAACACACCATTTCAAAGAGATCTTATTGCTTCTAGGATTAAAGCAACAAGTATACTTGACATTACTCTGGTAAGCTTCTAAATACTATAGGAGTTACTTCCACTATGCTAAACCCTCATTGCTTTCAAACCATTTTGCATTTCCCATTGAATGATTTTCATCGACACCCTTTTGTTGGTTCTGGGTGGGTTAGGTTTAAGCCATAACATTTTAGATTGTATCCGTTCAATAGCTTTTCCAATTCCAACCACGGTGAAAATCGTCTCTATTCGGTTCGTCTCTTTGAATCTATCTAACCGGGTCAATACAAATTCTTTTCATTTCTTCACAAGAATCAAATCCCTTGCAATGTTGTTTGGATCACAACGATGAGCCCAGAAGTTCGCAACAGCCTATCCTTCCATCTTAGATGGTTCCACCAATTCCATCCCCCATTCTTCAGAAAGAAACGACCTTCGACTTGGGTGAAATTAGTGTTGAAAGAAACACCATAAGAACGCAACATTGGCTCGGCACTATGGTTGCTCCCCTGTGAAGCATAGGATAAGGCTTTCACTCTTTCCTGAGATTTCTGTCTTAATCTCTAGTTAGTGCTTTGTCAATTGCAAGTACGTCAAGGAAGGGAGCTCCAAAGGAATGTATGTAGGTTGTTTCGGCTCTCGACGTTAAAGCATTATTATAGGCGATAATCTCGGATTCTCGGTTTCACCATTAACTTTTTTACACTTTTCTCCTTCAATTAAAACAACGGATCTTTACACAACCGCCGCTCAATCCAAAGGATCTTGTACTGTGATTGGATGGATGACTTTTGTCCTCGTGTTCTCGTGGCTTCGTTTAGCGGGATCTATGGCATTCGATTGGCAAAGAATCCACAACCGGACTAGGACGAATATTAGGAAAAGGTCTCTTTGAGTGGCTATGAAACTTGAATGGAAACCCCTATAGTCAAGGGTATCTCCTCCAACGTCTGTGAAGTCGTTCGATTATCTTGAAAGATTGGCAAACCAAGAGGCATCCCTACTGCAAAGATGTTACCTTAAAATGACAACCATCACCTTCATATTTCTTGAGAGTTTTAGATTTCTGTTCACTGTTTGAGTCATCGGGTCTTGCACTATCGTTGTTTCAGTTAGATGTAACATCCTTAAATACAATTGTAAACTTATGCTTGTTATTTGGAAGAGTATCAACAGTAAATAAACTTTTCTCCGCGTCGTAAGCAAAGTCCTTTTCACCAATTCATTGTCATAGGTCTCTTGCCTTCTGCCAATCACTTTCTTTCCAACACCCTTGTCGCTCTGAGGTTGCCATTTTCACATGAAAGAGAAACACCGTAATGGTAGAAGTGTCTATCCGTACCTTACCCGCTCACTTTGAAGTGATTGGTGAGTATAATTACTCTCACCATGCATTGCCATGAAATGTCATACAATCTTTTTCACATCCGATTTAGTTTTGATCGAACCACATTAGGAAGCATAGGTGGTCGAGATTTTAGCACTTGCCCATTTGCTCAAATGGATCCATTCCCTTCTAACTGCCTAGGTTCTTACTATATACGGATGACTGCATTGTCTTCTATTTTATCAAGGAACCCGTTCTCCATAACCAGCTTTCTAACTCAGAAACGGATCGCGAATCAATGCTTCTTAAAATATTTAATGATGTGCATAAAAGAATAAAACACAACGAGTTAGTATCATGGAATATAAAGCAGGTAAAATAAATAAACACCTATCTGGGTGACCACTAAGGTTTGACGTAGTTCTATCTAAAGTGGGCTCTTTGGGTTCACTACATGTGGTTTAGTTCTAAGGTAAGGGTACCCGAACTAGCAGATTCCTCGATCCTCACCCATTATAGGCTCATTTAGACCGAGTTCAGTTCAGGGGAATACATTTCCCTATGGCTACACGGAAATGAAAATCTCACGAAGACATATGTACAGATGTATTCCGAAAGCGATCCACTATCCTGCACGGAGGTGAAGATCTCACGAAGGAGTAGCTTCTCACTCCCACTTAAAGGTGTGACCACAACGGTCATGCAATGCAATGCCGAAATTAAAACAACATGCAATAAAAGATCGTAATTTTTAAATTGAACTTTCAAACTTTCGACAAAAGACAGAAAATAATCAATTTATGGCTTGACTCTCTAAATCGCTCCCCAGTGGAGTTTCCAAGCTGTCGTAACCATTTTTTTTTTGGAAAAAACAAAACGGGGTTCGACTTCGGGTTAAAAATAAGAGTAAAATGGGAGTCGCCACCGATCTTTATTTGGTGTGATCGGATCACCTTTATTTTAATGAAGCGTTTTGTTTTACTAAAACAGTGTTTTTGGTCTGCGAAGTTTCAAAAATCGGGTTCGGAGTCTCATTATTACGAGGAAGGGTTAGCACCTCGATCGCCCAAAATTGGTACCAAAATGATTAATTAGTGTCTTAATGTCGGATATTTGAAAAGATTTTTTTAAATTCGGATCTTTAAAAAATGTATTAGGATATTTGAGATTTCTTTGTTCCGAGAGGGTACAAACATCACATCCAGCACGTTAGGATATGATATTTCTAACCTTCGCAATCAAAGCTATCTCATGATTTTACGAAGTTTACCAAAAGGATGTTTAGTTATTTAGTCAAACGGAAAATCGTAACCCAGCATGTTAGGGCACTACTCCCCGAATTCCTAAATACAAAACATTGTCTTTATTTCAAAACCTTTAAATGGAGTATAGTAATTTTACAAAATGCATTGTATCGGATTGAATTTAAGAAAGGGGTTGAGTCAAAATTTGAGATTTCTTTGTCCCGAAAAGATATAAACATCACACCCAGCACGTTAGGACACGATGTTTTAATCTCTCATAATCAAAGTCATCTCGTGATTCACGAAACTTCGTAAAAAGGATGTTAAGTTATTTAGTTAAACGGAAAATCTCAACCCAGCGCGTTAGGGCACCATTTTTCAAATTTCTAAATACAAAACATTGCCTTATTTTAAAGTCTTTTAGGAGAAATATGATGATTTTACACAAGGTGTTTTATTCAATAACATAGTGCAAAACTAAGAAAACAAGTGTAGATGTGAATGTAGTAAAAACAAATAATAATAATAGTAGTAATAATAATAATGATACCAATAATAATAATATGATAATGACAAAGTATAAAAAAATAAACGAATAGACAAATAAGATAAGAAATGATAATGTCGGATAATAATGATGGTAATGATAATAATATAATAATAGTAATAACATAATAATAAATATAATATATATATATGCATAGATATAATAATAACCTATTAATAATAACAATATGATAATAACGTAGTGGTAATAATAATACATATATGTACATAAAGAATGATAATATAATATTAATAATGATGATAATGAAAATATTAATATATTAATAATAACATATAATAATTGAATAGTGATGAAAATAAATAATGATAAAAATAATAATGGTAAAAATATTTTAGAAGTAAATAATAAGATATAAATAAGAACAAACAAAAATGTGTATATATATATATATACATATATATTTTAAAAACTATAATATAACTATAGTGTTAATAAAGATATTAGGTAGTAGTAATAAGGTAATAATAATAATAGAAAATAAAAATTTAATTAGGTTAAAATAGTAAAGAAAAGCATAAAAGGGACTAAAATTGAATCAAAATGAATATTGGGGCCAATTTGAAAATAAAAAAGGAAGGAAGGACCTCACCGTAATGCGCTAAAAGCGGAGGGACTAAATCAGAAATAACCCTTCGCTCAAAATGCGCTGAAGATGAAACGGACCAAAACGAATCTAAATAAAAGTTCGGTAATTTGAAAGAAAGCGAAATTGATTGCAATAATATAAAAAGGCGGAGGGATCATGCGAATAAATATTCCTTTTTAAAAACACGCGATCCTAGGCTCAGGTCAGTCAAAATCGGGTCATGTTCAAACGGCGTCGTTTTGGTGCACGAGAGGCACGCCCAAAACGACGTCGTTTTGGAGGCCTATTAAGTCCTCAAAAAAGAGTCCTTTAGGATTTTAATCTGCTCTTCTTGGTCTTCCTCTGTAATTTAGGGCTGGAGATGGGCGGTCTTTGATTTCTCTGCGGTTTTTCGAAACCCTAGCATTCGACAATTTTTTTTTAGCTTCCTTATATCACTATCGTATACTAGTGGTCCTCCTTCCTCAGTAATTTAGGGCTTCCTCCTAGTCATAAACTAGAGGTACCCTAGTCATAGGGTAAAAGAAAGAAAGAAAATTTAGTAAGTAAAATAAAATAAATTGCGAAATTTAAAATAAAAAAATGGCTAAAGTAATAAAAATAGAGTTTTCTTAATATTTTAGATCCCCGGCAACGGCGCCAAAAACTTGATCGCTGAAATAAGAGCTTTAAAATTTATAAAGAATGTGATCGAACCTGGAAACTAACTTTGACAACGATTAAAGGCAAGTGTACCTATCGAACAATAGTATAGCTTAGGCGAGACCGGGTTGTCGAACCCAAAGGAACTAAAAGTACTAATACTTACTTTCTTTTTATTATTTAGCCTAAAATATAGAGTGATTGGTTGATTTAGTTTATCGACTACTAAGCTAAAGACACAAAGACAAAAAGAACGAATTGTGAAATAACTTGAAGAAAACTCAATTGATCACGATGATACCCTCAGGAAGAATCCACCTAGACTTCACTTGTTATCTAACACTGAACCATATGATTTATTCACTTAGTTTGATCCGTAGGACTCTCTAACGTATATTAAACCCTCTCTCGAGGCGAATAACGTCTAACCTTAGGTTAATTAGTGGAACTCTCGTTCTCTTATAATAACCCCCTAGAATAGCAGTAAATCGATCTATAGATTCCCATATTAGGTTTCACCCTAATCCGACAAAATCTCGTCACCCTATCTCTAAGTGTGCGATCAACTCCGCTTAATTATGCTATATCTACTCTTAAGCAGGGTCTATTCCTCCTCCACCTAAGCACATCAGATTGGATTAAGCATGCATAATTAAGAACAAACTAAGTATTTATCATATAATTGAAAAATAATAACAAGATTCATCTAGGTTCATCCCTTCGTGTATCCGAGGGTTTAGTTCATAACAAAGAAAGAAAACATCTCAAGAGAAAAGATAAAACAAAACATAAGAAATCCCTAAAACCCCATGAAGGAATTGAAGGAGAAATCCACCATCTTGAGTAGAATTTCGGCTTCTTGGGATGGATCAACTGGCTATCTTCGAGTAATTCCCTTAATCTGACCTTCTCGGCTTGGCTCATTGGCCTAGCTTTGACGCCCTTCTCTAAGATGCACTTAGGATATTTATATAGACTTTTAGAATGCTTTACTTGGTCCCTAAGTGTCTTAATTCGAGTATAGTTCCTACTAAGTGTTTAATTAAGCTTTGAAAAGTGTTTCTTTGTCTCAAAGTATCCAAATCCGAGCGAAATTGCTCTCTCCCACGGCAGAGGCACGGCCAGCGCACACTCCCGTGTAAATTGCGGTTGGGCCGTGTTTCAAATCTGTTGTTTGAAGCACGGACGTGTGAAGTATTTTGACAATGCACGGCCGTGTGGCTTAATGTTCAGGCCGTGTCGATTTTCTTTTTGGCCTAAATTGGCCCGTTTTAAGCCCGTTTCTTGTTCTTTTTGTTCTCGGGTGCTTTCCTAAGTATAAGACATGAAAAGAAAGGATTAAGAACACCTTTTTACATAAATTGAGGGCTAAATCATCTAAAAGCATACTAAATGTGGGATTAAAATATGTTATCATTACGGTTTACGGTTTATCACTATCCCACGTCTATCTTTCCATTTTTTATAGCATTCTCAATGATCTCACCGGACATTACCATATTTAAAAAGCTTACGGTGGCACTTCCCAACATATAGTTAAGGAACGGGACCTTCAGAGTATTGATAAAGAGCATCATGGTTTCTTTTTCCAGTAGAGGTGTCTGGACTTGTATAGCGACTTCTCTCCATCTTTGAGCATACTGTCGGAAGCTCTCATTTGTTCTCTTCTCCATATTCTGCAAAGTGATTCTATCAGGGGTCATATCTGTTACATGACTATACTGCTTCATCAAAGCTTGGCTAAATCTCTCAATGAACTGATCTTGGTACGACTCAATTGGTTATACCATCTGGACGCTGCCCCATTTAAATTGTCTTGGAAGCAGTGGATCAGTAGTTGATCATTGTTGACATGCCTAGTCATTCATCTGCAGAACATAGTGATATAAGCTTCGGGACAACTATTTCGTTGTACTTCTCAAACTCTGGCATTTTGAATTTATGGGGAAGTACTAGGTCCGGAACCAAGCTTAGATCCTTAACATTCATCCCTCTATAATTATTAGCGCTTTCTATTGCTCTGAATTTTTCTTCCAACCGTTTATATCGGTTCTCTAACCGCTTTGTGATTCTATTCTTGCTCTTTCTCTTTCTGCTATATTATCTAGATTGGGAACAGCGGGATTGGCAAGATTATCTCCTGAACCTGAGCCAGTTTAGAGGTTCACTGAAGCGTCAGCTTGGAATTGTTGAGGCCTGATCGTGACAGATGGCCTTTGTAAAGCTACTTCCGGTTGTGCTCGTACATGTGGTGGAGTAAAACCAGGGGGATATTGATGATACTCAGTATTCCCCTCAACAATAACCATTGGACTTTTTCCTTTATCCATAAACCCATTCAACAGCTGCGTCATTTGAGTCTTCATATTTCGTGAGATTCAATCATTTTTTCCATCATATCCTGTTGGATCTTAGCGAGCTGTTCCTGCATCTGTGCTTGCATCTGTTCTTGCATCTCCCTCTACATTTGTTCCAACTTTTCTAATCTTTTATCCATTATTTGAGTTTTCTTTCTTGTGCTGTAGGGATGCGTATCTGGTAAGGTTTTGTCGGTTTCTAGGTTGCTGAAATAATTTTTAATAAATTAGAGTTTTTCTACAAATTTTAATGCATATGTCATAATGTAATTCCAATGCATGAAATGCAATGCACATGCTTGGAATGAATGCAAATAGAAAGAGAGGCGTTGATTCTGAATTCAATTCCATTAGAAGAACTTTTCTAGAAAATAAATTCCTTTACATAAAATGGATTACATGTGCAACTTTGTCCTCATAGTCCAAGTGAAAACACTAATCCTTTTCTTCATATCTGGATGTTATGGTTGTGTCCCATGAACTTTCTCAACAGATGCCTCTTCTAGCTCCTTGTTGCTTGATCCAGGCCGTGACTCTTCACTCACTTATCCTCCGCAATGCTCTTAAGCTTCTTTAAGAAAGTCGATACATGATGGCTCTTGAATAGTCTTTGTCGGCTTGAATCCTCGAGCAAAGTCTTGTATTCTTTTGCGGACCATCAGCCTTCTCTCGTTGTTTATTTGGACTATTCGAACGAACGTATTATAATCCACTTTATCAAGCAATCCATTTCCTTATGACAAACTCTTCTATTTAGCAATCGAATATTAATCAACACCTCATTTCTATGATGATGCAATGCAATGCAATCAAAACAAAAGAAAATACGTTAGTATCATATATAGATGGTAAAAATCAAATCAAACAGAAAATAATCAAACACCTATCTAGGTGACCGCTAAATTTCAAACAGTTCTACCTAAAGTGGGCTCCTAGGATTTATTATATGTGGTTTGGTTTTAAGGAATGGGTACCTGAACCAGCAGATTCCTCAATCCTCACCCATTATAGGCTCATATGTAACACCCCCTACCCGTATCCATTGCTGGAATAAAGTATGAGGCATTATCGAGGAGTATGGAATACTCACAGACAATTTAAGCCATTTATCGCTCAAATACCGAAATTGACTATAAAAGTTTCTTTACACATATAGTGCACTTAAGGTGCACCATTCCATAATTATGAATGAACACATTTTTCAAACATATGTCATGTTTTTATGTATATCATAGTCTCGTATTTCCATGTATCAATTACCATCATTTTCTCGTATTTCGACAAATACGTGTAACAATTCATAAACATGCAATTCACTAACCCTTCCTGCCAATCACAATTTAAATTGACAAATTACTTATTGAGCCCAATTTCAATGTTCACTACAATCTATCATATAAGTTTGGATGTACGTATCCACCAATAAATTCCATGTACAGGTATCATCATCTCATATTTCCACATACATTACTTTGCACATTATGAGCTCAAATAACATATACAAGACATACCAATGTATTTCAAATACGTTTTCATAATATTTCATTTAGAATTTAGTTTATTTCATATTAGAAATCTTCTCATTAACTCATTTGGAATACCAATTCATATAGATAATAGACTCAAGGATAGTACAAATATATAATCACAAATGAACTCATTCGTCAACCAAGTTCTACGTTCATGTCTCATCAACTCGTATTTCCTTATATCACATAATATATACCATGATTTCCATTCCCTTGATATTTTTCCATATTTATCCCGTTGAATTTCTTGGAATTTTCGATGGATTTTCAAAGGTACACTTTATTGTACAAATCTAGGTCCGTCAATTCATGTTCATGTGTGCACATTTCCATTTCAGATAGCACACTCCATGAACCTCATCCTTACAATGGATTACCGGTCGAGCTAAATCCTGTAAGAGCACACTCATGAATCTCATCCTTACAGTGGGATTACCATCGAGCTAAATCCTCAGAATATAAACTCATAGAGTATTGTCGGGATTACCACCAAAGCTAAATCCCAACGACAATTACTCTAATGAGCTTGGATCCAATTACCAGTCCGAGCTAAATTCAGACCCTAATTGGATTACCCGTCCGGCTAAATCCATTTTCCACATATTCTTCGGAGGGCTATATCAGATCACCCGTCCGGCTAGACCCTTTTACCATCAATTCCTTTTCGAGATTCATCAATTTTCTTTTCATTCAACCGGATTTCTTCCCTTTTATAAAATATATCAATGTTTCATCAACTTTCATACAATGAACATTCAAATTATATTCATATCAATAACATACATTTCAAGCATTTAAGAAGATAATTCAAGTTACATGAACTTACAATTCGATTTTTATACCATAACGATAATCTTAGTTTCATAAGAAATATTTGAAATAAAACATTATATCATTTCTACCTCAACGTTTATCAATTATAATCGAGCAAGTGATCAATTTATACACAAGTAATTCATTTATTATTTTCCTCCTCCTCCTCTCCATCCACATCCTTAGTATAAACAACACACTTGTAAGTAACATTATCTATAATTTTCACTATTTACTTATATGAATATTCAAGCTGTCCATCCGTGTCATAGTCACTAAATTATTTTTATCTTGAGCTATATAACTCTAAATTAAGATCCATAAATTTTATTTGAAACTAGACTCACATATATTCTTACCATAATTTTTCCAGAATTTTTGGTGTGGCTAATTAGTACAGTTTTTAGTTAAGTTCTCCCCTGTTACACAGTCCTACTGCTCTGACCTCTCTTCACTAAAAATAAATTATCTCATAGTACAATTTTCATATAGTGTTTTCGATTATTTCTAATGAAAATAGGCTCACTAAGGAATACATAAATATAAATTATAACTCATAATTATTTTTTACAATTTTAGTGAATTTCTAAAGTAAGAACAGGGGCTCACGAAGTTATTCTAAACCAGTCTTACCAAAATTTAAATATCTCAAAATGTAGACTTCCTTTGCTTGCTTTGTTTCTTTTATATGAAAATAGACTCAACAAGCTTTAATTATATATCTCACTCAACTTCTAATTCAATTTATACCATTTTGATGATTTTCAAAGTTAGACAACTGCTGCTGTCCAAAACTGCTTTAGTATAACATGTTGATTTCTATTTTGTCCCAAATTCCACATTTCATACAGTTCAATCCTTGCTCAATTAACCCCTCAATTGAGCTAATTTTCTCATTTAATACTTTTCTCTATCATTTTAAACTACTTCATAACCTTTGAAAATCATAATTTTAACACTAGGCCTTAATTTCAACTCTTTCACAATTAGGTCCTAAAACTAATTTTCATCAATTTTACTCAATAAAATCATCATATAACAAAATTAAAGCTTAAATTCAATATTTATCCATCATATTATTCCAGCAATAATCCACATCAACTTTAAAAATTAGCCATAGAATCAAAAACTAATGACATAGTAAGTTGGACCCAATTGTAAAAGTCTAAAAACATAGAAATTTCAAGGAGAAAGCAAGAATTAAACTTACATGAAGCTTGAGTATGAAAAAAAGCTTGAAAATCTCTCCCATGGCTGTTTTTCAGCTGAAGAAAATGAAGAGAAATGAAGAGAATTCTAGATGTTCCAATTTGGTCCCATTTTTATTTAACTAATTTTGGCAATTTTCTAATTTTGCCCTTATTTCACCAATTTCCTGATTTTTCTAAACTATTGCCGCCCAAAATATCTCCTTTGGCTTATTTTCACTTTAGGTCCTTCCTCATTTGACAATTAATCTATTTAATCCTTCTAGCAACTTTTACACCTTTTTCAGTTTAGTCCTTTTTATTTAATTAACCACCCAAACGTCAAAATTTTCTAACGAAATTTTAATACTAACTTATTGACATTCCGTAAATATTCATAAAAATACTTATGACTCGGTTTATAACACCGAGATCTCAATACCTCTTTTTCTCGATTTCTTGACCAAATAAATCTTTATAAAACATAATTTACTATTTTAAAAAATATTTTAAAAGCTACATTTGACTTGTAAATATTAAATAATATGGTCTACGAGTTCATTTGTCAGATTTGGTGGTCTCGAATCACTATTTCTGACACCACTGAAATTTGGACTATTACATCATATGGATCGAGTTCGGTTCAGGGGAATTCATTTCCCTATGGCCATGCGGAGATGAAAATCTCACGAAGCACATAGGTACAGATGTATCCCGGAAGCAGTCCACTAGCCCATGCGGAGGTAAAAACCTCATGAAGGCATAGTTTCTCACTCCGACTTAAAAAGTGCAACTACAACGGTTATGCAATACAATACAAGAGTATTCTACGAGACTCGACATTATTGTAATCATAGCACCAACAAATGCATCAAAAGAAACATGATTTTTCAAAACAGTTTTCCAAATTTTCAATCAAAAGGACAAAAATTAATCAATCTATGGCCTGACTCTCAACCAGTCCCAGTGGAGTCGCCAAGCTGTCGAAACCATTTTTATTTTAAGTTTGAAACAATGGGATCGACTTAAAAATGTGATGTGGAGTCGCCACCTATCCTTTTATTTAGGTGTGATTGGATCACCTTTGAAAATTTTATTGGTCTACGAAATTAAACGACAAAAAGGGTTTGGGAGTCGGTTATGCACGAGGAAGGATTAGCGTCCCCATACGCCCCAAAACGGGTATCGAATCGATTAATTAATGTCCTTACGTTGAAAACTTGAAAATATTAAGGCATGATTACTTTTTAAAGAAAATTAATTTATTTTGAATTGAATCTCAAGATTAACTCGTTTCAAAGGAATAAAAATATCATATCCAGTACGTTAGGATATAACACGTTTATCCTTTGATATCGAGATCATCTTTGGTCTTCAAAACATGCAATTAAAAAGGATATTTGGTTATTTAGTTGAACAGAAAATTAACACCCACTACGTTAGGGCATACTTTTCCGAACTTCCAAATATACAAATATTGCCTTATCTTGAAAAATTTTCAAATACGAAATCTTAAAATTTGGCTCAATATACAATTTTTAACAAAATGAAACATTTGGGTAAAGGCTTGAATATATCAAAATATGAGGCATAATACAATAACAAAATGCACAAATATTAATCATAAAATACACATACATTAAACATCATATTAACAATAAGCTAAAAAGTACAATAATTCTACAAAATTGACAATGGCAAATTATCATAAAAATTAAACTTTGAAACTAACAAATATATTTAAAGTAAATAAAATAAATTAATTTTAGAATTAACACTTTACGGAATTATTTAAAATAAAATAATTTATGAATGAATTCATTAGCTATATATTTTAAAATGAACTTGCACATTTACAAATATACATGCAAACGTATATAAATAACAAGATATAAAATATATGAAATAAATTAAAATATACAATAAAATACGATCTTATATATATACATATATGTATAAAATAATAGGATATAATTATTTTAAGATTAATGTTATATAAGTTATTAAAGAAATACATAGTATATAATTTGGAATTAAATATTTTTACAATAAACGTAAACATAATACATATAAATGGAAAATAACAAATTAGAACATTATAGAACCTATTTCAAAATAATTTGATTAAAATAACTTGAATAATGAATAAATCAAAGACTAAAAAACACGAACTATAAAAATTAACATTTAATCGAAATGAGGTTAAAAAAAATAAAATTAAGAGGCTATTATATAAATAAACAAAATTATTTAAGCAAAATTGAGGATCATATTGCATTTTAGCTTGAAAAATAAGGGATCAAACTGGCAAATATTCTAACATCCAAACACAGCACATGAACAAGACTAGATTAAAATGATGCACAAATTATGGAGACTAATTAAAAAACAAAGAAAATATATAAAGGATCTAATTAAAAGTAGTATGGAAATAAAAGGGACCAAACGTGCAAATTCCCCTTTAACACACAAACACGTAGATCCTGGGGGTTCTGGACCGGATCTGGTCAGGGCAGGCCTTGTACGGCGTCGTTTTGAGGCCACTTAATCAGGCTTCAAATGACGCCGTTTCACACAATTTTAAAAGGCTAATAAAGCCTGGAAATCAATTAGAAAATCGGCCCCCTCTCTTCTTTAAAAAACGAAACTCTAGCTCTCCTTGCTTTTGCTTTCACCGCCTCTAAAATCCCCTCATTTGTTCGTTAAAACGCCACCATAAACGGTGCACAATGGTTCACGATGGTTTGATTTAACCAACGTCTTCGTCTAACCCCGATTGCGACGGAGAAAACAAGGACGGAGTCGCACAAAGGTATCTTTCTTTTTCTTTTCATTTTGTATATGTACTCAAAGTAAAAATGGTGAAAATAAACTCTAAATCGAAGAGAAAAGAAAAAATGAAATCACCTTTTTTATTCTCTTTTACTGTATTTTGTATCAAAAATCCCATTTTACATTCGATTTCGGCCCTATTTATAGCCAAATGTAAATCAAAAAATAAAATACAAAATTATTCTGCTTTCTTTGTATTCATTGCCATCCCTCTGTATTTTTTTTTTTCGTTTGTTTATTTGTTTGTTCTGAATGCACCATGGAAGGAGGCCCGAACTGTCATGGGCGCACGTGGGGAGGCATGCATGCGGCGCTAGAGTATTTTGGAAACCCCTAGGGTTTTCAAAAATTTTTTTAGGGTAGTTGGGCTTAATGGGCTTGTAATTGGGTATTTGGGCCTATTTATTGGGTCTTGGTAGTAATAGGTTCGGGCTAACAAAGGCTGGACTTTTTTGTAATTTTATTGTTTTTGGACTATTATTATTGGTTTTATTTTGGCTTTATTTTTATTATTTTGGGTTAAATGGGCCGGGCGAAATGGGCCTATTACAACATCATTGAGCTAGTTTCAAGAATTCGAGACGTTTTTGCACGATCATACCAAGGCACGCCAAGCTACTGAAACGTGGGTATACTGTTAAGATTGGTGTTTAAAGAGCCCATGTTAATGGTTCTACGATAGCCAGGCTAATCAGGAGATTCGAGCTGTTGATTTACCAAGAAAGGAAATTGCACCATTTACGTTGTAAATGCCAAATTGAGGAAGACAAAATTTATGTGCTTCCTCTATTTTTTCTATATGTGGGTCGATCTCGTCAAAAGCATCTAGCCGACACCAATTCATCTTCGTGGTTGTTAATTACTTCACTAAGAGGGTGAAGGTCTCTTCATATGCCAAAGTTACAAAGTCAGCAGTCATCAAATTCAAATTCAAATCCAAATCCAAATCCAAATCCAAGCCCAAATCCAAATCTGAATTCAAATTCAAATTCAAGTTCAAATTCAAATTTAAGTTCAAATGCAAATTAAAAAGTGGCAATAAAGAATGCCATAAAAGAACATGTCTAGCATAATCGCACAATGTCAAAGATCTACAGTCTGTTTGGAAGTTAAGATTCCTTTTCTCCAAACTTTGATTGGATGAAGAAGAATGTCTCTAGTAAGCTTGATTGAAAGTATTCATCACGGTCGAAAGTACAAAAATAGATGATACAGGCTTATGACAAAAAGGTTCGCTCAAGAGAATTTCAAGATGGGGACAAGAGAATTTCAGGATGGGGACCAGGCATTAAGAAGGATTCTTCTCATCCAAAAAGACTTCAGAGGTAAATGTCAAATTTGGAAAAACCTTATGGGGTGAAAAAGGTTTGTTCGGAAGATCATTAACTTTGACCAAGATGGATGGCAAGGACGTGCTCAAACCGGTGAATTCAGATTTCAGTCTAAAAGGAGAGGCCAAGGTGAAAACCCGCAAAGGGGCACTTTGAGACCGTAAAAAAAAAAAAAATTAAAAAATTCAATCAAATGAAGAAATTAAAAGGAGAGGCCAAGGCTAAAACCCGCAAAGGGCGCTTTGAGACTAAAGGGGATTTGAGTTGAAAACTCGAAAAGTGCAGCTCAAATTTTGATTGAAAGTGGGGCACACAGTAGTCTTGCTATACTTGAATCGACAATGAAGAAGTATGTTATGTCTTGGGCATTGACAAAGTACTCCGGATCCCCTAAACGCATATCGAGCTTAAAATGGTCCTCAAGAAGTTGGAACAAAGAAGCTCTGGCTACGTTATCTGGGGCACCTAGTTTCCATTTTACCCATTTTAAATTTGTTATTTGTGATTATATTATTCTTTTCAAAATATGTTCATAATAAATTTCCTTCTTGATTGCGATTGCTATCTTTGATTAGCTTATTTGTTTCGAGCTATATTCTTAATTAATTTCCTTCTTGTCCATTGTTATGATCTCTTTCAAGCATTTTGCATTGAAATAACGATTAGTGGACTAATAATATTTTCATAAAAGGAGTTTCACATATTACTCTGGAAGCTTCTGAATAATACAAGAACTTTAAACAGGACTATTGTTTAAAATTCACCAGGTTTAAGAAAGAGTCTAAACTGAGGCTATCTCTCTGGATTTTTGTCAAAAATGGTGATTGAACAAAATGACAAGATATTGCGTTAGTGATATAATTTTAACGAAAAATGGGCAATGTTAACTCATGTGTAAAAGGGGAATCATTCGCGAGAAAAAATGATATTCTGCATCCATGCATACACATTTGGTTAGGTTAGCTGAGGAGTGATCAGTTGATTGAACAAGTTACAGCCCTCTACCTTTAAGTTGCAGTGGTGTGGATGGAAAATGATACAAGTCTTGTACCCTTGAATAGCAATGGGATGGATTGAAAAAGAAACAAATCCTATATTTTTGGAGTCGCAGTTGGATGGATTCAGATCTTATACCTTTAAGTCACAATGAGATGAACCATGAAGTTACATTGGGGCAAACCTGTTGAGTAAGATATAATAGGTTTCTCAGATTTTTTGTCGAGAATACCAGCCGAATAAGAGAGCAGCATAATACATCAGACCTTAATGAACAATAAGCGATGACGCCTTAAACTTTTAAAAAATGGGATCATTCTCATGAAATTCTGCATTCATTCAAGACACATTTAGTTAGGAGCATTCGATTTATTCTGATCATTGCATCTTAATCATTGTAAAAGACCATTCTCATAACATTTTGTATTCATGCAAATGTCATTCATAATACATTTAATTATGAGCATTGGATTCATTCTGATAATTGCATCTTAACCATTTTGCATAAGCATAAACACATAAAATTGATTTTACAGAATAAGTCCCCGAGAGGACGGGGTCGCAACATCGGTGAATTCACAGATCTTGTCTTCCTAAGTTTACAGTGAAGTAGATCGAAAATACCAGTCTGGCATCCCTGAATTTGCAGTGGAGCAGATTGAAGATAGCAGATCTGGTCATCTTGAGTTTGCAGCGAAGCAGATCAAAGATTGTAGTCTTATCTTCCTAAGATAGCAAGGAAGCAGATCAAGATTTTAGATTTCATTCCTTTAAGGTAGCAGTGGAATAGATCAAGGATGACCAATCCTTCTCTCTAAGCAGTAGTAGAGTAGGCTGAAGATTGTAGATCTTGTCTCCCTAAACAGTAGTAGAGCAGATCAGTTAAAGATTGCAGATTTTATCTCATTGAGTAGTAGTGAAACAGATCGAACACTTGGATTCTTATCTCCTCGAAGTTCTAGTGGAGTAGGTTGAGGCTACAAATCCCTCCTCCCTGAGTTTACAATGAGGATCAATCCGTATTTATTTAAAGTTTCAGCAGAGAAATTGAGGTTACGAATCTCTTCTTTCTGAATTTCTATCTCCTCGAAGTTCTAGTGGAGTAGGTTGAGGCTACAAATCCCTCATCCCTGAGTTTACAATGAGGATCAATTAGTATTTCTTTGAAGTTTTAGCAAAGAAGATTGAGGTTATTAATCTCTTCTCTCTGAATTTCTATCTCCTCGAAGTTCCAGTAGAGTTGATTGAGGCTACAAATCCCTCCTCCCTGAGTTTACAATGAGGATCAATCTATATGTCTTTGAAGTTTTAGCAGAGAAAATTGAGGTTATGAATCTCTTCTCTCTGAATTTCTATCTCCTCGAAGTTCCAGTGGAGTAGGTTGAGGTTACAAATCCCTCCTCCCTAAGTTTACAATAAAGATCAATCATTATTTCTTTGAAGTTTCAGCAGAGAAGATTGAGGTTACAAATCTCTTCTCTCTGAATTTCTATCTCCTTGAAGCTCTAGTGGAGTAGGTTGAGGCTACAAATTCCTCCTCCCTGAGTTTACAATGAGGATCAATCCGTATTTCTTTGAAGTTTCAGCAGAGAAGATTGAGGTTATAAATCTCTTCTCTCTGAATTTCTATCTCCTCGAAGTTCCAGTGGAGTAGGTTGAGACTACAAATCCCTCCTCCCTGAGTTTACAATGAGGATTTATCCGCATTTTTTAAAGTTTCACGATTGAGGTTACGAATCTCTTCTCTCCGAATTTCTATCTCCTCGAAATTCCAGTGGAATAGGTTGAGGCTACAAATCCCTCCTCCCTGAGTTTACATTGAGGATCAATCCTTATTTTCTTGAAGTTTCAGTAGAGAAGATTGAGGTTACGAATCTCTTATCTTTGAATCTTTATTGCAATAAAGTTCCGAAGGAGTAGATTGAAGCTACAAATCTCTTCTCCTGAAATTACATCGAATTGGATCGAAGCGCTAGTTTTCATACCCTTGAAGATGCAGTGGGATGGAATGAAGCTACTCAAAGAAGAAAAGCACCGAAAGAAGTCAAATATTTGAGGACCGAGCAAAATGATCATTTTTGAAGTCTTTGCTCGATTCAAAAATAATAATTAAAAGAGGGGCAGTTGTAAGAGCCCATTTATGCCCGGGGCCCAATAACAAAATTAAAACCAAACAAAAAATAATAATTAAAAGTCCATTTAACAGTTTCTTTTTACAAGGCCCAAATAAGCCCAACAAACCTAACCCTTACTCAATTAGTGGCCCAAAAACAAAGACCCAAAGTCCCGAAGCCCAAATATTCTAAGGTACCAGAAACCCTAGGGGTTTCCAAAAATTTCTAGCGCCGCAACCCTCCCCTGCACACGCACCGTAGCCCCACGCATCCGAGCCTCCAACGCTCACCTCCGTACGCCACGTCTGCCTCCATACGTTAGCTATACCTGTGAAAAGGACAAACCACGACAACAGAGAGCAAAGAGAAAACAAAAAAGAAAAAATAGTTGTATCATTTTTTTTATTTCGACATTAAAAGGCCCGAAAACAAACGATTGTAGGGCTTTTACACAATTTTTACGAATATACAACGAAATACAAAAAAAAAGAGAATAGTTTCAAAGGTGATTTCTTTGATTTCGGCGTTTTCAGTAACGGATTTTTTAATTTTTGCTTCGACATTTAAAAAAGGGAATATACAAAGAAAGAAAAGGGGTTTCTTATCTGTTGTTTGGCGTCGGTCTGGCCTAACTGGTGTTTGCTTCTTTGATCCAAAGGTCAATGGATCTGGGATCTGTTTGCGACGGTGGTGGAGGTGCATTAGGCACCAATGAAGCCCATTGGTCGATTGAAAAGGTGGAGAGTCTGAAGGTTTTAAGAAAAATGTTTTGAAACCTGTTTTAAGGGGATTTATTTTAGTGAGTTTTGCGAAATGGCAGACGGCCATTCAATTTTCTTTGGGTTTTAAGAACAAACAAAAACGACGCCGTTTAGGTTATTTCAATAACCTTGAAACGGTGTCGTGTGGGCTAACCCGACCCAACCCGATCCAATACCCATAAGACCCGCGCGTTTTTGTGGTAATGGGTTATTTTTGTATTTAGTCCCTCTTTGTTGGACCGCTTTCCGATTAAACCTGTTATACATTTCTTTTATTCCTTAATTGGTCCCTATAATTTACATGTCATTTCGATTCTGTCTAGTCCATACGCTACGTTTTGAACCACGAAAATATTTACTATTTTAATCCCTAACCATTTAGGCGAATTTTACTTAAGTCCCTGATTTTGTCTTTACAATTTTATTTGTTTGTTTAAAAATAGCTCTTTAATTTTGTTCCGATTTCAATACAACCCTTTAATTATTTTTATTTAATTATTCATTTATTAATTTTTCTAATTATTCTCCTTTTAATTAATATTTAATATTATATATTTCAAATTGTTCCAAATTTTATTATTTTTATGGCATTTGTTTTCATTAATTATTTTTTATATATATCCTTTTATATACACAAATAATTTATATTAAATTCTTTATACATATTATGGATTTCGTATTATTTTATGTATGAACTTTCTTTTAATCTATTTATCTGTATGTGTATATTTATTATTCCCTTTAAGTTCCTATTTTATTATATATATATTTCTTTTATTTCAAAAGCTTTTATGTATTATTATCTTCATATAAATTATTTATATTAGGGTTTTATGTAAATTAACATATATTGTTATTTTTATATGTTTCACTATGATTTTTCTCCTTGTATAATATTTTGTTTTAAAATCCACTTATCTCATTATTATGTGTACTAGTTATTTTCACCCTTTTTACCTATTTTAAGCTCTATCATGTGTTTTACCTCGTTTAATTTGTGTTTATAGATTATTTGTAATTCATCAGTGTAATATGTTGTGTATGTATTGCTACTTTGATTCACATATCTATCATTCCATTGCGATTTATTTAAAAAGAATTGAGTTTAATGTCGTTTGAGTTAAAAAAAATTCAAAGGTTTTTAAAATAAGGCAATGCTCATGTTTGGAAGTTTCGAGAAAATCGTGCCCTAACTTACTGGGTTTCGGTTTTTCTCGTTAAATCCTAGCAACCGAGTCCCCTTTTCTCTTTTAAATCAAAACACATAAATATTTAAAATAAAAAACTTATTCTCGAGAATTTGAGACGTTACGTCCTAACTCACTGGATGTGACGTTTTATTATCTTGAGGTAAGAATTTCAAAAAATGAAGGCAATATTCCGTATTCGGGAATTTTGAGAAATTGTGCCCTAACTTACTGGGTTCCAATTTTTCATAAAACCCAATTAACCGAATATCCTTCTCGAACTTTATTACATGGGTTCTAAAAATCAAAAGATAAATTTAATTTCGAGAATATAAGATATTGTACCCTAACTTACTGAGTACGACATTTTATTTCTTCGAAATAAGAAGTTTTGGCATCCAATATGATTTTATCCAAATGCATCTCAAGCGAACAGATCGTAATCTAGAATCTTTTCAACTTTTCAATATTAAGACATTTAGTAATCAATTAGGTACCAATTCTTGGGCGCTACGAGGGTGTTAAACCTTCATCGTACGTAACCAACTCCCGAACCCATTTTCTCGAGTTCTTGTAGACCATAATATGTTTTAATAAATCAAAGTTTTGTTAAAATGATCAATTTCAAGGTGATCCGATCACGCCTCAAAATTAGGTCCCACTTTCGTTTTCAAAAGTCGATCCCCATTTTTTCCAAAAAAATGGTTTCGACAATAAGCATATCTACAATCATTCAAAACCAAAGCTTGCAAGCCATTAAATTCCCCACACATATTGCTTGCTCCATCATAGCCTTGACCTCAGATATTTTGTATGTCAAAACTATATTACAAGAGAACATTAAAGATATCATTTTTCAAAGTCAATGATGCAGTATTTTTTAACATAATCTATATAAAAAATGGTTCTTTTATCAATCCTTGTTTATCAACAAATCTCAAAACAATTGCCATATGCTCTTTTTTGACTTGTCTATTACTTTATCCACAATAATACATAACTTTTTGTCACCAATTTCTTCATGAATTGCATTACAAACTCTACTAAAATAAATTTGCAATATCTCTTTTTGTATTGTTGAAGAAGTATAAGTAGCATTTTGTGAAGCACTTTTCAAAACAGTTTCAACTTTTTCATCATAAAATGTTAATAGTGATAACAATTCAAGAAAGTTCTTGCAATTTTTGTTCCTAAGCTTTCATTATGACCTCTAAAAGCATACCCTTGAAACATCAACCATCGAACAACATTTATACTCGTTCTCAGATGTAGACTATTAGCAACAAGTTGTTGTGTTGTTTGTCTATCAAGTGATACTTCAATATATTGAGCTCGATTCATTAAATGTGCATAACCTCATTGTGCATTGTTATGTAGTGAATTCAGGTCTTTTCCCATATGTGTCAAAAAGTAAAATTTCATCCATCGTATATTTTTTTCCAATTACTAAAGTCATTATGAGTCATTGTAGTTTATCCAAAATCATTACTTGGATTGCTATTAAAAAGAAAACAAGACAAACAACATACTACATCTTTAGAAGGTAAATATTCTAACGAGGAAAATTGTTTAAACCATGATGGTTGAAAATAAAAAGGATATTTTTTTTAAAATCAGAAGCAAGAGATTCGAAAGAATAGGTTGATACAGTTTAGCCTTAATATAAGCTTTTTGAATTTCATCACGCATATTAATTGAATACTCGTATATTTACTTACGTAACCTAGGATCACTTTCTAAATTAGACAAATCAAATGTAACACCCCTCACCCGTATTCACAGTCAGAATAGGGTTACGAGGTATTACCGATCAATCAACATCATTTAACATACATATATAATTCATACATGTAACACCCCCTAACCCCAAACTGTCATCGGAACAGGGTTACGAGGCATTACTAGACATATCAGACAACTTACGAATAATTCACAAATAAAATAACATTTATAGTATAATTTAATAATTAAGTCCCTATAATGAACTCTCGAAGCCTAAAGCATGTATTAAAAGTGAAACGGAACTCGTTTAAGTATTCCATAATTTTTTTTTTTATAAATTTCAACAGCATTTCTGCTTATTTTCATATAAACCCCTACAATTAAAACCGTATTCATTTCAAACATAACCAATTCAACCAATTCATTTCACATATTCATTTTCTATTCTAAATACCTTCTAATCAAACTCAATCAATATATTATCAATTTAAATTTATCAATGTACTAATTAAATTGAAATGGATAAACTTCATTCATTATAACTCTTAGACTTGTAATACTAACATTTTTAACTATTTATATTCAAAACATAATAACCTTTATACACATCCTATGTACATGCCACATTACCAAAAGAAAATATACATCACCAAAAGTTTACTGAAGTCGGGTCTGGCTTTGGATGCTAGCTCAGAATTTGACTTCTTCAACTCACAAGACGAAACAACCGTACACTGAGTATGCATATACTCAGTGGTATCACTATAATTTAATCTATAATTAAATACATTAAATCACACACATACTTTTACATTATAATTATCATCACTTAATGAAAATTCAATCTTTTTATGTTATCATTTAATTATATATACATACCATTCTTATTTCTTTATTTCAATTTTCACCTTTCACATATGCTTTGTCATTCAAATTTAGTTTTATTAGTAAATTTATTTCATTTGTCCTTATTAACTTGATTCGGACTTGGACGGATACACGGATTCCAACCAACACACCAGTATGGCACATTGTGCCTTAACGGTACACAGTACCTAAACAGTAATCAATAACGATAGCAGTAACGGTAATAGTAATAGTATTAAACACACAAAGTGCTGAATCTGTAACAGTAACGGTAACAGTATATGACACACAAAGTGTCGAATCGATAATAGTAATAGTAGTCGGCACATAAGTGCCTGATCAGTAAGCCGACAAAAACCTATACTCTTCCGTATCCTATAGCATGCCAACTATATCCGACTAGCCCAACTAGTTAATAGGGTATTGAATTCACTTTTCAGTACAATTTCCATCTTAGTTCAGTATCAATTATAATTTCTCTATTTCAATCAGTTTCACAGTATTGCAATAATTCATTACTTTAGTAATTTCACAGTTCAATGCAGTACACAAAACAATATTCAGTGTTCTATAATTCAGTTCAGTATCAGTCTCAATTTCAATACCCAATCATAAATTTATCATTTTACTAAACACTTACCTTAAAATACTTACCACACATAATTAGTAAATTAAACATATAATAATGATAAAATTTGAATTATAGTGATACAAACCAGAATTCTCTTCGGATTTAATCCTCAACGATCTCTTCTTTTCCTTTTTGGGCCAATGCTTCAGGCTCGATATTAGCTACGAACAATTAAAATAATTTCACAATCATTAGCACAACAAAATTTAATTGCTGAAATTTTTATCTAACTTTTACTTTAATTCCAATTTAATCCTAACTAAACTTATATATTTTTCTTTCTCAATTCATACCTTTTTGCTACTCAAATTCTTGCCAAACTCACATTTAACTATCTAATTTTATCATATTTTCATAATTTCGAATTTATTTCATTTTAATTCCTAAAACTCAAAACTTATAGATTAGTTTACAATTCAATCCTTTATTCAATTCCAATCAAAATTTCTATCAAATAAATCCCCAATTCCATCATTTGTTCAACATAAACCCTACTCAAAAATCTATTAACTTTCAAAGTTTCAACTTAAATCCAAGAATATTTCACTCTAGGATTCCAAAAACATCAAATTTATAAGGAAATGACTTGATTAAACTTACCAATTAAACTCCAAGCTTTAAAACCTTACTTTTACTTTTCTTTTCTTTCTTTCTTTCCTTTCCCTGTTTCGACAGCTTCTGTTCTTTCTCCTTTCTTTTCTTTTGTTTCTTTTTATTATTTCATTTGTTTTATTTATTTTATTAACTTAATTTATTATATAATATTATAACAAATATCTATTTAATAAACAATATATATATTACAAATGTGCATTATCATCATCCTACACTTGTCTTAATTTAATTTAATTTATTTGTTTTATATAATATAATATTTTAATATAATAAAATCTATTTACTTAAGTAAAAGTAATTAAATAAATTACAAATGTATAAATATATGCATTACACTTATATAATTTAATCACCATACATTTGTCTTTATTTTGATTTATTTCATAATATAATATCAATTTAATAATAATAATAATAATAATAATAATAATAATAATAATAATAATAATAAATATCTAATATAACCTTAATAATAAATAATGATAATAATAATTTAATATATTACTTATTTCATGCATTTTCCGTCTCATTCTTTGTAAATGGCTTAATTTCCATTTTAGTCCCTTTTATTTTCTTTCAATCTTTAATTAGACTTTTACCCTTTTTCACTTTAGTCCTTTTGCCCTCTTAATTAAGCTAAATTCACTTAATAAAAACCTAATTAAACATACTATTAGACTCATAATTACTCCTATGTGCTAGGCCATGTGCCATTTAGGGGTATATTGTCTTATACCACATGGTCCCTTATGAGAGCCTCAGGCCTTAAACACTTTAGAAGTGGTTCGAGACTAAACCGATGTGAAATTTTTCAATCATATAAGGTCACACGCCAGTATGAACAGAGGAGGCCGTGTGAAAATAGGCATACTAACTTCACTTTAATATCAACACTAGGGGTCACACAACCACATGCCCGTGTGTCAGTGTGCCCTAGCATGAGGCCATGTGCCATTTAGTATATTGTCATACCACATGACCAAATCACACGCCTGTGTGTGAGACCGTGAGGAGCATAAACTTCACACTCTTGTGTCTTTGCCCGTGTGGACAAAACTAGGCCATTTGTAAAGCCAATTTTCTACCATTTTTGCACATACCTACACAAGCTCAAATGACATCATTTTAAGACACAAATATGCAGCCAAAAGTTCATCAACCAATACGTAATTATACCATATTCATTTCAACTAAATTCAATACTCAACTCCATACCATTTACCTATTCAAATCATAATCCAAAACATACTAAAACAATATGCTATTACCAACAATTTCACTATCTTCTCTATGCATTTTTCTCATCTCTTTTAAAACTCAAATCATACCAATTGATAACTAGTAAAATGAGCAACCATATAACCATCACAACATCCATGACAAACATGCCAAAATACAAGGCCATTTATATACATCATATTTCACTTACCAAACTCATAAAATAAGCCAATCCAAATGGCCAAATACACACCAACATTTACATCATTTATGAGCCAAATCTCATGGCTAATATCATATCCCAAAACACATCATCATATCACTAGCCTATACATGCCATATACCATATTTACATAGCATCAAAAGTACCAAAAAGTTGATTGATTGTGTGACGATGTTCCTGATGATTCCCAAATTTGAGCTAGCTTTGATTATCTATAAAACAGATAAAGAACACACAAAGTAAGCTTTAAAAGCTTAGTAAGCCATATACAAATAAAATTACCACATGAATCAACATCGTTTCCATCAATAAGCAAACTATGAGTAAGCACATAAAAGCTCACGAACCTTTCCCAATGTATACATATTCAATATCATAAGTGAATTAATCAAATACTTCCCTTTTCAATACATGTATGAATCTCGTATGTACCTGAGTCACTTAACTCATTCACACATTCTTTCTCGACTTGACTTTTCCCCTTGAACCTTTTGGAATTGTTAAGGATACTCGAAAATCACATATAGCTCGAACAATGTCATATCCCAAATATGGTCTTACATATTATCACATATCGATGCCGATAGCCCAATTATGATCTTGCTCGAAATCAAATAATGATGCCAATGTCCCAGACATGGTCTTAAACGTAATCACATAATGATGTCAATATCCCAGACATGGTCTTACACATAATCACATCTTGTTAATCCTAATGTCATGACATTCGTATCCTATACTTTTCCTAAGGTTCGTACGAGACTTTCGGATATTGTAACATTGTCGATTATTGCTCGTATTTGATCATTCAACACTCATAGCATTTCAATGACAATTAAACATATATAATTCGATTTAAAGAAATTTATTTGCATATGAACTTACCTTGTATTAGCGATAAATAGACCGGATCAACTATTCGATAACCTTTGATTTTCCCCGATTTAAATCCAATTTTTTTCGTTCTTGATCTATATACATTAAAAATTAACTCATTTAGTCATCAAATCATTCAATTCAGTTCACAAACACATATTTGGACATTTTTACACTTTAGCCCCTAAATTTTCACATTTTTACAATTTAGTTCCTATTTCCCAAATACTCAAAATTCATGAAATTTAATTAAAACCATGCCTAGACAAATTTCATATAGGTCCCTAGCAGCCCAAAACTTTCATTTATTTCACATTTCAACCCCTCAATTTACACTTTTCACAATTAAATCCCTATTTGACATTTTTGTCAAAAATAACTTTATAAAACATGTTTAACTATCAACAAATAGTCATTTTCCATTATCAAACATTCAAAAGCTCAAATATTCATCAATGACACTTCACAAAATCATGAAAAAATTCAAAAATTAAGGCACGGGCTAGCTAAAGTACGAAGCAACGATTACAAAAACATAGAAATCATAAAAAAACCGAGCTAAAAACGTACTTCAATCAAGCTATGAATGTGCCGAATGGAAAACCTAATCCCTTGGTTCTCTTCTTCTCTAATTTCGATTTCAAAAAGATGATAACGAAGTCAAATTTTTATTTTGTTTTATTAATATTAATTTAATAACCAAATTACCATATTAACCTTTAATAAAAGCCATTAAAATTACCTAATATAAGGTCATCTATATCAAATTCCACTATCAATGGTCTAATAACATCATAATGACCTTTCATTTAATAATTCATAGCACTTAAACACCTTTAACAAATAGAATACAATTTTTGCATTTCACGCAATTTAGTTCTTTTTATCAAATTGAGCTATTAAACGATAAAATTAGCTCACAAAATTTTCACACATACATGCTATCATGATGTAAACACATAAAATAATATTAAAATAATTCTAACATTAGATTTGTGGTTTCGAAATCACTGTTCCGATTTAGCTAAAATCGGACTGTTACATCAAATGCCTCATCTTCAACTCTAGGAACTTTAGAAAGACGAGCATCAGAGTTTAAAGGAACAAACGATGAATATGGTACCTCAATTTGTGACGCTTTTGAAGTTGATTGTGTTGTCTTTATACTTTTCTTTTTAAAAAATGAATTAATTGTTTACGACTTCATAACTACAATATCTTAAAAGATGAAAAAACTTAATAACCATAAACTTTAAAATACAATAAAAATGATAGTAAAAAGATGAAAAAGAAAAACCTTAAAAGATGTTGATGGACAAATTCGGTTTTGACAATAGTAGGCATTAGTAGCAAGGCTTCTTTTTCACGAGGTAACAAATTGAATTTCAACCTTAATTCATAGTTAATGTTAGATTGAAAAGTGACCAATTATCATTCAAAAAAAGGAAGTGGCTCTAAAGTTTAAATCAGGGTGGTTGGTGAGACCATTATATAATATATATTATATAAATATTTAAATTAACAAGTCAATATATGAAATGGAAAAAAAAAAAAAAAAGAAGGTTCATGGTTGAGTGTTCAAACTTGGAGGGCAAAAATTTCAAAAGTCAAAAGGTTATACATTTTTATAATTCAACATGAAGCACTGGATTTCTTATTCTTAATTATAAAAAATATATATTATGGTCCTGTGGGGTCCACCAAAAGAATGATTTAGAACTTAAGAAAGACCCCGATCGTCCATATTCTTTTTTTAATTATAAAGCCAATCTTGCAAAAAAAAAAAAAGGGTTTAGGAAGTCAACACTTGGGTTCTGGAGGCTCACCTTAAAAGCAAATATTGTTGAGTGTGGTTAGTTACTTGTGCAATGTTCAGTGCAACACCTTGATTGAAGCTAAAGGTGATCAATCTAGCTCGGAATTTTAGGTATGTTGGCTTCAAAGCGGATCTTGAAGGAGGTCAAGGAGCTCCAAAAAGATCATCCTGACATTTTCAGCTTAGGTTCCATTTCTTCTCTCCTCTTTACCTATTTCCTTTTGTTACAGTTACAGCTGATAGGAAGTCATTGGAATTAATAATGCTATAGATGTAAATGAAGTTGATAGCAAATGGTTAGCATGTTTCGCAAAAAGATAATCTTTCCGGGTATTAGCTTGGGTGGATGTAAGAATTCATCGTTGCACCATTATTTCTGTTACATATGTGCTTAAAATTGTTTGGGACTGCAACGTGATATATTTTCTCATTGCACTACCATCTAACACTTGTTTTACCTTATTATTATTATATAATGGCATGATAAGCTCCTAATGACAAGGAAGACATCTTTATTTGGCGAGCAACTATACGGGGTCCTCGGGCCAGTCCATATGAAGGTGGAAAGTTTGAACTCATCATTCGTTTCCCTCCGGACTATCCATATAAACCACCCAAGGTGCTTCATAATGTTGATGTTAATATATACTGAGGATAGAATAGCATCAAATTTATTTTCAAAGAGAAATTTATTGTAACCAGAGGACTATGGACCGTCAATGCTGAGCTAGACTGTGATAAATCTCGAAGTTACATAGTAAATAATAGGACAACGTTATTTCATGATTTTCCAACCTTATATCATATTAATGACCCCCCAACTTGTAGTTTTGTTCACCTAACCTCTCTTTTTCTTCTTTTATCTTCTCTTTCGATTCTTTTTCCTTCCATTTAGGTTACTTTCAGGAACAAGATCTTTCACCCTAATATTAACTGGCAATATGGTAGCGTTAGCATTGATATTTTGAAGGGTGATTGGAATCCCGCCCTCAGCATATCCAAGGTTATAATTTGCTCAAACCTCCTAACTGCATCCAAGTAAATGTATATTTCAGTTTGAAAACTACATTTCCCTGTTATGCTATTTCTCATTTCTTTGTCAAAAACTAGATTGTGAGATTCCCATGGGTGAAAGAAAATAAATTATATAAAATCAACCCCAACCCACACCTAGAAGTAAATGAATCTCTAATCATTTTCAGATTAATTTAAAAGTTGTAGTTTGAGTTATTTAATTTTTATAAAAAAAATATAAACTTCTTGGAAGGCATTAATACTTTTATAATAAAATTTATTGTTTTTTTCTTTAATTGAATTCTATTCTATTAAAATGAATTTTACACCAAGCCATTGGTCAAATAGGTTGCATAATGGATCATTAATGTCATTTTGAATCTAGTCACTGTCACCCCGGTTAAACTTTATCTTTGCTTGGTTAACTGGTATTTATTTAGATGCGGAGAAGTGTAGTTATATTTGTTTTGATTCTATAGGCACTGCTATCAATCTACTCAATCTTAGGGGAGCCAATTCTCATTGACCCATTGGATCAGAACATTGCCAACATGTACAAGACAGACAGGAGACTATACGAGACAGTTGCTCGGGACTGGACGCAGAAGTATGCTATGGTAAGCTAAAATGTTATATTTACAAAAATGAAATTTACGTTGTAGTTGTGTGGGTCAAGCAGGATAAAGACAACCCAATTTTGACTTTTTTTTTTAATTTTAAAACTCAAAACTGAAATAAAATAAAAATTTATGAAGTTAAACACATTTTCAGTGCTTCCTTGGATGAAGCTAAAGGCGATCTAGCTAGGATTTTCTTTTCTCTTTTATTTAAATTTAAAAAAAAAATTTGTTTGTTTTGGGGTTTTAGGATCTTGCTTATGAAACAATCTTGAAGGAGCTTGAGGGTCTCGAGAAAAGTCCTCCTAGATATGCCAGCGCAGGTTTGATTTTTACACTCTCGTTGTTTATTTGTTGTGGTTTTTTCTCAAAATCCTTTTTCATTTGTTTTTATATGAAACTCCTTTTTGGGGGTCTTATTGATTGCCATACATATCCATTTGTTGTTAAGTTGGTAGGTAGTCATTCCAATTCTGGTTTTGCATGTAAGAACTCATCATCGCACCATTATTTCTATTAAATGTCGTGAGATTCTTTAGGAGTGCAACATGTTATATTTTGTCAAGGCAAATGGGAAAAAGGGGTGGTTGGTACGTGTACGATCAGTTGTAGTATTCCATCTAACATTTGTTTTACCTCATTTTTATTAATGATGGAATAAGGTCGTGTTGAGGGAGACATTTTTCATTGGCGAGCAGCTATTTTGGATCTTGAAGGCAGTCCATATGCTGGTGGTGCGTTTGAAGTTGAAATTCATTTCCCTTTCCAATATCCAGTTGAACCACCCAAGGTGCAAATAATAGGGTGAAGTTAATTCATGATTTTCTAACCTTATAGCATGCCTGTTTAGCTGCTAGTTAATGACCACCAACTTTACCTTTTACTTTTGTTCACATAACCTCTTTTTTACTTCTTTTATATTCTCTTTTGATTTTTTTTTTCTCTTCCATTTAGGTTGTGTTCAGGACAAAGATCTTTCATCCTAATATTGATAGCAATGGTAGAATTGGCCTTGATATTTTGAAGGATGGGTGGAGGGACAACCTCACCATTTCCAAGGTTATTTGCTCATAGTCCTAACTGCCTTGAAGAAAAATGCATACTTATTTAGTTTGAACATAATGTTATTACTTAGGTCATCTATTTTTGAATCAGGTCACCATGGTTTAGATTTTTTTTTTTTTTATATCTTGTAACTATTGCTTTGCTGGGTTTACTAGTATTAGAGGTGGAGATGTTTTCTTATATTTGTTTGGATTCTAGGTTTTGCACTCAATTTGCTCACTCTTAAAGAATCCAAATCCCGATGCCCCATTGGTGTCGGAGATTGCCCACATGTACAAGACCAATCGTAGCAAGTACGATACAACTGCACGGAGCTGGACCCAGAAGTATGCTATGGGTTAATGTGCTGCTACGCATGCAATAGGAGGGCTTCATTCTATCTGGCTTTTATCTTTAAATTATTGTATTAATAAACGAAACAATGTTGTCATCTGAATGGACAATGAAATTAGTCTATGTTGAAAATAACCTCTTGTTTGCAGTCGTTCGTTCTTTCATTTTCAATATGCAAAATGAAAATTCAGCTGCTATATAACTCTGGCTTCAATGTGTAAGCTGTGACATGTATCACGGCCAAGTCGCTTTGGATTTAAGTTAAGTTTGGGTTTATGTCTTTTGAGTTTAAAGCTCAAGTTTTTCACGCTAATTTGTTATAGGTTTGATTAATTTTGTTTTCAAGTCATTTGAGTTACTTGTATGGTTTATTTTGGATTTGAGTTGTTTTGGGCTCAAATCTTTTTGGTTTCAAGTTTAAGGGTCAATTTGACTTGAATTCATTGTTGTTTTTCATGATATATAGATAAAATTTTGTTACGTGTTGATAGATTAGATTGAGTTTTTGGGTCATGGTTAGAATTGATTAGTTTAATTCAAATTTTGGTTTTGTTTGGGTTTGTTGCCCAAGTCTAGATACAGGCTTAGAGCTTAATTTTTGATGAATAGTACGTGCATAATTTATCTTTAATTATTTTTTTTAAGAGGGACCAATTTATTTAATATCAAAATTGAGAAGGACCATAAAATTTATTACTTCACATATAAGAAAATAAAAGAAATAGATAATGATGTTACCTAACATTGAAAGAATAAAATCTTCGAGGTCAATTTTATTTATTAAAGAATCCTAGTCTAAGGATAAATTTTGAAGATGAAGATAAAGTTGGGATCATCTAATGGCTTTTTTTACTACGACTTCTCATGTTTTCGTCTTCACTTTTTTATTTAATTTAAGGGGATTCAAGTTGGTCGTTAATACCCTTACCTTACTCTCTTTTCTTTTTAATAAAATTTTATCAATCTTACTTCTTCTTCTTTTTTTAAAATTTTCTGTTTTTTATTTATTATATACTATAATTAAAATAGCTGCTCATTTTAATTTTTTATATAAAATAAATTTAAAAATATAATATATCGAATACATTAAAATAAATATTTTCCAACAAATAAAAAATAAAAAATAAATAACATTAAGATAAGTGCAACTTAACAAGCAAATATCTCTAAAATAGTAGTAAAAATAATAATAATAAAAAGTTATACAACATTCAAACAATAACAACAAAATAGTAGCAATAGAATAGTAAAATGATAGCATAATAATGAAAAAACTGTGGTAAAATAGTAATAATTAAAAAAAAAAGAGCAACAATTTTTTTATAAATTCGGATCGGACTAAGCTGGGCTCGAGCTAAAAAAACTTACCCAATGTCTAACCCATTAAAAAATGGGCATTATTTTTTTGTCTAAATCTATTTTTTGAATCTATATTTTTATCCAAATCCTCATACTTTTAGGATAGATTTTCGCACTAGTCCAAGTCTAATTATCAATATAGATATTTATATGTGTATTTAGTGGGGAAAAAGAAAAAAATAAGCTGTCACTCTAAAGTTTAAACTTGAAAACATGTATAAGCTATATTTGTATATAATAAAATTTTCTAACAACGGTTAACCTCATAGGCGAATCCAGGGGCTGGCAAGGGCCTCAGCCCCCATAAAATAGAAAATTGTTGTTTTTGCCATTTAGAAAATTTTAAAATTTTAAATTAGTAAAGATAAAATTACACTTTGACCCCCTAAAATTATGAATTTTTAAATTAATCTTTTAAAAATTATAAAGATATAAACTATTAAAAATTAAAATTTAATTTCGGCACTCTAAAAATATTTTTTGACTTTGCCCATGATTAACCTATATCAAATATATATCCCAAATAAAGAAAAGAAAAAAAATGTATAGACATTTAATTTTTTTAACAACCTTTTTTGTTCTCAGAGACAAAGCAAATGAGATCTTAATTGTGTGAATTCTCGCATCCATTAAAAAACAAACAGATCTAGTCAAAAATTGCAGGTTTTGTTCACAGATATATTAAGGAACTTGAAGGAATCAGGACAATAAATCAGAATAGCTCAAAAAGGACTGTGGAATGGAAAACCCCACCTGAACAAATTCTAAAGATTAATTTCGATGCCGCTTTTGAAGTGAGATCTAAAGAGTCGGCGTTGGGGATAGTGGTCCGAGACTGTAACGGTCCTGTCCTACTCTCAAGCACAGATCTACATACAGAAGTGGATTCCAGCTTTGTCGCGGAAGCACTTGCATGTCGGCGAGCTACCCAAACAAATTCTTGAAATGAACAAATAAGAGGTCATCATTGAAGGTGATTCTTTATCCATAATAAAGAAATGTAACAACAAAGATCTTGACAAATCAAAAGTCGGTTCATATATCCATGATATCCGTGGAATGAAAGACGGAGACAAAATAGTTCGATTTGAGTTTGTCCAGCGTCAAATGTTAATAAGTTAGCACATATTTTAGCCACGAGTCTCTAAAAGGAAAGAAAAGCTTTATCGTCTTTCCTCAGAATCGATAAAGGCCAATAATGGAGAAATGGTGTCCCATGGTTTTTATTTGGTGTGATCGGATCACCTTTGCATTTAATTTACTAAAACAAGATTTTTGGTCGATGGAGGACGATTACGTATTAGAGAACCGATTGATTGATGTCCTTTTGTTGAAAACTTTGAAAGGGTTGAAGATGGGGGTTAAGATTATTGAGAGAGCAAGAGGAAAGAACCGTCTTTTAAATTTTTTTGAATGAACAAACAATCTTTCCTCGAGATTTCAAATACTAAGATTGCCTCTATTTTTAGGAAAGAAGCTTATTTGAAGTATCTAGATGTCGAGTCCAAGAAGTTAGGGCTCGACATTTGAATTTTCAAATTAAGTATTTTGTTTTAAAATTGCAATTTCAAAAGAGATAAAGGTCATTAGCAAACGAGAAGAGACCGAACCCATTAATGGAGAAATAAATTGATAAGATTAGTGCAACGGTGATAAGAATGTTGACAATAATAACAACAAAGGAAAAGTGAGGCATTTAATTGAAATAATAAATACAATAATAATAACTTATAAAAAAATGGATACAATGTGGTATTATTAGAAATAAAATAAATAATAATGGGTAATATAATAATAAATATACAAACAAAATAATAATAATGTTAAAATAAAACGATTTTAATTTTTCTTTTGCTTTTTAAGTATTCTTTAATAATATAATAATAATAATAAAGTTAGTGAAATGCATTAATAATAAAATATAAAAATATAATAATGGATTATTCGCCAAATGGGCCACGTTTTGCGTTTGAAGGGGATGAATTTTTCTTCATTTGTTACAAAACACGGATTCTCGAGTTAAGGCAATAAAATACTAGCCCAATCTGTTGATTTTTCAAAAAAACTATATATTAAATAGAAGGTTCAACTTTTATTTAAAATAAATTTTAATTAATGCATCTCTGTTTACTATATACAGGAAACGTTAGAACCATTATGTTTAACAAAACACCATTTCATTTGAACTAATATTTAAAAAATATATATATATTAAATAGAAGGTTCAACTTTTATTTAAAATAAATTTTAATTAATGCATCTCTGTTTATTATATACAGGAAACGTTAGAACCATTATGTTTAACAAAACACCATTTCATTTGAACTAATATTTAAAAAGAAAAGAAAACATAATGCGATATAATAAAGACATACGACCGTCTTAAAATAAAATAATACAAATTGTTGATATATAATACTTTTAACATTATTATGACACATGAGACAAATATAATTTGGTAGGTCAACCTCTGACCCTAGAAATAGTGTTTGCCGTGGACGGCATGATAAGCGGGAAGGACGAGCCTGGGTGGCTCAGCTTCAGTTCATGCTTGACTTGAGAATCTCTGAATTTAAGTTGCAGACCAGACCAGACCATGTCCGAAGGTTGTTGCATGTGATAGATTCCCCCAGTTGACAAATTAAGAAAGATAACTCCTAATTAATTAAATCATTAATTTATGTACTTCGAAGAAGATAAGATTGAGTTGCAGATTACAAGCTGTTCTCCACTCTAATATCTCACTTATTGATAATTGGCATTCCTTGACCCCAGTCACCATATTGTTTCCTTCTCACCAGTTTAGGTTTATTATCATTATTTTTAATAATTTCATTATAAAAAAAAATATTACGCTTATGTTTAACTTTGGATAACAGCTTAATTTAATGGTAAGATTATATTTTTTAGGTAAAAAATTTTCGTATTAAAAAAGATACAATCCCGAAAAGGGCGGAGCATATAACCAACACCACAACAACGACCTTTACCAAGGCGAAAGACTAATCTAAGCCCAAAACTTATGATTCCATAAACATTCGTCATTGAACTAAAAAATTAGTTGATGGTTGGCTGATAGTATGCCAAAGGTGATGAGTGGGGATGGTGATCGGCTACTCAATGGCCAAACGGCCGACCATCATAATAGTCTTGGAAAGCTCTAAACCTTTTTTTTTAGATATCGCCTTTTGGGATCTCTTATTGGAGATTCAACATTCAAATAATCAATACTCTTGGCTAAACTATGGGACAATCATTTGGCTTCTCAAGATGACCAGATTTAGGCATTAGGAGTTTTGAGTTCACATGTACAAATTCCACTTTGTCAAATGTACAGGTCCATATTTTTATTTAAAATTTTAATTTATTTTAGTATGTTATGTCTTTTTAGAGTCTAACATGTCTTATCACTTATTAATATTTAATTTAATCGGCTAAAATAAAATTAAAATATTAATATAAATATAATTTGGTATAGATAATAATATTTTTACTTATTGTATTGCAATTTTAAAATAAAAATTTATCAATTCTCATGTTTAAAAAATATATTTTTATAAAATTCTCAAATAATACTGCAATCATCACATTGAGTACATTCTAATTAACCTAGCAATAATTGAATATTTTTGTGATTTCAACTTTAATTAACTTTTTATTAGTGGACCATAAATTTGGAAGCTGTTCTTAGCTAAAAACACGTGTTTTTGAAATTGAAATTGAAAGATGAGGAAAGGGTCATGAATCATGATCGTGTTATATCTCAATTACAAAGCTAATTTGATGTTGATTGATGCCCAGGCTTTTGTAAATGAATAAAACATGTTGAGTTTGACATTCCTCATTTTTTACTTTCTTTTTTACCATCATCTCCAAAACCTTTTTAAAACAAATGCTTTAATTAATGTGCTATTTACTCATCCAATTTTAAAGCTTTTTTCAATGTATTATTAGTTGCAGGTAAGGTGAAACATGTCGGTCGTCAACCGAAAAACACCGGCGGCGTGAGTTATGGCTTAGGTGGGACCTAGCCGGTGATTCTCTGTCGTTGATTTACAGGACAAGTGCCGTACAATTCGTTAAGGGCTTAAATCATCACCACTAAATATTAGGAGTTTATTGACTTATGGCTTAATATTATTAATTTATAATATAGAAAATAGCCTATTAAACTATTAGTTTTAGTTGCAAAGTATTTTATTCTCCTATTAAATATACAAAACAAATTCATTTAAATTTCATAAAATCTTGTTGTTAAATGTGTGTGGAGAGTTAATAAAGTGGGTAGGGTAGTTTTATCTTATATGAATCACAATAAATGGGATGATCCACCTCTTCATCTCTCTTCTATTTTAAATGTTAATGTGCACCAGTGAAGAACTTTAGAATGTCAGTTTGAGTTAATTTTGTCCTTTCTTCTCGGTTTTTTTTCTGACTTCCTAATCTTTGTTACGTTAAAAAGAGATAGTATCAATGGGGATGGGATAGCTAAATAAATATAATACTACTAGTAATTTTTATTATATCCGATATTAAACGATCAAAAATTTTATAAATTATACAAATAACTAGAAATTTTTAATTTGTACAAAACCTGACATGTATGATCTACATGAATTGACTATAAAATAATCAGAATCATCTCTATGTCTTACTCCCTTTTTTATATAATTCTTAAACTACACATAAACACCCTCAACCCTTAGATCAGATGATAACACATACTTAAGCAGCCTTAAACCAACAGCCTCCTAATTATTACATTACAAGAGTAATGATGTCAACTGAGTAAACACTCAATTAACTTTGTGTTGTAATTATGAGATAATAAAAATTTAGGTGTATATATATATATATGAGATGAAACGGAAATATGCAAGTATGAAATGAATCCAAAACGATGATGAGGGCGAAAGCAATTATCAACCTAGGGGATGATGCTCATTTGACTTGTGTCTTCCACATAAAAGATGTTCAAACTCTCACATTATTAAAACACCATATAAAAACTTTTATTAGTTTGAGGTCGTTGACCAAATAAAAACAAGAAGAAGCATGTAATAGAAACATGCATATGGTAATTATAAATACATTGTTTTGGACCAAGAACCACACACTCCAAGCTTGTCGAATTTAACGTACATTGCTATACATGTTTTTATGGGAGAGATGGGTGTCTTTATCAGAGCAAAATTTAAATAAGGTGGTTTACAAATGGGGGCAGTGTCCAAGGAAGCTACATCAATCCTTGGTGTTTTGTTTTGTTTGCCTTTAAATTTTGGCATTTTCGAAACTCACAAATACCAAAACAACATTTCTTCTTTTCGCTGCTTCTTCTTCGTCAAATAATGGGATCTCAAAACACTTTGATCAATGAAGCATTGATGGATATTGCTTGTTTCTAGTAGCTCGGTTTCGTTTCTCAAGGTCTTCGTTGATTGTAGTGATTTAAATTTTGGTTACTTTTCTAGACTCTTTATCACCGGCAACAATATTATATATACTTTTAAAATTATTTACGATTTATTTTTATTTTACTATATATTAAATATTTTGTTTTGTTTTATGCTAATCGAAGCTATTCAGAATGGTCTTGCTACAGTAAGTAATATCGATGAAATTAGAAAGATTCATAATGGCTACTTCAAAAATTGACGGGTTAAATTTAAGCACATTCAGAGAGATAGTAACAAAGTTACTGACTATCTAACTAAAGCAGCTGAAAGTGGTTTGGATCAATGAATGATCGTTGAAGAACCTCTGAATGTATTCTGTCTTTCTCTTTTGGTAGCGAATTAAAAGCGTAATATTAAGATTTCTTTAGGCTTGTCTTAAATACTTTTTCTAAAAAAAAAAAAATTACTGCTTTTTATATTTTGGTTTCTTGTAAATTTCGGTAGTTAATTATTTTTCATAAAGTTATGCTTGATTTACAGTTAAAAATCTTCAAATTTTAATTAAATCGGTAAATAATAATTTAATTTGATGAAGGATCATAAAATTGAAACGTAAAAGGTGTAGAACTTCTATTTTGATTGAGTTACAAAAACATGATTGATTACTTGTTTTTTATATTATTTCTTTAATTAAAAATGATCAAGTGACATTAAGTAGATATTAGGTATTACAAAAAAAAAAAAAAGGCATTCGTCCCTATGAACGAACTACTAGTTTCCTTTAGAAAAGCATTGTCCATTCACCTTTATGAACAAACACCTTTAGTATGAATACATGAACACACCATTTATACATCCCTACATCATGCATTCCATGACGTTGGCATATTGGTAGCAGGTTTACCACGTCAGCACCACCACACAAAGGAACTTCAACTATATATACCCTTTAGCACAATGAAGGAGGGATCGAACCTTAGGCAATCACAACGATTTTATTGTACTCAACCTCTTTTTTGAGCTCTCAATCCCCTTCCTCTTTGCCTAACAAACACCACCACATCCTCCTCCTTATCTTTTCCCTTATTGATACTCTCATCAACAAATATAATTCTTATAATTGTTGGCAAATATTAAATATATATATATCTCAATTATCATGATTAGATCAATCTATTTGATAACAATTTAGATATCATACCAATCTGAATTATTCGATCACCATGATTAAGATTAATTATATAACAAATGTTTATCTAAGAATTAATTGTGGACTGATAATTCAAAATTGAACCTTTTATGTTCATTCTTTTTACTACTCATGAGTTTCTTTTCTTCATAAGAATGTGCTAATTCCTTCTAATTGACTGAGATGTTCTTATATGTTAAGCTTACCTTGTAGGATCCTGCATCTGTTGGCTAAAACGTCTTTATCCAACGTGGCTATGTCCAAGGATCATGCGGCTACTATTGCATCTTTTGTCTTATTCAGACTTTCTCAATTTACGGTGCTTACCTTCAAGAGGCAAGTGTAGCATTGTAGCTGTTGAGTTTGAGCTCGTCGGGTCACTTATTTCTTGAGCGTTATTACAGGTTTTTTAACCTAGGATAACAATTATTATTACATCACAAATTTGGGGAGCGAGATGGGTTGCCGAAGTTTTAATCCTTGGTCTTTGGTGCCAACTAACAATAACTCCAACTATGGCCATGTCGGTATTTACATATATTATTAATTATAAATTATAACAAAATGATTAAATTAATAAAGCATAGTATATATAACTGTCAAAATTATACGTGGGTTCAAGTGCCCATGGATTTTCATCATACGTTGGTTCTTCAATGGTGTAGTAGGATTTGCTCTTGAACTCTTTTCAAAGTAGGGAAAAAACTTTAAAGATGTGTTAATTCTTCAGCACTCAAAGAATACAATATTTTTGCATTATTAGCAAAATACATTGTTAGAATTGTGTGACCCAAATTCTAAGAGATTGCTTTCAAGTCAAGTTAAACAAAATATATTTTCTTTCTAAAGATTTAGTATTTATTAGTATAATATATTTAACATTTATTAGTATAATTTATTTGACTTGACAATTTAGCCTATAAATAGGTTCTTTTACAACATTAGAAATACACACCCATTAGAGATTAGAACTCATAACACATTTAGAGAATTTTGTGTTTACGTTTTGAGGGTTCTTTATTTTCAGGTTTTCGGGGTTTAATTTTTATCTCCATCTTTTGTACTCTTCATTCTTTTGCCATTATAGTAAAATTATCTTCGCCCGTAGTTTTTTTTATCCTCTATGAAGGAGTTTTTCCACGTTAAATTTGTGTGTTCAATTTCTCAATTTATTCTGCTATTTTTTTTTTTTGCTTAATCGAGACGATCCTAACAAGTGGTATCACAGCTAGTTCAATTTTATAGATCAGCCCGTTCAGAGATGGCAGCAACAAGGTTTGAAATTGAGAAGTTCGATGGTGAGACAAATTGTAACATCCTGAATAGGGCCTATGCATTTCCAGTTTAATTGTATGAAATGACAAGTTTCAAGTACTATGAATAAATTTTTGATACTTTTGGAAACCTAGAAATGCATGAAAATGGAAATGAAAATGAAAATGGAAATGAAAATGGAGATGGAAATGAAAATGGAAATGGAAATGGAAATGGACATTTTGGAAACTTAGACATTTTTGGAAACTTAGACATTTTGGAAACCTAAACATTTTTGGAAATGATCCAAAATGGAAACTTGAACATTTTAGGAAACTTGGATATGTAAGAGAAATAAGGAGTTTTATTCACATAAATATGTGAATAATAAGAGATAAATAAAGGATTATTTTCTAAGGAGATAATTGAGGAGATAATGGATGGATTAAAGGCTTTTATCTTTTAAATAAAAGAGATAATATTATCTTAAGGAGAGTGGTGGCCAAGTCAAGGACTCTTGGCCTAGCAAATTTGGCTATAAAGGAGAACCCAAGGTCTTTTCTCTCATCTTTCCAAGTAGCAGAAAATCCCTTGCTTCTCCCCTCTTTCAATTTCTCTTTAAGCAAAATCCATCTCTTCTTCTTCTTCTATTTTCTTCTCCTCTCCTTTGCTATTGTCGAGCCAAAACCCTCTTTGATCTCTGTTAAATCTCCATAGCCAAAACCACGTGACTCTAGGCAAGGAAGCAATCGAATATAAGGATCAAGGATCTAAGGTAAGAACAATTAATTTTGTTCTTCCAATTCTTTTAATCAAGATCTAAGAAATAATCGTTTTTATGTCTCATGGCGAATACCAAAGGAAGAGTTTTGGATTTGATTCAAGGAAATTAAGGTGAGGCACAATCACCAAAGGCAAATTTTATTTATTAAAGTTAGATCGATCTAACACATGAAGTTATAGTAATTTCGACAGGCATATAAAGGAATCCTCTTGATTTGGAAATTGTATGGTAAGGACATTCGCCAAGGTTTGTTCTTGATATTTGGAATTATTTTCCATTTATTCAAAAGTGAGAAACCCACATAATTATCTCGATTTAGTGGCTAGCCGATTTAAGGAAGGAATACTATCAATTTTCGGCATTTGATTTACAATCTTTTAATTCGGCAAACAAGGTAAGTAATACAAATCCTACTTGGATTTGGTTTTAAACAAAATAAGTTTGTTAATATATGTTAATGGTTGGCGAATATAGGAGTAAAAATCTAGATCGGTAGATCGCTCTTCGAGATATCAAGGAATCTAATAAGCAAATCGGTGTGTACCTTACTAACCTTCGATATTTCATATGGCTATTATTTTAATATATGAATATGTATAAGAATGTGAATGTGGCTAAGTACCACAAATGTGGTAAGAAGTACCTGTGCACGCTTCCTACTTCGATAGGATTGTGAAATATGTTATTTTATAACATGCGAATATATGTATATGAACATGAAATTAAGTTATGCATAATATATAAATTTCGGGGCATTCGGATTTATGTGAAAGGGAAGAGTAGGTGTTGACTTGGTCTCACCAACGAAGGTGTTGACTTGGTCTCACCAACGAAATATGTTGACTACGGTCACATTGCGGAATTTTGGTAACTTCGTTACAATATTTGAATATAGTGTCTAATGACACAACGTATAATTTGACTATAGTGTCTAATGACACAACGTATATGGGCGACCGCCTTGATGGTGTGTAGCGGATGGAGGTTGACTTAGTAGTCCCCACGGTGTGAATGGTAGGTATGGGTGGTGTGTAGCGGATGGACCATTAGGATTGGGTTTGGGTTGCATCATAATTTCATTTTTATATGGATCTGATGATTTGAACATGAATGCCCTAATTGTTGAATGTTAGTATTGTGTGCACATTGAGTCTGCTGACTCACCCATTGTGGGAATTATTTTCGGTGATGAGCGTTGGATTTGACCGGCCGGTGGACCTTGAGGTGGCCATGCTACATTTGGAGATTTTATTTTATTTGGACTTTATTTCATTTGGTACCCTTAATTATATTTCTTTTGGGTTTTATTTGATGTAATAAGGCCATAAGGCCTAGTGGATTATTCTTTATTTTTACTCTACTTTTAAATATTGTGCTAAGAACTATTTTGGACGTAATAAATCAAATTGGATTTACAAGTTTAATAAAATGGGTTTCAATCTAAGCCCAATCCACAACAACATTTTCTAAAAATTTTACGAATTTTCTAAGTAACGAATGTTTTGAAATCGGGTCACTTTAGGAACATACCAGATCCGATTCAGGCTCGTGGGCCGGGTGTGGGGTGTTTCAATTTGGTATCAGAGCCCAGTTTTAAACTCTCGGCCTGTGGGCTAAGGCCCAAAACGTTTTCAAAGCGAGCCAAATGATTATCTTTGAAAAATAAGCGGTTTTCGGCATGGCCCCTAAGTCTCCCAATTCAGATCCACTAGGTAAGTACCCCTAACTCTCTGTGTGATTATGTGAATTATAGAAAGGTAGAAAAGGAATGGAACGTAGAATAGCATGATAGGAACTTGAACCCAGGACTAGTGTACCCCAACAAAAACATAAGACTTAAATGCCTAACTAAACAAACCCATGATTGAGTCATGAATTAGGGTGTGGCAACTATGGTACGCATGTCTAGGATTGGTTTCAGTGGGAGCTTGGTATTTAAGCGATCCGCGACTCACCTCCTCTCCACTCGAATCCTACCAGTGCGTAGCTCGGTTCACCCTAATCAAGAGGACTTATTCACTGCTAAACCCCTAACTAAAACCCGAAAGGGAACTAGCCATTTTTTAGAACCTTAATATTAAAATTCTTAAAATCATTTGTTCTCTTTAATTCACGAAAATTATTTCTTTTTACACAAATTTTCAAAAATTTTTCGATTTACAAAAATACCACTAATGGTAAAATTACAAAAAATGCCCTCGCTTATAAAATGTCCAACTACTCAACAGCTTTTGCTACAATTTCAGTATTTTATAAAAACCCTAATTTGAAACTATGAAAAATACCACGATTTTGAAAAAATTACAAAATTGCCCTAACTTACCAAAATTACCAAAATGACCTCGATTTTCAAAATGTTTGCAACATCACCATCTTGGAAAACAAATTCTCAAAAGAACCCTCAAAGTTTTGCAACTTCTGAAATATCTCCGATTTAAAATTTTACAATTTACCGGTTTGTGGAAAAATTACCAAAATACCCACAAGGTCCAAAAATTTTCAAGTACCTCGAATTTCAAAAATTTTCCAAAATACCGAGAACTTAAAATACCAAAAATACTTTGTGACAAAATCACCAAGGAACCTTATTTTGACAAATTACGAAAATACCCAGAGGACAAATTACGAAAATACCCCGGTAGTGGAAAAACAACAACAAATGAAAACTACGACATTTCTCAATGAACTAAGGTTCATAATTGTTTGATGGATGTATGAATGAATGAAAAGATCGTGTGCATGTATGAATACGAAAGAACCACTCCTAAATTCCTTTTCATAAAATTTCTTCGGTAATCAAGTGAAACAAAAGTACTAATTCATAAAACTTCTTAATCGATTAAATCATGACGTTAGAAATGAGTTCTAAGGACGTGAACTTAGAGATTGTGCCTGGAAAGTATGATGGTTCTATTAAGATCAATGTCGTAACCATTTTTTTGAGAACAAAACGGGGTTCGACGTTGGGTTTTGAAAATAGAAATGAAACGGGAGTCGCCACCGACCATTATTTGGTGTGATCGGATCACCTTTATTTTAATAAAACATTTTGCTTTACTAAAACAGTGTTTTTGGTCCGCCAAGTTTTAAAAGTCGGTCCGGAGTTGATTCACATACGAGGAAGGGTTAGCACCCTCGATACGCCCAAAAATTGGTACCAAAATGATCAATTAAAGTCTTAGTGTCGGAAATTTTAAAAGGTTTTAAGATACAGATCCTTTAAAAATGTTTGGATAATTAGGGCCGTAATTTTGAGATTTCTTTGCTCAGAGAGGATACGAACATCACATCCAGCACGTTAGGACATGATGCTCTAAACCTTCGTAATCAAAGCTATCTCATGGTTTTACGAAGTTTATCAAAAAGGATGTTTAGTTATTTAGTCAAACGGAAAATCGCAACCCAGCACGTTAGGGCACTATTTCCCGAATTCCTAAATACAAAACATTGCCTTTATTTTAAAAGTCTTTGCATAGAGTGTAATGACTTTTCAAAACGCATCGTATGGGATTGAATTTAAGAAAAGGTTTGAGTCAAAATTCGAAATTTCTTTGTCGAAAAGATATAAACATCACATCCAGTACGTTAGGACACAATGTTTTAACCTCTCGTAATCAAAGCCATCTCGTGATTTGCAAAACTTTGTAAAAAGGATGTTAAGTTATTTAGTCAAACGAAAAATCGCAACCCAAAGACGTTAGGGCACTATTTCTCGAGTTTCTAAATACCAAAACATTGCCTCATTTCAAAAAATTTTTTGATGAAATTCAATAATCTTCCAATGATGTTTCGTTTGATAATATAATACAAAATGAAGATAACAAACGCAGATATGAATGTGGTAAATAAAGAAATGCGAATAATAATATTAATAGTATTAATAATAATAATAATAACATGATAATGACAAAGCGGTAATGGAAATAAATAATAATAATGAAAAAATAAAAATAAATAGCGAACAAATAAGACGAGAAATGATAATAACGAAAAGATGATGATGGCATATAAAAATGAAATAATGATGATGATACGTAAAAATAATTATTGTCATTAATACGAAATATATATATGGAATAAAATATATACATGCTAAAAATAAAATGATATAATGATAATAATAATATAGACAAAATATTGGTAAAATAGATAACCATGATAATGAAAATAATAAAGGATAATAGATGAAACAATCATCTCAACCCTAATAATAGTAAATAACAAATAATAATAATAATATAAATAAAGAATAGTGAAAATAAAATCAAAATAATAAATAATATATGCTATAGTAAGAGATAATAATAAAAACAAATAATAGTCAAAAGGAATAACAAAAAAAGTGATGAATTACAACAATGTATTATCAAAAGGCTAAAATTTATAAAATAACCTAAATAGGGTTAAATTGTGTTTAAAATAAAATTTTAGGGGTTAATTCGAAATAAAATAAAGAAGATGGGGCTATTTATATGCGCGAACATATTGGAGGACCAAAGCGACAATTAATCTCTTTTGTCAAAACGCATAGCGACACATATAGGGACCTAATCGCAAATGGGAAAATTATTGAGCTAAATTTAAATTACGAAGACTTGATTGCAAAATCATAAAATGCGGAGGACCACGCGCATGAATAGACCGTCTTTTCGGCAAAACACGCGGATCCTAGGCGGGTCGGATCGGTCGGGTTGCTCAGTGGTGAAACGACGTCGTTTGGGGCTTTTGGACGCCCAAAACGACGCTGCTTTTGGTTCGGCTATAAAATCAAAATTTTACAAAAAACTTCATTTCTCCCCATCCCTAAAAAAAACGATCCTTGCTTCTCTGCTTTCTCTGCAGTGAAGAATTCAGTGAGGATTCCTACTGCCATCGTGGAGTTTTCACCACCGCCCACTGGTAGGAAAGGTAAAAATTGTTTTTTTTTATATTATTTTTTTTATCTTTTGAACTATGTATACTTTTATAATAACCCTTTTTTAAAAAATAATCTTTCGAAAAGAAAAAAAATCACCTTTTGTTTTCTGTTTTTGTTTTTGACGAATCTCTGCCTTTTTTTGTTTCGGATCTACTTCTCCTTTTTTTTTATGCTTCGAAACTCTTCTTTTTAGTCTATTTCGAAAAGGAAAAAAAAACAACTTTTGCTTCAATCTTTCTGCTTTTTGTTATTGATTTCCAGAGAAAAGAGAAAAAAAATCCTCCTCTACAAAGTGCTTCCACGCTTTTTATAGCCAATATGTGTGTTTTTTATTTGTTGCTTGTCTTTGCCCTTGTTTATGTTCAGATTGTCTTTTCTTTGCAGGCGGGGGAGCGGATGGAGCGGTGGCGGAGGCGACAGGCGAGTCTTGCGCAGTGGTGACTCTGTCGGAAGATGAAAAGTCGGGGTAGGTGGGGGTGGTGCTTTGGGTTGCGCTAGGTAGAAAAGGGGCTAGGGTTTTTTTCTTTTTTGTTTTGGGCTTTTGGGTTAGTTGGGCTTATTGTAATTGGGTTTATTTTTTATTGTTGTAAATGGGCCCGGTCGTAAATGGGTTCAGATAGTGCCTCTTTGCTCATTGTCGTAATCTGCAATAGAGCAAAGACATAGGAAAGACCCATTTTGCCCGATCTCGGGGCCTTAACTTCTTTTGGTGTCTTTTCTTCGTAGTGTCACTTCGCCCTTCGCATCTTGTTGCTTGATCCTCCACCGATATGTGGCTTCAATCTACTCTTTATTTGCGACTTCAACGGGATGTGACTTGTTTATTTTCGATCCGCTCTTGCAAATTTAGGAATGTCTAAATTGCTATCTTCAATCGATCCTTGCAAACTCAAGGATCACCGGTGATATCTTGATCTTGCTTCCGTAATTTCGGAAGGTCAAATCTGCTTTCTTCAATCTGATCCTTGCAAACTCAAGGATCACCAGACTGATATCTTCGATCTGCTTCCTGCAACTTCAGGAACGTCAAACCTGCTTTCTTCAATCTGATCCTTGCAAACTCAAGGATCACCAGACTGATATCTTTGATCTGCTTCCTGCAACTTCAGGAAGGTCAAATCTGCTTTCTTCGATCTGCTTCTTGCAATTTCAAGAAAGTCAAATCTGCTTTCTTCAATCTGATCCCAGCAAACTCAGGGATCACCCGACTGATATCTTCGATCTTGCTTCCTGCAATTTCAGGAAGGTCAAATCTGCTTTCTTCAATCTGATCCTTGCAAACTCAAGGATCACCAGACTGATATCTTCGACCGCTCCGCAACTTCGTGAACGCCAAACTGCTTTCTTCAATCTGATCCTTGCAAACTCAAGGATCACCAGACTGATATCTTTGATCTGCTTCCTGCAACTTCAGGAATGTCAAATCTGTTATCTTTGATCTGCTCCACTGCATACTCAGGGAGACGAGATCTGCTCAACCGTGCTGTCCTTCTTGAGGACGTAACCTGTAGAATGAATGCATACTTATGCCTAATGATTAGGATGCCATGAGTATGATGAGTCAGAATGTTATGAGTATGATTCCTATTTAAGGTGTTATCACTCATTTGTCATCAAGGTTTTATCTTCGCTTTCCTCTCAAGGATCGTTTTATGAATGGCTTGCCCTCGTGGAAATTTCAAACCTATTTTAGGCCTTAGAACACAGGTCTGCCTTAACTTCTAGCTGTTTTCCCCGGGAGTCACCACTCCTTGAAGAATACTCGACTTGGTTTGTTCGACTCTCAACCATTTAGGGTTTTTGAATCTTTCCTTATCGAAAATTGGCTGTCTTACTTTTTAAAAGTGACCAAGCAACATTATTTACCCTTGCCACAATTCTTGAATCGGTGAAAATTTCATATAAATGGCCTTTATTGAGACCCTTTTCTCCAATGTCTTCATCTTGTGTTCATGGAAGTTCTAAACAAATGTTCTGCTTTGGCTTCTGTTTTATCTAGAGATTTCAAAGCGATCGTGGAACTTTCTTTTGTAAAATCATTAGTTCATCAATTTGTTTTTAATGCATCACGTTAAGGATGGATAACATGAGATCGATTTCAAAGAGAGTCAAAATGAATTTATCTATGAAACAAAGAGAATTGATAGGGACATATTCCTCCTTTTTGGGGAAAAGGTCCCAAAATGGTAAAATAACAACATGGATCGATGCCTAGACATCGCTAATTGGGCTTCTATATACAAGCTCAAGAAAACCGCTCGAGGCCGTCATGTGTTTAGAAGACTCAAGTATTTTGTCGATGCCCGATATGCAACGATTTCCTCTTTTGTTGATTATGGCGCTGCGAGATCACGACGTGTCCGCTCAAAATTTGAGCCGCCTTTTCGGTTTTCAACTCAAAATGCCCTTTGGTCTCAAAGTGCCCTTTTTATGGTTTTCACCTTGGCCTCTCCGTTTTTTTTTTTTCAAATCTCAAAGTGCCCTTTTGTGGGTTTTCACCTTGGCTTCTTCTATCTTAAGCAAAGTATTTTTAATCGAATCGAGTTCACGGGGTTAGGCAAGCTTTTCCCGTCCATCTCTGTCAGAATCAGTGCACCTCCCGAGAAAGCTTTCTTCACCACATACGGTCCTTCCCAGTTCGGCATCCATTTCCCTCTGTGGTCTTTTTGTATGGGAAGGATCTTCTTTAGTACGAGGTCCCCTTCGTGGAATTCCCTTGGGCGAACTTTTTTGTTGTAGGCTCGCATCATTCGCTTTTGGTACATCTGACCGTGACGGATAGCCCTCAATCTCTTTTCTTCAATTAAGTTCAACTGGTCATATCGAGCTGGATCCATTCAATTTCATCTAGTTTCACTTCCGACAATACCGGAGAGAAGGTATTTCCACTTCAATAGGTAGGACTGCCTCCATCCCATAGACTAATGAGAAAGGCGTTGCCCCAGTAGAGGTTCGGACGGACGTTCGATAAGCATAGAGTCTGAACGGAAACTTCTCATGCCGCCTCTATAAGTCTCGATCATCTTTCCCACTATCTTTTGATGTTTTTGTTGGTCGCTTCCACCGCCCCATTCATTTTTAGGCGTCTGGTGATGAATTGTGGTGTTTGATGTTGAATTGGCTACAAACCCTGCTATCGTGCTATTGTTTAAGTTCAGCGCATTGTCTGATATGATCCTTTCGGGCATTCCATACCGACAAATGATTTCTTTCTTCAAAAACCGGCTAACCGCTGATTTAGTGACGTTAGCATATGAGGCAGCCTCTACCCATTTCGTGAAGTAGTCGATGACCACAAAGATGAATCGATGCCCATTCGATGCCTTCGGAGATATTGGCCCAATGACGTCCATGCCCCACATGGAAAATGGCCATGGCGAAGTCATAACGTGTAAAGGTGACGGGGGTACGTGAATCTTGTCTCCATAAATCGGCATTTATGACATTTTTAGCATAGTTGATACTGATCTCCTCCATGGTGGACCAATAATATCCGAATCTCATTATTTGTCTGGCCATTGTGAAACCATTAGCATGAGTTCCACAGACACCTTCATGGACTTCTTCTAGGATTAGCTTAGCTTCGGTGGCGTCTACACACCTTAGCAGCACTTGATCCTTCCTTTTCTTGTACAAGACTTCTCCATCCAAGACGTAATCACAGGCTAATCTCCTCAGCGTCTTTTTTTCATTCTCAGTGGCTTGATCAGGGTACTCACGATTCTTTAAATACCGCAATATATCATGGTACCACGGTGGGCCAGTTTTTCCTTCTTCCTCGACGTTGTAGCAATGGGCTGGGTCTTGATGAATGCTCATTTGTATTGGCTTCATATCTTCGCTTTCATTTATTCGGACCATGGAAGCCAGGGTGGCGAGCATCGACCATCCGATTCTCGTCCTCAAGCGTAATTGAAAGTGATGTCATCGAACTCTTTGACAAGTTCTTGGGCCAATCTTTTATAGATAACCAATTTTGGATCCTGGTTTCCCATTCTCCTTTGAGTTGATAGATTACGGTGGAATCTCCATAGACTTCTAATACCACGATTTTGTATTCGATAGCGGTATGAGCCCCATGATGCAAGCTTCATACTCACCATATTATTAGTGCAATCGAAATCCGGTTTACAAGTGAATGGATAATGGTCTCTTTTGGGGATATCAGATCGCCCAATTCCATTGCCTGACATTTGATGCCCGTCAAAATTTAATTTCAAGGATGGTCTTGAGGTACCTTCTTCAATGTCTCGCCACGTACATCAAGTCTTCATTAGAAATCAAAATCTAAGGCTCATAGTCTTCAAGGCTCTCATCGGCTAGAAAGTCGCTATCGCGCTCCCTTTTACCGCTTTCCGGTTTACATAAACGATGTCAAATTCGGAAGCGGGATCTCACCACCGCCATCCTTCCATTCAAGGCGGTAGATTCCATCATATACTTAAGGGATCTAGCTTTGAGATGAGCCATGTCGTGTGATACAAGATGTATCGCCTCAACCTTCGAGTTGTCCAAATCAAGGCGCAACATAATTTCTCGATTGGGGGTATCTCATTTCACATGCGGTGAATTTCTTACTAAGGTAGTATATTGCTTTTCTTTCTTCCCGATTCATCATGTTGACCCAAAGACGCATCCCATCGAATTATCAAGCATCTTGTTAGATAAAGGATGAGGGCTTGTCCGGTTGGCGGCGATTAATACCGGGGCCTGAGATAGGTATTGTTTTACTTTTTCGAAGGTCTTTTGGCACTCTTCATCCCACGTTCCTGGGTTGTGTTTCTTGAGGAGACGGAATATAGGGTCACATCTCTCGATGGGTTGTGAAATGAACCGAAGCGATGTAATTCACCTTCCTAAGAAACCTCTAACTTCTTTTTGGAGTACGTGGTGGGGTAACTCTTGTATGGCTCGACTTTATCTGGTCAACCTCAATCCCTTTTCATCGACTATGAACCCGAGCAACTTCCGGACCGAGCCCAAGGTACACTTTGCTTGTTAAGCTTCAACCGAATTTTCTCACCTCAAGAGTAATTTTCTCAAGACACGCGTGCTCTTCTTGATTCGGGATTTGGCGATCATATCGTCGACGTAAACCTCAATTTCCACGTGCATCATGTCATAGAATAAGGTTACCATGGCTCTCTGATATGTCGCTACCGCATTTTTAGCCCAAATGGCATTACCTTGTAGCAAAATGTTCCCCACATGGTTATAAACGTCGTCTTGTCCATGTCCTTAGGATGTATTTTTATTTGGTTGTACCCCGAAAAACCATCCATGAAAGAGAACAACGAATACTCTGCTGTATTATCTACTAAAGTGTCGATGTGAGGCAGCGAAAAATTATCCTTCGGGCTGGCCTTGTTCAGGTCTCTCGTAGTCCACGCACATTCGTACCTTCTCGCCTTTCTTGGGGACGGGGACAACGTTAGCCACCCAATCCGAGTACTTGACCTCTTGTAAGAACCCGCATTAAATTATTTCTCGACTTCTTCTTTTATCTTTAACAAGACGTCCGGTCGCATCCTTCCGAGCTTCGTTGGACCTGGCTTGCATTCTTCTCTTATAGGCGTTCGATTGTCTTTGCAATATCGATTTAGTCCGGCATATCTTGGTACGACCATGCAAACACATCCTTAAATTCACGGAGTAGTTCGATGAGGTCCCGCCTTGGTTTTTGCGATAATACAAGCTCCAATTTTCACCTCTTGCCCTCTCCTAGGCTCACCGCTTCTGAGCTCTTTATGGGGTAGGATCTGCTTTCTTCTTGCTCTACCATTCTCAACAAATCCGAGGCAAGTCGATTCGTGTCATTTCCAAAGTCCTGCGATTCCTCCGAACACATGTCTTGCTCAAAGCAAACCTCTCAATCAGAGTATCATTACTCATATCATTGATGTCTAGAGACCAGTAATGGGTATCGAAGGGTGTATAAAGAATAAATGAATTTGAGGCAATTATTCACATGATATGAATGAGAACAAAGAATAAATGATAAAAATGTAAAATAAGAGAATATTTAGAAGAATTGAAGATGCATTTTATTAAAACAAAATGTCCGAACATAAGCCTATTTCACAAAAGAAATCTCATTGTTTCTAGGCTTAAAACAACAAGAGTGTTCCAATATTACTCGCAAAATCTCTAAACACTACAGAAATTCTCTGCAGTCCAATTGTCTAATGTGCTTCCAAGTTCATATGGGCGATGCCCGACAATCTTCTTTGATCGATCTCCTCCTCGTGTATGGCATTGATGTGAGGACATTCCCTCAGGAGACTCTTTTCCGGTAAATCATTCCTCCCGATACGAAGGTGCGAGATATGTGGGAAATGTCATCGGTTCCCACTTAACGCCTTCTCCATTCACTGCATTTCTCCTTTCTTGTCTTTTCTCTATCTCCTTCTTCATTTGTTTAGCATCCGGTTTGAAACCTAAACCAAAGCGATCCCTTTTTTCCTTCAAAGATCGGGCTCGGACTTTCCTTGAGATATTTACCCAATCCTTTTCCCGGTAGGGCTCCTTTTCCCATCACATTTGCAATCCCATCCCGGTAGTCTTGGATAGTTTAGGTGACGGACTTTATTTCCTTCGAAATGAAAGTCGATTCACGAACTCTAAGGACCGAAATGAACATTCAATGGCTTCCTCATTCGCCTCTAGGTATGGCGCCTCATTGGTAACAATTGCTATGATATCATCTTCAAATTTATAGTTACCACCAATTTTCTCGTTACCAATTTCAATTTACGTGCGTGATGAAGGTACAACCATTGAATGAATCCAGGCCTCCTAGTAGCGAGCCAGTAAGAAGGCTTGATATCCATGACCGTAAAGTCTACTTCATAGGTATTAGGCCCGATCAATAATGGTATGTCTATTCTTCCCATCACTCTTCTTTCGGTGCCATCGAACGCTCTCACTATGTTTTGGTGACTTCATATGAGAACTATCTATTGGCAACCTCTTGAGTGTGGCTAGTGGTAAGACATTTAATGTCAACCCATTATCTATTAGCACACTTGGCAAGGTGTATCCCTTGCAACGGTAGTTATGTGTAATGCCTTTGTCGACCCATACCTCCGGTGGGATTTTGTCATCATCAAGTAGATGAAATTATCGGTAACTTATGTTACTAACCGACGATCCAACTTGTTGACTGGACATATCTTTAGTAACATAGGTCTCATTTAGTACTTTCATTAACGCTTCGCGATGCACTTCAGAGCTCAGAAGTAGTGCTAACACAGAGATACGGGCTGGTTGTCTGTGCAGTTGTTCCACCACACTGTATTCGCTGTGTTTCAAGAATTTTAAGAACTCTTTAGCCTCTTCCTCTTTTACGGGCTCATTGACAACGGCTTCGAGTTCTTTTTCCTTCCCAATCGACATAGCCTTCAGTTTCGCGCTCCGTTCTCCTATTTTCGTGGTCATAACGCTTCCACTTCACAGATAGAACCTTCGTTTTGACTTCCTCAAAATACTAGTAGAACCTTGCACTCGGTATTGTCACGCTGCAATTATAATTCCAAGGTACCTTTTACTATCTTGGTAAGGAAAAAGCAGTTTCAATCGTGATTTTTGGTCTTCCTGACTCCGCCCTCTGCGTTTAGCGAAATGATGATTCTCGGGTAACTAACTCCGGCTTTGTCAATTCTTCCTCGTCGCATATTTCCTCTTCTTCCACTCCTTCTTCATAAACTCCAAATCTTTGTTGTCCATGAGGCCTTGCACCAAAATTTTAAACTCAAGACATTCTTGGATCTCGTGCCCCTCGCCTTATGGAATTCGCAACCATTCTTCATATGTATTTTGCTTCCTAGAATCGACTCTATCAATCCTCTTTTACCATTTCCTTCCGGACTATTCGAATTCGGTCTTCTACTTCTACGACGTCTCTCTTGATCTTTCTCACAATCTCTTCACCGATTATGCTTCACCCTTTTTCCTCATGATTAGGCAATGGGTTCCCTTTTTACCAAGTCATCAAGCTTATAACACCCATTTTGATTAGCCTCTCAACTACCTTTTGAAGGCTAGGCGCTTCTCATCGAATGCCCTCTATCCTGCGTGGTAATCGCATTGAGCGCTTGGGTCGTACCACTTAGGGTATGGGGTTGCAATGGTTGTAAGTAAAACGGGACACGATGTGCTCATTGAATAAAATCTGGTATAATTCTTTGTACGTTATCGGAATCGACGTGAATTGGATCCTTTCAGAATTTGATCTAGTTCCCAATTCCTGTCTTGCTGGCCCTGGTTGCCCGGTTGTAACTGCCTTTGGCTGATTAACCGCGATCGCCTTTGGGTATCCTCTATTATATGTACTCACATTATTGACCTCACTGTCTTTCTTTTTAGGAGCGACTCTCCTGGTGCTTTCTCCCGTCTCGATTTTGCCACCCCTTATAGCATGCTCGATCATTTCCCGCCATTACTATATCAAGAAAGCTTTAGTTGTACTCCTATCATATGGGTTATGAAAGGGCCTTCGAGTATTAATAAAAGCATGGCGCTCTTTTTCCAAAAGCGGCAATGAACTTGTGTGGCTACTTCCTCCATCACCGGGCATATTGCTCAAACTTTCGTTGGCTTCTTCTCCATGTTTTGGGCGTGATTCGATCAGCGCTATATCGACTATGTGCTCAGATTGTTTCGTGAAGGCTGTGCTAGGTCCTTCCATGACTTGATCTGGTACTACCGAGCCGATTGTACCATTTGGTCATGGACCCAACCAGACCGTCTTGAAAATAAAGTGAATCGCCAGCTGATCGTTGTTGACATGCCCCGCCATCCGTCGACAGTAACATTGTGATGTGCGTTTGGGGCAACCGTCCCGTTGTATTTTCAAAGTCCGGTCTTGAACTTTGGAGGAAGTACGAGATCCGGGACTAGGCTCAAGTCTTTAGCGCCCACCCCGTAGCGATGATCGGCAGCTCTATTTCCTAAACTTTTCTTCTAACCATTTGCAACGATCCTCAAGTTGTTTGGGAAGGTTTGCTTTTGCCTTATCCATTTCACCATTTCATCAAAATCGGGACTATCGGGTTGGCGGACATTCTCCGGATTGGTGCTGAACCGCCGGAAGTGCTGTTGCCAGCATTGCGGTCTCAACTCGCACTGTGGCTCGATAACAACAAAGCGTCCTTTGGGGAATATTTCGTGGTGCTTGGGTATTTGGCGGGTAAATCCGGGAGGGTAGCGGGTCTTCATTATTCCACGAGCTAGCAGTGGCGCCTTTCCTCGCTTCATTGGCCAATAGTTGCGCCACCGACTTATCATGTTATTTTGGGACTCTTGCATCCGCTCCATCATATCTTCTTTGGAGCTTCATCATTTGCTCTTGCATCCGTTCTTGCATTTCTTTCCTAAATTGCTCAAATCTTTGATCCATTTTTTGGTCTTAGTACGAGTCCCGTAGCGTTGTTCGGTTCCCGATTTTCTCTTTCTTTTTCCTTTTTCCGATAATTTTAACCAATTAGGCTTCTTTTTATAAACTTTAATGTATGTAATATGATGCAATGTAATGCTAATGCATGAAATGTATGCAAAAAGGCATTAATTCGATTCAATTTCCATTAGAATAACCTCTCTAGAAAACAAGTTTTTTACATAGAATGGATTACATATAAGGCCTCGCCTCTAATGCTTAAGGCCTTGACTTCCTCAAGAAGCCTAGCTAACTCTTGTCCTTGTTCGACTTTGATTCATAAAATAAACTTAGTACATCACTTGGACTCCTAAGGTTTGCAAATGCTCGCGACCTCTCGCACTTGAGCCACGGCTTCCCCATGATGTAATCCCGATCCTCCGACTTGATTTTGGGAGTGATGAAGTTGTTGCTTCAACGCTCCTCATTGACTTCCAGCACTCCACCGTAGCTCGCAACCATGTAAAGCGGACTCTAGCTCTTCGATTCTCGCTTTCATTTCTTCAATTTTACCGTGCTAGCTTTTAATTCTACCGCAGAGTTACTGGCTACGACATCGACATGTGGTTCTTTCCAATTCGCCACCCGAGCCTTTAATTCCTCTTTTCGCCTTGGGTTTTGCGGACTTCTTTTGAGTATCTTCTCGAGCTTGAGTATCTCGGAGTTCTCGCTCCCATTGGCTAGCTCTATTCTTTTCCTCTCGAAGTTCTTGACCCCATTGTTCGATGTTTTTCCTAATCCAGCAAGCTTCATTGACCTTCGCAGCTTCTTATAGTCTGTCTTCAAACTGTCCAAGTCTTCCTCAGCTTTATTTTTCCCTTTTCTCAATTTTTCGGCCTCTAGCTTCGAATGTCAACGCCCAAACCCATTGCATCTTCTTCTTCTAACCGTTCTATCCTTTTCCCAATTTCGCACTCCTTTTCTCAAAATCTTGTTTAATGATTTCGAGCTCGATGGGATTACCCGTAAGTATTCCTCCATTGATCGAGCGCCTTCCGGCTTTGGTGTGGGAATGTTGTCGTTGATTCTCTGGTTCTCTATCGGTCGATTCGGAGTTGTCATCGGGTTTATGGCAAACTTTTTCATTCTATGAGTCGACTCAAGCGCTTGCTATTTCACGAACCCTTTTCTTACAATGATCCCTTTGTATTCAAATTCACATCGAATTAGACCTTGTGTTGTGGGTATAAACCGTCTCGATCGGTATTGTCTCAACACAAGGAGAGGAGCATATCCAACGGCTCCCCATACTCCTAATAACGGACCCACCAAAATCTCCACATCGATATAGTATCTCATCGGGAACCACCAAAGGAGCTTTCCATACCACGCCTTCCTCTTGCGGGTTTTGCGTAATTGTCATCCATTTTTCTTCCAGTAAGATCCTCTCGCCTTGGTGTGGTGCTAATTCCTTTAGCGGAGAATGGTCCTCGGAGAAGATTCTACCTGTGCCTTTTCCACTTTCCAAAATGACTGTTGAACCATACTAGCAAGAGTACAGGCACAACCGGTGAATCTTCCTTCGCCGCTCTTGACGCAGACGATTTAGAGACCGAAAGTTTCAAGAATTGCGAGAAGGCGTGACTCTTCTATCCAACTTTGTCGAATAGATCTGAGACCGCCTCATCTACATGCCCTGAGCTTTGGGAAGATGATCAATCCGTAAATGCTCAAGGCAAAGATGTCAACCCTTTTCTTCACATCCGGGTGTGCTATGATCAAGTCCCTTAAATTTCTCCAAGGGATACACTTACAATCTCCTTTTTGTTTTATCCGTGCTGCAACCCACTGCTCACTCATTCCCGTAATATTCATCAACTTTTTTAAGAAGGTGGGAACGTTAACAGGTCTTGTATAAACTTTATCGACTTGAATTTTCGAGCAACGAAGTAATCTTGTATTCTTCTATAGTAGGCACTAGATCCACTTTCCGAAAGTAAAAGCACTATAAGCGGGATTCCAAAATTGGGCCATAGCTCAAATAGGTCTTTGGTCTACCTTGACGTCGGCAGATATGGCAGATCTCCGTAATGACAGTAGAATAATTGCTTGATCTCATGATCCCACTGACCCCATATCTCTTTTATCTCCTGAAGATTGTTTTGGGTGACATTGATACGCGTGAAGTCCCATAATTACGACACGCGCCTTCTCGAGGCTATCACCTTTTTCTTGTCGCTTGCCTCTACCAAACCCGACGATCCGTTGTCTTCCATTCTATCAAGAAACCCCTTTCCATGACAAAGCTATCTATTTGGGCAATTGAACGTGAATCAACACCTTTTGATGAATATGCCATGCAAAAACAAAATAAAGCAAATCAAGATTTCATACACGAGCAAAGAATAAAAGTACCTAATTCGTTAACCACTAGAGTGCGGCATGGCTCTACCTAGGTAGTTCTTTAGGGCTTACTATATGAGGTTTGGTTCTAAGGAGGGTACTTGAACCAGTGATTCCTCGATCTTCACCCATTATAGGCTCATATAGACCGAAGTTGGATTCGGGGATACATTTCCTATGCCCGCACGAGATGAAAATCTCACGAAGACATAGGTACGGATGTATCCCAAAGCGATCCACTATCCTGCACGGAGGTGAAAACCTCACGAAGGAGTAGTTTCTCACTCTCACCTAAAGGTGTGACCACAACGGTCATGCAATGCAATGCCAAAATTGAAACAACACGCAACAAAAGATTGTAATTTTCAAATCAAGCTTTCAAACTTCCGACAAAAGACAGAAAATAATCAATTTATGGCTTGACTCTCTAAATCTTTCCCCAGTGGAGTCGCCAAGCTGTCGTAACCATTTTTTGAGAACAAAACGGGGTTCGACGTTGGGTTTTGAAAATAGAAATGAAACGGGAGTCGCCACCGACCATTATTTGGTGTGATCGGATCACCTTTATTTTAATAAAACATTTTGCTTTACTAAAACAGTGTTTTTGGTCCGCGAAGTTTTAAAAGTCGGTCCGGAGTTTCATTCACATGACGAGGAAGGTTAGCACCTCGATCGCCCAAAAATTGGTACCAAAATGATCAATTAAAGTCTTAGTGTCGGAAATTTTAAAAGGTTTTAAGATCTGAGATCCTTTAAAAATGTTTGGATAATTAGGTAGTAATTTTGAGATTTCTTTGCTCGAGAGGATACGAACATCACATCCAAAGACGTTAGGACATGATGCTCTAAACCTTCGTAATCAAAGCTATCTCATGGTTTTACTGAAGTTTATCAAAAGGATGTTTAGTTATTTAGTCAAACGGAAAATCGCAACCCAAAGACGTTAGGCACTATTTCCAATTCCTAAATACAAAACATTGCCTTTATTTTAAAAGTCTTTGCATAGAGTGTAATGACTTTTCAAAACGCATCGTATGGGATTGAATTTAAGAAAAGGTTTGAGTCAAAATTCGAAATTTCTTTGTCGAAAAGATATAAACATCACATCCAGTACGTTAGGACACAATGTTTTAACCTCTCGTAATCAAAGCCATCTCGTGATTTGCAAAACTTTGTAAAAAGGATGTTAAGTTATTTAGTCAAACGAAAAATCGCAACCCAGCACGTTAGGGCACTATTTCTCGAGTTTCTAAATACCAAAACATTGCCTCATTTCGAAAAAATTTTTTTGATGAAATTCAATAATCTTCCGAATGATGTTTCGTTTGATAATATAATACAAAATGAAGATAACAAACGCAGATATGAATGTGGTAAATAAAGAAATGCGAATAATAATATTAATAGTATTAATAATAATAATAATAACATGATAATGACAAAGCGGTAATGGAAATAAATAATAATAATGAAAAAAATAAAAATAAATAGCGAACAAATAAGACGAGAAATGATAATAACGAAAAGATGATGATGGCATATAAAAAATGAAATAATGATGATGATACGTAAAAATAATTATTGTCATTAATACCTAAATATATATATGGAATAAAATATATACATGCCAAAAAATAAAATGATATAATGATAATAATAATATAGACAAAATATTGGTAAAATAGATAACCATGATAATGAAAATAATAAAGGATAATAGATGAAACAATCATCTCAACCCTAATAATAGTAAATAACAAATAATAATAATAATATAAATAAAGAATAGTGAAAATAAAATCAAAATAATAAATAATATATGCTATAGTAAGAGATAATAATAAAACAAATAATAGTCAAAAGGAATAACAAAAAAAGTGATGAATTACAACAATGTATTATCAAAAGGCTAAAATTTATAAAATAACCTAAATAGGGTTAAATTGTGTTTAAAATAAAATTTTAGGGTTAATTCGAAATAAAATAAAGAAGATGGGGCTATTTATATGCGAACATATTGGAGGGACCAAAGCGAAGAATTAATCTCTTTTGTCAAAATGCATAGCGACACATAGGACCTAATCGCAAACTGGGAAAATTATTGAGCTAAATTTAAATTACGAAGACTTGATTGCAAAATCATAAAATGCGGAGGGACCACGCGCAAGAATAGACCATCTTTTCTAAAAACACGCGGATCCTAGGCGGGTCGGATCGGGTCGGGTTGTTCAGGGGTGAAACGACGTCGTTTTGGGGCTTTGATCGCCTACCAAAACGACGTCGTTTTGGTTCGGCTATAAAATCAAAATTTTTACAAAAAAACTTCATTTCTCCCCATCCCTAAAAAAAAACTGATCCTTGCTTCTCTGTTTTCTCTGCAGTGAAGAATTAGCGAGAGATTCCTAGTCGGCCGAGTTCGAGCCACAAATCACTATGTGGAAAGGTAAAAATTGTTTTTTTTTTATATTTTTTATCTTTTGAACTATGTATACTTTTATAATAACCTTTTTTTAAAAAATAATCTTTGAAAAGAAAAAAAATCACCTTTTGTTTTCTATTTTGTTTTTGACGAATCTACGCCTTTTTTTGTTTTGATCTCACTTCTCCTTTTTTTTATGCTTGAAACTCTTCTTTTTAGTCTATTTGAAAAGGAAAAAAACAACTTTTGCTTCAATCTTTCGCTTTTGTTATTGATTTCGGAGAAAGAGAAAAAATCCTCTCTACAAAGTCGCTCCACTACTTTTATAGCCAAATATGTGTGTTTTTTATTTGTTGCTTCTTTGCCTTGTTTATGTTCAGATTGTCTTTTCTTTGCAGGCGTGGGGAGGCGGATGGGCGGTGGCGGAGGCGACGGTAGAGTCTTGTGTAGTGGTGACTCTGTCGGAAGATGAAAAGTCGGGGTAGGGGGAAATTGGTGCTTAGGGTTGCTGCGCTAGGTAGAAAAGGGGCTAGGGTTTTTCTCTTTTTTGTTTTGGGCTTTTGGGTTAGTTGGGCTTATTGTAATTGGGTTTGGTTTTTTATTGTTGTAAATGGGCAGGTCAGTAAATGGGTCAGACAATCAAAGTCTTGCAATAAAGCATAGTCTTGATGAGAAAGATTGTATGATTGTCGAGAAGTAATTTTGAGGACGAAATTATTTTTAAGGAGGTAGAATCAGAATATCTGAATAGGGCCTATGCATTTCAGTTTAATTGTATGAAATGACAAGTTTCAAGTACTATGAATAAATTTTGATACTTTTGGAAACCTAGAAATGCATGAAAATGGAAATGAAAATGAAAATGGAAATGAAAATGGAGATGGAAATGAAAATGGAAATGGAAATGGAAATGGACATTTTGGAAACCTAAACATTTTGGAAATGATCCAAAATGGAAACTTGAACATTTTAGGAAACTTGGATATGTAAGAGAAATAAAGGAGTTTTATTCACATAAATATGTGAATAATAAGAGATAAATAAAGGATTATTTTCTAAGGAGATAATTGAGGAGATAATGGATGGATTAAAGGCTTTTATCTTTTAAATAAAAGAGATAATATTATCTTAAGGAGAGTGGTGGCCAAGTCAAGGACTCTTGGCCTAGCAAATTTATTATAAAAGGAGAACCCAAGGTCTTTTCTCTCATCTTTCCAAGTAGCGAAAATCCCTTTCTCTCTCCCCTCTTTGCTTGAATTTCTCTTTAAGCAAAATCCATCTCTTCTTCTTCTTCTATTTTCTTCTCCTCTCCTTTGCTATTGTCGAGCCAAAACCCTCTTTGATCTCATTAAATCTCCATAGCCAAAACCACGTGACTCTAGGCAAGGAAGCAATCGAATATAAGGATCAAAGATCTAAGGTAAGAACAATTAATTTTGTTCTTCCAATTCTTTTAATCAAGATCTAAGAAATAACCGTTTTTATGTCTCATGGTAGAATACCAAAGGAAGAGTTTGGGATTTGATTCAAGGAAATTAAGGTGAGGCACAATCACCAAAGGCAAATTTTATTTATTAAAGTTAGATCGGATCTAACACATGAAGTTATAGTAATTTCGACGAGCATATAAAGGAATCCTCTTGATTTGGAAATTGTATGGTAAGGACATTCGCCAAGGTTTGTTCTTGATATTTGGAATTATTTTCCATTTATTCAAAAGTGAAAACCTACATAATTACGATTTAGTGGCTAGCCGATTTAAGGAAGGAATACTATCAATTTTGGCATTTGATTTACAATCTTTTAATTCTAAGAACAAGGTAAGTAATACAAATCCTACTTGGATTTGGTTTTTAAACAAAATAAGTTTGTTAATATATGTTAATGGTTGACCGAATATAGGAGTAAAAATCTAGATCGGTAGATCGTTCTTCGGGATTTCAAGGAATCTAATAAGCAAATCAGGTGTGTACCCTTACTAACCTTCGATATTTCATATGGCTATTATTTTAATATATGAATATGTATAAGAATGTGAATGTGGCTAAGTACCACAAATGTGGTAAGAAGTACCTGTGCACGCTTCCTACTTGATAGGATTGTGAAATATGTTATTTTATAACATGCGAATATATGTATATGAACATGAAATTAAGTTATGCATAATATATAAATTTACGGGGCATTCGGATTTATGTGAAAGGGAAGAGTAGGTGTTGACTTGGTCTCACCAACGAAGGTGTTGACTTGGTCTCACCAACTAAATATGTTGACTACGGTCACATTATGGAATTTTGGTAACTTCGGTTACAATATTTGAATATAGTGTCTAATGACACAACGTATAATTTGACTATAGTGTCTAATGACACAACGATATATGCGATCGCTTCGATGGTGTGTAGCGGATGGAGGTTGACTTAGTAGTCCCACGGTGTGAATGGCGTACTGGTGGTGTGTGCGGATGGACCATTAGGATTGGGTTTGGGTTGCATCATAATTTCATTTTATATGGATCGATGATTTGAACATGAATGCTGAATTGTTGAATGTTAGTATTGTGTGCACATTGAGTCTGCTGACTCACCCATTTGTGGGAATTATTTTCGGTGATGAGTGTGGACCGGGCGGTGGACCTTGAGGTGGCCATGCTACATTTGGAGATTTTATTTTATTTGGACTTTATTTACATTTGGTACCATAATTATATTTCTTTTGGGTTTTATTTGATGTAATAAGGCCATAAGGCCCAAGTGGATTATTCTTTATTTTTACTCTACTTTTAAATATTGTGCTAAGAACTATTTTGGACGTAATAAATCAAATTGGATTTACAAGTTTAATAAAATGGGTTTCCAATCTAAGCCCAATCCACAACAACATTTTCTAAAAATTTTACGAATTTTCTCTAAGTAACGAATGATTTTGAAATCGGGTCACTTTAGGAACATACCAGATCCGGTTCAGGCTCGTGGGCCGGGTGTTGGGTGTTTCACAAATTTCAATCTATGGCAAGTTTGGATGATGGCAATTCTAGTTCAAACCGGCTTGAAAAAGGTTGCTACCGGGAAAAAGCTTGAGAATCTAAATCAAACAGAATGGGAAGAGCTCGATGAAAAGTCCTTGTCTGCAATCCAATTGTGCCTCGTGAATACGGCATTGCAGGAGGTATTGATGGAGAAAACCTCATCCGCCATGTGGAAAATGTTAGAAACTCTTTATGCGACTAAGTTTCTGGCTAACCGTTTAGTGTTGAAACAACGTCTATTTACGTTTCGCATGAATGAAAGTGAGCTTAGTAGAGATCACATCAGTCAATTCATTACTCTTTTAAATGATTTAAAGAATGTTGAGGTTCATATTGACGATAAAGATCAAGCTATGCTATTATTGTGCTCTTTACCCCCTTCATACAAGTCTTTCAAGGAGACCCTGATTTATGGCAGAGACAAACTCTCATTCAAAGATGTGAAGGGTCATTTGTTGAGTAGAGACAAACTCGACAATGAGTTTGGTTTGGATAGCACGTCAGATAAGCAAGCTTCCGTTTTGGTAGCATCAAAGAAACGAGACAAAAGGTGTCGTTATTGTAAAAAGTTAGGTCATGTCAAAGCATTGTTATAAATCTGCGAAAAAAGAAATCATTGAGAGTAACGAGGAAGATGTAGCTGGTGCTAATTTGGCCGATGAAAGCGGTGATGATTTCTTGTTAGTGTCAATGAGCGATAACTCTAAGCTCACGTCTGAGTGGATCCTAGATTCGGGATGTTCTTTCCACATGTATCCCATTAGAGAATGATTCTCCACATACAGTTTGGTTGAAGGTGGAGTTGTGCGCATGGGAAACGATTCATCTAGTAATGTAATTGGTATTGGAACTGTTAAAATTATGGGACGATTAAAACACTCTTAGATGTCAGGTATGTACCTGATTTACGAAAGAATCTCATCTCCTTGAGTAGTTTAGACTTTGAAAGGATGCAGAATCAACATCGAGTCAAGCGTTATTAAATTATCTCGTGGAGCTCTCGTTTTGTTAAAAGGTAAAAGAACCGGTAGTCTTTATATTCTAGAAGGTTCTCTGAAGGACGGTGAAATCGAATGTCCTCGTGCATTACGAAGTCAAGTCAACTCGTTTGGGCGGAGGCAACTTGGTCATAGGAGGGAAAAGCGTATGACCGCTTGAATAGAGGTTCTCTTTTGGATACTGAGTTTTGAAAAGTTAGAATCGTGTTCATGAAAATCGACCGGGTTAGTTTTGATTTGGCAAAGGCACAAGTTGAAGGCTAGAAGTCTTCAGGTTCTAAGCACAACTTCAACTCGCTTAATTCCTGCATAGTTCAAGATAGGCCCATGGCGGGCTTTGGCAAATATGGCGTTGTAAGAATTCGTGTCAAGGTGGAGATTGTTAGAGTTGTGTGACCCAAATTCTAAGAGATTACTTGCAAGTCAAGTTAAACAAAATATATTTTCTTTCTAGAAGATTTAGTATTAATTAGTATAATATATTTAGCATTTATTAGCATAATTTATTTGACTTGACAATTTAGGCTATAAATAGGTTCTTTTACAACATTAGAAATACACACCCATTAGAGAGTAGAACTCATAACACATTTAGAGAATTTTGTGTTTACGTTTTGAGGGTTATTTGTTTTCGGGTTTTCGGGGTTTAGTTTTTATCTCCATCTTTTGTACTCTTCGTTCTTTTGCCATTATAGTAAAATTATCTTTGCCTGTGGTTTTTTTATCCTCTTTGGAGGAGTTTTTCCACGTTAAATTTGTGTGTTCAATTCTCAATTTATTCCACTATTTTTTTTCTTTTTGCTTAATCGGGACGATCCTAATATACACTCTAACAGACTAATAATATTCAGTATATCTTATTTCTTATTTTTCTATACATTCATGAGACATATATAAACTTATTCATTAGAGTCGATTATCTAATCCTGATAACGAATCAAAAGTCTAACAATCAATGATATAATTTTGCTAATAGATCAAAAGTTTATACAATCAAGCTTTAAGTTGTGGCAAAGCTTGATCTTCTCTGGAGTAAGATTTTGCAGACTCGAAGTTCTCTCCAAAATCTAAAATATTCCTAAAAAATAAAAAAAACTCGAAGAAATTATGACGATTACTGCTTTTCAATCTTGTTCAAGCAACAAAAATGAAGCTAAACCTATTTTCTTTAGTATCAAGCATAGAAGGCCATTGAAGTAAAATTATCCTTCCATCAAAGATCAAGTCTAGACGGCACTTGGATCAAAGTTCTTTCCAATTTGGTTGCATCAAGTTTAATTTCAAGATCAAGTCTTGATGACCCTTAAAAGTAGACTCAACCATCTTAGATCAAGTCCCAGAGACCGTTGAATCCAAGCTCTCTCCAAACCTATTTTCAAGATCGAGTTTTGATTATCCTTGAAGTAGACATCATTGATTTAAGATTGAGTCTCAAAGACCTTTGAGTCCATTCAAATCAAATTCTCAAGCAATCATATCGCCAAACTCAACTTCATAATCAACTTTCGACTACCCTTAAAGCAAATTGCATTCTTTCTGAATCAAGTCTTGACGACCTTTGGATCGAATCTCAACTGAAGAGAATAATAAAAGGTGTTTTCTTTGTAAAGAAATTCAAATATTGTACTTTTTAAAATTTATAAATATATTTGACTCTAGATTTTTCAAGTCAATTTCTAACTCGAAACTTGTGTGTACAAAATATATAATTTAAAACAATTTAAGCTATGTGCAAAATTTTGAAACTTTCAACTTTCATTTTACAATAAATTTACCTTAACATAAAGAGAAGGCCTAATTTCTAATTTGACCCTTAAAGTATACTTGTTTTCCCATTTTGGTACCTAAGCCATTTTTGTCCTAATTTAGTACCTAAAGTAGTAAAGTATGCCCCCGTTATATTTTTTAATCCATTATCTGACAAATGTTAAAAAAATTCTTATAGCCAGTCACAAAGTGCTACATGACATCTTTATGAAAAAAATATTTTCTTTTATTAAATGTATAGACACATTAAAAATATAAAATAGAAATAAATATGTAAGAAATTCAAATATATATATAATCTAGAGAAAACATATAAATTATAAAATTTTTATAAAATAAAATTTATATAAAAATATGATAATTGAAAAGAAATTAGTTGAAATTAATAAAATTATAACAAAAATGTAAAAAAATTAAAAATTAAAAATAATTTTTATAGTATTCTAAAATATATAATTATAAAATTCTTAAAATGATTTAAATTTCAAGTTTTTTTTCAATTACTTGAAATTTAACTACTTTTTAAAAAATTTTATATATTATTCTGACTTTTTAAAATTTTAAATTATATATTTTATAATCTTATAAAAAGTATTTTTAAACTTGTTTTTCTAATTATATATATTTTTTATTTTTAATCAATATAATATATATATAATAAAAAAAGATATGTGGCTAGTTAGCGTCGGTCAATGCTAACGCCTTAATATTATCATTTTCTATTTTTAAAATTTAAATTTAAAATTTTTATTTTTAATAAACCTAAATGTCATGTGGCGCTTTTTCATTGGTCAAAGGTATCTAACAGTTTTTTAACCTCCGTTACAAAATAGGAAAAAATATAGTGGAAAATTGATACTTTAAATACCACAATAAAAAGTTTAGGTATCAAAATGGAGAAATAGATATACTTCAAAAGCTAAATTGGAAATTAAACCTAAAAAGAATGAAGTAGATATAAAATTACGAGACATTATATATGAATAATAACCACACAGTTTCATTATATTTATAAGTTTGAGAAATGATAATTGTGTGGTTGCAATCTCCAAGTGTAAAGTACAAAATGATGAAAGCTTGTGGGCATAATTTAAAAATGTAGGAGCCCTCTTAAACTTGTGCCATATAAAATATTATATGTTTTTATTTTATTTTATGAATTTAAATGTATTACTTTAATTACATTCAAAATTATCAAATCTATATATTTTGCTAAATTTTGAAAAATAAGTTTAACAAAATACTAATAATAGCTTGAAATTGAAGCGAAAAAAGTTATAATCAAATTGCATGCACCGGCCACATGAAGCATGAAAAGATGACTGTCTAATTGAATAATTTGGACACAACTCTTTATAGCATTTGCACTTATTTGAAGAGAAAGGCAGCCCAAATTGCCACCATAAATGTTTGTGAAAGATGTCAAAAAGAATTGTCCGGACGTACGGTAAGAAAGGACAATCAGTTTTTAGGGTTGATTAAATTATTAATAAATTTATATTTTAGTCACTTAAATTTTAAAATTTATAAAATAGTCATTGCATTATTCATAAATTTTTATTTAAGTCATTGAATTATTCGAAAGATTTCATTAAAATCATTGAGTTGTTAATTCTTTTTTAAAAAAAGAGGTTGGTTAACGTAATAGGACAAACCTTAAATCCAAGTTGATCTAATGGTTAGTGTTGTATATTGAAGAAAAGAGCTGGTTAGATTTTGGTTTGCAAATTCTTAACATTTAAAATTGTTTAATGAAAAATGAATTGAACTAGAGAAGAAAAGAGAAAGGAAAGCTTTCGATTTGTGTAGACGATGCGTATAGAAAAGGCCATATGACAACGATTTTAATAGCTCATTGGCTTAAATGAAATCTTTCAAATAGTTCAATAACCATTTTGTAACTTTTTAAAATTTAATAACTAAAACGTAAATATTATAGTTGATATATTTATATATTTGAAAACATTATAGTAGCATCTTCTAGTTAAACTACATTTATTTGTTTCAATCAAACAATGATTAGTTTAGATTATTTTATTATTATTTGACCTATAAATTTAGCTTATAAATAGGCTATTTTACAACTTTAAAACACACTCATTAGATATTAGAACTCATAACACATTTTTTATTCTAATTTAAAAATTGAATTTTAAAAATTATTTTTAGTTAAATTTTTTAAAACCAAAAAAATGATAAAATTTATTTAAAATTAAATATAATAAATTGGATATTTAAAATAATATTAACATATTTATTATTTTAAATTCATTTATTACTTTAAAAAAATTTAATTTAAAATTTTAAATAATTAATTTTATATTATTTATTTTAATAAATTTAAGGAAATAAAATTTTACACTGATATTTAAAAGTCAATAATTTTATACAATAGAATAATATTTTTTAAAAATTTATAATAACTTTTTCAAAGTAATTTTAATTTAAAATTTGATTTAAATTATAAAAATTTATAAGTTATGCAATTTACATTGTAAAACTTAATAAAAAAAAAAAAATTGAAAAATTGATTTAAATATGGTTGAAAAAAATTTAATAAAAAAATTTTTTAAATTTAAATTTATAATTAATATTTAATTAATTAAATTGAATTAACAAAATTTAATTAAAAAAAAATTAATAATGTTTACCCATGTCAAAATAAATTAATGGACTAGTATTAAATTTATCAAATTTATAAAAGTATTTTAGATTGTATAAAAATTATTTAAGAAAGTAAAAACATTTAACAATTAATTAACCCTTAAGTTAAAAAATTGATTTTATAATTTAAATTTTTGGTTTATAAACTTTTAATTAAAATTTGGAAAATATAACATATTCATTAAACAATTAACTTTTCGTTCAAAAGTTTAATAGCAATATCTTATAAAGGTTTAATTGGATAGGACCCTTTTAAATTTAATTTGACTGATACAAACATTTTGTTCAATAAATTCCCATACTTTTCCTGTTTACATCCGGAATGAGGACTTATTTAATTTGCAAAACAAATTTTTAACCTTTTCCATTTTTAACCTAAAAATTTAATTTTTAAACTCAACCATTTGACTTAACAATCAGAACCAGTACTTTGACATTTAAACCCCTATTGGTTTGAGTTGAAAACTTATGTTTTTATACCTTACCATTTAAATTTTATGGTTCTTGACATAAACTAAAATCAACCATTGGTTTATGAAAATTCGGACTTTTATATGATCTGAACAGCTAATTTTACTAAAAAAGTGAAAATTCTTTAAAAAATACAAATTGGTTTAAATGAAACAAGAATTGATTGGAAATGAAACTACCCAAACCTTTCTCAAATTTTTCAAAGGAAATTTAATTAATTCAAAAATTTCCATCAAAATCGAATAACGATATATTCAAATTGTAAGTTTAAATGGTAAACCAAAGAATTTATATGATTTCAACATCAGTTTAGTGAAACAAAATTACTAAAAGTATGCAATTAAAAAACCCTTACTTATAACTTAATTCAAAAAAACATCTAATTAACTAAGTTAAATCTAAATATAAAAGGCAATTATTAAGTTGGCCAGAAACTAAGCTGAAAGAATCTTATTTATTAACCTGGGAATGAAGGACTGATTGAAATTTTGTTACTAATTTCAGGTGGTAAGAAACTCTTAATTTCTCTGCATTTGTCCAAAGTACTTTTGGGCATCATGACAAGCATGTTTCTTGTTTTCCTGATAGTATGATGAGTAAATTTTTGGCAGTGATTAGATTCCCCTGATTTTCATTTTCCTATTTCTTTTTAACCGTGTTAAAAGCTAATTAAATTGAGAAAATGTGGAATATAACATTTTTGATAAGATTTAAATTAAAATCATCAGTAAACATATTAATGTGAATTGCATTATAAATTTGATAAAAATTTAATTATTAATAAAATATATAAATTGATTAAATTTAATTTATTAAAAATTATATAAATTAATTTATAAAAATATGATAAATTTAGCAAATTTTTTAATTCCAAGTTTGAAATAATTAAATTTTGATTCCGTGGAATTGTATTTGTTAAGTTGAATTGCAAATCCTAAATTGAATTTGGGGAATCTAATCTTAAGGAAAAAGCTAAATAATATTATTAATGGAACTAATTTTATCATAAAATATTATAAATTCTATAAAAGAAATCAAATTACAAAACCTTTAAAAACTTTGGGGACCCAAATTTATATATTTTTATACATTAATTATAATATCAAAATAACAAATTTTAAAACATAAAGAGGCCTAAAAGAAATTTTCCAAAGCTTAGGGATAAACTTTATATAATCGAAATTGTTAGATTTTTGAGTAGTTAAATGTTCTTTCATTTAAATTACTAATTTAATTTTGTTTGTTTTATTCAAAACAGTTTTCGGAAAATAATTTTGAAAAATAATTTTTAAACTGATTTTTATGTATGGATAATTCTGCCTAAAATATTTTCTTGAAATCATCTTAAAACTTTTTTAAAGACAAATATAACATAAATTATATTTGCTATAAAATATTATAGAAGTATTTTTTCATTTGACAACCAAAATTTATTTCATAATAAATGATATTTTATAATAAATAATATTAATTAATAATAATCATGCCTATTTTTTTATACAAGGAGATGAGAGTAAGACAGTTTAAACTTGTGCTAAACAAATATCTAATAAAACTTTAACCATCGCTCCACCCAAACCTAATTAAAACTATATACAACCATGACTAGTGAGGCCTTACAATTAGACGGGATAAATGGAACTAAAAAAGAAAACAAATAGTACATTTTATAGTATTAAAACATTCCTATTTAATTTATATTATAAAGTATATATTACTAAAATTTATAAATTATAATATATATTTAATCAAAATTTTAATATAGATTTTCTATTTAGAATAATACTTAAAATTCAAAATTAGTAATAATATGAAACAAACACAAAAATGCAAAAGAAATTGGTAAATTATTTTCGGCGGAAAAAACAAAATTTTGAGGAGAAATGATTGTATAAAACATAGATATTATCTCTTTCCAATAGTTTAATGCCACATTAATAATTTCATTCTAAATTTTAGGATTTTCATTTAAATTTAAAATTTTTCAAGATGAAAATATTCACGTGATATTAAATTATAAAAAAATAGACAGATCACGTGGATGGTGCCATTGTTTCATATAAATTTTTTTCATTATAGGTAAAAAACAAAAGCTTGTATGACAGGTGGTGAAACACAATGGGCATTCGGAGAGTGGAAGGCGGGGCAATGGGAATTTTAGTTATGGCGGTTTTGAGGAATAACAAAAAATCGGTTAAAGGCAGGCGCTGAGCAGTTCACAGGTGGTGTTGAATTTGCCCTAACCAAGAAGAGGAAATGATAGGATTTGGATAAGTGTGAAATTTGATTTCAGTATTTTCACGTTTCGTCACTCCATTACATACACACCACAAAATATATCATATCATATCATATTTGATACCTACCTTTTTTCAACGATGCATTTAACTCGTATAAACTTCTAACTTTACACTCAAAATTGCTTGTCTATATCAATGCTTATTTTATTATTTTATTTCTTAAATCATGCAACAGTTCATTTTCATGCATCTTCTCCACTAAAAAATTGACCAGTACAGGGCCGTATATCATGAATTTGGAACAGAAATAAGATATGCAAAGAGGGTGACCAAACCACAAATTAGCAATTATTATTGAGACGACAGATATGTTAGGAAATGCAAGGAATCAGATTGAGGAAGTTTAAAAGGAAAAGGCCGGCGGCTGGACAGTGTGGCGGCTTTTGGTGCGTTTCAATTTCTGGGTCCGTTTGTTTTAGTGTTTGTCTGTTGGTGGAAATTCAGTACATCAAAGCTAATCGTCATTTTTGGGGCCAAACTTGACATCACTCAACACTTATTCATGATATTAGTCTTTTTAATTCTACCAAATTAGGCCTCTCTTTTGTGACCTTGTGGGAAGTTTTGGCACTTTATATTTCTTCAATTACAAGCAAAGCTTAATTAATAATAATACCAAGGGTGTACAAATTCAAACCAATTATTAATACACAACAAAAAAGAAATGGCATAAACTGAAGAAACAGTTTTCGATGGTCTGATGAAACACAATGAATATGTCCTATCAAAAAAAAAAAAAGTGGTCCCTTTGTTAGCTGGTGTAGTATAAATGTCACAAGATTTTGTCATATTATAATTGAGAACACACCCTCTCCCTGAAACCATTTGTTGTACAAGAAAATTTTCATAGTCATCATCCAAAAAGATTAAAATTTTCATTAAATAAAAATTGTCATTATTCTAAAATAGTAACATTACACTGCCTCAGAAAAAACATTACTTGACCAAACCCAGAATCAACTTTTCCTACCATGCCAAATATACTTAATTCCCATAATGTCTTTTTCTTTCTTTTGTAACCTTGGTTTATGTAACTATATTCTTTTTTCTGCGTTTTGTAATCCCATTTGGCTAGTAATATCCAAATTTTCAATCAAGTAGTTAGATTTCTTTAAGTGTGGGTGTAGAAATGTCATTTTCCGGTAGATTTTGGCCAATTAGAGGGTGTGGTTGATATGCAGGCTTTTTGTAATCATAGAGTCATAAATCTTTTCTTTTTTGCAGTGACAGTACCTGTTGGGGGAGGGGGTATTACTACTGGGATTTTTAGCTCTTCAAAATTAATTAACAGAAAGACAGTAAAACTGTTAACTCATGGGTCGTAATCTTCTGGGTATTTCATTAGTTTGGGACCCTCACAATCATACATATTGTCTGATCATTTATTTTACTTACCCACCCCTTTGTTCCCTAATAAAGGTGAAAGAAAAACATTAATACATTTTAGCTGAATTTTATTACTACTTATGCGATTTCTCACTTGAATTCCGAGAACGACTCTAGACTTTTTTATTGTTGGAGACGCAGGTTTTTGTCACTCTAATATACTTAAATATGAGTTTTAATCTTGATTCACAAGTTCTATCTTGTGTCATAGGTCGGTCAGTTATGTCTTTTTTTTATCAAAATTATTTCATTAAGATATCAAGAAAATATAAGTCAATCACTTTTGATAATTATGGTACTTCAATAAAATATTATCATTTGTCAGTGTATATTCTACAATTTTATAACTTAAGTGATTTTATATTATTAACTTAACAAACGAGAAAGATCTTAAAAAAATTAATTAACCTATTACGAAAACGGCAAGAATGTTGAGCTCATATTCTTTCCTCTCAACCCACTCTCGTTCTCCCAACGCCAACAATGCTTTCTTCCTCCTCCTTTCGCCTCGAAGCTCCCATCTTCTTACCACTCGATTCCTACCGCCCTCCATCCCATAGGGTGAACAGCTCATAACCTTCACCATATCAACTCCTTTGTATCAATAAGTCTCTATATTTGGTTTTTTATTTTTATAATATTATTAATTAGTTTAGATGGTTAATATCATTAATTATTTTCACTTCCAACCTATTGCGCGGTGTTCATCATTTGAAGTAATTAATGAATTTATGAAAGTACATACTGAAAGAAATAAAACGTTTAGGGAAAATTAAATAAAACCCAAATTTTCCTTTTTATCTCTTTTTACTTTTTCTGTCAGGCAACTTCGACTTGGTTTCGATTCTTGGAAGAAGCACGCAAGGCCCATTGAAGCAATAAGAGGTCAGAGGAAAGGCAGCCACACAAGGAAAGGGGTGGTTGCTCCTAGTTGCACAACCAAGCACAAAATTCCAAAACTTTGAAGATTCATTCAGGAAAAAGAAAGGGGCTTCAGAGAAAACGATCCAGAAGATTTCCTTTGTTATTCTGCAGGTCCTACTTACGGATTTCAATCATGGCCGTACACGTATATTGTCAGCTTAACGGTCTTGTAAATCTCCTCCTGTGCCAAGTCCTGCTGCAACTAGTATAGGAATAGGCATCGGTCCAGCAGCCCCCACCATGGTCCCCACCAAATTGATCCAGCTCAGCCATCACTGTTTTCATTGTTTTTTTGCTCTCAAAGGTACGGTTGTGATCTGCTCGTGGTCCCCTGGCTTCCCTTCGATCCTCCCCATCCCGTCCTCTTGATTTGGACCCTCCGTTTTGGATAAGTGTGTGTGCCTTATGCTGGAGATCCACATAAGCATGCTAACCCATTATTTATTGGCCTGCTTTATATTTCTCTGTCCCCTCAATAAAGGAAAGGACCCCATTACTTATTTTCTCTAAAACTAGACACAAAAGATTTGGTCGTTAGAGCTTGAATTCAATGGTGAAAATTGGTTCGTAGCAAAGCATCAACCATTGTAGTACTCAAAATATCAATACTTATTTGAGCGACGAAAATTTTAGTCTTCCTTCTTAAGATATCAAGTTTAAATCTTGTAGATAGTGAAAACAATCACTCTCAATTTGAAATCTAAATTAGTTCAATTCTGAATTCAATTAGATCTCAGAAATACTATTAAATACATCAATACTTAAAATGAATGCTTTGGGTATTATAGAAGTTAAAAAATCATCAATCCAGGACTGTACCATACTATTAATAGTATAAAATTGAGTACAAAAGTACAAAGGTGTGAGTTGAGGATGTTAGGAGGGTGAGGGGGTTCACATGAAATATGTATGGGGATGTTTGCTTCTTTAAATTCAATATGTAAAGGACAATGTGTAAGCAGTGAAGCAAAAAAGTAAGAAAAAGCTGAGAGGGCCATAAGGCATGCGCAAGTGGAAGGGGGAAAACCAAAATGGGAAATGAGGAGAGGGCCATATGTAATATTACAAGTCATGTGTTGTGTGTGGGAAAGCAGGCAGTCAGGTAGGGCCGTCAGGGCGTAGCAAAGGGGATGTCTATTTCGCCTACCGACACCACAGTGATATGAGACCAAAGCCACTCAGATTCTAAATGATACGATATGGATACGGGATATCCCTAAGAAAAATTATCTTGTAGTCAATGGTTTAGCACATAGCACTAAATGCAAGAAGATTTACAAAATAACAGTGTCTCATGAATTGTGTTGAAGATATTTAATACAAAGCTGGTCACAATTATGAAGTGAACGCACTTCTTGTGTGGGAATTCCCAGTTACAATCATCCATGCTTTGCCTTAGCACTTCCACTGTCTTATCGTATACCATAAAATAGTGGCCGTCTCCATTTTCCAACACCCGCTGCCGGCTCTCAAATTTTAATCAAAATAATGGGAACTAACCTCTTTCTATTTTTAGTATTATAGTATTGACATATCACATATAATTATTTAGTTGCTTTGTTAGTCATGTCTTTACATAACATTAGAAATGAATATATTTTTTAATAAAACGATTAATTTACTGATTGACTTGACGTTCAAGAATTAATTTACTCACTTTTTAATAGAGGAGTAAAATACAATCCGAATCCTAATACAAATGTATTCATGATACTTTACTTAATTTTATTTATCCTTAAATTACATGTCATGTACATTAAGACTAAATTGAAAAAAATCAAATAATTACTTAACAACATAAATGAATAAAATTCTTTATTACTCTACAAGGCCTAAGTTACTTATTTTTTTAAATAAAAAATAAAACATAATTTAACTCTTAATATAATCATCTTTGTAATATTTTTTTACGGCAGCAAAGATATTTTTTAATATTATTTAATGCGGTATCATAGAGGTATGTGAATTAACTAAACTTAATTTTACTTGGGAAGAGAAAACGGTTTATATCTTTGTGATTCGGCTATCTCCTGGACATTCCAACGGATGGGCAGGGTGAAGTGGTCTGTCGACTTTGTAAAAAAATCCAATCCGTGGAGAAAGCCAACTTGAATATAAAATACAATGATGACGGCGACATGATTCAGTTTCCAAAGACAGCCTAATTTTGAACACTGAGAAAGAGGCCCATATTTTTAGGATTAGAAAATCTTTATGGGCTCGAATGCTTTAATAACAACTAGATAAGCTTATCCATTTTCAGTCCAGCCCAAATTGAACCATTTAAGGCTTTAAGTCCATCTATTTGAAGCCCTTTAACTGCCAATCAAAGGAAACAAAATGTTAACTTTGTTTTCCTTTGGTTGAGTTAGACAAGACACGGCGGATTGTTCTGAAAGTTAGAACCTGGTAAAGATTAAGGATAAACAGGAAACTGGGTTTGCCCTCTTGGTTATTTTGGGGCAAAGATGTAAACAAAAAGTGTTCTTTTATTGTTGATATGCGGAATTTGTGGCTAATTCAAAAATCTTTGTGATATTGGTAACCCCAAATTCTCAACAGGGTAGGGGGCATGGGAGATGACATGCCATTTGTTATTTTACATTTCCTGGCAAATACAAGAGATCATCTTAGCTAAAAAGCTTATAATAGAATTATTATCAGAGAAATGTTATAAACATTGAGAGTGGAATGAAGGTTCCCTACTAAAAAAGAAAAAAAAAGGAGAAAGACCACAAAACATAAACATTTTCATTCTCAAAATCCACAGCAATGATTCGTCTGAAGTCAAACTCATTCTCTAATTATAACCCTTTAGTACTCTCGTATGTATGCATCAGACGACGAGCCATGAATTGGTTACACATCATCCATCCTTCTCTCCCTATAAATAACAAATAAAATGTCACAACCCCATTTCAATCTTTGAAATTTGCAGGCTCAAAAGGTGAAGCAGAGATCAGCGGCGTGAATGAGGTATGTGAGCACCAGTGCCACCAGCATCAGCACGTATGCAATCCCTTGGTCAATAGACGTCCCTGTTTCACCCCCACAGTCAAACAATAAGTGCCCCGTTGATATCACAAATCTAAAAGAGAAGCAAAGAGAGGGAAAGAACAAACCGTCGCTCGTTGGGGTAGGGGCGGGAGCAGAGGACTGTGCCTGAACAGCAGCCGGCAAGGCAACCAAAGTAAAAACAAGAGCCGCAAATACAGCCACGAAAGAAACCTTGGAAACTGCCATCTTTTTCTTTTTTTTAATTTTGCCAAAAAAGAAAATGCTCTATCTCAGTCTGCGATGGCTCTTTTAGAAAACACCCCTGCAATGGCTTAGGAGAGCCTCGCGTGATGATGTGGGGACGAAAGGCGAGAAAGGGTTGAAGATGATTTTATATGGAAGAAAAGGGGGAGAGGAGACGAGTGCTACACATGGGTCCCCTATGAACAGCGAAAACTAAAATTATGAATCCATATAAATATTGCTTCTTCATCTTAAAAATTAATTAAATAACCAAATACAAATGAATTGATTCTTCTCCTTCCCGAAATTTGGTCATCAGATCATTTCTCATAAGCTTAGCTTAACTACCCAAACGAAAGGAGCAACGGTTAAGGAAAAAGATTTCTTTATTAAAATGTTAGTCCCTAAATTATATCTTAATTTCTAGATTAGCATTTAAAGTTTTCTTCTTCTTTTTATGCGGTGAAAAATGTAACCTAACCGCTTATGTTGTGCATTGGTATTGGGGGATAGAGTGAGTGACCTCCACAGCCACGCATGTGACACTTTAGGGTTCCTTCTTTTCCCGCCCCACACTCTTCAGCTTGTACCGTTTCTTTTGTTTGATTTCTTTCGTGACAGACTGTGACATTAGTTGGCGCCAACTGCTGAGCTTGAGCTCTGATTCGCGCCCATGTGCTCCTCTCTTTTCAATTGCCTTTCTTTTTCTTATACTTTTGTTATGTTGTCTTTTAAAATAAATAAAAATTATTCTCAACCCATGTGCCGCCCAAAAAAACCTCTGGATTTCAATTATTTAAATCACAGTTGCAAGTTGCGACTAAGGTTGAAAATAAAATAAAATAATTGGAAATATGATAAATTAAAAGAGGAAATTATAACATATATATTGTTCCTATTTTCTCTTGTCTCGTTTTTTTCGATTTGAAAAGATTTGTTTTTTTGCTTTAGGAAGGAAAATTGTCATACCTAGACTTGTTCATGAGTGCCCCAGCTCAAAGTCTCATCCGAAAAAATGAAAGAGTTTAGATAAAAAATATAAGTCTGAAAATGAGTTTAGACAAAAAAATAAAGTCCGCTTAGAAAATAAATTGGGTTTCGAGTAAGGCTTTTTTGACCTAACCCGACCCGAATATGCAAAAAGAAAAAAATCACAATTATGTTGTTACTATTTTATTGTTATTATTTAGATATTATGTAACTCTTGTTTTATTGTTAATTTTGTAACTATTTGCTTATTAAGTTGCATTTATCTTAATGTTATTTAGTATACATATTTTTTAAAATTTATTTTTAATTTGTTGAGAAATATTTATTTTAATGTCTTTATTATTTTGATGTATTATATTTTAAAAAATTTATAAAAATTAATACATATAGGTTTGGCCATGATTGGGTAAAATTTGTAGCCTATTTTGGGACTAAGCTCAGACATAACAAACGGGTCTAATTTTTGTTTGGCCTAACTTGGCCCAAACCTGACTGGTCTGTAAGCACTTCTAGTTATACTCAATTTATTTTTCTCACTTTTTTCTTAACCAAACACACTCAAAATTTATTTTCCTTCATCCCATTACCTTCACTTTTCTATTCAATCAAGTACACCCTAATTGAAGTGTTTAAAAATGAAAGAAATGCAAGTTAAAACTTCGATTATCTAAAATTGAATTATTAGTTTTTATTTTATTTTTATTTTTATTATATAAAAATATTTAAAGTTGTTGATTATTTTTATTCACTTGGAAATTTATTGTTTTATTAGAAATATTTAAGAAAAAGACATTAAAACTTTGTAAAATAATATTCAAAAATCATAAAATAAAGTTAATTTTGTAAAAATAAGTCTAAAAATACTATGAAAAAAAAATCAAGAATTGAATCGAAATGATATCATCCCTACAAATCATTTTATAACATAAAATTTTAAAATATTAGTTAATTACTTATTTTACTAAGATAAATAAATAATATATGATTGGTATGGTATTTATAAATTTAAAACTACTGAATTACATTCTTAAATTTGTGGTTTAAATAATTGATGAAATTTGTAACAAAGGTGCATTTTATACGTTAGAATGTGTTGTAAAGCCAGCAAATGCCAACAATGGACAAACATTGCCTTAAAATACTAAATTATAGTGAGTTGTGGGAATAATATTAACAACAAACATTTTCTCAAGATTCTACACTTTTAATCATCATCCACAATCTAATACCAATTAAGACAACCAATATTCCTTTTACTTTAAAATATACCAATTTTTTAAATAATAATATTTATTAAAATTAACTATTATTTTTAATTATAGTTATTTTTACAGATACCACGAAAAATATCACCCTGATTATTTTTAGAAGTTAAATAATAATAATAATAATAATAATAATAATAATAATAATAATAATAAACATATTAGTAGGTAACTTTTTTGCATTATGACATTTTGGGCCTTCCAATGTTATAAAGAAAATGTTATTTTAGTTTTTATTTAATTTTTCTTATTTTTAGTTATTGAATTTGTATTATTTGTCAAAACACTTTAAAATAGATGGAAAAATTAATATTTGTTAACTTTATTGATATAGCATCCACATGGCACTTTATTTGTATATCACGTTAGTAATTAATTAATTTTTAAAATTAAAATATTAAAAAATTATAATTTATATACTTCTTTTAATAATTTTATACTTTTTTGAAGTTTTAAAAATTTTAGCAAAATTAATTAATTGTTGACATGGCGGCATCCACGTGTATGCCACATCCACAAAGTTAATAGGCGTTAATTTTTTCATCTATTTTTGGGGTGATTTTACAAACAACATGAGTCAAAAAAGGTGAAAACTAAATGAGGACTAAAATGACTTTTTTGTAAAGTTAGAGGGTCGAATAAGTCATTATTCAAGAGTAAATTATTAATGTATTATTGTTTTTTAACTATATTACAATTAAAATTTAAGTTTATGAGCTTTATCCGCAGATCTTAACATTAAGTTTTGGAAGGGCTTAATTAAAAATTTTAAAACTTTGAAAGTTTTAATGTGAATTTCAAAAATTTTGATAAGTTTAATTAAAACTTTTCAAAATTTCAAAATTTTATGAAATTAATATTTAAAAAAAATTGAAGTGTCTAATTAAAAATTTTTTAAAAAAATTCAAAAGTTTTGACAGCCTAATGAGGATGCACCTCCGATCCTACTAAAGGTTTAATGGGGACTGAGATACGGATGTTTGTCCACATCAAAGTTGTGAAGAGTCATTTCGTTGTGTCGTGATAAACATTGATTTGTTAGCAAAGTGGGAAAGCTTATTCATTAAAACAATGTGACTATGAACCCTGTTTCATGGACGATAGAGAGATTCCTTCATTTTATTAGCAATATCTCATCATCTGAGGATGTAAATTGATAAACCCTTTTTCAATTTAATTTGAGAAACCATCATTACATAACATCACTTGTCTGTCTCAACTATTTAATTAAAACCCCAATGCACACATTCATGCATGTCCAACCATCCCAGCTTGACATCGACGCCCCAGGCGACTTGATCAAATTTTCGCATTTAAAGTGAAATTTCAACCCTTCTTATCCATTTTGGATAGTACCTTTTTATGAGATTTCACACTATATATGATTTTTCACCAAACCCAACCTCTTTGACTTAATCAATCAGTAAATACAGATCCACCCATTGCTGCTGCTGGTTTTTAGCTATCGAAATCCCAAACTAGATTCTTGATGTTATGATTGGTTGCTTCAAAAACATATGTTTTTATGAATCCATATAAATATTGCTTCTTCATCTTAAAAATTAATTAAATAACCAAATACAAATGAATTGATTCTTCTCCTTCCCGAAATTTGGTCATCAGATCATTTTCTCATAAGCTTAGCTTAACTACCCAAACGAAAGGAGCAACGGTTAAGGAAAAAGATTTCTTTATTAAAATGTTAGTCCCTAAATTATATCTTAATTTCTAGATTAGCATTTAAAGTTTTCTTCTTCTTTTTTTATGCGGTGAAAAAATGTAACCTAACCGCTTATGTTGTGCATTGGTATTGGGGGATAGAGTGAGTGACCTCCACAGCCACGCATGTGACACTTTAGGGTTCCTTCTTTTCCCGCCCCACACTCTTCAGCTTGTACCGTTTCTTTTGTTTGATTTCTTTCGTGACAGACTGTGACATTAGTTGGCGCCAACTGCTGAGCTTGAGCTCTGATTCGCGCCCATGTGCTCCTCTCTTTTCAGTTGCCTTTCTTTTTCTTATACTTTTGTTATGTTGTCTTTAAAATAAATAAAATTATTCTCAACCCATGTGCCCCCAAAAAACCTCTGGATTTCAATTATTTAAATCACAGTTGCAAGTTGCGACTAAGGTTGAAAATAAAATAAAATAATTGGAAATATGATAAATTAAAAGAGGAAATTATAACATATATATTGTTCCTATTTTCTCTTGTCTCGTTTTTTTCCATTTGAAAAGATTAGTTTTTTTGCTTTAGGAAGGAAAATTGTCATACCTAGACTTGTTCATGACTGGCTCAGCTCAACGTATCGTCCGAAAAATAAAAGGGTTTAGATAAAAAATATAAGTCTGAAAATGAGTTTGGACAAAAAAAATAAAGTCCACTTAGAAAATAGACTGGGTTTCGAGTAAGGCTTTTTTGACCCAACCCGACCCGAATATGCAAAAAGAAAAAAAATCACAATTATGTTGTTACTATTTTATTGTTATTATTTAGATATTGTATAACTCTTATTTTATTATTAATTTTATAACTATTTGCTTATTAAGTTACATTTATCTTAATGTTATTTAGTATACATATTTTTTAAAATTTATTTTTAATTTGTTGAGAAATATTTATTTTAATGTTTTTATTATTTTTGATGTATTATATTTTTAAAAAATTTATAAAAAATTAATACATATAGGTCGGCCATGATTGGGTAAAATTTTAGGCCTATTTTTTGACTAAGCTCAGACATAACAAACGGGTCTAATTTTTTGTTTGGCCTAACTTGGCCCAAACTTGACCTGGTCTGTGGGCACTTCTAGTTATACCTCGGATTTATTTTTCTCACTTTTTTTCTTAACCAAACACAATCAAAATTTATTTTCCTTCATCCCATTACCTTCACTTTTCTATTCAATCAAGTACACCCTAATTGAAGTGTTTAAAAAATGAAAGAAATGCAAGTTAAAAACTTCGATTATCTAAAATTGAATTATTAGTTTTTTATTTTTATTTTATTTTATTATATAAAAATATTTAAAGTTGTTGATTATTTTTATTCACTTGGAAATTTATTGTTTTATTAGAAATATTTAAGAAAAAGACATTAAAACTTTGTAAAATAATATTCAAAATCATAAAATAAAGTTAATTTTGTAAAAATAAGTCTAAAAATACTATGAAAAAAAATCAAGAATTGAATCGAAATGATATCATCCCTACAAATCATTTTATAACATAAAATTTTAAAATATTAGTTAATTATTTATTTTACTAAGATAAATAAATAATATATGATTGGTATGGTATTTATAAATTTAAAACTACTGAATTACATTCTTAAATTTGTGGTTTAAATAATTGATGAAATTTGTAACAAAGGTGCATTTTATACGTTAGAATGTGTTGTAAAAGCCAGCAAATGCCAACAATGGACAAACATTGCCTTAAAATACTAAATTATAGTGAGTTGTGGGAATAATATTAACAACAAACATTTTCTCAAGATTCTACACTTTTAATCATCATCCACAATCTAATACCAATTAAGACAACCAATATTCCTTTTACTTTAAAATATACCAATTTTTTAAATAATAATATTTATTAAAATTAACTATTATTTTTAATTATAGTTATTTTACAGATACCACGAAAAATATCACCCTGATTATTTTTAGAAGTAATAATAATAATAATAATAATAATAATAATAATAATAATAATAATAATAATAATAAACATATTAGTAGGTAACTTTTTTGCATTATGATATTTTGGGCCTTCCAATGTTATAAAGAAAATGTTATTTTAGTTTTTATTTAATTTTTCTTATTTTTTAGTTATTGAATTTGTATTATTTGTCAAAACACTTTAAAATAGATGGAAAAATTAATATTTGTTAACTTTATTGATATAGCATCCACATGGCACTTTATTTGTATATCACGTTAGTAATTAATTAATTTTTAAAATTAAAATATTAAAAAATTATAATTTATATACTTCTTTTAATAATTTTATACTTTTTTGAAGTTTTAAAAATTTTACCAAAATTAATTAATTGTTAACATGGCGGCATCCATGTGTATGCCACATCCACAAAGTTAATAGGCGTTAATTTTTCCATCTATTTTGGGGTGATTTTACAAACAACATGAGCCAAAAAAAGTGAAAACTAAATGAGGACTAAAATGACTTTTTGTAAAGTTAGAGGGTCGAATAAGTCATTATTCAAGAGTAAATTATTAATGTATTATTGTTTTTAACTATATTACAATTAAAATTTAAGTTTATGAGCTTTATCTGCACATCTTAACATTAAGTTTTGGAAGGGCTTAATTAAAAATTTTAAAAACTTTGAAAGTTTTAATGTGAATTTCAAAAATTTTGATAAGTTTAATTAAAACTTTTCAAAATTTCAAAAATTTTATGAAATTAAAATTTAAAAAAATTGAAGTGTCTAATTAAAAATTTTTTAAAAAATTTCAAAAGTTTTGACAGCGTAATGAGGATGCACCTCCGATCCTACTAAAGGTTTTTAATGGGGACTGAGATACGGATGTTTGTCTACATCAAAGTTGTGAAGAGTCATTTCGTTGTGTCGTGATAAACATTGATTTGTTAGCAAAGTGGGAAAGCTTATTCATTAAAACAATGTGACTATGAACCCTGTTTCATGGACGATAGAGAGATTCCTTCATTTTATTAGCAATATCTCATCATCTGAGGATGTAAATTGGATAAACCCTTTTTTCAATTTAATTTGAGAAACCATCATTACATAACATCACTTGTCTGTCTCAACTATTTAATTAAAAACCCCAATGCACACATTCATGCATGTCCAACCATCCCAGCTTGACATCGACGCCCCAGGCGACTTGATCAAATTTTCGCATTTAAAAGTGAAATTTCAACCCTTCTTATCCATTTTGGATAGTACCTTTTTATGAGATTTCACACTATATATGATTTTTCACCAAACCCAACCTCTTTGACTTAATCAATCAGTAAATACAGATCCACCCATTGCTGCTGCTGGTTTTTAGCTATCGAAATCCCAAACTAGATTCTTGATGTTATGATTGGTTGCTTCAAAAACATATGTTTTGTCTCTGACATTGGACCCATCAAACAAGTTGGAGTGGGGGGGTTCTTGTTACAAAACATGCAAGCATCATCATGGAGCTTTGATGTAAGCGAACTTGCAAGACATATTCGAGACATTGTTTGGATGATATGAACAGCTTTACCCTACTTTGACTCTAGAATCTACTTATGTTGAAATCAATCTTGATATGAAAATTTTTAAAGTACCATAAACAAGAAGTGTAAATTTCTTATCAGGATTCCCATGTGTGGCAGAATGTGAAAACTCCTCACATGACTCACTTAGTCCTATTGTGTCAATGATTTTTTTTTTTCTGGTAAACCGAGAATTTTTATTAATGATCGAACAAAGCTCGCATAAAGCTGAAAAAAACGACGAACGGGAAGTTCATCGTGCCAAAACACGAGTAAAATGCTAATTAACACTGGAACAACAAACACAAACAGTGAAAAACATGTTATATGATACAAACATGAACAAAACATCTTCTGAGGGCCATAGTTCAACACTGAAGATTAATAATCAATAATCCATTACATTAAACTGCTGCTTAACGATATAATTCAACATAATACTAAGTAATCAATATGGTACAAACAGTGATACCACTTGAAAGCTAGCTACTTCAAGATTTACTATATAATTATACATAAGCTAGTTGAAGGGATGATTGCCTACAGTATTCTAGTACTAGGCAAATGTAGAATAACTTTGTATTATTATTCAACCTGAGAAGGCCAAAGGAAAGCTCCCATTGCAAACTTTCTCTTTTGGTTAGCATCTCCGATGATAGGAAGGCCATACTGGTTAAGCAGGCAGTCGAGCTGCCATTCAGGCATGTTCTCATAGTCACTCTTTTTGTACCTGGGATAGTGGAGTGGCATCTGAAAGTAACAACACTTGTCGTTGCTCTTTGCTTGGTGATGGTTCCCATTAGCCATTACTCTTGCAGCCATGTCGAATGCTTTGGGGCAGTTTGTTCCACTCATCTTCTTCTTCTTGTTCACCTTTGGACAACCAGTGTGTTTGTTGAAGCTAGCATGTTGAAATGATGTCCAAGTTAAGCCATTTTTATAGGCAATCAAGGAACCGTGGATTAGAATAGGGGAGATTTATAGAATACTGTAGGTAGTACTAGAACAGGTAAACATCTAGTGCATTTAATACCCCTGATGGTGACATGTTGAATTTCATTCTCTTGATAAAGATTAATGATATATAAAATGAGTCATCATTTAGTGTGATACATTAAAATAAAATGGTATGATATGACTCATATGAGTCCTAACATTAATTTGATAAAAAAATATAAATACAAATGAAAATAATTTATCAAATTTTGCATGAATAAAATTTGATTTGAGTTAGAGCGTGGACCTACGTCCAACGATTTTCTTCATCTTTCCAGCTGGAGAAGTAATGTTCAAATTTTGGCATTTCCCGAGTTGAAGTTCCAATGTAGTTTGTGGGTTATAAGTTGGAGAATTTGGTAAATGGCCTGAATTTTGAATGTTCCTTGTTGAGTAGATGAATACAAAAATACTAAGGATGCAAAACCTTACCTATATATTGAATATGTAGTAGGGTGGGTCTAATCCGAAGAAAAAACAAATGCTAAGGATAGAATAGAATTAATTAGTTGCCTAAATAAAAGGGAAAGAAATTTGGATTTAGTGTCATGATCTGAAACTTGAATGCAAGACTAGCATTTTTGCATAATTTGTCATCTGAAATTAAACATGGGTGCTGTCTAAATCAGGTTATTGAAGATAACAAGGACATGGTAGCCAAAGCTCCACATTTCCTGTGGACGACACTCTTATACCAAATCCAAGCAGTCATTGGTACACTGAATAAGGACATGATGAAAATTAATTGCAGCAATAAGAGTAGTTTCAACCCTGATTTCCTCATTTTCTTATTATCTTTATACAACAAATTACTCCTGAATGTAACTAAGATCTAAAAATAAAACATGTTTTTAGAACTTAAATAGTGGGGATATCTCACTATATTGATTTTTTTTTTTTTTTTGTGGTTTTAAGAAAATTACTCAAAGTCAACATATATGAAGCAACTAAAAAGCTTATAACACTTTATTCCTTCAAATTATAACATTTTAATTTAATTTTTAAAAATTATAGAGATATAAGTTAATTCAATGATGAAATAGAATTTTAACTCTCAATTCCAACCCAAAAAATAATTTCTGATTCCCTCCATCCTCAAGATTATTGTTGTTTCTGCATCACACTCCAATTTACTAAGATTTCTTAATCTTAGAGGACTGGTTAAAGTACAATTATTATTATGGTTGAAAGTCCAAAGAATTCAAGGGGCCTAAGAACAATCATCATCGTCATCAAATTTGGTTTATTTGTTGTTTAAATATTTAAGGACCTATTTGACATATTTTCTTTTAATATGACACTTATATTTAAAAAAAAAGTTATATATTTTGATATCTTAAGGTAATGATCTTAACTTTTATGGGTTTAATTCAGCTTTTTAAAGTCGATTTGGTGGTAGTTAATTAGTGATACTATTAAGTTTGAATTTTTATGATTTTGTTAATAGAATTGATTTAGTTTTAATTGTGAATTTGTTTGATATTGTGTTTAATTTGTCAAATACAATTATGATGCAATAATTTTTTCAGGTTTTAGTATTGATTTGATAAAATTTAATTGCTAATGTTCTACGTTTGGTTACTAGTGTAATAATATGAGTAAAAACATATTTAATACATATGTTTATAAAATAATTAAAAACATAAAATAAAGAATAATTAGTAAAATTTAAAAATACAATTAGAAAGATGAATAACTCATGTAACAAATAAGACATCGCACAAATATTCTCATTCTCTTTACTGACCAAATATAGCATTAGTTAATTATGAATTTGAATTAAATGAAGAAGTAAACACTTTTATATTAATATTAGGGTACCGAAGTTTATAATTTTTGCTAATAAAAACATCACATTGGGAAAAAAAAAAAAAAAAGCACAAAACATTCAAAAAAGCGTGGAACTCATGTATTAAGTCATTTATATATTAGTTTTATTTTGCTTTCCATCTTTAAATTCTCTAACTTTCAACAAGAGCAAACCATTATCCCTCCCGGCACCCACGCACTTTTTTAATTGTTTATTGCTTCTTCTTTTTTTCATATTTTCTAATCGAGTCAATTTCTTCTGATAAAGCTTCCAAGATCCAATTAACTCCGTTTTCAATTCTACTCGATAATACGGCCCCAGATTTTTGGTTGAGCAAACTGGGTAGGAAATATCTGGGAACCCAAAATGAGGGGCATTTTGTTGGAAATAATAGCCGAAACTATCATATACATCAAAATTTATAGATTTACAGTGGTAAAACATCAGTTACATAGAATCATAGAATGCATACTTACATCTCAATAAAGAATACCCTACATTTGAGTAAATTACCAATTATACCTCTCTCTCTCTATATATATATACAACGCTTAAAAGGACTGCACCTTAGTTTCAAGGATCACCAGCAGAAGTAAAGACACATACTAATATAGCATACACTCTCGCTCCCACAACCGAGATGGAAAGCCTCTTAGCAGAAGTTACCTCAATCCCGATTTTGCATTCCCGTATTTACGGTTTGTTTGATCCTCTTTCTCGAGACTCAGGAAGAGTCATGATATTCTGGAATCTTAAGCATGTAAAAGAATAACCGGAACCTAGCTCTGGATAATCTTGATAACCTGGAACCACAACTCCAGTTTGGCTTGACTTTACTCTGCATATAATTTTCTATGAATCAAAGCCAAGCCTATTATAATGAGCCACCGAGCAGACCGAGTCATCCATGTATGACATATTTGCCTGAACCCAAGATGGCTTCAATGCTTTAAGAATAAGCCTCGAGAATAAAACTTGGCAACCAAATGACGCCAGCAATTGATGACTCTAAGCAATTAACCTTCTCCTTAAACCATCTGCAATACTTTAATACATCCACTAGAATTTGCAGCAACAACCATGTCTGATTTCCCTCTCCAGCAAACACTTGATACAAACAGCCCGTTGTCATCATCCGTGTCTTTCCCAGAAATGGGATCAATGGACCCAAATTTATGAGAAGTTATTGGCATAGGCAGTGATCTATAGTATGCATAAACCTAGGACACAGCATTTCAATATGTTAATGCTCAAAACAAGCAGATAATGCATTTATTGAGTGATATTAGATCCCTCCCCCCCTGCCTCATGAAAACTGAAGAAAACCAAGCTTAAGTTAAGGATACCTCATTTGTTTCTGAGCCACATGCTATAAAACCATCAACAACGGATAATCCAACAAAATTCTGGAGAAGCAGGTAAAACATCAGAACCAAACCCAAATGAACAAAAAGGCTTGCCAGAGTCAAGAATATTAATGACAAAAAACTATTTTTTAGCATAGAAATGCCAACCTTCTCATTTGTATGTCCACAAAATGTTAAGCTGCAAGCATTAGAGGACAGGCCCCCACTGCTAGTTTTATTGAGATCCCAAAGCTTTAATGTGTTGTCAGTGGAAGCAGTAACTACAGTTTCCGAGTCCAGGAACTTCACATAGCTCACAGCTTTATCATGACCATCAAGAACACACCATGGGGCTCTAGCATTCCGAAGATCATAGCAATATGTTTTGTAATCCGCAGACCCAAATGCCAGTAAATGAGGGGAGTGAGAAGAAAACTGAACACAGCAGACATTTGCAATGTTCCTGATGGTTCCTAAGCAGTTTTTCTACACCCAGAAAGGAGGATGGAGAAGGTTAATCTCATAAGCTTAGGCAACTTTGAGCAGTGCTTTCAAGGCACCTTGAATGATGGAAGATCATTATGTTTATGCAAAAACAGTTCAAATTCATATCCAACCTGCACAACAAGCATAAACAGACGAGGACAGTTTCTTGTGATTTTTATAACTCCTCTATGACTTAAAAGTATACACTGATCAAATTCTATGGCATTTGTAAACAAAAAATGAAGATCCATAAAATCATTCCTATTAATTGCTTTGTCCGATACACTTAGATAAGAAAAGTGTTAATCCATGATCAACAAGAGCAGTGAGTTGTAGACATTCTCATACAACTTATTTCTTTGATATGTTGAATATAACAAAGTATGTACAACCAGGAGACTAACGTGTGTCTTGCACCAGTGGGCTTAACTTAACCTGGGTATGAGATCCAGCTTCTTCATTTATACTCTTTTTGTTGCTCTACCTATTTTGAATAGTTTTCAGAGGGGAACAAAGCTAAGTATTTTATGCTATTAAAACCATAAGAGACTGGAGGAGAACATACCTCGTTGATGCACCATAGTTTCACGGAACAGTCATCACTGCCACTAGCCAATTTTGTTGGATACACCTGAGAAAAGTCAACAGACCAGGCTCTCTTTTCATGTTCAATGTAATGGGAGATAGCTTGACCGGTGCTTGCATCCCATAACTGGATCTCATCGAAGCAAATAGTATCAATGAGCGATACATGAATTTTATAGAAAATACTAAAGTTAATTTCAACAGCAATATCTTATGATGGATAAGGAAATGAATAAGCTGCATGCAAAGCAAATTAAAAAGAATCATGGTTATTCCAGGAGCCAAGAGCTTTGCATTTCAAATATATTATGGCACAACGGAACCAACATACATAAGCTATACCCACAACATTATTTAAACAAATGAGACTTCTAGGTCGAAAAATTCACTAGCAGCATCCAAAAGTATAGCATGGGGTTGAAAAAGGGGACCTCCAAAACCATCACAGACACCACTTTGAACATGGGTATAGATGGTATATCAATTTTCTTAAAGCCTATGATTCAAATTTATGTCTAACGAATCTTTAGATTAAACTTACCATCAAAAGTTAAATAAACATATGATGGTAGCAATCAAGCTATTGTGAAGTACTGTAGTTTGACAGTTATAAGCCCATGCCCTTAGCTTCTAAGACCAGAACAGTTTCATAGGTCAAGCGAAAGATTTCTGGTTTTCGTTCAGGAACAACCATCACCTACAGGCTATATGATCAGCAGCATAAGGAAAAGCGACTAGTTTCAGAATTGCCAAGAGGAAATAGAAAAAGAAGATCCAAATTTATTAGAAGTTCAGCAAACTTTGAACCAAAAGAGATTCAATGGAAATGTCACAAGAACTAATGACAACCGAAGTTTTGAGGTAAGCACGTAAGATACAAGCAGCTCCTGTCAAGTTAAAATCTAAAAAAAAATCCCCTGCAATTATACCAGAGATATGACAGTTGCCACAAGCATTCACTTCATCAACATTCATACCAAAAAAAAACCTGGTTCCTTAAACTAGAAAATCTACAAGTCTAGAAAGATGTACAAACCTTAACCAGACCGTCGTAGTCAGTTGAAGCCAGATAGTTCTTGATATAGTTATTCCAGCAAACACAGCTAAGCTTTGATTTGTTTGACATCTCAATGACTGGATAATGAATATCAACAGAGTCATTAAAAAGTGCATTAAATTCAAATATCTTTATTTTCTTAGAGACACCAGCAGCAGCAAAATAATCCTCGTCACGATCAAAACTTAAAGAACAGATTACATTTGCAGAGTTGTTGAGCTCCCCACTTCTCATTATCCCACGGACTTCAAATTTGCTATATCGAGCATACTTAGACAAACCATCAAAGAATGCTCCAAGGCTATCAGGAGGACTCGGTATTTCTTCATTGTTTTGTGTCAAATGCCCATTGTCACGATTTTTCAGTAAATCCTTATCTGGCCGTCTCATAGATTCGGTCTCATGAAAAGGGACTCTTGACCTCATAGAGAAATAAGCAGATTCAAGCTGATTGATATTTCTCATTAACCTCATTTCATTATCACTGGAAAACGGGTATAAACTTGAATGCATCTCTGAGATTGGAGGTTTTTTACTATGGGTTTACATTCCCTCGCATTGATGGAAGAATAAGTTAAAGGTTTTCTAGAAAAGTGTCTTCTTTTCTCAACCTCTTTAATATCTGCTTCCAAGCAAGCAATATCTTCCATTAATTTCGAGGCATGCTTCTGCTTTTGCTCTTTTGATAAACCAAGGAAATGCAATAATAATTCTGATTCAGTATCATCTTGGTTAATGGATGATGACAGTTCTTCTGCAAATACTTCCTGGAATCCATTAAGTACTTCAGATTGTAGGATATTCCTGATAAATATCAACAACTATAAACTTAGAATCCTATATCAAATTATAAATGGACATGAGGGTCCAAACATTTACAAATACAAGCACAAAGAAAGCAAGTTTGTACTAACGTAAGCATTAATGCTTAAGCCTTAGCCATTGAATAATAAAGCTGAAAATGGTTTCATCAACATACCGTTACCTGAAATTTAATTCCATGCAGATCTCCAAGATATGCCTTACATGGTGCATTTTAACTACTTCCACATTTTTGTTTTTTATAGTTTGTTAATTTTCTATTCTTGTTCTTTCCACCAATAATAAATGGAATATAATTCTCCAATCAATTCATCATCTGATTCACTGATGCTTTTTGCAAGATACATAGGTTATCATAGAGATATAGCTTACTAGATATATATATATATATATATAATTATCATAGTTTAATCACTAAGGCATTTAAAATTCTAGCCTACACATTGGCATGCTACTTTTTCAAAGTCTCCATATCCAACATCAGTTATAAGATTCTAGAGCTTCACATTTTAGCACTGATGAACAATTTGTAGTACCTGGTTGTTGGGCGCAAAGAAGGTTCTGGGTGAAGTAGTCTAAGACAAAATCCAGCTTCCTTGAGATTTTCTGACAGAAAAGTTGGAGGAAAAATCCTATGGCGTAGATCCAACATTGCAGCAGCATGTGCTCTCTCAGATTCAAATTGACAAAGCAACTGAAAGAAACAATCAAATTGCTTTTTAGAACGAATACAAATATCCACTCTCTTCCACGCAGATCAAAAATAGATAAGAAAACAAATAAAAGATAGCAGAACAATTGGTTTTTGTACCTCAAAAAGCAGCACACCCAAACTGTATATATTAGATAAAATTGTGCAAACACCTTCATTGATTTCCTCTGGACTAGCATACCACTTCTCTTCCAACTGCTCATTCACAGAGACTGACTGATGCTGAGCTGAATTAGAAGAATGAGAGCTCCCAAAATTGCTAAATTGTGTATTTGGACAATGTTCGCTAGATTCATTGTGAGAAAATTGGGTGTGTATGGTTTCATTTTTGAGGTTAGCTCTAGAATGAAACAGAGGCCACCTAGTCAAGTTTGTGTTCTCATTGATCTTTTGCTTTTTAGCACAAAGACCAATTGAGGAAATCATCCCCTGCTTCATTGGCCTTCTCCTAGTCATAAAGTTCTCGGAAGGAGAGGAATCTTTATCCAACATAGTATCTAGAAGTCCTTTCTGAAGACCTGAACCAATATATTTAACCTGATTAGCTTGCAACAACTTGAAGCAAGAAGGGCGCAAGTCATGCAAGATAGCTCCTTGAGAATGAGAATAATCAACCAGATCCACAATTTGTCTAAATATATACAAGCACTCAGCTTTGTTTGCTTTATGAGACTGAACTTTCAGCCATTCTCTCAAGTTTATCCCATCATGATCACGCTCACCAGCCCTTGGCACTATGATCCCATTGGGAGAAGTCACAACAGCTCCATTATCCAAGATTAGTGAAGTATTAGAAGCCACCACAGGGCTTCCAGCAGCTTTCACAGGAGGAATAGGAGCCACCATAGTTTGCCCGGTAGAATTTGTGTTATTTCGATGTCTAAGGTGAACTCTGGAGGCATCATGAGACGGACCTCTACATATAATGCCCTTACCTTTCAATGTAGTTTTAACAAAAAATTCAGAAAATCCTGATTTTGATAAAATCTTTGTCTTGATACCTCCATGAGATTGCTGACTGCCAGAAACCTCATTATTTTCACCACCAATCAATTGTGTTGCAGCTTCAGTCTGCCCATCACTCAAAGGTTTGTGACCCAAAATTTCAGGAAAAGATGCACACCTTGCATCCAGTGGCATACTTGGCATTGCCTGACTGTTGTCCATCTTGCCACATGAACCCCCACTTCCTGATCCGCTTGCCAACTGATAAAGATGTTGCCAATGGTTCTGCCTCATCTGCGCTTTTTCTCTATCATTTGATGTACCAACTACGGGTATGTTAGAGCCATTATAGTTTCTCAAAGTTAACTCTTCAACCATGCCATTTTCATCATTATAAGTACAAGGGCTAGTACATCCATGTTCCAACGCATTCTTTCCTTCCAATACATCACCAAGAACAGGGAATGAAGCATTAACCTCAACCGGTATCACCATTTCTTGGGACACCAACACGTTGCAGTTGTCAGGTTTGACCAAATACTCAACCTCTTTGCCCTGAAGGTGAGCGCCCTCAGCTGCATCTATTGGAGCTACTTCTTCAATTATTTCTTCATCCATGCTTTAGGCGCAAACTTTCATCCAACGAAATGTCTTCTTTCACTGCATATTGCTTCCTAGTGAGAAACCATTATAATCATGTCTGTAATTGTTATCATCAATCCTACAAATCTAAGGGAAGTGCCAATTGCATATTCGTTAGGTTTAAAGATATCCAAACGGGCTTATACAAGAATTCCTCAATTTTCATGAAGTGCATAGTTTGAATTGCCAACGAGCAAATACGTGTACAAATATTAAGCAATAAACTTCTTATTTGTTGAAATTGTGAATCAAAACGTCTAAGCACTGCTAAAAACACAGGCAAGAGCGTGAGCAATCAAATTCGCTTTTATTCCAATTTCATAAAACCTAATAACGCTTCCCTATAATGCAGAAAATGAAATTAAAATTCCGAAGTCTCAATTATTTCGTTATTCTCAACCAGTTCCAAAACACCCCAACCCCAATCAATATTAAGCAAGGATTATTTCATCACTTATTTTCTGGCAATAGAAAAGAAACCAACCAGAAATGGGAAAAAAAAAATCAATTTAAGAAAACATACCGCACCAATTCTTGGAACTGAAAACTCGAAGAACTTGACCCGCCCAAGTGAAGAGGTGAGAATCCGCGAAGTAGAAAAGGAGAAAGGGTAAAACTGGAAATCAAAAAAGAAAAAAATCGTGAAACCCTAGAAATCTTAGAACCCTAAGAAGCAATGAAGGTGAAGAAAAAGGGTTGGATGGATAAAGTAATTATTATTCCTGAATTTTGGAAAATTAATAATATCTTCAGTTAGAGAAGCAAATTTTAAAAGTTACTGGAATTTGGCCCCGCCACGTCGGGGATTGACGGTTTTCTCAAATTATATATTTCATTTCAGTATAACATAAAAAACAGTACGTTTAATTCAGATCCAAATTATTATAATTCCTTTTTCCTTTTTCCCTATCATTCTCCTTTACTTCATATTTTTTTTCCATTAACTAAATTTTAAAATAATAATAAATTTTATCTTTGATATTTGGATATTTTGATAAATTAATTCTAATTATTAAAATTATATACATTTTTATTAATAGATAGAAGTAATAAATTGATGTTTAATTTTACCCTCTCCTTTTCTTTTCTTCATTTTTTTTTTACTTTCCTTTCTTTACCCTCACCCTCTCCCTTCATTCTTTTTTCTTATTTTCTCCCCCATCTACTTTTCCCACCCTTGTTATTCATCTGCTTCCTCCAAAATCTTGCATTATAACCGAATTTAATTATGTGGTATATTAGAATGTTAATTTTAGGAGAATTAAGCTAAAATTACACATATTATATATATATATATAATATGTAATATATTAATTATACTACAAAAGATTAGATAAAAATTTTATTCTATATTATTTTTCAAATATATATAAGTTAAAAAGATAGCATCAGTATATATTTTAAAAAAATTAATTAAAATTATGCACAACATTTTTCAATGAAATAAAATCACTAAATATAAAGCTTGAATCAAAAGCTTTAATTGTCCCTCTTAATATAAACAACAAGATTATCTATAAAAACCTCCCCAAATTTGACTTCTTCAAAAGATTTTCTTTTATTTTTTATCAAGAATATTTTTAATATTATTTTCAGTACTATAAAAATATTAGAAACACCTACTTCTATATTTGAGAGAGTCATAGTATGTATATAAAGAGAAAATTTAAAATTTTAAACCTTATGGCTCCACCACTGCCATTTATGTTAGAATTAGATTCTCAAAATTTGAAAATATATAAACTAAAATTAACTAATTATAAAAATTAAATTTGATAGTGATTAAATTCATAAAATTAGGTATAATACAAAACTATTCTTCAACCACAAAAGTAAATAGGTGCCCAAGTCATATATTTTATTGTAAAAATCTGAGTAACATAAATATATATATATATTTTAAAATTAAAACTTAAATGTGATGTCTTATTTAATAATCATCACTACTACAACTTGGCAATAACTTCCAAAAAGGGTAATTTAGCAGACCGTATTCTAGCAGCACCATTTCCCAACGTTATTGCCACAGCACATGTGATGCTGAAGAAATTCTAAAAGTAGATGTTACTCGGACAGGTAAATTTCAAAAACTGATACATATCTGACACCATTATGCTTTTCTCCTATGCTTTTTCATATATTTCACACATTATACCTCTATATTTATATTTAAATATGTGCTATTTCGAAGAAGAAAAGTAACATAGCTAAATAACCACCTAAATTCACAGCAATTCCTGACCACTAAAATAAACTGAATATCAACCAAAAATCTAATAATCCTTCAATCAGATATCCTTAACTCGACCCCAAGAACATCCTTCACCAACTCGTATGTGACGAATGCAATTGCTATCGATGGAACCACCTGACGAAAATGGCAAACAACATTTTATTATTTAAATGTACAGGTAAGAAGGTAAGAAGTATACAAGCACAGGCACTTTTCTTCAAACAGAATGCAAGAAGTTAACGATAGAGAAAAAGTATTTGGTACATCAAGAGAAAGTTGATTGCAGAGACTAAGATGTTACACTAACCTTCACTGAATTGGGAACCAAACCCTTGTATAATGCTCCAAAACCCTCATACCGAACTGTTTTCCTGAATGCATCAACCATACCGGTATATTCAAGGGAGCCCTGCTATTCCCATCACCAGTGACAACTGAAGCTGCATCTTTCCAGCCCGCCATCTGCATTCTACGTCGAATGACATCAAGAGGGTAAGCAACTGTCTGGCCAACGGTTCCAGCAGCAGCTCCACATGCCAGCTTTGTTGTGACACCTAATTCAGAGTCCTCAACTAGCCCAAATGGTCTGCTTTTGATCAACCAGTCTTTCAGAGATTCGTAAACCGCAAAGTTAAGACCTACATAGGGTACCTATAAACATCATAAGAAACATTTAGGCTTTTGCATACAAACATAAAGTGAAAGATTCTTCCATTACTGAAGTCATATACTAAAAGTAGAAAAGTATCAGACATTGGAATTTGACTGTTAGCCATGAACAGCTATATGCCATACAAAAACCAACACATACTTAAGTTCAGGCAGACCACAAATGGAACTCGTTATACTAGTAGAAGTCTAGATGCATCTGGATGCTCATACCTAGAATGCATAAGGCAGTAAATTATGCAGGTAGTCAGATTGCAAAAGTTTTACTTACAACTCCTATTACTGAAGGTAACCAGCCTTTGTACAAAGCACGAGGTCCTTCTTCCCGCAAGACTATTGTAAGAGCATGAAAGATTCCTCTATAGTGGCGAGGTGACATCTCGGTCTGCAAATATAACATGTGGATGGTAGCCATCAAGTGATGACAAGAGGCTAGTCTGTCCCTAAAGGCAAAAGAGAGTTGATCCAACTTAAGTCAAATAAATTAATGTTTCAGAAAGAAACTCAAAAGATTACCTGGACAGTTAGACGACCTCGTACCATATCCATTGGATAAGTGGCTGACATGGCAATGATTCCAGCACATGCACCAGCTCCAAGGCGTAGAAGTGGCGTGAGTTGAGCATCCCCTACAAGACAAAATTAAACGAAGAAGGTACTTAGTAAAATGCTAACCACAACATCAATAATTACTGCAAAATGCAAACTCGTCTGCCAATCAAGGCCATATAAGAGATTCCACTTGCCCTTTACATGGTAAATGCAGACTGAAAGTATGCATGTACACGCTTTGTTGGCACAACCAAGTGCATTCGTCTCTTTTGACACAAAATCAGATATTCAGCACACCAAGTTCACAAGCAGGACATGTTTCCCTCAATAGTTGCATAGTCAATAAAATTGAATCATGCCAATCAGCTTCAGATCTCAGTCACATCATAAGTGCAATTGGAGGGATAAATAAAAACAACAATTGTGAAGGCAAAAAGGATACAGGCATACCATTTCCTGATTGCTGCCGGTAAAGGTATAAAATCCCCCTATATTCAGAAAGAAGAAGGGAAGATATCAGTTCATATTTTGTATACAGTTGTTCAAAGATAAATTTTGGATACTGAGACAGGCATCCTTTTAACTGTTTTGGTAAAAATTTGTGATAAAAACAACTTAAGGCCAAGGCTTACTTAGATGCTTCCTCATAGCTAAAAAACTTCACGGCTGAGTTTGGGATGATGCGAGCACAATTAGTACCATTGCCTTTAAACATTCCTCTAAAACCCTCGGTTTTCCATATATATTTTAAACCCTGGATTGTTCCATTGTATTTTATACAATGCTGATTCTGCACCTGCAGGTTCAAAAAGGAAATCCTGTAATCTGTACTCTGTAAGTGAAAGAAACAAAACTATAATACTGATACACTAAGAAAACATACCACGCATTTAAAGAACTACACCATAAGCAAAACCAATAATAGATATTAAGTTGAGTGTTCAATCTAGAAGAATAAGACGACAATAAAATGAGAACTTAACGAATAAGGACCAAATGACAATAATAAAATATTAAATTAACTACCTGAAGTAAAATCTTTAATCTTTCTAGGGGGGCAACAGCACTACGTGACCTGAAACAGATATAACATACATTCAGTAAATGCAATAGGCAATGAATGGTAAGTCAAGCATGATATCAACGTGAAGTGAAGAAAACCATCAAAAAATCAATGCGTTAACATTTCTCCCTACGACCCTTCCATTCAATTGCAACTATTTTTCAAACGAAAAAAGTTACAAGCAAACTTGTAGACCAAGGAATGACTATATTCTTCACTGATCAGCATCAAAGATTCAATTCTCCCTCAGTTCCTCTATTTAATTCTCACAACTACCCATCAAGGCCACAAGAAAATGCTCCCCTACCCTTAAGAGAGTGGAATATATGAAATGGGAATGACCGTATTGATAAAACATCTTGTTAAATATGTCACAAGATTTAAAACCCTAAAGTATCAAGTCCTGTAAAATCCTAAAAGCGGAGAAAGAGCTTTTCTTCTTAAGGTTCAAACAACATTAAACTATCATTCTATAAAAGATTAACTCCTATTTAAACAAATTGTTTATATGTCCTATATTTCCAAATTATCAGCAATTAATACCAGACACTGATATGTGCATATTTCCAATTTATCATCAGTTCTTCAAAAATAACAGGGAAAAAGGAACCCCGATTAATTATCATCATAATCAGAGTATTACTAGGAAAAAAAAAGGTTTAAAATTTCAATAGCTGCTTTCACCCAAAAAAAAAAAAATTTCAATAGCTGCAAGGAAGAATAAAACATACAGGAGAATATTTCCATGAAAAATAATAAAACAATCACTGGTTCTAAAACAATGAAATGAATCCATAGCAAAAAGAATAATATTAAAAATGTTAGCTGAAAGTGGGAAGAAAAATACTATATCAGTTGAACAAATACGGCCCTTCTTTTTCTACTGTCAAGACTGAAGAAACTAAACAAAAAAGTCTCACAAATAAAGTAAAAATACGAGCAAACTACTTAAACAAAAATAATAATAATAATAATAAAATAAAAGGAAAGCGAATCTTTTAAAAGAAACAAAGTGACTCACACTCCACCGGCGACACCACCAGCGACTAGAGACTTGCAAATACTAAGGAACGCGTGGCTCGGCGCTTGAACTCCTTCCTTAGCGAACTTCGCTTCTTCCGCCAGATTCACAATCGTCGTGACAGCCGACTCGCTCCTTTTCACGTCCTCAGACGCCATCTTTTGAGAGAGACAAAAGTAAAATGACGAAAAAAAAAGCTAGCCGGAAGATATATCGACGGAACTTAGTTATCCGGTCGAATATGGCGTTAAGCGGACCCCGGTAATCGGCGAGGAAGAGGAGATCGTCTTTCCAATGATTATGGTAAGGAGACAGAACGAGTAAGCATTGGCCGAGGAGTTCAAACAGGGAAGCGCTTTGGAGGAAAATATGACTGTCTTAATACCCTTATTCGAGGAAATGGATAAAAATATGTGCGCAAACTTATTTAATTGTGGCTAAATTTGATGTTAAGTGTAAAATAAGAATTAACTCAATGATAAAATTATCCAAAATTAAAACCAAAATAATATCTACATTTCATTTTTAATTTATATGGGTTTTTAAATAATAATATTTAATGCACCATCAATACATAAATAAAAAATTGTAGAATATTTATAAATAAATATAGGCTAAACTACTAAACTCAAGTTCATTAGTTTACGTTTTGGTTATTTAACTTTAAAAAGTTACAAAATGATCATTAAACTATTCGAATGATTTCATTTAAGTCACTGGACTATTAAAATCATTATTGTATAACTTTCTTTGCTTGCATCAATTGAAAGCTTTTTTACTACTTTTTTTTTACAGTTCAGTTTTCTTTTATAAAACAAATTTGAACATTATGAAATTAGGAACCAAAATTTAAACAATTTTCTTCTCCGATTCTAATAATGACCGTCAAATTGACTTGAAAATAAAGTATATTCTTCTACTCGCCAATGGGTAATGATCAATCATATAGACCGTCGAATCATTGCTTAAAGCTCATTAGTCAAACTTTTTCTAAAAAAACTTAACAGCCTAATAACTTAAATAAAAATTTCCAAATAGTTCAGTGACTTAAATTGAAACTTTCGAATAATTCAGTGACCATTTTGTTATTTTGAATTTGAATAACTAAAACGTAATCTTACTAATAGTTTAGTGATAATGAGTGTAGCTTACCCATAAATATAAATAATTTTATTTAAACATGATTAAATATTAATTATATCTATTATAAATAAATAATTAATAACCTATGAGTTTAGGATTTAAGGTCTTGAGTTTAGAGTTTATGATTTTATTATTTATTTACAATTATTATTATATAGTTATGCTTCTATATATAAAGTTATTTATCTTTATTTATAAGTCCTCCGTTATTTTTTGTTTTATTTATTGATAAGGTGTAACAACTCGTTTTCAGTGAAATCGAAATAGTAGTTTCGTGACCATAAATTTGAGTCAGAAAAAAATTTATTTTAATATTATTTTATGGTCTGCATTATGATAGGGATAACGTATGAAAATTTCATTAAGAAAATTTTACCGATTTCATGTTTAATTAGGGGGAAATGACTAAATTGTATAAAATGTGAAATTTGAATACTAGTAGTTAGAAGGATCAAATAGCTATGGAATTCAAAATTTGAGGTCCTTATAAGGAAATAGACCATTAATCAAAGTTAGTAGATATTTATGATGATTCATCCATGGAAAATTAATTAAAGAAAAGGATGAAATTGGAAAGTTGAAAATTTTAAAAGATGATAGGTTAATTAAATGAATAAACTAATTTTATTTTCATTATCTTCCCCAATTTTTTTTCATGGAAACCTAGCTAAGAGAAAGAACTTCAAGCAAGCTTAATTGGGTAAGTAATTATGTCCCTTTTTTAGTAACTTTTATATTTACGAGATCGTAATAACCTAATCTAGCTATTTTGGGGATCAATTTGTAAAGTTATCAAAATATTAAAATTTTTTCATGGATGAGTATGCTGAAATTTTGAAATTTATAGTAGAAAATAAAAGGTTGTTGATAGATAAACAACTTTTGTATATGAAATTTTCATGAAATTGTGATTTAGGGACTAAATTGAAAAGATGTAAAATTCATGGAAAATTTCTAATTTTTTTGAAATACATGGACTGTTATTGTTATATGAAAAATTCGGCTAGGCCTGGAAAAAGGATTAAATTGCATGAATTTCATTTTCCGAGCCTAGGGATGAAATTAGAATTAATTAAAAGTATAAGGGCAAAATGATACTTTTGCTTAAAATGTGAATTTGATTGAATGGAATATGAATTTCATTAAATTGAGTTAAATTTACTCGTATAGATCCTGATAGGCCTAGTACGGAATTGGATCAAGGAAAACAAAAAGTATCGGATTAGTATATTCTCGTATACAAACAAGTGTCGAGGTAAGTTTGTGTAACTAAATTCTACATATTTACATGTTTTAATGAAATATTGTATATGTGAATGTTGAATTGTGAAATTGATATGTTTTTGAAATTAATCATAAATCCGAAAATGCCTGATAAGTATGAAATCCCATTTGGATACATGAAAATCGGTTGGATACAGGGCTCCTGTATTGGTTGTGATCTTGCATATGTTGCGAACACACCATTGCTCGAAAGAGCATCCCGATAATTGGCACACATGAGCTTCCCATTAAAAGTATCTAGCGAGCTTCCCGTTATAGCTTTTCGGAGCGTCTTGATAGGTTGTGATCCTACATGTGTTGTGGACACACCTTAGCTTTTATGAGCTTCCCGATTACGGCTCTTCGTGAGTTTCCCGTTAATTGGCTCTTTGTGAGCTTCCCGATATGGCTCGCTTGAACTTCCCGAAATATGGCTATCCGGAGCTCCCCGATTAATGGCTCTTTGGAGCTACCCGTTATAGGCTCGCACAAGCTTCCTGAATATTGCTTTTATGAGCTTCCTGTTTTAGCCCGGATAAGCTTCATGTTTATGTGCTTTTATAAGCACTCTTGAATATGAGTTGGCGGATTTACCGTATTGTACACTTCGTGTGTATTGCCCATGTATCCATGATATTTTAAATGATTCAATGGGTAAAGTTCTGATATGAGATGGTATGAATTTCAAGATGAATTACCGTGAGAAAATACTTGAAATATAAAGATATAATATGTACATGATTATTGTATACTTGATATGATAAATACATGTATGTGGAATGTAACGACTCAAAATTCGCTTTTAAAATAAACTTACCATTTATTCGCTTTTAAAATAATCATACAAGTGCATCCAAATCAATTAAATCAATATCTAAACACACATACAGCCTCATCAAACATGTTAGTTATGTAATTCACATAAGTTTCAAAAGACAAGAATGAGCTCATCCTTATTCAATTTCCATGTAACGACCCAAAATTCGTGGGCACCGGAAAAGTGTGCTATTGGGCTTCCATCTTAGTAAATCGAGTTAGTAAATAATTGTTAGGAGTAATTATGAGTCTAATAGTGTGTTTAATTAGATTTTTATTTAGTGAATTTAGCTTAGATTAAAGTAATTAGGAAAATAATCAACTTGAATAAAGAGTAAAAGTCTAATTATAGATTAAAATAAAGTAAAAAGACCAAAATGGCAAATATGCCATTTAGATAAGTTTAGGCGACATATGAAATAAAAATCTAAGATTTTTACTTAGATTTTAATTATAATATATATATATATATATTAGTAATATTTTAATTATAATATATATATTAGTAATAAATTAAATTAAATTAAATTAAATTAAATTAAAATATTATATTAATTGATATTATATTAAATAAACCAAATAAATGACAAATGTATGGTAAAGATTAAAGACAAGTGTAATAGTAATAAATATATAGGTACACTTGTAATAAAAATAAACATATGCTTAAATAATAAGTAAAAGATTTTTTAAATACATTACTATTATTATTATTAGTTAAAATAAAATAAATAAAGTAAAGTAAGTAAAATAAAACAAACAAAAGAAAAATAAAAGGAGAAAGAACAGGAGCTTTAGAAACAGGGGAAGGAAAGAAAGAAAGAAAGAAAAGAAAAGGAAAATTAAGGTTTTAAAGCCAGAAATGATTTTAAAGAATAAACTGTACTTATTGGCTATATGGTAAAAAATTTTATGGTAAAAAACATGAGTGTAGTTTCATAAAAATTTATGGATCTTAATTTGGAATTCTGTAACTCAAGATATAAATAATTGAGTGACAATGACTCGTAGATAGCCTTGATGTAATATATAAGTAAATAGTAGAATTATATATTATGGATGTGGAATGAAATGGAAGAGTAGGAATTGAATAAAATTCAATTAATTATTAAATTAATGCTGAAATTAATAATGTAAATCATTATTATTATTATTTTCGTAGCTAACAAGGAACTCAAGGCATCGACACACAAGGGAAGGAGAAGGTTATCGTGGAATAATCGAGCAAATTCGGGTTTGTATTACTATAATTCAAATTATTTATTATTTAATGTTAAATTTAAATTATGTGTGTGGTAAGTAAATAATAAGGTAAGCAACTTTATTGAATTGAATTTGAAAATTTGAATTGATTGAGAAATATGTGTTAGTATTGAATTATATTGTGGTTGGTGATGGGAAAAGTGTAATTGATATTGAAATTGAATTTGTTATGAAAATGAAAATGAAATTGAGAATTGAAATACCCTATTAACTAGTCGGGCTAAATCGGATATAATTGGCAGGCCATAGGATTTGAAAGAGTACGGGATTTATCGGCTTTGCTGATCAGGCACTTTATGTGTCGTATTTCAAGCACCTCGCGTGTCGTATTAGGCACCTCGTGTGTTGTTTCAGGCACTTATGTGTCGTATAATGATCAGGTACTATGTACGCTTTTAGGCACAATGTGCAGATTGTGTTTGGGTTGAACTGTGTATCCTAAAGTAAAGTCCGAGTCTCACATTAGGGTAACTAAAGAAAATGTTAAATTGAATAAAATGAAATGGTTCATCCATTGAAAGAAATGTGAAAATAGAACATGAATTGAAAATGTGATTTGAATATGAGTATGAATGGAAAGCATGAACCATTGGTTCATGAGATGGATAATGGCTCAACATGAATGTGTATTATTTCAGTTGTTGAATAGCTAAAATTGAATTGTATGAATATATTGAGAATGATAAACTTATGTTTGATTTGGTTTAGTAAAATTAAAGTTATATGATTTAATGATATGATTATTATGATTATAATTTGAATTATGGTAATACCACTGAGTATATGTATACTCAAATAGACGGTTGTTTCCGTATGCAGTTAATAGGTGTTCAAAGTCCCGGTTCAAGATCCAAGTCGATCCCGACTCAAAGACAAAACTCGTGATGTATTATTCTTTTGATAAAAGAGCATGTACATAGATGTTATTTTGGTCACTTTAAAATGTTACATGACTTTTGTTGTATAGAATGGTATTTGGTATTTTGGTATTTAACCTAATGAAATGGTATGAAATTTTATATGATATACATGATATAATTGGTACTAAAATTTAGAATGAAATAAATAAAATTATAAGTTAATTTTTATTAGTAAAATAAATGCTTATAGAATAAATTTATAAAATTAATGTTATAGATATAATTTAAGTATGAACCATTAAATATGAATTTTGTATTGGTTGAATTGTTGGATTTTGGTTTGGTTGTTTGAAACTTGTAGGAAGGTTAAATATTTATAAAGGGCTTATATTGAATTTTTTTAAATGAATGAAGTCAATTAACAACAAATTTTTAAATGAATTTATAATATATTATAATATGATTATTTTTTTAAGAATTATTTGTAAATAGTCCGATATGTCCGGGAATGCCTTGTAACCCTATTCCCATGACAGATAAAGTTAAGGGTGTTACAATTATTGGTATCAAAGCTTATCAGGTTTAGCCGATTCTCGGGCCAAATCGAGCTCGAAAGTGAGTCTAGTAGTATATGCCATTTTTGAGTTGAAATTGAGTTGGGAATTTTGGATGCTGACCTATTTATTTGTTTTTTTTATAGATAAAAGATGTCGATGAAAGAATAAACGATGAAGTTAATCGATGAAGAAATGCATATAGAATGAAGAAGAATTCTTAGGTTAAATGAAATTGAATCAGTAAATACCTAGTATTAACCCGATGAGAAACCAACCTCCTAGAGTAGAAAGAAGAAATGATAGAGATGATTGATAAAGCTAGAAAGCACCACCTCCACCTCCACCTCTAGATATAGAACCACCTCTGCCCGAACCTCTGCCTCGAGCAGTAGACACTGATCTTTGGGATGCTATAGGTGTAACATTTTTATTCTTCAGACAACCTTTAACAAAGTATCTGTCAATTCAAGAATCTAAGCAAATTTCCAAATACTTTCCAACATTCACCTAAATGTTTTTTCCCTCAATCATCCAAAAGCATACTAAATATGGGGTTAAAATGTGTTACTTTTACGGTTTATCACCTCTCATTCGCACAATCATGGTGGTTTGAGGAGGTGAAAATCCTTTCTTATGCGATCAATTCGGTTATTGATATATAGTTTGAGTCGAGTAGTGTTTACCTTAAAAGTGCTGAATTTAGGATTAGTTACCTCGACTGTTCTATCTGGGAAGATTTTGAATACCTGATCTCCTATATTAAGTTGGGTTGTCTCATCGTTAAGTTTGTCGTAGAGTTGCCTCGTTTTTGCTTTGTGTATTTTTAATTTTTCTTTGAAGTGTGTCTTCCACTCTTCTAGTTCATCGATCAAAAGCCTTCGTTTCTCATGAATTTCTTCTTTATCGGCACGAGGTCTAGGATCTGGCATCTGCGAAAGAGCTTCAAGAAACAACAAGTTAATATGTAATTTCTTTGGAGGTTTAAGAAATTTACTGAATTGTTCCTCTGTGTGGTCTTCATTTATCGCATTAAGGGACGACACACATGGTTGTTACTCTGTAATTAACGGGTTTGGTTTATCATGGCTTACCTCAACCTTACCTTCCTCTATCACATTCTCTTGCGTCAATGTTGGTACATCTAACCCTTCACTATCGTGAGTAGTTATTGCTTGAGGTTGCTCTTTAGGGTTATTTTCGGTGTTGCTAGGCAAGATACGTTGTGGTCTTTCTGATATCAGCTTAGCAAGTTGCCCTAATTGGTTTTCAATCTCTTGAAACGATGCTTCTTGATTTTTGAGTGCTATTTCGGTGTTTTGGAAATGAGTTTCTGACACCGTTATAAATTTTGTCTGCATCTCCTCAAGGTTCGACTCTTGTTCCTCCTGGTGAGGTGGTTGTTGAAAATCTGGAGGATGTTCCGAGTTTTGACGACTTTGATCATCCCACGAGAAATTGGGATGGTACCTCCAACCTGCATTATAAGTGTCACTATAAAAATTATTCTGAGGTCTAGAATAGTTACCCATATAGTGGACTTGTTCGTTCTCTGTGCTAGGGTTGTAGGATAGATATTCTGTGTTGTTCACCGCTCTTCCATTCATATCGTACTGTATTACCAGATGTACCTGCAAAGAATTACATACGCCATCAATTTTTTTATTCATCATCTCTACCTGATTTGATATCATGGTGACCTCGTCAAAGTTAAAGACACTGGCTGCTTCAGTAGGCTTTGTCCTCATGAATTGCCACTGATAATTATTCAATGCCATCTCTGTAACACCCTCTAACCCTAAACCGTCGCCGGAACAGGGTTACAAGGCATTACCGAACATATTAGTCAATTTCCTAATTATTCATAAATAAATAAAAAAAATTACCTTCATGGTATAATTTAGTAATTTAATTCCTATATTGGGCTCTTGAAGCCAAAGCATATATTTAACGTAGGATGGAACTTGTTCAAGCAAATTAGCGAAAATATTTTTTTTTATAAAAATTTCGACAGCATTTCTGCTTATCTTCACATATAACCCCCTGCAATTAAAACTGCATTCATTCCAAATATAACCAATTCAACCAATGCAATTTCATATTTAATCATATTTAGATTCTACTTATAACATCAAAATACCAAATATCATTCTTTACAACAAAAGTCATGTAGTAATTTAAAGTGACCGAAATAACACCTATGTACATGCCATTCTAACACAAAATATAGTACCTACTGTTGTAGTCCTTGGGGATGTGATGAGATGAGAGATCTTCTAGTTGGACTTCTCTTCTAGTCTATTTGTACCTACGCGTTAAAAATAAACGCGTTAAGCCAGTGAAGGCTTAGTAAGCACTAAAAGAATAATTAAATAAGCAATTATAACAGAATATTTTAAACTCAATCAATTAGTGCATATTTACTCACATATAAGTCTCTTCAACTGTGCATTACTTTAAATAAATTTAACTTATCTTTTGTAAGGTATAAACTTACCTTAACACATCAGTAATTTCACTTTTATTCTCAATTCACCATATTAGCCCAAAGTAGACTTCCTAGAACACACCGGATATACTGGAACAAATACGAGGTGCATTATGATGCACAAGTGAATGAGAGCACCGACGTGCTAATATCGAGAGCACCGACGTACATATCGAGAGCACCAATGTGCTAATATCGAGAGCACCAACGTGCTAATATCGAGAGCGCTAAAGTTCCTTAATGGCATGCCACTAATATCCCAAAGAGTTCTAAATTCCGCCTACTTGGGCATTAAAGTTGAATCTTATATATTTAAATAATTCACATAAATATTTCAAAAGGATAAATAACAATAATTTAAAATTTTGTAGTACTTACAACAAAAGATTGAGGTGATATAAGTTCTTCTTCCTTCACTCCTTAATCTTCTCTTTTCCTTTTCCTTCGATTCGGTTCTCTCCTTCCTTTCCTTTTCTTCAATTTCATATAAACACATAACATTTATATGTTAAAAATAATCAAATAATTTCCTGTACTATTTAACAAAATAAACATGTATTTCATGATAATTTCATGCTTTCTTACTTTTGCTCACATTTCAATTCAATCCTTTACTCATAAACTTATTCAAAGCTGTCCTTTTGTGTCATAGTCACAAAATTATTTATTTTCAGAGCTACAGAATTCCAAATGAAGAACCGTAAATTTTTCCTGAAACTAGACTCACATATATTCATACCATAAAATTTTCAGAATTTTTAGCTTAGCCAATTAGTACAGTTTATTCATCAAAGTCACCCTATTCTGCTGTCTGGCAGTTCTGACCCTTCTTCACTAAAATTTATTATCTCTTTATACAGAATTCAGATGATGTTCTCGTTTATTTCTATTAAAATAGACTCATCCAGGATTCTAACATATAAATTTAAGCCCTGATTATTTTTCTTCAATTTTTATGATTTTCCAAAGTCAGTACAGGGGATTTCGAAATCACCCTGAACTAGTCTCACCAAAATCTAAATATCTCAAACTACAGAATTTATTTGCTTTCTCTGTTTCTTTCATATGAAAATAGACTCAATAAGCTTTAATTTCATATATCACTCAACTTCTAATTCCACTTCTACGATTTTTGGTGAATTTTCAAACTTACTCTACTGCTGCTGTCCCAAAACTGTTTTCTTATAGCTTGTTTTACAATTAAGTCCTTTATCTAATTCTAACTTCAAATTCTTTCAATTAAACCACTAATTCATCATTTTATTCATCATATGCTATATTCAACAACTTTAAAACTTCAAAACTTCAACTTAAATTCATCAAAACTTTGTTCTAAAACTTATAAAGCATCAAAATTAAAAGAAAAGGACTAAATTAACTTACCTATTAAACTTCCAAGTCTCAAACTTTCAATTATCCCTTTTCTTCTTTCTTTTCTCTCTTTGCTTTCTTTCCCTGCTCTCTGTTTCGTTTTCTTCTCTTTATTTTTTACCTTAATATATAATATTATATTATATAATTATCTAATAATAATATATTTTATCACATAAAATCTTAAGATTTTTATACTTATGCCTCTATCATTTAAAAATGGCATAATTGCCACTTTAGTCCTTTTATTTTCTTTAATCTTCAATTAAACTTTCACACCTATTACAATCTAATCCTTTTTCCCAAATACTTCTAATTAAGTCAAATTCACCTAAATAAAACTCAATTAGATGCACAACTAGCTTCAGTAATATTTTTAGTAAGTATTTACGATTCAGCTTTATGAAACGGAGACCGAAAATATATTTTTTATTTTCGACTATCGGTCACTACAATTCTCCCCGCTTAATAAATTTCGTCCTCGAAATTTACTCCGACGAAACAATCATGGATATTGATGTCTCATTGTTTCCTCTCTTCCCATGTTGCTTCTTCCAATTATGATGTCTCCACAACACTTTTACCAACGGAACCCGTTTGTTTCTCAATTCCTTTACCTCTCGAGCAAGTATCTTAATTGGCTCCTCTTCATAAGTTAAATCCGTTGAATTTCTATTACTTGTGAGTAATCACATGAGATGGATCGGACCGGTATCTTCGTAACATTGAGACATGAAAACATTGTGAATTCTATCCAATTCCGGTGGTAAGGCTATCCGATAAGCAATCGACCAACCTGTTCTAAGATCTCATACGCCCAATGAATCTTGGACCGAGCTTGCCTTTCTTCCCAAATTGGAGAATTTTTTCCAGGCGACATTTTCAAAAATACTTTTCACCCACATTATATTCAATATCTTTTCTTTTAAGATCAAGATAAGATTTTGACGATCAAATGTCGCTTTCAAACTATTTCAATGACTTTTACTTTTCTTCTTTCTTTTGGATCAAATCAACCCCATGTATCTTCTTTTCACTAAGCTCATCCAAAGATAACGGTGTTCTACACTTTCTACCATACAAAGCTTCATACGGAGCCATTTTAATATCGGATCGATAATCATTATTGTAAGCAAATTCAATCAAAGGCGTATACCTCTCCGCCACCTTCAAACTCTAGTATACAACATCGAGCATATCTTCCAATACTTGAATTACACGCCAGATTGGCCATCTGTCGAGGATGAAATGCGATCAAATACAACTGAGTACCTAAAGCTTTTTGCAATTTATCCCAGAAACGAGACGTAAATCGGGGATCTCTATCTGATATAATGGAGACAGGCACTCCATGTAGCCTGATAATCTCAGATATATACAGTTCAGCCAGTTTATCTAAAGAATAATCTGTACGTACCGGAATAAAGTGCGCTGATTTTGTCAATCGATCAACAATCACCCAAATAGCATCCTTTTTCTTCGGAGACATCGGTAACCCCGATACAAAATCCATAGTGATTCTCTCCCACTTCCATTCCGTATAGTAATTGGTCAAGTAACCTCGAAGGTACCGATGCTCACTTTAACTTGTCGACATATTAAACATCTTGATACAAACTCGAAATATCACGTTTCATACACCGCCACCAAGACATCTTTTTCAAATCATTATACATTTTATTACTTCCGGATGCATGACATAGTACCACTGTGAGCCTCGTGTAAAATCTTCTGTATGAGCTCTGAACTTCTGGGTACACATACCCTACCTCTGAATAATAAACAATCATCAACCCCAACTTGAAATTCAAAATCAGTACCTGACTCACATTGTGCCCGTTTAACCTGCAACTTCTCATCATTCTTCTGAGCTTCACATATTTGCTGTAAAAATGTCGGTTTAGCTCTCAATTCAGCCATGATTGAACCATTATCAACCAAAAACAATCGGGCATTCATAGCTCGCAAAGCAAATAGAGATTTTCGGCTTAAAGCATCAGCAACAACATTAGCCTTACCTGGATGGTAATCAATAATTAAATCATAATCCTTTATCAATTCAACCCATCTTCTCTGTCTCAAATTCAAATCCTTCTGAGTCAACAAATACTTCAAACTCTTATGGTCAGTGTAGATATAACATTTTTCCCCGTATAAATAATGTCTCCATATTTTTAGCGCAAACACCACTGCAGCCAATTCAAGATCATGCGTCGGGTAGTTCTTTTCGTGTGGCTTCAATTGCCTAGAAGCATATGCTACTACCTTTCCTCCTTGTATTAGCACACAACCCAAACCATTGTATGAAGCATCATCGAAAACCACGTACTCCTTACCGATTCGGTTGAATCAACACAGAGCTTCATAATGCCGCTTTTAATTTTTCAAAACTTTCTTTGACACTTTTCCGTCCATTCAAATTTTACATTTTTCGCAACAATTTCGTTAATCTGAGATGCAATCATAGAGAATCCTCAACAAATCTTCTATAGTAACCACCAATCCGAGAAAACTCTTTACTCATCACATTCTTTGGTGGTTTCCATTCAAGTATAGCTTCTACCTTCTTGGGATCTACCCAATACCTCCGCCGATACTATATGTCCTAGAAAAGTGACTTCTTTAACCAAAATTCACACTTACTCAATTTAGCATACAATTGCTTTTCTCTCAAAATCAGAGCACAATTCGGAGATGTTTATCATGTTCTTCTTCACCTTTTGAATACACTAGAATGTCATCTATAAATACAACTACAAACCGATCTAAATAAGGCTGAAAAATTCTATTCATAAGATCCATGAAAGCAACCTGAGCATTAGTTAATCCAAATGGCATAACCAAGAATTCATAATGACCATACCGAGTCCTAAATGCGCCGACACATCGATTCTTTCACCGTAATTGATAATACCCGATCCGAGATCAATTTTAGAAAATACACTAGCTCCTTTTAACCGATCAAACAAATCATCAATCTCGGCAACGGATATTTGTTCTTTATAGTCACTTTATTCAACCGACGTAATCTATACAAAGCCTCAAAGACCCATCTTTCTTCTTTACAAACAATACTGGTGCTCCCCATGGTGATACACTAGGACGCATAAATCCTTTGTCCAATAATTCTTGTAGCTGCGTTTTCAATTCTTTCAACTCAAGGTGCCATCCGATAAGGTGCTATTGATATCGGTGCAAAGGTTCGAATTAACTCAATCCCAAACTCCACTTCTCTTCCTGGAGGTAAACCCGGTAATTCCTCTAGAAATACATCAATAAAATCTCGAACCACTGGTATCTTTTCAATCTCAAAATTCGTTGTACGAGTATCTAAAATGTAAGCAAGAAAAGCAAGACATCCTCTTCTCATCATCTTAAAAGCTTTCATTGCGCACACCACATTCGTCAATGCACTATATCTTTCACCTTACAACCACTTCGCTCCATCCAAGTTCTCAAGGAAATTCCTTTCTTCTCAGAATCAACCATAACCCCATGTTCGACAACCACCATACCCAATATCACATCGAACTCATAAAAAGTAAGTGCCATAAGGTCTCATGAAACTCATAATCATGAATTTTTAAGGGACATCTTCTACACACTTTATTAACTTTCTCACGCTGTCTCAAAGGATTAGTAACTACTATTTCAGATTTCGTAGGTTCTACTTGTAACTCTCTTTCTTTCACTAATGCAATGCATATATATGAATGTGTAGAACCGGGATCAATTAATGCAATTACGTAAGAATGAAATAAAGAGAATGTACCAAGAATTACATCGAGAGCGTCTCCTCTTCTCGTGTTCGATAGCATAAGTTCGAGGCCTTCGGATTCGGATCTACCGTGTGTTTCTCTCACCGATCTCGCATCGCTACTAGTTCCACCGAAATTCCGTGTTGTCTACCTCTTTGTTGAACCAGGCTACCTTTCACGTGATCGCTCGTAACACTTTCTGACATCTTTGGACAATTTCTGATTAAATGATCTTTTGATCCACATCGAAAATAGGCTCGAGAATTCAGTGACATTCTCCCCAATGATATCTTCCACAGGTGCTCACATGATGACGGTGTTGGTTTTCTTTTAGAACCCCTTGACTACCCATAGAGGTCGTCTCCTGAGTTTGTCTTGTCTGAATTCTAGATCTTTGCCCAACAGTAGGAGAAGTGTATCTAGAATCTCTAAAATCCCTCACTCTTTTTGAAAACGGTAGTGGTGCTGAACTAGTGGCTAGTCTCTTCCCAAAACTCTTTTCTTTTGAACGAGCTAACCCTTCTTCCAAATAAGCAGCTCTATCAACCAAAATAGGAAATTCTTGTAGATGTAATGGTATAAGAGGAACATAAATCTCTTCATTCAATCCCCACTCAAATCTTCTCGCATATCTGCTTCATTTGCTATTAATTCCTTTGCATATTTACTCAACTGATAAATTCATGTTCATATTCAAGAATGACATGTTGTTCTCGCTTGAGATCCGTAAATTCTCGCTTCTTCTTCTCAAGATAAAGTTGACTCACATATTTCTTTCTAAATTCGATACAAAGAAATCCCAATTAATTTTCTCTGCAGGATGGATATTCATAACAGTGGTCCACCATTGATAAGCCTCACCCTTTAATAAAGATACTGCACACTTCAACTTTTCATCCCCGTAAAATTGCAATTCTTCAAATATTCTTTGACTGTTCTCAAACCATTCCTCACCTCACCGGTCATCATCTTTCTTTCCTTTAAACTCTTCAAATTTATATTTTTTCGATTTTCCCAAGGGGATCGATGATCGTTATAGATGATTGTAGATGTGGAGCAAGAAGAGGAGAAGATAGTGGTGGAACAGATGGAGCATTATTAGTTCTCACAACTTGTCGCAATAATCGATTCATTGTCTCAGAATAAAGTTGCAATCGAATTTCTTCTCTAGCCTGTATTGGTTCGGCCAGATTGAGTTCTTTCTTCCAATTCGTGCTCTCTATCATCTCCTAAGTTTACCGATTCACTTGAGCTTGGACTCTATGTTGATCTCTTTCCCTATCAAGGTTTGGCGCCACGCTTCTACTTCATTTTCGACTCTTCACGAGATCTATTTGACATCTTTAAGTTTCGCAATATTCATAAATTACACAATTAAATAACTAAAACTCATCTCATCACATCAATTTATAAAATGGCATGTACAAATAGACTCATACTCGACCCAAGAATTCGAAAACCTAGGCTCGATATCAATAAATGTAACACCCTCTAACCCTAAACCGTCGCCGGAACAGGTTACAAGGCATTACCGAACATATTAGTCAATTTCCTAATTATTCATAAATAAATAAAAAAAATTACCTTCATGGTATAATTTAGTAATTTAATTCCTATATTGGGCTCTTGAAGCCAAAGCATATATTTAACGAGGATGGAACTTGTTCAAGCAAATTAGCTAAAATATTTTTTTATAAAATTTCGACAAGATTTCGCTTATCTTCACATATAACCCCCTGCAATTAAAACTGCATTCATTCCAAATATAACCAATTCAACCAATGCAATTTCATATTTAATCATATTTAGATTCTACTTATAACATCAAAATACCAAATATCATTCTTTACAACAAAAGTCATGTAGTAATTTAAAGTGACCAAATAACACCTATGTACATGCCATTCTAACACAAAATATAGTACCCATGTTGTAGTCCTTGGGGATGTGATGAGATGAGAGATCTTCTAGTTGGACTTCTCTTCTAGTCTATTTGTACCTCACGCGTTAAAAATAAACGCGTTAAGCCGATGAAGGCTTAGTAAGCACTAAAAGAATAATTAAATAAGCAATTATAATGAATATTTTAAACTCAATCAATTAGTGCATATTTACTCACATATAAGTCTCTTCAACTGGCATTACTTTAAATAAATTTAACTTATCTTTTGTAAGGTATAAACTTACCTTAACACATCAAGAATTTCACTTTTATTCTCAATTCACCATATTAGCCCAAAGTAGACTTCCTAGAACACACCGGATATACTGGAACAAATACGAGGTGCATTATGATGCACAAGTGAATGAGAGCACCGACGTGCTAATATCGAGAGCACCAACGTGCTAATATCGAGAGCACCAACATGCTAATATCGAGAGCGCTAAAGTTCCTTAATGGCATGCCACTAATATCCCAAAGAGTTCTAAATTCGCCTACTTGGGCATTAAAGTGAATCTTATATATTTAAATAATTCACATAAATATTTCAAAAGGATAAATAATAATAATTTAAAATTCTTGTAGTACTTACAACAAAAGATTGAGGTGATATAAGTTCTTCTTCCTTCACTCCTTAATCTTCTCTTTTCCTTTTCCTTCGATTCGCTTCTCTCCTTCCTTTTCCTTTTCTTCAATTTCATATAAACACATAACATTTATATGTTAAAATAATCTAATAATTTCCTGTACTATTTAACAAAATAAACATGTATTTCATGATAATTTCATGCTTTCTTACTTTTGCTCACATTTCAATTCAATCCTTTACTCATAAACTTATTCAAAGCTGTCCTTTTGTGTCATAGTCACAAAATTATTTATTTTCAGAGCTACAGAACTCCAAATGAAGAACCGTAAATTTTTCCTGAAACTAGACTCACATATATTCATACCATAAAATTTTCAGAATTTTTAGCTTAGCCAATTAGTACAGTTTATTCATCAAAGTCACCCCTATTCTGCTGTCTGGCAGTTCTGACCCTTCTTCACTAAAAATTTATTATCTCTTTATACAGAATTCAGATGATGTTCTCGTTTATTTCCATTAAAAATAGACTCATCCAGGATTCTAACATATAAATTTAAGCCCCTGATTATTTTTCTTCAATTTTTTATGATTTTCCAAAGTCAGTACAGGGGATTTCGAAATCACCCTGAACTAGTCTCACCAAAATCTAAATATCTCAAACTACATAATTTATTTGCTTTCTCTGTTTCTTTCATATGAAAATAGACTCAATAAGCTTTAATTTCATATATCACTCAACTTCTAATTCCACTTCTACGATTTTTGGTGAATTTTCAAACTTACTCTACTGCTGCTGTCCCAAAACTGTTTTCTTATAGCTTGTTTTACAATTAAGTCCTTTATCTAATTCTAACTTCAAATTCTTTCAATTAAACCACTAATTCATCATTTTATTCATCATATGCTATATTCAACAACTTTAAAACTTCAAAAACTTCAACTTAAATTCATCAAAACTTTGTTCTAAAACTTATAAAGCATCAAAATTAAAAGAAAAGGACTAAATTAACTTACCTATTAAACTTCCAAGTCTCAAACTTTGAATTATCCCTTTTCTTCTTTCTTTTCTCTTTGCTTTCTTTCCCTGCTCTCTGCTTCGTTTTCTTCTCTCTTTATTTTTACCTTAATATATAATATTATATTATATAATTATCTAATAATAATATATTTTATCACATAAAAATCTTAAGATTTTTATACTTATGCCGCCTCTATCATTTAAAAATGGCATAATTGCCACTTTAGTCCTTTTTATTTTCTTTAATCTTCAATTAAACTTTCACACCTATTACAATCTAATCCTTTTTCCCAAATACTTCTAATTAAGTCAAATTCACCTAAATAAAACTCAATTAGATGCACAACTAGCTTCAGAATATTTTTAGTAAGCATTTACGATTCAGTTTTATGAAAACGGAGACCTAAAATATATTTTTCTACATTTCGACTATCGGGTCGCTACAATCTCCTCTATAAACTAAAATTGTCTGCCAAAAGCAAATAAGGGAAAATTAGCAAAGTAAAAATAATAATAATGAAAATAAATTGCAATAATAATAAAAAAATGGCTAAAGTAATAAAAATTGAGCGTTCTTAATATTTCAATTCCCCTGCAACAGTGCCAAAAACTTGATCGTGTCTGTCGAGTCTTAAAAATTTATAAAAAAAATGATCGAACCTAGAAATTAACTAAGACAACGATGGAGGCAAGCGCACCTATCGAACAGTAGTATAGTTAGCGGTAAGACCGGATTGTCGAACCTAAAGGAACCAAAAGTACTAATATTAACTCTCTTTCTATTATTTAGCTTAAGAATTAAGTGGAATTTTATCTAATCTAAAATTAACTAATCAACTAAACTAAAGATGCTACGACAAAGAAGAAATTGGGGAAAAAGACTTGAAGGAAAACCAATTGATTTGGACAATACTTGAGGAAGAACCCACCTAGACTTCACTTGTTATCTAACTCTGAATAGGACGATTTATTCACTTGACTTGATCCGTAGGATTCCCTAAGTTATATTAATACCTCTCTTCTAAGGGTGTTCAATCGGTTAACCGAACCGAAATAACATTAACTGAATTAACCAACCTTTCAAAATTTTTAAATGTTAACCGAATTGAAATTTTTTCAAAAAAATTAACCGAACCAAAATTTTTTTGGTTAATTCAGTCGGTTAACCGAATTAACCGAAAATTATATGTTTTTTATTTTTGGTTAAAAATTAACCAAATTAATCTAATTAACCGAATTAACCGAATTACCTGAATTAACCGAATTAACCGAATTAATCGAATTAATTGAATTACCCGAATTATACAAATTACCCAAAATGAATCACTACATAATTAAAAAAATTACATAATTTTAGTTTTAGTTTTAGAATTTTTTTTATTTATTAAATTATTTGTAATTTTTTTGATTGGGTAATTGGGTTGGGTTGAATATTTAGGTTTGGATTGGGTTTAGGGATTAGGTTTAGATGAATAGTGGGCCTATTTATATATTATAATTTTATTTATTAATTTTTTCGATTAAACTGAAAAATTTTGGTTAACCGATCGATTTGAACCAATTAACTGCTGATCGCGCAAAAAGCAGTCTAGTTTTAATATTTATAAAAGAGTGATCGAACATGTAGATCGATCATGACAACGATAGAGGCAAGCGCACCTATCGAACAAAGAGTATAGCTCGAGCAAGAATATCTTATCGAACCCAAGGAACCTAAAAGTACTACTACTCACTTTCTTTCTATTATTTAGCCTAAAATATGGAGTGATTGGTTTATTAAACTAAAAAAAATGAAATATTTAAACTAAATGCAAAGACAAAAGAAGCAAAACTTTGGGAAAAGATGTTGAAGAAAACTCAATTGATAAAGATGATACCTTCGGGAAGAATCCACATATGACTTCACTTATTATCTACCTTTTCAATTCATATGATTTCTTTACTTAGCTTGATCCGTGAGACTCCCTAACCTATATTAAACCTTCTCTCGAAGTGAATAACGTCTAACCTTAGGTTAATTAGTGGAACTCTCGTTATCTTATAATAACCCTCTAAGGAAGCAGTAAATCGATCAATGGACTCCCATATTAGGTTTCACCCTAATCCGGTAAAATCTCGTAACCCTATCTCTAGGCGCCCGATCAACTCTACTTAATTATGCTAGATCTACTCTTAGGCAGGGTCTATTCCTCCTCCACCTAAGCACATCAGATAAAGTTAAGCAACATAATTAAGAACAAACTAAGTATTTATCAAATAAACTGAAAGAATTAAATAACAAAATCCATCATAGGTTTCATCCCTTCAGGTATCTGAGGGATTTAGTTCATAATTAAATAAGAAAACATCTTAAGAGAAAAGATAAAACAAAACATAGAAATCCTTAAAACCCCCTGAAGGAATTAAAGAGGAGATCCTCCGTCTTGAGTAGAATTCTGACTCTTTGAGATGGATCAATTGGCTATCTTCGAGACAATCCCTAAATGAGTAAAGCTCTAGCAGAAAATTCTACTAAAACCTGATGCCCTTGAATTGCTGCCGTGGATTGTTTATATAGACATTTGGGATGCTTTCCTTGGCTCCTAAGTACTCGTAATTTAGGTATAATTCGTCCTAGGTGTTTAAGTAGACTTAGGATTACATTTCTTGGGCTCCAAGCATCCTATTCCGAGTGAAATTGTTCTTTCCCGCGGTAGGGGCACGGCTAAGGCACGCCCGTGTAAGTCGTGGTCCAGCCCGTGTCTCCATTCTGTTGATTTGGGCACGATTATGACATGCCCGTGTAATATATGGGTAGAGGCCGTGCTTTGGGTCTGCCAATTGGGGCACGACCGTGTACATCGGGTCAGGCCGTGTTGGGCTTTTTGTCAACGAGGCACGGTACGTGTAAATCAGGGTGTGACCGTGTGCAATCTAAATATTGGGGCACGGCCATGTGGCATGAAGTCCAGGCCGTGTCGACTTCTTGGGTTGGTCCAATTTGGTTCGTATTAAGCCCGTTTTACGTTCTTTTTATCCTTAGGTGTTCTCTTGAGTATAAGACATGAAAAGAAGGGATTAAGAGCATCTTTTTACATAAATTGAGGGCGAAATCATCCAAAAGCATACTAAATATGGGGTTAAAATGTGTTACTTTTACGGTTTATCAAAGACCCCTACACTTAAGCCTTTGCTTGTCCTCAAGCAAAATTCTCAATTTACAATTAAAACAAACTTTCTAAAATTCATAATTCCCATTGACAATGCCTCATCATAATTCATAGATAATTTATACATGGATTATTTAACTTGAAGTGCCCTAAAGATTCAATTACGATAAGTCATACCTTTATAGCCTGAAACCGTAGGTGTCTCCGCTTATCTAAGTAATTACCTTTGATTCAAAACCGACAAGGACCGACATCCTCACTAAAGATTCACTCAAATCACTCAAAAGTGTTTAAGGTTCAAGAATAAGCACTCTAAGTCGAACTTGAAAAGTTAATCCCATAAGCTTGCCTGAAAATCAAATCACCACCATCAGATATGAGATGATAAATGATCAAAAGGTCTTTATTAGGGTTGTAATGGGGCTAGGGTTAAAGGTGTGGATAAATGCTGAATTAGAAGGTTAGAATCTAGATTGAATTAACCAATTACCTAACTAGAAACAATGAACTAATATAAGTACTTACATTAATTAAAAGCTAATAAGAATACTATAATACTTCAATACGAGCTCTTCTTTAATCAATTGGAATTTAGATACATGAGCTCTAAACTTTGATTGATTGATTTTTTTTTTAAGAACAAACTAAAATATTACATCATAAATGATAACTGTAACTAATGAACTAATATAATTCGGTAATTTAATCAAATCAAACCTCGATTAAAGGGTAGTCTGTAACAGCCCGATTTTGGGCTTAGTCGGAACAGTGGTTTCGGGACCACAAATCTGACGTGGATAAATTTATTTTATTTATATTTTTATGGTCTAAAATTTCACGGAATGATATCGTGAAAATCTCATTTGAAAATTTTGACGTTTGGGCACTCAATTTAGTCAAAAGGATTAAATTATAAAAAGTACAAAAGTTGAGTTCTACATGTTAGACGTGTCCAATTGTTATGAAATTTTAAATTGGAGGTCCTTAAATGAGAATTAGTCCATTGGTTAAGTTGTTGGACAAAATTGGACATAGATGGGTATGTTTCAAAAGATTTTTTAGGGACATTTTGGTAATTTAGTGAATTAAATGGATTAAAACAAAATTTAAATGCCAAATTTGTCCATCTTCAAGCTTAGGCCGAATTTAACATGTGGGAAGCCATGGATATGGTTTTCAAGCTTTCCAAGCTTCATGGTAAGTCCATTCTAGCCCGCTTTTCATGTTCTTTACGTTTTTGAGTCCCTAGAATTTGATTTAGCTTATTCTAGCAATAATTTAACCTAGGGTTCATATTTGGAAAAATACCCATAGGTGAAATGTGTTTATTTTGATGTTTTATGGTAGAATATGAACCTTAGAATTATGTTAAACAACTTTTACTAAGCGATTTTAAGTGAAAACAAGTAAAATGACATAATCAAAAAATACCTAATGTACATAAGTGCATGTTAGAGCAATAATTTGATGTTGCCATAGAAGGTAAAATGATCAGCATGTTATAAAACATAAGAATAAGGGATGAAGTTTAATTTTCGAGCCTAGGGGCAAAATCATAATTATGCAAAAGTTTAGGGGCAAAATTGTAATTTTTCTAAAGTTTGAGTTAGGGACTGTTTTGAGTAGTACATTAATTAAATAAGTGAAATGTGATGTCTTAGACCCCGAAAAACGATATTTTGACCTAGAACGGGAGAAAAATCGAAAATCGGGAAAGTTAGTAAAATGACCGTTTTGGTATCGAGGTAAGTTCATATGTTTAATAAGCATTTAATGATGCAAGTTTGAATGTTAGATTGAAATTTTAGTTATTAATATTTTAGTATTGATTTTCCAATATAATTATAATGTTCGATATTGTCTCGACATTTTAATGAAAATTGATATAAATTACATGTAAGATCAAATTAGAAAGATGGCTTTGTGTAATATCAAGAAAGTATTGAATAGAATAATTTGGGGAGGATAAGTTAAATTGATGATGTGATGAGAATGAGAATGTAATTATGTAAGTTTGTATGTAAATAAATCATCGCTTTTACTTTCGTTTCATATTTTGATAAATGGTATGAACTGTGGTTGAATATTTGATGTAATTGACAAAATATCAACAAGTGAGAAATTTCCGCTTGAACCTTAGGAATAAAATGGATACGAGTGACATGTTCACTTGAAACTTATGTGAAATCTAAGTGGAATAAGTGATCCGGTCTTTGGTCCGTGACGTTTCTACCGGTGGGTGAAGTTATCCAAGATGTGTTATGGATACTCGACGACTTGTGTGAGCAAAGACTGAGTAGTTACGTATGACCGATGCTTGTGTGAGCAGACCCGAGATTGTGATTATGTGAAACGGGTGCTGGTCTTATAAGTTCTACCAGTGGCTGGGTAATCCTGCATGTGTTGCGGATACCTGACAGCTTGTGTGAGTAGCACTGAGTAGTTACGTATGACCGACAGCTTGTGTGAGCAGACCCGCGAATATGAATTGCTCGAGAACGAGCCTATGTGTGATAACTGATATGAAGTAGCTTTGGCTACAAGTGTGGCTCTATGTGCAATATTCCGATGTATCCGTTAATATTCCAATGAGTTCAACGGGAAATTGACTAAGTGAAAATACAATGTGGCTATGTAACGACTAAGTGTAATTGAATATGATTATGTGATGAATAAGTGCAAGTATATGCGTGTAAACTTATGAGCAATGTGCTTGATATGCGATCGAACTTGGGTAAGATTGATACGGAATAAGTGTTCCAATGAAAGTTACTATAAAGAAAACATGAAAGAATGAAATTTGGAAATAAAACAGTTTTGGACAGCAGCTGTAGAGTAACTTTGAAAAATCACCAAAAATGGTATAAATGGAATTAGTAGTTGAGTGAAATTAAAGCTTATTGAGTCTATTTTCATATGAAATAAATATAGAATGCAAAGAAATTCTGTATTTTGATATATTTATATTTTGTGAGACTAGTTCAGAGTAATTTCGAGATCCCTGTTCTGACTTGGAAAAATCATTAAAAATTGTACAAAAATAATTTTGGGACATAATTTATATATTTAGATTCCTTAATGAGTCTAGTTTCAAATGAAACAAATTACAACATCATTTTAATTCTACACAAGGAGAAAATTGATTCGTAGTGAAAAGTGATCAGAATAGTCTAATAGTGAAATAGGGAAATTTTAATGAATAAACTGTACTAATTGGCTAAGCCAAAAATTCTGGAAATTTTATGGTATGAAGATATGCGAGTCTAGTTTTAGGAAAAATTAGCAGTTTGGAATTTGGAGCTCTGTTGCTCAAGAAATAAATAATTTAGTGACAGTGATTCAAATAGACAGATTAATGTGAACATGAGTAATAAGGTATAAGCATGTGACTTAATGATTGCATCAAATTGAGAACTTGTTGTGAGGATTTGTCATGTTGAGGCTTTGATAAGGCTACAAATGAGTAAGTTGGGAAAGTAAGAACTTAGCATTATTTATGCAAGTTATGACAGCTTAGTAGTAAGCTAAATTCATTACTAATGCTTATTATTTTTACATGTGAACTTACTAAGCTTTATAAGCTTATCCCTTATTCTTTCCCATGTTACAGAGTCCTACTAAACAAGCTCGGGTTGGAGGTCGTCGGAGATCGCTTCACACTATCCAGCTATCTATGGGTATCTTTATTTATAAATGATTTAAACTATGGCATGTATAGGGGCTTGACTAAGTCATTTTGTATATGTGTTAATTAATTTGACAAAATGTATTGTTAAGTCTGGTAATGCCTCGTACTCGGTTCCGGCATAGGATACGGGCAAGGGGTGTTACATAGTCAAAAGAATGGTGATAACAAATATAAAGGGATTTTGGGTTGATATTAGTGGGTGAGTCAATAAAAAGGTTATTAGGATTCAACGGGGTTCACTAGGGGTTAATTTGTGAAGGTAGGCTTTTTAGTGGAGTAAATGGGTTAAACCTAGGTGCCTTTATCATCTCAGTTTATCAAATCATTAATGTGGTCTCGACATGTATAAACGAGGCAAGTTCTAGAATAACGTTCAAAGTTTACATACTCATAATCAATTAAAGTGAGCATAAAAAAGGGTATATGCTATATAAGGCTCAGAATCTCACAAAAAATATGGGTGTTTTGACATCAATCCTTATAAATTTTGAACTTCAAGGTGTTACTCAAATTAGGTTCAACAACCTGTCAAAATTTTTTTTAGAAAGTAGACATCATGCTCGATTCTCTAGTATCCTTCAAATTTAATCATCAATGCACAATTAACTATGATTTAATTAGAGACATATCAATAAAGATCATAAATCATTAGAAATTTCATCCTAATTAATAATATGAGAAAAATACTTAAGATCAAGACTAATTTCAGGGTTTTTCAAATAGTACCATAGTTAACCCCCCCACTCTTAATATGTACATTGCCCTCAATGTTCAGAGATAGATAATGACAGTTATGAGATAAATCAAAAGAGAAGGGGGAAAGTGATACTTCCCGAATTTATGGATGAAGTCCAAAATACAATCCTCGGGTGACTTTTATGTGAATGTATGTTTATGCGGCGTGTAATTGATTCTGCAAAGTCACTTAGTTAACATTTTTTTTTGAATAGGGATTGCTTATAAGGTTAGATAGCCAATGGTAGGAAAATAAAATAATAATAATAAATAAATAAATGAAATACTAATGAAAGTTTAAATTGAAAGCAACGTTCGATGATAAAAATAATAAATTTAAAATTCAGAAAAGTTGATGCCAAATAGCAATTTATGAGGACTCAGAGGTCCTCATCGTCAATTGGATCATGTGGAGGTGTTGGTGGTGATATATAAAAGTGATGGCAGATTTGCTGCAGGGTAGCCTCAATCCCATCAAAGCGTCGAGCGATGTCGAAAACTATCGGGTACATCGCTTCGAATTGTGTGAGGCGTGTCGAGATATCAGCCAATGAAGTTGCTAAAGATGATGGTTGCTGGCTCGGAGCTTGTGGGACATCATCAGTAATGTCCGTGGGTATCTCCTCCTCTGTTGCTAGTCTGTATTGAAGGGGGTCTGTCCCTCGACAATGCTTGATCATTTTCATGTGTAACATCGTCTGGATCCCCTGAGGTGTCATATGTCCGATTAGTGTAAGTGAGGACCTCTGATGATCGGTGTTGAGGATTCCAAAGTGCCGTGCCAAACGCGTTATGTACGGTCCCATTGATAGGATTCCCTTTCTATGCGCCTTCGTCTGGTGCTGTATTGCACATGCAATAAAATATGCCACATCGAAAACATGTAACAACGCTTTTGCTCTCTTTGCGACCTGTAATGGTATGAGTAAGGATAGCATGAATGTACGTGAGAGCTGGAGAAATGGCAGTTGCCTTAGAACGACTGGGATTATAGGTTTTTGTAATGGGTTGTAGTTTTTGCCAGCATTTGAGTGGTTCACAGTGGAGCTCTCGGTCTAAATCGTCTAATGTGTTTTCTTCTATGAATTCGGGTGTGTAAAGTCCGAGTGTCGTTCCGAATTAAGGTACGCTTAGTTGACGAACTGAGCCTCCCAAGCAGAATTGGATGGTGTCGGCATCGTCAAAGTACGTCATTACTGTCTGAAGTGTGAATGTAGCATAGAATTCAAGGGTAAGTTCCAAAAATGTGGGTTCAGCGATGGCGAAGAAGTTTTCCCAAGGTTCGATTGAGAGAAGTGCCTGAATATCAGTTTCGAGTCCGACTTGCCTCACTGCATTCCAGTCAATGCGTCTACCAGTGCCGATAGGTCTCTTCCGGATCTTTATATAGCGCTCTTCTTGTGTTGCTTGAGGGAATCTGAGGAAAGGATGTTGAAGTTTGGTAAAGGCACTTGCGGAGGATGATCCAGATATTTTTCTCTTCTTACTTAGAATGGATCGTTTAATACGTGATGATGACATAATTCCTGAAAAGTAATCAAAAGAGAACCACTTCCTTTAGATAGCGAGGAATTTACCTAAGCAAGATCAATTACTATTATTATAATTTCTTCTTCAAGAAAATATCAGCAACCATCATTTAATTATTCATTTAGAATAATTCCTCACTAAAATCATACTAAACAAAGTAATAAGGCTATACAAATAATTCATTGGAACCAGACATGTTGCATTATGATTTAAAGGCTAACTATGTTTTGCAATATAGCATCAATTCGTCAATGATGAGAGCTAATAAAAGCTAACATGTATTAATGGTAAAGCAGAAAATGCATTAGATAATGGAAATCAACAATAAAAATAGAATAAAACAACTAAGAAAAATAAAGCAACCAAGAAGAACATTAAAGAAAATGTACTGAAAAATCATGTTTTAACATAGACTAAACACAAATTAAAATAACTAAACAATATGAATCAGATTTTTAAGTCTAAAATCAAACAAAACTTTAAATAAAGAGAAGACATGCTAAAATGTGAATAAAAAGGAACCAGGAGCGGTGGTGGGTGAGGTGCACGGATGAAGGGCACGGCGAGTGTAACTGGGTTTCGCAGTGTGAGCACGACCTGGTAGGGGCATGGTGATTGCGGGCACGGTGGTGTTGCAGCCATGTGGGTGGTTTGTGGTTGCTTCTTTGAGAAAAAATGGTTGGAAGGCGGTGGGTTGGGGAAGGGGAATGATTTGGTGGCTGGATTGAAGAAAGGGGTTTGAAATTTGAGTTTTAGGGTTTGGGGTTGGGAAAGGGGACGGTTATTTTAATATATAGGGAGGGTAACACGGCCTTCCGCCACGGCCGTGTTTAATTTGAAATGCCCGTGCTTTTTGTGATTTTTTTAAAATTGAGCGCAATTTAGGGTTTTTAACACGTCTGTGTGTCAAATTGGCACGCCCGTGCTTGGTAAATCAGTATGTTCACACGGTCGTGGTGCACGGTCGTGTTCTAAACGTGCTTAATAAGTCAGTATCTTCACACGGTTATTCCGCATACCGTGTTCTGGTGTTGCAGTCCATGTTTGAGAAGTCAGTGTCTCCACACGGTCATGAGGCACAGCCATGTCTTGTTGTCGCAGCCCATGTTAGAGAAGAGAGGTTTTCCTTATTTGTACACGGTTATCGGCACGTTTGTGTTATAGGTCGTGTTAATGATCCTATATTTTTGTTAGACTTTTATAGAACAATGTTAATGCGGTTAGTGTTCGGGTTGCCTCCCGAAAAGCGCTTGTTTATAGTCTTAAGCTAGACTCTCCCTGTTTTCAGTTCTAAAGGACGGCTCATGGAGCATAAAGTCCTCTCTCGTATCTCCAAAATTTGCACCATTATAAATTTTAATTCGGTGACCATTTACCTTGAACGTGCCTTTAGTGGGATGAGTTACCTCAATGGTGCCATATGGAAATATTGTTTTGATCATGAATGGGCCTGACCATCTGGATTTTAACTTCACAGGGAATAATTTAAGCCTTGAATTGTATAATGGGACTAGGTCTCCTACTTCGAAATGTTTTGATTGCTTGAGGCGGGCATCATGACGTCGCTTTGTTGCTTCTTTGTACAACCTTGAGTTCTCATAGTCTTCCATTCTCCATTCATCTAACTCGCTTAATCGCATCATTCTTCTCTTTCTCGCAAGGTCAAGGTCAAGATTTAAAATTTTATTGCCCAGAAAGCTTTGTGTTCTAACTCGAATTGTAGATGACAACTTTTTCTGTATACGAGCTTGTATGGGAATGTCCCTAGAGGTGTTTTGAATGCTGTTCTATAAGCCCATAAAGCATCATTTATTTTAACTGCCCAATCTTTTCTATTTGATTCAACTGTTTTTTCTAGAATGCGCTTAAGCTCTCGATTTGCTACCTCAACTTGCCCACTAGTTTGGGGATGAAAAGGGGTGGCTGTTCTGTGGCATACTCCAAATTTCTTTAAGACTTTTTCAAATTGTGTATTACAGAAATGAGTACCCTTATCACTGATGATGGTTCTAGGTGTACCGAATCGGGAAAATAGTCTCTTGAGAAATTTAACTACAACTCTAGCATCATTGGTAGGTAAGGCTTCCGCTTCTACCCATTTTGACATGTAATCAACTGCTACTAGGATGTATTTATTACCAAATGAACTCGGGAATGGTCCCATAAATTCAATACCCCATACGTCAAATATTTCACATGATAGCATATATGTTTGAGGCATTTCATCACGTTTAGAGATGTTACCTGTTCTTTGGCATTTGTCACACGAGGTAACATACCTATTGGCATCTTTAAATAGAGTGGGCTAGTAAAAACTGATTCGAGTATTTTGTGTCTTTTTAATACCACCGTAGTGTCCTCCGATGGTCCCGAATGACAATGTTCCGTGATTTTGCTTGCCTCTCGTCCTTGTAACGCATCTTGAATTACCCGATCTGCACATATGCGGAAAAGAAAGGGATCCTCCCAAAAATAAATTTTCACATCAGCAAAGAATCGCTTCTTTTGGTGATGTGTCAATTTTCTTGGTAGGATGTTAGCTGTTAGATAGTTTGTAATATTTGCAAACTAGGGTACCTTAGAATGTGTTATAGAAAAGAGCTATTCTTTGGGAAACGAATCATTTATTTCATGTTCATCAAGCTCTTTGGTGTGTGGATTTTCAAGTCTTGAAAGATGATCTGCTACGAGATTCTCAGCTCCCCTCTTATCCTGTATTTCCAAGTCAAATTCATGTAAGAGTAAAATCCATCGTATTAGTCTAGGTTTTGCATCAGGTTTGTTTAAAAGATAACGAAGAGCTGAATGATCAGTGTAAACAACAACTTTAGATAATATTAGATATTGTCTAAATTTGTCAAAAGCAAAAACTACAGCTAGCAATTCTTTTTCAGTCGTGGTGTAATTTTCTTACGCAGGTGTTAATGTTCTGCTAGCGTAGTAGATTGGTGAAAATGCTTGTCTCTTCGTTGTCCCAAAATCGCACTCTTCGCAAAGTCACTTGCATCACACATTAATTCAAGGGTAAGTTCCAATTAGGTGCAATTATAATCGAGCATTTACTAATTTATCCTTAAGGACATTGAATGCATCTAAACATTCCCGATTGAAATTAAAAGGAACATCTTTTCTAGTAATTTTGTCAAAGGCTTAGCTATTTTAGAAAAATCCTTAATAAATCTTCTATAAAAACCTGCGTGTCCTAAAAAACTTCTAATAGCCTCGACTGAGCTAGGGAGAGGTAATTTTTCTATGGTTTCAACTTTTACTTTATCTACCTCAATTCCTTTACTAGAAATCTTATGTCCTAATACAATCCCTTCTCTAACCATAAATGGCATTTCTCCTGCTTAAAACAAGGTTTGTTTCTTCACATCTCGTTAGAACTCGTTTTAAATTTTTAAGGCAAAGATGGAAAGAATTACCAATCTTAGAAATCATCCATAAATACCTCCATGATGTCCTCCACGAGTTCATCGAAGATTGCTAACATGCAACGCTGAAAAGTAGCAGGAGCATTACATAATCCAAAAGGCATTCTACGATAAGCAAACGTACCGTATGGGCATGTAAATGTTGTTTTTTCTTGGTCTTCAGGAGCTATGGGGATTTGAAAGTATCCGGAGAGTCCATCCAGGAAGCAGTAGTACATATGCCCGAACAATCTTTCTAGCATTTGATCTATGAAAGGCAAAGGAAAATCATCTTTTCTAGTGGCACCATTCAACTTTCTATAGTCTATGCAAACTCTCCATCCTGTAACTGTTCTTGTGGGAATTAACTCATTTTTTTCATTGGGTACTACCGTCATTCCTCCTTTCTTTGGGACTACCTGCACAGGACTTACCCAAGTGCTGTCAAAAATAGGATAAATTATTCATGCATCTAAAAGTTTAATTACCTCGGCTTTGACCACTTCTTTCATGTTGGGGTTTAAACGTCTCTAAGGTTGCACACATGGTTTATATTCTTCTTCCATCAAAATTTTGTGGGTGTTGAATGTAGAGCTTATTCCCTTGATATCAAGATTTTCCAAGCTATAGCTTTCTTGTGTTCTTTTAGTACTTTTATCAGTTCCTCTTTTTCTTTGGATTTTAATTCCGAGGAGATGATTACTGGTAGTGTAGAATTGTCTCCAAGGAATGCGTATTCTAGGTGTTTTGATAACTGTTTGAGTTCCAATTTGGGTGGCTTTACGATGGAGGGTTTTTGTTTTATTTCATTATCATTCTTGATGCTTTCTCCTCTCCGTTGTTCATATGATGACATTTTCAGATTCGACTCATTGTCTTCATCTTTTTCCCCCTCTTCTTGAGCTGGACACAATTCCAATGTGTCACCTTATATAATTTCCTGTAATGAATTCTTTATAATATGATCGAGAGTGTCGACCAAATAATGTAAATCATCTTGTTCTTTAGAATATCCCATGGCATTCTGAGTTGAAAGATAATTTCTTCATCACCTATTCTCGAGCTAGTTTACCATTACCCACATCAATAATAGCTCTAGCGAGGGCTAAAAGGGACGCCTAAGATTAAAGGAACATTAATGTCTTCATCCATGTCTAACACAACAAAATCAACAGAAAAATAAATTTATCAATTTTGACCAAGACATCTTCAATAATTCCCCTAGGATATTTAATAGATCTATTGGTGAATTGAACACTCATCCTAGTGGGATTTGGTTCCCCAAGATTTAGCCGTTTAAATAATTTGTAAGGCATTAGATTAACACTAGCGCCTAAGTCCGCTACTGCTTTCTTGATGTTTAAACTACCAATTAAGCAAGGAATAGTGAAACTCCTTGGATCTTTTAATTTTCGTGGTAGTCTATTTTGGAGAAGGGCTGAACATTCTTCATTAAGCTCCACTATGGATACCTCCTCAAGCTTCCTTTTGTTCGTAAGAAGTTCCTTTAAGAATTTTGCATACTTCGGCATCTGTGAAATAGCTTCAACGAAGGGTAAGTTAATATGTATTTGTTTAAAGAGTTCGAGGAACTTACCGTATTGAGCATCCAATTGTTCTTTCTTCAATTTTACTGGATATGAAATTTTTGTTTTATTTTCTATAGGCAATGGATTATCGTTTTCTCCTTCTACACTTTTTTCCTTGATAATTTCATGTATTGTCTTTCTTTGTGGTTCAATTAACTCTTTGCCACTCCTTAGTGTAACTGCTTTTACCTGCTGTGTGCTTTTGGAAAAAATCTATGTCCATATTTCACCTAATATCTCAATAAGTAATCCAACCAACGTGATGATTTCTCTTACATGCATTTTGATTCCCACAATCGATCTTTGTTGTTCATCGAGTGTTTCTTCAGCCTTTTGAAGACGAGAGTTTGTAGCTGTCACCAATTTTGTCAGAATCTCTTCCAGGTTTGATTCCCCTTCCTGTGGATAAGGTTGTTGAAAATTTAGAGGAAAATCCTGTCTTTGATCATTCCACGAGAAGTCTATATAGTGAACTTGTTTGTTTTTCATGCCATATCCGTAGGGTGGGTATTCAGGATTCGCCACGCCTCTTAGATTCGAGTTATACTACATTACTGGGTGTACCTGCGAGAGATTATTCAAACCATCAATCTTTTTATTCATTATTTCGAACTGATTAGATAACCTGGTGACCATGTCGATGTTGAAAATACTGGTTGCTTGAGTAGAAATTGTCCCCATGCCTTGCCACTGATAATTATTCAGTGCCATTCCTTTGAAAAACTAGAATTATCTGTCGAAATTTAAATAAAATAAAAGTCAGCACAGTAAAAATAGTAATAATGGCTAGAGTAATAAAAATAGAGCTTTCGTAATATTTTAGAATTGTCCCCGGCAACGGCGCCAAAAACTTGATCCCTGCAAAACAGTCTAGTTTTAATATTTATAAAAGAGTGATCGAACACAGATCGATCATGCGACAACGATAGAGGCAAGCGCACCTATCGAACAAAGAGTATAGCTCGAGCAAGAATATCTTATCGAACCCAAGGAACCTAAAAGTACTACTACTAACTATCTTTCTATTATTTAGCCTAAAATATGGAGTGATTGGTTTATTAAACTAAAACAAATGAAATATTTAAACTAAATGCAAAGACAAAAGAAACGAAACTTTGGGAAAAGACGTTGAAGAAAACTCAATTGATAAAGATGATACCTTCGGGAAGAATCCACCTATGACTTCACTTATTATCTACCTTTTCAATTCATATGATTTCTTTACTTAGCTTGATCCGTGAGACTCCCTAACCTATATTAAACCTTCTCTCGAAGTGAATAACGTCTAACCTTAGGTTAATTAGTGGAACTCTCGTTCTCTTATAATAACCCTCTAAGGAAGCAGTAAATCGATCAATGGACTCCCATATTAGGTTTCACCCTAATCAGGCAAAATCTCGTAACCCTATCTCTAGGCGCCCGATCAACTCCGCTTAATTATGCTAGATCTACTCTTAGGCATGGTCTATTCCTCCTCCACCTAAGCACATCAAATAAAGTTAAGCAACAAAATTAAGAACAAATTAAGTATTTCTCATATAAACCGAAAGAATTAAATAACAAAATCCATCATAGGTTTTATCCCTTCAGGTATCTGAGGGATTTAGTTTATAACTAAACAAGAAAACATCTTAAGAGAAAAGATAAAACAAAACATAGGAAATCCTTAAAACCCCCTAAAGGAATTGAAGAGGAGATCCTCCGTCTTGAGTAGAATTTTGACTCTTTGAGATGGATCAATTGGCTATTTTCGAGACAATCCCTAAACGAGTAAAGCTCTGGCAGAAAATTCTGCTAAAACCTGACGCCCTTGAATTGCTGCCGTGGATTATTTATATAGACCTTTGGGATGCTTTCCTTGGCTCCTAAGTACTCGTAATTCAGGTATAATTCGTCCTAGGTGTTTAAGTAGACTTAGGATTACGTTTCTTGGGCTCCAAGCATCTTATTCCGAGTGAAATTACTCTTTCCCGCGGCAGGGGCACGGCTAAGGCACGCCCGTGTAAGTCGTGGTCTAGCCCGTGTCTCCATTCTGTTAATTTAGGTACGGCTATGACATGCCCGTAATATATGGGTAGAGGCCATGCTTGAATTCGCCAATTAGGGCACGGCCGTGTACATCGGGTCAGTCGTGTTGGGCTTTTTAGTCGACGAGGCACGGTCGTGTAAATCGAGGTGTGACCGTGCAATCTAAATATTGGGGCACGCAGTGTGGCATGAAGTTCAGCCGTTTGACTTCTTAGGTTGGCCCAATTTGGTCCAGTATTAAGCCTGTTTTACGTTCTTTTTATCCTTAGGTGTTCTCCTGAGTATAAGACATGAAAAGAAGGGATTAAGAGCATCTTTTTACATAAATTGAGGGCTAAATCATCCAAAAGCTTACTAAATATGGGGTTAAAATGTGTTACTTTTACGGTTTATCAAGTATATTATGACAGGTCATGCATGAACGGTTAATGTTAGGAGAGGTAAGTAAACTTGAGGTATGTATTATACCTATTAATTTGAGATTTTTGGTAGCTGGAAATGTAAGTAAAGGATTTGGTAAGTATATGATATGTGTGTTAGTTAATTATTATGTGATGATGGTATACGATAGGTAGTAGAAGCATGTGATGTGTGTATGAATTCAACTTTTAAATTGGTTGGGATATTCGATATGGATGTTATCAATAAACTAGGTTTCGAAATTTTCAAACAAACATATGTGTATATATATATGAGTGTGAATTGCTTAAATCTTACTAAGCTCGGGAAGCTTATTTCGATTGTGGTTGCTTATGTATTGTAGATTTCTTTTGGATGCTCATCTCTTGCTCATGGATCATAGTTGAAGCTCGTCACACTATCGACAAAGTTTTGGTATTTCTTTCATGTAATAACTTAAGGTCTATGGCATGTATACGCTAGCCTACGTTTTGGTAAATTTTAATAATGTATATAAGTAATAGCCATGCGAAAATGGCTTGTCTATCTTGTTAATCTTAGAATTTATATTTTGGCCTGATGAATATGTTTGGTTGTGGTTTTGGATGATTTTGGTTTTAATATGTATAAGTATGGTTCAGGTATGGAGTTTCAATGAAATGGAGTAAGGATGGTATAAACTAGTTAATCATACTTTGCAATGAAATAGTTTTTGGTTAACAGCGTGATTTTGAAAAATCACCAAAAATAGGAGAAATGGAATTACAGAGTGAATAAGATATATAATTAAAGCTTATTGTGTCTATTTTTATATGAAAGAAACATATTGGCAAAGAAATTCTATGTTATGAGATATTTAAATTTTAGTGAGACTGGTTCTGAATGACTTCGTGATTCACTATTTTGTCTTGGAAAATTGATATAAATTGTACAAAAATAATCATGGAGCATAGTTTATATTCTTAGAATCCTTAATGAGTCTATTTTTGATTGGAATAAACAAGAAAATTATTGGAATTTTTTACAATGAGATAACTGAGTTTTTGTAAGGATAGGTCAGAACCATCAAACAGTGAAATAGGGGAAAATTTAATGAATAAACTGTACTAATTGGCCTTATGAAAAATTATGGAAAAATTATTGTAAGAATATTCATGAGTCTAGTTTCAAGGAAAATTTACGGATCTAAATTTTGAGTCCCGTAACTCGAGTTATGGTCAATTTAGTTAACATGACGCAGTTGGACAGTTTAAATTTTTATGCCCCGAATTAGTAGTCAAGTCTAGTGATGCCTCATACTCGACTCCGGCAACGGTCTCGGGTAAGGGGTGTTACAGCCGAACTCCCCCTGAAGGTTATGCTTAGGGTGTTTATATAGGCTCTTGGAATGCTTTACTTAGCCTCTAAGTATCCTAATTCAAGTATAATTCCTACTCGGGTGTTTGAATAGGCTTTGAGATGTGTTTCTTTGCCTCTAAGTATCCAAATCCGAGTGAAATTCCTCTTAGCCATAGTAGGGACACGGCCATGGCACACGCCCGTGTAAATCGACTTCAGGCCGTGTTTCGGTTCTGTTGATTAAGGCACAGCAGTGTAAATCATGGTTAGGCCATGTTTCGGTTCTGTTGATTGAGGCACGACCGTGTAAATTGAAGTCCAGGCCGTGTCGATTTTCACTTTGGCCCAAATTGGTCGTTTTAGCCCATTTCTCGTTCTTTTCATCCCTAGGTGCTTTTCTGAGTATAAAACATGAAAAGAAAGGATTAAGAGCACCTTTTTACATAAGTTAAGGAATAAATCATCCAAAAGTATGCTAAATGTGGGATTAAAATATGTTACTTTTACGGTTTATCAAGAATCAAGCATGATGAGTCTATTTTCAAAAATTAAAATTCATTAGGTTGTCTACCTGAATCTAAATTGTTACCTTGAAGTTTGAAATGTACAAGGTTGACATCAAAATACCTATAATTTTTGTGAGATTTTGAGCCTTTTAGAGCATACATTCTTTTCGTGCTCACTTTATTGATTATGAGTGTGTCAACATTGACTTGTTATTCTAGAACTTGCTTTGATTATACATGTCGATACCACACTATTGATTTGATATAAAGAGATGATTAAGACACTTAGGATTTAACCCACTTACTACACTAAAAGCCTACCCTCACAATTGACCCCTAATGAACCCCTTTGATCCTAACAACCCTTTTTATTGACTCAACCCACTAATATTAACCCGAAACCCATCTCGTATTTGTTATCACCATTCCTTTTGACTACCCTTATATCGATATTTATTTTGATTAGTTGCCTAATTAGATTATTTCAGTTCTTAAAGTTTATTGTATATGTGATTTGTTCTTAAAAAAAATCATCAATCAATCAAAAATCAAAGTATATTCATTTTTAGTTATGTGATTAAAGCGAGCCTATACATTTAATTTCAACATCTTGAGAAAAGAAGCTCGTATTATTAGTATTACAAGTTTTCAGTTGATGTAATTATTCGGGTTATTAGTCGTTTTTCTAGTTAGGTGATTGTCAATTCAATCTCGATTTTAACCCTTCTAATTCAGCCTTTATCCACACCTTTAACTCAAGCCCCGTTACAACCCTTTTTAAAGACCTTTTAATTTGTGTATCATCTCATTTTACAGTGGTAGAGATTTGATTTTCAAGCAAGCCTATGGTAATAACTTTTCATGTTCGACTTTTGAGAGCTTAATTTTTGAACCTTACACACCTTGAGTGATTTGAGTGAATCTTTAGTGAGAATGTCAACTTTTGTCGATTTTGAATTAAATGTGATTATTTAGGTAAGGGGAAACACCTATGTTTTCGTGCTACAAACTCATGACTTTGATTGTTTGAATCTTTAGGACTCTTTAAGTTGAATCATCCATGTATAAATTATCTATGAATTATGATGAGGCATTGTTGATGAATATTATGAATTAAGGAAGTTCGTTTTAATTATGACTTGAGAGTTTTGCTTGAGGACAAGCAAAAGCTTAAGTGTAGGGGTATTTGATGAACCGAAATAGTAACATATTTTAATCCCACATTTAGCATGTTTTTGGATGATTTTTCCCTTTAATTATGGAAATAGGTGCTCCTAATCCTTTGTTTTCATGTTTTATACTTAGTAGAGCACCGGAGGATGAAAAGAACGAATAACGGGTCGAAAACAGAGAAAATGGGCCAAAGCATGAAATCCACACGGCCTGGGGCAAAGACCACACGGCCGTGCCTCACAAGAAAAGTCGTCCATGGCCTAGACCCCGAAAAACATAGCTGTGCCTCATCAACAGGATTGACCATAGCTTGGACAAGATTTACATGGGCGTGTGACATAGGCATGTCCCTGCCGCAGGAAAGAAGAATTCTATTCGGATTAGGGTACTTAGAGGCAAAGAAACATATTCCAAAAGCTTATATAAAGACCCTAGAGGCCAACCTTTAAGGGGGCGTTTAGCTAGGCCAAAGAGCCAAGCTAGAGTAGTTAATTTCAAGGATTTACTAGAGGAAAGCCAGTTGATCCATCTCAAGAAGCCAGAATCATACTCAAGACGGAGGGACTCTCCTTCAATTCCTTCAAGGGGTTTTAGGGATTTCTTATGTTTTGTTTTATCTTTTCTTCTAAAATGTTTTCTTTTACAATTATGAACTAAACCCTCAAATACTTGAGGGAGATAATACCTAAGACGGATCTTGTTATTGTTATCTGAACTGAATAATAAATATTTGATTTGTTCTTAACTATGTGTTCTTAATTCTTGTTTTGGTATTTTTGGGATATTGATTCAAGTGTGATGTGCTTAGGCAAAGGAGGAAGAGACCCTGTCTAAGAGTAGATCTAGCATATTTAAGCGGATTTGTTCGCGTGCCTAGAGATAGGGTGACGAAAATCTGCCGGATTAGGGTTAAACCTAATATGAGAGTCCATAGATTGAGTTATTGCAATTCTAGGGGTTTTAATTAAAAAAGAGATTTCAATTAATCAACCAAGGTTTAGACGTTAGTTGATCGTGTCAAACAGTTGAGTTTTAATATTTATAAAGAATGATCAAACCTGTAGACTGACTGTGACAACAATAGAGGCAAGTGCACCTATCGAACAGTAGTATAGCTCAGGTAAGAGTATCTTATCGAACCCAAGGGAATCTAAAAGTACTACTACTCACTTTCTTTCTATTATTTAGCCTAAAATATGGAGTGATTAGATTATTAAACTAACGAAATACTTAAACTAAATGCAAAGACAAAAGAATGAATGGGAGAAAGACTTTAAGAAAACTCAGTTGATAAAGACGATACCCTCAAGAAGAATCCACCTATGACTTCACTTATTATTTATTCCCCAAACCATATGATTTCTTTACTTAGCTTGATCCGTGAGACTCCCTAACCTATATTAAACCCTCTCTCGAGGCGAATAACGTCTAACCTTATGTTAATTAGTGGAACTCTCGTTCTCTTATAATAACCCTTTAAGGAAGCAATAAATCGATCAATGGATTCCCATATTAGGTTTTACCCTAACCCTATCTCTAGGCGCCCGATCAACTCCGCTCAATTATGCTAGATCTACTCTTAGGTAGGGTCTATTCCTCCTCCATTTAAGCACATCAGATTAAATTAAGCAACATAATTAAGAACAAGCCAAGTACTTATCACATAATTTTAGAAATCAAATAACAAAATCCATCATAGGTTTCATCCCCTTCAGGTATCTGAGGGGTTTAGTTCATAACTAAATACGAAAACATCTCAAGAGAAAAGAATAAACAAAACATAAGAACTCCCTAAAACCCTCTGAAGGAATTGAAGGAGAGATCCTCCGTCTTGAATAGAGTTCCGACTTCTTGAGATAGATCAACTGACTATCTTCAAGTGACTCCCTAAAAGATGAATGCTTCGGCAAAAAGCCTCTGCCAAAAAGCTCCCCTTTAATGTCTGCCTTGGGTTGTTTATATAGGCTTTGGGATGCTATACTTGGCTCTTAAGTATCTCCTTCAAGTAGAATTACTATTAGGGTGTTTGAGTAGACTTACGAGTATGTTTCTTTAGCTTCAAGCATTCAATTTCGAGTGAAATTGCTCATTCCCGCGGCAGGGGCACGGCCATGGCACACGCCCATGTAAATCGTGGTTGGGTCATGTCTCGATTCTGTCATTTTAGGCACGACCGTGTGAGTCAGGATTCAGGCCATGCTTCAGGTCTGTCGATTTGAGCACGGCCATGTAGATCACCAGGCACGTCCGTGTGTGGTAAGTGGATGATGCACGGCCGTGTGTGATGGAGTTGAAGCCTTGCTCTAGGTATTTGGCGAGGCACGGTCGTGTGGAATTTGGGCCAGGCCGTGTTGATTGCTTGCTAAGGCCCAATTACTCTGTTTTAAGCCCATTTTGTGTTCTTTTTATCCTCGGGTGATTTCCTGAGTATAAACATGAAAAGAAAGGATTAAAATCACATTTTTACATAAATCAAGGGCTAAATCATCCAAAAGCATACTAAATATGGGGTTAAAATATGTTACATTTACGGTTTATCACTAGTAGCCTTAAAGAGAGGTTTTAATATAACTTAAGGAATCCTACGGATCAAGTCAAGTGAATAAATCGTCCAGTTCAGAGTTAGATCACAAGTGAAGTCTAGGTGGATTCTTCCTCAGGTATTGTCCAAATCAATCGATTTTCCTTCAAGTCTTTTCCCCAATTTCTTCTTTGTCGTAGCATATTTAGATTAGTTGATTAGTTAATTTTAGATTAGATAAAAATCCACTTAATTCTTAGGCTAAATAATAGAAAGAGAGTTGATATTAGTACTTTTGGTTCTTTGGGTTCGACAATCCGGTCTTGTCGCTAACTATACTACTGTTCAATAGGTGCACTTGCCTCCATCGTTGTCTTAGTTAGTTTTCAGGTTCGACCATTTTTTTATAAATTTTTAAGACTCGACAGACACGATCAGGGAGCCACTAGTTCAAATCCACTACCAAAAAGATCTAGAGAATCTAGGGATCGTTGGAGACCCAATTTTAGGTCTTAGTTAATTCTCTTTCATAATCCACTACTGATAGATTACCTTGCTTCAACATTAGAAATTCCTGCTTTTTATTTTCAATATATAGCTCTCCAATATACTTCTTCTGAAATTCCTTTTGAAATAATTCCCATGTTACTTATTCTACTGGCAAATGTCGGATTACAGATTCCCACCACAGATAAGCTTCATCTTGTAACAGAGAAACAACACAGATCAAACACTCTCGGGGGTACATTCTAATTGCTGTAGAACTCGTTTAATTGATTCCATCCAATTCTCTGTAGTGGGTTGATCAACTCCCTTCAGACCCAAAAATTCGATGGCACCATATTTCCTTAACTCTTTTATAGGGGCCCGTCTCTGAGTTGGTACAGAAGATGTAACAGAGCAGTCCCTGCCACTCTTTGTAGAGCATCGGCAATAATTCTTAATATATCAGAATCATCTCTATCATTTCTTCTTTCTACTCTAGGAGGTTGGTTTCTCATCGGGTTAATACTAGGTGTTACCGATTCAGTTTCATTTAACCCGTAAGATTCTTCTTCTCCAGTATGCATTTCTTCATCAGTATCATTTATTCTTTCATCTGACATCTTTTATCTATAAAAAAAACAAATAAATAGGTCAGCATCCAAAATTCCCAACTCAATTTCAACTCAAAAATGGCATATACTACTAGACTCACTTTCGAGCTCGATTTGGCCCGAGAATCGGCTAAACCTGATAAGCTTTGATACCAATAATTGTAACACCCCTTAACCCTATACCGTCACCGGAATAGGGTTACAAGGCATTACCGGACATATCGGACTATTTACAAATAATTCTTAAAAAAAATAATCATATTATAATATATTATAAATTCATTTAAAAATTTGTTGTTAATTGACTTCATTCATTTTAAAAAAAATTCAATATAACCCCTTTATAAATATTTAACCTTCCCTGCAAGTTTCAAATCGCAACCAAACCAAAATCCAACAATTCAACCAATACAAAATTCATATTTAATCGTACTTAAATTATGTCTATAACATTAATTTTATAAATTTATTCTATAAGCATTTATTTTACTAATAAAAATTAACTTATAATTTTATTTATTTCATTCTAAATTTTTAGTACCAATTATATCATGTATATCATATAAAATTTCATACCATTTCATTAGTTTAAACACCAAAATACCAAATACCATTCTATACAATAAAAGTCATGTAACATTTTAAAGTGACCAAAATAACATCTATGTACATGCTCTTTTATCAAAAGAATAATACATCACCGAGTTTTGTGCTGGAGTCGGGATCGCCTTGGATGCTGAACCAGGACTTTGAACACCTATTAACCTGCGCACGGAAACAACCGTACGCTGAGTATACATATACTCAGTGGTATTACCATAATTCAAATTATAATCATAATAATCATATCATTAAATCATATAACTTTAATTTTACTAAACCAAATCAAACATAAGTTTGTCATTCTCAATATATTCATACAATTCAATTTTAGCTATTCAACAACTGAAATAATACACATTCATGTTGAGCCATTATCCATCTCATGAACCAATGGTTCATGCTTTCCATTTTCATACTCATATTCAAATCACATTTTTCAATTCATGTTCTATTTTCACATTTCTTTCAATGGATGAACCATTTCATTTTATTCAATTTAACATTTTCTTTAGTTACCCCTAGTAACAGACTCGGACTTTAGCGGATACACGGATTCCAACCCAAACACACCAATACGGCACATTGTGCCTAAAGCGGTACATAGTACCTGATCAGTATACGACACATAAGTGCCTGAAACAACACACGAGGTACCTAATACGACACGGAGGTGCTTGAAATACGACACATAAAGTGCCTGATCAGCAAAGCCGATAAATCCCGTACTCTTTCAAATCCTATGGCCTGCCAATTATATCCGACTTAGCCCGACTAGTTAATAGGGTATTTCAATTCTCAATTTCATTTTCATTTTCATAACAAATTCAATTTCAATATCAATTACACTTTTCCCATCACCAACCACAATATAATTCAATACTAACACATATTTCTCAATCAATTCAAATTTTCAAATTCAATTCAATAAAGTTGCTTACCTTATTATTTACTTACCACACACATAATTTAAATTTAACATTAAATAATAAATAATTTGAATTATAGTAATACAAACCCGAATTTGCTCGATTATTCCTCGATAACCTTCTCCTTCCCTTTGTGTGTCGATGCCTCGAGTTCCTTGTTAGCTACGAAAATAATAATAATAATGATTTACATTATTAATTTCAGTATTAATTTAATAATTAATTGAATTTTTATTCAATTCCTACTCTTCCATTTCATTCCACATCCATAATATATAATTCTACTATTTACTTATACATTCTATCAAGGCTATCTACCTGAGTCATTGTCACTAAATTATTTATATCTTGAGTTACAGAACTCCAAATTAAGATCCGCAATTTTTTTATGAAACTACACTCACATATTTTTACCATAAAATTTTCAGAATTTTTGATATAGCCAATAAGTACAGTTTATTCTTTAAAGTCACTCATGTTCTGTTGTCTGATAGTTCCGACCACTCTTTGCTAAAATTTAATTATATTTTTATACATAATTCAAATGATGTTATAGTTTATTTTTTTAAAATAGACTCATTAAGGAATCTAACAATATAAATTATGTCCCAAAATTAGTTTTGTACAATTTTTAATTATTTTTTCAAGTCAGAACAGGGGATCTCTAAATCACTCTGAACTAGTCTCACAAAAATCTAAATATCTCAAAATACAGAATTTCTTTGCTTTCAATATCTCAAAATACAGAATTTCTTTGCTTTCTCTGTTTCTTTCATATGAAAATAGACTCAATAATCTTTAATTTCACATCTCACTCAACTTCTAATTCCATTTATACTATTTTTGGTGATTTTTCAAAGTTACTCTACTGCTGCTGTCTCAAAATTGTTTTCTTATAGCTTATTTTACAATTTAATCCTAATTTAGTTTACTTATTTTCTTAACTTAATTCATGCTTTGTTTCTACTTAAATTCCTTCCATGTTCAACTTGACTATCTAATATTCATAATAAAATTCTAGTTTTTAATTTCTTCCAAATTAATCCCTCTTAACACACAACTTATAGCTTACTTTACAATTTAATCATTTTACTAATTCTAACTTAAATTTCATTCAATTTAATCCCTAATTCATCTTTTTCTTCAACATCAACTATACTTGAAAACCTATAAACTCTCAAAATATCAACTTAGTTTCATAAAAATCTTGCTTTAAAGCTTCTAAAACGTCAAAAATTAAGAGAATAGGACTTGATTGACTTACCTAATTAAATTCCAAACTTTAAAACCTTAATTTTTCCTTTTCTTTTTCTTTCTTTCTTTCCTTCCCCCTGTTTCTAAAGCTCCTGTTCTTTCTCCTTTTATTTTTCTTTTGTTTGTTTTATTTTACTTACTTTACTTTATTTCTTTTATTTTAACTAATAATAATAATAGTAATGTATTTAAAAAATCTTTTACTTATTATTTAAGCATATGTTTATTTTTATTACAAGTGTACCTATATATTTATTACTATTACACTTGTCTTTAATCTTTACCATACATTTGTCATTTATTTAGTTTATTTAATATAATATCAATTAATATAATATTTTAATTTAATTTAATTTAATTTATTACTAATATATATATATATTATAATTAAAATATTACTAATATATATATATTATAATTAAAATCTAAGTAAAATCTTAGATTTTTATTTCATATGCCGCCTCAACTTATGCTAAATGGCATATTTGTCATTTTGGTCCTTTTTACTTTATTTTAATCTATAATTAGACTTTTACTCTTTATTCAATTTGATCCTTTTCCTAATTACTTTAATCTAAGCTAAATTCACTAAATAAAAATCTAATTAAACACACTATTAGACTCATAATTACTCCTAACAATTATTTACTAACTCGATTTACTAAGACGAAAGCCCGATAGCACACTTTTCCGGTGCCCACGAATTTTGGGTCGTTACATGGAAATTGAATAAGGATGAGCTCATTCTTGTCTTTTGAAACTTATGTGAGTTACATAACTAACATGTTTGATGAGGCTGTATGTGTATTTAGATATTGATTTAACTGATTTGGATGCACTTGTATGATTATTTTAAAAGCGAATAAATGGTAAGTTTATTTTCTGTTATACGAACTTACTAAGCTTAAAAGCTTACTTTATTTTATTTCCTCTGTTTTATAGTGCTCGGAAGCTCATAAAGGTTGGAATCGGTCGGAGCATCATCACACTATCCTTCAGTTTATTTTGGTATAAATAGCAAACTTATTTTAGTATAATGACATGTATAGGTTAAGTTGGCCAATGATGGCATATATATGGTTGGTTGTAACTAACCATAGTGATGGCTTGTTTGATGTAAATGTATGAGGGTATAATATGATTAATATAAATATGTGCTTGGTATGATTAGATTGAATTTTGGTAAAGTTATATGTTTATACAAATATGTAAGTTTGAATACATGAATACATGTGATAATATATCATGTATAAGATTGGTTGTGGCTCGGTTTTAATGTCTTGAATTGGTTGGTGAATGTATTCAAGTGTTGTTGTAGGTTGAAGGCAAATTTGGGTGAGAAAAGTGGCATTGAAAATGACCTATTTTCGTCCATACTGGCAGACACATGGGCGTGTGTCTCAGCCATGTGTGACACACGGCTATGTGCACGGGCGTGTGGTTTGGTCGTGCGATCCAAGTCAGTTGCTACTCTAATTTGAACACGAGTTGGGACACGGTCGTGTGCTTCACATCAAATGCCCACACGGTATGGGACACGGGCATGTCACTTGGTCGTGTGAGTCACAAGGCTTGGCCACACGGGCGTGTATCCCCTGTACCTAAGGAAATTTTTGAAATTTTGCGAAAAATTTTCTGAGTTCCTAGTTTAGTCTCGACTTGTTTTAAGTGCATATTTTGGGTCTCGAGAGCGCATATAAGGGACATTATGATCGAACATGATTGGTTTCGAATATGAGTAGTAAATGTTATGAATTTATTGTATTTGATTTGTAAACTCCATTAATGCTCTGTAACCCTGTTTCGGCAACGAATATGGGTTAAGGGTGTTATATAAGGTGTCGTGTTATTATTCATTGATGATGCATTGAACTTATATATTAACGATACATCAAATATTCTCATTTTCTCGGTGTTTTAAAATTCAAATTAAATTGATGTGAAATAAAATCAATTCAATTAAAGAATTCATTATATATGAAAAAAATAGTTAGTAATAACTCGATTGTAACAAACCCACAATGTGGGTAATTTTTTTAACAAATAAAATCAATATAATAAATAAATGAGAATTTGGTTGAAGTGGTATTGTTAAAATATCTAATATATATACTTGTTATTGCTACTTCAATTTAGACTCGATTAGATCCTCCATTGTTGGGTCACCCAAGACCCACTAAGTAACATTAGGGTAAATATCTCTAAGTGTGTTCTATAGGGTGCATTGGATTTTTTATGCCAAGATTCTTTATAATTGAGTTTTAACTTATGATTACTTTTTTTTACTTGTTATTTTTTAGTATTATATATTTTATTACCTTGAATTAAATTTGAAGCAAGGTTTTTAAAATAGGATCCATGGTCAAACCACTCAAATCATCGATTCACTAGAAAAAGGGTTGGGACATTTGGATTATTCTGAACTGGAAGCAACATAACGTGTAGCAGTCTTGGAATGTGATGGGTCTAATGGATATAGAATATATATACGTGTCCACTGTCCATTTAGATTTTGTTCATTTTTCTTTACAAGATTCTCAACCTTACCACTTTATCCACGGGCTTGGATAATTGGTGTCCGCTTCATGAAAACTCCTTTCATAAATACCAATTTACCTAATCATAATTAAACATCTAGAAAATAAGTGAAAACTAGAAACAATGGGCTGAAAATGAGAGAAACCAATAATGTTTAGATTGAAAGACTCTGTATCTATCCTATATGCCAAGTACATAAAACATAAAAGCCGCCCGTTTGTCTGGTCCATTGTAGTTTCAGTTTTAATTTAGGTGGCTGCCGTTTTTTACCTCTTTTTTTCCCGTTCTACCTATAAGATGTTAGGTAGTCCTTTCATTTGCTTAATGCAACAACTCCAACTACATAACAAGCCCCCCTTCTCGCCAATAACATTGTTCCAAGCGTTAGAATTTGACTGGTCATGAATCGGCAACAAACATGTTGTTTTAACAAGACAACCGAAGTGATGATATCCTGTCATGGTATAAAAAAAACAAATGGATCTGTGTTTTCTTTCATGGAAAAGAAAAGACCAATGTTATCAGAGAAGAAAAAGGAACTCAATGAAAACATATGGGATTGTGGGAGTCCTCTCTATGATTCATATGAATTAGCTTCAATCAGTCGTATCCTAGAGAGGCACACCATAGGTTTGCCATATCCCTGCTATCACTACGGCTCGATGCGGTCGGGAATCATATCAAACAAGCACGAATGTGAAGGGAGATCGGAGGGGAAAATGGGTAATCTTCATGCACTAGGATTGTTCCGGAAAGTCGTGAGTTGGACGCTGTGGAAGACGAGGATTAGACGGTATCGAAACAACAAGGATGAAAAGGTTTGAAGTAGCTATTCAAAATGTGCAACATGGTTTGAAATGGAACTTAAGATTTTGCCTTAAATTTTTTATTCAAAATGTGCAACAAATGTTGGACAATAAAAAGCTACAGCTGATTGATTTGAAGAGGCAACTGGTTTTGGCCTTGCTATAGCCATATCTGTTTGATATCCTGTAAATTCTTCATATCTATTATAATGTGGCAAAAGTTTCTTTAAACATATAAGCTTGTACGTGTATTAGGGTCAATCTCCTTTTTATTTGGTAGACGATGGGTGTATATATTAACCTGATAAGTAGCCATCCTTGCTTATGATATCGTGTGAAGTTTGTGGCATTTTTAACTCAATAAGTTAAAAAAGTTTCAAGCTCAGTATTTTGTTTAGAGAGACATCTTCTGTTAATAATTGAAAGTGATGGTTAAATTTTGGCAACATTGTATGGTTGAGTGGTCTAAAACAGGGCAATTACGGCACGTTACTTACAAGCATCGTCCAAGCAATCAAAACAGAGCAGGAAACTTTCTCGCATTATCTTGAAACAGAGGCTAACTTCAAAGAAAAAAAAAACAATCGTGCATGTTCTATTTATGATCTTCAAATTTTGTGAAAATACCCAAGCTAGGAAAACTCCATTACATACATATATATATATATATATATGTTTCGTATATGATATAAGTATTTCTTGTTCTAGATATGTTACAGAACGCCGTTTCTGATTTGCCTTTTATTACTTCACTCCGCCGTATTTCATAAGTACCAAACAACTAGCCATCCTAGTTGCCCTTCTTTCTTTTTTCCTCTAAAAATATGGCTCAGCCACCGCAACCGGAGCTACGTCTAGACTCTGACGCCGGAGCTGTGTTTGTTCTCGAATCAAAAGGTCAGAAACCAAAACACTCTTCAAGAGGGAAAAAAAAAAAGCAATGGATTTTTAGTTTCGTTGTTTTACTTTTTCTTTCTGGTTTACGATGAAATATGAATATAGGGAAGTGGTGGCATGCGGGGTTTCATCTAACGACGGCGATCGTGGGGCCGACGATCCTGACGTTACCGTATGCATTTAGAGGATTAGGATGGATACTAGGCTTCTTCTGTTTAACGGTGATGGGATGTGTAACGTTCTACTCTTACTATCTCATGTCCTTGGTGCTCGACCACTGTGAAAAAGCTGGTCGCCGCCATATACGCTTCCGAGAGCTCGCCGCTGATGTTTTAGGTAACAACTAACATCACCCCCATCATTATCATTATCATCATCTAGAATTGATTCCAACGTTTTTGGTTTGTTTTTTCAAACACTGCGGAAAAGGTTTTCACATTCATGCTGGCTATCTCCTTCTTGTTGCTGCCTATTCGTTCACATTTCAAGAATAATTCCTCCTCCATCACATATTTTAATTTTTAATTTTATAAGAAATTCAATCAACTGTTTTCTTTTATAAAATTTAATTAATTAAGGTTAAATTTAAAAATTTTCACCAAAAAAATATTAAAATTACGGCATGAAGAATACTTCTTTGTTCTTCTTTTGGAAAGCGGGAAAGGCTGAACCGTTAAACTATGTTTTCGGGTTCTTGGAGTGTTTGTCTCTCTTGTATTAGTTACACGTGAGTTTAACGAATAATTTTTAGGCTTTTATTATTCAAATTAGATTTTATATTTAATTCGTTTATGTTTAGTTAACTCAATGACGCGGACGCTCCAACTCATTTTTCCAACATTTATTAAGGTCTTTATAACTTGGTGAAAATATAACAGAAATGGGTATCCAAACATTTAAGTTTTCTTTATTCGGGTGCATGGTGTCACGTTGCGGCTGTCCTCTTATTATTGGTGAAAGCAATTGTTTAATATATTCATTCACATAAAATTAAATATTATTTTAATTGTGTTTTGAATTTAAATGCTATAAGTATATAGTTTTTAATAGATTTTATATAAAAATAAAATACGAATCTCAGATGATACTCGATTATGTATGACACAACTTAGTCAAAATATTTATATATTATAAAATCTTTGTTTTAGATTGAAAATGGTTTAAATTGCTATTATTCAAATATAGAAACATGAAGATGAAACTCAACCAAGTAGGGCTTTACCATTTATCATGCAGGATCGGGATGGATGTTTTATTTTGTGATATTTATTCAAACTGCCATTAACACTGGGGTTGGAATAGGAGCAATTTTGCTTGCAGGGGAATGCCTTCAGGTATATGTATATGGCCTTCCAATCTCAATTATGTATATGTCTTATTCATTACAATTGCTTCTTTGGCAAAATCAAGGCATCTCATTTGTCATAAACACTGAAAATTTTGGTCTCTTAAAAAATCGTTACTTATATACAACACAGATTAGCATGAACACGTTTCTTAATTTTCTCCTCTAACATGATTACATTCTTGTAATTTTATCTGCAAGAACGATGGAGACGCTTGGGGACCCATTTACCATTAATATAAAGATACCATTAATGTCATTGTTCAAATCAATCCATGTATCATTTATTTCCATCTTCCGGTGGTAAGTTAGGTGGCTGGTTTTTGTTTAACTTTTTGGCTTTTTGCTATATAGCATATCACATCAGTCTTTGTCAGTAAACATAATTATCTGCATTATGTAAGTCTATAACTATGTAAGCAATGAGCTAGAAATGAATATGCAATTTTATAGTTGTTATTCATATTATCCGGTTCGATTTTGAATGTTGAATATGAATATTAGATAGCTCTATTTATATTAACATCACTGAATTGTTCTCCTAATTCTCTTCTTTTCATATTGTAAGATCATGTATTCGAACCTTTCCCCCAACGGATCGTTGAAACTGTACGAGTTCATAGCAATGGTAACAGTGGTTATGATAGCTCTCTCTCAGATTCCCACATTCCATTCCCTCAGACACCTCAATTTTGCTTCTCTAGTTCTCAGCTTGGGCTACACGTTCCTTGTGGTTGGTGCTTGTATCCACGCAGGTATACGTTATGTGGCTCAAATTACATGAATAGTTTGTGAATGATGTCACTGTGACAATTGAAAGATTCAATGCTTGGCCCTTGTAGTTGGATGAATAGGCTTTAATATTGAACCACAGCAATTTGGGCAGCACTTAAACAACTGTTACTGGTGGTGCAGGTTTGTCTAAAAATGCTCCACATAAAGACTATTCATTGGAATCTTCAAGTTCATCGAGGGTGTTTAGTGCCTTCACTTCTATATCCATAATAGCCGCCATTTTCGGAAATGGGATTCTTCCCGAAATACAAGTAAACTTCAAAATCTTACATCTGAAAGTGTTGGAACATAATTTGTTTGGTTTCTAATCTTTGCTACCACCATATATGTTTCTTAGTTTTTCATTTCAACAAGATTGTATATGATACAGGCAACATTGGCTCCACCTGCTACTGGGAAGATGTTTAAAGGACTCTTAATGTGTTACAGTGTAATTTTAGTTACTTTCTACTCAGCTTCAGTTTCTGGATACTGGGCTTTTGGAAACAAATCAAATTCAAACATTCTCAAGAGTCTAATGCCTGATGATGGACCATCATTGGCCCCGACAATAGTTATTGGCCTTGCAGTTATATTTGTTCTTTTACAGCTACTTGCCATTGGCCTGGTTTATTCTCAAGTTGCTTACGAGATCATGGAGAAGCAATCAGCTGATGTAAACCAAGGGATGTTTTCAAAGAGGAACCTTATCCCTAGGCTAATTCTTCGAACCCTGTACGTTATATTCTGTGGGTTTATGGCCGCAATGCTGCCCTTTTTTGGTGACATCAATGGTGTGATAGGCGCTATTGGCTTCATCCCTTTAGATTTTGTCCTCCCTATGCTTCTTTACAACATGACCTACAAGCCCAAAACATCATCCCTCATCTATTGGATCAATCTGTTTATCATGGTTGTCTTCACCGGTGCCGGAATCATGGGCGCTTTCTCTTCTATTAGGAAGTTGGTTGTTGATGCCAACAAGTTCAAGCTGTTTAGCAGTGATGTGGTTGATTAATCATATGTTTAAAGCACTAAACAAAGTCTTAAGCAAAAGCCAAAATTAAAGCCCTTTCGGGCCGGCTGAAATGTACAAATCAAATGTTTCATGAGGCGTGGCCTAGGTTGAGATTGAAAGGAGCAACGTTCCACGACAGAAAGGCAGTTCTGTCTTTAGAAAATGAAACCTCTGGCATCTGAAACTAGCAGAGTTGCAGTTTAAGGAAGATGTCCTGTGCTGCTATCTTTAATCTTCTCAATTGATTTGAAAGATTGGTTTTTAAACAACAATTAAAATAAAGAATGGTAGTCTTTGATTTTAATCTCTTCCAAACTTTTTCAGTATGCACCGTTCCAGTAATAAATTAGAATGTCCCATTCTTTTTTTCGTATTAGTTTAAATTTCAGTCCGTATCAATTATATCAATTTATTCCGATCAATTCTAATTACACTTCAAAATATTATTCACAGGGCATAGGCAATGTATGAATAATGTTAAAATATTATTTTCTTTTACCTTCTTTAAAAAAATTATTAATCAAATTTAAAATTTAAACTTTAATTAAGGTAAATGAGTAACCTTAAAAAAAAAAGTAAAAATTTAAATAACAAACAAACTCAAGATAAAATTTCTAAAAACTTCACGAATACAACTTACCTATATGTTTTTTCCTTATTTATTTTAAACTTATTAAATGATGAAATTTAATTTGTTAAGATAATTAATGAGTATTTTATATAATCAATTAATATTTTATATTTAAAATTATTTAATCTAATTCATTTAATGTATTAAATATTTTATATATTAAAATTGATAAATTTAAATAATACACTAAAATAGATTAATCCAATACATACTAATTTCAATAAAAAAAATGATATGGCCACTAATGCAGTACTAACTACTTTGAATGTAACACACTCCTCCTACGGAGAAAAAAATATTCTATTTTATAATTTATATTTGAGGTTAATAATTTTTTTTGGTGAAAAGTATATATAAATTAGAAAATGTCTAATCACTCACTTATTTTTCGAAAATGCAATGTTATCCGCACAAGAATTTTATGTAATCATTATAATCTATCACATATAAAAAATCTACAGATTCGACTTTTAACATTTACTTTTAGAAAATAATAAAAATAAAAAAAAAAAGTCTCCAATATTTAATGGTTCATATGAAGAGACCGTGAGCTTTCCTTTATTTTTGGATCTTTTTTATAATTATAATCTCATATCTACCCATATATAAGAAGCCTTCCTCTTTACTCGGTTCAATGTTATCACACCATATGACTCGTTCCAACTCAAGCCTTTCAACCGTCAACTCGACTCAGCTAATCTCCATTAATTAAAGAACCATGTCCATGCCTCATACAGTCGTCGACCATACTCAATATCCTCCTTCCCTACACTACTCCACCACCCTTCCTCCGCCACCGGTTTCCAAAAAGCAGCCTTCCAAATTCTCTCGCTCCATCCTCAAACTCTTCAAATTCGTATTCAAGTTCAGACAAAGTTCGAGTCATTCGGTTTTGTGGTTGAAACAAAGATCGCTCGGGGACTACTTCGTGGTTTACGACAAGACGGGTGCACTCACGACGATCCCCGAGGTCCCCGAGATCGATTTTGGAGGACTTTCGCCGGAGATTAACTCGTTGGTAGTCGAGAGAAGTGAATCGGAAAGCTTCACTGCAGCCTCCACTGTCGGTATTTCATGTGCTTAAAAGAAGCTGAATTATACAGAAATATTATCATATATATATATATATATATGAATAACGAGGATGTGATCAAATAGTTTGTTTATATTTTGATCATATTTTTTAGGTTTGTTTTTCCTCTTTAATGTTACCTTAATTAGTTGAAGTTTTGTACTTTGATCCTTTCATGTCTCAGACTCTCAGTTCTATGATCATCAGCTGAATTTATGGTTACAATTAAGCCATTTTATGTACTGTATGGAAGAGTGATTCACTTTGCGTTTATGGAGGATTTTATATCTTAATAATCATTTTTTATGATGTTCATATAGTTATATTACAAATTGATCCTACGTGTTGAGATGCAGTGAAGATTCTTGACTAATTAACTCAAAACTAGAGTTGGGAAAATTATTTATGATCATTATTTTATAGTGTCTTAAAGTTTGCATTAATGGAAAAAATGAAACCTAGCTATATCAGATATGGTAGTTTCTTTATTATTATCCAAATACATCATCGGATGCATATTCTTAAGAATGAAGAAATTAGTTAGCCCATCCTCAAGTTATTTGTCTAATGATGAAATTTGTCTTAGATTTTGGATTGGGTTAATTTGATAATAGTAGAGTAATTGCATGTACTTCAAGATCAATTGTGTTAAAATTAGTAGTAATATAAATTTTATTTAAATATCTCGTAAAAATTTCATTTTTCTTTTTGAGTTAGAGTTTAAACTTGAAATTAAATATTAACTCATGATTTGAATCAACGTAAATATTTTATTATTACAGTAATAATTTAGTATCAAAGTGTTAAGTGTAATGATAAGACATTTTACATTTTAAAGAAAGATCTAAGTTGAACTTTAAAGATGATATTATTATAAAATAGACACCAACTATATTTAAAAAAAAAAAAAAAAAGTGGAAACTAACCAATATTATCTGTTTCTGTACAAGATTGGCAAACAAAGGTGGAAACAAACCAATATTTCTTCAATATTATCATAGAAGCAACTAACTCTTTTTCTTTTAAAAAGAAAAAAAAAAAAAAACCAAAGCTGTCTTAGTTAATTTTTACTTAGTTTGATCAGTTTCCATTCATGATTTTGCGCTGTAATTGTAATGAGAGTTCATTGTCAATCAGCTGTGGTGGTTGTGCTTTAACGTGGGTTCTTATCTGGATTTTGTAGATGTCCTTAAGCCGACGAAACTATTTCACGAAGCAAAGTTAAAAGAGGTCCAACTGTTGGCCTTGCCCATTTCCCACACCTGATCTCAACATTGACACCTAACGCTATAAACAATCACACAACAAAATCCTCTGCCCCTTCACTGTATCTTTCTGCCCACCAATGATTTTTTAACACGTGTCCAAGTTAGCCTTTGTAGTTATATTCTTTGACTTGAAATATTTTGACACGTTAAGTTGTGAGACGAAGGATAAAAAAAAATTTACTTTTTCATTTGAGTTTATTCGGTAATCTGGATCAGGAACTTGCAAACGCTTCCTCCATGCTCAAGATTCTAACACCTATTTATAACTTGCATGTTTCTTCTGCTTATCGAGTTCCTTATATGGTTTTTTAGAACCCACTCCAAATTCGGAGCACAACCCATGCCCATATAAACTGAATCTCAAGAACAGATGGGTCTGATCGGGTTTATAAAGTGAATCTCAAAATATGGCAATTAAGAGACTGTGGAGTGTTAAACGTGTGACGAAAGTGTTTTTTAGATTTGAAATTGAGATATTGGGTCTAATCCAACATGGCAATATCGTTTAAAATGTTGATGTTTTGCAGTGGAGATGAGTTTAGGTTTCTAGTTTATGAATACATGGAGAACAGTAGTTTGGGTGATGTGTTGCACGAAGATAAATGCACACGTTTACAATAGTAATCGGCGCCGCTTAAGGGTTGGCTTATTTGCACCACGATTATCAACTATCTGTCGTGTACAGGGATGTGAAGAGTAACAATATGTTCTGATCGGCTGTATAAACACAACATCCTCGCACTGATGTCTCAGTTTCAGAGAAATCTGATAGAGGTAATGCAGAAAAAAAAATCATTACCACTGGCTTTCTCCTTAGTAAACAGCGCAGTTGTACTAACACTATTATTCTTACGATATGATAGAGCTCAACTTCTCGCATAAGTCATTTGCTCTCTCTTGAGAACTTGACATATCTTCACTCAAACCAGAGTCCCTAGCAAAATCTGGTCGAGGCGTATTCATGAGTTCCATTATAAAGTTTACATGCCACAAGGACATCCTTGCAAAGAAGAACGGTCGTAAAATTCAAAAGACAGACACCCTTAGCACATCTATAGGAATTTGCAAATCTAGTCACCAGCTTCTCACGCTTATACCCCTGAATGAACAACAGCAACCTCCAAACCAATTATCAGCGACCTCTTGCCAGTCAATTGATGGCGTTTCCCCAAAATCTGTACGAGCGAAAGAGGCTAACGTTGCAGATTGAGGTTGGGGTGCTGGTGGCGGAGCCATGTTTCGTGTTACCGTAATCCATTGCTATATTGCACCAGACAGTTTACGGGATACTAATGTCTAAACTTTACAGTAACAAAGTGTTAACATAAAAATAGCTTGTACACATGTCAAATAATCATAATAACAAATATATCTATTAACATTTATATTTTTTATTAATTTAATCTTTTATCTTTTTAGTTAAGTTTAATTTTCAATATTTAAAAAAGTAATAATGAAATTAGTTAAAAAATAATGGTTTAATAAATTTATAAATTATACTTAAAAAGAATTTATAAATTATGTTTGACTCATAAAATTGATTTAGTTAAGAAAATAAATATTTTAAAGAAAAAAGAAATTAAATATTAAATATTGTTAAAATATATAATTATTAACACGCTAATTTGATAAGCCATTAAAAAAATTTCCAACATTTTTTTATAAATTTATTCGATAACTTTAATAAATTTTATCCAAAATTACTAGCTGCCTGCCACTTAATATTGAAGATCGAAGAGATAAGTTAATTTAATATATATATATATATATATATATATATATAAAATAAATTATCTCTTTAAAGTTGTTAAAAACGAGGGATCTATATAAGTGATTTTATGTTATTTTGTAATTTTTATATAATTAATATTTTAACAATTTAACTATTAAATTTATCTATATATTTGTACTTGTCATGTATGTAAATATTTTAACCATCCGATATCTCTACTATATCTATTTAAAATATTGTCTACATTAATATATATTTAACGGTTGAAAGTTTTTTAAAACATAAAATGAATAATTAGAAAATTTTAATTTATAGCAAACTTAAAATGCATGATCCATATGAATGAAGCATGAAATTAGCGGCCAAGATAGAAAGTTTTCTTGGGGACCCAATTATATTGTATATTTTATGAGAACTAAAATGTAATTTCATTATTTTAATACCTTCTATCTTTACAATTTTTAAATCATTAAATAAAAATTCTATCATTTTAATGGGTCAAAGTACAATTTTATCATTTATAACCTAAAACTATGTAAACTTTAAAGGGTTAAAAATTAAATTTCACATAGGAAGGGGAGGCGCTTGCTAACCTCCCTTCGCACCGCCACTACATACAATTTGATAGTTGAATTATTAAAATATTAATCGTATAAAAAGTTACGATATGAAATTTTATTTTTCATCGTTATAAGTGGATCTTTCTCAAAATTAAATATTTCAAATTATTATATTTAATTTTATCCAAAATTATTTAAAATAATATAAAATAACATATTAATAAGATTAAAATTATGAAATAAATAATTTAAAAAATAAATGGATTTATAGGATACAAAAATTAATCACTAAACCCGCTCAAGTGAATACCTTAAGAAAACTAAAAAATTATGAAATAAAAAATCAAATCTTATTATTATTTATTAACTCTTACAAGCATAACAGATAATTCTATAATATAAATTCAAAATTTATAAATTTATAAACTTTACTTTTCAATTTACCAAAAATAATTTTCCATATTCGCATGTTTGTCACCACTAATTTGTAATCAAAACAAATATTTAATTGTGTCATTAATTGTATGAAAAAAAAAGGCAAATTATTGTGGGTAGACCTAAAATATTTAATATTATTTTATATTTGAATTTAATTTCAATATTTAATTTAATATTTGAATTTTTATCTCTTTTAATTTCTAAGTTTGGCTTCAAAATTCAGTTTGATACTTGAGTTTTTTCATTTTGATACTTGAGTTTTTTTCTATTTAAATACTTGAAATTAGCTTCAATGTTCAATTTGGTATTGGAGTGTTTATTTTTGTACCAACTAAGTACCTATTTTTTTTACTAGAGCACACTATCAAAGATTCATTGGGCCACATATATTTGTTTGGTCAGGGTACCAAATTGAACATTGATGCCAAACTTAAATATCAAATTGAAACAAAAATTCTTAGGTAGTAAATTGAATTTTGAAGTCAAACTCAAGTACTAAATGGTATATTAATCCTCAAAAATACGGTTTACAGTAAGGGTCAAGCCCAATAACTTAGTCAATCCAAAGGTTCAAATTTAAATCCGCAATCTTTGGCGGGCTTGGCCCTGTTCAAACCCTCCCTATCGGCGGAGTTTAGGGTTTTGTAGCAACTGAATCTGTAACAAATTGTACGGACATGGAGAAACCAGTGGCGACACTCGATAAAGGCGCAATATGCTCGGCCTGGAACTACTGCGGCCAGAGATTAGCCGCCGGCTCCGTCGATGGTTATCTCTCAATTTTAGATTCTCGTGACCCTTTGTCTTCTTCATTCACTTCCTCCTCCAAATTCAAGGTCCACTGAAACAAAAGAATACATTTTTTTTCCTTTCTGCATTCATTTTTATCTAATTAATAATTATCCATTTTAGGCTTAAAGTTTTATTCTCCCCCCTTTGATTTAGGTGCACGAAGGTTGCATTGTGAAGGTTGCATGGATCCCGCCAGAGTATGGGGTTGCTGTTGCTTGCATTTCAGAAGATGGGACTTTATCAATATGGGAAGAGCTTGTAGAAGGTAATTAATTTCTTGACATTTAATGGTTACATTTGGTAAATAATATTTCGAAATTGCCAATTCATATTGTATATTCCTGTTAGGTACAAATCCTCTTGAATGGAAGCTATGCAGGAGCTTTAAAACTAGCTCTAAAGTTTTAGATGTTCAATTTAGTGTCACTCAAACGAGCTTGAAAATGGTGAGCTGTAAAATTGGGTTTTTCTTTTCTTCATCATGTTTCCATAATAGCAAATATAGCTTATTGTGCGTTCGAGTAGCAGTTTTATAGCATATTAAAATTCCTCTTTATTTTATAGGTTGCTGCTTACTCAGATGGCTTCGTGAAAGTCTTTGAGCTCCTCGATCCTTTGGAACTAAAGAACTGGCAACTTCAGGTGATCAGTTCTCTCCAACTTGGTCCACTTATCCACTTTATGATTTTCTTTTAACTTTCTTATGTTCTTATTTCCAGGCCGAATTTCAAAATGTTATAGATTCGGTTTCCATAGTAGGGAAGGCGTCATGCTTGACAGCATGTATTTCATGGAATCCACAAAATGGTGAAGGCCAAGAACCAAGCTTTATTTTGGGTTTCAATTCTGACACTCCACAACTCAATTCCCCCAAGGTATTGCCGTATTTGTTTTCCTTGTAACTAAATTTTGCTCTAATATGATGGGAATGGAGTAGCATCAATTCAGTTCATATATGCTCGCATTGTATCTGTAGTTATTGAAACTTATTCGGTTTGATTCATCAAGTTCCAGAAAATTTGAGTTATTGAAGCTTGTGCAAGCCCGGTAGCCATATTATATAACTTACACATTGACGTGAGGAATTTGTGTGGCAGCTTTATTCTTGAGCTAACATAATTGTGTGAATGTGTTGTTAAAATTGCTAATTTAGACTCACTCTAGAGTTCAATAGGTGTGGGAATTTGATCCAGCTCATCAGAGATGGCTACCAGTAGCAGAGTTGGCTTTGCCTGGTGACAAGGGAGATCAAATATATTCTGTTGCATGGGCACCAAACATTGGACGGTAATGGAAATATATATATTTTTTTTGAAAATTGTGTTTTTCCACGCATCATTGGCCTGCATTACTAGCACTGTAAACATTATTATATAAACTCCACAAGTTCCTCATTTGCATTGGGATTCAACTTGGATAGTTTCCAGATCATTTTGATTTGTCTGTTGAAACTGATTACTGCCTTCTTTTGGTGATGTAGGCCATATGAGGTAATAGCTACTGCATCTCAAAAAGGAATTTCTGTATGGCGTGTTGGATCAACCACTGACATGGATGGACGGCTCTCCATGGAGAAGGTTGCATTGCTTTCTGGACATAACAGTGAGGTATTCAATATTTAGAATTTTACATTTTGAGGTTCTTTATATTGTTTTCTGTTAGTCTACATATGATTTGTATAGTTATCACTCCTCTCTAGTTCGACTTTCGACATGATAAATGCAGTTTTCAGTCAGATGGTGAGATAAATCGTCTAAAATCCTCCCTGGTAGAATTGAGGGCTTTGAAATTTTACATTACTAATCTCGCCGGGATTTCAAAGTTTCTTTCTCTGTTTCTCATTGCGGATAACTGCGTTACTTTTACAAGAGCATTCGTGACATGAAAACTGCACCTAAGACCTGGAGAAAGAGGTTATTAATAAGATTCAGAGGAACTGCTGAAGTTTATGCCCTACATGCCTGCACTGCTATTCCACAATAGTTTAGGTAGATCCGGTTTCATTTTCATGCAAAGGGTTTGATTATTTCAATGTTGTTTGATGATCAGGTGTGGCAGATGGAATGGGATATGAGTGGAATGACCTTGGCAACCACCGGGGGTGATGGGCGTGTAAGGCTGTTTCAATCTAACTTGAACGGCACTTGGCATGAACAAGCAACGCTTGAACCCACTTCATCTTAGGCCTTTTATAACTTCGTTATTTTATTCCTTAGCTCTTCTTTTGCCAGCCAAATTGTGCATGTTTTCCAATTGAAGGCTTTTGCTGCTGCTGCTATTGTATTTTTAAACACCATCTACTTTGCTGCCCATTTTCATATAAATATATAACACTTTAACCATGATTATGGCATGCGAAAATAAATTAGCATTATATGCATACAAGGATGATCAAATCTACTTCAAACCATTAGAACTTTTGTCCGAAGTCTTCATTTGTCTTGATGCTGGATTTACCACTCTGATGAAACAGAACCTAATTTCAGGGAAAGAAAGGACCATACAATTCATTAGTTTTAGGCCTTAATATACCATTTGGTACCTGTGTTTGGTTTTTATTTTCAATTTTGTACCTGGTTTTTTTTGTTCCAATTTGATATTAAGTTTGGCTTTAATATTTAATTTGGTACTCAAACTAAATGGCATCATGTGACTTAATAAATGTTTGACATATGTGCTCTAGTAAAAAAAAAAAAAGAGAGGTAAATTACACCATTAGACACTAATCACTCTAAAATAGGGTGTTTTTATTTTGGTCACTCAAAAATAAAATAACAAAGTAATCATTGCTGTTAATGAAATTGAACAAATTGATCACTCATCATTAAATCTGTATCTTCTATTGTTCTTTTTCTTTTATTTTTCTTTTTCTCATCTCTTTTCTAGCTCAAGAACTTTAATGGTCGCCTCTCTTAAAGATGTCGTCTCTACTTTCGTCATACCACTGTCGCCTCCTACTCTCTTAAACTATAGTCTTCCACCAATAAACTCAAATAAACACCATTACCATCACTCATTTTAAATCTAATTCACCAAACCCTTCATTCGTTAACCATCACCTCCATCATATCCCCCACTTTTCATCATCACCGCCCACCACACTATTTAAGTCCCTATTCAACAACCAATATCTCCGTACACCTGAACCAAGTGAGAAAAAAAAATCAAAAAATAAGAAATGCCCAAAAATAGAACTTGAAAAAAAAAAAGACAAGTCAAAATACAAGAAAGAAACAAGTGAGAAAAATATGAAAAGAGAAAACACGCTAGGTCCGGCCAAGATTCAAAAAAAAAAAATATGGTGATGATCGATTTTAATTTTGTGCCTGTACTATATTTAAATTTGGCTCTTTAATTTGACATAATTTAATTATATTATTTTGTAATTTCATTTATTAGTTCAAATAATTAATGTCAATAACTATTTTAGTAAGAATGTTAAAGTAAATTTCACTTAAAATATCACTCTTAACATAAAAATTATATATTTCAACATGATAAGTTAGAATTTGTGATTTTAAGAAAAAATTCACATAAGTGTTTTAACCGAATAATTAAGGGTGTTAATTATTTGTATTAACCTATGATATTATAAACATAGAAGTACTAAATTATGTCAAATTAAAAATAGTGATTAAATCTCAAATTTATTCACAGTAAAAAGACCATAACCTTGATATTCAAACAATTTTAACCTAAGACAATAATCCTAGACAATATATGCTTTTATTTATATAAATACATATAGTCATTAAATGTATAATAAAAGTTAAATATTTGACACTATTATTTTGAGGATTTATATATTTTATATTCCAGTATTTGATTTATTATCTAATATTGATTTATAATTTATATGAATATAAATCGAAGAATAATTACTCAAATTTATTTTATTTTAATTCAAACATTTTAAATATTTATATTCCTTACTAAAATTCGAATTACTCGTTGAGATATTCAAACTGAGTATCCATTTTATATATTTAAAGTAATTGTTAAACTTGAAATTTTAAATTTCAAAATTAATTTTAAAATTATAATATTTTTAAGAATTGAATTAATGAAATATTTTACTTTTAGTTATATAAGTGTAGCATATTGGGGTGGCATTATGACAATTTATTAAATTTAACATTTATTTTTATTTTTCAACTATATATAAAAATTTGTAAGAATTATATATTTGATAACGGTAATATGAAATGAATGACTCAAAGTTATTAAATCATTTAAAACTGATAATGGTTTAAAATTAATTTAGTAATATTTAAATTATATTGATAATTTTTAAAATAATTAGATTTAATGATTAATATTTTTATTAGTAGTATTATATATAGTTTATAATATTGTTTTTTTCATTTTCTTAGTTTCGAATAATAATTTAAAGGGATTGATTTGCGAGGTAATTCATACGTTAGGATCGAGTTGATTTAGGATTGATAACGACTCGAAGAAAAATTAGATAAATATTTATAAGTTCTAATTAAATGTGTTCTTTTTGACATAAGAAAAAAGCTTAAAACTATCCTCCCTAACCTATAAATAAGAGGATAATATGTTTTAACGCACTAAAACCTACATTCTCATACACTGTCAAGAATATTCATACTAATTGAACTAAGAGTCAATCGTATTATAAATAACTATAAATTGTTAAGTCATAGTTTCTCTATATATATATAAGTTATTCTTTTTGTTATTCTTCGTATAAAAGTACTTTCCAATATAATTTTATATTATTTGGCAATTAAGGTAAAAAATTTGACACAACATAGCTAAAAAAAGGGACAAATATATATGTGTCGCCAAATGTGGTGCAAAAACTCATCAAAGTCCAACAAAGTGGAATTTTTTATGCCAAATTTAATATATATTAGGTGTAAAAAAGTCATAATTGAAGATACCGATGGTATTTATTCCGCCGATCGAAGAGAGTGTGAGCTTTTATTTTTAATATATTGATTTTAGTTAACTATTTTTCAAAGCAAGTAAATTTGGTGATGCCTATCGCCTAGGCCGCTCTTTATATATCTAGACTCCTTTGCACGTCTTCTATAATTATAGCACAGGTCTCAGCCATGGAGAAGCAAGCAACAAGCAAGATCTGCTGCGTTACTGGAGGTTCTGGATATTTAGGTTCTTGGCTTGTTAAGAAGCTCCTCCATAAAGGCTACATTGTCCATGCAACCCTACGAAACTTAGGTTCTCTCTGCGTATATATATGTGCTTCTTCTTACAGTTGATGAAATTTCTGATGATAATTTGAACTGCAGATGAAAAATCGAAAGTGGGGTTTTTGAAGTCCCTGCCTGGCGCACACACCAAACTGGTTTTATTCCAAGCTGATATCTACAGTCCCGACGAGTTCAAACATGCATTTCAGGGGTGTGAATATGTGTTTCATGTGGCTACTGCAAAGCAAACAGCCGACACTCAAAGCTCACAGGTTAATATCTAGTATCTCTTAGGGTGAGTTTGGATGGGCGGTGCGTTTAATTGCTGTTAGTGTAAAAATAGCGGTGGCAGTGAGATTAGATACTATAGCGATACTATAGCGTGAGACAAAAAGTATGCTAAACGCACCGCACCGCACTCAATCGCCCATCCAAACCCACCCCTAGTCTTTCTTTTTTTCAAATTAGCTTAGCTGCCGGTAGATAATCATGGATTTGTTGATTTACATATATATGCAGGAAATCATTGAAGCAACGGTTTCAGTTGTGAGGAGCATCGCCGAGTCCTGCCTCAAATCGCCAAGCGTTAAACGACTTATCTACACGGCTTCGGTTATGGCAGTATCGCCATTAATGAAAGATGGGTTCAACGTCAAATCTTGCGTGGATGAATCGTATTGGACTAATCTTGATGTTGCATCAATCCATGGCCTTCAATCGAATTGGATTTTGCTCACCCCTAGTTGCATCAATCCATGGCCTTCAATATATGCGGGTCTAATTTTATATTTTACTAATTTAGAACTTTTATCTTTGAATTACTTCTGACTTTCATTTCCTTTTAATTAATTTTTGGTTATAGACATATACTATATCGAAAACCTTAGCGGAAAAAGTGGCATTGAGCTATAACGGTGAAGCTAATGTTAATGGCGACAAGCTCGAAGTTGTGACTCTTCCTTGTGGGCTTGTTGGAGGAGAGACTCTGCTTTCATTCGTGCCTTCAAGCGTCGCCGCCTTGTTTTCGCCGCTTACTGGGAACTCATCTACTTTTGTGGCCTTACAATACATGGAACAGCTTCTGGGATCGGTTCCTACAGTTCACATCGATGACGTTTGCGATGCCCATATCTTCTGCATGGACAAACCCACCATGGCCGGCAGATTCATCTGTGCCTTAGCTAATCCAACCATCAGACAAATCGCAACCCATTTTCGAGAAAATTATCCAAAATACCAGATACCAGAAGATAAGTAATAAATATACAGTAATCTCTATACTATTAAGCGTTGACAGGATAATACAAGGGTCTGGTAAATAAATATAAAATTCATTAGGAAAATGCATATATGAAATTGGTTTTAAGGAACGGACAGGTTGATGGGGGAAGAAAAGGAAGGCATCGCATGGGACAGCAGCAAACTGGTGAAGATGGGGTTTGAGTACAAGGAGGACATGGGAAAAATATTGGATGATAGTGTAAAATGTGGAAGGCGACTTGCAGCTGTGGGCTCTCTCTGTTAGTGATGTCTTGTTGTTTTATACGTATCACTTATTAGATTTTGGCACAGAAACAGGAATAATAAAAAACTGTATTAATGTTTATTGGACTACCACATTCCTACCATCTCGGTGAAAAAAAAATTATACAATAATTATATATTTTAAAAATTATTAAAACTAAATTAAATATTTGATGAAATTGAAGATTTAATTAAGTGTTGAGTGCACTGATAATATATATTGCATCTTTAAAGGAAGATGTAAATTCAAAACTTAAAAATAATCATTAATTTTAAATATAAACTGTAAATTAGATACAATCACACAAAAATTGAGTAAAAAGATGAAGACAAAACTATGAAAGAAAAAAATAAATTACCAAATGACCTTGTTATTACAATAATTAGAGAAACATAAATTTTAGTGTGCTTAAATGCGCTTTTGATAAGCCAAATTTGAGTGACTTTTGAAGAATCTTGCACCACAAAGCATCGAGGTTAACGGGAAATTAATTAGTAGTCACTTAATTATTAGTAATTTTTTTATCATTTAATTATGAAATATTATAAAATAATTATTTAATTACTCAGTTATCTTTTTTGATCATCAACCAGCTAATGATGTTAGTTTTAAAATTGAAATATTAATAATTTTAACCCTCAATATTTATATATTATACCAATTTAATCATATTCTATAAAGTATAAATCTCAACATTTACTAATTGTGTAATTTTTATTTAATTTTTTTTGGAGTTTTACTTTTTTTTTTTTTCCTTTTGTCTACACCATCTTCAACGAAAAATCCTAGGCCCACTGCAATCAGCCCAGTTCATAACACATCATAACTGAATTGTAGCACTAAAGCCCAAATCCGAAATCCACAAGATAATCCAAGTTATTAGTACTAATATTATTTTTCAACCAGAAGGGAGATCCAAGCTCCCAAAGGAGGAGGCAGCACTGAAACTGAATCCTCGATAAATGTCACTTGTGCACAGCCTTCTCTAACACTAAACTACCCAAATATCCTGTCCCTCTAACATTTCTGGGTTCTTCTTCTTTCTTGCATAATCACCAACCAAACCCAAGTAAATCAAGCTGAGATTTGTTGATAAATGCACCTATGCTGGGATGCATCATTATTTTAGCATATATTATACCCCCTTCTTTGTTTTATCGAATTGTGTATTTGATATGTTAGATATTGGAAGTTAGTAGCTGTTATTCTCATATTCTGTGCTACCTTTTTTTTTTTTTTTTGGATAATCATATGCTACACTTTTTTTTTTAAGACTGAATTAATGGCTTCGATAGCTTAGTGCAAATATGCATATTGCGAGTTGTGACAATGGAGCACCTCATTGTTGTATCATCACTGATCGTTGTTGTCACATTTCACATATATATATTTAGCTGCAAGTAGAAATGAGCTACACAATCCTGCCCAAAGCAAACAGAAAAGAAATGAGATTGGCATAGGGTTATAGAACAAACCAAATTTGTCTTCATTCAATTTAGTGTTGTACAAGTTTTATTACTTTTGGATGCTTTTCTTTTGCAATTTGATTTTGCTATTGTTGCCCTTGTTTCAATTCTGCTAATTTTCCTCCATGTCTATCTTTGACTGGCTTCGCGTCCACCACCAAGAGTCCCAGCTGGAATTTATGGTAAGTTGTAAGCAATTATTTACTGTTGCTTATGGATGCCAAATTGTGATTCTATCCTTGTGGTTAAGACAGCAAAGGTAAAAAAATGGAACTTGCAAATGAAGTTGCAGTAAGTGTTGAATTACATTTACATTATTTATGTTTTTGCAAGAAGGTTTATATAAACCAATATTACCTTCTGCACACAAATATTATTGCAACTGTGATTAGAACAAATGCCAATACTTTTTATCACTGGAGATGTCTTACAAACAACAATAAATTGGAAGAGACTTATCTATTGCACAAATTGCACTTTGGCTGAAAAACAAAGCTAGAATGAGCAGATGCTACCAGCTAATCTGATCAGTGGAACCCGAGTTCTACATCTACCTTTTATTCTTTTTATTTCAATTCTGAAAAAAAGAATTAGGAGGAGAAAAATCCTTGGGTATCGAATTGGAAATTTGGATCTAACTCAACTTGATCGAGTGAGAAATCCAAGTCTATAATTGGAGAGTTGGTGGCTGAAGTGTTGGCTGAAATCAACTCCTTGAGATCAGGTTCAGAGTTTTGTGTGCTAAGCATCCCTCCGAAGCTGTTCATCTGAGGTTGTGAAGCTGAAAAGTAGTTTAATTCAGGCGTAGCAGGAGACGTGAAAGGGGAAGAAAAGTTGTTTAAGATATTGTTATCATCAAGTACTCCTGAAGGTGAAAAACTATTGTTTTCGGTCTTAAGCCACCCGAATGATGTCGAAGGAAATGAGAAAGAAGTTGCCATCTCTTTATTGTCTAAGCCCTCGGTATTGACCCTTAGGCCTTTTCGAAGATTCGAGAGGATATCTTGTGATTGCAGTTGTTGGTTATTGTTAGTATTAAGGTTGGCCAATTTATATTCTTGTTTTTCTGGTGATGCTGGTGGTGGAACGGGCTGGTTTCCATGGACACATGTGTGAGTTCCCCTGTAAGTGATCTCAAAGATGGTGGGATCTTCATCTGATCTCTGGACTTGCTTTGTGGCCCAGCAGTCCTGCGTGTGCCGGTACGTGCATCGGTAATAACTTCTGCAACAGTATATAATCTCTCATTAGGATATTTACTGACTAGAAAGTGAAGATAGTGTTTGGCTAATGATTAGGAAATGAAAAAGACTTGTCACCTAGGATATTTGGCTCCCAGGATGTCTTTTTGCCCATATTTTCTCCAACTGTAGCCATCATCATGAGTTCCTTCCAGCAGACTTTCGGAAGTAACTCTCACATGATCCGTCCATCTAGGCAACATCTTTCTGCAAAAACCCGATCCCGAAAAGTAATCATTAGCATCTGATCAACTTCATAAATTTGCAATAACATACATGAATTATATAACTTTCAGCTTACAAAATTCACCTCTTCTTTGAGACATCTCTAGTATCCTGGTTATCCTTATCTAAATCATCACTCCGAGGGCTGCCATTGATGGATAGAGGAGACTCTGGCACACCGGATGTTGCACCCACATTCTGTTTTGGCTGTCCCATAGACATAGGCCTACTGAATTGCAAAATCAGAAGAGCTTTCTCATAGGAAGACAGAATCTTCTGTACTAACAAGTCCATTGATTCAGTAGAAGATGCTGTACCCAAATGCACCCTTAGCTGTTTCGCTAACTCCATCCCTTGAATCAACTCACTGATCAATGCCCCTGCTCCCGGTTCCATCTGTGCTCCATTTTTTCCTTATTCTTCTATTTTACAGTTCCAACAGCAAGGTATATTGCAGGAAAATGCAGAGGGATATATTTGTTTGAAACTTGGAAGTACTAATTCATAATACTTCTAAACCGGGTAAATTTGGTTACCAAGAAGCAAAAGCTTTCCCTTAAGGAACACAAACAAAAGCAGCCAAAGGGACTGAAATAATCTGACTGGTGAAGAGCAAGAAGAAACAACCATGGAACTTGGCCTGAACAAAAAGTTGATTATGTAACTCCAAAACTTGTTTCTTTTTGCTCTACTTAACCAAAGGAAAAGAGTAGGAGAGCGAAAGGTTTGTGGTTTTTTGAAGAAGAAATTGAAAGCTTGGGGTCTCATAAAGGAGGTTTTTAATTAAGCTTGAAAAAGGGGGGGAGGTTAAAAGTGTTGTGAAATTGTAGAAAGTTGGAAAGTTTGACTGAAAAGAAAACGAGTTATTCAGCAAAGACCAAAAGGGGTGAGTCTTTGGTCATGTATAGTTTAGGAACAGTGGAAAAAGGGAGGTCCAGACTCCAAACTCTGACCAATTCTTCCTTCAAACTGGACCCAATGTTGCTTGTCCCTTTATGTTGCGAATGATTAAGGCTAAGAATAGAGAAGGGTATGAGGAAAGTCAGCTTTGAAGCTCAATAGAAGAGTTGGACCAAAGAAAGTTCAAACCATATTCCGTGTCATTGCTCTGCCCTTACGCTTTTTATCATGTGGGGGGAAAATATACACCTTAGGTGGGTTAGTTAAAAGTATTATTCAAGTTTTATTATATTAATGTAGAGTGTATTTTGGGTCCTATAATGAATCACCACAAATAGTCTATACATGATGTAAGATGTTCAACTCACCTACATATTTATAGACACCAAATCTAATTAATTTTCTTATTAAATGTACCAGTTAATATTTATTATTTAAAATATGCCACCAAAGTTTTTGCATTTACAAAATATTTCTTTTGCAAAATTATAAAAGGAATAAATGACATTTTACATGGTAAATGTTAACTTTGTTGAAATTTTACCTTATTTTTTAATACCATATGAATTAACTCTATCTATTCAATAACGGAGGGACTAATTTGATCTAGTCCCTAAATATAGGAAGTTACTAGATACATTCACCATATTTCAAGTTGCCACTAACTTTACCAAAAAGTTATTTTAGCATTGATAATTTTTTGTCAAATCACCTCAAAATAGATGAAAAAAATTTAACATTGATTAACTTTGTTGATGTGGTATACATGTGGATTGCCACATAGATGACACATCAATATTTAATTAATTTTAAAATTAAAAAAATATTATTTTATAATTTCTTTAATAGTTTTAATAATTTTAAAGTTTTTAAAAATTGTTTTTTATATTTTTAAATTTAATTTTTAAAAAATAATTAAATGCTGACATATCATTCCATGATAATCCATGTGTATGCAACGCCAATGAGACTTAAAAATGTTAATTTTTCACTCATTTTGAGGTGATTTGAATAAAATGTAAATTTAATGATTAAAAAATGAAAAATTAAATAGAAAAATTAAAATAACTTTTTATATAAAATTGAAAGGATGTTAAAAATTATTTGAGATACAGAAAACATAGGTTTTAAAGACACAAAGCTTAAATAATAACACATGCCAATTAAAATGTAATATAATAAATATGATAAAATAAGCATCCTCCTTGTAAAATTAAAATGTTCCGCTAATAATTTATCAAATATTAACCTTTAACTTAATACTATTGTCATCTAATTAAATTTAGGGATAATAACAAAATTTACCCTTTGACTATAAATATCAAAATGAACAAATTAAAAATATGTATTTTCAATTATTATTATTTTTCGTTTTATCTTTTGTATTGTGGGATGATGATGTTAAAATATGTCAAAAAATTGGCACATGGCCTACTAGATGAGTGAGACATTTATTTCCCTCTCTCTCTCTTCTTCTCCTCCTCTTTCTTCCATCGTCCTCGCTCCTATTGTTACAGCCTCTACGCCATTAGGTGGCCTTGCTTCTCTCTTTCAAATGAATCCCGTCCTATTTCCATTTTCTTTCTCAGTTTGGATTTCTCCCAAAACAAGCAAAAATTCATGGAAATCCAAGCAAAGTTTCGAAATCTAAAAATTCAATATGCCATCCTTTGTTGTTGGACCATCACGTGCTCGAAATATTTATTCACCTCTACTTCTCTCGTATATCCCCACTATTCGGATCTTCAAGAGGTGAATCTAAACATCTAAAGATCGTTATGGCATAATTAGATCTTTTTAAGTTTCTCTCGAGTTTTAGGTTTTTTCGAGAAAGAGATAATTTTATAGAACCATTAGGACTCAACTGCTCCATCACTCCCATCCGTCGACACCGGTGCAAAACCAACAACATGAACTCAACCAATAAAAATGCATCACACCCGACTTCTTTTATAAATGAAACAAAAACCCGGAAATATTAAGCAAAAAAGTTCCAATGTAAGCTAACAACCATAAAAGAAGTTGAATTTCTTAGTTATCAATTAACAAAAATAAAGGGTAATTCAATTTTAATTTAAAATTAAAAGTTACGAATAATTCATTTAAAATATTTAAATTAAAATTAATTTTTAAAAAATTATACCAATTTTAAAAATATTCTTTCACATTAAAATCATTTTTTCAACTCCTTTGATTTTGATTGTTGAATTCTTTTACTTATGCCACATGGCAGCCCATATTTGATTCGTGTGTTAACTTTTGTCAGGAATTAATTTTATTAGAGTAGAATATTAAAATGATAGACATGAAAAAATGTACAAATATAAGAAAAAATAACTTAATTTTTTTACTATTATTTTTAAAAGGTTGTATCAAACGATAACGTTACGTTATTTATATCTTTTTAATAATTTAATACCACATTAATATTTTTATCCTAAAAAATCAAATCTAAATAAAATAATAATATCAAATTAACTTATTAAAAATAAATAATATATTTATGTCATACCATATTTCTCTAAATTTATTTAAAAAATGTCACCCACGTCACACTTGCCCATCTGCTTTATAATGTACGCCTGCTGCTAGATTCTTCGCGTGGTCTTAAGTTTCTTTTTTCTAATCTGGTGGGATTCCAATTCTTTTTCGTTGGTTTTCTTAAATGATCAATCGTCGAGAACATGCAAGTAATGCATAAACGTTTATAGACTCAGTCTAGTCATCGTCTGAACCACCTTTAGATGAAACTTAACTCTTAATTTTTCCAGATCCTGGATCCACCCAAGTCAACACGTTGCGTAGCATTAGCACATTTGCGCTCCTTTTTTGTTTTCACGAGTTAGATTAGTGAATTTTAAATTGAGTTTACATGAATATTATATATAGTTGTTTCAGTTGGGTTTGAAATATACAACATCACTTTTATTTATAAATAATTAATCTAAATTCATTTAGGTAAATTTATATTTTTTAAAAATTTTAAAATATAAATACTTATTTATTAATATATGCTATATATGTCATCCAATTCTTAAATAAATAAATTTACAGATAAAGTTGACCTATTGTCTCAAAACTATATTAAATTATGGTATAAATTAAAACATGGAAAATAAAAAAAACTAAAATATCAAAAAAAAAAAAACACCACACGAACATTTTAGTATATATTAAATTAATTATTAAGGTTTAATCACTATATTTTAATTTCTGACATTATTTGATTCGTTTATTTTTATAATGCAATTAATTAATTTAAATAATTAATATTGTTAATTATTTGAGTTAAAATATTTGTATAATTTTTTCTTAAGAATACCATTTAAAAATATTTTACTTAAGAATACCATTTAAAAATATTTTATCATAATAAGTTAAATTTTGTATTTTAAGAAAACCCACATCAACGATTAACTAAAACGATTTAATAGTATTAATTATTTAAATTAATTAAAGAAATTACAACAATAGAGAAAATGATATATTAAATGATGCTGAATAAAAATATAGAGAAGCGCACCTACCACAATCATTAATATATAAAAGGTATCCCCATGTTAAATGCCTACAGTTGTTACGTAATTCCTATTAGTATCTACCTTCAGTGAAGTCCTAATTTTGATGGAATGTGGGGTTTAGGCTTTAGACCAAGGTTGAAGAGAAGAAAATTACAAAAGCATTAAAAAGTAAACAGGGGCGAAATGAGGATAATTTTTTAGTAGGGTCGGATAAAATTTTAATTTTTTATAGTTTATATCTTTATAATTTATAAATGATTAAATCGAATTTTTATAATTTTAGGGAGGGCTAAAGTACAATTTTATCTTTACTAATTTAAAATTTTTAAAAAATTTAAGGCCCAAATAACAATTTTACTTTTTAGAGGGGCCGGGGCCCATGCCAACCCCCTGGTTTCGTCCCTGGCTACAATACAAAATGAAGTCCCTCGGAATTACAATAATGACATGTGATTTCACTTGTAGCTTAGGTTGTTTTAAAGAATTTGGGTCTTCACACACTTCTATTTTGCAATTCAAGTCCCTTAATATTTTAATTTTGTGTGATTAGGTCTAAAATAGTTTTTGTTTCCTTAGAATATAATGTAAAAAGTAAGATGAAGGACAAGTAAATTAATAAAGTTCATTTTCATAGCAGCTTTACAAATAGAGCAAAATAGAAAAGTGAAACTCATGCAATTATAGTAACTTCAAGTATATTTCAAATAATGCCAGTTATTTCTTTCATTTATAAAAGAGAGAGTATATTTTCCAATTTAATTTGTAGTATTTTGATACCTTTTGTTTTATTAAGTTTTAAAATAGATATAGTTTAACAAAGTTTGTTTGAAATTTGCTCTAATTTATTTTTTTAGTTCTTGATTACTTTTGTTTTATTAAGCTTTAAAATAGATATAATTTAACAAAATTTTTCTGAAAAGGAAATAATAAGTGTCGTAACCATTTTTTTGGATAAAACAGTAAACGACGCGGTCGACTCGGGTTTTGAAAACGAAAAGGAAGGGAGTCGTCACCAATCTTTCTTTGATGAGGTGTGATCGGGTCACCTCGTAAAACAATTGTTTTTAATAAACAGTTTGATTTATCAAAACAACGATTTTGGTCTACGAAATCCAAAAAACGAGTTCGGGAGTCGATTATGCACGAGGAAGGATTAGCACCCTCGATACGCCCAAAATTGGTACCAAATTGATTTATCGATGTTCTAATGTTGAAAACTTTGAAATGATTCGAAAATAGATACTTCTGATTTCCAAAACTTGAAGGGATCGAAAGGGACGTTAAGACTCTCTTATTTTTGAAGAGATAAAGCATCATGTCCAATAAGTTAGGGCGCAATACTTTAGACTCATGAAACTAAGCTTGCCTTTTAAAACTTAGTTTTATATTTGAAGAGGGTCTCCCGTCATTTGTCAAACGAGAGATCAAAACCCAGTAAGTTAGGGCTTGTTTTCTCGAAAAGCCAAATTAGGGATATTGCCTCCATTTTAGGAAAAAGAAACTTATCTCGAAGTATTTAGATGTCGAGTCCAGTAAGTTAGGGAGCGACATTTCGAATTTCCGAGATTAAGTGCTTTGTTTAAAATTTGAATTGCGATTTGAAAAGGGACATTCCGTTGTTTAGCTTAAGCGAGGAAAATCGGAACCCAGTAAGTTAGGGCTTGATTTTCCCGAATTGCTAATGCGGAATATTGGTCGCTATATAAAAATCGAGATGTCGGGGAGAGTTAGCATGAAAATGTGAAAACACGATGTTAAACATGAAAGAATAAGAGAACACATATACATGTGAGTAAAGATGATATATAATATATTGGAAGTATTACGTATAGTAATAGTAGTAGAAATAACGACGAAATGATAACAATAATGAATGCTAAATAATAAAATATATATATATAGATGTATAAAACAATGATATAATAATAGTAATAATAATAATATACAAATAAAAATAATGATAATAATAATAGATATAAAATTAATGATAGTAACGATAATAATAATAAAAAGGTAGATTATATAGAAATAATGATATAATAATGACAAGAATAATAAAAGTAAAATAATAGCGATAATAATAATGAAATAAAGTAAATGGTAAAATGATAATAGTAATAATACTAATAATAATAGGATAGCGTAATAATAATAACAATAATGTTAAAGAAAAATATTAAAAATAATGACAATAACGAAATAATGATGAAAATAAAATAATGACAATCATAATATAATAACAATAATAAAATAAAACAATGATAATAATGAAAATAATAATAATGATGATAGACATAATAAAAATGATAAGGATAATAATAGTAACGTAATAATAGCGAGAGTGATATTAATAACAATAATACATATAACATTAGATATAAAGAAATAAAATAAAAAATATTGATCTTATAATAAATAAGTAAAAATAATAAAAAAGGATGAAAATTGAATCAAAAAACAAAGTGTTGGGGCAGAATTGAAATAAACAAAAGAGGGGAGGACCTTATTGAAACCGCGTAAAAGGAGGGGGACTGAAATGGAAATTATTCCCTTCTTCCAGAACGCAGCGTCTTGACAAGGACCAAAATGAAAATAAAACAAATTATTGGGCGAAATTTAAAAATAAGGAAAATTTGGATATAAAATAATAAAAAAGCGGAAGGGCTAAAAGTGCAATTAGCCCTTCCTTTAAAAACACGTGGATCCTAGGCTTTGGGTCGGGTCAAAATCGGGTCGGAGGCAAAACGACGTCAGTTTGGGTGTTTAAGGCCAGCCCCAAAACGACGTCGTTTTGATGGGCTATTTAAGGCCTAAAACTCAGAAAAAAAAAAAATCATTCTCCACTCCCTTTAAAAAAAAATTCTAACAGCTTTCTTTTCTCTCTGCAGGGTGGTCTTGGTCCGCTCAGATGGTCCTCTGCCACAGTTCCGTCGCCACGTCACGGTGGTGAAATTCGACAAGAGGGTAAAATTTGTATTTTTTTATTTCTTTTATTTTTGACACTATATATATATGTATATATATGTATGTAAACTATTTTTTTAAAGAAAGTAAAGAAAATAAGTTTATAAATATAGTTTGAAAAGGGATAAAAGAAAAAAAAGAACATCAACCTTAACACTTTGATCCTTTTTCTTGATTGCTGTTGTATGCTTTGTATTAATCTCTATTTTGTATTGATAAAAATGGCGAATCCCCTTTTACAATCGGTTTAGTGTGACTTATATAGCCATTTTACACCAACTTATTTTATTCTTTATTCTTTGTCCTTTCTTCTTTGACGCTTTGCGGTGCTTGGCGGTGCTTAGCGCGATGGGATGGCGGTGGCGAGAAAGTGGCTACCGCAAGGTCGAGGGCCGAGTCGAAGGCCTAGGTGCGGCGCACCTAGGGTTTTGGCTTTTTCCGCACCTAGGGTTTTGGCTTTTTCTTTGTTGTTTTTTTTTTTCTGTTTTAGGGTTTTCATGGGCCCGGGCGATTTTGGGCTAATTGATTTGGGCTTCTGAATTGGGTTTGTTTAATTATTGGGTTGTAATTAGCTGTAATGGGCCCCAGGCAATTTGGGCCTTCTACAGCTGCCCCTCTTTGCTTATTGTTGTGTAACGGGAATAGAGCAAAGACATAAAGAAAGGCCAAATTCGCCCGGTCTTGCAGTATTGATTTTTCGGTGCTTCTTCTTCGAGTAGCTTCATTTCAGTCCATTGCATTTTGTTACTTTGATTCGTACTACCGCCACTTCGAAAAAATAGGATTTGTCATTTTAATCTGCACTACTGCAAACTCAGGAATGCTAGACTTGCTATCCTCGATCTGTTCCTGCAATATCAGGATTGCCAGATCTGCTATCTTCAATCTGCTCCCGTAAAATCAGGATTGCCAGTTTTGCTATTTTTAATCTGCTCCCGCAACATCAGGATTGCCAGATTTGCTATCTTCGATCTGCTCTCGCAACATTAGGATTGCTAGTTTTGCTATCTTCAACCTGCTCCTGTAACATCATCGATTGCCGATTGCTATCTTCGACCGCTCCTCGTAACATCGAGTTGCGGATCTGCTATCTTCAATCTGCTTCCTACAACTTCAAGAAGGTCAAATCGCTATCTTCAATCGATCCTACAAACTCGGGGACCACCGGACCGATGTCTTGATCCGCTTCGCAACTTCGGAATGTCAAATCTGCTATCTTCGATCTGCTTTCCTGCAAACTCAGGGAGACAAGATCTGTTTTGATCTCTAACTTGCTCCATTGTGACTTCAGGATAAGAATTCAGGGAAAAGAGATTCATAGTCTCTATCTAAAACTTTAAAGAAATAATGATTGATCATCATTGTTAACTCAAGGAGACGGGATTTGTAATCTTAACCTACTCCACTGGAACGTCGAAGAAATGAGAATTCAGGGAGAAGAGATTTGTAACCTCCATCTTCTTTACTGAAACTTCAAAGAAATAATGATTGATCCTCATTGTTAACTCAGAGAGATGGGATTTGTAATCTCAACCTACTCCACCGAAACGTTGAGAAAATGAGAATTCAGGGAGAAAAGATTCGTAATCTCCATCTTCTCTACCAAACTTCAAAGAAATAAGGATTTATCCTCATTGTTAACTCGAGGAGGCGGATTTGTAATCTCAACCTACTCCACGGAACTTGAGGAAATAAGAATTCAGGGCGAAGAGATTCGTAATCTCCATCTTCTCTACTGAAACTTCAAAGAAATAAGGATTTATCCTCATTGTTAACTAAGGGAGACAAGATTTGTAATCTCAACCTACTCCACTGGAACTTTGAGGAGATAAGAATTCAGGGAGAAGAGATTCGTAATTTCCATCTTCTCTACTGAAACTTCAAAGAAATAAGGATTTATCCTCATTGTTAACTCAGGGAGACGGGATTTGTAATCTCAACCTACTCCACTGGAACTTTGAGGAGATAAGAATTCAGGGAGAAGAGATTCGTAATCGCCATCTTCTCTACTGAAACTTCAAAGAAATAAGGATTTATCCTCATTGTTAACTCAGGGAGATGGGATTTGTAATCTCAACCTACTCCACTGGAACTTCGAGGAGATAAGAATTCAGGGAGAAGAGATTCGTAATCTCCATCTTCTCTACTGAAACTTCAAAGAATTTATCCTCATCGTTAACTCAAGGAGACGGGATTTGTAATTTCAACCTACTCCACGGGAACTTCGAGGAAATAAGAATTCAGAACTTTCCAATTTGCTTCCTTACTATCTCAGGAAGACTTCAATCTTCAGTCTGCTCCACTATCATCTCTAGGAAACAAAATCTGAACTTTTCAATTTGCTTCCTTACTATCTTCAGGAGATTTCAATCTCCAGTCTGCTCCACTATCATCTCTAGGGAACAAAATCTGAACTTTGATATTGCTACACTGTTCTTTGAGGAACTTGTCCTGTAGAATTAATTTTATGTGCTTATGCTTATGCAAATGATGAGGATGTTATGATCGGAATGACTCAAAGTCTCTTAAGTACATGTGTTATGGACGACACTTGCATGAATGCAGAATGTTATGAGAATGGTCTTTTTACAATTATTAGGATGCAATGATCAGAATGAATCGAATGCTCCTAACTAAATGACTATGGATGATATTTGCATGAATACAGAGTATCATTTTTCTTTTCCCAAGAATGATCCCCTTGTACAGTTGGATTGACATTGCTCGTTATTTGTCAAGGTGGTATTACCGACGAAATGTCTTGTCTTCTGTTCAACCAATAAAAGGTCTAAAGAGATAATCATCTTTCTCCTTAAACTTGGTGAATTCTAAACAATCATCCTATTTCAGATCTTTATATTATTCAGAAGCTTCCAACGTAACATGCGAAACTCCTTTTGTGAAAGTATTATTAGTCTACCAATCATTATTTCAATACAAAATGTTTGAAAAAAATATCGCAACAATGGACAAGAAGGAAACTAATTGAGAGCATAGCTCAAAACAAATAAGTTAATCAAGAATAGCAAATGCATTCAAAGAAGAAATTTATTGGTAAGGTATTTTGAAACAAATAAGGTAATCAAATATAGCGAATTCAAAATGGGTAAAATGGAAACTAGGTGCCCCAGATATCGCAACCTGAGCTTCTCTGTCCAAATTTCTTGAGGACCATTTTGAGCTTAATATGTGTTTAGGGATCCAGTACTTTGTCGATGCCCCAATACGTAACATACTTCTTGAGCGTAGCAAGACTCTCGTATGCCCTACTTTCGATCAAAATTTTAAGTCGCCTTCTAGGGTTTTCAACTCAAATACCCTTTGGTCTCAAAACGCCCTTTGCGGGTTTTCACCTTGGCCTCTCATTTTTTCTTTTTTCTTTCGCGTTTTTTTTGGCAAACCTCTTTTATCGAAACTAAACTTACCGATTGGGCAGGTCCTTGCCATCCATCTTGGTTAACATCCATGTTTCCCTAGAACAGGCCTTTTTTCTTGCATAAGGTCCTTTACTTTCCTCTAGAGTCCTTTTAGATAAGGAGAATCTTTCTTAATGCCGGGTCCCCCTCCTGAAACTCTTTTGAGCGAACCTTTTTGTAATAAGCCCGTATCCGTTTTTGGTACATTTGACCATGCTGAGTACTTTCAATCAAGCTTACTGGAGGCATTCTGCTTCATCTAATTCAATCCAAGCTTGGGAAAAGGAATCTTATCTTCCAACAATTATTTTCCTTTCATAAACCAATAGGAAAGATGCCCCGGCAAAAGTCCTGGCCAACGTTCAAGAAACCTAAAGGGTAAATGGTAACTTCTCTATGCCAACCTTTACAAGTCTCAGTCATTTTTTCAAAAAATTCTTGAATGTTTTTTTTTCTGCATTTGCTGTACTGAATGGTGTCTGATCTTTGAACAGACTGTAAATCTTTGTGCAATTATGTTCCTTTCTGACATTCTTTATTGCCACCTCTTCTCTTTTTTTTTTGAATTTGATGACTGTCGACTTTGTAATTTTGGCATATGAAGTGACCTTCACCCTCTCAGTGAGTGAGGTAACCAACAACCATGAATATGAATCGATGTTGGCTAAAAGCTTTTGAGGAGACTGGCTTGTTAACATCCATGCTTCATATAGGGAAAATGGAGAAGGCACAGTCTTCCTCGACTTGGCATTATATGGCATAACAGATGTAATTTCCCTTTCTTGGTGAACCAATAGCCCAAGCCTCTTGATTAGCTAGGCTGTTATAAAATATGGGTTCTTTAAACCCCAACCTTAACAGCATACCCATGTTTTAGTAGTTTGGCATGCCTTGATATGATCGTGCGAAAATATATTGAATTTCTGAAAATAGCTCAACGATGCCTTGCCTTATTCTTACGAGGAGCTACGATTCCATCTTCATCTCCTTCGTTAGTTCATAGCGTCTCCTGACACTTCATAAGGTAGGATCTACCATTGGAGAAATAAGTTGCAATCTTTGTCATCTTCAAAGCCCTTAGATCCCTCTAGATACATATCTCACTAAAAAGGGAGTCAGTAACAGCGTCGCTCATGTCATTGATATCTGGGGGCCCATTGTAGGCAGAAAATCCAAAGAATAAATGATCTTAAGGATGATTATTCGTATGTCATAGTCATGAGTGAAAAATATTCAGTATGAAATGTAAAGAATGAAAATATTTACTTCGAAAGATGCATTTTATTGAAATAAAAATTCTGGGCATAAGCCTACTTCTCAAAAGAAATCTTATTGCTTCCAAGCTTGAAGCAACAAGTGTTTTTTTACACATTACTCTAGATTAGCTTTAAAAATACATGTTTCTTCCACAGTCTCATTGTTCAAAACACTCCCAAGTACATAAAGGCAGATGCTCGAAAAACTTTTATTCCTCGATTCTTTTCGGGTATACCATTGGCGTTCTGATCCCCTGATTTCTAGGTTTCTAATGACTTCTTTAAGGAAACGCAACTCTCTTGCCCCCAATTTCAATTACCACTGCTCCGTCATCGAACTTCACAATACCCATGTTGATGAGATTTTCCACCAATTTCTTGAAAGTAAGGCAATTTTCTATCGAATGGCCTGTGATCCCCACGTGGTACTCACACTGAGTGTTTGGGTCATACCATTTTGGGTATGGGGGTTGCATCGGTTTTGGATATTGGGGGGACACAACGTGTGCATCAAATAAACTTTGATACAACTCCTTATACGTCATCGGGATTGACGTAAATTGGAGTTTTTCAATGTTTTTCCTTGTGCGAGATTCTTTCCTTGATGAACCTTAATACTCAGTAGTCACTATTTTTGGCTGATTAACGATAATTGACTTTGGATCCCCCATATTTGTATTATTCACCTCGTCATCCTTTTTTCTAGGAGCAGACCTTCTAGTGGTTTCCCCTGCTTCAATCTTGCCGCATCTGATCGCATGTTCGATCATTTCTTCTGCCATTACTATGTCGGCAAAGCTCTTAGTGGTACTCCCTATCATATGGGTTATGAAAGAAGCCTTCAGGGTGTTGATGAAGAGCATGGTAGTTTCTTTTTCTAAGAGGGGTGGTTGGACCTGCATGGCGACCTCCCTCCACCTCTGCGCGTACTGTCTAAAACTTTTATTTTGTCTCTTTTCCATGCTTTGTAAAGTAATTCTATCCGGTGCCATGTCTATGACGTGGCTGTAATGCTTCAGAAATGCTTGAGCTAAATCTCTCCAGGAACTAATGTTGGCCCGACTAAGCTGGTTATACCATCTAGTAGCTGCGCCCACCAAACTTTCTTGGAAATAGTGGATTAAGAGTTGATCATTGCTTACGTAGCCAGCCATTCGCTTATAGAACATGGTGATGTGGGCCTCCGGGCAGCTAGTCCCACTATATTTTTCAAATTCAGGCATTTTAAACTTATGAGGCAGCACCAAATCGGGAACTAGACTTAAATCTTTTGCGTTGATCCCATGATGATCGATACTTTCCAGCGCTTTGAATTTTTCCTCCAGCCATTTGCAACGATCCTCTAGTTTCCTTGAGATTCTATTCTCGACCCTATTTTCTCTACTGCATCTAAATCGGGCATAATAGGATTGGCCAGGCTATCTCCTGGTTGGGATCCAGAGCCTACGTGATAGCTCATGGGAGGTCTAGTGACATCCTGCCCTTGCTGGAGCCTGATTGTAACCGGTGGCCTTTGGAGATATTCCTCAGGCTGTGCTCTTGCGTGCGGTGGGGTAAAACCCGGGGGGATGCCATTACTATCCTCTTCGACCGGCGGCATGGGACCTTTCCCTTTACCGATTGCCCCGTTCGTTATTTGGGCCATTTGGGCCACCAAATTCCTCTGGGCCTCCAATATTTGGTCCCTCATTTTCCGCTGGAGTTTTAACATTTTCTCTTGCATTTGTTCCTGCATTTCTTTCTGGAATTGTTCGAACCTTTGATCCATTTTTTTGGTTTTAGCTCGCGTTCCGTAGTGATGTTCCGCTTTCAAATTTTTTCCTTTCACTTCCTTTTTCTCTCTCTGATAATTTTAGCTAATTAGGCCCTTTTTTATAAACTTAAATGCATGTAATGTGATGCAATGCAAATGCATGAATGCAAGAAGAAGACATCGATTCTGATCAACTTCATTTTAGAAAACTTTATTAGAAGGCAAAACCCTTTACATAAAACAGATTACAAATATGATTTCGCCTTTCTTCTGAATTCTAGCTGAGACCCATTATTCGCTCATTCCCGTGATATTCATCAATTTCTTCACAAAAGGTCGGGCCATTAACTGCTTTGGAATAAGCTTTATCAACTTGAATTCTTGGACAACATAGCAAGGTCGTATACTCCTCTACCATGGAAACCAAATCCACTTTCCCGAAAGAGAAATAGCTACAAGCAGCATTCCAGAACTGAGTCATTACTCGGAGTAGGTGCTTATCTATTTTGACATCAAGCAGGTATGGTAGATCGCTATAGGTACTATAGTACAACTGCTTTCCCGAAAGAGAAACAGCTACAAGTAGCATTCCATAATTTCGACACATATCCCTCAGCTAAGCTGTTCCCTTTTTCTAATTGGCTTTGCTCTGACCATGTGCGAGCAACCGCATTGTCTTCTACTTTATCAAGGAATTTGCTTTCTATAACCAGCTCTCTAACTCAGAAACTGACCGTGAATCAATGCCTCTTAAAATATGAAATGATATGCACAAAAAGAATGAAACACAACAAGTTAGTACCATGGAATATAAAGCAAGTAAAATAAACAAACACCTATCTGGGTGACCACTAAGGTTTGACATAGCTCTACCTAAGGTGGGCTCCTAGGGTTTACTATATGTGGTTTAGTTCTAAAGTTTGAGGTACCCGAACCAGCAGATTCCTCGATCCTCACCCATTATAGGCTCATCTGACCGAGTTCGCCAGAGAATACATTTCCCTATGGCCATGCGGAAGTGAAAACTTCACGAAGACATAGGTACGGATGTATCCCGAAAGTAGTCCACTAGCCCGTGCGGAGGTGAAAACCTCACGAAGGCATAGTTTCTCGCTCCCACTTAAAGGTGTGACCACAATGGCCATGCAATGCAATGAGAAAGTATTCAAGAGATCCAATATAATATTGAAAGTGCATTTAAAGAAACATGAATTCCGAAACCATTTTTCAATTTCAATCAAAATGGCAAGGATCAATCAATCTATGGCCTGACTCTCAATGAATAAGTCCCCAGCGGAGTCGCCAAGCTGTCGTAACCATTTTTTTGGATAAAACAGTAAATGATGCAGTGGACTCAGGTTTTGAAAATGAAAAGGAAGGGAGTCGCCACCAATCTTTCTTTGATGAGGTGTGATCGGGTCACCTCGTAAAACAGTTATTTTTAATAAACAGTTTGATTTATCAAAACAACGATTTTGGTCTACGAAATCCAAAAAACGAGTTCGGGAGTCGATTACGCACGAGGAAGGATTAGCACCCTCGATACGCCCAAAATTGGTACCAAATTGATTGATCGATGTCCTAATGTTGAAAACTTTGAAATGATTCGAAAATAGATACTTCTGATTTTCAAAACTTGAAGGGATCGAAAGGGACGTTAAGACTCTCTCATTTTCGAAGAGATAAAGCATCATGTCCAGTAAGTTAGGGCGCAATACTTTAGACTCTCGAAACTAAGCTTGCCTTTGAAAACTTAGTTTTATATTTGAAAAGGGTCTCCCGTCATTTGTCAAACGAGAGATCAAAACCCAGTAACTTAGGGCTTATTTTCTCGAAAAGCCAAATTAGGGATATTGCCTCCATTTTAGGAAAAAGAAACTTATCTCGAAGTATCTAGATGTCGAGTCCAGTAAGTTAGGGCGCGACATTTCAAATTTTCGAGATTAAGTGCTTTGTTTAAAATTTGAATTGCGATTTGAAAAGGGACATTCCGTTGTTTAGCTTAAGCGAGGAAAATCGGAACCCAGTAAGTTAGGGCTTGATTTTCCCGAATTGCTAATATGGAATATTGGTCGCTATATAAAAATCGAGATGTCGGGGAGAGTTAGCATGAAAATGTGAAAACACGATGTTAAACATGAAAGAATAAGAGAACACATATACATATGAGTAAAGATGATATATAATATATTGGAAGTATTACGATAGTAATAGTAGTAGAAATAACGACAAAATGATAACAATAATGAATGCTAAATAATAAAAATATATATATAGATGTATAAAACAATGATATAATAATAGTAATAATAATAATATACAAATAAAAATAATGATAATAATAATAGATATAAAATTAATGATAGTAACGATAATAATAATAAAAAGGTAGATTATATAGAAATAATGATATAATAATGACAAGAACAATAAAAGTAAAATAATAGTGATAATAATAATGAAATAAAATAAATGGTAAAATGATAATAGTAATAATACTAATAATAATAGTATAGCGTAATAATAATAACAATAATGTTAAAGAAAAATATTAAAAATAATGACAATAACGAAATAATGATGAAAATAAAATAATAACAATCATAATATAATAACAATAATAAAATAAAACAATGATGATAATGAAAATAATAATAATGATGATAGACATAATAAAATGATAAGGATAATAATAGTAACGTAATAATAGCGAGAGTGATATTAATAACGATAATACATATAACATTAGATATAAAGAAATAAAATAAAAAATATTGATCTTATAATAAATAAGTAAAATAATCAAACAGGATGAAAATTGAATCAAAAACAAAGTGTTAAAGCGAATTGAAATAAATAAAAGAGGGAGGACCTTATTGAAACCGCGTAAAAGGAGGGGGAAATGGAAATTATTCCTTCTTCCGTAACGCAATCTTGACAAGGACCAAAATGAAAATAAAATAAATTATTGGGTGAAATTTAAAATAAGGAAAATTTGGATATAAAACAATAAAAAGCGGAAGGGTTAAAAGTACAATTAGCCCTTCCTTCAAAAACACGCGGATCCTAGGCTTTGGGTCGGGTCAAAATCGGGTCGGAGGCAAAACGACGTCGTTTTGGGTGTCTAAGGCCAGCCCCAAAACGACGTCGTTTTGATGGGCTATTAAGGCCTAAAACTCGAAAAAAAATCATTCTCCACTCCCTTTAAAAAAAATTTCTAATGACTTTCTTTTCTCTCTGCGGTCGGTCTCCTAAGCCGCTCGATCGTCCTCCGCCACAGTTCAAATATCGTCGGCGTCATGCAGTGGCGAATTTCGACAAGAGGGTAAAATTTGTATTTTTTTATCCTTTTATTTTTGACACTATATATATATATATATATGTATATAAACTGCTTTTTTTAAAGAAAGTAAAGAAAATAAGTTTATAAATATAGTTTGAAAAGGGATAAAAGAAAAAAAGAACATCAACCTTAACACTTTGTTCCCTTTTTTCTTCGATTGCCTGTTGTATGCTTTGTATTAATCTCTATTTTTGTATTGATAAAAAAATGGCCGAATCCCCCTTTTACAATCGGTTTAGTGTGGCTTATATAGCCATTTTACACCAGCTTATTTTATTCTTTATTGCTGTCCTTTCTTCTTTGACGTTTTGCAGGCTTGGGCGGTGCTGAGCGCAGTGGCCAGTGGTGGTGGCAGGCAAGTGGAGCTGGCAAGGTCAGAAGGCCAGGAGTCAGAAGGCCCTACGTGCGACCCACCTAGGGTTTTGGCTTTTTCTTTGTTGTTGTTTTTTCTGTTTTAGGGTTTTCATGGGCCCGGGCGATTTTGGGCTAATTGATTTGGGCTTCTGAATTGGGTTTGTTTAATTATTGGGTTGTAATTAGCTGTAATGGGCCCCGGGCAATTTGGGCCTTCTACAATAAGTTACAAGGTTTTGGTTTACGGTATTTAAAGTTATCTCTGATGATAAGATTATCGAGTGAAAGCTTACTTAGTATATTATTGAGTAGGTTATATTACCTTATTTGGTTCATTTAGCTAGAATGTAAATTTTTGTTATTTGATTGACGAAATATAAGATAACTTATACGCACATTTTATTAAATTATCCTCATAGAATTTATTTTATTATTAAATGTAATATAAGAATTAAATGTTAATTTTCACCAATTAATATAAATATAGTTAAAATGCTAGTAAAGAATATATCAAATAATTGGATAATTTACTTAATTAATTATTATTATTTCGTATTGATTTAAGTAAACTGAAGTAAAGTCATTAAAACAGCAAGTAAAATTGTTGAAAATGTCGGAATAAATGTAACATTACCTAAAGAAGATGTGATATTAAAATTATTTTATACTTCAAAATGTTGACACTATTGAAAATATAAATTTTATTCAATAAATTTATGAATAAAATGTAATTTTGGAATCCAAATGTGAAAAATACTATGTCAGAATCTCAAATTACCCTTCAAATTTCGTTTGATTAATATTTAAAATATCTTTTCCAAAGCTAGCCAGAGAAGATATATTCGAATTAACTTACATTTTAATAGAATTTTAATATATTTGAATATTCCAGTAAATAATTTAAATACTTTAAATTTAAAACTTAGTGTTATTGATAGTCATATTTGTTGAGGAAATGTTGGTTTCACCTTGAGAGAAGTATTTTTGAAGTATCGTTTGGGGAATTGATGGGTCCTTCTACGATGGAGGTATTATGTTTGGGTGTTTGTGTTCGATTTTATCCTCAAGTTTTGTCTCCCAACTCCGTGAAGAGCCTTAATAGGTTCACGAAGTGGGAACGATTTATCTACCAATGACATGTGAGCATTTGGCCTCAATGAGTTTCAAACCCATGCCATTATATGGTATTAGTGGGTAAGTTGTATAAGGGCATGGGTTTGAATCTCATCAAGGTCAAATGTGAACATTTCTTTGGCGGGTGAGGTGGTCACACTTCGTGAACCCCTTGAGATTCTATGTGAAGTCAAATGATAAAACTAAATACAGACACTCTAAATTAGAGGTGATCATGGGCCGAGTCGGGTTTGGACGAGTCCCAATAGAATTTTAGGCTCATTTTTAGGCTCGGGCTTGGCCCAACCCAAAAATGGGCCTAATATTTTGCCTAAATCGACCCAGATAAAAAATGCTAAAACCTGAGCCCGACCAAACCTGCCCATATTAATTTTTTTATAATGTTATTTTCATATAAAATCGAATTTAAAAAATATAATACATCAAATACACTAAAAATATTAAAATAAATGTTTCCCAACAAATTGAAAATAAATTTAAAAAATATTTTTACTTAAAATAACACTAAAATAGGTGTAACTAAATGTGTTCATGGGCTAGGCCCAACCAAAATATTAGGCCCATTTGCTAAGCCCGAGCTTGACTTAGCTAAAATGAGCCTAAAATTTTTCCTAAGCCCAGCCTGGATAAAAATGCTAAAACCCTAGCCTGCCCTAACCCGCCTATATTAAATTTTTTTAAATAATTTATATATATATATATATAATACATAGAAATACTAAAAATATTAAAATAAATATTTCTTAACAAATTGAAAATAAATTTTAAAAATATGTATACTTAAATAACACAAAGATAGATACAACTTAAATATAGTGAAACAAAATGAACAATAAAACAAGTGTTATGCAATATCCAAACAATAACAACATAAATATAGTGAAATTGTAGTAAAATAGGTAGAAAACAATAAGAAAATAACATTAAAACAAGAAAAAAAAACAATAAATTTTTTTGCCCTTTTCTGAATTCAGATCAGGTCGAGCCCAAGCCAAAAATGTCTGACTCGAGGCTGGTCCGTTTTTTAAATGGGTGCCTAAACTTATTTTTTGTGCTTATATTATTACTTCAACCCTCCCACTTTTCGGGAGGGCCTTCGGTCGGGCTGAGTGGCACGGCCCACGAACAAGTCTAGGTATAACTTAACAAGCAAATTTCTCTAAAATAATAGTAAAATTAACAATAAAATAATAATTATACAATTCAAACAATAACAACAACAAAATAGTGACAATATAATAGTAAAATGATAACAAAACAACAACAAAACACAACGGCAAAACAATAGAAACATCTGCAAAACACAACAACAATTTTCTTTTTGCCAATTCGGGTTGGGTTGAGCCTAGAATAAAAAAGCTTACCCAATACCTGGCCTGTTTAGAAAGCAGACTTCTTTTTTTACCAAAACCTATGTTTTATCAAAAACTCTCCCACTTTTCGAACGAACCTTCGAACTGGACTAAATAATTCGATCCGTAATCAAGTCTACTCCAAATACAATAATCAACTCCCTAAACAACCCTTCAAAAATAGGAAGACCAAACATCCTCAACAAAATTCATATTTTAAACAAAGTTGAGGGATTTAAATAATATAATACTTTGGTCGTAACGAACAATAGAGATTTGACTTAATATTATTGAATTCATTTTGCTTCTCGAAATGGTGTTCCCTCTGACGCAGGTAATTTCAATAAATAGAAATGGACTTCCAACTTTATGAATTAAATTTTTTGTTGGTTGAGTCTTCAATGTCAAACTTGAATAAATTTGAAAAGCTTTTGTTTAATGAAACTCATACTTGTTTGCTGGGGTTCATCCTGCACTAATATTTTGGACATGAAAAGGAGAAAAAATATGAACAATATTTCATTTGCTTCATAGGTGTCAATTATATATTACTACTTCACTCAGGGGTGAAGTTAGGGTGCTGGCATGGGCTCCGGCCACCTCTAAAATATAAAATTATTATTTAGTTCGTTAAATTTTTTAAAAATTTTAAATTAATAAAAATAAAATTACATTTTGGCCCTCCTTAAAATTATAAAATTTAATTTAATCCTTTACAAATTATAAAGATATAAGCTATAAAAAATTAAAATTTCATCCGGTCTCCTTAAAAATTGTTCTGGCTTCGCCTCTGACTTCACTGAAAGAGTCCATTCTAATTTTATATGTTAAGATGGTGGCTTAATTTATGCAATATTATTTATTTATCAGATACTAAAATTATATACAATATTTTCTAACGTCAAATAAATTTCAAATTAATAATATTAAATAATTTTGTGATGGTTAATTATTTCATTAATAACTCTAAAATAAGATTATTACCGCCATTAGAGAAATTAACCATTATTCCACCGTTAAATTTAACGGAATGCTCTCATCTCTTTTTTCAATTGTTTTTTTCATTTTTTCCTTCACCACCACCTCCCTTAAATATGCTGTCGCTTCTCCTTTGAACCTATAAGATTAATTTTCTCAAAAATATCCCTAAAAACTTGTGAAATCACTCTCAAAGCTTTACAATTTTCGATTTTCTTTCTAATAATCAGTTATAAATTACGATATACATTTTAAAAATTTAATAAAGAACTCAACACCTAAAATTTTGAGTACTGTTTAAATTTTATCCACAACAATTAGAAAATTAAATTATAATGTTACAGTTTAAATTTTGAGTTAAATGCACCAAACATCTCAAACTATGACTCTCATTGTAAATTGGTTTTCAAACTTCAAAACTTTCTATTTATATCCCCAATCTGTCGATGTTATATCAATCAAATCCTTCCATTATCAATTCCCAAACTTTTTAATTTGTATTCTCTTGTGATACACGGATCTAATATTAGTTTTAATTTAATATTTTTAATGATTATATTAAATCAATGTTTCTTAACTTATATTATCGGTCAATCATTTAAATATATGGTCTTATTTATATAGTAATGTGAGTCAAAGCACCTAATAACCGCGTATTTGTGGAAGATAAAACAAAAAATGGTTCAACCGATAACAATCAAGCAAAATGGTAGGTTCTACACTCCCCCAACTACCAGTTTAACGATAAGTCAAAGCCTTCTAGAGTCTTGACCACTCTTTCATAATTAATAGGTATAATATTAATATTAAGATCAAGATTTCACTTAATTAAATTAACTTTTAATTTTATAATATTCAAATTATTAAATATTAAAATATAGTTTTAACATTTATCAAATTAAATTTATATTTTCTAATATAATAAGAGTTAATTACATTTATTGATTAGAGTAAAATAAAGATAAATATAAAATTACAAAAATCAAATATTAACAATATTAACATTAAAATAATTTAATTTTAAAAATATATATATATAAGAAACAACATGTAAGAAATTATTAATAATATTATTTAAATTATAATATATTAATATTAATATTCAAACTATGATTTTTTTATTATTTAAATATTACTTATTTTTTAAATTAAATAACATTAATATAAATAATTCTAATTTAGTTTAATATTTTTAAAACTATTTTGTAATTACATCAATTTCTCAGTTTATTAATGAATTTTTAAGAAATTCATTTAAATTTTAAATAAAACTAATATTATAAAAATATTATAAATTGAATATGTACAATAGATCTGTGTGTCATACAGGAATACAAATAGGGCGAATTTATAAGAGTAGACAGGGGTCTTGCCCCCTTCCTAAAATGAAAATTATGCAATTTAGCCCCTTTATGCATAATAAAATTTTAAGTTAATAAAGGTAAAATTGAAATTTGGCTCTTAAAATGAAAAAAAAAATTAGTCCCTTTAAAATTGATGAAATCATAAATTAATAAATGATAAAATTATATATTGACCTCTCAAAAATTTATAAATCAGTTCTGACTCACTAAAAAAATTTCTAAGTTTACCCCAAAATTAGTAATATCTATAATTATAATTGTCGAGACCATTTTTTTGTTTGGAAAACGGGCCGACTTTTAAAACGAAAATAGAGTCGCCACCAATCTTTTTTGAAGTGTAATTGGGTTACCTTATAAAACATTTTTGGTCTATGAATTTTAAGAAAACAGGTCCGGGAGTCGGTTACGCACGAGGAAGGATTAGCACCCTCGCAATGCCCAAAATTGGTACCTTATTGATTGCTTAATGTCCTAATATCGAAAATTGGAAGAGATTTTAAAATACGAATCCTTGAGAAAATTTTTGGATAATTCGAATTGGATATCGAAATTCTTTTGTTCCGAAAGAGTGAAATATCACATCGAGTACGTTAGGATACGACGTTTCAAACCCTTAACACCAAGATCATTTCATGATTTCCAAAATTCATGCATTGCAATTTTAAAAAGGGTATTCTATTATTTGGCCAAACGAAAAAACCGAAACCCAGCACGTTAGGGGACGATTCCTCGAATTTCCAAACATGAAATATTGCCTTATTTTTGAAGTTAAGAAAACCCGGACAAAATCTTAAAGGGATATTTAGTCATTTAGACAAACAAAAACCGAAACCCAGCACGTTAGGGCACAATTTCTCGAACTTCCAAACACGAAACATTGCCTTGTTTTTCAAAATCCTTATCTCGAGATAACGAAATGCCACATCCAGTGAGTTAGGACACGAAAATTTTAAATTCTCGAGAATAAGCTTTTATTTAAATTTTAAAAAGAAAGTAATAGGTTCTTTAGACTTGAAGAGAAAAATCGAAACCCAGTAAGTTAGGGTACGATTTCTTTCGAATCTTAAAACGCGGAATGTTTGCTTATTTCAAAACGAAAATTTTAATGCATCTAGTAACATGTGATTTGATTGTAGTAAAATGGAAGATGGGATATAGTACAAATACATAATAGGATAGAAATAAGGGTAATAACGTAAACAACAAAAATAAAAGCAGAAATAATACAATAAAATAACATTTAAAATCAACAATCTATACTGAAATAATTAGAAAAATGATAGATAAATAAAAGAAAATAATAGCAAAAATAAAAGTTAATGGTAAATCAATAAATAAATAAATACTATATGCTAATTTTTAAAAAAATAATAATAATATAATGATAATAAGTAAAATAATAATAATAATAAAAAATATATTAATAAACAAATAGTAATAGTAAAAATATAAAAAAAATAGAAATAATAAAAATTACGATAATAATGTTGAAAATAAAATAATAATAATAATAATAATAATAATAATAATAATAAACACAACTATAGGAATAATAATATGTATACAAAAATAGTAGTGATAATAATAAAATAATAGTGGTAACAACAACGTAAAAGTAATAGTAATACTAAAATAATAACAATAATAATAATAATAATATAAATAATAATAAATAAAAAGATTAATTATAGTAAAAAAGAGATAAAAATAATTTTAATAAAAAGAATAAATAAAAGGAAAAAGAATGTAATAGTGACATATAATAATAATGAATACAATAATAAGATTATAAAACAATAATAAAAATGACCAATTAATCAATTAAATGATAAAGTAGCCAAAACAAAGGGCCGAATCAAATTTAAAACGAGAGTTTAGGGCAAAATCAAAAATAAATAAAAGGGGAAGGATCGAACTATAACACTCGAACGAAGTGGAGGGACCGGGAAAGTAAATATCCCCTCCCTCCAAAACACATCACCTTGCGCGGGATCAGATTAAAACAGAAGGAAAATCATAGGGCCAAATTAGAAATAGATAAAACTTAATTAGAAACCCATAAAAACACGGAAGGGCCTAGAGCGCAATTAACCCACCCCAGCAAAACACGTGGATCCTCCCCTTAGAGAGGGTTGGGTCACGGGTCAGAGGCCCACAATGACATCGTTTTGGCCTCTAAACCCAACTCTCAAAATGGCGCCGTTTGGTTTAGCTATAAAAGCTAAAATTTTTCCAAAAATTTCATTTTCTTCTTTCTCTTCAAAAAAAAAATATATATCAAAGCTCTCTCCAATCTATCCCCAAGCGATTTCCGGCAGGCCCTCCGACAAGGCTCCGGCATCGATCGCCGCACGGTGGTCTAAAATCCAATATAGGTATATTTTTTTACATATTATATCTATGGGTTTGGTTTTAAAATGAAAAGAAAAAAAAAAAACAGATTTGAAACAGGAAAAAAAAAAAGAAAAGAGAAAAGAAAAAATCAAAACCTTGTCGATTTGTTCTGATTTCTCGTAAAAATATATTATTTGTGTGCTTTCAAAAAAAAAATCCCTCTTACTTTTCTCGTATCTATCCCCAAAATCCCCCTTTTATAGAATTCTATTTTTGCTTTTATAGCCTAAAATCCCAAAACAAAATATAACCCACTTTCTTTGCTATGTTGGCCCCTTTCGGTTATTTGTTTTGCAGGTATAAACGACATAGAGACGCACGACGCGGAGCTGCTGGAGACGTGCAGCTTGAGGGGTTGTCGTGGCTGCTGGCGGTGCAAGGATACCTTAGAAGTCTCTAGGGTTTCCTACTTGCTAAAGAAATTTGGTGTTTGGGCCCTATGATGCATTGGGCTAATTCTTTTTTGGGTTTTGGGACATGGACTGATTTTAAATTTTTGGACTTTGTTATTGTTTATTTTGGGTTCAAAAATGGTTAATGGGCCCGGGCAAAATTTGGGCCCTACAGCTGCCCTCTTTGCTCGTTGTCGTGTAACGAGAATAGAGCAAAGACTTTAAAAGGCCAATTTTCCCGGCCTTGTCGAGTCCGAACTTTTGATGCTTTTTCTTTCAAGTGGCCTCGCTTTAACCCATTGCTTCCTTAGGGGAACAAAAATTGTTGTTCTAATCCGCTCCAATGCTATTTTATGGAAATAAGATTTGTCGAAATTTGATCTGCTCCACTACTTTTTAGGGAGATATGATCTACTATCTTTAGCTTGCTCCACTCTTGCTCAGTGGAGATAAAGCTACAATCTTCAGTCTGCTTCATTGTCGATACATGGAAATAAGACTTGTAATTTTCAATGTGCTCCACTCCTGCTCAGTGGAGATAAGATCTACAATCTTTAGTCTGCTGTATTGCCAATACATGGAGATAAGACTTGCTGTCTTCGATCTGCTCCACTCCTGCTTAGTGGAGATAATATCTGCTATCTTCAGTCTGCTCCATTGTCGACACATGGAGATAAGACTTGCTGCCTTCGATCTGCTCCACTCTTGCTCAGTAGAGATAAGATTTTCTATCTTCAGTCTGCTCCATTGCCGATACATGGAGATAAGACGTGCTGTTTTTGATCTGCTCCACTCTTACTTAGTGGAGATAAGATCTGCTATCATTAGCCTGCTCCGCTCTGCTCAAGGAGATAAGGCTATTGGTCTGAATCTGCTCCATTGCCGATATATGGAGATAAGATTTGCCCACATCTATAATTTTAATCAATTTTGCTACATCGTCTTCTAGGGAACCTACCTGTAGAATTGATTTCATGGGGTCTATGCTTATGCCAAATGATTAGGATGTCATGATCGAAAAATGCTCCTAACCATATGTATTATGAGTGTTATATGAATAGATGCAAAATGTCATGAGGATGATCCATTTTTTAACATTTGGGTTGCCATTGCTCGCTGTTTGTTAAGGTGGTATCCCTGACATATGTCTCCTTATTCAGCTGATATTTTCAATAGAGAATATGAAGATGTCGCCATTGCTTAGACCCTTATTTCTCAAGCGTTCCCAGCCCTTTAAGCTTGGTGAGTTCTAAATAATTGTCCTGTTTCAGATTCTTGTATTATTTAGAGACTTCCATAGTAATATGCAAAACTTCTTTTGTGAAAGCATTATCAGTTTATTAATCATTATTTCAATATAAAATGCTTGAAAAAGATTATAGAGATGAATAAAACTGAAATTTATTCGGGACTAAAAAGGATTGAACCAATGGAACAAATTTTTTGCTAAGGTGCAAAAAAAGAGTAAGGGTGGAATTGGTGCCCCAGATATCATAGCCTGAGCTTCTCTGTTCAAACTTCTTAAGGACCATTTTAAGTTTAATATGTGTTCAGGGGATCTGGAGTACTTTGTCGATGCCCCAAGACGTAACATACTTCCTCATTGTTAATTCAAGCGTAGCAAGACTACTGTATGCTCCACTTTTGATCAAAATTTGAGCCGCTTTTTTCGGGTTTTCGATTCAAAGCCCTTTTGGTCTCAAGGCGCCCTTTGCGGGTTTTCACCTTGGCCTCTCCGTTATTCGTTTTTTTAGAAGGTCTCAAAGCACCCTTTGCGTGTTTTCGCCCTAGTCTCTCCCTTTTTGACTGAATCTGAATTCACCGCATTGAGCATATCTTTGTCCATGTCAATGCTCCTTTAAAATATGGCTTCTTTACTACATAAGGTTTTTCCCACTTTGGCATCCACTGAAGTACCTTTACGTGAGAAAGATTATTTTTTACGATCATAAGATTCTCTTGGGTGAACCTTTTTGTCATAAACTTGTATCATCCATTTTGGGTGCATCCGACCATGATGAATACTTCTCGGATTCTTAATTCAATCAAAGCTCGGAGAAAAGAGATTTCAACTTTCAAAAATTGTTTCCCTTCCCTAAACCAATAGAAAAGGTGTTGTTCCGACAAAGGTCTTGGCTAACATTTGAGAAGCATAGAGGGTAAATGGTAACTTCTCTATGCCAATCTTTACAAGTCTCAATCATCTTTTAAAATCTTTTTGGATGGTTTCTTCTTCTTCTTCTTCTTCTTCTTTTTTTCGAATTCGAAATTAAAATTGAAATTGAAATTGAAATTTAATTTGATAACTGTTGACTTTGTAACTTTGGCATATGAATCGACCTTCACCCTCTTAGTAAAGTAGTTGACAATCACGAAGATGAATTGGTGTCGACTAGATGCTTTTGACGAGATCGTCCCCGTAACATCTATGCCCACGTATAGGAAAAAAAGAGGAAGCACATAAGTCTTGTTTTCCTTAATTTGGCATTTACGGCATAACTGATATAATCTTCCTTTCATGTTAGACCAGTAGTACCCGAACCTTATAATTGGCCTGGCTATCAGAAAATTAATAGCATATGCCTTTCTAAACACTCTACAGCATCCTCACCCCTAGGCGTATCTTGATGCGATCATGCAAAGACATCTTTGAATTCTTGGAATAACTCAATGACGTCTCGCTTTGTTTCTATGTGAGCTAGGCTTTGATCTTCACTCCTTTCCTAGACTCGCAATGTCCACTAACCCTTTGTACGGTAGAGTCTATTTTTATCTTATTCTACCATATTTAACAAATCAAAAGATAAGTTATAACCTTTGTCATCTTCAAAATTCTTAGATCCTTTTATACCCATATATCATTCAAAAGGGAGTCAGCAATAGCGTTGCTCCTGTCTTGATATCTGGGGACCTATTGTAGGTACGAAGGTAAATTCTAAAGAATAAATGATTCTAAGGATGATTATTTATATAGTATGATTATGAATGAAATGAGAGAATAAAAAGAGAAAAAAATTGCCCACAACAATGCATTTTTTATTAAAAATAAAGATGTTTGAACATGAGTCTATTTCACGAAAGATTCTTATTGTTTCTAGGCTTAACAGGACAAGTGTGTTTTGAACATTACTTTGTGTTAGCTCTAAAAATTACAGGAATTTCCTCCATAGTCCAGTTGTTTAGAACACTTCCAAGCTCATAGGCGTATGCCTACTAAGTTTCCTTCCTTCGATCCCTCTTCAAATACGACGTTGATGCTCACAGTTTTCAACATGTCTTCAGCCGTTTCTTTATTCATGTTCTCCAATCTCGGATGGACAATTCCTTCCAATACGAATGCATTGGATATATAGGGAAAAGTCATTGATCCCCATTTGACCTCAGCGTCCTTCTCTGCCGACTCTCCTCCTATGGTGCACACGTTTTCTCCTTCAGAAGATTCAAAGAACTCCAGCTCTTTGTTATCCATTAACCCTTGCACTAAGGCCCTGAATTCGCTACATTGCTGGATCTCATGGTCTTTATTATTGTGGAACTCACAGTAGTTCCTCGCATCCCAAAATTTGCTCCCCAACCCTTGAGGAACTAAACTTTTTCTCGTATTTCCTTCCAAACCTCTCTCAATGGGGCTCTTATTTCAACAACATTCCGTTTGATTCTCCTTCCTATTTTTCGACTATCGTATTTACCCTTTTATCCATATGACCGGGTAATAGATTTCCCACACCAGGTGCGTCGTCGAATTTCACAACACCCGCTTCAATAAGCCTTTTGACTAACCTTTTCAATGAGGTGTAGTTTTTTATCGAGTGTCCTACAATTCTTGCATGGTATTCACACTTAGCATTTGTGTCATACCACTTAGGATATGGGGGTTACAACGGTTTCAAGTAGAAATGGGCTACAATGTGTGCATCGAACAAATTTTTATACAACTCCCTATACGTCATTGGTGTGGGAGTAAACTGGAACCTCTCTATATTTTGCTTCGTGTTGGGCTCCTGCTTGGGTGAGGCTTGCGGGCCCGTGGCCACCGCTCTCGGTTGATTTATCGTGATTAGTTTTGCATAAACCCTGCTTATATTGCCAACCTCGTTTTCTCTTTCTTCGAGGCTGACCTTCTGATACTTTCCCCAACTTCTATTTTTTCGCACATTATTGCATTCTCTATCATTTCTCCGGACATGACTATGTTCGCGAAACTCTTAATTGTACTTCCCAACATGTGATTAATAAAAGGTGCCTTTAGGGTATTGAAGAAGAGCATAGTCGTTTCTTTTTCCAGCAGCGGCGGTTGGACTTGTGTAGTAACTTATCTCCACCTCTGGGTATATTTCCTGAAACTTTCGCCCGACTTCTTCTCCATGTTTTGTAGTGTGATCCTGTTAGGCGCTATATCAGTCACATGGCCATAATGTTTCATGAAGGCCTGTGCGAAATTCTTTCATGATTTGATTTGAGTACAACTCAGCTGATTGTACCATTTTGCTGTGGCCCCAGTCAAACTATCCTGAAAACAGTGGATCAATAATTGGTCGTTGCTGACATATCCCGTCATTCTTTGACAGAACATTGTAATGTGGGCCTTAGGGCAGCTGGTCCCGTTATATTTTTTGAATTCTGCCATCTTGAACTTTGGTGAGAGTACCAGATCTAGGACCAGACTTAACTTTTTAGCATCTACCTCGCATTGGTAATCAACGCTTTCCAATGCTCTGAACTTCTTTTCCAACCATTTTCATCGATCCTCAAACTCCTTTGGGAGCTCCGCCTTTGGTTTTTCTCCTTCCGCTACATCATCGAAGTCAGAGACCATTGGTTTTGCCAAATTATCTCCGGGGTTGGAGCTCGAGCCTGTCGGGAAATTTGCCGGTGCTGAGGTACAGGATGGATATTGGGATTTGATGTTGACGGATACTCTTGGTGGTTGTATCTGAGAATTTACCAGGGTCAAGCCTAGAGGATAAGCAGAATCTTTATTATCATCTCCGGTATCGACCATAGGGCCTTTTTCCTTTATCATGCCCTCCAATCAACAATTGCGTTAACTAGCTTATCATGCTTCTCTGGGATTCCAGCATTTGATCCCTCATGTCCTATTAGATCTTAGCCAACTACTCTTGCATCTGAGCTTGCAGTCGATCCTACATCTCCTTTTGCATCTGTTCTAATCTTTCTAACCTTTGATCCATAACTTTAGTTTTTCTTCGAGTGTAGTAGCGATGTTCCAGGGTAACTATAATATGATTTCTAGTTAATAGGGTTCTTTTATGACATTCAATGCATATGATGCGATGTAATGCAAATGCATGATATGTGATGCAAATGCATGGATGCAAAAAAGAAAGAGAGGCGTTAATTCTAAATTCAATTCTATTAGAAGAACTTTTCTAGAAAATAAATTTCTTCACATAAAACGGATTACATATGCGACTTTGTCCTCGTAGTCCGGTGAAGACACCAATCTTTTTCTTCATATCCGGATGTTACGGTCGTGTCCCATGGACTTTCTCAATAGATGTCTCTTCTAGCTCCTTGTTACTTGATCTAGGCCGTGACTCTTCACTCACTTATCCTCTGCGATGCTCATAAGCTTTTTTTAAGAAAAATGAGACGTGATGACTCTCAAATAATCCTTGTTGGCTTGAATCCCTGGGCAACGAGGCAAAGTTATATACTATCAGTCTTTTCTCGTTGTGTACACTTGGACTATATTCGGACGAACGTATTATAACCTACTTTATCAAGAAATCCATTTTCCTATGACCAACACTTATATTTAGCAATCGAATATGAATCAACACCTCCTTTCTATGATGATGAAATGGAATGTAGTTATAAATAAAAGAAACATGTTAGTATCATATACAGATGGTAAAAATCAAACACCTATCCAGGTGACTGTTAGGGTTCAACATAGTTCTACCTAAAGTGGGGTCCTAGGGTTCACTATATGTGGTTTGGTTCTAAGGGAAAAAGGGTACCTGAACCAGTAGATTCCTCAATCCTCACCCATTATAGGCTCATACGGACCGAGTTCGATTCGAGGAATACATTTCCTATGGTACGCACGGAGATGAAAATCTCAAGAAGACATAGAATGCGGATGTATCCCGAAAGCAATCCACTATCCTGCACGGAGGTGAAAACCTCACGAAGGAGTAGCTTCTCACTCTCACTTAAAAGGTGTCACTACAAGAATATAGGGCTTTAGCAGAGTTTTTAGTGGCGTTTGGTTAAAAATGCCACAATAATTACACATTAGTGGCGTTTTAATCAAAACGCCACAAAAAACTGTACAATAGCGGCAATTTTCAGCAAAATACAGGTAAAAACTAAGAAATAGCGACGTTTTCTTAAAAAATGCCGCAATAAACTGAGAAATACCGGTGTTTTTTATAAAACGCCACAAAAGGTAGTGAAATAACAGCGTTTTCAGGGAAAGCGCCACTAAAGGTAAGATATAGCGGCGTTTGTAAAAAAACGCCACTAAAAATCTAATTATCTCAAAACTCAAACGGCACCGTTTTGTTTCCCGTTTAATAATTTAATATAAAACAATGTAAAAAGGCACAATAATAGCAGCGTTTTTACAAAAAACGCCACAAAAGGTCAGAGACATAGTGGCGTTTGTATGGAAAACGCCACTAAAGGTAAGCAATAGCGGCGTTTTACGTAAAAACGCGGTAAGTATCTAATTATCTCGAACCAAACGATACCGTTTTGGTTCCGCTAATAATTGAATATAAAATTGTAAAAGGCCCAATAATAGCGGCATTTTTTTTAAAAAACGCCACAAAACGTTGAGATATAGCGGCGTTTTGAATGAAACGCCACTAAAGGTAAGAAATAGTGGCGTTTTTACCACAAACGCTAACAATCTAATTATCTCAAAAGCCAAACGGTGCGCTTTTGGTTCCGTTTAATAATTCAATATAAAAATTGTAAAAGGCACAATAATAGCGGCGTTTTTATTAAAACGCATACAAAAATCAAATTGTTTCGAACTAGATCGGCATCGTTTTGGTCCTCGTATAATAAATCAATATAAAAATTATTTTATTTTGGGGTTTACTATTTAGGGTTTATGATTTAATGTTAATGGTTTAGGGTTTCAAGTGTAATATGGTATAGTTTAGGGGTTTACTAAGGATTTAAGGGTTTAGAGTTTTAGAATCTCTATTTAATGGTTTAAGGGTTTAGTGTTTCGTGTTTCAAGCTTATTTAAATATTTAAATATAATAATTAAATATTTATAATTAGGGTTTCGGGTTTAAAGTTTTAAGATTTATGATTTTGTATTTAAGGGTTTAAGGGTTGAGTGTTTATGGATTAGAGATATAAATTAAAAAATGTACATATATTTTGGGGTATAAAACCTAAACCACTAAACCCTAACCTTTAATCCACAAATTTTAAACCCTAAAACCTTTTAACCCTTAAATTATTAAATCTTAAACCTAAGTCCCAACTCTTGAAACAACGAGTTCTACACTTCAAACAAGAACATGACCTACATCATGCTAAAATTATTATCCAAATTAAAAAGCGGTGCAAGATCTAGTTAGCTTTGTTATCATCACCTCGACAACAAAGATAAATCTATCATTACTTCATTATAAAAAACATATAAATTTGACAACCTCTTGAATACATGGACACATTATGTCTATGTTGCGATTAATCCAACAAGCTGTGTCTATGATTTTAGGACATTGTAGGCTATATGACCCTTCAAAACCCTCCAAATACATGAAGAAGTGATGAAAAATTCAAAAATTTACTCATGTCAAACATGTACCCCTATCAGACATTCACATTATGTACTCAAAACAAAAACCCTAAATATGTACCCTAAATTAATATATATAGAGTTTAGGTACTTTAGTATGGGATATAGTTTAATGGTTTAAGGTTTAGAGGGTTTTAGGATAAATAGTGTCATTGTTTTATGGTTTAAATATCAGGGGATATAATTGTGGTTTTGAATAATTTAGACCATGGTTAAGGCTTAGGGGCTAGTGTTTTATGGTTAATTTATGGTTTAGAGGATATAGTTTGGAGTTTAGGATTATGGGGATATAGTTTACAGGTATAAGGTTTAGGGTTTTGATTAATTAGTGTTCATAATATTAGGTATTTTGATTATTTAATAATATTATAAAATGTAGAGTGTAAATGATACTTTATTATTAGTGGCGCTTTTATTAAAAGCATACAAAAAGATAGAATTACCGGCTTTTTTTGGAAGCGCCGCAAAATATATACATTACTGGCGTTTTTTAGGAAGCATACAAGGTTATGTCAATTAAACGACATTTATTAGTGGCGGTTATTAAAAGCATACAAAGAATAGTGAAAGAAGCGACACCATTTTACGTTCTAATTAGTGGCGCCTTTAATAAAACATACAAATATGTTCGTTTTATTGCATTTATTACTAGCGTTTTATCCCAAAACGCATACACGATTTGAGAAAAACATTGCGTTTTGATAATTTTTTAGTGGCGTTTTATAAAAACGCCATAATAGGATAAATTTTATGTTGAAACGACGCCATTCTTTTTACATCCATTTCGCATTCTCTCGATTTTAGCATATCCTAAATTTTCAAAGACTCGTCCAAATCCTAATTTCTCCTATCTCCCGATTTCTTATCTTCCCGATTTACGCTATCTCCCCAAATCGCTAATATCTTCATTCCTTCTATCAATCCCTCCGAATCCCAAAATTGTTCTTCGATTCATTCGTTCATTACCAAAACCAAAAGAACCCTAAAAAACCAAACGAAGACCATTTCTCATAAGGCTCTCAACTCAAAGCACTGCGTTTATTACCGAAACGAGAACCCATTGCCGACATCGAAAATGAGGCCCACGGCCCGACCCCATTCGCCTTCTAAAACCCATCTTTACGCCATTGCTTTGCTTTCCCCCATTGCCTTATCTCTGTCTGCTGCTTTCGCTCGTTTTGGTAATCTATCCAATATTGGCTGCTGCCTGAACTGAAGCATTTTTGCAAATTTGAAAGTTGGTAAGCTCTTTTATTTGAGAATTACAAGGTTAATATATGAACTAATTTAGCTTTGCATGTTTAGTTTTTGGGATAAAACGAAAATTTGTTGGAGAGATGTGAGAATTGGAAATGAAAAAAAAGTAGTATTATAATTAATTTCTGAGGGATGTAAGTTTGTATTTAATCAAATTAGGAGTAATCTTGATTGTTGATATCTGCTTGTTTGCATTTGTTTGGTTAATCGCGATTTGTAATTTGGTTATCCTAGACCTAAGCTTCAGCTTTTAAAAGGGACAAGTTTGTTATTTTAATGAATTTGATAGGTTAATCCTGTATTTAAAAGATTTAATTAAGGTTTTCTATTAAGATTTTTCCTTTTCCTTTTCTTTTTCTTTAAAGTATAAATTGATTACATACAAATGTTAGTATCGTTTATGACATGAAATATCATATAATACTATCTTTTTGGTATCTTGAGCGTGGAAAAGATGAGCGATGAAAATTAAATGACGACCATCGTTCTTTTTATAATTAATTGGTAGAAATTTTCCATTATTGACCATTTTTTACAAATTATATGCAGATTAATCGGTATAAGGGTGTCAATTACAAACATTTTTTTCCATTTTAATTCCAAATCATTTCTTTGCTTAAGAATGAAGAGATTTAGGAGCATGCTTGCTCGATTAGATTCCCATACTTTAGGCTCTTAAGCTTTATGGGATTTCGAATATAAATATTTTTTCGGTCAACTGATTTTGTAATTTGATAAGCTACAATTATCTCGCTTGTTTTCTCACTTTTCTAAATTGTTTGTTTGTTATTTTGTTTTCATGGTAAAATATATTATGTCATGAATTGTTTTTGATCGAATATTATGTTCACGATTATTTCCAAAAGTGGTCATGGGCAATTGGATCTTCGATATTCGATTGTTTATATAAGGTGTGTTACTCCTTGCTTCTTTCTTTTCACAGTAGTTGAATACTTTTCTTCATTTTTTCTTGTTAGTGATTTGTCTAGAAAATAGAAAAAACGAAATACACTTTTAATCCATCTTGATTCTTTCATAACCTATCTGCATCTATGTATAATACAATTTTAAAAAGCCAAATTTATTAGGAAAATTTTCTAACATTCTCTCTATCCACGAAAGTTAATATGAAATATATTAACATTCTTAGGAGGAAAATATGGTTCATTTTATTTTAAATCTTAAAACTTCCATTAAATCAAAATAGTTGTCTTTTAATTTATCACACAAGGACTCACCTCTCACTTTTTTATTTTTATTTTAAAGCAAAAGTTAAAAAAATATAAAAGATCATATTCTCATGTGATCGGCAAGATCGGTTGTAAGAGCTCGTAAATTTTATTTGTGATACCACGACACAGAATTGGACATTGATTTATCAAAATAAATCCCATTGGGCCATACTCCTCTTTTGTCAATTTCATGATCATAAATCAAAGTTAATACACCCATATTTTAATACTATCTTTGTTATATTATTATATTATATTAATTCTTATGGACTGTACAACAAAAAGTACATGCATTAATTCAGTATGCTAAAAGTTTTGATATGGCACATAAGGTTGATATTTAAAACTACCCAAAAAGGAAAAAGATGCAGGCAAAGGCCAATACGACTTGGGGGGTTGATTTTATTTTATTTTTAAATGAAATGTTCTCAAATTATTTATCATTAAGATGCTATCAATTATTTATGTCTGCAATAGTAAAATTCTTTTGATGAATGTACACTGCAATAGTAAAATTACTCTTATGTTTTATTATTTATTATATTTTTAATATAAAAATCAATTTTTTTAAAAAGTAATTTACATTAGTTAAATTTTTTTCCATCAAGATACGCTTGCGAGAATTTCCACCTTGACCAAAGACCTCTTTTAAATGCATGGTTAGATTCTGCTTGCTATTAGTAGTGTCTATAGTTCTTGTGGTTTCTACTACTAAAATTTTAATTTGGTTAGATCCTATTAATTATGCACTATACATAAAAGTCGTAAATAAAATTAATTCATGTTTTCCAATTATACATTAACCCATTTATTTCATATAATTTTCAATCTTAACAAACTTACAACATTATACATATAATAATATATTTACAACATCGAAATAACAAATTTTAATTAAAAACTTGAAATTAGACAAAAACAATAAAAGTGAACAATTTAAAGTAATTGAAGTGAAACTCACGCTACAAGCTATATTCTTCGATGAAACATTGAATGCTAAATCTCATCAAGACAAGAGACAACTATTATATCATTAACAATGATGCCAAGTGAAACAAACCCCAATTTCTCACATTTTATATGATATTAATGTCTACAAGCCCCTATCTTTTACTAAGGTTAAGATAAAAATGTCATTTCTAATCTTTTATAAAAACACAAACACCATTCTTACATTTTCTATCTTCCTCCTTTGCTTCAATACAGTTATTATACAAGGTTTCTTTTGGACAAGCTTTCTTTTAGACTTCAAGTACAGGTATATGCGTTTATTAGACAAGCTTTCTTTTGGACTTCAAGTACAGTTATTTTCATGGTGACTTGAATATATTCTCTGGTGTTTGGTGGTAGGATGTGGGACTAGTTTCTTTTCTGTTTGTTGATAGTTTGGTGCTTGACGACAGCTATAAACAACAAAATTAGATCTTGTTTAACTACTGTAATCTCAAATGTTGCTTTCCCCTTGAATTATTTCGTTTTTCCCACATCGATTGGATTTTGTTTTGTTGTTTATAGCAGTTTGAGTATTCGATGCTTAAAATGAATTGTATTTTATGTAAAACTTAAATTGTGGTTTCCATTGAATTGTTTCATGGAATTGGAATATGATTCGAAACTGCCTAATTTTGATAATACTTTTATAAATATATATGTATTTTTTTGTTGAGTATTTCTATTTTATTTTCATTTCGTTTTTTTTTTCATGCAGGAAATGTCCTCTGATTTTGGACAAAGTTTGAACTACGGATATTGCTCGTAAATATACTTTAAAAGGTGCGAAAATTACCTCTGATTTTTTTGTTGAGCATGAACAGTTGTCAAGTTGAGAGTTACTGCTGCCACTCTTTCTAAAATTTCAGCTGCTCCTGAACTCCTACAAGGCACTGGAGGTCTGTTTGATAACAGGTAATATTTTTAAAGTTAAGCCCTTATTATCAAATTTTCAGTTTCTGTCTGTGTGTTTGATACTAGTTGCTGAGAGCTTGACTATTTTGCAGACAATTTGTGAATGAAACTGCAATCGCTATAGGTGTAAAGTTAGTTGCTGAAAGTCTTGCGGTAAGATCAAATGATCTGCAAGTATATATTTGATTTCGTGTTCTTATTGCCATTCTTGATGAGATTGTGCTTGCAATGCATAACCCCTTGCCCCTCCTGTTTGTATGAGTTAGCATAAAGAAATATATGTATATAATATGTGAATGTATATAATATATGTATGCTTTGAAAATTAAAAAGTTTTATTAGTTATGGTTGTTTGGTTCTTTGTGATGTATTTCTAATATTCTTAACCACTTCTAGCATTGGTAGTTTTGAATGGCAGGTCATAATAGTTGGATAATATTACTGCCTTCCCGTTTATTTTGTTTTCTCAGTATATGTTAATCGAGATTGGTTTTATTTGAATGCATAATTTCATATGCTTGATTCCTTTTCTTTCCTTTTCATTCCGGCAAAAAGCATTGGAGGAGTGTAGGAGTGTAGGATCATCAATGATTCTCGATTTTATGTTTTCATTTCTATTAGATAACACTTGACTTACAAGTATTCTTAGTAATAGTAGTAGTACATATAAACGTAGCATATTTATTTATATATGGTTGAATTACGGATGTATTTACTGTTGTTCTTAAGGTTTTTATATTAGTTGTTACTACGATGATATTAAGTGAATATGCCATCTCCTTGATAATGTCAATAAATTATAGTAACATTCATCAATATATCGGTAATTCAAGTTAATGTTTTGTGTTAAAATAATAGAATTCAGTTTGTGCAATTGCCTTTTAGAAATTTTAGCTTCTTCTGGAACTTTATAATTAAGTACTTTTTCCTTGATTTACTATTGCCTAGTTTCTTGTTATTTTAACACAAAACATTAACTTGAATTACCGATATGTATTACTAGTTATAATTATAAACATATATTTTGATATACTAAATTATACATAACTATTGATACTATACTTTTTTTGTTATAGTCTAATAATATAATAATAGTTATATATATTAATATTTAGATAATATATTATTTAATTATATAAGACTGGTTGAATAATTATTATCATATATTATTATTAATTATATATTATTATTTATTGTTATCTTGGTTGAATAATGCTCTAAATCCCATACTTTCTACATTTGAAAGTTGGCATTCCAACTATATTATATAATGATATATCAAATCATATAGTATATAATATATTAATAGTTTATATATATGATGGAAGCGAGCACAGCTGAGCAAATTTCTCAGCTTAGAGCGGAGGCAGCAGCGAGAGAGGCGGAGCATATTACTCAACTTACAAATGGAGGCGGCGGCAGGAGGCGAGTAGAATGAAAGTATGAAGAACTCCAGTACAGATTGCAGACTATGATGCATTGTTCAATGCAGATCGCAGAGGCGCCCTTTAGACATTTGTTTTACTGTTGTAAGATTTTTTTTAACATTGTTGCAGTTAACATTATTGTAAGAATTGTTTGAATTATGCTTCATTTATTAATGAATATCATATATCTTTTATTGAATTTGAATTATCGTTTAGATTTAATGCTTTTGGTGAGATTTAAATGTTTTATTTGTTTGCTTGGGTTGGAATTATATGCAATTGTCACTGCTTTTGGTTGGTTTTAATGCGGAAGGGTAGGATATTGCGAAAAAAAAGACCGCAAATCTGTGCAAATTAGTGACGTTTTTGTTAAAAACGCCGCTAAAAGACCACACCTTTAGCGACGCTTTTATAAGAAACGCCGTTAAAAGACAACACCTTTAGCGGCGCTTTTATAAGAAACGCCGCTAAAAGGCCATACCTTTAGCGGCGCTTTTATAAGAAACGCCGCTAAAAGGCCACACCTTTAGCGGCGCTTTTATAAGAAACGCGGCTAAAAGGCCACACCTTTAGCGGCGCTTTTCTAAGAAACGCCGCGAAAAGGCCCAACCTTTAGCGGCGTTTATAAAAAGTGCCACTAAAGGTGGAAGTTTTAGTCGCCTTTTCAGAAAATGCCATTAAAGACCCACCTTTAGCGGCGTTTCTTATAAAGCGCCGCTAAAAGTCTAGACTTTAATGGTGCTTTTTCACAATAAACGCCGCTAACTTTTATGCCCTTGTTTTAGCGGCATTTTTTGCGGCGCTTTTGAGTGGCGCTTAGAAACGCCGCTAAAAGCAAAAAAAAACGCACCGAAAGTTTGTTTTGGTGTAATGTGTGACCACAACGGTCATGCAATATGATGCGAGAGTACTCTAGACACTTAAATCATAACGAACATATGACGTGACCCAAACTCATGCAATTTAAGAATCAAAATCAAATTTTAATTTTCAATAAAAGGACAAAAAAATAATCAATTCTATGGCTTGACTCTCTTATTGGTCCCCAGCGGAGTCGCCAAGCTGTCGAGACCATTTTTTGTTTGGAAAACGGGCTGACTTTTAAAACGAAAATGGAGTCGCCACCAATCTTTTTTGAAGTATGAATGGGTCACCTTATAAAACATTTTTGGTCTACAAATTTTAAGAAAACAGGTCCGGGAGTCGGTTACGCACGAGGAAGGATTAGCACCCTCACAACGCCCAAAATTGGTACCTTAATGATTGCTTAATGTCCTAATATTGAAAATTGAAAGAGATTTTAAAATACGAATCCTTGAGAAAATGTTTGGATAATTCGAATTGGATATCAAAATTCTCTTGTGCCTAAAGAATGAAATATCATATCCAGCACATTAGGATACGACGTTTCAAACCCTTGACACCAAGATCATTTCATGGTTTCCAAAATTCATACATTGCAATTTTAAAAAGGGTATTCTGTTATTTGGCCAAACGAAAAAACTGAAACCCAGCACGTTAAGGCACGATTCCTCGAATTTCCAAACATGAAATATTGCCTTATTTTTGAAGTTAAGAAAACCCGGTCAAAATCTTAAAAGGATATTTAGTCATTTGGACGAACGAAAAATCGAAACCCAGTACGTTAGGGCACAATTTTCGAACTTCCAAACATGAAACATTGCCTTATTTTTCAAAATCCTTATCTCGAGATAATGAAATGTCACATCCAGTTAGTTAGGGCACGACAATTTTGAATTCTCGAGAATAAGCTTTTATTTAACTTTTAAAAAGAAAGTAATAGGTTCTTTAGACTCGAAGAGAAAAATTGAAACCCAGTAAGTTAGAGTACGATTTCTTTCTAACCTTAAAACACGGAATGTTTGCTTATTTCAAAACGAAAATTTTAATGCATCGAGTAATATGTGATTTGATTGTAGTAAAATGGAAGATGGGGTATAGTACAAATACATAATAGGATAGAAACAAGGAAATAACATAAACAACAAAAATAAAAGCGATATAATACAATAAAATAACATTTAAAATCAACAATCTACACGAAATAATTGGAAAAGGATATATAAATAAAAGAAAATAATAGCAAAAATAAAAGTTAACGGTAAATCAATAAATAAATAAATACTATATTTGAATTTTTTTAAAAATAAAATAATAATAATAATAAACAAATAGTAATAAACAAATAGTAATAGTAAAATATAAAAAATAATAGAAATAATAAAATTATGATAATTGTAACACCCCAAATCCGGCCCAAACACTACAACCGGATCTGGTATGTCACTAAGGAAATTTTGTAAAACATATCGCATTTTCAGAAAAACATTTTGGTAAAGTTTAACCTTTTATTTGAGAAAAATTTATAATTTATAGTTTTAAATAAAATATGCCTTTATGAATTCAAAACCTAAATTTAAATACATGCCTTAGTTCAATTAAAATAAAAATTTAAATAACTAAAAGTAATGAAAGCCCGTAATAAAACAAAATATAAACGGTGGCCCATGGCCTTATTACAACGAGATTTAAAATCCATTAAATAAGAATATAAAATAATAACTAGAGTCTTTTTGCTAGATCCAAATGTTCTTTGCATGGCCACCTTGCGCCCCTCTCCACCCTCATCCGATGCACTAAATGCTACCAAATGTTAATTAATTGGTTGAGTCGCAAGACTCAGCAGCAACCCTCATGCACCATTAGATTTGGGCCTTAGCCCCATAAAACTAAAATAATCGAATTAATATACATAATAAAAATAATATGCAAGCCCAACCCAAATCCTAGGTTTCCATCCGCTACACGCCACCGTACTAGCTATTCACACCATTGGGGATTTGTACAATCAACCCACACCGCTACACACCTTGATGGCGGCCATGTCGCTCATCATCGATCATGGCCGTAGCCACTACATAAGATCACGGCAAAAGCCGCTATAATAGATCACAGTAAAAACCGCTACAATGCATCACGGTGAAAACCGCTACAACATATAACTTCCTCCTTTCATCAAACCCAACCCATGCAATCACAGAAAATAGGCATACACATATCATTTAATCAGAACATTCACTTAGAATGACAGGGATCACTAACCTGGTGATTTGCTTTACCCTCTTTGGGTTTCAAACGTTATGCCGAGATTTCGGCATTTATCAGAACATACAAGTCTTATAATCATGTATTTAACAAACAAATCTAGATGGTGTGGAAAGTTACACACCTGATATCGCAAAATCCAATATTCTTAGTCGATATCCTTGTTATCCCGATCTACAACTTTGCTCAAAAAGCCGAAAAGATGTGAAAATAGGGCCTCTCCTATATTCGGTCATGGTTAGTGTTCTACCCGATTTCATATATTTATAAATAAACCAATCTCCTTACCTTGAAATCCCGAAAATAACACGACTTGAGTGTTACTGATCTCTGACTTAGAGATCTAAGTGTTGGACTCTCTTCGATCCCGAAATGCCGAAAATAAAAACCCTTGATTAGTCACTAAATAACCATCACTAGGGACTTTGAAAAGCGGAGAAATATTGAAACTCAAAATCGACACCTACCTATTGTTTTCTTGATTCAACAAATGATTTTCTCAAGAAAATTTGGCAACTTCGGAGGTGAGATCTAAGAATTTCGATTTTAGAAGATTTAAGAATTGAAGAGATGGCTAAGAGAGATTTGACCAATGAATATTAAGGAGAAGAATAGAATAACGAGAGATGTGATTTCGCTTTTAGGATTAGAAGAAAAATAACAATAGAGGTTAAAAGATTCTACCAACTAGGAAATTTTAGAGAGGAAGAAAGGGTGAAGAAAATGGTGGTTTTCGCTTTTGAGAGGAATAAGATGAGAAAAGAAAATAAAAGAAAGGCTTCCAAAATTTCTAAGACACCCCTCTTTATATAGAAACCGATTCCTCCCTTTAGCAGAGATTGATTTTCAGCCAACATTGCCGCACATGATAGCTCCTATCCCTTTTCCCTTATCTTAATCTATTATATCCTCAAAAATAATCTTTATCTGCTTATTATCCTTAAAGACTAAATCCTAAATAATAGCCATTATCTGCTTATTATCCATATAGAATAAATATAATAAAATTCCCAAAAAATAGCCTTGTGCTGTTCACTTCCCTAATCCCTAATGCCAAATTTAACTAACTTAAATTAGAAGATTTGGGCTCCTTAAAACTTAAAATTTGGGCCCCTAACACTTAAATTAACTCATTCCACATATTCACCCATTAAACGATAGGCCCAAAAATTTAGGATGTTACAATAATAATGTCGAAAATAAAATAATAATAACAACAACAACAACAACAACAACAATAACAACAACAACAACAACAACAACAACAACAACAACAACAACAACAACAACAATAATAATAATAATAATAATAATAATAATAATAATAATAATAAACACAACTATAGGAATAATAATATGTATATAAAAATAATAGTGATAATAATAAAATAATAGTGGTAATAACAACGTAAAAGTAATAGTAATACTAAAATAATAAAAAATAATATATAAAAAGAATAATTATAGTAAAAAAAGTGGTAAAAATAAATTTAATAAAAAGAATAAATAAAAGAAAAGAATATAATAGTGACATATAATAATAATGAATACAATAATAAGATTATAAAAAAATAAAATGCCCAATTAATCAATTAAATGATAAAGTAGCCAAAACAACCTGAAAAGGGCCGAATCAAATTTAAAACGAGAGTTTGGGGCAAAATCAAAAATAAATAAAAGGGAAAGGATCAGATTGTAACATGCAAACGAAGTGGAGGGACCGGGAAAGTAAATAACCTAAATATCTCCTCCCTCCAAAACACATCACCTTGCGCGGAGTCAGATTAAAACGGAAGGAAAATCATAGGGCCAAATTAGAAATAGATAAAACTTAATTAGAAACCCATAAAAACACAGAAGGGCCTAGAGCGCAATTAGCCCATCCCAGCAAAACACGCGGATCCTCCTCTTGGAGCGGGTCGAGTCGTTGGTCAGAGGCCCAAAACGACGTCGTTTTGGCCTCTGAACCCAACTCTCAAAAAGGCGCCGTTTGGTTTAGCTATAAAGCTAAAATTTTTCCAAAAAATTTCATTTTCTTCTTTCTCTTACAAAAAAAAATATCAAAGCTCTCTCCAATCTTTGCCCAAGCGATTTTTATGTGCCCACCGAGAGGCTCGGACCGCTTCATGCCGTCGCCGTCCACCGCCAATATAGGTATATTTTATATGGGTTTGGTTTTAAAAATGAAGAGAAAAAAATAGTAAACATATTCGAAACAGGAAAAAAAAAAAGAAAAGAGAAAAGAATAAATCAAAACCTTGTCGATTTGTTCTGATTTGTGTTGATTTCTCCTAAAAATATACTGTTTGTGTGCTTTCAAAAATACAAAAAAAAAAAAAAACCCTCTTACTGCTCTCGTATCTATCCCAAAAATCCCACTTTTACATAATTCTGTTTTTGCTTTTATAGCCTAAAATCCAAAACAAAATATAAACCACGTTCTTTGCTATGCTGGCCCCCTTTTGGTTATTTTTTTTGCAGGTATAAATGACGTGGAGATGCACAACGGAGTTTGTTGGAGACGATGTAAACAAGGGGTTGTCGTGTAACTGACCTAATTTTCAGTGGTGTCGGAAACGGTGATTTGAGATCACTAAATCCAATAAGTAAAATTGAACAAGATAGTAATTTAATATTTATGAGTCAAGTAAGAATTTAGAAGAATTTGTGAATTGGTGAATTTGGTGAATTAAAAGAATTTATTAGGTCAAATAGGTCAAAAAAAGAGGTATCGAGACCTCGAAATTAAAAACTGAGCCATAAATATTTTTAGAAATATTTATGGAGTGTCATTAAGTTAGTATTAAAGTTTGGTTGAGAAATTTAAACGTTAGGGTAGTCAATTAAATAAAAAAGACTAAATTGTAATAAATGTAAAATTGCTAGAAAGATTAAATAGCTCAAGTGTTAAAAGAAAGAGGATTTAAAGGAAATTAAACCTAAAAGTGAATAGGTTGGACGGCAAGGCCAAGAAAATCACCAGAAAAATAAGGGAAATAAGGGCAAAATAGGAAATTTTACAATTTTAACATATAAAATAAGGACAAAATCGAAAAATCTAGAGATCTCTTCATATTTTCTCGGAAAAAAAGCCATAGGAGGTCTGGAGAAAGCTTTTTTTTCATATTTTTACATCATGTGAGTTTAATTCTTGCTTTTTCTTGATAATTTTTATGTTTTTATGACTTTTACAACTAGGTCCACTTATAGAATTCATTAGTTTTTGATTTGGTGGGTGAAATTAGAAGTTACCCTGGCTGAGTAAGGAATTTTATGATGAATTATCATGAAATTTAAATTATAATTTCATATTAAGGTGGTTTTATTAAGTGATTTTGATAGAAAATGGTATTTAGGACCTAATTGTGAAAAAGTTGTGAATTAGAGGTTGGTGTTGAAATTAAGAATATAAAATGTTTTGAAATAGTTTATGATGATAAAATGAAGTGTTAATTGAGAAAAATTAGTTCAATTGATGGGTGAATTGAGTAAGGACTAAATTGTAAAAACTATAAATTTTGGGATAAAAGTGCAATTTTGAAAATTGAAGAGCATAATTATGAAGTGAAATAGAGATGAAATAAATGCTAATGAGTGAAAATATTTTACATTATAGATCAAGAATCCAAAGAAGAACGAGGAAAAGAAAAAGTTGCGGAATAGTCCCTAAATTTTAATATCTTCTACAAATCAGCTGGGTAAGTTCGTATGGTTGAATTTACATGTCTATTTGTGAATGATTGAATGATATAATGTGCTATTAAATATGAATTTGTTGTGGGATTGTGAAAATTATGATATAATGAAAGAATAAAGGTAGTAATTCAAATTAGGAAAAAAAACGCAGGATTGAGTACGTTCGTATCGTGACATGCGATGAATTGACGGATAAGACCATGGTTGATCCATGGAAAAGTGTGAAACGTAGGTATGGTATTAACCATACTGAGTTGTGAAATGTAGGTATGGTATCATCCATACTGAGTTGTGAAACGTAGGTATGGTATTAACCATTCTGAGTTAAGAAACGTAGGTATGATATTTCCCATACCGAGTTGTGAAATGTAGTATGGTATTTCAATGAGGAAAACCATACTGAGCTGTGAAACGTGACACTGAGCAACGACGTACTCAAATTCGTAAGACGTTTCTTAATTTGATAATAAGTAATACAAGAGGAGTGAACCAAATGAAAGAGATTGAGTAGTGTTAATGTTGAGCTCAACTATGTGAAGTAGTATAGCAGTAGTTGTGAATGGTAAGGAACTTTAGTAAATGTTTTGTTATTGTTTGGAAATTTATGTTTGATAAGCATTTTTTTAAACCTATGAACTTACTAAGCTTCAATAAGCTTACTTGTGTGTGTTTGATGTTTTATGTAGATTGAATTTAAGGGAAGTTGGTAGATCGGATCATCACAACAAATCTCACTATCCAGATCAATTCCGGTAGCTTTTGTTTTACGTTTAAAGATTTATATGGCATGTATAGAGTTTAAATGAAATGAAGTAAAGATGTTATAAACTAGTTAACAATATTTTGTACTAAAACAGTTTTTGGTTAGTAGCAGTAGTTCGACTTTGAAAATTCACCATAAATTATGGAAATCTAATTAGAGATTTAATAATACATGAAATTAAATCCTATTGAATCTAGTTTCACATAAAAGAAACGGTGTAAGCAAAATACTTTCATATTAAGAGATATTTGAATTTTTGTGAGACAGGGTCAGAATGATATTTGAAGTCCCCTGTTTAGAATTTAGAAAATCATTTAAAATTGGACAAAAATAATCATGAGTTATAATTTATATGTATAGATTCCTTAGTGAGTCTACTTTCAGTAGAAATAAGTGGGAACAGCATATAAAAATTATAAATTTAGATAATTGATTTTTATTGAAGAGTGGTCAGAACCTTTGGACAGCAAAATAGTGGAGAATTTAATGAATAAACTGTATTAATTGGCAGAACCAAAAATTCTGAAAATTTTTATGGTGAGAAGATATATGAGTCTAGTTTCAGGAAAAATTTACGGATCTAAATTTTGATTTTTGTAACTCGAGTTATAATTAAATTAATGACTGTTGCGCAGATGGACAGATTTACTGTGAATGATGAAATAAAATTATTTTTATACCCGAAGTAATAAATTAAGTTAAATAATGCCTCGTGCTTGACTCCGACGACGGTCTCGAGTAAGTGGTGTTACATCGTGGCTGCTGGCGGCGCAAGGATACCCTAGAAGTCTCTAGGGTTTCCTGCTTGCTAAAGAAATTTGGGCCATTTGGGCCCTGCGATGCAGTGGACTAATTCTTTTTTGAGTTTTGCAACATGGACTGATTTTAAATTTTTTGACTTTATTATTGTTTGTTTTGAGTTCAAAAATGATTAGTGAGCCCGGACAAAATTTGGGCCCTACAATAATTATTACCTAAAATATACAATGCATCAAACATCAATCCTTAATATTATACTTTAATTCCATCCATCCATAATTTTTTTTGGGCAAATATCCCAAAAATACCAAAAAAAAAAATTACCGGAAGGACGTGTTTCAAAAATATTGACCGAAGGGCAATTTCCCAAAAATCGCGTCCACGCGGTAGCGTTTTTTGGGAAAGCGAAAAAAGCGTCCATGGGGAGCGCTTTAGGCCACCTCAAAGAAAAAGCTCCCACGAGGCGCGCTTTTCTTGAGGTGGCCTAAAGCGCCCCCATGGACGCGCTTTTAGGCATTTTTGGGAATCTTTCCGTCCACTTGCAATGTGAAAATGAAATAATTTTTGGACAAGAGTCTCCGCAAAATAATTTTGAGGAGACGTTTGAACAAACCGTGGCCAAAACGCCTCACGCGTGGGCGCTTTTGCTACAAATGGTCTCCGCAAAATTATTTTGAGGAGACGTTTACAACAAACAAGGCAAAAAACGCCCAAATAGGTGCACTATTACCCGAGAATCGAAAAGCGCCCCACGTGGACGCACTTTTGCTACAAGATCTTGTCCGCAAAATTAGGCTATAAATCACCAAATTGCATTCTCGGTTAGCGTAAAGCATTCAAGCAAAAAGAAAAAAATTGAAAATGAGTGAACGATTAATGGTGTTATTTACTATGATGGTGAAGTGCGTGACACGAAAATGGTGTTATTTTCTTATCGAGAACACAATAGCGATTGAGTTTTAATCGAAACGTCGATTTGGTAGAACTTCGCAAAAGAATTAGGCGAAAATATTCTAACAACGCCAATAAAAGTTCATCTATTAAGTATAGATTTTGCGCTTCGGTTGATCCGGTGAGATATGACGATTCGACATCAAAGGTCCTCGAGCCTTGAGGCAATGGTGGAGACTCATTTTGCCGGTGGATCGCCTCTATCTCGAGTTATATGTAGAATTTTCATCTCCAAGTGATCTCGGCCGCTACCTCAACATCTAGTATCGTTCGAGGGAATACACGACCCCGTGTCGACACTGTAAGTGGGAGGCAAAACACGGAAGTGCCCGTGTGTGGTGGTAGTATGGAAAACATAACCCCGCACGACACTCGGTTGGTGGATGGGACATGCATATTCGCCAATCGACGTTGGATGACAAAAATACGTATTGGGGACGTCATCAACTTCTAGTGGATGGCAATCCACATACGATTGGAATCTTTACGAAAGATGTTTAAGGAGGATGATGTATTACCGACGGCATCCACCAATGAGGGCCCTCGTTTGTTGCGAGTTATGGAGGATCGGACGATGAATCCGATGTGGATCCACCTCGAAGCCGTGGCTGACGGTGCGAAGTTGGACTATTTTCCAACCGAGCCCATTCCAATTGTACCGGAAGATGTTGAGGGCGGTTCGACGAAGAAGAAGAAGATCCGCTATTCAGGCATACTCGCCTCAATAAGACATGCATAATGTCGATCTATCTCAAGATGATGCATTGGAGTTTCTGAACTACCACACCGGACGCGTGGACTGCACAAATTCTTCGTTGGATTCGGACCAATTAGAAGTTGGTAACCGCTTTCCAACAAGAACACTTTTCTTGGTGCATTGAAACAATACAAGATCGTGAACAGGGTTAACTACACTATGGTTAAATCAAAGCTCGATAGGTACGAGGCGAAGTGTCTTGTGCAAGACGGCACATGTGCATGGAAAATCATGGCGTCGTTGAGAAAAAGGACGGGATGTGGGAGGTGAAGAAGTATAAATGTTCCATACATGTCTTACTCTGTGCAAGACCACTATGTGTTCAATGATTTGAATAACACTAATATTATGTAATGTTGCATTATTTAACGTGCTTCGTTGATGGTTGTAACACAAGATCATCCGAGGATGGATTCGCACATGTTGGTGATTTAATAATCTCGACGGTGAAGGCCAATCCCAAAACTACTGATCTTTACCTTAATTGGCAATATTCGTAGCCAAATGGGGTACACGCCTCTCACGAAAGGCTTGGATAGCAAGCGAATGCGTTGGAAAAGTTGCACGTCGGTGGGACGCTTCATATAATGAAGTGTGGCATTGGTGTAAGGTGCTGAGAGATATGTCCCAGCAAAGACAATGACATTGAAACGGAACCGCGTACTACAACGATCGCTCGCTTCGTGGATGCGCAATGTTCAAGCGCTGCTCGACATTTAAGCAATGCCGAGATGCTTTTACATACCGCAAGCCATTGGTACAAATTGACGGTACCTTCATGTATGGTAGATATACGATCGCTATTGCTAGCTATGGCACAAGACAATTGTGGAGAATCCTTCCATTATGCTCGCAATAACACCAGGGGAGTCAGCTGATGACTGGGACTTCTTCCTATCTAGGTTAAGGAGGCATGTCTGCCCTCAACCTGACATATGCGTTATATCGGATCGGGGCCCTGGAATACTTGCGGCAATAGAACGACAGGGAAGCATGTGGCATCGCACACACCATCGATATTGCCTGAGGCATGTGGCATCCAACTACTATGGGCAACACCGATCTAAAAGACAGAAACGGCAAGTGACCGATATGGGTATGAAATTTCTATTAATATAATTTCTTTTGAAATTTTCAATTTATTCGCAATTGAATAGTGGTATGTAATATTCGATATCAACGATATTGGCGGTGGTACGAGATCAATAAAGACCGCTTTCACGAGATGTTGGCCGCTTATGGAAGATAACGCCAAGGCGCAGAGTACCGCAATATTCCTTTTGAACAAAGGACACAAGCATATGATGACGGCTCACGATATGGTCATATGACCACAAACCCGGCCGAATGCATAAATTACATGCTAAAAGGAACCCACATCTCGCCGACATGACGGTTTTATGGAGACATATTTTCGCTTAGCAGCACTATTTCAAGAGAGCGGCGAGTTATCGAGGCGATGCAAGGAGGCCATGTATAGAGCCGAAGGTGTTGCAAGAAATTAACCGTAGGAAGGCACGGCGAACACGATGCATTACGCTTTGTCACGATCGCGACAAATTTTATGGTTTCGTGTCACGAGTTTGATGAGACCGAACCAAGGTATTGTTGGCGGGCATTATCGTGTACACTTGACAAATAGGACATGCGATCGTGGATATTTGATGCACTTCATTACCCATGTGCTCATGTACTTGCGGCTTGTCATAATCTTCGTCTTGACCCCATCACTATGTCGATGAAGTCTACAAATTAGAAAACATGTACAACGTGTGGAGACACGATTCCCACCATCCCAGATGAACGTAAGTGGCCATCAGATCGCTTGCACCGTATAAGTCATTGCTTGGACAGAGAATTGAGACGAAACCAAAAGGTCGACCTTCCTCGACTAGAATACGCAACAATATGGATATCCAGAACCGACCAACCAAAGCGGCAAAGCGGGTGGTGTAGGAACCCGAGCCATACATCTCACTCGTGTCCAAATCGGACTAGTTGACCGTGTTCTTAGCTTGTTTGTCTCTTTTCGGCTATGTAATTTCTTTTTTTGGAGGAAAACGAAATTAAATCATTTCTATCTTATCAAAGATATTAAAATTAAAATAAAAAATTAAAATACAAAACAAATAAAAGTAAACTCAATTTTATTATATAAAAAATTAATTTTAAAAAATTAAAAAATTAAAAAAATTAAATTAGAAAAAAACTCAAATTGTATTAAATATATTACAACTTAATTACAAAAAAAAAACCAAACCTATTTTGTCAAAGTTATTAAAATTAAATAAAATTAAATTACAAAAAAAACAAACTCAAATTGTATTAAATATATTACAACTTAATTACAAAAAAACCAAACCTATTTTGTCAAAGTTATTAAAATTAAATAAATTAAAAAATTAAATTACAAAAAAAAACAAACTCAAATTGTATTAAATATATTACAACTTAATTAAAAAAACAAACTCAAATTGTATTAAATATATTACAACTTAATTACAAAAAAAAAAACCAAACCTATTTTGTCAAAGTTATTAAAATTAAATAAATTAAAAATTAAATTTAAAAAATTAAATAAATTAAAAAATTAAATTACAAAAAAAACAAACTCAAATTGTATTAAATATATTACAACTTAATTACAAAAAAAACCAAACCTATTTTGTCAAAGTTATTAAAATTAAATAAATTAAAAAAATAAATTAAAAAAAACAAACTCAAATTGTATTAAATATATTACAACTTACTTACAAAAAAAAAAACCAAACCTATTTTGTCAAAGTTATTAAAATTAAATAATTTAAAAAATTAAATTACAAAAAAAAACAAACTCAAATTGTATTAAATATATTACAACTTAATTACAAAAAAAATTAATTACAACCTATTTTGTCAAAGTTATTAAAATTAAATAAATTAAAACAATTATATTACAAAAAAACTCAATTTTTATTAAATATATTACAACTTAATTACAAAAAAAATAATTAATTACAACCTATTTTGTCAAAGTTATTAAAATTAAATAAATTAAAAAATTATATTACAAAAAAAACAAACTCAAATTGTATTAAATATATTACAACTTAATTACAAAAAAATTAATTACAACCTATTTTGTCAAAGTTATTAAAATTAAATAAATTAAAAAATTATATTACAAAAAAATAAACTCAATTTTTATTAAATATATTACAACTTAATTACAAAAAAATAATTAATTACAACCTATTTTGTCAAAGTTATTAAAATTAAATAAATTAAAAAATTATATTACAAAAAAACAAACTCAAATTTTATTAAATATATTACAACTTAATTACAAAAATTAAACCTTAATTACAAAAAAATTAAACTCAAATTATATATTAATTTACAATTACTCAAATTAGGGGTTTAGAGTTTAGTGTGGATGCTGGGGAACCAAAGTACACAGGGGCGATCGACGATTACGCTACCGGATTCCTCCTTCTTCTAGCTTCCATGGGGTCGTGGAACCTCAAAGGGAATCCGTCCCTCCCAGAAGGGTCAGTTCAGGTGTTGCGATGATGACCCACCTTGATAAAATAATGACCCGGAGGTGTTTGCATATACCACGGGGTGATCGCATCCGTCTGGTGAAGGAGCCCAGTAGAAAGAATCGCCCCGACGGCACCTCTTCTAATCCCACACCCGATGTCGGCCTCACGATCGGTGGCTAAAAGGAGTTGTCGGAACGGACTCGAACCCGCCATGCATTCCAACTGGGGGACTAGAAAAGGAAACATATATGGGTTAGGAGGATACATGTAAGGGTGGTACGCACCGGCATAAACTATGGACGCTTGTGTTGTCGGTGTTGTCAATCGAATCGATGGGCCGGTGATTGTATAGGCGCCGTTGATGGGCCCGGTGATCGTGTAGGCGCTGTTCTTTGGGCCCGCCTCATCACCTCTTCTCCTTAAATGTAAAGGGACCCGACGTTCCCTTCGCCGCGAATTTGTTGCCGCTTCTCCTCACCGACAATGATACGACTTGCCATGGATTCTAAACCATGGCATGTACTCCAAGACGCACGCTAACTCGGGAACTACGATCGGTTCCGGTTAGGTAAAAAGTCATACCGGTTCTCCCACGCCTCGATATGTTCGACCAAAATATTGGCCAATCCGTGTCTTTGCCAGAAGTCCACATCATGCTCATCATCGAGCACCTCAGAGCCACGGAATCGATTGCGGAATCCAAATTGCCGCATAACTCGATCCGACCGGTGCATCTCCACGGTCGCGTAGGTGATTAGCGGGACCTTAACGTGCTAACTGTTCGGATTTTGGAGGAACTCCTCCTAATTATCGCCTCAATTTTGGGATCCTCGTCGGTGTCCATTGAAACTATATTAACATTTCCAAAATATTAGTTATATACATAAATACTAAATTATAATAACGAAATTGACACTTACTTGTGATTCCACCGTTGTTCCAATAGGAGCCAGATATCCTCAAGCGAGTCGGTATTCCAACATGACTTGTCGTATGGTTCCACCTAATTAAATAAACTTTTAGCATGCAATTATACTATAAATCTACGACATAATTGTAAAATATAATATTAAATTTACCTCGTTATCAATGGGAATGAATATGGTGGTCGAGTCGAGGACGTAAAATGGAAATCAAACCATGCCCATGACCGCAGAGTGATAGGCAACCTCCGATTTTTGCTTTATCCGCACCGCCGCTCAAGACATCTCCGGTACAACCTCGATAGCACGGCGGACCCCAACTCAATTCACCGTACTGCTCAAATCAACAAGTTTCAGGAGCCATCTCGGTGGACGAGGTTTAGAGAGGTCCCAGATCGATAGCCTCCAATTATCTCAAGTATGTATGCCCGTGCATATCGTATTCTTTCATCTTCAATCGAATCTTCATTCGTCGGAATGTGTCTCGTAACCAAACCATATCGATCCGACCTCCTTCCAATTTATCCGAATGGCACCCAGAGCTCGTAGCATATGGCCATCCAATCGAGAGATGTTACGGACGGTGACTACCGACCCGCCCACCCAGAATCCCAACCGAATTGCACATCTTCTAAGGTGATGGTACACTCTTCGCATGGCGATGGAAAGTGTGCGTCTCGGTCTCCACCTCTCTATCAACGCTACCGATCAAAACCGGGTCCAACTTGAACCCCTACCTATCGTGGCCATGCAAAAACCCGCTTCCGCAGTAATTCTCGATCAATGGCGATGGGGACCGGGCATGTTGCGAATATAACATTGCAACACCCGATCTACAGATTGTTTAAAAATATTAAAATTCAAAATTAATTAAAATTGCATAATTAAAAAATTTAATAATATTGAAAATTAAAATTCAGACTTACCATTTTCAATTGTCGGACGCCAATGTGATTCTTTGTCTAGGCGATGTAAATCCCTACCATTGTACTTCGATAAAGAATTTTAAATTTTCCAAAAAATAAATATATTAAAAAATTATAAACGGCTTTTTCAGTAAATGGTAGAAGACTATTTTGAGATTTAAGCGTAAATTTCAAGGGCTTTGAGAGAAACTTGAGAGAAAATTGAGAGCAAATTGAGAGAAAATTGAGAGAAAATGAAAAAGATTGAAGTGTGAAAAAATGAAGGGTTGGGGGTATTTATAGTTTTTTTTCCGTTGCTTTTTGACCGTTAGGGTCCAACGGTCAATTTTTGATCGTTCTTGGCCTAAAGCGCGTCCATGGGGAGCGCTTTAGGCCTCAAAGAAAGCGCGCCTCGTGGGAGCGTTTTGAGAGGTGGCCTAAAGCGCCCCCATGGACGCCGCTTAGCTTTTCCCCAAAAAGCGATTTTTGGGGAAATTGCTTCTTCCGTCAATATTTTTGAAACCCGTCCTTTCCGTAATTTTTGATTTTTTTGGTATTTTGAGATATTTGCCCATTTTTTTCATTTTTGCTTTGACCAGTTCTTTTGCACCCACACCCTGCCTTCCTACCTTGTTGCAACTTTGAGGGCAGTTTTGTTTATCTTTTAATAATAATTTATAATAAAAATAAAAATAAAATCTAGGACCTAATTTTGAAATATTGTACTTGTGTTGAATCAACTAGATTGATTATTTCACCAAACAAAATATATATATATATATATATATATATATATCTGTTTATGGCGAACTTCATCATTAAAATGATTAGTAAAATTTATATCATATTAATTTGTTTTTATTTTTATTTTATAATACACCAAACCGAATCTTAAATTTTGTTTTGATTTAAATTTTTTGACAATTTTAAATTCTAGGTTTTTTGTGTGTAAAAAAGAACAACGCTTACATTAACTCAATACACTAGATATCCTCCTAAGTAGCTGCTCAAGAATTATCAAGCCCTCTTCACCAAAAGCCATCTTAGCTATACAATTAGTATCTTTATTATTTTGTCTAGAAACTATTGGAAAATTTAGACATCACATATATAATAATGATGATTACATGTTATTATTTACTATCATGATAGGTTAGCCCAAATTAAAAGTGATCTAATTTAGTTAAAATTTTATTGGCTTTTAATTATTAAATAAAGTATTGATCAAATATGTATAGATGCTCTTCTAATCAAATTCTAATTAATGATGGGCTAATTAGAATTTGATTAGAACTAATATGCCAATGTTATAAATATTAGGGTTATGGTCCTCAAATTATACACAATATATCTTTTCTAATATCCCACCATCGTTAGGAAGGAAAGAGCATAAATTTTTGTGTACTAATTTGGAAGATCAAATACCCAAAATTCGGTAAAACTGCAAGGAATTCATGGATTCAGGTACGCTTCCGCATTTAGTTTTATTCTTCATTTATTCTTGATGATTTGATATGATAGATCCTGATTTATTAAGTTTTATTTTAGATTTATTTTACAAATCTAACAGAAACATACTTAAAAATCAATTATCAACCTTCTACAACATCTAGCTTATTCGCTTGATCAATGTAGAATTCGAGGATGACCTGGACAAGTCTTGAATAACCTTTATTGCTTCCATACTATCAGTCTGAATCACAATATTCTCAAAATTCCTACTCAGCATAATATTCAAATCATCTAAAATTCCTCAAAGTTCAACCTCAAAAACTAAACACTTTATCCAGACATCTATAATAGGCAAGGACTCACCTTCCCAATCTCGCAAGACTCCCCTGAAACAGTTTTACCAAAATTTACCTTAACAGTATCATCAAAATTTAATTGGACCTAGTTATTCATGCAAGAGATTACCTTTCTAACTTCTCATCACTTAACCTTCTTTATGATAAAAAATATACTGCTTGGCCTGGATATTGAATACTATGTGTTTTACTTATATCTTAAATGCTCCTTTTTCATTGATTAGGATGCATGCATTATGTTTAAAATAACTGTTACCCTAATTGAATACTATGACTTAGACTTGTATCTTCTTTTTAATTGAAAATCAATTTTAAATGAGTAATTAATTCAACCCTTAAAAAATAACAACTTACGAGCTTCATTCCGTTTTATTACTATTTTATAATTCATAATTAATGTCAACTTATTAAAAATATTTTTACAGCATATAAAATTATAGATTATGGATGTTCTTTTGACTGATCATATTTTGTGCCTCCTTAAGTACATGGTACATCCCGTAAGGATTGCATCAAATTAGTAATTTTACCATTAAATAAATTAATTTAATTATTGTATAATTTAAAAATTAAATAGATCAAATTTTAATAGAAATTAATATTTATTTTAAAAATGATATGCTTTTTTATTCATTTATATAGTCATTTTATTTATAGGAATATAAAATAACATTTTTAAAATTGTGAATCCTAGTTATATTAAAATTTGATTTTTAATAATACAAAATTGAAAAAAAAACTAACCTAATAAGGTTTTTATTATAATGGTAATGAATAAAGTGATAACTTATTATAGGAGGATCTTGTGGGATTTTTTTTTTTTTTAAATCAACTGTCGTGATTAAAAGATAAAAATCGGAAGACCGTAACTGTTTGATCAAGCCAAATTGTGCTGGCAACCTTAAACTTAAAATACTTTTTCCTGAAAATCAATTTATAGAATAAAAGGTAAACTTAGGTTTCAAATATGCTACCAATTAAAATACTTTCACCTCTTTAAAATATGTATTTACGAAAAAGAAAATGTGGGATAAAGATGGGTAGGGATTCGCCAAACATCGGGTTTTAGGCCCAAAAAGAATTAAGAGTCAACGGAGATAAATAAACTACAACACAGCCCATAGCTATGGAGTATCTTTCTCATAGCTATGATTTAACCCCACATTTATTTTTAGAGGGACATATGTTTTACTTACACAAATGATAATTTATATATAAAAAATAATGTTACTGAGATTGAGCTTAGTGGGAGTGCTAAGTAGTACACAATTGAGTCAACCCATACTAGCATGTTTTAGAATAATTTGAATGGCATTGTTATGCTAGCCAATAACTCAGACCTAACACAAGTCTCCCAATCCCAACTAGTGCACAAATAGCATGAAACAATTAAGCAGCATGTAATTCTCAAAACCTAACCACATGTTGGTTCCCAGGACTTAAGAATAAAGGGCCACAAAGGGTGCTTCGGAAATTAAACATATTTTGTTTTTAAATTTTAATTTCATGAAAGGATACCAGCTAGAAGGGAAAATAGTGAAAATAAAATAATTTCTCCACTCAATCATGAATAATTCTTTTTTCTCTCAAAAGAGTGGTCCAAATTTGGCCAAATGGTATATAGGAATAAAATCATTAAATAAGTAAATAAATTAATACAACACAATACCAAAAGGAATGTCCAATTAATTTATCACCAGAAGAAAATGCACTTAATAAAAAGAAAATGTTAAAAGCATTTTTACGTGGGCAGTGGGACAAATTAAAATGATCAGCATAAAAAATCTGAACGTGGCTCCATGAAATCATACATGTCGTTTCTCTCTTTTTATCAAATATCATATCATCTATATGACAATGAGATTCTTTTTTCTGACAAAAATGCATGGATGCCCATAGGAAGGTACTAAATTGAGTTAAATTTAATTATATATGCAACTTGAAAGATGCTACTCATCAACTAAAAAGGTGCATATATTTTATTTTAAATTATTTGATATTTGGTAATAACGTTAATTCTTAATTAAATTAAAATTAAATTAGATTGAACTCTGTCTTAATTTTATTGGACAAAATACATTTGTAAACAAATATATAAATATAAATAAATAAATGTTTATATAAAATAAAATATAAATTTATATTTAAATTATTAGATATGAAAAACTAATAAGACTATGTGAAAATTAGAAAACAAATAAAAGAATCGAGTTTTACTAGATGTTGGAGGCCTGTTTTCATAGTTTTCTTAAGACAAATTCGGCCGCTCCTATATGGTACATGGAGAAACTTTGGTCAACTGTCTCTCAAGATACAACAACAAGATGATCGAAGCAATGGCACCACAACAATGATCAACGAACGGCCTTGTCTTTTTCTATCACGGAAACGTATGAAAATATGGAGAGAAAAATAGAAGAATTTTCGAGAGCAAAATAAAATTCTATAGAATTTCGATGTGTGTATCTCAAAATTCAGTAGATTTTTTTAGCTTTTTATAGGAATTCAATAGGGTAGAATTTTGGAAATCCATGAATAAAGATACAAATATGCATTAAAGGAGCATTTAAATCAATTTGAATAAAATCAAATCAATTCAAGATATATGTCCTTTTAAAACAAATTTTGTATAACATTTGTTGAGAAAAATAAATTTTGTGTTGAGCTTAAAATATTCGTAAAATTATACTAGACCCGATTAGTCTAAATATTTCGCATCACGCACATCATGCGAGTGCGCCCCAACCTTGACAGGTTTGAACTTGCACCCCCTACAGTTTAATCAATCACCTTTATGAGTTCTATATATATATATATATATATCATACTTAGTATTTAACCAATGTGGGACCTAAACTTTTATTTTACTCAACAAATATTTATACTTCGAGTATCAATTTCTTATTCAATCACTCAATCATTTTGAGCATATGATATACCGTTGTAAAAGCCTCATGGAGCATAACAAAAAACTATAATTTCATAATTTAGCTCTTCACATTTATCAATCGAGAATATACCTCAAAATTTTTAAAAATTATCCTTTTTCCAACATTTTTCATCAAAAGACTCAAGACTAAAGGATATTAAATTTCTTATTATTTTACTCAACAAAAGTAGAATATATATATATATATATATGTAATATGGAATTTGATTCTGTGTTTGATTAGAGACATTATGATAAAAAGAGAGGGTTTTTTGTCTTAGATACTTTCTATTAGTGTGCACAATGCCTATATATACTTTGTTCACCAAAGCCACTCATCAAGCCAAAACAAATTAAGAGAGTTAATTTGTGGGAGTTGTAGAGATTATTGCAGCAATGGCTTCTTTGCAATGCCAGAAAACCACTGAGAAAGGCTTGGGTCAAGGATACTATGGTGGCGGTTCTAGTTGGGGAAGCCAGGCCACTAAAATGGAGAACAAATACCAGAATGGCTATGCGATGTCTTACAGCGAACATGAACGCCATAACCAAATCCGCTGCCCCACCTATGGAATGAGCGAATCCTACACTACTTACGGCCAATCTCATGGCACCCACAACGGAAACGCAATGTCGAAACCCCAATTTCATGGTCATGGCAATGGCTACGGCAGCCACATGAGCAACGGGATGGCCCACACTCAAGCATATGGCTCTAACCATCACAACAGCCCTGGAAAACACCAAGGCCCTGGGTATGGTAGTGGCTTTGGGGGCTACCCTCCCAAAAACCATGGAATGCCGCATAGCCCACCACACCACGGCGGCAAACTGTCAGGCCAAGGCAACGGCTTCCCGAAGCCCCAAGCATACGGCCCTGGGAGAAACATGGCCTACGGAATGACCGAAACCGAAAGTTGCGAGTACCGCAGTGAAGTATACTATTCCAACGAGTCACACTCCAACGACGGCGGCCGTGGATACCACCACGCTGGCAAAGGTGACAACCCTGTCAAGGGTCTGCTTAGGAAAATAAAGGGTGGCATTTCACGTAATAAAAGCTGTAGTGACAGCGACAGTGGCAGCGACAGTGATGATGATGGTTACGGAAAGAAGACGGTAATGATCTTATTTCCCTTTGAACATAAAAACAAATCATATTCTCACATACCTTCATTGTTAATGATTTTTTTCCATTCGATTTGGCATACAGGTCTTCATGAGCAAGGCAATATGATGAAGACATATATGATAATAATAATAAATATGGTGAAGATGTTGGCTATATAAATGCCATACAATATAAAATAAAATTAAAGATCCCCCTATGTTGATGTTCCCGTATCATATGTAACTTTATGAATTAACGAATGATATAACCTCTTGCTCTGGAGGAGTTGGGTTCTTATTGCTTTCTTGAATTCCACTTCATAATTTTCTTAATATGTTAGTTGTTTTTATGAAAATTATATATTTTGGTATTTGAAAATAATTGTGTTAATTTTTAGTGTTTAATTCAGGTTTTAAGACTGGTTTGATGAAAGTTAATTACTAATACTATTAGGCTTGAATTTTTATGGTTTTGTTAATAGAATAAACTTAGTGTTAATTGTAAATTTGTTTAAATTTGTGTATAATTTGTCAATTTTACAATGCGATGGATGTAATTTATTTTGAGTTTTTGAATTGATTTGACGAAAGTTCAATTCTAATATTATTAGTTAATTATGAATTTTCATCAAATCGACTCATAAACTTGAATTAAACACTAAAGAGCAAAGTGTTACATGTATGTTAGATAAAGGAGAAAAATAATCACTCCATTAAAATTTGTCATTAAATGCTTAATTTGACGTTTATGTATGAACAATAATAACAAATTTAGCTCAATCTTTACACCTTTATTCAATTTTACCCCTATTCTTTTATCCTGAGAAAATTGACTCTTAACCTTCCATTATTAACATGACACTATTTTATCTTATATATCACGCCAATAAATAAAAATAAAAATAAAAAAGTAATCGAAACTAAACTTGTATTTTCATGTACACATACCTTATTAGCTGTCAATGCTATGTCAACACATACCGTCGATGTTAGTGTGAAGGTTCGAAATAGGGTGACGAAATACATGTTCAGGTGCAAACTAGGAGAAATTTTTTTTTTTCATGTACCAACTAGATACTTCTGGACAAGTTTAGAGGGGAACTGCATATTAACTCTTCTTTGATATATAAGTTGAGACAAATTCATTTTTTTATAAAAAAAAAAAACTCCAAAACCACTTTTAAATGATAGAACCCTTACATGGTCATTACATTTTCATATATAGTTTCATATTTTATTAAATATTTAATTTTATTTTGTGAAACATAACTATCGAAGAAATTATACATGGAAAAAAAATTATTAGTACTTTATCAAACGATGCTTTTAGTTACATTTTTTCACAATTTATGCTCCGAACCGTCATTCCTTATTGGCTACATCTATGGTGTCTCAAGCAACCACGATTATAGGTATTAGCTTGTGTGGGAGCACCTTTTGGATTCAGATTGTAACAGCATAAATTTTTGTGGTATCGGAAACAATGATTCGAGATCACTAAATTCGATGAGTAAGTTAAAATTTTAATAAATTAATATTTATGAGTTAAATATGATTTTAGAAATATTTCTGAATATGTGAATTTTGTGAATTAAAAGAATTTATTAGGTAAGTTGAGTTGAAAACGAGGAAACGAGACTTCAATTTCATAATCGAGCCATAAATATTTTTATAAATATTTATGGAGTGTTAGTGAATTAGTATTAAATTTTAGTTAGAAAATTTTAAATTTTTTATAGTTAATTAAAAATTTAAAAAGGTGCAAAATTTACAAATTAAGGAAATAAGTGATTAAATAGTTCAAATAGAAAATAATAGGGATTTAAAGAGTAATTGGGCCTAACTGGAGTGGCTGGGGCGGCATAAGCATAGAAAATGACAAAAATGATGAAATAAAAAGGGCAAAATTGGAAAATAATGAAAATTTAAATTTCAAATTGAAAAACATACAAGTTTCTAGACATTTTCTTCATCAAATTTTCTGTCAAAAACACCATTGAAAAGCTCTCAAGGCTAGTTTTCATATTTTAGTTTCATGTAAGTTTAATTTTTGCTCTTTTCTTGTAAATTTTGTGATTTTGAGACTTTTACAACTAGGTCCAACTATTGAATTCATTAGTTTTTGATTCTATGAGTGATTTTGAAAGTTTTCATGGATAAGTTATGGAATTTTATGATGAATTAATATTGAATTGAAGCTCTAATTTTGTTATGTGATGATTTTATTAAGTGATTTCAATAGAAATTGATTTTTAGGACTTAATTGTGAAAAAGTTAAGAATTAGGATTTGGTGTTGAAATTTTGAATATCAAAGGTTGTATAGTAGATTAAAATGATGGAATAAAGTGTCAATTGAGAAAAATAAGCTCAATTGATAGGTTAATTGATTAGGGGCTAAAGTGTAAAAATTGAAAATTTTAGGGTAAATGTGTAATTTCAAAAATTTAAGAGTATAAATTGTGAAGTAAATTAGAATTGAATTAGATGCTAATAAATGGAAAATTTTATATTATAGACTAAGAGCTCAAAGATAGTCGAGGAAAAGAGAAAATAGCCGATTAATTCTTTAACTTTACAACTTCTGCAAATTACCCCAGGTAAGTTCATATGGTTAAATTTTCATGTTTAATTGTTAATTTAGGAATGATATAATGTGTTATTTCATATTTTTGTTATTGAATTATGATTATTTTAAAATATGAAAATTGGATCAAAAGTTCAAATTAAGTGAAACGCAGGATTGAGTACGATCGTTCAGTGACAAGTGAAAAATTGACGGATAAGACCATGGTTGGACCATGGCAAAGTGTTAAATGTAAGACCATAGCTGAGCTATGGCATTTCAGTGAAAAGACCATAACTGGGTTATGACATTGTGAACATAAGACCATGGTTGGACTATGGCAGTATATGTGTGAATACGTGTAATACCATAACTGGGCTATGGCATTCTAATGGCAAGACCATAATTGAATTATGGCACTACTAGTGTAAGACCATGACAACATATGTGTAAGACCATAGTTAGACTATGGCATTAAGAAAACGATGTACTCAAATCTGTAAGTCGTTTTCTAATTTGACATGTATTGGTAACTGGCATTTGAATATTTGTGAAAGAATCTATGAAGAATTTGATATTGAGCTTAATTATGAGTATTCATCAAATTGAAGTTGTGAATGACACGCAATGTTAATGAAATGTTCTATGTAATGTCTATTTATAAATGGTTTGGTAAGATTTATCTTTAAAGCCTATGAACTTACTAAGCTTCTATAAGCTTAATTTTGTGTGTTTAATGGTTCTTGTAGATTAACGTGTGTTCAGAGGATCGAATCAACACATCAACTCACACTATCTAGATTACTCCGATAGATTTTGTCATACATCTTTTGCTTTATATGGCATGTATAGGTTTGGCTTGATAATGAAATAATTTGAATTAGGGTTGTAAGACTTAAATGTGCTTTTATGTATTAGATATTGATGTGTATGTGATGTTATATCATATTTTATGGATATCTTGCTTGAATTGGTTTCTTGGTTGGATTATATTTATATATAAAAGTATTGTGTGAAGGTTGTTTGTGAAAAGGGTGAGAAAAGTCGCCTTAAAATGGCCTATTTTTGTCCACACGGGTGGAGATACTGCCGTGTGTCACACACGGCCATACACATGGGCGTGTAGTCCAGCCGTGTGTCCCCTACACCTTAAATTTGAGAAATAGAATGCTCAAAATTGAGCACACGGACGTGTGTCTCAACTGTGTGTGCTACACGGGAGTGTCTTGGCCCTGTGAAACCTGCACCTGTGAAACGAGCGTGTGGCTGGCCGTATGGCACAAGTCAAAGAGCTACATAGTTTTGAACACGGTCTACAACACGGGCGTGTGTGCTCTGCATCTTGGAAAATTTTTAAAATTTCACGAAAAAATTCTCTGAGTTCCTCATTTAGTCCCGACTCGATTTTAATAATCATATTGGGCCTCGAGGGTCCATTTAAGGGACATTATGAATGATTTCAAAAAATGATTAGTAATTGATCTGAATTATCTGTAATTGTTCTAAAATTTTTAGTAATGCTCTATAACCCTATTCCGGTGATGGATACGAGTTAGCGGTGTTACACAGATGATACCCCAGGTGCGGTCCGCCAGGCCTTTTGTAAGGATCAAGGACCCCTAGATGGATGTACGTCACACCACTACGTGCAGCAGCATCAACTTGGACTACAACCATGCTGATTAGTGTAAAGCAAATTAGCAAAGTCTTCATGATGGATAACCTCATTATTGAACTTAAATTTAAAAGATAATAAAATTTCACATATATTAATATGATTTGTATCGTAGACAATTTTAGTAAAATTGCTTATATTGGTGTGATATTGTTTATAGTGTTTTTTTTTTTTTTGATGTTTTTAAGTCTAAGATTAGTATATTAATTGTTTTATATGAAACCACTTGTGCAAAAATAAATATAATATGAAAAATATCACAAAAGTACCATAGCAAGACTTGTACTATGCCTCGATTTGCATTTTGATTATTATACTAAAAGAAGATCAAATTAATCCCTGTACAATTAAATTAGCCACTCTCTTAAATTCTACCGAAAATGCTTAATATGCATTTTAGTTATTAACACGTGCCAATTGTATTATTTATCTCAATTTTTACTATTTTAAAATAGAATATAATTTTAAAATTATAATACAATAATTAAACAATATAAATAATTTATAATTTAAATATATAAAATACTTAAATTACACACTCTGTTATGTACATGTTTTATAAAATTGATATAATTTTAACAATTAAAAACATCATATTAGTTGATGAAAGTTTAATTTTATAAAGTTATTAAATACATGGTTTTTTTAAATAATATAATTTAAAAGATATATATTATTTATAAATTTAAAATAATTAATTTTATTATTAATAAAAATTGTGTAAGTAAAGATAGCAATAACAAAACTTATTATTTAAGTATAAAATTAAAACCAAAATTTAAATATAATAATTAAAATAAAATCTTAGTTAACGCATAATATCATTATTAAACAATTATTTTTCTTAAATTAATGGTTATAATTAAGCATTAATTTATTTATTTAAATAATGTTAATTAGAGCTAAGCATGTTAATTTGGACAACCCCATGATTGAACTTAACTTCAAAGGATATTAAAATTTCACATATATTTATACGGTTTGTATGATTCTCAATTTTAGTAAAATAACTTAAATTAATGTCGTTATTATTGTTTTTGAGTTGTTTGATGTTTTTTTAGTTTAAGATTAGCATCTTAATAGTTTTCTATGACGCCACTTGCACAAATATAATTATTGAATAGTTTAAATTTTAAATATTAAAAACGTTAAAGTATCGTAATAGTCTTTTATTATACTTGAATTGCATTTTGGTTATTCTACTAAAAAAAAAATTAGTTCATGTATGTTAGATGAAGTAGCAAAATAGCCACTCTATTAAAATTGAATCGCAACATGCTTATTTTGGCGTATAAGAGATAATAATAAATTTAACCCTCAATCTTTACAACTTTATTCAATTTTACTCCTACTCTTTTATTAAAAAGAAAATTGACTATTAACCTTTCATTATTATTGATGTCCACGAAACAAACTAAAAAAATCGACTAAGGCAAGTGCACCTATCAATTAATAGTATAGCTACAATGAGCACAGATATCGTTCCTACGAAAACTAAAAGTAATAGTAATTACCATCTATCTATTATTTAACCGATAAATTCGAGTGATTGATTAAAAATTAAAATTAACTAATTTAATTAGCTAATGAACACAATAAATAACAATTCAGGAAAATAACCGATTAACAACTAAGAAGCAAACAATACTTAGGAAAGAATTCACCTAGACTTCATCTGTCACTATCAATCTAAATTATACAATTTATTTACTTAGTATCTTGATCCATAGAAATCCCTAAATTATGTTAATATCTCTTTCGAGAGTAAGAGCAACCGACTCTAGGTTGATTAATTGAAGTTTCTTTCTAATTAAAACTCATAATATCACATTAACTCGAGCTATTGACTCCCCTATTAGATTTGAGTGTAATCCGATAGATTTATGTCATCCTATTTCTAGGATTGCATGCAACTCTACTCAATTACACAAGAGCTACTTTTAAAAAGGGTCTATTCCTCCTCTGATTTAAGCATATCAAATATGAATAAATAATCTAGAAATATCAAATCAAGAATTAAGCACACATAATTGAGAACAAGATTTAAGTATTTATTACGTAAAATAAAAATAAAAAAAAGAATCCATTATAGGGTTCATCTCCCCTAGATATTTAGAAAATTAGTTCATGCTTGAAAATAAAAATATCCAAGACACAGTATAATCGAAAAAAATAAAGAAACTCATTATAATCTCCTAAGAAATCAAATGCGAATTTGCTTCAGAGTCAGATTCAATGGTATTTTTCGAGTTGTTTTCTTGAGTATTCTATCCTATTTTCTTATTTTTGTCATATATATCTTTTAGAATGTCCAAAAAAATCTAAAAATTACGTTTTTCCGCAGATTTAGAGTGCAAATCGCGAAATCGACACGGTCTGCCACATGGTCATATGGCAGCCCATGTGGCTCACACAACCGTGTGGAAATGGTTAGCCCGTGTGGCCCCTTTAATTCGCTTCAATTTTCCAATTTTTGCTCTTTTTTGTACCCAAATGCTCTCCTAAGTATAAAAATATGAATTTAAAGGATTAAGAGCATAAAGTTCACCATTAGCATTGAATAACCACCCAAAAATGCATTAAGAATGGAATTAAGACATGTAACTTTTAGCACTTATCAATTATCATAAGATATTTTGTCTTATATATCACGTTAGCAAATAATTTAAAATTATAAAATTTTCAATAAAAAAAAGTAATCGAAACTGAACTTGTATTCTGTCGCCTAAATTGGTACCTGCATACTAACATTATTAATTTGTGCTAAGGTGGCACTAATAACAAATTTAGTGGTGATACGTAACAACCTTTTATTATATAAAATAAAATAAAAAGTAAAAATCATTAAAATTTTATCTATTAGAATATTACTTTAAATCACATTAGTTAGTTAGGCATTGGGAAGGAAACTAATAGATATGAATTAAAGTAATAAAATATTTAAAATTTAGTTGACTGCAATGAGAGAAAAATATTTAAAAAATTGTTTAGTTGTTGAATTTGCGAGGGTGAGTTTTTTTTTTTTTTTTGGTAATATACTCAAAAATATAAAAAAAAATTATGTATTTACGAAAAAGGGTCAAAATTTTAAAATTTGCAAAAATAGCTATTTCTCCACAAAATGCGTCCACATCAGCGCGTTTTGTGGGGATGTAACAGGAAAGCGTACCCTTGGGGGAGCGCTTTTGCCACATCAACCAAAAACGCATTCTTGGGGGCACGCTTTGCTGACGTGGCAAAAACGCTCCCACAAGGACACGTTTTAGCCCGTGATTTTAAAAAAAAAACTATTCTCAAATTTTTTAAAAATTTACGAGAATAAGCATTTATAAAGGCTAAAAGTGACAACACCATTTTTTTAAAGTGTCATCAATTAATAAGAAAATATAACTTACAAATGAAACCTTTATAGAGACCCAAAGTCTCATTTCCCTTGTTTTCTTGAGCAAAGTGGGATATGAGATATGTGTATATATAAACTAATGAATAGTTTTGGCAGCTTGTTCTTAAACAGTGTGGGATTCCTTCCTCTTTTAACTAATAACATGAGATGAAATGCTACACTATATTTGATATTTTTACTTAGAGTTTAAATTTTTTACAAAAGTTAATATTTGTTACATTATAAATAAAACTTTTAAACTCCATAAGTAAAAAAATATAAAATATAAAATGAGTATGGTAAAATATTAAAAATAAATATTTAAAAATTACTAATAGTTAAGCTATTATTTTGTAAGTTTTATAATTCGATAGCTAAAAATTATAGTTAAGTGACTACTAATGTAATTTAATCTAGATATAAAATATGAAAAATAATTATTATATTTTATGTATATTATATATTTCTATAAAGAAAACTTATTTAACATAATTATATACTATGTTTAAATAAATTATCTATCTAGTCAAAGTATATCTGAAATAAATTTATCGGCATTCATTAGGTGATGAAAATTAAATTAAATTAGAATTACAAAAATTAATTAGTATAGTAAAATATTAAAAATAAATAAATATTTAAAAGATATATCAATTTTTAAAATTACAAAAAATACTATTTGAGTACCAAATACTCACCATTTATTTATTAATCAAACATTCATAATATAAAATAAAATAAATAATAAAAAATTAAAAGTATAACTTCTAAATTTAAATAATGAAAAATTATTTTAAAAATTAGAATTGCATTGATATTAACTTCAAACATTTAAAATTGAATAGAAGATTATTGCATGTACAAGTTTTATATGTGCAATTTGTTCTTTTTTTAATAGTTCTTTTGTATATGTTAACAATTCTTAAATGCTACAAGATTAAAGATCTCAAAAGATAATTTTATAATATAAGAAAATGTTAACAAAATATAAAAAAATTATTTTGTAAAAAAATATCAAATATAATGTAGTCTTTAATCTCATGTTATTAGTTAAAAGAGGAATGAATCCCACATTGTTTAAGAACAAGCTGCAAACTATTCATGAGTCTATATATACACATATATCATATTCCACTTTGCTCAATAAAACAAGGGAAATGAGACTTTGGGTCTACATAAAGGTTTCCTTTGTAAGTTATACTTCCTTATTAATTGATGACACCTTAAAAAAATTGTGTTATCACTTTTATCCTTTATAAAGGTTTATTCTCGTAAATTTTTAAAAAATTCGAGAATAATTTTTTTTAAAAAAACATGGGCTAAAATGCGTTCTTAGGGGAGCGTTTTTGCCACGTCAGCAAAGCGCACCCTCAAGGACGCGTTTTTGGCTGATGTGGCAAAAGCGCTCCCCCAACGGCGCGCTTTCCTGCTGCATCCCCACAAAACGCGCTAACGTAGACGCGTTTTGTAGGGAAATGACCCTTTTTCCGTAAATTTTAAAATTTTCGGCCCTTCTCCGTAAATATATATTTTTGGTATTTTTGAGTATATTGCATTTTTTTTCCATGGCATTAACTTTTTCTTTTTAATTTTGTTCAAGAGGTGGGTTGTTGCTAAAATTGTGAATTTGGTTTTGCTAAAATTTACTTGAATTATTAAATCACATTTCTATCCCATTCTCAATTATTTAAGTAACACTTTAAGTGAAATTTTTTTAGGGATAATGGGTGTCTTTATACTAAAAGTTAGATTATATTTTATCTCGTTTACTCAAAAAATTGACAAATTAATTCCTGTATGTTATATGAAAGAGTAATTTGATCCTTTTCTGTTAATGATTTCTTTCATTTTTAGCGTACAGGGATCAAATTTTAACAGTAAAAATCGATAATTTTTTAACAAAAAGACCAACTTACTCGTTGATTTAATGTACATGGACTAATATGCCCATTTTTTAATAGAAAGGATACAATATGATCAAATTCCTAATAATAAAACATTTATAATTGATAAACCATAAAAGTAACATATTCTAGACCTACATTTAGTATGCTTTTGGATGATTTAGCCCTTGATTTATGTAAAAATGTGCTTTTAATCCTTTCTTTTCATGTTTATACTCAGGAAAGCACCCGAGGACGAAATGAACGAAAAAAGGGCTTAAAACGGGCTAATTTGGGCCAAAGAAGAAATCAACACGGCCTGGACCTAAAGCCACACGGCCGTGCATCATCAAATTACTTCACACGGCCTGATCCCTGATTTACATGGCCGTGCCTCAAACAATAGAATCGAAACACGGCCTAACCACGATTTACATGGGTGTGTGCCATGGTCGTGCCCCTGCCGCAGGGGAGAGCAATTTCATTCGGATTTGGATACTTTAAGCCAAAGAAACATATTCCAAAGTGTATTCAAACACCGAGTAAGAAGCAAGCTTAAATTAGGACACTTAGAGGCCAAATAAAGCATTCCAAGAGCCTATATAAACACCCTAAGTGTATCCTGAAAGAGGGGGGTGAGTTAGGCCAAAGAGCCAAAGCCAGAGCAGTCAATTCAGGGAATTACTCGAAGATAGCCAGTTGATCCATCTCAAGAAGCCAGAATTCTACTCAAGACGGCGGATCTCTCCTTTAATTCCTTCAGGGGGTTTTAGGGATTTCTTATGTTTTGTTTTATCTTTTCTCTTGAGATGTTTTACTTTAAAGTTATGAACTAAACCCTTCAGATACCTGAAGGTGATGAAACCTAGATGAATCTTGTTATTGTTTTCTGAATTATATGATAAATACTTAGTTTGTTCTTAATTGTGCATGCTTAATCCAAATTCTGATGTGCTTAAGTGGAGGAGGAATAGACCCTGCTTAAGAGTAGATTTAGCATAATTAAGCGGAGTTGATCACACGCCTAGAGATAGGGTGACGAGATTTTGCCAGATTAGGGTGAAACCTAATATGAGAATCCATAGATCGATTTACTGCTATTCTAGGGGGTTATTATAAGAGAACGAGAGTTCCACTAATTAACCTAGGGTTAGACGTTATTCGCCTCGAGAGAGGGTTTAATATACGTTAGGGAGTCTTACGGATCAAACAAGTGAATAAATCCTATGGTTCAGTGTTAGATAACAAGTGAAGTCCAGGTGGATTCTTCCTGAGGGTATCGTCGTGATAAACTGAGTTTTTCATCAAGTTATTTTCAAATTCATTCTCTTTTGTCTTTGAGTCTTTAGTGTAGTAGTCGTTAAATTAGATTAAATCAACCAATCACTCCATATTCTAGGCTAAATAATAAAAAGAAAGTTAGTATTAGTACTTTTAGTTCTTTTGGGTTCGACAATTCGGTCTTACCTAAGCTATACTACTGTTCGATAGGTACACTTGCCTTAAATCGTTGTCAGAGTTAGTCTCCAGGTTCGATCATATTCATTATAAATTTTAAAGCTCTGATTTCAGCGATCAAGTTTTTGGCGCCATTGCCGGGGAACTAAAATATTAAGAAAACTCTATTTTTATTACTTTAGCCATTATTTTATTTTGCAATTTATTATTTTTACTAAACTTTATTTTTCTTCCTTTTCCTAGCAAGCACCTCTAGTTTTTGACTAGAAGGAACCCAACAAGACCTCTAGAATACGATAGTGAAATTGAAGACACCGCTCGTAGGAATCGCAGAGAAATTAGGTGAGCCCTAAATTACACAGAAGAAGAGAGAGAAGATAGATCCAATCCTACTGAAGGGATGGACGAGAATAATCCACCATGAGATGTGGAAGAAAATAATGCTCCGCATACTATGTATGATTATGCTAAACCTCATTTAACAGTAGCAGAATATAGTATTGTTAGGCCTACTATAGCTGCTAATAATTTTGAACTAAAGCCTAATAATTTAGACAAACTATATAGGTAATAATTTTGAACAGAAAACAAAAAACGGGCTTAAAACGAGCCAATTTAGGCCAAAGAGGAAATCAACACGGCCTGGACCTAAAGCCACACGGTCGTGCATCATCAAATTACTTCACACGGCCTGATCCCCGATTTACACAGCTGTGCCTCAAACAACAGAATCGAAACATGGCCCAACCACGATTTACACGGGCGTGTGCCATGGCCGTGCCCCTGCCGCAGGAGAGAGCAATTTCACTCAGATTTGGATACTTTGAGCCAAAGAAACATATTCCAAAGTTTATTTAAACACCAAGTAAGAAGCAGGCTTAAATTAGGACACTTAGAGGCCAAGTAAAGCATTCCAAGAGCCTATATAAACACCCTAAGTGTATCCTGAAAGAGGGAGGTGAGTTAGGCCAAAGAGCCGAAGCCAGAGCAGTCAATTCAGGGAATTACTCGAAGATAGCCAGTTGATCTATTTCAAGAAGCCGAAATTCTACTCAAGACGGCAGATCTCTCCTTCAATTCCTTCAGGGGGTTTTAGGGATTTCTTATGTTTTGTTTTATCTTTTCTCTTGAGATGTTTTATTTTAAAGTTATGAACTAAACCCTTCAGATACCTGAAGGGGATGAAACCTAGATGAATCTTGTTATTGTTTTCTGAATTATATGATGAATACTTAGTTTGTTCTTAATTGTGTATGCTTAATCCAAATTAGAGGTGTGCATGGGTTGGGCGACCCGACTCGGCCCGAAGGCCCGCCCGAAATGTGGGAGGGTTTGGGCAAAAATATAGGCCCGAAAAATGGGCTTGGACAAAAAATAAGGCCCGTTTAAAAAATGGGCCGGGCTCGAGTAAGGCATTTTGGCCTGCCTGCACCGAATTCATTAAAGGCCAAAAATATTATTTTTAAATATTATTTTCTTATTGTTTTCTCTTTATTTTGCTACCATTTTACTATTATGTTTCTATTATTTTGTTGTTATTGTTTAGATATTATATAAAACTTATTTTATTGTTAATTTTGTTATTATTTTAAAGACATTTGTTAATTTTGTTATCATTTTAGAGATATTTGCTTGTTAAGTTGCATCTATTTTAGTGTTATTTAAGTCTACATATTTTTAAAATTTATTTTCAATTTGTTAAAAATATTTATTTTGATTTTTTAATACCTTTGATGTATTATATATATTTAAAATTATATAAAATAATATAAAAATTAATATCATGTGGCTTGGCCTGGTTTTAGTATTTTATATGGGCGGGCTTGGGAAAATTTTAGGCCCATTTTCCGGGCTTACTGCCCGAGCCCAATGAACAGGCCTAAATTTTTAGTTGGGCCTGACCCGAACCCGACCCGGCCCGGCCCATGCACACCTCTAATCCAAATTCTGATGTGCTTAGGTGGAGGAGGACTAGACCCTGCCTAAGAGTAGATCTAGCATAATTAAGCGGAGTTGATCGCACGCCTAGAGATAGGGTGACGAGATTTTACCGGATTAGGGTGAAACCTAATATGGGAATCCATAGATCGATTTACTGCTATTCTAGGGGGTTATTATAAGAGAATGAGAGTTTCACTAATTAACCTAGGGTTAGACGTTATTCGCCTCGAGAGAGGGTTTAATATACGTTAGGGAGTCTTACAGATCAAACTAAGTGAATAAATCGTATGGTTCAATGTTAGATAACAAGTGAAGTCTAGGTGGATTTTTCCTGAGGGTATCGTCGTGATCAACTGAGTTTTTCATCAAGTTATTTTCAAATTCATTCTCTATTGTCTTTGAGTCTTTAGTGTAGTAGTCGTTAAATTAGATTAAATCAACCAATCACTCTATATTTTAGGCTAAATAATAAAAAGAAAGTTAGTATTAGTACTTTTAGTTCCTTTGGGTTCGACAATCCGGTCTTGCCTAAAATATACTACTGTTCGATAGGTACACTTGACTTAAATCGTTGTCAGAGTTAGTCTCCAAGTTTGATCACATTCATTATAAATTTTAAAGCTCTGATTTAAGCGATCAATAATACTTTTACTTTTTTTTACAACTAAAATGACGTTAAAATTAATAAATATAAATTCACTACATGTTGTGATGGAGGTAATTCAGTAATTGTGGCTTGTGAAGGTGAATACATTCCAAAAAAATGAAGTATTTTAAAATAATTTATAAAAGAAATTTAATCTCTCTCTATTAATTAAAGCCATTAATATTTTTTTAATTTCTTTTTAACATTCATTTTTTTTTCACAATTTTCTCGTATTCTTTTATACACTTTTTTTTCTTTAAAGAAAGTAATAAGCTAAATAATTAATATTTCAAAACTCTCAAAGCTAATCTTCTTAATTTGGTAACATCCTTTTGTTTTTACTTTTTACAAAATTCTTAAAATCTTGACTGAGGAACAATGGCGGGATGCAGATGCTATATAGATTAATTATTTTTTATTTATTTGAAAATTTTATGAAAAAAAAACTTTTAATTTTATTAATTAATGCCTAAAAAACCCAAAATTAATATAATAAAAAAAACTGAACACAACCAAATTATCCTGGAAAATTTAAAAAAAAAATCCAAAAATCTCAACTTAACCGAGCCAGTTCAGCCCTATACCTTTTGTAGCTAGTTTCTGAATGCTGTTTTTCAATATACGAAGACACGAGTGAACGGAGAATGGTGAAGGAATCATGTAAAAATTCTGATGAAAACCGTGTCAATAATCAAATATATAGGAATGGAAAGGGAAAAAAAAGTTTGAGCAACAAGTTTCGGGTGTGGCATGTTGTTTGATTTGTATGCACCTAGTTTTAGAGATTAAAAGGGCAAGACGATGTGAGTTGGAATATGGAGGAGGAATGTCAACAAGGAATTATTTTAAGAGTTGACCTTCAACATATACAATAAGTTCATGCATGGATAAGGATGAGATGCTTAATAGCCTCCTTTAATAATTATTCTTTTTTTTCTTGAGAGACAAAAGATGGATTGCCTTGTCATGGCTCTTAAGGGCCAATTTCTCATGTTTTATGTGTAATTCTTGAATGGTTTCAACCTTAACTGAGCTCTAAAATGATTGAAATTTGATTGGTTAATTAGCAGTTTATACAGTACATGTCTAACAACTTCCAAATTATCCTGTGGTTTTGCTTTAATTAGAAGTGCAAGCTCATGGTAAGCAACTAAGCATGAGCTTTTCTGATCATTGACTTTTGAAGTCATTTTGAGAGGTTCCTTGGAAGAAAGAGAGGATCTGGTTTGGTCACAAAACGTCAAGCTCCAAGATATGGAGGGTCCCATATCAGATTAAAAATGCACCAATTGTTTTTCTTATCTCCACGATTTGCTCCTATAAAAAGGGTCTTCTTCTACCCAATAATCAACAAAAGAAACAACAAATAGTTGTTGGATCTTACTATGTATTGGTAGCTCATTCTCCCCACAGGAGCTTCCAGCACATATATATATGTGCGTCTGTGTGCGCGCGCGCTATAGATGCTACTAGTAAGTAACAGTCTTGTGCATGCATTTTGGCATGGAAATCATTGCTCACTCTCCCTCAAGGGCTTCTGAATTTGCCTGTGTTTAAGGGCTTAAACTGAAGCGCTGGAGGGGAGAGTGGATAATGTTCACCATTCTTCTGGCTACATATTTTGGCAAGCCAGTCATGTCCATTTGAGGTAAGTAATCTTTTTCTTTCTTTCATGAAGTAGCAATACAAGTTCCATATTGCAGGCTTGAAGCTGGGCTTTTTGCAATATCGTATACACATGGCTTGTATAGAGTTTTTGGAATGCTTACAATGGTTTTTACAACAAATTCACTTAAAAAACCTTACTTATGTGACATTAAAACAGATGCATGGAGTCATTGACATCTAAAACGTGCCCTAATTTTACGTTTTAGGAAAAAAGAAGGAAATTTCATTTTCGAAGCATATTAAAAATAAGGACAAAGGGTAAGTTCCATGGATCATATGTAGAGTTGGATGAACAAAATTGGTGCAAGTTGGATGCCCAATGCTCAGCAGTGATTGATGATTGTCCGTATAGCTAGAGGCCAGTGGCATGCGAGTTTCAGAACTCATGTATAGTGGCTCAAAATGTTCCCCATCTTTACAAAATCATACGCTACCATTAATGAGCTTTGCTTGAGTTATTATTGTTCAAGCAGAAAATGGCAGTCTTAGTTGAAGAAAATGAAATAGGGGCAATGTATCATATCAAAAACATATTGCATGTGACTATGACCCCACAAAGTTAGGCAACCATTTCAAGTATGTATGCAATGCTTCATAACCTTAACTAGATAAACTTGGCTTGTGAATGGGAGATAACATAAGTGAATTATTTGGAATCACATGTCCCATCCTGTGTGGGGACATGAGTTTTTATGGACTTTGGCATTCTGCTTGTTGAATATCATAATGAAATTGGTCCCCCCCCACCCCCAAGGTCTAGCTCATAGTTCCAAACATTACTTTCAACACAGTTATCTATCCCTTCTTCTTTTTAGTTTTTGATTGGTGACTGTTTAAGTACTTTCAAAATTCTTCATTTTTCTTGGACGGTACATTCAAGAGTCTGAGCTTTGAAAAGGTATCAAAACTTCATAAATCATATGCAAGAAGATCAAATTATCCACTTCTTATAAACTTAATCAGATGCATTAAACGACTAAATTGCTTCGATTTAGAGCTGCAATATGCAATATTTCAAGTCCTGAATGATTATTAAGAGAGAGAAACAGACTGAAAACCCACATCTACAAGAAGTTCTTGAAACCTATTTTCTCTTCTGTTCTGCAAACTTTCAAGCTTTAGCAGCACTAAGCAAGCTCTTGGTTCTTCTCCACAACTCTTACCCCATTGGCAGATCTCAGCACATTGGCCTGACCATTTCATTAAACAGCCTTTAAAGGGAAGAAGAAAAAAATAATGGAAAAGAGAGTTAACTTGAAAGAGAATCAACCACGCTAAACAAAACTGCAGGAATGGGCATTATAAGAACACCTGAGCCTCAGTGATTTCGACTGCAAAACCATCAACAATGACCAAAGATAAAGTCTTCCTGTAGGTACCAGGTTGAAGGGTGCTTGCCAACAGCTCATCGTGCTTCCTACTCAGATACAAATCAAGCTCATACGCCCCTTTCTTAGTTCTACGACACACCTCCCAAAAGAAAAGAAAGAAAGGGGAAATGAATGAGAACAAGCCATATATGTGATAACACTAACATGAGAACCAACATAAGGAGTTAGGATATTGGGATTAAAGAACTGACCGATCAGCACGAAGACGGTGGTATTCAGGATCATAATTCATGAAAACAAAGTATGACTCAGTTTTTGTGCTCCCCATTGCCCACTCTTAAAAGTATTCCTTTTTTTTTTTTTTGTTTTTCAAGTTTGGGTTGGTCAGTTTGCATTTTCAGCTGCAAATGGGGTAGATATTTATAAATGTCAATAGTGATTAATGCATATAAACACTTGCATGCCTCCCAACCTTGTATTTCCATTGTTATGCTCTAATTAAGATTAGTATACATGAATGAGTTGTATACCCTTTAATTCTGAGTTTTACAATTTATGTGTCAGACTAAATCCATATATTTTTAATTTGATGATTATAAATCATAATACTGAAACAGCGGTTAATTTTTTAATTTTAAATAAATTATGTATTCGTTAGAGAGAAAAAGATAACATTTTGCTATTAGTCAATGTATTATGCGTAACTTATAGATTTAATCCATGTATTTTGATTTGGTTATTTTAACTCTTACATTTTTCGAATTTTGAAATTCCACTCTTGATCAAATAATAGCAGTTAAATTCATCACGTTAAATTCTTTTTTTTTTCAAGTTCTTATGTGACAAACATACCATTGCACATTGACTAATAGCAAAATACCATTGCACATTGACTAATAGCAAAATGTTATCTTTTTTTTTTTTCAATTTATTATTTCCACATAATATTTGGGGAATGCAAATCTCGGTTAATACCGAGAAAATCAACTAAACAGAATCAACCGATTTAGTCAGCTTCAGTTTGTGCGATTTGGGCTATTTTTCGGTTATGAATTCAATTTTGTTAGTTATTTCATTTGGTTATCGATTTTAAATTTTCAAACTCATCCAATTGGAAAACTAACTTAATTTAATATATTTTAAATTATTTAATATATATATATATATATATTTATCATTTATAAAGTAAATATATATCATTCAAGCCCAATAAATAAAGTCAGTTGATTCGGTTAATCGGTCAAATCGATCGACCTAAAGTCGTTTTGATTACGTCGATTTTTGAACTCTAATTTGGCCCGGTCAAATTTCATAGATTGTAGTCAGTTAAGTCAATTTAATTAAAAAATAATCGAATCGATTGAAAAAACCAAAAACTCTCTCTTTTAAGAAAAAACTACGATATTTTACTTAATAGATTTAATAGTTATCATTTCAATAAGACTAAAATTTTTAAATTAATAAAATATAAACACTAGAAATAATTAAAATAAAAATAGATATTAAATTAGTAACATGATTAATATCAGAATTTGAACTAATATATTTAACTGTTAAAGATTGAAATTTTAAAAATAAAAAGTTTATATAATTGATACAACAAGCCTAAGGTGAGACAAAGACTGTGCACGTGGGAAAGTGACGTGATAGGTGGGGGCCATTATCATCAACGTGCCAGTTTACTAGAGATGGTTAAAGGGGGACCCTCTTTGTGAGATTCCAAAGTGCCGGAGGTGTGCGAATGTAATTGGAAATGACGGGGTTCAGTTATGGACAGCTATTAGTAAATGGTGGTCCTCTTTTGTTCTAAAACGTGACAGTCTGTGGGACTCTATACTTACCCACACGTGGGAACTTTTTTAACTTCGTTTCACAGTACAAGTTCCATACAGTGAACGGATTTCTTCTGCTAGTTTCTGTTTGTTTGTTTTTTTTTTTAATTATTTGAATTTATAATACTTTCAATATATTATACAATTCAAAATAATGCTTTGAATGTGTGCATACAAATTTCATTGGTCTTCTATTCGATTCCAATTAAGCTGAATACATAATTTATTGAACAAATGGGGACTAATTAGGCCACGAACCCACATGTAACGTCTGGAAGCCCAAAATAAGACACTGGCGATTCCATATATTAAGACAAAACGTGTTAATTACTATTAGCAGTTAATTGCCACATAATCAAGACATAAACTAATCCGACCAGAAGCAGTCCACATAAGCCTTGAGTCGGTTGTAATTTCGAGGATTTTCATTTTCTTTTGTCAATTAAGGCAAATTAAAACCCATAGCTTTCATAATTGCACGAGTATTTTGGTCCAATCATTTCAAAGTTTTGTAACAAGTCTCTTATATCATGCGAGCTTGAGTCTCCAGTTCACTTTTGATCCGCTTGTAACAATTTTACTTCATATTTTGTTTAAATTCAAAAGCTTCCATTTGTTTGTCATATCCGCATATTTAAAATGTAACATCCTTGACTCGAATTCATCGCCGGATAGAATTATAGAGTATTACCAAAATTTATAAATCGAATAACAGACATTTCATATCATATAGCATTAATATCATAAACCAATCAAGATCAACCATAATGTCCCTTATTGGAGCCATCGAGGCCCAAAATACACATTAGAAACAAATCGAGACTAAACTGGGTACTCAAAATTTTTTTTGGAAAATATTAAAGTTTTTCAAAGTCAGAGAGACACACTGCGTGGCTGTGGCGTGCGGGCTCACTCAGAACACCCCTACCCGTATCCGCTTGCGTAACAAAGTACGAGGCATTACCGAGAAGTATGGAACACTTACAGATAATTTAAACCATTTATCACTCAAATACCAAAATTGATTATAAAAGTTACCTTTGAAGTCCAAATCATGCATTAGGATTGGGTTGGGACTAAATTAGAATCGTATAATTTTTTTCAGAAAATCCTTAAGTTTATCTCATTTACAGGGTCCCACGCCTGTGGCTCACATGGCCGTGCCTCTGGGCGATAACTCTCTCGACTTGCATCTATGAAGGAACTTGGGTCACACAGCCTTAGTACACACCCGTGTTGCTAGGCCGTGTGGTAAATTTAATTTTCACAAATTAGGCTATTTTCCAAGCCATATTTCTCACTCATTTGATCCTTATTCTTCACCCACGTTTAATACATACAAAACCGATTTAAGATATTCAATCGAGCCTTATACTTAATACGATTTGTTAGTCGTACACTTCATATAAATAACAAAAACGATTTAGGCTCAATTCTCATTAAATTTCTCTTGTACTTATACTTTTCTATACTATGTATTCATATAACATATAACAATCGCACCTCTCAGATTTCATATACATTTTATAACAATTTGTCTTGGTTTCAAACTACTTCATATTTGAGTTTTACTTATCAACTCATTTGAAACATCATCTTTACACAAATAGTGCACTTGAGATGCAAAAATTCTATAATTATGAACGAACACATTTATCAAACACATTCCATGTTTTTATATATTATAGTCTCATATTTCTATGTATCAATTACTATAATTTCCTCGTATTTTAACAAATACATGTAACAACTCATAATCATGCAATTCACTAACTCTTCCCATCCCATCACAATTTAAATTGACAAATCAATTATTGAGCTTAATTTCAATGTTCTCTAAAATCATTAGGATGTACGATCCACCAATAAATTCCATGTACGTATATCATCACCTCATATTTTCACATACATTTACTTTCCATATTATGAACTCAAATAACATACACAAGACATACCAATGCATTCCAAGTATCGCTTTCATAATATTTTATTTCAATTCATCACCTCATATTTTCACATACATTTACTTTCCATATTATGAACTCAAATAACATACACAAGACATACCAATGCATTCTGCTCGTGTAGCACATATTCCACATAACCGAAATGGTTTAGCTTTTTCGCAATAAGAGAATTCACCATATTAGTAAGTCTATCAACTTTATCCTCTAAGGTTGAATTACTTAGTGGTGAACCCTTCAGGGGTTCAGGATTGGTTGAATCACGAGAATTTGCGACCATTGTGGAGATTAAGTCCCTTGCTTGTTGGGAGTCATGTTGACCAACGCTCCTCCACTAGCGGCGTCTACCATATTTATCTTTATTGGTTTCAAACCTTCATAAAAGTCTTGGAAGAGATTGCTCATTATCTTTGTGTTGTGGGTAGCTCGCTTTTTAAACCTCCACAATAATCATAAAGAGTCTCGGTTCTTTCTGCCTTATTCCCACTATTTATCTTCTTAGTTCAGCTGCTCTAGATGCTGGGAAAGACCTGTTGAGAAATAAACAAGATAAATCAGCCTAAGTAGTAATAGATCCAAGAGGTAAATAAAATAACCATTCCCTAGCTGAATCTGCTAGGGAAAAAGGGAAAGCGCGCAATTTAATTTGATCCTCAGTTACGCCTTGAGGTTTCATACTCAGACAAACCATATGAAACTCCTTCAAATGTTTATGGGAGTTTTCATTTTGTAACCCTCGAAAAGTTGGCAACAACTGAATTAACCCTGACTTCAATTCAAAATCGGTATCCATAGTAGGATATGCGATGCATAATGGCGGTTGTTCTGTTGGAGCTTCGACTAGTTGCCGAATCGTTTGAGCCATTGGTGGTTGTACCAAATTAAGGTTTTCGCCAACCCTAGCGTTGAGCACTTCTTCAAGTGAATCGACTTCTTCTGCTTTACTTTCAAGTGTTTGAGTAGGGTTTTCGTTAACCCTAGACTCTGCTTCGTCATCGATTCTAATTTTTGGCGGTGGATTGCTTTGAGTTCCTGCCACCGCTGACTGCTTTTTCCCTTATCTTTGTTTCTTTACGAGTAGCTCTCGTAGTCTTTTCAATCTCCGAGTCAAATGCAAGAGTGCCTGGAGCAGATCTGGTCATAGAAAATAAAAAAACAAGGTTAGTACGTTACAGATCCCAGCAATGGCACCAAATTTTGATGAGTCGTTGAAAGCACCAAATATATCATATTCCTTGTAAAATAGTAAAAATAACAGTAAAGGGGAAGTAGGGTCGAATTCTTAGGGACCGGATTATATGAATGCTTGTTTCTTGAAATCCTGGGCAGAATCGTGCCCAAGAAAACCTGCGTTTCCGAAAAAAATAAAAATAACAGAATTAAAAGTTTGATCTGGGAAAATAAAAAAATAGAATTTAAGATGAATTGAAATTATGAGAATAAATTACGAAAATTAAAATGAGGAAAATAAAAAGAAAGAGTTTAGAGAAAGTTTCTTATGTGGAGAGATTCCAGCCTCCAGTTGCTTCGATCCGCCTTGGGTTCAATCCTTGGCTTTTAGATGATCCTTCTCAACTCGAATAAGCCAGTTATAGTGGAAGAGGACGCCTACGACCACCAGCTCCAAGGATTTAGACTTCAATTTGGTGGAACCTGACTCTAGCCAACAATCACTCTTGTGGGATCATCTATGCTAGATCAACGTTTCTCAATGGCGAATCCCACGCCATTTTGTCTCTTGGGCTCGCCAACCTCTGACGATAAGCTAAAGAACCGATCATGCAACCTTCTCAAAATATACAAAGCGGTTTCCTTGCAAATGTTAAAAATATTACTTCTTAAGGGACATGGACGGAAGCGTCAGCCCCGTAGTACGGAGAAATGATGAATACCCTGTTGAGAAGGCTAAGTACGGATTCTAAACCTCAAGAACCCTTTTGGGGATTTTCAAACCTTTGGCTAGATGGGTTTTAGTGGCTCATGGTTGTGGTGGAAAAGAAAATAAATATATAAATTGAGGTTTTATTAAAAAGAAATATGAAAGAACAAAAGACTTTTGGGGAGAGAGTTTATAGAAAAAGATGAACAACCCCAAACTGAGTCACTTCATCCCCTATTTATAGTGCTAAGATAGATGGACTAGTCCTACTCAAACTCCCAAAGATAATTACATTTAATCAAAGATAAATAAAGATAAATAAAGAAATTAAATAATCCTCAATAATTATCCTAATATTAATTATCCTAATATAATTAAAATAGAGTCTAATAAAGCAAAGTCTCTTCTTTTTGCATCTCAATCCTTCTATCATCCATGTTTGCACTTTTGGCACCATCTTTTCCCTTTGTTGCACATTGGCCCATTTTATCTCTAAATTCACGCTTTTGGCCTTTAATTTCACTTTTGCCTCTAATTTAGTCCCTACAAGATAAAAGACCATAAATAGCCCAAATTAGTAGAATCATACTCAAAATAAATATGTAATTAGCACATAAAAATGTGATATTCTAGAGTATTATCAATACCATACCACCATAACCATAAGCTAATGCATTTGAACATAGCCCTTTTCATATTAATCACATGATAAGCCAATTTATAAGAAATTGAATAACTTAAAACTTACCACTCTTTTAGCACAAGTATATTTTCATTTGTAGCTTGGCACTTACCAAGAACAACACTTGTCAACTTGAACATCATATAAATAAACATATTACCATTTAACCAATAGCTTGGCACTTGTCCAAGCATCAAGAACAACACTTGTCAGCATACTTGGGTAATTTTTATCATTTTCCTTCAATGCCATCATGCCATATAAAACACGAGAGTTCGCAATGTACTTAATGTAACATCCTTCAATGAATTAGGTACTTAATGTAACATCCCGAATTAGGGCCTAACAATGGTTTCGAGATCACAAATCGACGATGAAAATTTTATTTTATTATATTTTATGGTCTATGATTTCATAGAAATATTTCATGAAAATTTCGTTCGAAAATTTCAACGTTTGGGCACTCAATTTAGTCAAAAGGACTAAATTGTAAAAAGTGTAAAAGTTGATTTCTACATGTTAGAGGTGTCCAATTGTTATGAAATTTTAAATTGGAGGTCCTTAAATGATAATTAGACCATTGGTTAAGTTTTTGGATAAAAATGGACATGGATGGGTATGTTTCAAAAGATTTTTTAAGGGCATTTTGGTAATTTAGTGAATTAAATGAATTAAAAATAAAATTTAAATGCCAAATATGTCCATCTTCTTCATTAGGACGAAATTACAAGGGTTCTCCATAGCTAGGGTTTGTTTCAAGCTTCCAAGCTCTATAATAAGTGATTCTAAGCCCCGTTTTTAATGTTCTTTACTTTTTTGGAGTCCCAGTAACTTAATTTAACTTATTCTAGCAATAATTTAACCTAGGGTTCATATTTGGAAAAATAACCATAGGTGAAATGTGTTTATTTTGATATTTTATGGTAGAATATGAAGCTTAGAATTATGTTAAACAACTTTTACTAAGCGATTTTAAGTGAAAACGAGTAAAACGACATAATCGGCAAAAATACCTAATGTTCATAAGTACATGTTAGAGTGAGAATTTGATGTTTCCATAGAAGGAAAAATGTTCAGCATGTCATAAAACATAAGAAAAAGGAATAAAGTTTAATTTACGAGCCTAGGGGTAAAAGTGTAATTTTTGAAAAGTTTAGGGGCAAAATTATAATTTTTCCAAAGTTTGAGTTAGGGACTGTTTTGAGTAATACATTAATTAAATAAGTGAAATGTGATGTTTTAGACCCCAAAAAATGAGATTTGAACCTAGAACGGAAGGAAAATAAAAAATCAAGAAAGTTGGTAAATTGCCGTTTCTGGATCCGAGGTAAGTTCGTGTGTTAATAATAATGCAATAGCATACTTGAATTGTAATTCTCTATTGATATGGAATAAATTGTATGATTTAATATGTTTAGGAGAAGTTGATGGATGGTATGTATGGTATGGAAAATGTGATGTTTGTTGTGCCAAGTGAAATTGAATGGCAAATTAATGTTACATGAATTGAATGTTAAATTAATATTACATGGGTTGTGTGAGTTGCTACACGGTTATACCTGGTGAGATTTCGATAAGTAAGTTGGTGTGTTAATAATAATGCAATAATGTTGTAATTTATATTTGAAAGCTAAATTAGTGAATTAATTGAATTATGTTGAATTAAATGTTTAATGTGCCAAGATTATAAATTGATTTAAAATATGTCTATGGTACATGGAAATGCATTGAAATATTGTACTTAAATGTGACTTCTTTGATTATGAATGTTATGAGCAATTTTGAATTAGTGTTATCATGAGACAAGTGATTAAGTGAATATTGACTAAGTGTTAATAAGTGTGAAAAAATCCCAATTGAACCTTAGGAAACGATTAGGATACAAGTGACATGTCACTTAGAATTTCAGCGTTATCAGTGTGTTCCCCGGGTGCTGGTTCATTGTGTTATATCAGTGGCTAGGTGATCGTGCATGTGTTGCAGACACCTAACAGCTTGTGTGAGTAGCACTGAATATTAACCTTGAACTGATAGCTTGTGTGAGCAGGCCCGAGGGTAACCCCAGTGTTAAAGTGGTAGCTTCAGCTACATTACAGTGGTAGCTTCGACTACATTACAGTGATAGCTTCGGCTATATTACAGTGTGGCACTCAGTGCCTTATTCCGCGTATCCTTTAGTATTTCGTATGGTTCAACAGGTATTGAATTGATATAATGAAAAGTGATTGAATGAGAAAAGGATTTAATTATGTGATAATAATGTGAAAGTGAACATTGTGTTTGATGCATTCATATGAGTAAGTGTGAATATGAAATTGTTTGTATAAGTGAAGTGCGGTATGAAACTAAGTAGAGAATCGTATGAACAAATAATACGATATGTGTATGAAATTATTATTGTATGATTTATATGTTGAATAAAGTGTTTGGGTTATGATGCATCAATTGTAAGGATGCAAATGAGTGAGATGTGCCTATGATCAAATGATAGTTATATGCTAAGTTATACTATGTTTTTGTGCATATGTGTAAAAATGAAAGTGAATACAAGAAAATCATGAAAAAAGTGAAATTAGCATGAAGACAGTACTGGACAGCAGCAGTTGTGTGACTTTGAAAAATCACTAAAAATGGTGAAAATTGAATTAGAGGTTGAATAAGATATGAAATTAAATCTGAATGAGTCTATTTTCACATAAAAGAAACGGTGTAAACAGAAGAATTTTATATTTTGAGATATTTAAATTTCTGTGAGACTGGTTCAGAATAATTACGTGATCCCCTGTTCTGCCTTGGAAAAATTATTAAAAATTGTAAAAAAATAATTATGAGATATAATTTATATGCCTGAAATCTTGAATGAGTTTAGTTTCAAATTAACTAAATTAGGAGGCAATATAAATTCTGTACAAGGAGAAAATTGATTCGTAGTGAAGAGAGGTTAGAATAGTCAAACAGTGATACAGGGAAAACTTTAATGAATAAACTGTATTAATTGGCTAAGAAAAAAATTCTGAAAATTTTATGGTAAGAATATAAATGAGTCTAGTTTTAGGGAAACTTAATTGATCTTAATTTGGAGTTCCGTAGCTCTAGATATAAATAATTTAATGACTGTGACTCAAGAAAACAACTTAACTTGAATTTGAATAACTAGGAAGAATATGAAAATAGCATGTTATCGCATTGCTTATTATTTTCATGCGAGCTTACTAAGCATACTCCCTCCTTTCCATTTCTTTTAGTTTTGTTAGGTCAGCTCAGGGTTGGAGATCATCGGAGGCAGCATCACACTATCGAGCCATTATCCTTAGAATATTGGCATTGTTTGAAAAGTTTTAATTTTGGGCGAAGTTTGGTAACCCGGTTTTTAAATGATTGTGAATGTCGAAGTACAGTAATGCCTCTAACCCTGTTCCGGAGTTGGACATGGGTGAGGAGTGTTACACTTAAATCCATTGTTCAATCCAAACTGAGTATTTAATTTTGATAATAGTTTTCTGACAATAATTCAATTCTAACAATAGAACATATATATTACCAATCACCAATTAACATTCATTTTAATCAAAATTATACAAAATACAGTTCATACGAACTTACCTAAATTGAATTGTAATAATTGTAGGAGTTTAAGGACTATTTTGCTATTTTTTCCTTTTTCACGAGTATATACGGATCTTGATCTACAATATAAAATTACTCATTCATTAGCATATATTACAGTTCCAATTCATTTCACAATTTATACATTTCAATTTTTCAAATTTACACAATTACCCCAACTTTTACAACTTTTGCTATTTAGTCCCTTAATTAGTTAATCTATCAAATCAACTAAATTTTATTAATTAATAATTTATCCAAATATTCTAGGCTATCATACAACCCTTAAAAATAAAAATAAAAATAATACCAAACCCTAATATTTTTAACCTTTTCACAATTTGATCCTAAAATCAATATTTAACAAAATCACATTATATAGTCATCACACAACAACATTAGAGCTTTAAACCCACTTGATATAAATTAATAATTTCTTTCAATATATTAATGTAGGCAATAAAACAATTCATTTCATGCAATTAAGTCATTTTGACATTTTTATAAAATTACCCCTAAAATTTTACTTTTATTCAATTTAGTCCCTGAGCCTAAAACATACAAATTAACCATTTGTAATGCAAACCCATGCTAGATGAATATTCATGGAATTCAATACAGCCCATTTTTATGCTTTTCTATCACTACTAAACTTAAAAATAACATGAAACCTTAACATCCATACCTTATTCTCTTGAAACCAAACTTTAACTTAACCTTCTCTCTCCTCCAGTTTCTATTCCTTAAATATAACTTGATATTCTAGCTCCCCATAGTCTCCTTACTATCTTTCTCTCTTGGTAGCCATGGAAATTCTTTTGATTTCTAAGTGAAAATGATGAATTTTTGGTGAAAGGACCAAATTGTAAATAAAAGAAAATTTTCTTTCTTTCTTCTTCTTCTCACGTTGAGAACATGGAACGATGAAGAGAATTCTTCGTCTTTCTTTCTTTATATACTAAATAAATAAAAAGTTAATAAAATATAAAATATAAAGAAATGTCAAATCAAATATTAATAAACTAATATTTATTTATTCATTTAATCTAAAATATCACTAACATTAGTATTACTCTTCAAAATTATCTTCCTTGCTAAATGACCATTTTGCCCCTTATGATCCTTCAAAATTCCTCCATTGACTCATCATTCATTTTAGTAAAATTATGATTTAACCCCTCATACTTTTTCCACTTATTCAATTTGGTCCTCATTCATCCATTTTCCTTAGTTCCAAGATCCTTCCACCCTTAAAATATTTTTACTATTGGTCCTTCAATTTTTTTCATATTTACACTTTAACTCTTTAAATTTTAAGTATTTACTCTTGGGCCACAAAACTTTTCTCACTTTTGCGATTTAGTCCTTTCTTGAATTAATATATCATAATATACTTCCCAAACAGATTTTGTTGACATAACTCAAAATTCCCCTTTTCTTCATTTTATTTTCTTATTTTATTATATCAAGGACAATATTTTACTTTCTTACTATAATAACTTTTGGGGTATTACATTAAAGATCATCGGATTTAAAATATGGATTCTAGCTCGAAGTTGCGACTTTGCATAGATTTTCCTACAATTTAGGATTTTTGTTGTTATCAATAGTTATGGCTGCACAACTGAAGTGTGTCATCTCCTCTAGGGGCGAAGTCAAAACAATTTTTTAAGGGCCGAATGAAATTTTAATTTTTTTATAGTCTATATCTTTATAATTTTTAGAGGATTAAATCAAATTTTTATAATATTAGGGGGTCAAAATACAATTTTACCTTTACTAATTTTAATTTTTTTTAAAAAATAAGGGCCTAACTAGCATTTTTACATTTTAAGGGGGCCGGGGCCCCTGTCAGCCCCTTAGATTCACCTTTGATCTCCTCTTCCTTTATTTGATTACAAATCTCCTAACCATCATTTAAGAATCTTAGTTTTCTCTCTGTTCAAACAGGTGTTTCAACAAAAAGCAACCAATAAACAAATAAAAGATGGAGGGCAATAACTAAAAATCTAAAACGTGAGTCAAATAGATAAGTAAAGAGAGAATCATCACATGATATTTGTTAATATAGTTTAGATTCCACGATCCTATTCTCTAGAGCCTCGTTGAGAGAATAATTTCATTCCACAATTAATCCAACTATCTATTGGCTAAAGCTTAATCTATCATTACACAAAGAAGTAATCGCAGTCCAGTAGCTAGTCCAAATTGTTACACATCACTCTTCCCAAATGCCTTACATTGCATACAATATCTTTCCATAAAAATCTCTAAATAAAGAGAATCTAACACACCCCAAATGGCTCAACGAAGAAGTCGACTAGCAGTCTATTTATAGTCAAATACAAGCATCCTTTAACAAAGTTTTGATTGAGATAAAACTCTTAATAAAAACATGGATATATCTATCAAAATATCTTCAATAATTATCCAAAATAAAGCCTTATTAGGAATATAAATTAATAGCTTAATTATCAAATAAATAGCTTAATAGATAAAGATAAGAATAACCCTTGAGATGAGGTTGTCGATCTCTCCTCTTTCTATTCTTCCAAATTTCGATTAGCACTACTTAAGACATAATAAAACATGGCTTAAAATGCATTTGTTGATAGTGTAGTACTCCATGAAGATCAATGTAAAAAATCCCAACCTCTTACTAGACTTAGCTGTGTTGAAAATCTATCTGAACGGGTGTTTAACAACTGTTTAAATAGGTTATCTGAACATCAACATTAAATAGCTGAAGTCCCAACACATCATTCACTCTGAGTTTTGACACTTCCAATTGTTCATTATATTACTATTCAAGACCATGAGTGTCATCTTCCACAAGGATGGAAGAACTAAAACATTTGATAAATTCCCAAGTCTTTAAAGAGTTTGGGTTCACTTTTTCAAAAATTGCTTCTTTAAATTACACATAAACCTTGATTAAATGTACTACTTAATACATGAATTTTAATTTAGTACAATTATATTTATGTAAACATAGTTATTTTTGTGTACAATATGTAAACACAAAAAGAAAATATGTATAAAATTATACAAAATTAAAGTTAATGTATAACATTACATATTAACTCAAAGTTAATTTATAGTTTTGAAATTTATGATGTTTAATAAAGTGATTTTGTGATGAAAAATATTACAAGATAATTCGATGACCTAAATTTTACTAGCATACAAGAGAATAGTGAAATTTTATTTATAAAATTAAGGGTGATTGATTTATAAAATAATTTATCTGGTAACATTTTGTATTTCAATTATAATTTATCATTTAAAATATTATAAATTTATATAATCTTTTACCCTTATTAATTCATTTCCCAAGTTATGATTATTTTATTTCTATGTGAAGAAATTATTTTCAATTTATTATTATTATTATTTTGTTGATTGGAAACCCGATACAAAAAAGATCGGGAGGAAATTACATCAACAAACTCCATACAGCAGGAGTCAGATTAACCCAATTAGACGGCACGTCCCTCTCCTAGTACAAACAGCCACCTTGTCTGCCAGCCGGTTTGCTTCTCGCCGATGAAAGGGCATTTAACTTGCGGATTAGCTGCTTGGAAACTCTTGATGCAATCAATAATAGCAGAAAGAATCCAGGAAATCCCCTCACTCGAAGCAAAAATTTGATCCACAACAACTTTGCAATCAGATTCAATAAAAACTTGAGGCCAATTCTTATGAGAAATGAAAGAGCAAGTATCTTTAAATGCCATTGCTTCAGCCATTTCAATAGGTCCGACACAAAGCTGACGATTACTTCCGTTGATGGTTTGACCATTAGAATCTCGGCAAACCATAGCAATACCTGCTATTGGGTTATCCTTAACCATAGAAGCGTCGCAATTTATATTAAGACAACCCTCTTTTGGTCGCTGCCAAGATACTCCAGTCAAATTCGCACCACTTAATTGTGTTCTATTGGGAACTCAAGGCTCCCTGCCAAACCTCAATTGGATTGTCGTTGCCTCCACCAAAAACCAGCTCGTTACGAGCTTTCTATATGGACCAGCAAAGATTAGCAAGAAGAGCTTCGGGGAAAGATGGAATAATCCCATGCCAGCAACGTTGAAACCTACCGAACCCTTCCCTTCTTGTATCATGGTAGTTACTTAAGTTGTAATTCAGTTTTTAAGTTTAAATTCATTTATAAAAAAGTTGAATATATTTCAGCTCCATTAACTTGTGGAGTGAGAGTGTGAGACGGTTTCAAACTTTGAATGTGAATATATAAATCCAAAGCTTTTCAACATTCCACTTTCTTCAATCCTAAAAACCACGTGTTGGGTAAACCCCGTTGTCCGCTTCCGCCATTGCCTCTCATCACTGTCCATACCACCACTTTCTCCAGTGCCTCAGCCCCCAACCTCTTATATAATAATCCAAATTCCTTATCCTTAAGTAACTAATAAAAAAACCTGTGTCCTTATTGTTTCTTTTAGTTTTTTGTTTTGTCTCTTTAAATAAAGATATGGCACGACTCGCCATTTCGTTCATTGTTATTTTCGTCTTATTCACCGTCTCTCACGCTCGCTTTATTGTACCGGACCAGGCTGTCACCTCTGAAGAAATCGTTGCCGAATTACCCGCATCCGACTCTACAACGACAAACGTTATCCTTCTCCCTAACGAGAAACCCGACTCTGAACCCGCCAAAACAGTTGATTCTAAGCACGACGTTGATGATGCCTCCGAAGCCGAACCCGACTTGGTTTCCGTTCCGTTGACGATAATCAGTTTCCGTCCTGTAAAAGGTCACTTCCCCAGGCATCCGTTGATTCCATGCCGTAATGGACATGGCTGCCGTTACCATAGAAGGTTCAGGCCTTTGAACTCGTGGTTCCAGCGCAAGCGCTATGTTTCTCACGGTAACGGTGTGGCACTGTCGGACGAGAGATCTCGTTCCGACTCGGAGTCAATCAGACTTGGTCACCAAATCCGGGGGAGATGGACCAGGTTTCCCGATAATGGTGCCGAGTCGAAGGAGCACGTAGACTTTAGGAAGGTTCGTCCTTATAACCACGAGCATGAACAATATCATGACAACAACGATCACCACCCGCACCACCACTACCAACATCACCGTCGCCATCATCGCCGAGGAGAGGAAGATGAAAGGCGCGAGAGTGAGGAGAAGGATGGGGGGTTCATTAAAAGGTTTCGCAAGTTTTTGATTAATTTCTGAAGGTGTCAATATCATGCACGTTATTTAATCAAAGTGATGCATCAACTCTGTAATTCTCTTGGGTAATTTTCACTTTCTGGTTTATTTGGCCTGGCTGTATTTACACTACTTGATTATTGGCTGTAAATAATATGGCATCCTTTGGTGATGAACATGATGGTATTTCCTTTTAAAACATACTGCATTATAGGACTCCATTTATGGCAACATTTTTTCCTTTTTTTTTTTTCATGAATACAAAAATTGTTTAGCATTGGTCAACTACAGACACCAACTCAATTTAATGTCTAAATTATATTAGTTTATAGCTGTTTTATATCTTTTATATAAAAATAGGAAATTATAAGCACATAATATTTAAACTTTAAACATTATTCCTTACCCTTCCATCAAAACCCTGTTTATTACCTTATAATTTTGTTTTTCATCTGCATTTTAACCCACAACATCCGAATTTGGAAGTTTAGCCAGAGGGAGTGTTTTAAGTATAAAAAATCCATAAAATTAAAATTTAAAGGAGTAGTTACATTTTTGGTGTTTAATTATTTATTAAAATTAAAAAACCTGAATACCCTTTGTTTTAATATTTTCATTTCAATCTAAGATTACCAACTCAGTCAAATTAGATTAGATACCCTAATTTCAAATTAGGATATAAATAACTTGCTAGATGAGTAAATTAAGATCATGTACCAACATACAGTATATCCGCCATAACTGAATGGCTCATACATGCAAAGCTATAAAATTTCCATCGTGCAAAGATATTTACAACTAGATACCAATACAATACCGCATTATTCAACATAGAATAGGCCACAAAGAAAATTTCTGAAATGTTTCTTCATTTAAGAAATCTGTAGGCCGAAGGTGTAGCTTACTTGTCAGCTACTATCAACACAACACACCTAATTATAATGTTCTAGTAAGAAGAAGATGCATGAAGTATTAAGAAAATAGGAGTTGACTCTAACCCAAGGTAGCCCGAACTGTCTACAAAGCTTCTAATAATAACAGTTCTTCGCTCATCACACACAACCACCTTTATGCTGCTAAGAGGGACCCAGATTATTCACATTCTTTTGATTGGCTCGGTGCGATCCTGAACAGCCAAACGCTCTGAAACATCAGCCAATGACTTGAGGTTGCACTTGATCAGTGCCTCAACGAAGTAGCATGTTTCATCCTTGGTGTTCCCATCCGGTACATCCACCACAAAAGACTCGATCACCAACGTTCCTGGTCTGCCATCAATGACCTCAGGATGGACTGTAACAATGGATGAGTAGTTCTGCCAATTTACATAGCATACAGGAAATTTTGCAGTTTCATGAAATTAGATTATAAGTGATGAGGAAGATCAATAAAGAATTGGGACAATAGAATGCTCATAAATCAAATATGAAAGGAAAAGGAGACAGAACAATACATCTCAGAACTGAAAACTAACACCGTCCTCAGCAACATGATAAACAGTGTTGCTTGCCCACGTATTTGTACAAACAAAATATTCTATGTACATATGCAAAGAAGGGGTCCAGGTCATATGTGCTAGTAGCTCAAGAAAACAGAAATATGGAAGGCTACAAAAGCATATGTTCCCCTGCTTAAATTCAGCAGAAAGAGATTTGACAAGTCAATTTGTAGGGATATATATTTCCTTCTAGTTTCAGAACTCTCATTTCCTGTTCTGCAGGGCTATGTTCCCTCTCAAACATGACAAAATTCTTCTAAAATGCTTAACGAATTTGACCATTCAAACAATGATTTGACAATTCATGCTGAAGTGACAGAGTCTTTATCCGATGACTAGTTACAAAAGTTAGCGCATTCGATGGTCCACCTTGCAAGTTGCAAGTGACCATATCCAAAACCTTGTTACATTTAATTTAAGCATTATTACATAATTCAACAGAAAATTATCACATCATATAATAAGAGAGAAATAAAGGTTAGGTTTAGATGAATACTTATTTCGGTCAAGATTATATGTTGAAAAACTAAAAATTTATTGGAATTCGAAGGGCATGCATTTACAACTATTGTGTAGTGCGTAACTAATTCAACCAAGTAGAAAATTCATACCTTCAACCTGTGATCTCCTCCGACAATTGTCATGCTCAAGATGTGCTCATCATCATCTAGATACTCTAACCTTTCAGTGCTAGTTGTCGCCGGCAAACCTGACTTAACATTTACTTCTCTAACACTTCCAATCTGAAGGTCCCCCTGCACAACACACCTGCTAACAAATGGTTTGTACTTTTGGGGTTGATCAAACCTCCTTACTAATGACCAAACCTGATTGATCGAAACCCAATAATCATTCATTAAGGCACAAAAAACAGCCAATTTTGCCTTCAATCAAGCAAACTAAAAAGTACCTGAAACTAATCATTTGTACCTACCCAAGGTTTAGATTAGGTATGGGATATCAAATTAAACTCATTCAATCCAAATTTATCGGTATTTGAAGATGAGAATGAGATATAAGAACCCCTAAGCACTAGATATCCTTTCCACACTTAAGGAAAATGCAAGTCTAAAGAAAATCTTATGTTCCATTTACGTTCAAAGCAAGCACATACCAAGTAATAATGAACGAAAACAGCAATTACAGAGTAATTTCTACTAATAAAAAGTTATTAATGCTTCATATAGCTGAAGGATGTGTTTAGCTTCAATTGATAGAGAATGTTTAATATCACATAATTTAGCTTAATTTTTAAGTGACAATTCTAAAATCACAATTTCAGTATCGATTTCCTCATATATCCAACCCAAATGCAATGAAAAAAAAGTTAAAGAGAAAAACCCCCAAAATAAAACGTCGCCTGAAAATTAAGCTATGCTTCTTAAATTAGCGTCTAAAACGAAAATTCACTCAATTAAACGAAAATTGTCCCCAGATCTATGTACGGATCTAGCACCAAATAGGAACCCAATCGATTCTATTAGAAAAAGCAAATATAATTGAAATTTACAAAAAAAAAATTTTTCAAAAAAAGCATACCAGGTGAACAGGAGCTTTGATGTGTTTAACGAGCGAAGAGCTGCACTGATTTTCTTTAACCTCGAGTTTGTGGTACCTCTTGATGAACTCTTCTTCCATCTTACTAAACCCGTTCCCGTTGATGGTGATATAATCATCGGTCACCATCGAAGTAACCTTAGCAAAAACCGTGGCCCGAGGAAGAGAAGAGGAAAAAGCGGGTCCAAAAACTGACGCCGGGTGTTAGCGGGTCCGGGTACGGTTATCGGAGAGTCCTAGAAAGGTCCGAAACGAAACGCCATCGCCAGGTCCTGATTGCCTCTTTCTCATCTCATCGCCTGGAATAATTAATTAAAAATAATGGGAGAAAAAAAAATGAAACGCCGTGTTTTTTTTTTTCCTTTTTAATATATTTTTTGAAATAAACAAAATTTTTTGGCTATTATTTGTTTATTCGTACTTTCCATGGTGATTACTGACTAGTAGCAGGAATTTTGATTTTGCCCAGGCTATAGGTCCAAGGATTTTTTGGACTGATGCAGTGAAATTGAAACCGACGGCGTACTTAAGTCTTCTGGTTTGTTGTTATTGGGCCAAATTTTCAGGCCCAAAGTTTCCCGCCAAAGGATCTATTTATTTGCCCTAATTCTTTTCTTTCCCGCCATCTTTTTCTCTTCCCTGGGAACTTTCTCTGCTATGAAATTGTGATATTGAACGAGAAATTAGGGTTCATTTTGAAGCGAAGATGATGAAAGAGGAAGCTGACAACGGAAGAGATGACATGGTGATTGATGGACCTGGGCAAGCAAATGCTGTGCCTGATGGATTTAACGCTAACTATCTCAGAATCTACTATGGTCAGAATTCTTATTTTCCTCTTATAGATTTTTCGTCATATCGCTTGAATGATGGAAAATTTCTTTTATTCTAGCAGCTGTGATTCAAATCTGAAACTAATTTTATGGCAGGAAAGCTATTTCCTCTTGCTGACATGTTCAAGTGGATGTCTTACGGAAATGGTAACTCAAATCTCTTCTTCCTTTTCGTCTATATGGCCTTGCAAACACGCGCTTGTTTCTGCGTTTTCGTGTTTTTCTCCATGTATTGATGTATATCGTGATCTTTCTATCTGCAGATGGCAAGCATCCCGGTTGTGACAAATCCTACTTTGGAAGAAGGGAATTTTCTTTCACGCTAGAAAATGACATTTATATCCGATTCCAGTCTTTCAACAGTGTTACGGAACTGGAAAATTCCATCAAAGAAAAGTGTCCATTCAAGATAGATATCGGGCCTGTTTATAGTGTTGATGTAAGATTTCTTTCAATTTTATTCTTATTAAGGAGTCTTTGAATCGTCATTCAGTGAGCTATGAACTAAAGCTGCTCATATTAGTTGTTTTATTAGTTATTCTTGTTATCTGTTTTATTAGTTGTTAATGATGTATTGTCTGTAATGCAGCCTGCCAAGAGGCATGCTTATGCGCAAAGTGGCGACAATGTTTTCACTCCAATTGAGAGAGAATTGGTTTTTGATATTGTAAGCTACTTCGTTTCTAGAAAACCAAGCATTTCACCCAACTTTTCAAACTGAATGCATGTATCGGCCATGTTATTTGACTCATTGGAGTTATGTTTATTATTTTTGCAGGATATAAGTGATTATGATGATGTTAGATATTGCTGCACGGGAGCAGATGTTTGTTTGGAATGCTGGCCTCTAATGACAATTGCGATTAAAGTGATTGATACTTCTCTCAGAGGTAAAACTGATATATGCTGGAGTTTGAAAGGTTTTCGGCCTTAGGTGGCCTTACTAAACTGGATCAGAACATATTCTAATTAGACCTGAGTTCTTAAGCTGTCCTATGTAAATGTTTACATTACAACGTAGGCATTTTTGGTTTCTTGAGTGCACTGCATGCCTTTTTCTTACGCCATCAATTAACTTCAAGTTCTAATAGTGTAGATGACTTTGGCTTTAATCATATTCTATGGGTATATAGTGGACGTCGTGGTGTGCACTGCTGGGTTTGTGATGGAAAAGCCAGAAGGTAATGCAGTAAACAGTTGAAATCTTCACATTTTTTCTGCCTTTACCTGTATTATTATTACATAAAGAAATTAATTTTGCTCTCATAAATTCCACAGGCTGACTAATGAACAAAGGACGGCTATTGCTGATTACTTCCATGTATACAAGGTGGTTAACTAGTGCTGTGAAAGACAACTGGATTTTGCTTTGTTTTTCAATACCAAGAAACCATTAACTTTGTACCTTGTTCAGGGCAATGAAAATAGTCACAAAAAGATATCTTTACCTGGTCTTGTTCTTCATCCTTTCTTGGCGTAAGTGGTATTGTATTTTGTTTCTAATTTTCTTATTCTGGGCCTACATTCTCCTTCACTAAGGCATATTCTGGCTCTGCAGGAGATCCTATACCGAAGTTCTGAAGGGTTTTTTTGAGGCCAAATTGCTTCCAAACCAAAATTTACTTGCATCTGAGGAGAGATATGAGAAGATCCTAGAAATGATTCCTGATGCATGTAAAATATATAGTCTCTTTGATGGCTAGCTCTGTCATTTACCTTAGCAGTTGCTCATGTTTGTACATTCTATCTTTGCAGCTGTTGCTTCTGAGCTTAGGAGGAGGTGGCAGGAGAATAAGCGAGCTTCCATGTCAAAAGATGACATTAATATTGTTAGGTGGGAGCAACTAAAATCTATCCTGCAATCTGGTAAACAAAAGGTATGAATTGGTAAGCTCAAAATCAGTGTTAAGTACCTAATGGGCAGTTCAAACCACTAACAGTGAGTTATTAAGTCTCAAAATCCTATAATCTCTTTGATGGCCAAAATCAGTGTTAAGTGCCTAATAGGTGAATTCAACACTTAATGCACTTTTATCAGTTGTAAGATTTGAATTTTGTTTTTAGATTAATTACTCTAATAGTGATGCTAAAATATACCATATTGGGATCAGTTTCCTATGTGTAAAAGATATAATTGCCATCATAAATTGATTATGGCCATAAAAGAGGTCATAGGATTTTGAGACTTAAGATTGGTGATAGAAAGTTTTATAGACTGTCAAGTGAATTCTTGACATGTTAAAGTGTTTATAATAAAGGGGGTGAGTCCACTGTCTGTTAGAAACAAGATTATCCAGCCCTCAACACTATCATTATGTCATCCACAATCAAAGTGCATTTCTGAGAAAATCAACAATAAATGAGTTGGATCAAGTAATAAATCTTTGCTCTGCAAATCAATTACAATTTGATTGTTTTCTTGGAAAAGTTCTAACTCGTTAGAAACACATTTCTCAAAAAAAAAAATTCACACAGATGTCTTCTGTTTTACTTAGAGGGAGAATTGCTGTATTTGCATCTTTTTAATTCTTTTGTATGATTCAACTTTTCCAGATGCAAGGACTACGGAGATGTGTTGAAGAGATTGTCTTTTCATATACGTACCCTAGGCTAGATATGGAGGTCTGCAACAGTATTACTCTATTTGGTTTTGTTTTATATTTTTTGGGTTTGTTTTCTTTCAACAAATATAGGTATTCATCTCAGAAATACATCCACCTCCATTTCATACATTAGTACATATAAATTACATTTTGAAACCAAGAAGTTTTATATATAAAATTATCTACTCTATTTGGTTTTGTTTTATTTATTTTGGGTTTGTTTTCTTTCAACAAATATAGGTATTCATCTCAGAAATACATCCACCTCCATTTCATACATTAGTACATATAAATTACATTTTTGAAACCAAGAAGTTTTATATATAAAATTATCTATAAGTAACCTATCATAGGCAACTACTTATTTGTGTATCAGGTGTCGAGGCACATGAACCATTTACTGAAGGCACCATTCTGTGTACATCCAAAAACAGGTTAGTGTTGAAAAGTGTATTCTATACCAGTTGCTATGAATTTGAAGATTGGCCTGAAATCATAGGTGGGTGCCTAAAAGTGTGACGTGGGTTCTAGTTTAAGAACCAAGACATTTAAACCTAAAGGCTAAAGCACTACAGTGATAGCTTTCAAAACCAGAAGTATTTTCAGTAGCTGTATTTATGCTATGAAGCGTTGAATGTGTACTATGATTGGATTTTTTTCTTAATTGCTAGTTGGCTTTTTTTTATACATACGCATCAATATCACATCATAGGGAATATCTTCCTGTTCCGATTCTCAGGAAATGTAGTAAGGAACTTCATTTTAGTAGTCTCAAGTGTTTTTCAACTTTTTTCCTTTAGTAGTCTCAAGTGTTTTTCAACTTTTTTCCCCTCTAGGTCGTGTTTGTGTTCCAATTGACCCAAACAATTGTGATGAGTTTGATCCAACCGCAGTGCCGACCCTATCCCAGGTATTTGTGCTGTCAACTTTGAAATTCTTATCTGCAGGATTCTTCTGGTGAAGATTTCCAAATCCATATTTAATTGTTTGTTAGAACTTCAACTAAGAATTATGCTACATGCTGACATTGTAAATTTGTAAATCATGAATTCTAGCTGTATAGTTCTTCCTCATGTGTACAGTTGCATGAGCTCTTACTCCTTTGTATAAATATGGGCCCATAATTCTTGTGATGTATTTACCTGGCAGCTTCTGGAAGAACTGAACAGGGGAGGACTAAGACAAGATGCTGAGAATGGTATGTTTATTATTGCAATATTATTTATTCTTGTGATGCTTTGATTCCTATAAGTTTAGTTAGTTGCCTGAAAATAGAAGATGAAGACCAGGAAAAGTTACTGAATCTGAAGAAGTTGCACTTCTGTAAACATGTTCTATCTTTCGTTGTGCCTCTGATCTCTTTGACATGACACATAATCATGGTTGATTTTGTCGGCCATCAAAAGATTTAAGAGCTAAATAGGGTCACAAACTGATGCTATTGGTATTTTATGTACTGAGATCATTGGATTTGTTTGATGGCAGAATGGGATAGAACCTCTCTTGGAGAGTCGGTCACGTTTTTCAGAACATCATTTTTACGGCCTCTGCTAAAATCTTGCAAGGAGGAGATGGAAAATTCTTACAATGCAAAGCTGCTGCAGTCCAAGAATGACCTCAGTTGGTAATGTTTTCTAACCAGTACCATCTAAGAATCCGGTCATCTTTTGATGTATAATTATATGAATTTGTATTATGTTCCATGTATGCTTTTATGCTATTCAAAACATGATGCGATAATATATTTAATCAATGCCAGGAGTCATGTTTCATTGAAAGTGCTTCTAAATCGAAACCGACCTTTCCATCTCTTCAACTACCCTCTATGAAGTGGTTTTGATGTATACCTACTGTCTGTCTTTACTAATTGAAAACCTAACCTACAAAGGCTTTGTTTAAGGGTTAAGCCAAAAAACAAATTTATTGGTGAAGAGAAAACCTGAAACCTGACAATATTCTAATCATCTTTCTTATCCCTTATTTAAGTCATGCCATTGTGCAGTCGTACTCAGTACAACTATCGGATCTAAATCATTAGTCATCTATCTTTTTTATAAATGATGTAGAGGTAGGACCACAATTTCTTTCTCGTGGCTTTCCCACCATTGGACAAGAAAGAGCATGCGTGGCTGATTCTACTTACAGGATATGAGACTGATCTGAAAACAATTTTTACAAAATAATTGCATCAATATAAGTCTTAGTACTAGAAGAGCAGTAAATAAGGATATTTATTTTCTGCTAGTTGCAAAATTTTAGAAAGATTCGTTTACTATTATTTTTATCTCCTAAATCTAATGCCTTTCATACTAAAGCAAAGGCCAAAGTAACTGTTCCTTAAAAAAAATACTACTAAATCCTAAACCCATTGATGAGATGCTAATTAGCAAGAATCTCCCATAGTAATTCAGCATCAAAAGATGGCATTCTTGCAAGTGAACAGTCTTCAAAGTTTGGTTCCCCTGCCATCATCATTGTAGAATCATTTGAAACAGACGACGGTGAATTCATACATCTCCGAAACCCATCCTCGGATACTGTAGGTGGTGACAACAATCCGTTGCTTAAATTGTCACTAAAAGCCAACGATGAGGATGATGAACATGGTTCTATTACCTCCACATCATTTTTTGCTTCAGGAGAAGCAGCAGGACGACCAGAGTTGCCTTTCTTGGCATTCCTTTTAGCTCTCTCTCTTTTCACCTTTTGACAAATGGCTTGAAGCTTAGCATCCACCGCATTTTTCAAAGCGTTCAACCTAGCACAATCCCCCAAACCCAACTTTGCTGGATCCTTCAGATTCGGGAAATTCAACCTCGCATATTCCCCTCTGAGCTTATACGCCGCACGATCGTATGCATAAGCTGCCGTCTCGGGCGTTTCGTAAGTGCCTAACCAGACTCGCACTCTGTTTTGTGGGAGCCGAATTTCGGCCACCCATTTGCCCCGCTGTCTCTGCCTCACGCCCCTGTACAGCTTCGTCTTTTGAGGACTGACGCGGTTGCTCGTCGATGCGGTGTTTTGGCTCTTTCGAAGCTGATCCGCTACGGAGTTGCGTGAAAATGAAGCGTTTCCTTGACAGAATTTTAGAAGGAGATCTCTCTGCCGAAGATAAACTGAAGAGCCTAATGGCTCATAAACAGAGTTGGTGCCGAAGGCAGCTATTGATGGCTCGCAACGAGAGAAGATTGAATCTAAGGTATTTGAGCCTCCTGACAATATCAGCTGTGATACCGAATTCCCAATATCCGCACCATCGTTGAATCCAAATGGATGATTGATTTCTTGCATTGCTTCTCCTTGATCCGTTGTATTCTGATTCAAAACAGAGGGAAAAATAAAATTCGATAAAGGAAACAGGGTTTGCCCAAAAAAACTGTCCCTTTTCCTACCAGAAGAAAATGAAATTAAAAGAAGCTAGCCCAAAGTACTAAAATAATTTGAAAGAAACGGAGAAAATATTTTAGAACAGAAAAAAACGATGCCAGGAATTTTTGTTTAATGCTTGCTGATACCTCTGAGTGTGGTTCCAGGTTCAGCTTTGGTGTACTTATAGCTGCACAGTAAAGCAAAAAGGTTAGCCAGGTTTTTCTAGCTTCCAAGTATGAATCCCAGACGCAGTCCAAGTATGGGATTATATAAAAGGTAACATGTAATCCATTAATATTTCTCAAAATTTGTGTATTGTTTAAAATATATATTATAAATTAACTAAATGATATATTTCTATTAAATTTTAAAATTAAATAAAAATATTTATAGTAAGATAACATTTTTTTCCCATTGAATATATTTAATATTTGTTTTGAAATACATTAATAACTCAAATATGATATTTTTAGTTAAATATATTATCAAGTTTGTTGAGAATAATAGTAAAGAGTTAGATACCTTTTAAGTAATGTTTGAGTTCGAATCTTATAAATGAAAAAATTAATTCTCGATTATAAATTTAATGTAAGACACTTATTAATTTAATTTTGGGAGCCTGAATGGCAATTATTTATGTAAATTGAATTTTTTGGACAAATTAAGACCAGGGAAGCACTTGGTTTGTCAAACAAAAGGTTGATCGTTGAAGTTGAAGTTGAAGAAGAAGAGTAGTGAAAGAGTGAGTTCACACATACAAGACAAGCCTCGAATTGAATGAGAGATACAGTTATTTAGGCGTAGGTCGCAGCAACTTTGTTTCATTACATCTAGAAAGCCACTTTTTGGTTTTATTGCAAAATAAGCATAGTCAGCTTATCTTCTTTAACAACCATAGACTTTCTTGGCCATCTTATTATGACTTTCTTTCTCAAAAGTTTATATTTTAAACTGTAAAACTGAATATTCAGACTTCAACCAAAACATCACATCAATTAAAAACAGATGCATATAAAACCAAATTCTTCGTAATTAAAATCCAATCCATTAAATAAATTATAAAAAATTAATTTAATCAATCCATACTAATTTACAAGTTGATCGATTTTCGGTTCAACACTCCAATCGATTACTTCGATCTAATTCCAATAACAATGTATAAAACTTGTTTACAAGGGTGTAATTGAGCCAAGCTAAATCTATACTATGATAAGTTTGAGTTCAAATTCAACTCGAAAATTATGGCTTAATATTCAACTCGAACTTGACCAAATATTAGTTTATAAGTTCAAACTTAACTTGAGACATAATTGAGCTACTCAAGCTTAAGGTCTATTAAGCTCATTTACTAATTTTTATATTCAAACTCAATTAAGCTTGAACACATTCGTATTAAGATCTTTTTATACAATAAAGGTAAAAAATATAATTTTGTAATATAAAAATATATTAAAATGAAAATGTTAATTAAACTCAAAAATTGCTTGAATTGAGTATTACGGTGCTCAAATTCAGCTCAACCATTAGCTCGAGATTAACTTAATAATTATCGAATCCAAACCAATTTTTTTTTCAAGTCGAACTTAAATAATTTGTAAATATCAACATCTCATTTACTCCTACTATATATTCTTTCTCTTATTATTTTTATACAACTTTTTTAATCATTACAAAAAAAAAATTTAGTATGTTTTATCAATTAATTATTAGTATAACAATTTTGTTATTAACTCTTTAATTAACAACTAAGCTCGGATTCAAACCACAATCCCAACTCTAGCCTTCCTCTATAAAGCAAATTATTGGGTTTAGCTCAATCCATTAATTTAGTTTATTTCCCCTTACCAACCCTATCTTTTATATTATTCTTTTCATTAATTGTTGTTCTGTCCCTTAGCTCCCAATCCATTAATGAATTTCCAACAGTATATTGTTTGATTGGAAAGTGCTTACCTGTCTTTCCATTTTAACAGTGAAAATTTTATGAGTTAATTGCACTAGACATCCTCAAACTATAACACTCATTTTAAATTGGTCTCTAAACTTTAAAACATTCTAATTACATCTCAAACTATTGATGCTACATCACTAAGGTCCTTTCATTATTGAAACCATTAAATGACACATAAATCTTATGTGACATAATTTAAAATAAAAATTTTAAAGTAAAATGTTGTCGCATAACTTTTGAAATTTAAAACTAGAAATAAAATACAACGAAAAAAAAAAGAGAGTAGACAAGTTTCTGTAAAAGCTTTAAATATCTCATAACCAAGTTTTTTACGACATTCATTTTTCTTTAATCTCTTTATTTTAAATTATGTCATATAAGATCTAACGTCTCATTTAACTGTTAAGTTAACAATTTTAGTAATGGAAGGATCTAATTGATATAACACTGATAATTTGAAGATGTAATTAGAACATGTTGAAGCTTAAGGACTAATTTAAAATGATAGGTTAATGACTCATTTAACTGATAATTTGTGTTCTTTTTAACACAAAGTTTAGAACTATTCATAGCCCTTCCCCTCCGTAAATAGGAGGATAATGTGCTTAAGCACACTCGAATCCACATCCTCCGGCATTGACAATAATACTCATGTTAATTGAATTAAGCTGAAAAATAAAATTAAATTCAACATAAATAGTCATTCTTGGATTATTCATATGTAATAGTCTAAAAAGAAAATTGTTTATGTAACAATTTGGCCTTTAAACTCTATTTGTTTTTTCACTTTAATACTTAATTTTTGTCTCATTTTAGTATTTGAATTATTATTTTTGTTTCAATTTACTCCTAATAAATATAAGTTGTAATAAAAAGTGACACATGACATGTTTTTATCGAGCACGAATAATTTTGAGAGTAAAATAAGATGAATATAATAGTTCAAGTACTAAAATGAGAAAAAAAGTATTAAGTGAAAATATAGATATTCAAAGATCAAAATGAAACAAAAGAAAACCCAAAATTATTAGTTGAAATAATCTACCAATTTCTCTAAGATTTTATGCATAATATATATTATGGATTTTTTGAGATATTTTATATGTTCGCTTTACAGTTTATATTCGAGTTTGTAGTTGTTCCTTAAAGGCTAATTTAAGAGGTTAGCAAGGGGCTCGGCAGCCCTAAATTTTATGAAATTTTCTTTAAGGTCCTTTAGGTTTTGAAAATTTTTATTTTGATATTATAATTAGTGTTTTAAAAAAGACAAATTTGTGGTTGGGCCCCCAAAGTTTTCAAAGGTTTCTTTAATTTGATTTCTTTTATACAATTTTAAATTTTTACGATAAATTTAGTAACATTTCTAGTTTATTTTGGTAAATTAATACAAAATAGTATTTAAATATTAATTTGGTAAAACAAAGTTTAATGATTGTAATATGTAAGTATAAATGATATCTAAATATTAATTAGGTAAAAATAAAATTAAATAATTATAATATGTAATATAAATTGAGAATTTAACTTATTTTTGGTAACCAAGATTATCCCAAATTTAAAAATACATTGTTCAAAGTAGGCCTATCCAATAAAAAATATCTTGGTAAAAATAGGCGCAGCCCATATATTTTATGAAAATATCCCAATCTACCCTTATCAACAATTTTGCCTTCACCTTAATACCCCTTCCAACAATGTCACCTCCAAAGTTTGAATCGTCTTCTACCATTAAAAGGGTAATGTGCCTTGTCACTATACTCAACAATTATTAATAAATATATATTATAGATTTTAATTTAAGGGTTTAAGCATAAAAATAAAAGTTTGGTGCACATTAGAAGCAAGAGTAACAAAAGGGATCTATTTTTTTCTGATTTTTACGAGTTTATAATTAAAAATCGAAATATATCTAAATATAAATCAAAATAAATTTTAAAAGAATTTATATATATATATATATATATATATGATATTTATCAAACTTATATTTCAACCAAAATATTAAATTTTAAAAATATCAAACTTAAAATTTATATACAAAATATTTTTATTAAAAATACTATTTAATATATGTATATATAAATATTTCTACAAATCAATATAATGATGTTAAATAAATTTTAAATATATAATATTTATATACCAATCAATACATAATATTTCAAACAATAATATCGAAATTAAGAAGAAGGAACCGGTGCAATCAATATAAATTGAAATTTTAATTAGTACGCACCAATTTATTATGAAAATTGTGTGTACCAACCGAAGGACGGAAACAAATTACATTGTTACAATGTGAAAGAAGTAGAGTATCTTACACAAATTTGTCCACCCGAGGAAGCAAACAACCTGTTAAATTATCCACATAAAAAAAAAAATCAACAGGGCGGTAGATGCATCATGCACTTTCCACCATGCAAAAATAATCTCTTTTCATGGAATTAGAAGGTTGCGTCGAGACGCAATATGTAATAGTTATGGAAATTGTAATAAATGCTTTTTATTTTTCAAGAAATTTACATCAATTGAATTTAACCCAAATTCTGCCTTACGAGAAAAAAAAAAAAACCCTTTGATTGAATGAGGTTTCCAATCAACATCAATGTGGGTATGGAGCATTAATCACGTCATCTATGATCAGATTAATTTCTAGAATTTCACCTCAACTGGTAATGGTTTAAATAATATTATGATTTATCCCTATAGTATTCGATTGCGTTTTACTGGTCTTCAACTTCAGATTTGCTCCCATGCAAGCCCTCAAGTGTATCAATCATTATATAAAGAATTTATTAATGTGAATATTGAATTAAATAATTAATTTTAAATCAAATTAATCCATTAAAATATAAATTTGAAACATCAAATTTTCATATACTTCCTTGAGCTGAAACCTTGCCTATAAAACATATTATTGTCAATATACTCATTCTAGGTAGGTTGTAAGATAAATACAAGTCGGTAAAAGCTGTAGCTAAAAGACAGCGAAAATGTAACATCGCCATCGTTGGAAATGGAAAAGGTAAATGAAGGTTTCAAAAAGTTGAGTTTTGGCAGTATTTGAACTCGGTCGCATTTACACAGCAATGCGACTTCGACACCAGCCAGAGTGGTCCTACACCTCATCTGCACCGCTCTTCACCACCCAACACGTACCGCCTTCTCATTCACTCACCGCCTCTAGACAAGATAATTTTAAAAAGAAAACAAATTCCAGGGTCTCGCCATTTCATTACACTTTTTTTTTTAAAATAAAATGACTGTTAGTTTGTTTTAAAAATTCAAGTAATTTAAGTTTTGTCAAATTTTGCAAGTGAATATTAAATCATAGTTTTAATAATTTTTCAATTTTACATAATTTTAATTAATATAATAATATTAGTTTTTAAAATTCAAACATCTTATCTATAATTCTAAATATTAGCTAATTTATTTTTGAATTTTAAATTTTTTTAAATTTTGTTTTTTAGAACTAAAATTAAATTGATGAAATATATGAATAATGAGGACTTGATCATTTGTTACTATATCAATCAAAATCACGTATAATTGATAGAAATATTAATTGCTTGATCGGTTGTCATTAGTTATTCACTTTTAAAATTGTCAGTAATTAAATTACTCTGATCTTTTTAGAGGGATGAATTTGTTCAATATTAAAATTGAGAAGTACTGGAAATGTGTTTTTACCAATTTAAAAAAAAAAAGCAGGGACTGTTTTGTTAATGACAATTTTAATCTCAAAGGATTAGCAAACATATATACTTCTGCATTTGTAGGTAGATGTGAATCATAGCAACCAACAATAAGGCAGTTTAGGTTAGAGAAGAAAGATGATAATATTATTAACGTAGATTAATTAAGAACCGGGCCGTGACTACTTAAAGAAAAGATGATAGTTTGTAGTTCCGTTGATCAGCCATCTTCTTTCTAGTTAGAGTATGGAGAAGAAAGGAGTTCTGAAGAAAATGGGATCAAGATGGAGAGTTCCAACAGAGCAACAACCCCTTTTAAGAGTCTTTAGAAATGTATATTAAGGGATTCTTTTCGAGTCAAATTTCGCGTCAAGTTATGATATATTCTATAATAACTTTCATTTTTCTCGAAAAAGATAAGCTTTTTTGTTATTGCTGATTGAGGACTCTATAGGACGACAAAATGCAGTTCAGCCGAGATAAAATGAGTTTCACACATGAAGGGTTCTTAAGCTTCAAAACCATAAAAATAGGTAGTTTATTATAAGCTTAGATGTGAAAACACAACAAATAAAACACACGTCGGGGCCTTTCGCAAAGCATGTCCACCGCCATTTTGACACTAAGGTGCTTTCTATTTGATTTTAAAGTCAATTTTGTTGTTAAGTGTTTAATTATGTGTTGGTTCATGTATTTTAATTTAATTAATTTTTATTTTTATAATATTTAAAATTTAAATCCTCACTTAAATTTATTAGGTTAAATTCTACTTATTATACCCCCATTCACGTTAAGAAATATTGTAAGTCAATAAGACATCTGAATAATAAAAGGTCACCTACAAGCTTACCCTTCTGGGATGACTACTCGAGCAATGGATGACCTAAGGAACATGAAGTCGTTGGTTACCAAGCATCACGTGGGTTCAACTGTTTTATTTCATCAGAGTCAAAATGAATGACAAAATTTGTCCTATCACAGACATCCCTCCCACATGCCTCCTAATGATGGCTAAATGACAAGTCCAACATGTCAGTACCATCTTACACAGAACCCATGTCTATAAATACCTCCGAAAATGATGAAGATAGGATCGACCCTTTAAGAATACTAAGCTAGACTCTATTAACACTCTTTCAGTCCTTAACCTTTACGTTATCTTCATCACCACTCTTTATAACCTTCAACTCTCCGCCTCAACTAGGTGGACCGATCTCCATAGGAGCCACTCTTCTCTCCTCTACACTCCTCCCTTGTTGTACACTCTATTAACATTGTTAATAGTCCTTATACTTTCTTAATTTTGAAAGTTTAATCTTGATCAAATTATGTTATTAATCCTTCAATTATGAGGAAATGACGTAATTTTTTTGTGGGTTTTATGTGGAAATAGCAAACTAATATAGTATTATACGTGTGATATTATGTTCATTAAATTTTGAAAATAGTAAAATTTAACTTGAAATTTCAAAAAAGTACAAATTAAAAATAATCAAATTTGAGTATGAATTATGAATAGAACCGAAAATATGGTCAGTATTGTTGATATAATGATACAACAAGAAAGAGTGGTAGTTGTTGTGGAGGCCGATTCACCCAATCGGGTGGAGAGCTAGAGGTAGTGAAGATCAGTGGTAGCGAGAGTACTAAGGTTGAGAATTGAAGGTATGCTGACGGAGTATCGGCTTCGTATCTAAGGGGAGGTGATCTATTTTTCATTCATTGAGGTATTTATAGGCGAGGGTCCCATGTAAGGTGATGTTAACGTGTTGGACCTGTCATCTAGCCATCTTACGGAACACGTGGGGTGGATGTTTATGATTCAATAGATCTTGTCATTCACTCTGACTTGATGGTATATGGTAGTTGAGCTCACGTGGTGTTTGATGATTAAAAAAAAACCTCACATTTCCAATGAAAGCTTAGGGACCCAGATGATGAATGGCTCATAGTTGCCCGAATGGTCATTCTGAAAGGGAGGCTAATGGGTGACCTCTCAGATTATAGCAACTAGCTTACTGTTTTGGTGTCCTTTTAGCTTGTCATGTGTCCTAACACAAATGGGGGTATAACAATATCCCCCATTTGAGTCAAGTGGGAAGGTTATAAAGTGGCCTTCCTTGAGAAATGATAACCTCCCCTTAGATACCAAATCAATACTCTATCAGCATACATTTAGCTCTCAATCTTAGTATTCTTGCCACCACTAATCTTCACTACCTCCAGTTCTCTACCTCGACTGGGTGAAACGATCTTCACAGAAATTACCACTATCTTTTTTGTACCTCCTCCTTATTATATCACTGTATTATCAAATATAGTAACTATTTATTTGGTGATCTCTCTTTCTCGTTACTATTGTTGGTTGGTTACATGGAAAAGATGATGATAGCATATCATTTTGACCGCCTCAATTTTAGGTTACATAAATTAAATAAATACATGTCAAGTATATTTTATCCTATTTGGAAGAATATTTGCCAAAGTCTTTTGCTTCTAGGCTGTTCGGTTTTGGTTTTAATGGGGCAGCACATGGACTGCGTTGGACGAAAGCTTCAGACCTTGGGTTGGGCCACAATGGATAAAATTACATTTGAAATAAACATGGGCTAAACGAGCTTGAATTTGATTATTCCATTGCAATACCAAGGATGAACTCCGTATATTTGTCGATCTCTAGACGGGAAAATTCTAATTAGACTCCAACCCAACGTCATTAAACTAAGACTTAACTTTATCATTAAATTATTTAAATCATTCATTAGACTACTGAATTTTTTTAAACTCTAGTTAACGAATTCCAAGTAAGGATTCGACAATATATATCAGTATCTATCGATAAGTAAAATAACATATTTTAAATTTAAGTTGATCTGACAGTTAGTATAAAAAACAGAGTGAAAAAATATTTAAATTTTAGTTCTTAAATTCATGACGTTCAAAATTACTTCTTAAAAGAAATGAACTGTAAAAAAGAAGAAGAATTAAAACTTTTGATTGGTACGTTGTTGCAAACAAAAAAAAAACTATATAATAATGAATTTTAATAGTCTAATAACTTAAATCAACATTTTTAAATAATTTAATAACTAAAATATAAAATTATAAATGATTTAATAATCTTGAGCTTAATTTACCTTAATAATTTTGCTTCTAGGCTGATTTCAATCACCTAAAAATTAACCAAGTGTTTTGACATATTTCCACACGGACTCTAATTCCAGGTGCTCTACAATTGCTAACGAGTTTAAGCGGTGAATGGAAAGGGTAGGTCCATTTTTAGTAATTTGCCAACCTTCGTCTTGCATCGACGCAAATTACCTTGATAAAAGTATTACAGTGTTTTTCTTCTCCTCTTCTTTCCCAATGTTTGGTAGTCATTTTGGGTCCGAGTAAGTACGGAATCAAATTAGGTCCAACTGGTAGATGAAGGATAAGTAGGGGTGAGCATTCGATCGAATCGAATCGAATCGAATCGAATCAAAATTTTCGAGTTAATCGAGTTTTGAATCGTATTTTATCATCCTAACTTAATTTGAAATTTTCTAAATCGAGTCGAGTGAGGCGAAATTGAATCGAATCGAATCGAATCGAATCGTTCGAGTTAAATTTTAAAAAATGACTTTAGTGTTGTTTATTTTATGTAATTTTTCAAAAAATAATTTTCTTTAAAATTTTTAAACATGATCATACAACAAAAAATTGAAGTAAATAAGTGAATAAATAAAAGTAACACAACATCAACCTAAATAAACAATATGGGTCCAAATAAACAACAAAAACAATACAACAAGATTATAATAAAGAACATAAGTAAAAATCCAAGTAAATAATATGAGTCCAAGTAAACAACAACATTATAATAAAAAAAAAAAACATAAGTAAAAATTCAAGTAAATAACATGAGTCAATGTAAACAACAACATTATAATAAAAAAAAGATATAAATAAAAGTCTAAAATGTAATAGAAACCTACACCAGTCCAAACAAACAAAAAAAGAACACAATAAAAATCCAATTAACCAACAAAATAACAAACCAAACCAAACTAATAACAATAACACATCAGTTCAAAAACCATTATAGAATAGTTTAAGTTTCTTCTTGTGCTTCAAACACCATTGGCATTGATAATCTTGAAACATCTAGTAAAAGTATTGAATGAGTTAGTTAAATGATAAAATGTTAGCAAAAAAATTAAATAAACATTTAATTTTATAAACTAATGCTAAGTATATTACCTTCTTGATCTTCGTGTATTTTGACAAGTCTAGCAAATTTAAAAACAAAATGTTAGTTAAATTATGCTTACTAATATAAATAACACAAAAGCTTATTTTATAAATTAAAATTTATATATTACCATCTTCCATGATTTGAAGTTCATCAACATAATCTTCAAGATTGATGGCATCATTAGATTTCCGAAGCCAATCTTGTGTGCAAATCAAAGCCTCGACCATGAGAGGAGTTAGAGAACTTCTAAAACTATCGAGAACATGTCCACCAGTGCTAAATGTACTTTCCGAGGCAACTGTTGAAATAGGAGTAGCAAGAATATCTCGAGCCATTTGTGAAAGAATAGGGAATCTAGGACTGTTCATTTTCCACCACAACAGTAAATCAAATGAACTTGAATTGTTTACTTCTTCATCCTCACCCAAATATCTATCCAAATTTCGATATACTTTCTAATCCAACATGTTTCTTCTTCAAGGTATTTTGTTTGGCCAAGCCTGTTTTCATTTCGATGATCTATTTCCATTGAACTACAAAGATTTGTCGAAGAACTAGATCTACCTTCATGAATTCTCCTGGCATTAGAGGAATACTCATTGAACAAGCAATGCAATTCTCTATCAATCATTTTCATAATGTCATTGGCAATATTAGGAAAAAGCAAGTTGACCCCAAAGTCCAAAAAACTCATTTTACATCGTGGATCAAAGATGACCGCCAAGTAAAGTAGCATGTTGATCTTGTTTCCTTCACCCCAATACTTATTATATTTATCTCTCATTTTGGAAGTCATAGAAACTATGTCTAGATCTCCACAACTTTGCCACCCATCAAAAGACAATGCACATCCGTCAATACTTCAAAAATGAATAAGAGGTAACATGCAAAGATCAGGACACCTTCAAAGTAAGATGATAAAAAGGCTATAATACTTTTATAACTCTTGAACAATTTCCCAATCATCAAATGTAGGAACTCCATCTCCAAAGATAAGGTCAAGAAAAAATTATGGTCATCACGCATATATGATTCAAATGCACGCTCATATTTTTGGCCACCTTTAACATCATATATGTTGAGTTCCATCTAGTAGGCACATCTAAACACAATTGAGCCTTACTATCTATCATTTCTTCTTTTACCCATTGGTTGAATTTTATCAACCTCGATGGTGATGCTCTTATATACCTCCAAGACCTCTAACTCGATCCACGCATACGAAACATCCTTAATACCGTATTGTACAATGAGATTAAGAATGTGTGCAGACATCTCATATGAATAAATTTTCCATTTGCAATGAAGCATTTCGATGATTCAATTTCTTTCTCAAATATTCAATGGCAACACTATTGGCGGATGCATTATCAACAATAATGGTGAAGACCCTCTCAATCCCCAATCTCAAGACATTTTTCAATAGCTTGACCTATGCTTTCACCTCATGAAATGGATATTGGGCAAAAATTTATAATTCTTTTTGCAACCTCCACTCATCATCCACCCAATGTCTTTTAAAACCATGTAAGATATCCTCTGTAATGAAGTCCAAGTGTCGTAGTCAAACAAACTCTACTTATATCTTTTTCAAAACAATTCTTCATCACACTCTTCATGGAGTTAAATAAATCAAGACAATCCCTTCTAATTGTCCAACGAGATGGAAGACTAAAACGTGGGCATGCTATAGAAAGAAAGTATTTAAAACCCTCTCCCTCTACAATTTTAAAAGGAAGTTCATCCACAATTATCATACGAGCCAATGCTTTTCTAATAGCATCTTTATCAAACACCCAAGTTGATAAATCCGTTGTTTCTTGGCTAACATTCACAAATGTTAATTCTGATTGCTTCGGATCAGAAGTATTACCTCGAGGTCTTTTTAGGCATGTTTTCAAATGGTTATTCAAATTTATTGTAGAACCCGAAGTTGTTTCCATGGTGTAAGTAACATGACATGCATTGCACCTAGCTCTCTTCTCCCCCTCTTTAGTCACATACTTGGTGAAATGGTTCCAACAAAGTCGCCCTTGGAGTAATCTTTTTTCGAACATTTTCCTTGGTTGTTGTTTGATCATCTCTACTTGGGGAAGAATTTTGTGAACTTTGAGTTGAACCATCTCGCTTTGGATCACTCATCTACAAGTAAACATTTGTTGCAATCACTAATGATGACCAATAATTGATTTAAAATCAAACTTAATAACATTTATGCTTTAATTTATTTTTTGAACCAAAGTTTTCATTCAACTAATTCACCAGAAATGGAAAGCAAGTTAACTCCAACTAATAGAGGTAGCTTTAAATGAGTGGTCAAACCCTCAAAAAGTAATAAAGTTTAAAAAGTTAAAAGCTGATAAAAACTTGTATTCAATTTAAAAGTGAACTGACCTTGTTAACACTAGGAACAAGTTCCTGCAATGCTCGGATTCTTTCGGCAATTCTCTCCCTGTGCAACTGTACCATTTAAAAATAAAAAAATAAGCTTCTCCAATAAAAATAAACAAAAAGCAAGTCAACTCCAACCATTCAACTAATTCAACAGAAATAATTTTCCTCCAAAATCATTAGCTTCAAATTAAGTAATTTATATCACTCAAAGATAATTATGTTATATTATACTATAAGGCTGCATGTATAATAGAAACAGTACATTGCTAGTGTACCAAAGACTAAAAATATGGTAAATTATTTGCATTTGAAATTTTAATGAAATAAAAGACATATCCATATAATAATTACTAAAGAATAAATTTAAAATTTTTAAAAATAAAATGAATAGATTTAAATAAGTTTAAGTTATGCATTTATTATAAATATACCAAAATTTAATGTTTATATTTTAATAACGTGGAATTTAAACAATCAAATATAGTAGTAATGATATGAAAGAAATGTAGAAGGTGAGGTATATATTTATAAAACAGTAGGCAAAAGATTTGTTCACCCAAAAGATTTGTTGCAAAGGAAAAACATTCAGTCAGCAAGACTAGTATTTTAGCTTTGCAAATAATCATATAATAAACTACTGTTTTTTTTTTCTTGGGTTCTATGATTGGTTTCCAGATTTTAGTAGCTCCCACACTTCCTCTGTACTGTAAACACAAGCTTCAACAAGTCCTGGGACTTCTTGTGTCCCTTCTGCTGCTTGCTTGATCTCCAGCCTTTATCAACATAATGAAGGACTTCAAATTGGGACTTTAACCAGAGACCGGTTAGAAATTATGAGCTTTATTTTATCTTCCAGTTTATCTTCTCTACTTATTGTCCCTAGGAATAGTTACTAAAGTTTGTGACAACGGATTTCCTTCTTCATGGAGATATAAGTAAGCAGTTGCATGTAACTTCTATCCAAAAAGCAGTGAATAAGCTCTCTCAAGCTCTCTTTTTCTTATATACATCCATCATACATAACATACATAAGCATCATCTACATGTTCTATGTATGTATAATCAAACATTTACATTTTTTAGAAGTACCCAAAGCTTGTTAAACTCTTCTTCTAATTTCTTTAAAAATAAAAGAAATGTATAGTATATTTTAGTGGTGATATTTTGTTTGAAATTTTATCTAAGCTCCTTTGTCCTTAGGTTTGTTTGCTATGCTAATCTTTGCTATGTTTTATCTGCATGCAGTTACTCGAGAAAAACCTTAGATAGTTGGCTATAATTTTCCGCTTTTTTTCTCAAAGATCCAAAAGTATAGTTCTTTTTTTATCATTTTTGTAGGTGAACGATTGAAGTAGAAGATCTCATGGGAATTTAGTTTAATTGATGAATGCTCTTGTGGTATAACAAATAAATCGGCAGAGTGAAGGAGGGAAAGAAGATGAAAGAAAAGGGAACATGGTGATAGTGTAGGCGAGAACGGGACTTAAAACGGCGAGAGGGTTGTGGATTCACCATCTTCACCTCATGAAGAGCCACTTGTGCCTTATAATGACGATGAAGATGATGAAAGGAGGCATTGAATCACATAGGCGCAGAGAAGAAGATGGTCGCAGAGTTGAAACTTGAAAGTGATTTTCAAAGCAGAAAATGAAGAGAAACGTAAGAAAATGGAAATCAAGAGTAGAAAAGAGATTAGATAACTTACGGAGAAAGGTGCAAATTGAGAGCACGAGGTGAGGTGAGAGTTAAACAGAGAAGAAGAAAAAAATTTGGGGTTTGGATTTGTTACCGGAGGCTAGATAGAGACGATGGAATTTGGGGGTTGTTTGGGGTTTCATTTTCATTTTCATTTGGGGTTTCATTTTTATAATTTATTCGCCTTTTGGAAATTTCATTTGGGAGGAATTGGGTTGGGTTTGGGAAAATAAATATTTTGGTTTGGGCTTGAGGAAATTGGGTTAAAATAAATTAAGTAAAAACTTAAAATTTAAAAAAATAAAAAATATATATTCGGTTTATTCAATTATTCGAGTTATTCAATTCAAAATTCAACTCGATTCGAACTCAAATTGAAACTCAAAATTCGAGTTGATTCGATTAATTTGATTAACTCGATTAACTCGATTCGAATAATTCGAAATTTGAATTTTTTTTCGATTTTTTCGAATCGAATCGAGTTTTGCTCACCCCTAAGGATAAGCACTCTCGGCTTCCACAACATTTTAACTTGAAAACTTCGTTAAGAGACATAAGATTGCTTCCCGTCTTTTCTTTCCCCCAATTTTACTGGCATTCAACTAATAAGTTAACTATACATTATAAATAAGGAAATTAGAAAATATTTAAATTAAAACTGTTTGTAGGTCAAATTTTTTATAAGTCCTTTTACTAGCCTTTTTAAGTTGTGGTATTAGCTGTGATCAATTTTAGTTATTGCACTTTATTAATTTTTAAAATTTTAATCTTGATTCAAACAATAGTAGTGCGATTCGTTAGTTCAAATTCTATTATTGGTTTTGTAAGTTGTGAATTTAATAGTTGTCATCCAATTTAATTAGTTTTAGTCTGATGTTATTCAAATTTTGAAATTTCAGCCACAACTTAAATGGTAGTCGTTAACTCCATTATTTAAAATCACGTAACTTTTTCTGTGAGTATTATATGAAAATAGCAAACTGACATAATATTATAAATATGATAATATGTTTGGCACATACAATTTTTGGAAATAGTAGAATTTAAAAGCTACTATTTTGTCAAGACTGAAATCTCAAGTTTTGCAAACTACAGGGATGAGAATGAAAAAATTAAAGTATAGTTTAAAACCACAACTTATACAATAGCACTTCTATAACATCCACACTATATAACAATATTTTATTGGGTAAATTATACTAACAGTCACTCAACTTTAGGGTAGCTAACAAAACAGTCACCTAGGTTTCGTTTCAGTCACTCAACTTTGAAAAAATAACAAAAAAGCCCTTTTAACCATTTTCCGTTACAGATGTAGTGGAAAAATGACATGGCATTTAATGGTGTGTTATTTGTCATTGTAACAGTCCTTTTTAACCCTAAACAGTCCTAGGTAGTAGAAGAAAAGAGAAAAAGAAGAATAAGAGAAGAAACAGAGAAGAAGAAGAAGAAGAAAAAGAAGAAAAGGAGGAGAAGAAGAATAAGAGAAAATGGAAGGAAATTTGTATCAACGATTCCCAATGGTCAAAATCTGGGAACTCAAAGACGACTACACTTCCACGGCACCGACACCTCCATGGCCAATGCCCTCCGCCACATCAGGGACATCTTCAGGTGGTCAAGCCTCTTCTTATCACCCATGTCTGTAATTTCATTTGCCTTATCTCAGCAAATTCAATAGCTTTTTTGTTTCTGTTCTTTTCTTTTAATCTCTTTGAAGGTTTTGGGTTCTATAATCTTCACAATGGATCCTTTTCGTGTTAGTTTCAGGGTTTCTTCTTTATTCATTCATCGTTGCTAATGCCTTTATAATCTACAACATAGCTTTGGTTTCATCTACAATAGAAGAACACAGTGGTTTTTTAGCGATTCTAAAAGTTTGTGTTTTGTTGAGAAGGAGAACTTTGACCGTATAACGTTGATGGTGGTTGTAAACTTGGCCTTGGCGACCATTGAAGCATTGTTCCATTATCGTGTTGTGAGAGCTTATCATGGTGCTAGTGGTTTAACCGGTTTTCAATGGCTTTAGAAGGATTTTAATTGCTTATTTGTACTCCATTTTGTTGTTGTTGATATTATTGTGAGTTTTATGTTCTTCAAAAGTCAGAAATGCGGTTGTTCAAAGAATCGTTGTTGTGGCTCTGATTTGTAGTCATTGTTCATTGTGAGAGAAAGAAGATGAAGAGAAAGGAGATAAGAACAAGAAAAAATAAAAGAAGCATAAAGAGAAAGAGGTTGAGGGAGAAGAAGATAAAGAGAAATATGAGAAGAAAAAGAAGAAAAATCATTCTGACCAATCATTTTTTCTTTTTTTGTTTGTCCTTTGACTACTTGTCCAACTTGGCAAGTTAATTGGCCATATCAGCTAGTTAACTGGACACGTCAGCTATTCCGTTAAACTTGTGACGGAAAATGTTAATGAGTGACTGATTTGTCACTTTTCAATAATGTTAGTGACTGTTTTGTTAGTTTTTCAAAGTTGAGTGACTGAAATGAAACCTAGGTGATTGTTTTGTTAGCTACCCTAAAGTCGAGTGACTGTTGGTATAATTTACACTGTTTTATTATAATAGTCAAGTTTGTTTTATGAACTGATTTTTTTATAATAATTTTTCACATATATATCACTACAACAATTAGAAAATACGAAATATACTCTGTACTAATTTTTTTATTACAACAATCTAATATCTTAAATTTTATCAAAATTAGTATTGTTAAGTGAAATAAAACTACAAATTTTAATGAAAATATACTCACTTAATACCTCAATAAATCATTAAAAAAAAGTGTGTTCACTTTCAACTAATTGATAAACCATAATTTATACATATTTTGACCCCATGCTTGGATTATTTTTTGGATGAATTTTCATTAGATTTGATGAATTCAATACTCCTAATCCTTTAATTTCATGTTTTATACTCAGGAGAGCTTAGGGAGTTGAAAAGAACGATAAACGGGCCAAAACAGGACAAAATGGGCCTACCTTAGAAATCAACACGGCTTGGACTATCAAACACGGCCGTGTTTTACGAGCAGAATCGAACACGGCCTGGATCAACGTACACGGGCAGACCACACGTCCGTGTGTGGCGAGCAGAATCGAGTAAAGTCTAAGGAATCGTACACGGGCGTGTCACACAGGCGTGTCCCTACCATACCAAAGTTTAATTCCATTGAATAGGCCACTTGTGGGCCAAGAGATGTGTTCCAAAGCCTATATAAACACCCTAGGGGGCAACCTAAATGAGGACGCTGAATGGAAGGCAGAAAATACTCGAAGACAGCCATCGGGAGCAGCTCGGAAGAATGATCTCCATCAAGATTGAAGATCTCCTATTAATTTCTCTTAAAGTTTTTGGGTTTTCTTATGTTTTGTTATTTTCCTTATTTTAAGATGTTTCATTTTATTAGTATGAACTAAATCCTTTAAATACTTGGGGGGATGAAACCTAAGACGAATCTTATTACTATTTGATTTATAAGATAAATACTTGTTCTTATTCTTAATTGTGAGTTCTTATACTTGTTTTGATAATTCAGGTTGTTGATTCAAGTCGAATGTGCTAATTCAGATGAGCAAAAGTCCCTGTTTACAATTAAGCAGAGTTGATTGCAACCCTAGAAATAGGGCGACTAAAATTTGCTGGATTAGAGTCAAATCTAATAAGGGAATCCATAGATCGGATTAATGCGGCAATAAATTTCAATTAATCAACGTAGAGTCAGTTGTTTTTAGTCTTAAAAGAGATATTAACATAAATCAGGGATTTCTACGGATTAAGTCAAGTGAATAAATCATATGAATCAAAAGTAATAAGTGAAGTCTAGGTGGATCCTTCCTTGGGTATTGCTTTTATCATATAAGTTGTCTAAAAGTATTTTCCCAATTTATTATTTGTCGTGCTTTTAATTAATTTTAGTTTAAATGAAATCACTCCAATTCTTAGCCTAGATAATAAAAAGATAGTAATTACTAGTACTCTTGGTCATTGTGGATACGATATTTTCGGTCTTACCATAACTATACTATTAAATGATAGGTGCGCTTACCTTTATTGTGATCGTAGTTAGTTAGAGACACATCAAGTTTTTGGCGCCGTTGCTAGGGACTAAGATATTAGGAACGCTAAATTTTTATTACTTTAGCCATTCTTATTTTATTACAATTTAATTTTACTTTTTATTTGTTTTTACTTCTCTAATTTTTCTTTCTTTGCTTCTGGCAGGAACTTTTAGTTTATGACTAGAAGGAATCTGTCAGGACCATTACTTTTTGACAATGATATAGAAGGTACCACTCGCAGAAATCTAAAAGAAATAAGGCAAAGTCTACAATACATAGAAGAAGAGCAAAAAGATGAAACCAGCACTACCGAAGAGATGGCCAATAATAATCCGCTACCTCTTGTGGTTGCAGCAAACCCGGTGAATCAAAATCCTGCTCCTCGTACTATGTATGATTATGCTAAACCTAATTTAACAAGAACTGAATCAAGTATTGTTAGACTTGTTGTTGCTGCAAATAATTTTGAACTGAAACCTAACACAATTCAGATGATTCAGTAGTTTGTTCAGTTTGATGGTTTGCAGGATGTGGATCCAAACAATCACTTGGCAAATTTTCTGGAATTCTGCGACACTTTCAAAATAAATGGCGTTTCTGACGATGCCATTCGCCTTCAGTTGTTTCCCTTCTCGTTAAGGAATAAAGCTAAATAGTGGTTAAACTCGCTACCACGAGGATCAATCATCACATGGGAACAAATGACCAAAAATTTTTACTTAAATATTTTCTGCTAGCTAAAATGGCTAAGTTGAATAATGATATTTCTTATTTTGTTCAGATGGATTTAGAAACACTCTACGATGCATGGGAGAGATACAATGATCTACTGAGAAGGTGCCCTCACCATGGGTTACCATTATGGTTAAAGGTTTAAACCTTTTACAATTGTGTGAACCCCTCAACTAGGCAGTTGATTAATGTAGCCGCCGGTGATAAAACACCTGAGGCTGTTTACAAATTCATTGAAGAAATGTCACTGAATAACTATCAGTGACAAGTTATGAGGATGAAGCCAACAAAGGCAGCCGGTGTTTTCAACCTCGACGCAGTGACTATGCTATCAAACTAGGTAGAGATGTTAAATAAAAAGATTGATGTTTTGTGTAGTTTTTTACGGGTTCATCCAGTTATGCAGTGCGATACGAATGGAGGAGGAATGAGTAATACAGAATATCCATCCTATAACCCTGGCATAGAAAGCGAACAGATGAACTATATGGGTAATAATTCTATACCTCAGAATAATCTATATAGTAACACTTACAATACAGGTTGGAGGAACCACCCAAACTTCTCATGGGGTGGTTAAGGAAATCAGAGACAGCAACCTCCTCCAATTTTTCAACCACCATACCAGCAAGAGAAAAAGCCGAACCTTGAAGATATGCTAGCAAAGTTTATTTAGGTGCCAAAGACTCATTTTCAGAATACCAAAACAGCATTGAAAAATCGGCAAGCATTAATTCAAGTGCTTGAGAATTAAATTGGACAGCTGGCTAAGTTAGTTTCCGAAAGGCAGCCAGATAATTTACCTAATAACACCGAACCTAACCCAAAAGAGCATGTGAAGGCAGTTACACTAAGGAATGGGAAGGTGTTGGTTGAAGCCGAAAAGAAAATGCCACAAGAAACTGATAATGCAAAAGGTGAGGAAGTAAACGAGAATGTAACACCGGTGCTTGAAGAGTATAAACCACCGATCCCATATCCAAAAATTTAAAAAAGACCGCTTGGACACATAATTCGGTAAATTTCTTAAACTTTTTAAACAATTACATATTAACTTACCTTTTGTTGAACCTATTTCACAGATGCCAGCATACGCAAAATTCTTAAAAGAGCTTTTGACAAATAAAAGGAAGTTTGAAGAACTATCAACCGTGGAGCTTAATGAGGAATGTTCATTATTCTCCAAAATAAGCTACCAATCAAATTAAAAGATCCAAGAAGTTTTACTATTCCCTGTTTAATTGGTAGTTTAAATATAGAAAGCATTAGCTGATCTAGGTGTCAGTATTAATCTAATGCCTTATAAAATGTTCAAGCAACTTTGTCTTGGGGAACCAAAATCCACTAGGATGAGTATTCAATTAGCTGATAGATCTATTAAATATCCTAGGGGAATTATTGAAGATGTTTTGGTAAAGTTGATAAATTCATATTCCCTATTGATTTTGTTGTGCTTGACATGGATGAGGACGTTAAGGTACCTTTAATTTTAGGACGCCCATTTTAGCTCTTTATTAGAAATTTATTATTGATGTAGGTGATGGTAAACTTGTGCTCGTGGTAGGTGACAAGGAAATTATTTTTAAAATTTAAGATGATTCCTGATATTTTATCGACGCTAATGATCATTTTATTCAATATTGTTTTTAAGAAATCATACATGAAGACACGTTGGAACTGTGTCTTACCCAAGGTGAGAAGGCAGATGACGATATTAATGAGATGTGGGAGATAAAATTCGAGTTAAATTCGAATACTCCATCCCCAAGACAAAATATTTATGAGGGCATTAAAATAAATAACAAACTAAAACAAAAACCCTATATTGAATAGCCTCCCAAATTGAAATTGAAGCAGTTACCAAATCACATAGAGTATGCATTCCTAGGAGATAATTCTACACTACCGGTAATTATTTCTTTAGAATTGGAACCCAATGAAAAGACAAGTTACTACAGGTACTAAAGGAGCATAAAAAAGCCATAGCTTGGAGAATTTATGACATTAAAGGGATAAACCCATCGTTTTGCACCCACAAAATTTTAATGGAAGATGAATATAAACCATGTGTGCAACCTCAAAGACGATTAAATCCCAACATGTAGGAAGTTGTTAAAGCTGAGGTAATTAAACTTCTAGATCTTGGAGTTATTTATCCTATTTACGATAAGATTTGGGTAAGTCCTGCATGCAGTTGTTCCAAAAAGAGAGGCATGACTGTTGTAGCAAACGAGAAGAATGAATTGATTCCAACAAGAACAATCACAGGTTGGAGAGTTTGCATTGACTATAGGAAGTTGAATGATGCCACGAGAAAAGATCACTTTCCCTTACCCTTCATTAATTAGATCTTAGAAAGATTATCTGGGCATATGTACTATTCTTCCTAGATGGACTCTCTGGCTACTTCCAAAGACCAATAGCTCCTGAGGATTAAGAAAAGACAACATTTACATGTCCATATGGTACATTTCCTTATCGTAGAATGCCTTTTGGATTATGTAATGCTCCGGCTACATTTCAGCGCTGCATGCTAGCTATCTTTGATGAACTTGTGGAAGATATTATGGAGGTATTTATGGACAAATTTTTGTATTCGGTAATTCTTTCCACCTTTGCCTTAAAAATTTAAAATAAGTTTTAATGAGATGTAAGGAAAGGAAACTTGTGCTTCCTAGTGTCACTTTATGGTTCGAGAAGGGATTGTGTTAGGTCACAAAATTTCTAGTAAAGGGATTGAGGTTAATAAACAAAAATTGAAACCATAGAAAAATTACATTCCTCTAGTTCAGTTAAGGCTATTAGAATCTTTTTAGGACATGCTGAGTTTTACAGAAGATTTATAAAGGATTTTTCTAAAATAGCTAAGCCATTAACAAAATTACTAGAAAAAGATGTGCCTTTCAATTTTAATCAGGAATGTTTAGATGCATTTAATACCCTCAAAAATAAATTAATAAATGCTCCAATAATAATTGCACCTGATTGGAATCTGCCCTTTGAACTAATGTGTGATGCAAGTGATTTTACAATAGGTGCGTTTCTGGGATAGCGAAGAGACAAGCATTTTCAGTCGATTTATTATGCTAGCAAAATATTGACGGCTGCACAAGAAAATTACACCATCACAGAAAAAGAGTTGCTAGCTGTGGTTTTTGCATTTGATAAATTTAGAAGAATTTGATATTATCTAAAGTTGTCGTTTACACTGACCATTCAGCTCTTCGTTATCTTTTAACTAAATCTGATGCAAAACCTCAACTCATAAGATGGATTTTGCACTTACAGGAATTTGATTTGAAAATTCAAGATAAGAAAGGAGCTGAAAATCTTGCGGCAAACCATCTTTCTAGGCTTGAAAATCCACATATCAAAGAACTCGACAAGAGTGAGATAAATGTCTCATTTCCTGAAGAGCAACTCTTTGCTATATCCGACTCCGAGGTACCTTGGTTTGTAGATATTGTGAATTATTTAGCTGCTAACATCCTACCAAAAGGGTTAACACATCATCAAAAGAAGCGATTCTTTGCTGATGTGAAAAACTATTTTTGGGAAGACCCTTTTCTTTTTCGTATATGTGCAGATCAAGTAATTCGGAGATGTGTTACAAAGGCAGAAGCAGGAAAAATCCTAGAACATTGCCATTCAGGACCAACAGAAGGACATTACAGTGGGACTAGGACAGCACATAAAATGTTCAAATCAGGTTTTTATTGGCCTAATCTGTTCAATGATGCTAACAGGTATGTTTCTTCGTGTGATAGATGTCAGAGAACAGGTAATATCTCTAAACGCGATGAAATGCCTCAAACGTATATGCTATCATGTAAAATATCTGATGTATGGGGTATTGATTTTATGGGTCTATTCCCTAGCTCATTTAGGAATAAATACATCTTAGTAGCGGTTGATTATATGTCAAAATGGGTGGAAGCTCAAGCTTTACCTACTAATGATGTTAGAGTGGTAGTAAAATTTCTTAAGAAACTCTTCTCTCAATTTTGAACACCTAGAGCAATTATTAGTGGTAGGGGTACTCATTTTTTAGTACTTAATTTGATAAAATCTTAAAGAAATATGGAGTGCACCACAGAACAGCTACCTCTTATCACCCACAAACCAGTGGACAAGTTGAAGTAGCCAATCGAGAGCTTAAGCGTATTCTAGAGAAAACCGTAGAATCAAACAGGAAAGATTGGTCATTAAAAGTAGACGAAGCTTTATGAGCCTACAGAACCGCTTTTAAAACTCCCATAGGAAGATCCACATACAGACTTGTCTACGGGAAGAGTTGTCATTTACCATTTGAATTAGAGCATAAAGTGTTTTGGACTATAAAATTCCTAAACTATGATCCTAAACTTGCAGATGAGAAAAGATTGATGCAGTTGAATGAGCTAGATGAGTGGCGAGCTAATGCCTACGAGAACTCACGTTTATATTAGGAAGCAACAAAGCGAACCATGATGCTCGTTTGAAGAAACCAAAGTAATTTGAAGTTGGAGATCTTGTTCTACTATACAATTCGAGCCTCAAATTGTTTCATGAAAAGCTGAAATCAAGATGGTAAGGTCTATTTGTAATCAAAACCATTTTTTCCTATGACACAATTGAGGTAACTCATCCGACTTATGGCACATTTAAGGTAAATAGTCAATGACTTAAACTATATAATGGTGAAGATTTTAGGAATATGAGAGATGAGCTTCAGCTCCGTGAACCTTCATACAGAGATGAAAATAGGGTAAGTCTAGCTTAAGACTTTAAACGAGTGCTTCTCGGAGGCAACCCGAGCACTAAACTCACTAACATCCATATTTTTGATTTTTAGCATCTAATGAAAAACTAACCATATTAATAGGCGCAGGTTTCCCTACCCACACTGTAACAGTCCGGTTTATACCCTAGTCAGAACAGTGGTTTCAAGACCACAAATCTGAGTCCGTATAATATTTTAATATCATTTTCTGTGCTATTGATATGTGATTAAGCATGTGCTAAATTTCCGTAAGTTAATTTGTCCATTTGTGTGTTTAATTTGACAAAAGGATGATATTGCATTGAATGTGAAAGTTGCTTGCTATTTGTGAAAGTGCCAATGTGTTGTGGCTTTGTAAAGTTGTTGCCTTAAGTGGCAAATAGACCACTATTTAGATAGTGGATGGTAAATAGCCTATTATACCCTTGTTGTCTATTGATGCCAAATATCTTTTAAATGGCTAAAAAGGTAATTATTTTATTATCACAAAATCTATGAAACAAAAGATGAAAGTATTCATCTTTATTATTTTTATTTGGACTGAAACAAGTAAAAGAAAAAGGAAAGATGAAGCTTGCTAAAGTCGGCCATATGAGGGTTTAAATTCAAGGTATGTTTTAATCGATTTTGATAATTTCTACGTTTTTGCAATCATTACTTAGAGAACTATTGAACCCATGCCTTAATTTTGTGTTTTGATGATGTATGTGAAATATGTCATTGATGGTTTTACAAGCTTTGTGATGTTTGAGGATGATATATGAAAGATTTGAGCTAGATGAACATGTTATGTTCTTGAATTTTTGATGAATTTAGCTAAATAGGGCTAAATTGAGAAAATGGTAAATGGAAGGACTAAATTGCAAATTTTATGAAATATTTGGGCTTATATAGTCCCTAGAGAGGTTCGGCCAAGCATGTGTGTGTGTGGATTTGGTGAATTTGATGTTTTGTGAAAAATAGACTAAATTGTTAAAGTGTGCAAAATGAGGGTTAATTTGTAAATAGCCCTAAATGTGTGTCTATGGATTGAATTGAATGAAATAGTGAATAAAAAGGGTTAATTCTGAATATGTTTAGATCAATAACAGAGGAAAACGGACTTAGATCGGGAGAAAGCGAAAGTTAACGAGTAGCCGTTTTCATTTCGATAAACCGAATTCGAGGTAAGTCACTATGCAAATAAACTTATCTGTATTGAATTGAATATATGTATTCATATGTCTATCGATGAAAATGAATGAGTATGAGATGCTAAGTGCGTGAATTCAAATAAGTTCGATATAGTGATAAAGCGAGAAGTCCGCATTTAACCTAAGAATAGATAGGATTAGCTATGTCATGACATATGTATCTGCTCGCTTTTATCATGTAAGACCACGTCCGAGACGTTGGAGTTGATTTGAAATTTGTGTAAGACCTCGTCCGGGACGTAGGCATCGATATGAACTTTATGAGTAAGACTATGTCTGGGACATCGGTATCATATTGACTCGTGTAAGACCACGTCTAGGACGTTGGCATCGTTATGATCTCACCCTGTCTAGGACAGTGGCATCGATATACGAGTGCATGTAAGTCCTCGTCTGGGACGTTGGCATTGTACTACTATTCTGAGCTTTCTGAGTATCCTATTTGGTTCCTAAGGGTTCAACGGGCAAGACTATAATATGAATGTCAAATCCGAGCTATGAACAATTATGTGATATTAAGTTTGATTCAAATACGTTGTCTATACACTATTTGTGTATGTAAAGTAAGTATCTAAGTGATCTTACTATGGTGATAAGTACATGGAATTTATGATATGATAAGAATTGTTTTGGCTAGATGAGCTATGTGTTCATATGATTCTTAAATGGTGAAAATGGCTAATGTGGTTAAAAGTGTGTGAACCAAAACAAATATGTGAAAGTTTGCCAAGTGATTGATATATGCTTTCCATAACAAGTTTATTTGTATATGACTTACTAAGCTTTTGGAAAGCTTACTCGTGTGTATTTTCTCTGCTTTATAGGTCGTCAAGCTCTCAAGGCTCGGATTGTCAAGGATCGCCATCACACTACTAAACTTATTTTGGTACCCTTTTGAAAATGTATATGGCTAATTATGGCATGTACAGGCTAGATAGGTGTATATGTTTATGAAGTGAGCATAGCCACATGTATTGGCAAGTTTTTGAGTTGATAAATGTTTGAATGAAAGAGTTATGAAGCATATATTTAGTATGTTTTGATGCATATGAAATGGTTAAGTTTTGGTTAAGAAAATGGATGATACATGTTTGAAATGATGTAGGATTTAGTTTGTAATTTGGTATGAACAGAATTGGTATTGAATGTATGGATGAAGTGAACCATTTGATATGTTTTGGTTGCCATATATGCATATTATGTTTTGGTATGCATTGTTTGTAGGTGAGACCCAAAATAGGTGGCATATTAGCCTTGTAAAATGGCCTATAATGTCACACAATTGAGGCACACGGGCGTGCCTGAGACCGTAGGTAAATTGGCAGAATGTGGCTTGAATTGCGCACGGCCTCGACATGGGTGTGCTTGGTGGCCGTGTGAGAAATGACAGTATGTGATCTATTAGTACACGGCCTTAGCACACAAGCATGCTTGGTGATCGTGTTGATTTTGGCAGTATACTACCACGGGGAGGACACACGGGAGTGTCAAGTAGCCGTGGGTGAGGCACGGCCTACCACGGCCATGTGTCCCTTGTATGTTAGAAAAGTTTCAAATTTCTATGAAATTACTTATGTGTTTCGGTTTAGTCCCGACTCGGTTTATAAGCATGCTTAAGGTCTCGATGACCTACTTAAGGGACATTATGATTGATATTGATGAATGGTTGTACGATTAATTCTGTAAATGTTTTTGATCTATCTGGTAACGCCTTTAACCCTAATTTGGTGATCGACACGGGATAGTGGTGTTACACACACGACCTTGCACACGGGTGTGGTCGTGGTCGTGTGGACACCACGACTAAATACAACGGCGTGGTGGAGACCGTGCGGGAACAAGATAAAAATTTCCTCAAAACACGGGCTGTGATAAAATGCCACGATCGTAAGATGCGGCCGTGGTTGATACTGAGTAAATGACACGGGCGTGTGACACGCTCGTGCCAAAATCGTGGTTAAAACTGAATAAATCACATGGGCGTTGTACCCCGTCTCAACCACCTATAACCCCAGTCGCTCCAAGACATCAGCTCTCGCCACATCATTGAGGTACTTACACACTATCCTAGCTCAAACTTTGACGGGTAGGCGAGACAGCACCGGTGTCGTCAACACTCACGATGCCTACTATTTATGGTGCATGGCATATGGGCAGGTCTTTGACTTAGCTTACTTCATCGCCCTCGCCATTCGGCATCAGACGGAGCGACATAGGAGAGGAGCCATCTCTATAAGCCCATTAATTACGCGTTTGGCTCGATATCTTGGGCTCCTCAACACCGCAGCTCAGTCCTCCTCGCTCACCCTAATCAGGAAAATATCCCCGCAGGGTATCCAGACGATGCTTCACATGAGGATGATTGAACGCCGATGTGGGTTCAATCCTCCCCAGTATCAGCTATCGCAACCCACTGAGTAGGACGACCCAGAGGACATTACTGATGATGTCTGATCGTTGTTTTTCTCGAGTTTTAAAATTTATAAAGAGAATGATCGAACTGGAAACTAACTCTGGCAACGAATTAAAGCAAGTGTACCTATCAAACAGTAGTATTGCTTAGGCAAGACCGGATTGTTGAACCCAAAGGAACTAAAAGTACTAATACTAACCTTCTTTGTATTATTTAGCCAAAATATTAAGTGATTGGTTGCTTAATCTAGAACTAACTGATTACTAAGCTAAGATTCAAAGACAAAAAGAATGAATTGGGGAAATACGGTTCAAAAAACTCAGTTGATTAAGATGATACCCTTAGGAAGAATCCACCTAGACTTCACTTGTTATCTAACATTGAACCAGACGATTTATTCACTTGGCTTGATCCGTAGAATTCCCTAATTTATATTAAACCCTCTCTCGAGGCAAATAACGTCTAACCCTAGGTTGATTAATTGAAATCTCTTTCTAATTAAAACCCCTAGAATCGCATTAACTCGATCTATGGACTCTCATATTAGGTTTCACCCTAATCTAGCAAAATCTCGTCACCCTATCTCTAGGCGTGCGATCAACTCCGCTTAATTATGCTAGATCTACTATTAGACAGAGACTTTTGCTCCACCTCCTAAGCACATTCAACTTGAATCAATATCCTGAAAATATTAACACAAGAATTAAGCACACATAATTAAGAACAAATCAAGTATTTATCATATAGTTCAGAAAACAATAACAAGATCCGTCTTAGGTTTCATCCCCTTCAGGTATCTGAAGGGTTTAGTTCATAACGATAAAAGAAAACATCTCAGAAGAAAAGATAAAACAAAACATAAGAAATTCCTAAAACCCCCTGAAGGAATTAAAGGAGAGATCCGCCATCTTGAGTATAATTTCGACTTCTTGAGATGGATCAACTGGCTATCTTCGAGTGATTCTCACAAATCTAACCTTTCTGGCTCGGCTCATTGGCCTAGCTAACCGCACTCTGAAGGTTATGCTTAGGGTGTTTATATAGGCTCTTGTAATGCTTTAGTTGGCCCCTAAGTATCCTAATCTGAGTGGAATTCCTACTAGGGTGTTTGAATAGGCTTTGGAATGTATTTCTTTGCCTCTAAGTACCCTATTCTGAATGAAATTGTTCTTTGCCACAGCAGGGACATTTGCCATGGCACACGCCTGTGAATCAATTTTAAGTCGTGGTCGAGTTTGTCAAGAGACACGCCCGTGTGTTTCGGGGTCCAGGCTGTGTTAGAGTAAATTAGGGAGGCATGGCCGTGTGGTCTTGGGCCCAAGCCATTTCGATTTCTTCTTTGGCCCAATTTGGTCTGTTTTAGGCCCGTTTCTTGAGTATAAAACATGAAAAGAAAGGATTATGAGCACCTTTTTACACAATTCAGGGAATAAATCATCCAAAAGTATGCTAAATGTGAGATTAAAATATGTTACTTTTACGGTTTATCAAATAACCCCACACTTATGCTTTTGCTTGTCCTCAAGCAAAATTCTCAACTTACAATTAAAACGAACTTTCCACAATTCATAATTCCCTTTAACAATGCCTCATCATAATTCATAGATAATTTATACATGGATAATTTAACTCAAAGGCTCCTAAAGATTCAGAAAATTCTAAGTTATATAATTGTAGCATGAAAACATAGGTGTCTCCATTTATCTAAATAATTACCTCTGGTTCAAAATCTACAAGGATTGATATCCTCACTAAAGATTCACTCAAAGCACTCGAAGTGTTTAAGGTTTAGGAAAAAACACTCATAAGTCGAACCTGAAAAGTTAATCCCATAAGCTTGCCTAAAAATCAAATCTCCACCACTGTAATATGAGATGATACACAAATCAAAAGGTCTTTAACAGGGTTGTAACGGGGCTTAGGTTAAAGGTATGGATAAAGGCTGAATTGGAAGGTTAGAATCGAGATTGACCTGACAAATTACCTAACTTTAGAAAAATAATTGAACTAATAATCTGAATATTTACATCACATGAAAATACTATTAATACGGGCTTCTTCTTCAAGATATTGAAATTAAACATATAAGCTCACTTACTTACGTAATTAATAATGAATATGCTTTGATTTTTTTTAAGAACAAATCAAATATTTACATAATATAAGAAAGAACTTTATCAACTGAAATAAAGTAATTAGACAACTAATCAAATCAATTCTTGATAGAAGGGTAGTCAAAGGAATGGTGATAACAAATACGAGCGGGGTTTTGGGTTAATATTAATGGGTGAATCAATAAAAAGGGTTGTTAGGATCAAAGAGGTTTACTAGTGGTTAATTATGTAGGTGGGCTTTTTAGTGGAGTGAGTGGGTTGAAACCTAGGTGCCTTTATCATCTTAGTATATCAAATCAATAATGTTGTCTTGACATGTATAATCGAGGCAAGTTCTAGAATAACAATTCAGTGTTGACACACTCATAATCAATAAAGTGAGCATGAAAAAGAATATATGCTCTATAAGGCTTAAATCTCACAAAAATTATGGGTATTTGATATCAATCCCTGTAAATTTTAAACTTCAAAGTAATATTCAAATTTAGGTAAACAACCTAGAAAAAAAAATTTCTTTCTGAAAAATAGATTTATCATGCTTGATTCTCTAGTATCCTTCAAATTTAAATCATCAATGCACAATTAAATATGACTTTCTCAAAAACATATCAATAGGAATAAAAAATCATCAGAAATTTCATCCTAATAAGGAAATTACTTAAGAACTAGATATAATTCAGGGATTTGAGAATAATGCAAAAAGTTAAGCACTTTTACCCCCCACACTTAAGATGTACATTGCCCTCAATGTACAAGGATAGATAAATAATCAAGTGATACTAAAATCAAAAGAGAAGGGGAGAAGTGACTTCCTGAATTTTTTCTGGGATCACTATTCCCTGCCTGATTTGGAAGAGGAGGCAGTAGTGCTGTGGTGGATGCCAACAGTCACTGTGCTAGATGAAGAAATAGGAAAACTCATGACGGATTAGCCAAGAATTATTAAGACACATTTAAAATGAACTAATTATGTATTTAACGACAAGAAAACTAAAGGGAAAGAAAATAGAATGTAAGATAAAATTAACATAAAAGATGAATGGACTGAGGAATCCTTATTATTGGATGGTTCGCGAGGTGGGTGTGATTCCTAAGGCTATGTTGAGCTGGTGGTCGTGGTTCCGGTGTGATTCCCTAGCAGCATGAAGAACCTAAAACCAAGAAACTAGAATAAAATAAACTAAATTAAGCATAAGAGAGTCAAAGAGAAGGAAATTTAAGCAAAAGAGAAAAGTAGAATAAAAGTTAAATGGTCTCAAAGACTCTTAGCTTGTAGAGTGGATGAAGCGGCCGACATGAACTTATGTAGATCGATCTCCCTCTGGGAGATTATTCTTGGCCTTTTCCGCTTCTTTGACATGGATATATGTAGTCTTAAGAGTTTAGAGACTTGTTATGGAGAAGAGAGAAATTTGAGAAAAAAAGGAAGGAAGAAGATGGGGAGTAGGTGAGAGGAAGGGAAGAGGGGTGGCTTTAAATATAGTTTCAAGTTTGGTAGTTCCCCACGCCCGTGTACCGTGGGCATGTTATTTCACACGGTCGCCTCACACGGCTGTGTGTCTAGGCGTATTGGTTCACCCATGCCTGTTTTACAAATTGTCACGTCCGTTGGTGATAAGTCAGTGTCGTCCACGGCCGCATCGCACGATCGTGGCATTTTGTTGGTGCCTGTGGGGTGGTGGTTGGAGTCCGTGACTCGAAGATTTGAATCTCTCTGACTTGTACCTTTTCTACCATTGTCAGTTCGGAGATTCTATACTTCCATACGGCCACGGCCACGGCCATGTGCAAGGCCGTGTGGTCTAGAAATCTTTATTTTTGGTTAGTTTAAAACTAGGTGTTTAAGATGAAGAGAGAAGAAAAGAAACTAAAATGAAAATGAATGTGTAAATAAATAAGGTTAGTGCTCGGATTGCCTCCCGATAAGCGCTTGTTTAAAGTCTTAAGCTAGACTTTCCTTGTATTTGCAAAAATCAATGTGGTTTAAAAGTTTGAATATCTTTCCTCATGTGTAAATTCTATTTTTATGATAAAGTTTGAGTCGAGAAGCGTTTACCTTAAAAGTACCGAATATGGGATTGCTTACCTTGACTGTTCTATATGGGAAGATATTACGTGCCTTAAGAAGGATTTCTTCATTTATATTTAGGTCTGACGTGGTAATTCGTGGATCTTCCTTCTTTAACAGTACTGTTCTCCTATTTTGAAGTGGTTCGACGTTCCTATGATCTTTTCTAGGGCTCCTTTAGTTTTGCTTCGTGCGAATCCGGTTCCTCTTTACAGTGTGTCTTTCATGCTTCTAATTCGCCGACCTTAAGGCTTCGTTCCTTATATAGTTTTTCTTTATTTGCACGAGGTCTATGATCCGGCTCAAGTCTGTGACTTTGTGGTGGATCCTGTGGTGAAAGGTGAACAAATTGGTCATCAACTGAATTTACTCTCACCTTCATCAATTGATATCTTGGTCGAGTCAAGAGCTTATAGACTGATCGATTCGTCACCTACACGAAGAATGAGTTCTCCTGTGCCAACATCAATTTTAGTCCTGACAGTTGCTAAAACGGGTCTTCCTAAAATTAAAGGAATTGAATTATCCTTATCCATGTCTGAGACAACAAAATCTACTGGGAAAATGAATTTATCAATTTTTACGAGAACATCTTCGATAATACCCCTAGGAATTCTAACAGTTTTATCAGCTAATTGAATATTCATCCTAGTTTGTTTAGGTTTCCCTAGACCTAGCTACTTAAACATTTTATAAGGCATGACATTTATACTTGCCCCTAAATCAGCCAAAGTATTATCAACTATTAGTCTACCAATTAAACATGGAATAGTAAAACTCTCTGGATCTTTTAGCCTCCGTGGTAGTCTATTTTGTAGAATTACTGAGCACATTGCGTTTAATTCCACATGTGGCTCCTCGTCTAACTTACTTTTGTTTGTCAAGAGTTGTTTTAAAAATTTCCTCAAATCTAGCATCTGTGAAAGAACTTCAAGAAGCGGTAAGTTAACATGTAATTTCTTTAAGAGTTTAAGAAACTTACCAAACTATTCCTCTGTATCGTCTCTCTTCAACGCTTTGGGATAAGGGATGCGAGGTTGGTACTCTTTGATTATCGATTTTGCCTTTTCTTGTGTTACCTCAACTTTACCTTTTTCTACCTCACTTTCTTGAATTGAATTGGGTTCATCTAATCTTACATTTTCCTGAGCTGTTATGGCTTAGATTTGTTCCTTTGGGTTAATCTCAGTGTTGCTTGGTAGATGCCCTTGAGGTCGTTCGGAAATTAACTTTGCAAGTTGTCCAACTGACTTAGTAAGTTCCCCAACTTGGTTCTTGATCCCTTCAATCGATGTTTGTTGGTTTTAAGTGTTGTCTCAAAGGTCTTGAAACGGTTTTCTGGTCGCCATGAATTTTGTCAAGATCTCTTTAAGGTTCTTTTTTTCTTGTGGATATGGTCGCTTTTGGAAATTTTAAGGAGGTTGTTGTCTTTGATTTCCTTGACCTCTCCATGAAAAATTTGGGTGGTTCCTCCAACCTGGATTATAAGTATTACTATAAGGGTTATTATTAGATTTGAAATTATTACCTATATAGTTCATCTGTTCACTTTCTGTGCTCGGTTGGTAGGATGGGTACTCAGGATTTGCCACGGTTCCACTTGCGTCGCACTACATTTCTGAATGTACCTGCGAAGAACACAAACTATTAAGCTTTTTATTCATCATCTCTACCGTGTTGATAGCATGGTTATTGCGCCGAGGTTGAAAACTCCATTGATTTTGTTGGTTTTGTCCTTGTAACCGCCACCGATAGTTATTCGCTGACATCTCTTCAATAAACTCATAGTCGCTTCAGAGTTCTATTATTCGTGGTTCCACCGTGGTTGAATCAATTAGTTGCCTCGTTGAGGGTTTACACTATTATAGAAAGTTTGGACTTGGAGCCATAAGGGTAAACCATGGTGCGGACACATTCTCAAGAGATCCTTGTATCTCTCCCATGCGTCGTATAATGTCTCTAAATCCATCTGCATAAAAGAAGAGATATCATTCCGTAATTTGGTTCTTTTGGCCGGTGGGAAATATTTTAATAAAAAAATTTCGGTCATTTGATCCTATGTGGTGATTGACTCTCGTGGTAACGAGTTTAACCATTGTTTGGCTTTATTCCTTAATGAAAAGGGAAATAACCGAATATGTATGGCATCATCAGAAACGCCATTTATTTTGAAGGTATCACAGAACTCTAAAAAATTAGCTATATGGGTATTCGGGTCTTTGTCCTGCAAACCATCAAATTGAAAAAATTGTTTAATCATTTGTATAATGTTAGGCTTTAATTCAAAATTATTAGCAGCTATAGCAAGCCTAACAATACTCGATTCTGCTCCTGTTAAATGAGGTTTAGCATAATCATACATAGTATACTGAGCATTGTTTTTGCCACATCTTGTGGTGGTGGATTATTCTCGCCCATCCCTTCAAGAGGATTGGATCTCGCTTCTCTCTTTTTCTCGTGTAATTTAGGGTTCACCTAATTTCTCTGCGATTCTCATGAAGCGGTAGCTTCTATATCACCGTCATATACTAGTGGTCCTTCGGTTCCTTCTAGTCATAAACTAGAGGTACTTGTGTTGGAAAAGAAAGAAAGAAAATTAGCAAGGTTAAAACTTAAATAAAAATAAAAATAAATTGAGGAAAAATAAAAATAATGGTTAAAGTAATAAAAATAGGGCTTTCTTAATATTTTAGTTCCCCGGCAACGGCGCAAAAAACTTGATCGTTGTTTTTGTCGAGTTTTTAAATTTATAAAGAGAATGATCGAACCTGAAAACTAACTCTGACAACGACTTAAGGCAAGTGCACCTATTGAACAGTAGTATAGCTTAGGCAAGACCGAATTGTCGAACCCAAAGGAACTAAAAGTACTAATACTAACCTTCTTTGTATTATTTAGCCAAAATATTAAGTGATTGGTTGTTTAATCTAAAACTAACTGATTACTAAGATAAGATTCAAAGACAAAAATAATGAATTGAGGAAATACTGTTGAAAAACTCAGTTGATTAAGATGATACCCTTAGGAAGAATCCACCTAGACTTCACTTGTTATCTAACACCGAACTGCATTTATTTATTCACTTGACTTGATCTCAGAATTCCTAATTTATATTAAACCCTCTCTCGAGTCAAATAACGTCTAACACTAGGTTGATTAATTGAAATCTCTTTCTAATTAAAACCCCTAGAATTGCATTAACTCGATCTATAGACTCCCATATTAGGTTTCACCCTAATCTGACAAAATTTCGTCACCCTATCTCTAGGCGCATGATCAACTCCGCTTAATTATGCTAGATCTACTCTTAGACAGGGACTTTTGCTCCACCACCTAAGCACATTCAACTTGAATCAATATCCCGAAAATATTAACACAAGAATTAAGCACACATAATTAAGAACAAATCAAGTATTTACCATATAGTTCAGAAAACAATAACAAGATTCGTCTTAGGTTTCATCCCTTTCAGGTATATGAAGGGTTTAGTTCATAACGATAAAAGAAAACATCTCAGAAGAAAAGATAAAACAAAACATAAGAAATCCCTAAAACCTCCTAAAGGAATTGAAGGAGAGATCCGCCGTCTTGAGTATAATTTCGGCTTCTTGAGATGGATCAACTAGCTATCTTCGAGTGATTCCCACAAATCTTACCTTTCTGGCTTGGCTCATTGGCCTAGCTAACCGCACTCTGAAGGTTATGCTTAGGGTGTTTATATAGGCTCTTGGAATGCTTTACTTGGCCCCTAAGTATCCTAATCTGAGTGGAATTCCTACTAGGGTGTTTGAATAGGCTTTGGAATGTGTTTCTTTGCCTCTAAGTACCCTATTTCGAATGAAATTGCTCTTTGCCACGATAGGGACACGTCCATGGCACATGCCCGTGTGAATCGATTTCAGGCCATGGTCGAGTCTACTGAAGAGACACGCCCGTGTGTTTCGGGGTCCAAGCCGTGTTAGAGTAAATTAGGGAGGCACGGTCGTGTGGTCTTGGGCCCAGGCCATTTTGATTTCTTCTTTGGCCTAATTTGGTCCATTTTAGGCCCGTTTCTCGTTCTTTTCATCCCTAGGTGCTTTCTTGAGTATAAAACATGAAAAGAAAGGATTAAGAGCACTTTTTACACAATTTAGGGAATAAATCATCCAAAAGTATGCTAAATGTGGGATTAAAATATACTACTTTTACGATTTATCAATGTCCCTACACATCATGAGGTGCGACCTTCTAAGCCACCACCGCCACACCGACCAGTTCATGCGGCTACTTCATCGATCGACATCTCGAATACCTCACTCGATTCGAAAGCAAGATCAGACTCGAGAATTTAACAACAACGCTCGATGATTCAACGGTATCGAGCCGACCCTTCAATAGATTTGTCAGCATTTTCACATCCCGCCGCCAGCCCCACCTCACGATCCATCCGCTGATGAGAACTTTTGAGTCCATTTATTTTTTTGTTTTCTTTTATTTTAATTTTTAAACTATTTCTCTTTATATTTCTTGTCTTTGATTTATATTAGTATATTTTGATTTCTTTTTATCTCTGGTTGTTTATTATCGAGTAACCATAACGAAATCCATTAATAAAACCCCCTAAAACTTTACTAATGACTCCAGCAGTTTCAAGAGGTTCAATGCGCTATTAAGGAATGAACAAACTACCGGAGTATTCTCCCCCCACCTTCACCTCTGCCTAGTTCATTATGCTTATCATTGGATCGTTTTCTACAATTTTCACTCCCTAAGGATTTCATCCATAATTCAGAAAGTTTCATCTCCTTCCCTCTCTTATGAATTTCTGCTTATATTGTCATTATTTATCTTTGTACATTGAGGATAATGTACATCTTAAGTGTCGAGAGGTTAATCACGGTATTATTAGAAAATCCCTGAATTATGTCGTGTTCTTAAATAAATTCTCATATTACTAATTAGAATGAAACTTCTATTGACTTATGATTTTTATTGATATGTTTTGGATTAAGTCATAGATAATTGTGCATTTGTAACAGTCCGATTTAAACCTTAATCGGAACGGTGGTTTCGGGACCACAAATCCGAGTTAGAAAAAAATATTTTACAATTATTTTTGGTGTTTATAATGTGTGAATTTGTGTGTATTAAATTTTCGTTTAAAAATTTTATCGTTTGGAGGTCCGATTTAATAAATGGGCTTAATCGCGTAAGTTAAAATTTTGATGGTTTTTAGTAAAAGGGTTTAATTGATGATGTCTTTTTAATTAAAAGTATTAAAAGAGTAAATAGCCCAATTTTAAAGGTAGTGGCCGGCCATAGACAAGATTAACCTTATGTTATAATGTTTAGTTATTTTATAATAAAGGTTAAATAGGTAAATTAATAAAATGTTAATATATGTTATAATAAAACACAATAAAAAATCATTATCATCTTTTGCTCTTGATGAACGAACCATTAAAAGAAAAAGAAGAAACCATAGCTTAGGTTATTCGACCATCTTTCAAGCTTGAATCAAGGTTAGTTTATTTTCGATTTTTGAAAATTTTTACATTTTTGAGATCGTTGCTTCGAGTATTACAAAGCCCATGTCTTAATTTTGGAAATTGATGAATATTTTGTGATATGCCATTGATGAATATATGTGTTTTGTGATGTTTAATGATGAAATATTAAAGATATGTTTTAGATTAACATATTTTGTATTGGAGTTTTTGATAATTTTGAGTAATTAGGTCTAAATTAAAAAATAATAAATTGAGGGACTAAAATATGAAATAAATGAAATGTATGGACTTGTATGAGTGTAAGGAACATTCGGCCTAAGCATAGTGTAGTCAAATTTTGAATATTTTGTGTTTTGTGCAATAGGGACTAAATTGTGAAAATGTAAAATATTACAGGTAAAAATGTAATTTGCCCATTTATGTGTTTTTGGACTAAATTGAATGAAAATGTGTTTGAATGAGCTTAATTTGAATATGTTTAGATCAAGAGCCAAAGAAATCAGACTTGGATTGGGGAAAAACAAAAATAGTCGAATAGCCGATTATATCGTTTGTCGATATCCGAGGTAAGTATTTAAGCAATTAAATATCATTAATTTTGAATATAACTTAGTAATATGCTGATTTGGAATTTGTGGAATTATTGTTGAGTTAGCCGAATGTGAATAAGCATAGAAATAATGTGTTTGAGTTTAATTCGATTGAGCTATAATGTTTGGAAGTCCGTATAAACTATATGGAATATCTGGAATGTTTGATGTATTAATTTTTTTTATGAGTCAGCTCTATAATAATGATTTTTAGGCTTTGAGCCTAGCAAGCCTTGTGCTCGTGAATTAAATCGGGCTTTATGCCTAGCGGGCTTATTGCCGGTGTATAAAAATCAGACTTTAAGTCTAGCGAGCTTTGTGTTTGCAGTGTGATACAGGCTTAGGCCTAGCAGGCTTTATGCCGTGATTACGTATAAGCTTATGCCCAAAATATTTCATGCTGATGTGGTATTTGAGTATGTTAATCAATCTAAATGGCCAGGTATGAATTAACTTCTTACCTATTTAAAATAAGGTAAGCAGGTAACTCAGTTATTTATTAAAAATTGTATGTGATACAAATGGAGTATATATATATGATTATGATATGTGTTCTCGGTTTTATAAATAAATGATATAAATATTGTGGTTTTGGTCTTTTAATATGTGTATACAAGACCAGGTATATTCGGCCACATGGATAGTTTGTGTATGTGATGCCATATTGTAATAATTGAGCTTGAGTATATGAATGTTTATACATTTGGTTATATGTTTACATCTTGATTTTGGAAGGTTGGATTATGAGTAAACATTTTGATTATATAATCATTCGGTTAAAGAGAAATTATTCTATGAAATTATACGTTATATAGGTATGGAATTGTAAGCTTGAAATAAAATGTGATTACAAATGTACAAGTTGAATTATTTGATTTAAATGATTTAGTATTGAAATGATATTAAGCATTAATTGTTTAACTTGCTTAAGGCTTACTAAGCTAAAATAGCTTACTTTGTGTGTTATGTTTATTCTGTTTTATAGATTTTTGGACTCAAGTTACAGGCTCGGGGATCGTCAGCAAAGTTCACCACACTATCGACTATTTCGGTACTTTTATAAATTGAAATCGGACTTATGGCATGTATAGGCTAGCCTTGGAATTAGATTATTTTGAAAGTGTTTGTATATAAAGCCATGCGAAAATGGCGTAACATATTACTTTGAATTTGGTTTTGTTTAGTTGAGTTTGAGTATGTTTGATTATGATGTTTTGTGCTATGGATAAATGATGTTTATGTTAGGTGTATATATATATATATATATTTGAATATGGTGAATGAGTATAGATTAAAATGAGTATGGTTCGCTATCATATGTCGTGGAAAGTATAAATGCTAATTTGAGTAATATTATTATATGTTAAGTTACGGATAAGTTGTGATTTATGAAATAGACTTGAGATGTTTTAACTTGAATTGATTAAAGTATGACAAAAGTTGACATTAAATAGAGTATAATTATTAAGTTTGTTTAATATTAAGTTTAAGTTTATGAAATGACCATATGAATAGTGATTTATGTTTTAATAAATAAAATAGTTGGATATGAGTTAGCTTGTGACTTTGTTAATGTGTTTTAATTCTTAAGTTATCTTTATATTATATTTGATGTTTATTATAGGAATATCAAATAGTAATTTCGGTTTATTTTAATATTTGATGATTTGTGAATGATTTAATTTCTATATATGTTCATAAATATCTAGAAGTTTTGTTTTGTTCGGTAATACTCCGTAACCCCATTCTGGTGACGGATACGAGTTAGGGGTGTTACAGCATTGATGGTTTAAACTTTAAGACATTAGAGAATCAAGCATGATAAGTCTATTTTCAGAATTAAAAATTTTGTTAGGTTGTTTCCCTAAATTTAAATATTACTTTGAAGTTTGAAATTTGTAAGGTTGACATCAAAAACCATAATTTTTGTGAGATTTTGAGCCCTTTAGAGCATACACTTTTCTTGCTCACTTTATTGGTTATGAGTGTGTCAACATTGATTTGTTATTTTAGAACTTGCTTTGATTATACATGTCGAGACCACACCTTTGATTTGATATACTGAGATGATAAAGGCACCTAGGTTTTAACCCACTTATTCCATCAAAAGCCTACCTTCATAATTGACCCCTAGTGAACCCTTTTTTTAGCCTAATAAACCGTTTCTTGACTCACCCATTAATATTAACCCAAAACCAAATTTTTACTTCCCCTACTTTATTGACTCCCCTTTTGTCGAGATTTGATTTGATCAGTTGCCTATCTATTTTCTTTATTTTAGTTGTTAAATTCATCTTATATCGTGAACTTGTACTTTTTTTTTAAAAGTTGGAAGTATATTCATTATTAGTTCTTTGATATTTGAGCTTAAGCAGTTAATTTCACATTTTGAGAAGAAGCTCGTGTTATTATTGATAAGTTTTCAATTATTGTAATTATTCAGTATTAGTCTATTTTTCTAGTTGGGTAAATTTTCAATTCAATCTCGATTTTAACCCTTCTTTTCAGCCTTTATCCACACCTTTAACCCAAGCCCCGTTACAACCCTTTTTCAAGACCTTTTGATTTGTGTATCATCTCATTTTATAGTGGTGGAGATTTGATTTTCATGCAAGCTTATGGTAATAACTTTTCATGTTTGACTTTTGAGTGTTTTATCTTGAACCTTAAATACTTTGAGTGATTTGAGTGAATCCTTAGTGAGGATGTCAATCCCTGTCAATTTTGAATCAAAGGGGAAAACACCTATGTTTTCGTGCTACAAAAATTTGTGACTTAGATTGTTTGAATCTTTAGGACTCTTTAAGTTAAATTATCCATGTATGAATTATCTGTGAATTATGATAAGACATTATTGATGAAAATTATGAATTAAGGAAGTTAATTTTAATTGTGAGTTGAGGATTTTGCTTGAGGACAAGCAAATGATTAAGTGTGGGGATATTTGATAAACCATAATTTATACATATTTTGACCCCATGCTTGGCTTGTTTTTTGGATGAATTTTCATTAGATTTGATGAATTCGATACTCCTAATCCTTTAATTTCATGTTTTATACTCAAGAGAGCCGAAAAGAAAGATAAATGGGCAAAACTGGACAAAATGGGCCTACCTTAGAAATCAACACGGCCTGGACTATCAAACATGACCGTGTGTTACGAGCAGAATCGAACACGGCCGGATCAACGTACACGGGCAGACCACACGGCCGTGTGTGGCGAGCAGAATCGAGCACGGTCTAAGAAATCGTACACGGGCGTGTCCCTACCATACCAAAGTTTAATTCCATTCGGAATAGGCCACTTGTGGGCCAAGAGATGTGTTCCAAAGCCTATATAAACACCTTAGGGGGCAACCTAAACGAGGACGCTGAATGGAAGGCGTAAAATACTCAAGACGACCATCGTGAAGCGACTGGAAGAAGGATCTCCATCAAGACTGAAGATCTCCTATTAATTTCTCTTGAAGTTTTTGGGTTTTCTTATGTTTTGTTGTTTTCCTTATTTTAAGATGTTTCCTTTTATTAGTATGAACTAAATCCCTTAAATACTTGGGGGGATGAAACCTAAGACGAATCTTATTACTATTTGATTTATAAGATAAATACTTGTTCTTATTCTTAATTGTGAGTTCTTATTCTTGTTTTGATAATTTAGGTTATTGATTCAAGTCAAATGTGCTTATTCAGAGGAGCAAAAGTCTCTGTTTAAGAGTAGATCAAAACAATTAAGCGGAGTTGATTGCAACCCTAGAAATAGGGCGACGAAAATCTGTCAGATTAGAGTCAAATCTAATAAGGGAATCCATAGATTGAGTTAATGCGACAATAAGGGTTTTAATTAGAAAGAGATTTCAATTAATCAACCTAGAGTCAGTTATTTTTAGTCTTGAAAGAGATTTTAACATAAATCAGGGATTTCTATGGATTAAGTCAAGTGAATAAATCATATGAATTAAAAGTAATAAGTGAAGTCTAAGTGGATTCTTTCTTGGGTATTGCCTTTATCATATAAGTTGTCTAAAAGTATTTTCCCAATTTATTCTTTGTCATGCTTTTAATTAATTTTAGTTTAAACGAAATCAATCCAATTTTTAGACTAGATAATAAAAAGATCGTAATTACTAGTATTCTTGGTCATTGTGGATACGATATTTTCGGTCTTACCATAACTATACTATTAAAAGATAGGTGCGCTTGCCTTTATTGTGATCGTAGTTAATTAGTGACACATCACTAATCTTTTGCTAAAAATTCACTTATTGGTGTAGATTGAAATAGATTCATTAATCGCACAGCCATGATTAAGAACGAAGTTGGAGTTATATAATTGAATAAAAGTTCTTTTTTTTTTTTTTAATTCATTTGCATTATTGCACGTTAACTCAAAACCCTACTTCATTTAAATGCCTTCCAACTTGAACTGAACGCATTCATCACTGCCTACTAATCCATCATTGCACGTAGATAACGGGAAATACATTATATTAATACCGTACGAAGCTAAGACCCAATATCATACGACCATGGACGGGCAAGCGTCCCCAACTCCCAATATTCTTCGTGATTTAAGCTATAAAAATGTGACAGAAGAGAAAAAAGGAAAAAACATATCAAAAGCATGATTAGGTGTAAAAATGTGATGGTCCAGGCTTTCACTCAGTTTAGTCACAAATGGACATCACATGATCACAAAATATTGCACATGTCATCATCAAAGATTGACTTTTGAAGGGTATTTTAGCCAAGTATGTTGTATCATATTTAGATAGCTAATTTAAACGGTCCACGAAAAAATATTTGGATTAATGGATTTCGTATATTTATATGAGGCATGTAAAGCTTAGGTTTAAAGTATAACACTTCGTTTTAAAGTATTTTCCCCCAAAAATCATGCCGTGGCCTTCAATTTCAAAATCTATACTTGAAGAAAATTTTCGACAAACTTGGGCTAAGACATAAATACATAATCTCATAAATTTGTGATAGGGTCAATGAAATGTTTGATTGTAACGTTTAGGACGTACGGATGGCAACAAAGTTTTTCAAACATGAAATTCAGCAACAAATAAACAAGAGGGATGATAACACTAATTAGATGAGCTACCAAAACTTTCTTTCTTCCCATTTCTATGAAATGAATAGATAGGCGGTAAAAAAAATTAGATTACATTTCATTTTTTTATTTAAAAATGAAGAAATTAAATTTTTATACGTTAAAAACTATTAAAATTAATATGTGTAAGTTGACATAATATACATATGTCATGATAAGTGTAATCGCTTAATTATTTCATTAAACACATTAATTTTAATAATAGAAATAAATAAAAATTTTAATTACAATAACTTTACTTTTAATTTAGCATAAATAAATTTATTTATTTAATTTTTTAAAAAATAAAATATAATTTAACTCTTAATATCTTTACCTTCTAAACGCATAATCTAAACGGATATGTTAAAAAAGTACAAAGTCAACATCATATGAGGAATGTGGTCCGTCTACCATGCAAAGCTCACATCGACCTCCACCTAAGGTTTCCTCAAAAGCCATTCACTTTTGCCATTGACTTTTTTTTTTTTTTAATTTTATAGAGATTAATTTAAACATCGGAACGCATTATTCCATCCGATCTCGTTATCAATATCCCTTTTTGTTAGTAGCACTAATCAAGCTCCCAATTTGACGCCAAACAATGATCAAAATTTAACTAACAGAAGGAACAAAATACGTGCAAACACTGGAACGTTAGTGGAGTCAAAAGCAAAAAGATTTTTCCTCACCACCTCCAAAATATATAAGCTGTTTAGTAGGGTTTGAAAAAAAAAATATAAAATAAAAGGGATATATAGGTCAGCATCATTTTGGAGGAGAAAAGGAAACGGGGAGCTTGATCGGACCACGCCATGTTTCACTCTCCGTGATTGCCTCACTCCACGAAGTGGCCCCTGCGTGTACCTTTTACATCAACCTGCCTTGATTTACGCTTTAATTCCAACAATAACATTTAAAATTTTTATTAAATTACTAAAGCTTAAATCGAAGCACCAATTTCTTTTTCTATGTCAACCAGGGTTGCTTTCACATTTATCCATTTCAAATGTTTAGTTTATGAAATTTTGGTTCGTGAAATCCTGCTTCTTTTTCCTTTTGGGGTTCTATTGCTATAGGTAGTGTATGACCCACTAATCCGCTATTTTTTTTTCAAAAATGTCATTGCTTTTCTTTTTTCTTTTTAAAGGTAAGAAGGATGACTAATAGGATCCATATTGCACGTATCAATTATAAACATAGAAAGTAGTAACAAGTAAAAGAAAACTGAAGGAAAATTTATTTTTATAAAATAATTTATTATTATTAATGACTAATTTTTAAAAATTTAAGAGAAATGAATCATATGAATTTTTTATATATATTTTCGAGTGATTCACACATTTAGAATAAATCGCAATCAACTCACACACTACAAATAAAATTAACAATATAATTCAAACTCATAAAGCTAATCAAAAAAACTCTAAAGATTAGATTTATAGAAATTCCACACTATCTACAAACAAAATTAAAACAATGTGTGTGATGAACCATGATGTTAAATTTCCCAATAAATTTACTAGATAGATAAACAATGATAGTGGGGCTTGGAAAAAGGTTATCGCCAAAATATCCTCCCAAGCCTCTCCTCTTCTAATTTTAGCTTTTGATGAAGGACCCCTCCCTCCATTAAAGTCATCATCCTCAACAGGAGACATGCATATATCACCAAAAATCTTCATAGGCCCGTTTGTCTCTTGAATGGGTTTATATTTCACATGTGAACATAAATATCCAAAATAACCTAAACTCGAATCAGTAAAATTTTTTCAGTATGAGAAGCTTCACTTTATTTTTTCTCTTGTAATCTTTGTGATTCCGAGGTAAAAGTTAAACTGCAGAGAAGAATGTGTCTTGTCCCGTTGCATGCTTGTTGAATCATTGGGGGTCCTCCTTATTTACGGCTTCGTTACAGTATCACTATCACCTCGAACTCGAAGGATCTAATATCTATAAAATAATGCGTGCTTTATTTTCATGCTTCAAAAGTAAATATAATATCATATCAAATGATTTTCTTTAATATAATGGGGAAAAAAGAAATGAAAGAGAAAAAGAGAGCTGACGTCTCCACTGCTTTTTAGACACTCAAGGTCATTGATTCCTTGCTTGTTGAAACGCCCTTCTTGGGGTTTGTTCAAAGAAAGTTTTCTCAATTATGCAATGCTTGATGCTTTTCTGTTGGTTAAGAATTTACATAGTTTAGTGTTTTTCTCTAATAATAAATGAAATGTTCGAGGAGCACCCAAAGCTTAAAAAGAGACTGCAGGTTTTGAATGCATTTTATAAGCCAAAGTGTGAGGCAATTTCTAGCCTCAGCCAATATACCCTCAATTATGACCTCGAATCTGAAAATATGATTCAATAAACAAAAACTCACATACAATTCGATTTGCTTATTAAAAATCAAAATTGAATGGAAATATGAGTTACATTTTTTATATGATTCATTTTTAGTTATTTATTCGTTTCATTTAAATATTTATATTAAAATATTACTCTCCTAAGTTCACTAAATAGAACTTGGGTTATTATTTTTAAATTTTTGTTAATATGTAATATATGTAAGTGAATAAAACAACTTGAGTCTGAAATGATCAAAATTCAAATGATTATAATCTTACATGATCGATTAGAAATACCAATCTTCAAACCTAAATAATTGTAATTCAAAATGATTTAAACTTGAAATTAACCAAAATTTGAAATAATTAAAATAAAAATTACCCAAAAATTTTTAAAATCCTAATTAACTCATCCAAATTGATCTAACCAAAAATTAACTCAACCCATCGGATTGATGGACATACCTTAGGTTTTCATCATCTTGACTTTCATGTTGTTGATTACTTGTATGTATTCTTTTTCAACCATGGATAAGGCTAGCTTACTAACTTCATGAACCATAGGCTCAAGGCAGATCGAGCCAAATGAAGCCAAGAAAGAAAGAAACCATTTTAAAATAAATTTAAGTAAAAAAAGAAACCTTTACTGTAATAGATAGGGGAATAAATTAAGAGAATCTTTGTCTAAAAGAGGCCTATAATAACATCCTCTAAAAAAAATTCAACCTTAATCTTATCATATCATCGTAGTAAAACTTTGTTAATTAAGTCTTCCCAAAAGAAGAAAGTTATTTGGCATCAAACAAAAATGTTCTTTTTACGCACTTAAACAAGTGACAATGACTGGTTTCTGGTTTACTTAACTCACTTGTTCTTTATTAATCAAGTCATTCCAGCTTCCGTATTTGATGCAGAGAAAGAGACAGTGGCTTGGATATATATGGAACATACATTTAAAATTCATCTCACAGCACATGTCCCTTGCGGCTCCCTTCTCACATATCCCTTTCTTCACTTGCTCTTCATAATAGACTTTACTTGTATTCATGATAGTTTCTAAGTTTCTTCAAATTTCAGCATTTTTAAAAATTAATAGTGAATAATACTATTTATAATTTATATTCACAATTCCCATAAAATCATGTTGTAAGTATATAATTCAGAATGATCTATTTTGAATATTCATAAATTATTTGAAGTTTTGTCACCTTCAAATATATTATCACGTATTTAAATTTATATCTTCACATACCGAAAAATGTACTTAACATTATGGATACCAATTGATCTCAGGTAGACTTAAGGGTGACAAATTGGACAATTTTGAATAACATCGATCTTCAATATTTTTAGTTTATTATAGCTTAAGTTAATTCTCTTATACGAAATTATATGAAAGCTACATCAAGAGCTAACTTAAAATAATAACAAATTAATACAAGTTGCAAATCATCCAAATAAAATATTCTGTGCAGTCTAAAATTGTATACGTACAAGTTATGTAGACTTAAAAAATTTTAATAAAAGAACATTGCAAGGATAAATGTTATAGCTATAATAAGATTATATAGTTTAACAAGTTAAACTCTTTCAACTTTCAGCTCCCAATTAATGGATCTGCTTTGTTAAGCAACACCATTCCCCGGGTTTTGGGTGCAAAACCAATCGAACAAATTGGCTTAAAAATGCGAGTCCTCAAAGTCTACGAAGCAAATCCAACTAGTCTATACAATTTTAACCATGTGTACCAATAATTTGTAGTCAAAACTCATTGTTTGTCGCCAAAGAAGTCTACGCTGAAGCAACACCATGTTCTTCCATGTCAAAATGATCCTTAATTCAACTAAACAAGTAACTAATTTCATTATGTTTTTATTATATACATTTATGCAAATTGAAAGGACTCTATTTGGTTTTATAATTGCACCCGAAAATGTTCCATCTTAAAACAAATACCATGACATCATAATAAATGCATGGCATTTCGTGCTTCTTCTCGAAATTTAATATTTAAGAAATAAAATTTTATAGTGTGAGTTTTAGTTCAATTAATATTAATGTTATTATAATAAATAGGAGTAGGAGTGAGTTTAAGCACGGTTATCGGTTCAATGACGCAAGTTACCCCTACTTTTTTAGGGTAAGAAGGGGCAGAGAAAATCTCCCAAGTTCGAGTACCAGGCGCCCGATGCTTAAGTGACACATGCTATACTCCTAGGAAAAGCTCGAACGACCTTAAACAAAAGGGTATCTGTACCCAAAACCGACATAGGTGGGTAGGTAGAGAATACGCGAGACAACTCTCTCTAAGGAACTCGCAAAATAGCCTCGTAACTTTGGGAGAAGGGGTGCCTCCTCACAAAAGGAATCGTAGTGACCAAGCTCGGGCGACTATTTACCAAAAACACAGGTCTCCACAAAGTCGTAAGACCATGTATAGGAGCTGATGCCTGCCCAGTGCCGGAAGGTCGAGGAAGTTGATGACCTGATGAGTTTAATTGTATTCTCTTTTGGTGTAAAGATCGTGGGATTATGGATAATAACAAAATTAAATTCTTCAACAAGCTCTATGTCAATATTGTAAATGTGGATGTATTCTCTTTGGTGTAAAGATCGTGGGATTATGGATAATAACAAAATTAAATTCTTCAACAAGCTCTATGTCAATATTGTAAATGTGGATCCAATGTTAAATCAATTAGATATCCGATTTCTAATTCAATTACTTTAAAATTTTAAAAGATAAATCAATATAATAATTTTAAAAATTTATATTTAAAAAAAACATGATGAAAAATCTAAAAAAATTGTTGAAATATATAATATATAAATTCTAGTTTTTTTTCTGCGTTTAAGCTGATTTCTCATGTTTTTTACTAGTTATAACCATTTCTTTAAATTTATGAATAATTTTGAATTTAAGCTATTGCACCAATTAATTCGACTATTTTAAGAACAATGTGTATGGCAAGTGGGAAAAGTAATCAAACTTTGTAAAGAAAAAAGGAAGAGGAATGAAGAAAGCAAAGTGGTGTGAAAGCAAGCATGCCTATATAAACTTTGAAGCCCCCACAAGAGTGTCTCCACCGCCTTTAATCTAACCCCCCAAAAAAAAAAAAAAGAAAACATTTTTATAGAAAATTACTTTTCCTCTATTTATTCCTTAAAAACAACTTCATCAAACCAAATCTTATAAAATTTCAAATGTAAAATAAACTAAATTCAAATTCAAATTTTGATTAAATATTTTAATCACAAATAGTAGTAACGGATACAAACAGGCAAATTAATTAGCTCTGGACAGGATATTAATGATGAAATGTGAGATGGATTACAAAATTTCCCCACTTTTAATTATACGTAAACAAAAATTATAATACTTTTATCTGCTTTTACACCTGCAACTCTGCCAGTATTATGGTCTCTACTGATCTGCTCCTTTCATAAATAAATTATTAGTGTCTTTAAATTTTCATTTTTATGGTTCTTAACAAATTTTAATATTAAAATAATATTATAAATTAAACATTGTATTTTTCTTTTTCTTTTTATGATTTGAGGAGTTTAAATTTAAATTTCCCAAATATTTTGAAATTTGTCAGGTAGGCTGTAAATGTTTCAAAATTTAATTAAGATGTCCATAAATCAATGTTCTTTAAACTTGAAATGCAAAAAAGATTGCATTAATTATGGGTCAACTAAGTCAAACCCAACATTTGGAAATCCATTATTTTTCTAACCGCAAGATTCGGCAGTGCAGGTTTCCCTACCAAATTCCACATGCCTTTCTGGGAAATTTTCAGACGGCTTTATCAAACATAATTATCTTTTTATTTCTCCAACATTTACGCATAATTCTTCATCCATCCATTTCTTATCGTGGTTGCCTCACAATATAAGTTTCCAATCACTCATTTACAAAATAAATGCAGGTTAATAATGAAAATTGTTAGTTTTTGTTTAATATTTAGTTATTTAATTTTTTCCTTCTATTAAATTTATCAAAGTGATCAACTTTACATTTTTAATATTTTTAATTAGTTTTGTATATTATACAAATTACTGAATATATATATATAAATAAAAGATAAATAACATACTATCAAATTAGAAAGAAAAACTCGAGACTTGAATAACGAAGATCATAAAACATAAACTTGTTAAATGATAGTTGGTATAAAATGTTGATAACGAAAATTGGTATATAATGTATATATATAAGAAAGCAAGGCAAAAGACGAATAATTTTTAAGGGTCTAATAAAATTTAATTTTAATAGTCTATATCTTTATAATTTTAAAGGATTAAATCAAATTTTTATAATTTTAGGGGGCAAAGTGTAATTTTAACTTTACTAATTTAAAATTTTAAAGGGCCTAAATAGAAATTTTTTATTTTAAGGGAGTCGGGCCCCTGTCAGCCCATTTAGATTCACCTCTAATAAGAAATGTGTGAAAGATAATGTAAACCGGTCTAAACAAGCTTGACGGTCAATATGGATATAAAATGAATCAATAGATTTGAAAATGGAATGAATAAGTGATATGTTATAGAATGAAAGTGAACGTAACTTGTTGATAGAAAACATGATATGATATATTCATATGAATTTGTCAAATGAGATAATGCATGAATTGGTGCATGAGGCATGAATGGTAATTTGAATTGTGGAGAAGTAATCATGTTATGATTGCATTATTTTCATGTTCCATATATTTTATTATTGATTTGAATTATAAAAGTATCATTGAGCTTTATCGCTCAACATACAATTTGTTTATTCTATGCTTAGGTACCAGTGGATCTCGAGGTCTCGATGAGTAAAGCAACATTCAGATCGTAACTCTCCACTCAGCAAAATTAGTATAGTCTCATTTTATTTTCAATAAATGACATGTAATTAGGGTTGCATCAATCTTTAATTGCGAGTAGTCATTTTGGTACTTTAGGTGGAAAATGTTGTGAGCATATGAATTGTAAGTATATGTGTATGAAACATAGGGTTCAAATGGATTTAGATATGCTTAAAATAATATGTATTAAGTTGTTATGAATGTCAATGAATTTAATCAAGTATTCCGACTAAAGTATATGATGAGTTGAATGATATTTTTTGGTCCTTAAATTAATTAAATTATGAAAATGGTAAGTTTGAGTTAAATGTTGCAAAGCTAGGAAATTACTTCTAGAGTCGAGACATTACCTCTTTGATGTTGAAACATTGAGCTTCTGCTTTCATGGTCGCGATTCTCTCTTGTTGAAGTCACGACATTGAATTCCCTAACCTTAACGTCATGACATCCCTTATAAAAGTTGTGATGCCAACCTCCTATTTTCAAAGTCGCAACACCACTCTATTGAAGTCGTGACGTCGAGTTTCTGCCTTTGGTGTCGCGATGTGATTCTCTTGTGGCCACGACGTCAACTCGATATTTTAGAAAATTTTATATTTTAGTCCCTCAATCAACATCGGTTCATCGTGAAGGTTCCGTAAGCTTGTTTATAACATGGATTTGATTAAATAACATATTACAATTGAGAATTGAATCTACTGCCTTGCCTAATTTATTTATTTGATATGCAAAGTTGTAGTTACTTCAACAAAGAATGTGACATCTCAAATCCGACAATCAAGTTGGGTGTGATGTATTACAGAGGATGTGACAAATGTCACATTTATTTATGTAATTAAAGTTTTTTTTTTTTGCTACACCATATAATATACTTAGTCAAATTCAGAACTCCAAATAATTTTCCTAATTTTCATATGTATTTGAAATAGGATAAAATATTTGGTATAATGACAATACATTTTTTTTTTCACAAGCAATCTTAAAAACTAGATAATACACTTTTTTTTTCACAAGCAATCTTAAAAACTATCATGTATCTATTTTTAAAATATTTTACTAAATCTTACACTTATCAATCCCTGAAATCTAAAAATTTCACTTGCAATATACCAAATTTTATTCCTTTTGAACTATAGATATGAAATATCTCGCTTGAATATTTTAAGATTTTATTATATAATTCCATAAAAAATTATTATATAATGTTTTTATATTTCTACAATAAATATAAAATAGTAATTTTAAAAATTAGCCTTAACTCCGTTTAAAAAAAATAGTCATAACTGCAGAACGCTTGTCTTTTTAAGTTCGAATTTTGTATTCTCTAACAATATTTTCATCATAGCAGAATTTTCTCTTCTTCTTTTTTACTTCTAAAAAATACATAAAATCCACATACACCCGAATGATCTGTTCTTGACCACCCCCCCCCCCCCCAAAAAAAAAATCAAAAAACTTAAAATTAATAAAATAATTTTCATTTATTTGATCTCTGCCTATTTCTAGCCTCTTGGTACTTTCCTCCCCTCCACCATATATAGTGGCCTCATGCTCTTCCAATTCCACATTCTCAACGCTCCCTCTCTTTCTCTTTCTTCTCCTTTTCTTTCTTTTCTTGCTTGTGGGTTTATCAGGATTTTTACTTTCAACTGATAATTTATAACCCATATTTCACATTTTCCTCCAATTAGACTGCATTTTCTTGTCAATTTTAGAAAGTTAAAAGGAAACTTGATTTTTGTGTCCTCTGGTAACTTTGAATATATGGGGAAGTTAATGAGACTCATTTCAATGGCTCCTCTGTTTCTGCTACTTTGCCTTCCTTTTGCATTTGGTGGGCATGATTATAACCAAGCTCTGAGTAAGAGCATTCTCTTCTTTGAAGCTCAAAGATCTGGTTACCTCCCTCATAACCAGAGAGTCACATGGAGAGCTAACTCTGGTTTGAATGACGGCAAGGCTAGTGGGGTAAGCTAAAAGCTCCAGTCTCATTTTCCTAATTGCTGAACCAATTCGAAACCAGTTTGCTCAAATTGTCTGTGACTAATTTTGCAGGTGGATTTGGTAGGAGGGTACTATGATGCAGGGGACAATGTGAAGTTTGGGTTGCCTATGGCATTCACCATAACAATGATGTCCTGGAGCATAATAGAGTACCGCAAACAAATGGCTGCTAATGGTGAGCTCGGCCATGCCATGGAAGCCGTCAAGTGGGGCACTGACTATTTCATCAAAGCTCATCCCCAGCCTTATGTCCTTTACGGAGAGGTATTCAATCACAACATGATAGAATAACTATGAATTTAACAATTTAAATAAAAGACCCATTTCGAAAATTATTTTCGTTGCTTAATTTTGGTGTGGGTCTTTTTTTATTATAGGTGGGAGATGGTAACAGTGACCATTACTGTTGGCAAAGACCAGAGGACATGACCACCGACCGTCGTGCTTACAAGATTGACCCAAGTAATCCCGGGTCGGATCTCGCCGGTGAAACTGCCGCCGCAATGGCCGCCGCTTCCATCGTCTTCCGCCGCTCCAATCCTGCCTATTCCAGAGAGCTTCTTCGCCATGCCTACCAGGTATGGTGTTTACACACTCTCTTTCACAGTTCCCAAACACTGCCCTTTTCAGTCAAAAAGCTTAGACCATAGCAAATAGGTAGTTATAGACAGTTGCTCGCTCTTTTGTAAACGACGTCGTTATTGTTGGATCATTAACTTCACGGTTTTGAAATTGAAAATTATATAATGCGGGTAAACTTTTTCGGCGCATAATTAGGATCATTGGAGCACTTCGCTTTACCCCGTCCATCACGGCCATTTACTTTTCCTTTTGACCGTACAGATCTTAAACCAAAAGCCGCAATTTTCCCCTCACGTGCCAACATTTGTCGGTGCTTTTAATAAAACCCCATGTCCCAAAGTACCCTTGCTTCTTTTCTCATATTACATCGCCTACCCCAATCGTTCGTTAACGGCAAATTTCAAGAACCGGCTCAACCATAACTCAATTCTAAGTTTGGTTTTCAAAGTTTTTTGGGTAATGTATGGTGTTTAAATTATTAATTTTATCTCCTTTTTATTTAAAATTGCGTATAGTTCAATAAGTTATTATAAAAAGAAAATTGTTCTTATTGATTGCTATTGCTTTTTGCAGTAAATTGAAATAAAATTATTAATTTAGTAAACAACAATAATAATATAATATAATTATTAAGGTATCCTTTTGGATCCAATTTACTAATAAAACTAATTATTTAACATCTCCATTCTTTTTCTGTTTTCAGCTGTTCGAGTTTGCTGATAAATACAGAGGCAAATATGACAGCAGTATCACAGTTGCTCAAAAGTACTACCGATCCATCAGTGGCTACAACGTAAGCTTCCCTAAGTTCTCATCAATATTAATAATAAAAAATTCTATCAAAACAGTGGTCAGTTACAAAGGATTCGTGTTTAAATCTTCAGTTCACATCTGTCACAAATTCGATCTTATACAAAAAAAATTATGTTTTATATAATTTGAGAATATAAGATGTTGCGTATACTTGAATTTAAACCCAAGATTGCATGAAATTGTGTAGGATGAGTTGTTGTGGGCCGCTGCATGGCTGTACCAAGCTAGTAACAATAAATACTACTTGAACTATCTTGCGAAAAATGGTGACTCAATGGGTGGAACCGGGTGGGCCATGACTGAGTTCGGTTGGGACGTCAAGTATGCTGGGGTTCAGACCCTTGTCGCCAAGGTATTATTATTTTTTTCAACTGTAACATCGTTGTCTCCCATTATTGTACAATAATTGGTTATGCAGTTATATCTCATCAACATGTAGTTACTGTTTGTGGTTCAAATTGATTTAAGTGGTATGTTCTGCATCACCTGCAGTTTTTAATGCAAGGTAAAGCTGATCACCATGCACCAGTTTTCGAGAAGTACCGTCAGAAGGCGGAGTACTTCATGTGTTCATTGATCGGAAAGGGTAGCCGTAATATTCAGAAGACTCCCGGTGGTTTGATTTACAGACAGAGATGGAACAACATGCAGTTCGTGACAAGCGCTTCGTTCTTGGCAACTGTGTACTCTGATTATCTGACTTCCTATAGGGGAAGCTTGAAGTGTGCTGCTGGCAATGTTGCACCATCGGAGCTTCTTTCTTTTGCGAAATCTCAGGTGATTTATCGATCTCTTCATGGATTTAAATCTTCATACTTCTTATAAATGGTGACCAAGTTGAGACTTTTAACAATTTTTTTGATGTTGTTGCAATGTTGAATTCTCAGGTGGATTACCTTCTTGGAGACAATCCAAGAGCTACAAGCTATATGGTTGGCTATGGAAACAATTATCCAAGACAAGTTCACCACCGAGGTTCTTCGATTGTTTCGATCAAGGTCAACCCTAAATTTGTTGCCTGCCGACAAGGTTACGCAACTTGGTATACAAGGAAAGCTAGTGATCCTAATGTCCTCACCGGTGCTTTGGTCGGAGGGCCTGATGCCTATGATAACTTTGCTGATGAAAGAGACAATTATGAGCAAACAGAGCCTGCTACCTATAACAATGCTCCACTTCTTGGCATTTTGGCTAGATTAGCTGGTGGTCATGGTGGATATAACCAACTCCTTCCTGGTAAGTATTAACCCTATATCGCCATTTAAGTTTTATGGTATTAACTTCTTCGAGTTTTCGCATATTCAATTAATCATGATGATCATTACCTTGGCTTTCCTGCAGTGGCTGCCTCAGTGCCTAATCCTGTCATGGCCAAACCGAAACCGGCACCGAAGCCCAAACGGACTCCAACTCCTGGTATGTTCTAGTTTCTGTTTGGTTCCATGTCTCATTACAATAAGGTATTGAATGGCAAGATCTAAACATTAGGAATTTTTGCTTTGCAGCCTCATCTTCTAGTCCAATTACTATAAACCAGAAGATGACAACTTCCTGGAATCACAAGGGCAAGACTTACTACAGATATTCCACAGTAGTGACCAACAAGTCTTACAAAACATTAAAGGCTCTCAAGCTCTCAATATCAAAGCTTTATGGTCCCATATGGGGTCTCACCAAGTCTGGCAATTCTTATGGTTTCCCAGAATGGCTCAATTCTTTACCTGCTGGAAAGAGTCTTGAGTTTGTATACATCCATGCTGCTTCTCCTGCTGATGTCTCTGTTTCAAGCTACAATTTAGCTTAATAATGGAAGACATTGCAAAAAAATAAAGGGTAAGTTCCAACATGGTTCTGGGGTTGTGGTGTTAGAATTTGTGCAGCTATACAGAATGCGGTCAAAGAAAAGGGTTTTCCTTTTTTTTTCTTCGTTGTTTGGGGATTTTCAACTTTACTTGTTGAATGGGTTATTTAATTAGGGTTCTACCAGATTTTTAGTGGAAGATTGGAGGAGAAATAGATAGAATTGAGAGACAGTAAAAGAGAATGAAAATTGAGAAAGTAAACAAATTACTTCTCAATAAGATTGCAAGGAATCTGTTTTTTACTTCCTACTTACAGAGCAGCAGCTGATGTCTTTTTTTTTTTTTTTCTTTGTTGGTGTTGTAACTGCAAACTTTGTAGCATTGTATGTTTTCCATATAAATACAGTTTGCACAACAATGTTTTGTCCCTACATTGCCTGTTCAAGATTCAGTTTGTGATTCTGTAAAGATTTCCCTATGAACTATTTAATGGAGTTAAAATGTATTTTAGATTATTTCTAAATGCTCAAAATCATGCACTTAATCTGGTCCAAAAAGAATCATTATAAAAGACATTACTGAAATTTTTAAATAAATAATAATTATTTAATGAATATAATAAGTATACGCTAATCTTGAAAGGGAAGTGAAGGAACAACATTTTGCAGTCCAAAGAAAAGGAAGTGTAACTCTACCATATATTGAAACCGCTGAAAGCTTTGTCAAGCATTTGGCTTGTTTGCACTCTTGTACTCGTTGTCAATCACGCTCTGCATCCAAACGACATTGATCATTGATCCATTGATCGTGAAAAGGATATATATATATATATATATATTTCATCCTTAAATTGTTCTGCTTTCCCCTTAAATGAATCTGTTCATTACTCAAATCCATAAATTCCCTAATTAATTAATTTTTATTTGTCTGTTGATGCTTCGTTTCAATTGAAAGACGTCAATAAATGCGAAGCATTAATGAAAGACATCATGGCTATTGCCTAGTTCTGTGTAAAAAGTACTTAAGCTATAACAGTATCGAAATAAAAGTACACTAGAAATGACAGAAAAATAGCTACGTACCTGATAATATTTGAGCCGTTGAGACCTTTTCTTCTTATACGTTGGGGTGAAAGGTCGCGTTCCATGTCAAACGGGACAGGGTCAGTATGGGGCAGCTTTTATAAATTCAAAACCTTTCAGCTGAAACAAAGTCCAAAGGTTCAATTTCCATTTTCTTTCCCCCTGGCATGAAGATAAGTGTTCGCTTTAATAGTGGATGAACAAATATTCCTCGACTACGTACTCTTTTGGCCTTGGGATTTTGACAGATGGAATTAAAGCCACCATGTACACCATTCTCGGCAGCCCAGCTTTCAAGTGCTTGCTTCTTGGGGTTAACAACAGCAACGAGGAAGGACTCAAAGCTGTTCCCATAAATCCAGATCTAAAAAATCGATGAAAGACACGAATCACGGTCGAGTTAAAAGACTGCAATGAATGATATAAGTACTGAGGAGAGGAACAAAGGCATTACCGAATCAATAACAGATGCAAGACCAAAAACATTCTCCAGATTCTCAACTGCAACATATTCCCCTTGTGAAAGCTTAAAAATGTTCTTCTTTCGATCAATAATTTTCATACTTCCATTTGGTTGCCACTCACCAACATCCCCTAATGCATAAACATGATGAAAAGAATGTCAACTCAGAGACAATGGTAATAGAACCTTGATTTAATAAGAGGCAAGAATTGACGGACCTGTGTGGAACCATCCATCGACGAGTACCTCCTTGGTGAGGTCTTCACGTTTGTAGTACCCTGAAAATAGTGTCTCCCCTGACACAAATTTCCCCACGTGGTATGCTTGCAAGAGCATCGTATCCCATTTCGGGTATAGATTCTAGGCATCTATCTACGATTGGTACTGGAGGACCCACAGTACCAAGCATAGACAATTCATTCGGTAACGAGACAAACGTCACCGCACAAGTCTCGGTCAGGCCTACATTCAGATCCAAACAAAATTGATCAATGTTGATGTTACAGTAAATGTGTATAATCGGTAAAGAAAAAAGAATCACATAAACAAAAAGGCTAATTTCTAGAATGATATACCACATATCCTTGCAGAACACGACAACATGCAACCCCTCGCAGGAACTTTTCGACATGATCATAAAGAGGTGCTGCTCCAGATATAATGAGCCGTATTCCCTCCCAATCCGCTATTTACCTGAGAAGATTACATATATGAATGAGATTCAAGTAGTTGACAGATTTCCGTTTAAGTGATCGAGATGCAAGAACCTGTGTGGATGATATAACAACGAAGTCTTTAATCACCTTACTCAATACAACTCTGTCACAGATAAAAGATGCCTCTTCATGTTTAGTGCCCTTCTTCATGTTACCGAATTTGCTGTCAGGGTTATCATAGATGTTAGAATCAAACAACAATAAAGAAAAATTTGGAAACCACTTTCCATAAACGGAATTATGTAAAACAAAAGCCAACAACCGTAATCAAAAGCTCCATTATAAAGCTTAATGCTGAAATGATTGAGATAATTCTATTTTTATTGAAGCCAATATCCTTTGTTCTTGATACCTGGTGGGTCTATGGTGATAAAATTAACTTCCCTGTTACTTTTAGCCTTTATTTTTTACTGGAATTCGGCAGATACAATGATCTGCTTCACATCAGCAAACTTAAAAAATGAATGTAACTGAGTATGCCACATCAAACAGCGTCTTAGACAACTAGCTTCCCCCAGAAACCTTCTGTAGTAAACCTGATGATGTACGGAAGTTGTGACAGTCTCAGAACAGATAATGCATTGCACTCTAAACTTCACAGATAACCCAAAAAGACATTACCTATTCCAGATTCATAAAACCTCTTCACCATTAAATGATTAGAAAAAAAAGCTGGAAATCAGTCTCATCAGCACATTGAGGAATATAAGAAAGTTTACCTGAATGGACTCTGTCTAACACACGAGGAAACGCACAGAAGATACTTGACTTTAGCTCCCCAATATCATCAACCAATAGTTACACATCCTGAATATGCAACAAATAAGCAAGTGATAATTTGAGTAAGCTCTTATATCTTAGATATAATTTCAAATGATCCCTCTCACCCCGCGCCAGAATCCTATTAAGGCACGTCGAGAAATGAAAAACTCCTCAATCACCCGGTCAAATATATGTGCAAGAGGAAGATAAGAAAGATATACATCCTTCTCGGTCAACTGTAAAATTTTACAAGAAAGAAAAAACAAATGAGAGAGGGAAAAGCAAAAAAGAGAAAAATCATTAACTCAAAATTTAGAGTTGGGAGAAAAGAAAGGTAAAATGAAATGACTAGTGAAACAATTTGTCCTAGAATAAAAAATTTCAATGAAAAGATCACCTCCTCATTTACACTCTCTACCAGGTGTTTCACCCCTGCTATAAGAGTAACAATACTACAATTTGAAATCATCACTCCCTTGGGATCACCAGTGGTTCCGCTAGTATACATTATTGTGCAGATTTCACTTTTCGTCTTCTCTGGAAGATCAAATTGTTTACTTGCTCCCTGCAAGAGTCATACATCAGAACTTGAACAAGAATTATTTGTCACCTGCAATTAAAATGCAGTGTAAGTTATAGTAAATAAGCAAATTAAACTAGCAAGTATGCATGACATATGGTTATCTAATGATATTCGACTTAGCAGTTCGTATATTTGTGTTGTGATCATGTTTTTTCTTGTGTCATAATCATGCTCAAGTTATTTTACATTTACATAACTTTTGACAAATTAATAATTTGTGTTATATAGATTTTAACATGTTAATATATTTATGTTGTGTTTGTGTTTCTCTGTCATGTCAGGTCATGTTTTAGTTATTATTTGCTAATAAATTCAAGAGGAGAATAACAGACGAGTGCCTACCAATTGCAAAAAGTGTTCCCAAGAATATATTGCCTAACTATACTTCTCAGCTTGTGCTTTTTGCTCAGGTGTTAGCTTCCCAAAACTAACAATTGCTGTGTGAAAAACATACACGCACAATTGCAGAAAAAATATTTCTTACACACTACAAGGAGAGTAGTATCCAACTCCCACCCCCCCCAAAAAAAAAAATATATATATATATATAAAAATAAATTTTAGAAAAGTGACCGAATTTAAGATTCAAACTTTTCAAATTAAAATAAATGAAAAGAAAAGAGTTAAAACTTGAAAACGACTTTTATTGTTTTGATAATTTTAGTTAAATGTAAAACCATAACCATAATAATGATGAGTATCTTCTCTTCTAATTGTTTTGGTAATTTTAGTTAATGTGAAAACCATAATAATGGTGAATATCTTCTCTTTTCTTGTTTTGGTCATTTCTTAAGTTAGCTTGATGTTTGATTTTCACCAATAAAATTACATGCCCATTTTTATGTCCCACTGCATATTCCCTTTATTTAATTGTAACACGTGATCTTTTTAAATAAAATTTTTTTGCATAAAATAATAACACTACAATTTGAATAATAAATATAAAAAAATAATATTACATTCACATTGAATTCATAAGTGAAGTTTAAATATTATTCTAATCCACTCAATAGTGTCATTTATTTTTCTTCCCTGTGCAGCGAATATATGAGTTATCCGGTACAGACAAAAATCCCCAAGTACCGGAGAAAATAGAAACCTCAAAACTCCCGAAATGAATATAAACTAATTCACTGTCATTTTTGTTTATATGACTACAAAAATTAATACATGATACAAATTTCTAATATAAATATTACTATTACTCATTAGTTATAAAACTAATATCCTCAATGGCAGTTCAATTTCCGGAAGAATAGCTTTTCTCACCTCTTCTTGTTTTTCTTCCTTCCTTTTACTTGTTTCTCTAAATTTCTAAGCCTCTGATTGATGGTCGAAGACGAAGAAGATGAAGATGATGTTATTTGGTTCGCAACTTTTGTTGGTTCAATGGGCAACGAGGTAGACTGCTGTGATGCGGTTTTGGCTTGTTTGAGAGTTTGTTTGAGAGCAGTATACAGATCAATAGAAGGCCGTGGTGCAGTAACGACTGGTTGCTCCGGTATTTCGGGAACACCTAAAGCCTTCTTCACTCCAGGAGCCTTAAGCACTGAAAAAACAAACAAATCAAGGAAATGATATATAGTCATATTCAAAACTGAAAAGCAAATCAAATGTTTAGTCGATGGGTAGCATGAAATTTACGGACTCACCTAATCCATATCCAAGGGAAAATATATTCGATGTGATCCAATAACAAAATATGGCCTGTCGAATAAATGAGATGAGAATGATCATCATTAAGTAAATATTCAGAGTAATTAAATCTCCAGAGAATGTTGTTTTCTGTAAATCTCGCATTGCACCCAAAGTTTCTAGACTTCTAGGAGTTACATAGAGCTCATCAACGGTACCATTTGCCAAAACCAGCAAAAATAGTGCACTAGCTTGTTATAGTAGGCAATGCGAACATACTATACAAGCTTGTTAAGGGAAACCGTTATAGAAAGGACCAGACGACCTATTCAAGTAGGAAAATTATTACTGCTATTGAGAGCTGACGGCAGACACAAGAATGTGCAGAAGCCAGCAAAGGAAGTGTACCTTTGGGAAACTCATGGTAAACGGAACTGTAAGAACAGCAAAGACCCGAGAAACATTTTTTATAGTTGCAGCCGCAGGATTCCCTTCCATTCCTTCTTGCATGTTACACTGAGGATATAAAGCATTTAATCAAAACCGATCCAACGATCGATGGGTGTTTCAAGATGTTGCCCAATGCCTTAAGGTATCAACAAAATACGATGCTTACCTCCACAGTTAACAAAAAAGTTAGCGCTGTCATAACCGGAAAGATGTATAAACTATCTGGAGTAGAGAGATCTGTAAACCAATATGCTCCACCGGCTTTAAATGATTCCATTTTCTCAGCCATTGTTGAAATCTGGGGAAAAATCAGGTCATCAGTTATAATTCTAAATGCACTATATGCAATTCTAAGACCAAACCAGTAATATTTAAGGAATCACTGTTGCTATCTTACAGCCAAGAAAAAGCTGACAAAGATGGGACCCTGAATAAAAATCCCTTTCAGCGGAGTAAATGGAGTCACGCCATATCTGTAATTATTTTAAGACAAACAATGAAATTGTCAGGTTAAAAAAGAAACAGTTAGAAAGACATTTAAGTGAACGACTATATCAAGCACATTTCTGATCATCCAAAAAACTAGAGAATACTACCAAATGTATCATCTAAAACAATTCAAGTCTAATATACATGTGCTTCTAACCTCAACATATAGAATAAATCCATTTAGTATCCTCCAAGACAGATTTTAAGGGAGATGCTAACATTAAGAACTTACCATAACTTCAGACTAAGACAGAAAACTGGAGTTTGGCTGTTACTGAAAGGGATAAGAGCACTATAAATAAATAAATTAAAAACACATATAAATCGGTGTGGAGCTCCCAGCATCTTTTACATCAACGAAACATCAAAGTGGAATCGCATTTAAACCAGGGCCCTTCAGAAAGCTAAAGAGGTAATAGCATAAAAAGCCAATTAACTGATTTTTATGATTAAATCATGGAACCCAAGGGCGTGCAAACAATTTATTATGACAAGTACTCTCAACAGACATACAGGCTTGTTCTAATGAAGAAGTGGCTTACTCCTTGAAAAGCTTTTGCATTTCATTTTGACCTTCAGCCATTGACAAGGCATCACTACCCTGCACAAAAATAAGTAGAAAAATTGTAAAACTCATTCATAGTATCATTGTAAAACATCCATCGAATCTGAACATGCTCTGCAATTATGCACAACAGCAGATAACAGCATCCTATTTATAGAGTATAGATTGTTCAAAATAATAACACCACTACAGCAGGAGCTGGCACCAGACCTTGCTTGACATCCGCTCCTTGACTTCCTCCAAGCGTGGCCTCATTAGCTGCAGAGCAAACACAAATTAGTGAAGATGGATATCAATACTTAAATGATTAGGAAGATCACTTTTGTTAATCAAGCTATTGGTAGTCTATCAGTTTCAAAACTTAAGTCACAAGAAGAAAGGCCAAATTTTTTAAAAGATTCCTTTGTCCATGACCATATCACAGTTTTTTCCTTTTGGCATGCATGCTAGGCAAACCTTTTTTTCTTTTCCCGGGGCACCAAAATGTGCAATTCAGCAAAGGCAGGCTAAATTTTCAGGAACTAGAACACTAAGGTGAAGTCTCTCAATTCTTTCTCTTTGTTTTGCACTATTAACAATGTCTGAAAGGCAAGATCGCCATCCAAATGTTAGTACTACTATTAATATCAAAATGAGGTGAAGTGTATAAAAAAGATGAAAGTGTATACAGATAACCCAGAAGTAAAATAAAATATTGGAAGTGTATATAATTAGGGCATCAAAAAAACAATTAAAATTACCCACCGTCATTTTTGTGGTAGCTTTAAGTTGATTTATCAAAAGTGGAAGAGTTGCACTTCGAATCAAAAGTGTTGTCACTACTATGGAAGCCCACCTGAAATCAATAATACACTGATATTGTTAAAAGATTAAAACAAAGGTTCTATTCTCAACATTGCAATTTATTAAAACTTTTATATTAGCATAAACGAAGAAGTCAGAAGATACATATTTCACAAGATGCATGCATAGATTCACATCAGGATTCCTTTTCATCATGTTGCAAATCATAACTTTAATTCAACCTCATAATAATGAATTGATTTTACTAGATACTTAATGATCAAATATAACAAAATGAATATAGCATGCAAGTTTAACCAGTGTCCTACAGACAGGAATCCTTATATTTATAGCTCGGTAGTTTAGGCTGTCACCTTTTCATCATCTGAATTAAGGCCTGGATAGATAGTTCGAACAATCACTTTTGAAGACAATTAATTAAATCATTGCACTAGAGAATTGGTAGTTCAACAAATGGCGGAAATCATTAGCATTGCACATGCCATTCATCCTTAATGAACATGCATAACTGAAGAAATGAACAATAAGTAACTACAGCAACTTACCAGTTGAAGCCTGTAAAAGAATGAACCGCATCAATAACATACTGCAATGTAGCAACTGGTAACCAACAATCAGCAGCAGCAATGGCAACCTCATTCACAGCAGGAACCTGCGAAGTCACAGCTTCAATGGCAGTATCCTTAAAAGCTTCCGCAACATCAGTCATAAGCTCGACCTCTTTCGCCCCATCATTAACCTTAGTTGACATAAACCGACCAAAAGAGACACCAGTGCCAGGGAGAAAGGCTAGTTGCGAACATCTTCTATCTTGGAACAATACACCACAAAGCCCCGAGGATGAATTACTAAACCCAGTTCCAAAAGATCTTTGTTGACCAAAATTACCAGGCTTTTGTGTAGATTGAGGCTCGGTAGAAGGATGAGTCTTACGGTCATCATCATGGAAAATGTAGGCAAACGATGGCTGATACCGTCTAGCTATTAGGGTTGCTCTACTGGAAAGGCTACGGCTAAACGCCATTGATACGAAGAATAAAAATTCCTCTAATCAAACGAAAATAAGAATGTTCAAATTAAAACCATAACCAGATCAAGATCAAAATTAAAAACATTAAAGAATTTCTCGAGATTCGTTTATTATTCCAGTAAAAAATCACTAAAAACTAGCAATACAATAAGATTTCTGGAGCTAAAATCAAGGACTTAAATAATACTTGAACGAAGAAGCAAACACTCACCGTTTCAATCTCCGGCGATCTAGAGAAGGGTTTTTTCCAGGTGCCTTCTGACAGAACAGGGTTTAACAGCCCGATTTTTGTTTCCTCGAACACTGCAGTTCTTTTATTTGCCCTCAACGTAGTGTGGGTTTTCGAGGGTAACCCGTCCTCTTATGATGGATAGAATGGGCTGCCTTTGACAATTTTGGGTCCATATTAGCCCAACCATTAGCTGTCATTTTATTTTCCAAAATAATCGCATTTATGATAACTAATTATTTTTTATATAATATTAAAAATAGGAGAATATTTATCTAAGTGAGTAATTTTTTTATAATTAATCATACAGTCAATTGAATCTTAATTCAATTGACATAAATATTATTGTCAATATAATAAAATATAAGTTTAAATGCATTAAAGTAAATTATAAAAATATTTATAAGTTACTAATTAGTACGGCTCAATTTAAAGGAAATGGAGTTAGGTATATTTTGGACACTAAAGACAATGTGCGACAATATGAAGATTCTAAATCGGGTAAAAGACATGATGACTTTTGAAAGAGAAATAAATGAGGTCAAAATTTAAAGCAATCATGCATCAATTTAAAATTAAAGTATTTCATATTAGCTTGATAATTAGAGTGTTTATCGTTTCGGATATAGTCTGAATTCGAATCAAACTAATTATATTGTTATTAAGGCTTTACTTTTTTTTTAATTAAAAAAAACCTTAAAATCTTTTCTGATTCACAAGTTTTAAAAATATGATTAAATATATGCGGAAATCATTTAAATCGTATTAATTGAATCTATATTGATTGTTTGGTTGTTGTTTGCTCATAGGACCCAAAGCATTAAAGATTGTGAGCCCAAACTCGGGCTTCCGATTTGGAGCTTGGTTGTATCTCTTCTTTATGAATGGTACTTTACTAATAGTTCATTAATATGTAATGTATTAGGTTTTATACTCACGAGAGGGGAAAAGCTTCTTTTTTTCAATAAGAATTTCACGTAAAATAATAAGTCTCCTTTTCTTTACAGAATTAGAATGGAAGTACATGTTATATTTTTAAAATTAATCATTATTGTGATGATATTAAAGACCTAGATGTTATAACATTCTAAATAGATTTTACAGGGGAATTACGACATAAAGGACACATAACATTTAATTTCAACCACTCATCGATACAAACGGCATGAAAATAATGGTTACAATCTGGAATAGTTCGTAATATCTCTTTAGCGTGGTATTCGCTAAGACAAATAGAGCAAATATTATCACTCGGCCGTGTTAATCTCCGACTTTCACCTAACAATGTTATCGGATATGATTCGAGGATTTGCCCATCAAGACCTTTGACAACCATGACCGAAGATGCAGTCGGGTTCAGACTTTGATGATCCTCGACCTTGCCACGGAGGTAAATTACAAGGCCGAGGATGAACGAGAAGGGTACTCCCACACCAAACACTATGGCTAATTTAGTACTCCTTGTAAGACCTGTAATTAATGAAAAGAATACTAGTTAAGATCTAAGGTAAGTAATAACAGTTTGATAGTAGAAGAGAAAGATAACAACTAACAGAATATTTTTTGATTTTTATTTTCTAATTTTTTTTACTTCTCTTGTTCATTTGATGCTACATTTTATAGAAGAATTTTGGCTACCGTAAGCCTTAACAAATTGTTAGCTGAATAATCGTTTTTCTACTGACTCAATAACAGACTACTAACTACTCTAAGATACTAGTTAATGAAAAATGTAGTAATGTGGGACAACAAAATGTTAATGCACCATTTATTAAGGAAAAAGGAAGAAGAAGCAACATTCGTGTTCTTCGTTAGAGAACAGTTTGGCCCGTTATAAATGTCGGATAAATACCCAATAGCACTCTTATGTATTAAGGAGAAGGATTGTATGAAACAGTGACGTCATGTCATCTGTATCTATTTTCTAATAGATTTATGCCACATCAATATTTTTATCCTAAATTTCAACATTTTTATCATCAAAAAAATTAAATCTAAATTAAAATCCTGAACTTCAAGATAAGAATACTGATGTGACATAAATTTATTAGAAAGTGATACTATCACTATTTCATACAATTCTTTCTCATGTACTAGCGGTATATCATCAATTAATAGATGGAGACCTCAATAGCAATTTGAAAATTGCTTCTGTAACCACGTATACCCAATTCTCTTGTCTCGTTCACTGTATTCAAGATTCATTTAGAAACATGTGTTTTGTAAGCAAAATTTTTATAAAAATTTTGTTATTAATTATTAATTTTATTTGCATTAACATGTTCACTGTACCAAATAAACAAACATGTCACTGTCGGGAAAAGAGAAAAATGAAAACATGTTATTCATGCAAGGAATTAATGCTACAGTCAAAAGCTTGAAAAATGTGGCAATCAATTGGTATTTTTCTTTGACTTTTCTATTATTTGGATCACATCTAAATTTGTGATTAATTTATTACTTATATTTAAAGCTAGTGCTCCAAATATTTATTTTTAAAATTATAATTACTACTATTATAATAGTATTTTTGTTTTTCATTCTTTTATATCTATCTTTATATAAAACAATTATAAATTATAAATTCAATAATTAGACGAATATTTAATAGTATTAAAATATAAATTAATTATCACTCCACTTATATTTATTATTAAATAAAATTTAAATCAAATAATTTTAAAATAAAATATTTTTTTCAAAGTGCATTGTTCTATGCATTATAATCAGGTTTAAAGTCATATGGTTTTTGGTGATTATATTAATTTTGCATTTTATATTTTTTGTTATGTATATTCATTATACTTACTTTATCTAATGTTATCAAATATGTCACTACAAAATAGAACATACCATCATTAAACCCGCCGGAGCATCCGACATCCGTTCCCGTATCATTCTTGAACATGCAAGTCCCAGTCCTGCTTTCGCACAACTTGCAATCAGGTTCATTCCATGTCAATATGAAACCATCTCCAGGATCCGACCAATCAGACAACGAAAGTGGAAGCAAAACCTTTGCCATCTTCGAACACGATGTCGACAATGATGCAGGCAAATCAAGCCGTTCCGTTGGTATAGCCACGACCGAAAAGTCCTTGCCGTTAAGACAAGAGATGAGTTTTGCTTCAGCCAATTTTGGTACAGTCGATGAAGCAGAGGAGCAATTGAAAAACGTGTAGCTTCGAGGCTCCAGCAAATCGAAAGGAGTGCCGGATAGATTAAGTCCCTGAAGAATACGTCTTGGGGCACAAGAATCCGGGTCTTCGATCCATATGTTTTGGAAGATATAGTCGATGTTTACGACGGTGAAGCCGCCGGAAAACGGAAGCGTGAGAATGGCATCTGCTTCGTTTTTACACGAGAGGTCGAACAGGGGATACCCGCATCGACCCGGCTGGGTGTTGAGGCGGAAAGGGAAGCGAATCAATTGAGTCCCACACAAAAAAGGGCAAACTTCAATGCTTGTTGATGGTTGAAGAGTGAACATTAGAAAGATGGAGAAGAAGACAATTTCAGTGAGAGCCATTGCTGAAGAATTTTATAGTCACTCGAGATGATCCAAAGAAAATGAGACAATAAAATATATAATATAATCTATCGAATCTATAAATAACGAGCTAGTTAGAATTATGAAGTTCAATGAAACGGGACAGAAAAATTCGAAGATTCGTGTAGCAGCCATTGCAATAACTTTAAGGTTAGGTGTGGACTGTGGACTACTTGATTATTCAAACTTAGATGCATGAAGCATTCTGTTGCGACACTACAATTAATACTATTAATGACTACTTTAATCAATACTTAACGAGACTTGAAATGACAAGTTGCATTGGCTTTAAGTCACTGGTCAATGCAATAAACGTGAAAATAATGCATGCAGCTAGGTATCGTCCTTTAAAATTGACAATGGCTTGTTACTCCCAGTCTCTTTTTGCTAGGCCTGGCGTTGGTTTTGACTCCAGCGTTTCTTTGTATTATTATTATGCTTGCTTGTCCTTTTGCTTGTACCAATGCACAAGTCTATATCCCATGTCTCGTGGGCTGATGTTTTCTTAGCAAAGTTTGGTTCAATGGGCGTTTGCTTTGGTGGTAGGAATGTGGCCATCGTTTTCTCTCGTGTTTCTTTCGTTGGTATCTATGCTTTTTGGTCTTTGTTTCTCTTTTATTTAAGATTTCTTTTAAATCTACGGTGCTATTAGTTTTGATAAGGTTAATTATTATAACGGTGAGATGTTTGAATTCAAATATAACATTAGTAGTGGGATGAAAATGTAAAATGACTATTAAAAATATTAAATTAAAATATGTAATAGAATATCAAAATATTTTACAAATTATATTTAAATTATATTATATTTATGTTAAATTATAAAAAATATTTTATTAAAATTTAAATTATTTTAAAATTATGTTATGCGTGTTAAATAAAATAAATAATAAATAAATAATTAGAGAGATAAAATAATAATTACTCATATTTTGGACTTCCAAATAAGTTCACCAGAGTTTTTAACTCTAACTAATATTTTAAGTTACAGTGAGGTAAGAAATGTTAATTAATGTGCTACTAAACATTTCAACTGAAACTGTGTTTCAATTCAATTTTTTTTACTCTTTAAATCTGGCCGCATTGGAACTCATTGGTGATCCAAAGGGCACGATTGTTTGTTTTGGCCATTTTGGGATGATGATCTCGCTGCTGTTGATGTTGGTTGGAGCTTCTTCGATTCATCTCAGTGCTGTACTACTCATTTGGTTTCTCATCAATGGATGTTTATTTTCTCACAACCTTATTTTTTAAGGATAATATTTGGTACACAAGTTTCTTAAATAATGTTTGGAGAGTCATTTAATAATTAGATTTGAGTGCAATTATTTATAATTATACAATGGTGATATGCTTGAGTAACCATTATAATGAGGAGGTACTATCGAATTGGGTGTAATTGAAGCACAATTGGAGTAAATCATAATTAATTATATTATATTTTTAAATAATTTTTATCTGAGTTATAAAAATATATTATAAACATGAGCATTTGAGATGATTATGGTATAAATTTTCTTATATTATAAATCGTAAAAATATATTATAAAAATAAATTGTGTATTTTATAAAGTTACAACAAATAAACATATTATTTGAATCCTAAAATTTATAAATTTATTATCAAAAGTTTATTATAAAAATAATTTACAAGTTATAAATATGTTATAATATATTTACTTATAAAATTTATGGTCAATAAGTGTAGACATATCTCATTTCTATGTCCATAATATATATTATAAAATAGTATACTTATTGATAAAAAAATGTTATAGTTTTTGTAATATAACTTAGTTATAAAATGACAATAAAATATATTATTTATAAGAAACATTATGAAAATTATTGAACAATTTATAAAACATTATTTACGTATTATAAATGAGATATAATCTAGCATAAATTTTCTCCAATTTAAGGTTGTATAAGTTTTTAATTAAAGCTATAAACAAATTGGACTGTGAATCCAAATATTATAAGGTTAATGCTAATTATGCAAATACAAAATATTTTATTTCACTATATTATAGGTTATAATACCATTCGAGAGAATAGTGTCATAAAAAAAAACACAAGTAGCTCACGAATTATTTGACTTGAGAAGACATTCAAGGTTTCGAAATGTGATTAAGAAGACATTTGTTGTTTTAAGATTTTTTCTTATATTAATATTACCTTAGTATAGTATAAAAAAAGGTTAAATTGTACAAGCATGTTGCATATTTATTAATTGCAATAATAGGTAGAATTGAGATTATTCATACTTCAAATAGTATATGAAATAATAAAATATTGATAATCTTAATTATGAAAATTTAAATTCAGATGATGATGAACTCGATCAATGACCAACGTATGATGATGTAGAGCATATGCACTAAAACAACGAATAAAATTGCATATGATACTTATTTTTCTTGTTTGTTTTATTAGTTATTGTATTATCGATTACTTTTTTATACTAATATAATATATACGATCATTTGATTTTAAAATGTGAATAAAAATATAAAGATTAAATTATAAATAAATGAAAAGTATAAAATCATTGTGCACAATTAGAAGTGTGCATGGGCCCGGTGGCCCGGCCCAAAGGCCCGCCCGAAATGTGGGAGGGTTTGGACAAAAATATAGGCCCGAAAAATGGGCTTGGGCAAAAAAATGAGGCCCATTTAGAAAATGGGCCGGGCCTCGGGTATGATTTTTTTGGCCCGGGCCTGACCCGACCCGAAATATTTTTATTTGTTATATTTTAATTGTATTTGATTTATTTTTAAATATTTTTTATTTGTATTTGATTTATTATATTTTTAAATGTATTTGATTTATTATATTTTTATTATTTTTTGTTTTAATATTTATTTTTATTTTTAAAATGTATTGAATTTATTATATTTTTTTTTAATAAAATAAAAAAAATTTATACTAGTCGGGCCGGGCTTGACCCGGGATGGGCCTACCAATTTTAATGTGGGCCGGGCCTAAACAAATTTTATGCCCATATTTTGGGCCGAGATGGGCTCGGGCCTACCAATTGGGCCAAAAATTTTTGGGCCCGGCCCGACTTGGCCCATGCACACATCTATCAGCACAATATAACCTTTAATTTTTTTTGTAATTTAAAGAAAAATAAATAATCAATCTAAGGGGAAACATAATTCATAGCCATATTATTTAATATAATAAATTTTCAATCTCGTAAAGATTATAATTTACAGCAGAACATAATAATTCAGAGTGAAAATTTCCAAAATTCCGTAATTCAAGACGCAAGAAAATGAAAAATCCTAATTTCACAATAAAACAACACGTAACCATTGAAAACATTTTGGGGGATAAATGAGAAAGCAAATTGGAGGGAACGGACCACGTAATTTGATTCCATTAGGGCACATTGTGGCGGGAAAATGACCTAACACTTCTTAGTCCTTTACTCCTCTATCTTACTCGGTATATTTAAACCCTAGCTCATCCTCTCTCAAATTTCAATCCCTAATTCTTGTTCCTTTTTTTTTTCCCTCTGATTTTCTCTCTCGCGTTTGGTCAACAGGTGCTTGATACATTATCGACCGCCTCAAAATCCGTTAATTGCGGGTTTGAAAAGGTACCTTTATTCGTTTTTTCAATGTTAGGGTTTCTCATTATACGGCACAACTTAGATTCCCCAAACGAGTAAAATATCATTTTGTCGTTTTAGTTAATATTTTTCGGGTTTTTGATCATATTCAACTCCAGGTTCGAGTAGTAGAGATTTTTTGCTTTTGACGGTCCTGGTGATTTGGGGGAAATGGCTGCCGATCTCGACGATGATGGTGAACAGACTGTGTCAATCAACGAGTATCTTGAGAGTATCGAAGAAGAAGAGTTGGTAAAAGCCAGTCCACCGTCTTTATCTGTTTAGGGTTTTGTTTTGCAGGATTGATTGAATCTATTCAGGGCTTTTCTGTTTCGTCTGGTTTACTGACATGGGAATATTTTTTTTCCTCGTTTTATTCTTTGGCTACTAAAGATGGATATTTTTTTTTTTTTTTTTGCTTCTGGAGCTGAAATTTTGGTTGAAACATATTTAGTACATGAATTGTTGTGTGAAAGTTGATTAAAATTTGGGGAAATTTCTGGGAGTCTAGCTTTATGTTGTTAATTCTGTACTAACTCCGAATGCAAGGTACAAGTACAAGTCTAAGATTGATCAAATATATCATATATCCTAAATTTATATTAAAAAAGTATTAGATGCAAAATGATAATCAAGTATAAAAAGTTTGAACTAACTATTGATTGTTTTTATCTGTGCTTCCTTCAGCTATATATGCTGTTGGGCAAAATGTAACTTATTTTATTTTTATTCTAAAGGAGGCTGATTTGGTTTTGGGTGGAGATGAGGGTGATGAGTGTACCTATTCTAAAGGTTACATGAAGAGACAGGCAATTTTCTCATGCCTGACATGCACCCCTGAGGGCAATGCTGGAATTTGTACGGCTTGCTGCTTGTCTTGCCATGATGGCCATGAGGTATTTTCCTTTGGATCATGCTTTAAAGCGTGGGAGATCCCCTCAGCTAACTTTATCTCTCATTCTGAAAGCTAAGCTTTAATTCATTGCTAATAGTATAACTCTTAACATGTGAGCGAAATTTGTTAGAGAGGAAGTTTGTGTGGTGTTTTTGCTTTATGTAGGCATGACATTTTGAGTTGTGCTTTATAGTTAGCTCTTTGTTGGGCATGCTTCCTGTTACAGGCTGCTTTAGCAAGTCATGTAACAGTCAAAAAGATGCAAAGTTGAAACTTCATTCCTATCTTCATAATATTTTCAACAAAAGGAGCTTTTTCCTTTACATCATCCTTTTAAATTGGAATAACATTCACCTATTTGCTTCTGGATCAGTGTTAACTGTACTAAACATTCACACTGCCCACTGTTCCAATATCTAACTCTGCTCATTGGGAGTGGCTTCAGGGCATATTTTTACCTGCTTCTCCTATTAATATGTTCTATAATGGAAGAACTCGTGAATTGGTTTAACAATTCTTGATTGCTTAAAACGTGGGACATGCAAGATTCTCATTTTGATTAGCTCAGATGGCCATTAGAAATTCTGCAGTCTTACTTGAGTTTTGAGTACTGAACATAAGTTATGTATGCTGTTATCAAATAAGAAAGAATTGCATGTGCTTACTTGAATGTTGGACTTAAGTTATGTGTGTCGTGCTGGAATGGTTATTTGTGCCCAATTTCTCAAGGTTTTCAAGGAGAAGTACTTACTTGTTTTTCTTTGTATAAGTATTCAATCCTATTATTTCTATCTGTCTACATGAATGTAAGTGATTTTCTTTGTTACCCTATGTTAAAGGTTTTGGAGCTCTGGACCAAGAGAAATTTTAGATGTGATTGTGGAAATTCAAAATTCAGAGAGTTCTCATGCAAGCTTTCCCCAAATAAAGATGTAGAGAATGCAGAGAATTCATATAATCACAACTTCAAAGGTTTATACTGTGCTTGCAATCGCCTGTATCCAGATCCAGATCTCCAGGAGCAAGAAGAAATGATACAGTGCTGTATGTGCGAGGACTGGTTTCATGAGGAGCATATTAGTCTTGGTTCCCCTAATGAGGTTGGTAAGCTGGGTCGTGGTGCATATACTCCATTTCTGTATCATGTTTTTTTTTTTTTTTTTTTGCACTAGTTTTTGCCAACAGCACAATATTTTGGTTTCTCTGTTAAAACTATTGTCAAATCTAGAGATACCCTATTGAGTGAGTTCATGTTAATGTTTGCCATTGTTTTTCTTATACCAAGTATGTATTACTTCTCCCTTTGAGGTTGGATATGGGTTTTAATTATTTGTAAACAGTGAAAATTTGGGTAAACATGTTTTCTGATGACAATTTATTAGTTTGAACTTTGAAGGACCTTTCTATGGGCAAGTTTTTATATGGCTAATATAGTTGAAGTTGAGCAATGTAAACTAGCTATATCTTGATCTTGGGCATTGAAAATGGGGAAGTGAAAACAATGTTATTTTAGCAGCTTTTGCTCTAATCTTGGAGTTATTGGTATTGGGAAATAGATTATGATCTGAAAATACTGGTATGACAGATTCCTAGAGATGAGGAAGGGGAGCCTCTATACGAGGATTTCATATGCAAGGCATGCTCAGCGGTTTGTTCTTTTCTGACTCTATATCCTAAAACCATACGGGCAACAGGGAAACAACCTGTTGCTTCTGTTGCAACTGGCAAGGATAAAAGTGTGCTGGAAGACATCCCTCTTAAAGATGAACCTGGGAAACTTGACAATGATGCGCGCTCTGACACTGTCCAAAATAATTTGGTTGCTGATATGAATCATGACTCTGTATCTGATGACAAGAAGTTTGTTGTTGGTGAAAGCTCTCAGAACAATGATAGCTCAAGTCTGTCCCAAAGTATTGCCAATTCAAATGGTACTTGTATTCTTGGAGTAGACTGGATGGCTGCATCAATTGATTCAGAAAGTAGACCCCTTTTTCTTTCTAAGAATTGGAGAGATGTCCTCTGCAGATGTGACAAGTGCTTAGATATGTACAAGCAGAAACATATCAGTTATCTACTTGACAAGGAAGATTCAATAGCAGAGTATGAAAAAAATGCAAAGCAAAAGAGGGAAGAGAAGTTGCAGAAAAGGGAAGGTGCTGAATTAAATTTCTTTAACAATCTTGGTCATATAGAAAAAATGGAGATCCTGAATGGCATTGCAGACTTCAAAGATGAGTTCCGGTCTTTCCTGGTATGGCATTGATTGTGTCTTTTTGTTTTTGTTGGCATGCTTATCTTTTTAGCTTCTAACTTATAATGATTATATTGCAAGTAAGCCATGCATATATTTTTTCATGTTCCTACGTCAGATTCTTTGTTTATGCATCTTTCAAAAGCAAAATTGTTGTCCGTGTGAATTATCTATCACTTGTTTTTCTTTGTTTAAATATTTAGGGGTCAGTTGATCCTTCAAAGGCAATCACAGCAGCTGATGTCAACCAGATTTTTGAGAACCTTAAAAACAAGCGACGGCGCATGTAGATTGAAGCTTTTTTACTGGATATTACTGCACTGGCTCAGTTTGAACTTAGACACTACTGCTTCTAATATTATGAACTATGTTGCACTTGTGTTTTGATGACTCTGTGTTAACTAGGCTTCTGTATTAGCTGAAGTTGTGCTATCTATGTTTCACAATATATATGTGCCCTGTTTAAATCAACATGCTTAGCAGGCTATCAGCAGCAACAACAGCAAGTACAATGTTAAAGAGGTTTTTAATCTACTTTCTGCATATCTTAGGGTGTTTTTTAGTGGTGTTTGAGGGATTTTGCAGTATGCTCTAAAAAGCGTACCAAAATTTTTAAAACTAATAAAAAAAAAAAATTAACGCGTTAGAAATATTTTGGTATGCGCTTCGAGCGTACCGTGGAATTTTCCATGGTGTTTAGCATTGACATTGGAAAACACTTTTCAAGCTAAAAGTAACACAGAACAAATAGCTTTCAAGTCAAATCAGCTTGAATTTTCTCAACTATAAATTATAAATATGATTAATATATTCAAATTAAATTTTGCAAATAATTATATTTTATGTATTATTAACGGTAAGTTACCACACATTATTGTATTATATTTGTATTATGTAATCTGAGTTTAATATATTTGTTAATTCTAAAGTAATAATATCCTTGCTAATAATAATGATTTTACCAATTAAGTAAATTATTTCATCACTTCTAAAATATTTATCAATTTATTAGTGTTATGATTTTATGTAGTTTTAATATTTAAAATAATTATATATATTGAAATTAGGTTTTATCGGTTTGCTCTCCCTGCTCCTCTTGAGGCCAGATCCGCCAAGGACCGACCAACCTCTGTCACGACCAAAACCGTAAGTTTTTATTTTATTGTTTAAAGCTTTTTGTATAAAAAACAAACAAAAAAAGGAACAAATATGGAGCAACAACAGATTCGGGGAAAAAAGTAAAAAATAGACCCTTTCTGAATTTTTTATTCTGTAGTTGTAGCCAAAGTGGTATATTGCCTCTGTGCTTGTGTAAAAAACCCCCCTTTTACATCATGTATTTTTTGCTTTTATAGCTTAAAAAAAACCTCTAAAAATAGAACAAAACCTAATCCCGAATCCCCCTCTTGCTTTCTTGCTTCACCTTTGTAGATCTTGTGGCGTGCACGACTTGGAGTTGGAGGCGCGACGTTCTTGGGTGAACTTGAGTTCTACTAGGGTTCATTTCATTGGGTTTTTCCCTTTTTTTTTTTTTTGCTAAACTTTGGATTAAAATTACTGTAAAATTTTGGGTTTTACTTGTTGGGCTCCGGGTGAAAATAGTATTGGGTCCAGGATTTGAAATTGGGCCTTACAATTTGTATTATGTAATCTGAGTTTAATATATTTGTTAATTCTAATAATAATGATTTTACCAATTAAGTAAATTATTTCATCACTTCTAAAATATTTATCAATTTATTAGTGTTATGTTTTTATGTAGTTTTAATATTTAAAATAATTATATATATTGAAATTAGGTTTTGAAAACAATTTAGATTTATTACTTAAATCTGGCTAAGTTAAAACATGCCGACGCCTAACGATACGGCTGTTTCAGCCGACTTCATTTCATATTATTTAACTGCTCGGGCCCCAACTAAAAATTGATGTCTTTGGAGTTCACCGGACAAAGTAGGCAGGCAGGATCAAACCCTTATTTTCATTATGGATGAAAGCTATGGGTTTTATATTAAGGAAAAATTAGTATTAAAGGCTTAACCTTGTAGCCCCCGAGTCAAACCAAGATGCTCGCTTAGTCATTATTGTCTTTTAAGTAAAGATTTGGGGTCTATATTATGTTGGTCACGAGACTAACAAGGAAAAAGAAGAAACAGAAACAAAGCAATGGATATTCGTTTCTCTCATGCAAAATGACAGGGTCGATATGTCTTGTACAAATTTAATATCCCCGATTGTTTTCGGCTTTGTCGGGCTTTTCTTTCATGCATGGTCTAATTTGCTCTCCATTTGTTTGACAATTTATAACACTAATTAAATCAAACATTTGAATATTTGACAAGAGTGTATCAATAAATTTCTGAAACTAAAAACTAAAAATCAAATGACTTTGAGTGAATACATTGTGCTTCCAAGTTTCAAAATGAATACGTTTAATTTTCCATTTGCTTTGGCAAAGAGAATAAGGGAATTCATAAATGGTGTATACAAGGCATGAGCTCCCACACTTGAGGTCAAAATCAAACATCAAATTTGTCAACACTTAAATTTAAAACAAAGTTTCAAGTAGAAGACAAAGCGTTAGGTTGCACTTTGCAGTTATTTCCACGAGGAAGTGAAAAAAAGAAAAGAAAGAAGAGATATGGTTACATGTGTTCCCACAGTGTTTTTAACTTATTTGAAACCACTCACTCCCCACTACCTAATCTTCGGAGGCTGTCCACTACATTGTTTTGTGATTCTTATGCAAAGTCTTTTTTATCAACAACAAAATACATGGCCATTGACCAAACTAATATGCCAATAGCATCTAGGTAGGTTTATATTTATATTATTTGGATATGAGATGAGTGTGAGATCAGAGTTTGTATGCAATATGAATGTGTTTAAAATTTTGACGCTTAAACTTAAGTGTTTTTTTTTTTTTGTTCAAATTGGTATATAAATACGATGATTTTTTTTTATTTTAACATACGTCAATATTCGTCATGATAACCTCAAACACAGTGGGTTATTATAACTGTTGGTTGGCAGTTTTGTACACTCTTAATTGAAGCAACATGGTCGTCCCACGTCTACATGCATATTCCCCTATTTCATATTGCTTGAATTTACACCCTTTCTTTTTCAACACAATTCTAGAGAATACTATTTGAGTTTTTCAATCAAAATCTTGAGTTTTCATTACAAAACACCATACATTAGTTATTAGAAAGAAGGCGGCAAAAACAATTTGTTGCAGTACTGCAGTGGATGTAAGTCTTTGCAAATATTAATTAATTATTGTTGGAATCAATCCCTATAAACAACAAGATAATAAAAATAGAGAAGAACAAACATATATATTTTACGTAAAAAATCCTTAAAGAGGAAAAATCACTAGCAAAAGAGGTTCTGGCTTTTCACTAATTGAGTAAATAAACGAGAGTATAATATAGAAAAAATAAACCTAAATGTACTAAATGTACATTACTTAAAACTCCAAATACAAAATTCAAAATCCCAAAGAGCAAATCGGTAAATAAAACCCTAAATCTCATAGGACACTCAAAAAATAGGTGCAGAATACTCTCTATAATTACTACGAAATTCTCACTAAAATTCATATACCCTTAAAGAAAGCCTTTAAGTTCCTTTAAATAGGGATATAAAGCCTTTTTTTTGGCATATCAAAACAGGAATATAAAACCCCTTTAAAATTCTCACTAAAATTCTCACTAAAAAAAAGCCCTTTTTTTTTTTGGCATATCAAAACAGGGATATAAAGCCCCTTTAAATAGGCTAAGATTAATAATCAGAGTCTAATTAGAGAAAAATTTCACTTGAAGTCTAAAACACGATTGCCAAATAGGAGAATACATCATGATGTCGCAACATTCCATTCGCCTCGTCCTGATGTCGTTCTTGTTTTGGCCCTTCTTTAATTACTCATCAATTCTTGTTTAAATTGCTTGCAACGTATCCGATAAACGCGAAGCATATCCTAGTAAATTTGGTTTTTGGAGAAAAAGAAAATAATTATAAAATAGAGAAAAGATGGAGCTTTGTGATTGGATATTGGAGCATAAAATCTGTGTTCACACCGTGTAGTAGAAAATATGCTTGCTGACCATGTGTTTTGACAGAAATTAAAACCTAACTAATTTTGAAAAAACAAAATAAAACAGCATTGAAGGAGTCCATGAAGATGTATTATACTGTGGGAGTCCTGATTTGACTGATTAAACCCATTTTTTTACCACTAAAACTTTTTAAAACATTGTATATATTATTTAATTGAAGTTATTTCATTTTGTTGATGCAAGATATGAGATTGGAGGTATATTGAGCAAAGTGATTACATATAACGTATTTAATAATAATTTCATTTAATTTATATAAAATAATTTACAATTAAAATAGAACATGATAATAAAACGTGTACATAACTGTTAAAAATTGTATGACTTGAATTTTATCATTTGTTAAAAAAATAAATACAGTGATAAAATAAGAGAATTAATGGGGGCGAAAGGTCAAGGATCGTAACTCGCCACAGATCCCTATTATCGGAGGTCCGCTCTTGCGGTACAGATCATACAACTCAAGTTGAATCTGTATAAAACTATTATTCTTCTATTTGACTTTGATTAGAATAATATTTTCAACCCTTAAATAGATGTAATTGAAATTTCTTTTATTTCATTCGTTTTTTAATATTAGTAAATTTCTCATCCTCTGTCCGTGTTTCTTTTTCTAGAAAGGTTTTCACATATTGACTATGTTTGTTATAACAACAACATCAAAGTGTGGAAAGATGAACTTGTATGGCATTAAGTGGAAAAAATGTAGTAATTAAGATATATTTTGCAGACAGAGAATCACCATGAAAGATTCAACAATCTTTTAAATAACCTTGTTTTTTATCTTTTTAAAACGTAGTGCTTGCTTTTAGTAACTTTTGAATTTCTAACATTTTCACCCAACGGATGAAGAAGAAGATGGACATAAACTGGTGTTTTCAAATCAAGATTATTATTTCATCGTTAATTGTCACCATCAGTCTATAAGCCCATCCTTGCATTAAGGGAAAAAGGGATTAACAAAAGGATCAAAAGCAGTTGAAACATTGTCTATGTAAATTCTGCCACTTCTTCATGCACACAAACCTCCACTTTAATAATATAAATAATAGAGAAAGGATTGAATGAAACAGTGACGCCATATCATCTGTATCCCTTTCCAATAGATTTATGCCACATCAATATTTTTATCCTGAATTTTAGCATTTTATCTTGAATTTTAGGATTTTAATTTGTATTTGATTTTTTTCAAGATAAAAATACTGAAATTCAGGATAAAAATGTCGATGTGGTATAAATCTATTGAAAGAGATATGATGACGATAACACCGTTTTCATCAATCTTTTCTAAATAATATCACAGTTCATCTTATATTAAAGTAGTTGGCATGTATTGTACATATTTTAAAAAAGTATTTTTCTTATTGTTATCAATACAGAAAAATATGAGTTTGAATGTCTCGAACCGTATTATTCATTCTCCTATTAATAGGTTGGTAAAGAGATATGAATAATTCTAAATATAATATTAGAAAAAATAAATATTATCGAACATATAATAAAATTGATAAAAAATTGTTTCACTTATTTCATTAATTACCCATAAAATATTTATAGTTAAAATTGTTTATAAATCATAAAATATTTATAGTTAAAATATTACTAGATACACTTTCAAGTATGGGTTCAAATTCACACTTCAAATCGTCAAAAGCCGACAATTGTTCTGTCTTTTCCTTTTTCTTACTTGAAACCTTTTTTTGCATTATTTAGCCATCATGTATACAAATATTAAATTTTCCTTTTTTACAAAGTAAAAAGAAATCACATTTTTTAGCTCATCTTTTTTAACTTTTTTTCATTTTGGTTTATCTTTATGAAAAAAGAAGTCAGTAGAAGCGAAAATTCAAGCTCTAAAAAAAAAAAACACTTCCTCTTATTTATGGCTAAATAAAAATACTTGAGTTCGAGAGTGTTAAAATGCATTATCCTCTTATTTATAAGTTGAATAGAAATTATACGTAATTCTACTTCTAGGTATTGTGTAAAAAAATATAACTTGTAATAAAATTATATAAAAAATATTGCACTAATAATAAATTTTAACATCCTCTCTCCCAACCAAAAAAAAAAAAAATGGAATATTAAGTTGTGATAATTTATATTAAGTTGTCTGCTCAGATGTCACTTAGTACGTAGAAAATCCAAGTCTCGTGAAGAAAATTAAGTCTTTAAGTATACATAACTAAATAATTAATTAATTAATCGAGGGTATCTTTATTTGTTTAGTGTATCTAATTTTGTCTATATATACCCTTATAACTTACATTCACATTCACATTCACATTCACATTTCCAATACATCCCAGAACAAGTTTTTTAGATCAAGAAAGTAGTGGGTTTTGCTGGGTTTCTTTCTTTCTTTCTTTTTTTTTATTTTTAAAGAAAGAGAAAATTATGGGGAATTGTATGATGAAAACATTGAGATCAAGGCCGCATCTGGAAGAAGAAGAAGAAGAGATTGGTGAAGCAGCTTCAACTAATTATAAGAAGGAAAATGAAGGGAAGAAAAGCAGCATAAAGGTGAAGATAGTTCTTACAAAAGAGGAACTAGACTTGTTATTAGTGAAGCTGAAGAACAAGGGTAATGGCGGGAAGAGCTTAGAGGAAATTTTGGGTGAAATAGAGAAAGCAAGATCTGAGAAACTTGACTCTTCATGGAAACCTTCGTTGGAGAGTATCATGGAAGACGACGATGTCATTAATTCATGAAACTTTCAATCCCTTTTCTGTAAATTACCCCCTCTCTTTTTTTTACATTCATATACTATTATACTTGCGTAACTCGATGACAAAGTATTTACCAGACTCTCCCCCACCCTTTTTTTCTCTGGATCTTTGGCATTGAGCGATGTCTCTCTGCGTTGCTTAGCCTTATTAGGAGTTATGTTTTTATAAAATTAATGCATCTTTTATGTCTGCATGCTTGCCACTTCAATCATCTGAAAAAAAAAAAGGTTTGCTTGCAAGATTGAGTGCAGCAATTTTCTTGTTTTGGGACTGTATATATATGGAGTGTGAAATTAAGAATGTCATTTTAATTTTACCTTACATGCAAATCTTCTTGTTTTATAACACTTATCTTCAATCCTGTTCTGTTTATAGTGATTATAAACCTATTTGATCACAAATTAACAGACTAACTCTATAAAACCCTTTTCTTTTTGGTTCCAAAAAATTTATGAACATTGTTTAAAAAGGATCAGATCACTGTTTGTGGACCCCTTAGAAAAAATGGCGACTTTCTTCAAGTACTATTCATCGTCGGAGAGAAAAAAGAGAGGGAAGGAATTAACATAATTATATTTACACATATAATCATGAGCGGAAGATGTAACAGGTGCTAGTCTAGAGCTGTGCTCCATAAAATGCAAGTGCAAAGAGTCGGTCTAATCCATCCAACTGCCGGTTCATTTTTATTTTATTTTGTTTCGGAATATAAGGAAATTAGAAAAAAAAATTGTATTTAAAAAATTATAAACATATTTAAATAACAATAAGGGAAAATATTTGGTGTAAATTTTGTAAATTTCACAAACAGGGCAAGGGATTTGACAAATATTTTATAGGAATATTTAAAACAGTTAAAAAAACGATACATTACAATTTTTTAACGTTATTTGTGAAATAAAAGAAATACACACCAAATACTTAACCAAACAATAATAACATAAATATCAATTTTATATTACTGATTCAATTAAAAATTGAAAACATCAAATATGATTAAGATTTATAATGAGATGTTCAAAAAAAATTAAAACATCAACAAAATTACTTATATCAATTTATACATTGAAAGTCGATTGAGTCTTAACTTAGTTGGCATCGGTATTGTCATCAATGCAAGAGAACGTGAGTTCGAGTGTGTTTAAGTACATTATTCTCTTATTTAAGAGTTAGATAGAGACCATGAGTAATTTTAAGTATTGTGTCAATAGAACAAAGGCCGATAATCATGATGCTACACTTATATAGTAAAAAAAAAAAAATTTAGGGGATTTGGGCCAATTAGTTAATGAATTTAAGGTTGTTTTTTTTAAAAATTGGGCCAAATTAAAAAGCATAAAAGATTAGTTCAATCAAATCGGGCCAATCCAATCTTAATTGAAAATTCATATTTGATAATTGAAGTTCTTTACGGGATCCCCAAATTTAATTAGCCGATGGAATTAATTTCATGTACCATCTTTAATTTCAAACATTTGGCGGTGTCTTTAACCTTATAATTATGGATTCCTGAATCAATAAAAAGTAACGATGAATAGTTCCTATTAATTCCTAAATAATTGAGAACGAATTAGAAAAAAAAAAACGAAAAGTAAAGAATATTTTTTCTGAAAGTGTCACGTGTCTAACCGAGTGGGAACATAACAATTATCTTTCAAAGGAACTTAAACTAGAGATGTGACACTACCAAAAGGTGGTCAGATACATACCGATTATTTTAATAATTGGGCCACTGTCCATTTAGTTAACCCTTGATTATTTTGTTCAACGGTGCGTTTGTTTTACTTCCACGAAGACGCTGTCGTTTAATATAAAGTAGAAACTCAATTTTAATATTTTCGCTCTCTTTTTCCTTCCTGAAACATCGCCGCCTACTTTTCTACAAAACGAGAAATCTCTGAAACCGGAGAATCATTCTTAATTGAAAAATCATTGTCAAACTTCTTTGAGAAAATTCCCATTGCACCGAAAAAGATAAAGAAAAAGAAAAATGGGCGTAGCGCAAGCGATGAAGAGAATCCCTCGCATCAAGTTTCCCCAAAGACATCCCAAACCTTCTGGTATTCTTCTTTATATCCATTGACCCCTTCTATATCTCATCTTGTGTGTTTTCTTTGCTTTCGATTTCTTAATGTATTGTTAAATCTCATTCTGCCTTCTCTTTAATATGTTTTTTATGGTTTTCTATATCTGCATGTTTAACTGAAAGGGGGTTTGTTTTTTGTTGAATCTGTAAACGCAAGTCAAATTGTTGTAAAAACTATTTGCGATTGCAATTAATGGATGTTGGTGAAAAATGTGAAATCAAATCGATATTTGCAGATTCTGGGTTGCAGGCTCACGTTGCAAGCAAAACTGGCGATGGTGATCTAACTTTCTTCTCTGGTTCTAAGGCTCCTACAACTGTGGGAGGCAAAGCTTCTCTTCAACCCAAAAGAACGCCTGTTTCCAATGAGGAAATTGAGGCTATTTTGGTATGTAACCCGTCCTCTTTCATGATGTTGTCAGTATTTAAATCTTTTTTTTTTTTTGCATTGGACATTTATGTTGACCAATGTTACCTGGAATTGTTTCATACTTGTAACATCATATCGCTAACCTAGATCTTAAATCCGTGTTGAGCCCATGTTGGACATTAAGGAAAATGAAAGTTTTGGGTAGATGTTGACTGCATTATATGTCTTAGGATCACTAACCTTGCTTATAAGAGATCAGTTGGACAGAGAATTTGGTGCTAAGTCAACTTCATCCTATGAAACCGTGGTGCATTAAAATGCATCAAATGCTTATGATCTAAGTTTTGTGATATCTACTGGAGAAGAAATTTATCTTGTTAAATCATATTTGAGCAATAAGAACTGTTGCCAGTTTATGTTGACCTATGTTACCTGGAGTTGTTTCATATCTTTGGAACATCATACCACGTCCGAGACCTTAACCTGTGCAGAACACATGTTTGACATGAATACTTCAGGGAAAATGAAAATTTTGGGTAGATTGACTGCATCATACGTCTTGGGATCGCTAAATTTACTAGCCATAGTGCATTAAAATGCAGCAAACGTGTATGAACCAAGTGTTGTCATTGGGAGAAGAATTTTATCTTGTACTGACATATTTGAGCAATAAGAAGGGTTGCCAGTTGGGTTTTATTTATGGAGAAACATACTATAACAGTATGTGATTCTCAAAAAGAAAATCACTAACAAATTTCGATGATTCTCAAAAGAAATCACGGACAAATTTCAGCTACTAACTTCTAGGAAATAACTTCTTAAATAACTGTTTAAATAACTAAAGGGTGAATATTGGGAGGAATATGGGGTCAATAGTGTTTGTGATTTGTTAGAAACCTCACGGATTGTGAAGAAAGTTAAATCCATTGGTTATGTGCATGAATTAGTATTGTATATTTGTATGTTTCCCTCTTTATTTTGATGTGTACATGCTTATGAACTATTGGTTTTTGATGTGGCCCTCTTTGTTCTTTTATTCTTTTGTGTGAAATGGATTCAGTCTTGCTCAGTGCTTAAAATTAACTTATTGAGCATGTACTGAAGGAATGGTTTTTCCCCCATTTCCTCTGTGTTATCTTGGTAGACATCTATTAATCCTTTTTTGATCCTCTTGGCAGTTGGGTGGATGTTTCTGATCATCTGATGGAGTTTCAACAGGGAAGATGATTTCATGGACTTCTAAATGTTCTTATTCTTTTTTCTTATCACAATATTGGAGCTTCGATTTTCAAATGACATTGGTGTGCTGTAAAACTAACAGAAAAGGGGACAAACACCATTTTTAATGAATAAACACAGAAAATCAAATGAATTATGGCTTCTGTTTCTTTTTTTTTTCTTCTCATTCATGTTTTGTATATTTTAAGTACTTAATATTGGTTTGTGATGTTTAAAGTATCTCTGCCTTTGATTGATTCCTAAGCTTAAAGAGTCAAAACTGCACATAATTCTTACCTTCCATACGTGAGAGTTGAGACAGATATCTCTTCGGATCCTTGTCTATCATAGCTTCAAGAACAGCAGATTTAGGATTCTTCATCGCAAGGTCCAAAATTGTTGAGGCAAATTGTGAACTTTTCCATCAGTGATCCGCTGCGATACAGTAGGATAGGTTGTTAAGAGTCTGGTGGTTTTAGTTTCTTTGTGGCAGCAAGTCCGGCAGTACTTTCCGCCACCCGGAGATTCTCTAGCGAGCCCCATAATTTCATTTCTGGAAGCATCTTCTGGAACTAAGAGAGTTCTGTGCTGTGACACAAACTTTCTTCATCTCTAGTTGCAAGTGATGATGAGGCTTCTGCTACGTTTCTCTATGAGCTCAATATCTATCGCCTTTTCTCCATGGCAGAGCCCCCTATCACCCATGATCTGCCAAGTCAATCTTGCCAGAAAAAGCTTTTAGGATGTTTTAACAACTGGGAATACTAATCACAAACCATCCCGCAATGGACGGTGTACATCTAGTACCAACCACTGCAAATCAAAACAATGAATAATTGAATGGTCCACCGGTGGACCGAACCCCATCATTATTCATCCCTACCTCTTTATAATTAATTTGTAAGAATACAAATTCAATCATTATCAGTTATATATTCAAAATATATAAGATAATACGCTCAACCAACTGATTCAATTCTTCTGACATAATTTGAGCTCTTCTACTTTTATAATGGTATTAATAGATATAGATTAACAACACCTTTAATTGCTATTATTAAATCGAAAACTTCGTTTTTTTCAAACAATGTTTCCCTAGTTTAGATTGTATGATCAAGTTAAAAATAAATTTTAATGCATTAATTAACTCATTGTCAAAGAGATTAAATTATATCAAATTGAAGTAGATGGATTAATTAATTCTTAAATTTTAAGAAAGTAAAGAGATTAAAACTAATTAGATCAACTCATATTGGTTAGTATTGGGAAAACATCTTCGGAAACCCTTTTACATGTTCTATTTATATGTACATATATATATATATATATATATATTTGCATTGAAGGTAAAGAGTAAGAGTAAATCTTGTCTAACAAACTGAAGAATTGAAATTATGCAAATTATTTGTCTTATGTTTATGTCAATTATTTATTTTATATTACAAATTTGAAGAAGGGACAAGTTTATGCTAATAATTTATGTTTGTAAGGATTTTGGTTAGGGAACTATATATACGAGTCTTAATTGTCCTTAAACAAATATTCAACAACACTAAATCATTATATTTTGTTAATTTCTGTCGACTTAATAGCACATTTATCTTTTTTTTTAAATATTATGCCAACCAAAACAAAAATATTAACTAAAATTAGATGTAGAGAAGTTTTTCTTTTTATTTTATCAAGTAACTATAGAGAAGTTTTTCCTTTTAAGCAAAGAATATTAATTTGAAGTAAGGAGAAAACAGAGGATAATACTTTTCTAATGAATGTTTTAAAACGTCATCAAGTTAGATAAATTGGTATTTTCAATGTATATTAAAATTCTTCAAAATAATATTAATATATACTTTTAAAATTTATAACTAATTACATTAACTAAAAAAATGATACTTTTTAATAATTTTTCAAAAAATTAAATTTTTAATATTAATTATATATACTTTTTTAATATTATGTTTAAAATTATTTATAATTCCTCTGACCATATTTTAACGTTTTTAAACGCTTACACCACAAGACAACGGATGGATAATCGACAGATATAATTGGGACATGACAGCCGCATTATCCTAATCTAACCCTACCTTACAAAACAATAGTTTTTGTTTTGCTCTTTATTTATTTTTTTTATGAGCAAAAAGGAAAATAAAGAAACAAGTAGGGGGTATGATAGTCTTTTCATACATCAATAAGATCAAAACTGGAAGAAACAACTCGTCAGACCGGTAATGGTTAGAAGGGGAGTCCAAACTGAACACAAAATCCTCTTTCCACCGGTAAATTCAGAAAAGGAAAGGTCTTTCTTTCTTTTTAAATCAAATCATTGTCGAGCTTGTCCTTTGTTTTTCTACTTTGCTGCTTATACAAATTCAAGAGATCAACTTTTCTGTAAGCTCTGCAGAACCTTGGTTGTTACCTTATTTTCATATGATTTTGATTGATGGGTTTTTTTTTTTTGAGTTTCTTCTTCTGGGTAGCTTTTTTTAGTTGTTGGTTTAGCTGTTGATTCTGGGTTTTCACTTCTTTTTTATGGGAAATATTTTTCTAGTTGTTTAAGCTGTTAGTTATGGTTTAATTGAACCACTTTTGGTATTATATAAAGAATTAATGGAAATTCAATGGTTTGATTTTTTTTCCTTCTTGTTCATGGAAACCTTGTCCCTGTTGCATATTATGTTGGCTAAGTAATTTGTGGTTAGGACTTAGGAAAATGATAGAGCTTTAAGGAATTTTAATAATATGAAGTCTGCCTGATGATTATATTGTGATTTTTCTGTCTTTTCTTGGCTGATATGTTCCCTAAATGTTGTCAATTTTCATGTGTGGACACCTTGTAGTTTACTAGAGATTTAGCTAGTTGACAAGTAGGATTATGATGGACCTGAAATCTTGTATGTTTTTCTGTTTTTAAGGTCATACGCTTGCTTATTCTTCCAAAAGAACTCGAATCCCCTTTTGGAAATTAATTTGCTTATCACTTAGACTTCAGTCTTCATACACCAGCTTCTCTGGAATATTGTCTCGGGTTGTAAAGCCTTCCGAATAAGTCAGTGACTAGAGCACTTATTAACAAACTCTGGACTTGGAAGCTTGTTAATCTCATCTTAAGCTTGGTTGCACTATACGAGTATGACTGCAATTTTTGGTTTTATTGGTAATAAGTTTGTACATCCTACTATAGCGATTATAACTTTATGGATGACGGTTTTGGGAAGATCAAGGTGATTCCAGATCATTTTCAAGTCTCAACTCCTGCCAGTGAGGATTCTCTTCAAAACAGAAGTTCACCAGATTCACAACCAAGTACCGGAAATTCTTCGAGGTATTACTTTCTGAAGGTGAAAAAGAGAATAACACATTAAGGATTTCTAGTTCATCTTATCTCAATATCTGTTGGTTCTTGCTTTAGGATAGGTCCCATAGCAGTTTATGGTCTCGGCGAAAATTGAGAAGGGCTGCATTCATGTTGAATCTGTTCAGTTTACGTGGGTTGCCATGGAGTGGTGCTGATGGTCAGGAAAAGGTTCATATACTATCCTCTTTGAATTTTTGCCGTTTGGTTTTATCGATGTTCAGACCTCTCTTATCACCAGAACTTTTATTTTCATTGACAGGTTCAGTTGACTGCTGCAGAGTTGGAATCACTAAGATCGGAACTTGCCGATATAGAAGAGAGAGAAGCTTACTTGAAAGCTCAGTAAGGAACAATTGAATCTTGATTTTTGAACCATGACTATATACGTGTCCATCATAATTTAATGTAGTGGAAGGATGATATTTAACAGTTTGAGCCGTTAATGGTCTCTGAACCATTGATGTAATATTGAGATTTGATTTCAGTATTTCTACATTTCTTTTCATTGATGTTTCTGTTTTATGCAGGTTGGAACATATAGATGAAATTTTGCGGTCAGCACGTCTTTCTGGCTATTTGTACATACGAAGTGTATGAATTGCTCTTCTTGCTACTTCATATTTTGTTCACGCATTGCTACTGTTCCAGGTAATGATTTTTCTATGTATTTTTCATTCCCAGAGGTGGACAGCGTTACCCGGAGAACCTGCTCCTATTGACGATATTGATGTTGACGATTGGCTTCCTAGATTCGTTGTTCTTCATGGCCAATGTGTATTCTTCTATTTATGCTCCACAGGTAATTAGCCTTTGATGTTTTCTCCTTATTTTTTCCTTTTTTACTATAACAAATTGCAATATGGAAAATGACATAAAAGTTCTCTCTGGAGTACGGGAGTTGAAATTTCAAATTCGAGATGATCAAGCAGTTTTTTATTTGTTCTCTTCGTTAATGAACACATCATTAAGTTTAAAATGAAGTATGGTCTAGAGTGATCGCTAACAATAAAGGATTGATTCAATAGGCTGGTCGAATGTAAACACAGCATGGGCTTGTGGATCATAAACATTACTTGCTGATAAACTTCTGAATTTATACTTTGCAGATTTGAGCCCTCAAGATTCCACACTTCTGTCCGATGTTGTTGAAGTTGGTCCTCTGCCAAACTTTATAAGAGAAGATGAAGGGACACAATATTCCTTTTATATATTAACTCGTCAAGGACTGCGTTACGAGTGTTCACATGTTTCTGAAGTACAGGTATAGTATACCTTGTGTACTCAATATGCATATATCAAAATACAATGTTTTAGACAAGTTTTTTGTATTTAGTTCTGCCATTCTAAACTCGTAGAATTCTCTTGCTCCGATTTCTTAAGTGTGTGTGTTTTCAAAATCAAATTCGACTTTGATTGTTTTCTCTCTTTCCCTAGGTGGACACATGGTTATCGGCTTTGCGGACAGACTGCAAGTTGGGTTCTGATGTTGAAGTCCGAAATGGATCCTAACATGTGTTGGGGGTTCTTCCGTTAAACACTAACTCACTTAGAGCTTATGCTACCCAGGTTCCTTATTTTTCTTGAGGTATCTATGTCCGATTCAAACATGTGTTCGGTCAATGATTCTCCAAACATTCGAAACAAATTGAAAATTACCTGTATTTGATACTTGTCCCAAGTTCGGGTGACATAGGTTAGAACTAGTGTATCGAACCGCACCGGGATCTCACTAACAGTTCTTTTGTTGATGTAAATATGATTGGCATTTCCAATAAATCAGCACCTTCTTGTGTGAATCTCTTAGAGCTGGAATTGATTCAGTTAGAAATGAGAACTTTGGTTCCTGTTTTTCTTGCAAGAAAACTGACGTGTGTTTGGATGCTAAGAAAGCTATTGGATGTTCGAAACTGTTTCGAGCAGTGGATTTTTAAAGCTTTATTGACTGCTTTTTTCTTTCCCCCCAGAAAGAAGAGAAACCCTCCAAAAAATTTTCTCGTGATTAAAGCTCTTAATGCACTGACAAGACAGAACAAAAGATCCCATATAACTGGAATATCCAATTAAATATATATATGTATGCACTTAGCTGACCACCATTAATGCACGGTAAAGCATAAGGTTGATTGAGAAGCAATCTCGTGTTGGGTCTTTGAAACAAACACAATTTTTAAAGGGTAAACTATACAAATAGTCCCTTATGTTTGTTTAAATTTATGTTTAGGTCATCAATGGGCTATTTTACAGAAATGACCCAAATAAATTAATTAATTCTGAAAATAACTCAGGAGTAAAATCTTGTACGAAAATAATCTGTTTTATACAGTGCCAGCCAGTGCCACCAAACACATTGGCAGCAATGCCCCTTCATCATTAGTCAATCATTTTTTTTAAATAAATTTTTTGATGTCGCCATTGTATCTGGATAGGTACCGATATGTCTTTTTTTCTTTCTAAATAGACGTTAAAAATATGAATATTTTGGAAAAAAATAATATTTTAATAGGTGTGTCGTCTTCTCTGGTGGTACAAAAGATTTTTTTTGTTTTTAAATGTGTGGCAACACCCATGTTAAGAAAAAGTCAAAAGTCAATTTTTTTTTGTGTTGTAAGGCTGTGTGGCGACACTGGTGTTAAGTTTTAAAAAAATTAATGTTTTAGGTGTAGTCAGGTTGTCTTGTGAAACTGGACTTCAAATTTATTTTCAATTTGTTGAAAAATATTTATTTTGTATTGATACAAAGATAAGTATTGATATTTTTGTGAAAGTATTGATACTTTGTTAATAATATCAATACTTTTGATTTTTGCTCAATTTTTTTTAAACTTCAAAGTTGAAATTGATATTGATACTAGTCAGAGATATTAATACTTGGGTTTTTGTATCGGTAGCATATTGAAGGTATAGATACTTTTGATACTTGGAGCAGTTTTACAGAATGTTTGAAATTTTTTTTACACCTGTATCAACCACACAGCTTGGCCAAAAAAAAAAAAACTGAATTGTTTCTGATATTAGTAACGGTGGCAGCCATTAAATAATTTATTTATTTTCTTTCGAAAGTATCTATATTTTTAATGGGTATTTAGAAAAAATATATATACTAATTTCAAAAATATATAATTTTTAAAAAATCAATGATTGGTTAATAATGACTGACGATACGGGTAAACACTATAAAAATAGGTTATTTTTATACAAAATTTTATTTTAAATTATTTCGTAATTAATTAATTTATTTAGTTCAGTTTTTTTAAAAAAAAACATAATTTGGTTGAAGATTACGATTGTTTGTCAAAGGAAAATAAGAGAATAAAGAAAAAAAGGGAAAAATGAAGAAGAGCGTATTACTATTATGTTAAGTGGGAGAGAGAATAAATGAATAAATACATACATAAGTGGCGGGACCACAATAAAAATTAAAAATATGGCGTCCAAGTCAGAATTAACAGATTCCGTTATACTTTTAACCAATGATTCCAGCAAAGTCATCAAATTATTTTAAATTGCTAACGTTTGTAATTGAATCGTAGCAAGCATATAGGGTTATTTTTGGAATTTACCCATTTTTAAAGGACAAAGAAAGAATAGCAATTTCTAGAAGTTTGTGTTTGCGGCTCCAATAATATTTATCTCTTTATGTCATTTTCTTTTTAATATTATTGTACAACTGTGAATATCAAAGGTGTTTAAAAAGAAGGTTTTCCAGCAAATAAATATTGACAAAAGGAGAAACTTCCCCTTTATTTTTCTCCCACGTTTTTCAGTGATTGAAGTGACAGATATATAGATGCTTCCTCTATAGTCTATTCCAATTGGGGCTTTGCTTTTGTAGTCTTTTACTTATTTATTTATTTTGTAAGGATTTATTTATGTTTAAAATATTTTTTAAAATTTAAAATTTAATTTCTATATTTTTTCAACATTAATTTAATATTTAATTTGATCAAATTTAGTCATTATACTTTTGAATGGGTCAATTTTAATTTTAGTATTTTTAAATTTTAAAATTTTAGTCAATGGTAACAATTAAATTCTACTATTAGTCTTATATTATTTTTAAAATTATAGATTTAGTCAATATTCTCTAATTGAATTATTTTTAACCACTATCATTTTGAAATTTTATTCTTAATACAAACAATAGTCGTTAAGCTTGCAAACTAATTTTTTAGTGATATATGAAAATATTAAGTTGATATAGCGTTACGCATGCGATAATATGTTTGTTGCATTACATTTTGAAAACAACAAAATTTAATTTAAAGAATTTAATGGTCACCATTTGATCAAGATTAAAATTTTAAAATTCTAATAATACATGGACCGGAAATAATAAATTTAAAGTATAGAAATTAAATTAACAATTTATGCATAGTAAAAATACCAATAATAAAATTTAAATTTTATATTATACTTTTATAAAATTATAAAATTAACGTAACACACATGTGAAAATGTTACGTATATATTATTTAAGGTCTATTTGTTTGGTGTAATAATTTTACAAAATATGAATTTTTCTAAAATTGATATTTTTGGCATTCGAAACATCAAATGGTTAAATGTAAAATATTTTCACTATTTTAGTAAATTTTTTGGAATTATTTTTAAAATATATTTATAGTGAAACAAATACAATATTAGCAAGAATTTTTCATAATTAATATGAGATTTAAAGCTTTATAACCTAAAATTGAAAAATAAAAAAATTGAAAAAAGCAAATGGCATGAAAAATATAGATCAAAATACATAAAATTCATTATATATATATATAACAAAAGGGCATGAAAATGACATGAAAAAATTCATGCCATGAAAATCAACTTATGGCATGAAAATGAAAAAAAAAAAAAAAGAAAAGAAAAGAAAAGGTTACTTGATTTTTGTAAAATCAACTTACACGGGAATTTTGTAAAATGTTTTATCAAGGTAAAACATTTTTACCAACAAATAAGGGAAATTTTGGTTTACTAGTAAAAGAATTATATTAATCAAATGTTTTATTTATTTATTTATTTTTATACAAGTGTAGCATCATGTTTTTAGTCTATCTATTTTGATACAATACCTAGAATAATTCTTAAATGAAATAATACTGCACTTTAATGTACTAACACACTCGAACCTACGTACTCCTGCACCAACAATAATGTCGATGCAAGCTATAAGCTAAAATTTAATCTATAGATTAATCAAATTTATTTTTCGTAAACAAACATAGGAAAAATATTTTCTCTAAATTTTTTAACACCAAGCAAACGAATCCTAAATTCAAAATTTCAAATTTGTATATGATGGTGGTGGATTTTGGTGTTGAGATTTAGGAGGATTAATTAAAAATTTTCAAAGAGAATTTAATGAGAATGCAAGTCGAAGTAAAACTTTCAAAACTTTTAAATGCCTATTGAGAATTGACAAAAATAAAGTTGTAAAGATATAATTAAATTTTTAAAAGATTTAACAGTCTAAAAATACTTTTAAAATATTTTTAAGTATCCGCCTCTAAATGATATACTTAATACACCCACCATATTATTTACATATATTAATTATTAGAAGTGGTGATTGTTCACATTATCTTTTAATCATGAGGTTAAGGGTTTGATCCACTCCCATGAAATTAGTCATTACTGTTGGTGGTGGACTTGGGTCATAAGATTGAAAAATGATAATCAATAAAAATCATGTTAAAATTAATTGAAATGTTTAATTTATTATTGTAATTTATAATATAAATGTTTATATTATTATTTATTTATATTCAATTTTTATTTATTTTACAGTTTAATTTTTTAATGAAACAAATTTGAATATCATGAATTTACAATTAAAATCTAAGCATATTTGATCTCCAATATTGATTGTTAGATTAAATTGACCTAAGGTATATTTTTATACTCATCAATATGTCTTGATTGTCAAATTATCACTGAAACTTACTAGTATACTTTAAAAAAATCTTAATAGTCTAATGACTTAAATATTTTTTGAATAATTTAACGATTTAAATGAAAACTTTTAGATAATTTAAGTGATAATTTTATAATATATTAAAATTAAATGACTAAAACATAAATTTATTAATAGTTTAATGATTTTGGGTCAGTTTACGTTTTAAATATTTAATTTTATTATTTATGTTAAATATTTATTTTATTATTATTTATTAATTTAAAATAACCACCGACGGACATTCATTAGCCGAACAAAAAAAACCTAACCACGCAACCCAAAAGAAGTGAGCTCAGCCTCACCCCATTCAAAATCTCGGTCATGAGTCACGATTTCGTCCGATGGTACTTTATTCTAAAATAATAACAACAATAATAATAGACCCATTTGACGAACGAACATTTGGCTCCTATAAATATAAGCCTCTCATTTTCACTCTCCTTATCTCTCTCTTCTACTATCAAAACACATCACTGCCCTTGCACTGGGCTCATACCAATCAATCAAAATCCCCAAAAAAATATTAAAAAAAATGAGCTCTCAGATTTTCAGATCTGCTTCTAGAGCCGCCAGGTCTCTCCTTTCAGCATCCAAGGCTTCTCGCTTTTACTCTGGTAAACGTCTTTGCTTCATTTCTCTCTTGTTTGGGAGCTGATAGATGGCTGATCTGTGAAGTGATTTCTTTCGACGAATATACATATTTCCCGCTAATGCAACTTTGATTACTTTCTTTCATAATATTATCAGTTTTCGGAGGAAGAAAATTTCATTAAATGTGGAATAACTGATTTGAAAGCATTTGTTAAGGGTATCGTTTTATTAGTATCCATAATTTTAGATCAATCCCGTGATTGATTTTCAACTCTGATTTTTAGTTTTCTGTATTTGTCTATGAAGCATCGAAGCTGATAATTTTATTTGAACATTTTGCATTAACTTATGCTGATATTGAAAAGACTTTTTATTTTCATTTGTTTTTCACTTTTTTTTGGATGGAAATTGTCCTATTCGCCTGTTTAGCAACCCCAAACCACTTTCTAAAAAACTTTAAGTCTAGCTTTTAATTATTACCAATTTATTTGTGTTAGTACTATACTTTTTCTTTTGAAAGCTGCGAAAAGTTAAACGTAACACCTATAACTATTCTTGACGTAGACACCCAAAAGGGTAAAGATTAGAAGAGATATGTGACTGTCCATGCTTTTCGTTGTGGAATCAATTCTAATTTTGTTGCCTCTTAATGATTTGCTTTACATACATTATTAAAGAGAAAAGAAAAAAGATTTATTCCAAATCTTTATGCACCTATGCTACCCACATGATCTGTCTTTCGCTTTGCTTCAATTCTATTGGTTCTATGTTCTTTCTTTCCTTTGATGATTTCGTCGACATATTTGAGAACACATGCTTTTTCTCTCGAAGAAACGGCTCAAGTCGCTATGTGCTTAAGTTGGGAATATAATATGGTTAGGGAATTTCTATTGTGCTTGCACCTAATCACTTTCATGAGCTAACTTAGTTGGCGGCATGTGTTATAGAACTATTTATGTTTGTAAACTAAAAAAAGTGTGCATTATGTTAAATGTGAATGTTTTGGTCCATGTGTGAGTTTCTACTTTCGTACACTGTAACTTTTGGTCCATGTGGTGAAAATGCTGGTTTTGTAGCATGCAAAACAATATGTTTTAAGCTTTTTAACTATTGTGTTGTGGTCTGTAGAAGGGCGAGCTGTAGCTGCCGCTGCAACAGTTTCACTTGGCGGTAAAGTGCCTCTTTTGGCTTCTGCTTATGGAAGTACTGCTTCTGCCAATGCATCTAGAGCATGGCTTTCAGGAGTTTTTGCTCTTCCAATGGCAGGTTTGGATGACTTCAAACTTTTTTCCCAGTTTATCTTCCAGTGGCCTCTATTTTTCATTTCGAGTAATTCTTTCTGTTATCCCTGTCATACTTGTAAAATAAAATGGATGACAAAATAAAAGGTCCATGGCAAGTTCCTAGCTTTAGAACTTTGGGTGAAAGAAGAGGGCCTGGTCTCTTGCTTAAGTTTTAGCATTGTGGCTTCCTAGACCTCTTCAGCAATAATTATACTTTGCATTAACACAGTAGGGAGGAAACGCTTTATTGTGATGCAGTTTAGACTTGATTTCTTCCCTAAATTTCTCCCAACATTGTGCCCCGATCCCAAATAATGTACTGGCCATCATCATATATCTGTGCATTGATCTAACTTGATTCTGCCGCCTTTTCTTCTTTTTGCCTATTTACTTTCTTTTCCGTGCCCATCTACTGCCTGCTTCACAGTTATTCACACAAAATAGCTTATTGTGCTACATTTATCCTTGAAATGAATTTTGATTGGTTGTATGATGATGACAAAGAATAATTTTATTTGCCAGATGGCTCAAGTTTCTACCTACTTTCACTCTTGGAATTAATTCTAAAACAGAATGAAGAGTATTAGCAGTGTAGATGCTGTGGGTTAAAATGGAAAATGAAAAGAAGAAAGTATAGCTTTATGATTGTGATATTTTTACTTTCCCCTCAACCCCAAAAAAAGAAAAAAGAATAAAACAAAAGAATATGTCCTGAATGTCTGTTTTCATCATCTTTGTAGCTTACATGCTTCAGGAGCAGGAGGTTCATGCTGCAGAGGTAATCCGTCACCATTCAATTATGTAGCTATTACTTTGTATTTTCCATTGTTTATGCTATTCATCTCCTTTTCTCTTCTTCTTTTTTCTTCTCTGTGTGCGATGAACCATTTTTCTTCATTCAGATGGAGCGCACCTTCATTGCTATCAAGCCAGATGGAGTGCAAAGAGGGCTGGTGAGGTTCATCTGACCTTTATCGTCAATTTAAGAAGTCATCCAATCATCTTATTCTATATTGAAATAAGGAACATCAACAAATTTGTATTATTTTATTATTATCCATACTTCGTGCATTCTGCTTGTGGTTGATGGAAAATACATACTGCACATTATGATTTTCTGTCCTTTTCAAGTTTTACAGTTTTTGGTCTTTTGGATTGAAACATGTCAGATAGCTAACTAAAGCCTGTGTCTATTCCAGATTTCGGAGATCATCTCTCGTTTTGAGCGCAAAGGGTTCAAGCTTGTAGCTATCAAGTTGGTAGTTCCTTCAAAGGAGTTTGCCCAGAAACATTATGATGACTTGAAGGAAAGACCCTTTTTCAATGGCCTGTGCGAATTCCTCAGCTCTGGCCCTGTTCTTGCCATGGTAAAAAGAAACTAGAAACCTTATCATCTCTTTGTATTTGCTTCAGGCCGAGCTAAGCTAATCTCATTCACATGCAGGTCTGGGAAGGAGAGGGAGTGATCAAATACGGCCGGAAACTCATCGGAGCAACAGATCCTCAAAAATCAGAGCCTGGAACCATCAGAGGTGATCTAGCCGTGGTTGTCGGAAGGTATAAGCTTTTGTTTTTTCTTTACGTAAGTTTTTACATTGCATGAACTTGTTCACCATGGATATGAGCTTAAGCTGTTCTTTTGCCGTGCAGGAATATAATTCATGGGAGTGATGGTCCTGAGACTGCCAAGCATGAAATCTACTTGTGGTTCAAGCCACAAGAGTTGGTTAACTATACAAGCAACGCTGAGAAATGGGTCTATGGAAACAACTGATGAGGGCATCTTTTTTCAAGTTAATCACTTGTAGTTCAGGAAAATTTAGTCCCATATCAGGTGTGGGTTAGAGGCATAATTTTTTAGAATAAATGCGTTTTATGGAGGTGAGGAGCATTGAGCCAAAAGCTTTGATTTTTGTTATAGTTAAACTAGTGCTCAAAGACTAATATCTTTTTTTTTCTTCAGACTCAAAATAATAATCCCTTTCACCTGTTTAATGTTGGGTGGAAATACTGCACTTTTCCCATTTAATTATTTCTCCTTGGGGAGTTTTTTACCAAAATATTACAAAAAATAAAAATAAAAAAACTAAATTGGGGTGTACTTTTTAAAAATTACGAGAATGGTACAAAGGGGGTGGTCACGCCTGTGGCAGAGGCGGCACCACCCCCTGCACACCTACTAAATATAAAAAAAAAGGAGGCTAGTGAAGCCTCTGCCACAGGCGGCATCGATGGTGCCTTTGGCAGAGGCGGCACCAATGGTGCCACTGGTAAAGGCGTCACTAGCTTTCCCCGTTTTAAGCTCCCCATTTTCAGCTCTAGGTTTTTTTTTATCAAAAGTTTAGAACTGAGTTGAAGAAGAAGGAGAAGAAGAAGAAGAAGAAGAAGAAGAGGAAAAGAAAGAGAAAGGAGGAGAAAGAAAGAAGAAAAATAACAGTATGTATAATTTTTTTTTTTAATAAGGAAGATATTATTGTTGTTATATGATATATATTGATTTTTATTTTTATTTTTGTTGTTAGTTTAGTTTATAACTATTGTAAATTAGGACTAGGTTAATAATATAGTTAGTTATTATTATTTTTAGTTAGAATAGAAACCTAAAATGATATTTTAGTAGTTAGTATATTGTTAGTAGATTAATATGTTAGTGAAAAATCTTAAAACCCAAAAATAATAGAATGAAAAAATAGCATATTGAAACATTATGTTTTTTATTTAAGAATAGTAAATCTTGATCGAAATTATTCTAAGCAATTTTATTTATTTTTTAACAGATTGAATATTAAAGATGGATGATCAGTTTTTCGTATGTGTTTATTTCGACGGAATCATCTTGACAATAGCATTTGGATGCATATTTGAATATCGGCAACAAATAGCAATGAGATTTAAGAGAAATGTCTCGTTGGATGATATGAAGCGAAGGATAAACGCAAAAATTGTTAGACGTTGTGGGAGAACGATCTCAAGAATTTTCTACAAGTTTCCAATTTGGCAGATCCGATTAAATTCACAGAAATGAAACTTGTAGACGACAAAGACGTTGAGACAATGATTGCTCTTTACTGTGGGAATGAGAGTAATAGAAATGCATCGATTCACTTATTTGCTAAGTTTACGGGTATTGGTATCGAGGCAAATGAAGACAGCAATGCGTATAGTGAAGAACATAGAGCTGAAGAACCATGCATGGTGCCTTTAATATCATATGTTGATGCCGATTCAAATATACGTGAGATCGATATCGATCTTAATATTACACCAGATATTGATTTGGTTGGTGATGATGGACACGACAGTAGTGATCATTGTGAAGAAGAGGTCGATAGTGACAGCGATTCCGATATGGATGATATACCTAATGATATTGACGATGAAGACGTGAACGACGATGGAAACAGTAGCGCGTCTTCGGTTGGGAACCAGATGGGATGTATTATGATACACAATAATCTTGGGCTACACATGTCGCTTCATAGACCTGACCGGTAACGTGCAAATTGAGTTTCGGAGTACTCGAAATATATCCTCGCTCACCGGTGGTAGTAAATTTCGAGCATGAGTTATTCAGAGGCGAGATTGAAAGTAAAGAAGAGTGCGTGTCTGCTATTAAGCGGTATAGCATAGATATATCAGCATATTACAAAGTCGTAGTGTCCAAACCGACGGTTCATATTGGGGAGTGTTGGAAGGCGTGGAAGGTCGAATTGGCGGTACGAAATGCATTCATACAAAATTCACAGATGTGAGAGATACGAAAATTGGTTGGACCGCATACATGCAGATCGACACGTATGACAAAATATCATAAAAAACTTGATTCGAAAATCATCTGTACGTGTATCCTTCCAATGGTAAAGGACATGTCAACCATTAAAGTTTCGGTACTGATTGTTGAAATACAAGCATGATTTCGATGATCGAGTATCGTGTCAGCGTGGATAGTTAAACAGATGGCAATTGAGCAGCTGTATGGAGATTACGACTCATCGTATAATGAGTTGTAAGGATGGATAACTGCTATGAGAGAGTACATACCAGGAACAGTGGTTGAGTTGCAGACACGACCTTATTACGGCCCAGATGACCAATTACAGCCGGGGAAAAGAATTTTTCATCGGATGTTCTGGACGTTTGATCCATGTGTGCGGGCATTTCCACACTGCAAGCCGTTTGTGCAGGTGGATGGGACATGGCTATACGGAAAATATATACAGATCTTACTTATTGCGGTTGCTCAAGACGACAATAGGAACGTGCTCCCAATAGCGTTTGCCATAGTAGATAAGGAGAATATGGAATCTTGGGAATTCTTCCTTACCAACCTGTGGAGGTATGTTATTAGCAACGATAATATTTGCATCATCTTCGATAGAGCAAAAGGATTAATTGCCGCAATTAGGCGTTCCGGTGTGCCATGGAGATCCGCATCTTGCATCGTCACATTATGACTAACTTCCTTCGAGTATAAGAATGCGATTGGAAGAGACAAGTGGTGAAAAGGGTAAAGGATAACCTTAAATTTTCAATATAAGTTTAAAGTTTTTATGTTATCTAGTTACCAAACTTATCTTTTATTAAACATATCTGACGTCGAGTTAGAGCCACATATTTTTGACTAAGAATGACTCGACTTGAGAGTGACATGGAAGGTCAAACGAACAAATATTTTCGAGAGTGGTTGGGTACAATGGAGCCGTGGCAATGGGCTCAAAGTTTTGTCGAGGGCTTTCGTTATGGACAAATGACCACGAACTTGGTGGAGGGGGTTAACGCTGTGTTGTTAAAAACACGACATCTTCCGATTTCATCTGTCTTCTCGGCTACATTCTACAGATTGACGACCTTGATGCCAAGAATGGGTGAACAGCAAGTCAACCAGATGAATGCGGGACACGTGTTTGTGGAAGATGTCAGGGATGCATTGATTGCAAACCGCCGGACTGCAAGGTCGATGACTGTAGAAATATACTCACGATGTATGGAAACTTTTCAAGTTACGGAGTTTATCGGTCGTCGACCCGGTTTGCCACCTAGGTCTTATGGAGTCGATCTTCGGAACAAACAGTGCAAATGCATGAGGTTCTGAACACTTTATTATCCGTGCGCACATGTCGTGGCAGCGTGTGCTAAAGCGAACCTTAATGCCGAACAAATTTGTGAATGATGTGTACACGCTCGAGCGTACGTTGTGTGTCTGGGAAAATGAGTTCCCTGTCCTGCCTGACCTGTCTACATGGGAGGTGCCTCGAACGACTTTTGAGCTTGTCCCGGACAAAGCGCTACGCAGGAATCCGAGAGGTCGTCCGCAATCATCTAGAATCCGTAATGAAATGGACCTTAGGAGAAATCCGACGATAAGTACTGTGGAATATCAGAGTTAGGTAGTCATAATCAAGTAAATGTCTGCAACGAAACTATCATGTTGGCCAATCGTCACGAGGAGTGGAATTGACATTATTCGAAATACATGTTTTGTATTCATATCTTTGGTGATTTGTATTAATTTGGGTTAAATTGAAAAACTAGATAAATTTAGTAACTTAAATCGAAAAAATTACATTTATGGATTTAAATTGAATATGGATTTGTATGGATTTATAGTTTGTGCCAAAATCAATTTATACTTTTTCTAGTCGTTCCACATGTACAAATCATGCAAGAATATCATCTAAATAATCACATATTCAATTTAACAATATGCAAGAATTGATATTACATGAACATGTAATATTTTCACTAACTATTAATAACATATATATATGAACATGAATCAAACTTAAAGATTCCATCGCATTGTCAAATGTTGTTACGAAATTTTAAAGTTCAAAATAATCAAGTTAATTGTATACAAATAATGTACAAACATTGTAATATTTATAAAAACAAAATAGAGGAAAACCAAAACCGCAAGAAACACCTAAAATTGATGGTTCGATGGTGTGGTCCTAGGTGTATACTACTGCGGTGGTCGACGATCGGGTCGTGGGTGCCGCGAAGACCAACATGCTCTTGACCTCGGTGGGGTCCGGTGGGGTGTGCTAAACATGGTCAAAAAATCCTGTGGCTCGAACGGCGCAGATGCACTCGAGCGAGAAGAAGTGCCCTGATGCACTGGATACAACCCAGAAGGAGTGCCCTGATGCAGTGAATACGAGCTGGGAGTGATCTACAACGGTGTGGACGATCCAAAAATATCAAACCCGTACTGGTATCCACCTCCTGAGGAGCCCGAGAAGTAGTCATAGCCCGACACATCCGGATGATACGAATGTGCATCCGAATGTGAATGTGATTGCTCGGGCTCGGTGTGGCTTCGCTTCGTTTGATTCAGACCAAGATCTGCAGCTGCCTCGGCCTCCATATCGGCCGCTGCCTCGTCTCCCCCATATCGCTACATGTGTTGGGCGACTACAGTCGACTGTCCCCCGAGTATATATGGCTTTCCCATACTAGAGTACCATTGTATGTACTCTAATGAAGGTTAAAAATCGGAAGCCATATCCATCCGGGATATACGGGACATGCGATCATTCTACACCGCAATAAATTGCCTATGCCTAACCCCCCAATCCAAGCCTTGATTCCCTCTCTTATTTTTACCATGAACCGCTCCCACCTGGCATGGCGGATCGGGGATATATTGGACACAACCAAATTGCATGAAGACTTCGGTCAGCGTGATACCACTCGACTACATGGAAACACACAATTGGTGCATTTGTGCACCACATGTATGAGTGAATATAAGCGACGAGGTATAACTACCAAATTTTCGATCGACGATATGGCGTCCATATAAACCGCACGATTAATAACATTGTCAAAATTTAACACGGTGTCGTAAGATATACAAACTAATAAGTAACCAATATTGGAATCGCACCCCTTCCCCAACAGGTTGCTCAATCATAAGTCGGTATATTGGGACAGTGTACGACCTCTCGATACCCGGATAAATACTTCACTTACAAAAATAAAATTTAAGTCAAATATAATCAATATAAAGAAATTATCAATTAATAACAAGTTATATTTTATCACTGTTTACTAGTGGATATACATATGGTTGGTGCGTGAATCGATGCCAAGAATGGCATCCGATCTGAGCCCATGACGCAATAGCGTAAGGCATCCGCCTATGTCTCTGGCCCCCGGCTCGTCGTCCAAGCAAAGCTCATGGTACACCATCGTAAGACAATGCAGAGCCCCAACTATCTGACGGCGGCGAAATCACCAATAGCGGTAGGTCGAATATGAACCGTATTATTATTTGAATTGGGCATCAGTACACCCCTTATGATGTGCATAATGTACGCTCGAGCAACGCACATCAACTCGACTGCAGTGGCATCAGGTATAACTGTTCATACTTCGCTCTTAGCCATGTAAACTTTAAGCCCGTAAAATTTTTTTCGCCATCGCCATACGAGTCCCCTAGTAGGCTCTGACAAAGTGTAAATGGGTCAGCTATCACTGCCGACGCCCGTAACGGGACTCCCGTCAATTGGGAGCCCAAGCTGCAATGCAACATCCTCTAGAGTGACTGTGCACTCTCCACACGAAAATGAAAAGTGTGGGTCTCCGGGCGCCAACGCTCGACTAGTGCGGATATTAAATCATATCGCAAGTCAAGCGTTCGGATCGTACTCTCGACCCAAATCCAAATTGCTCAATATACGGTACCAATCGTTCATTTGGGGACTTCTTAACCTATTCACGCTGCCCCTTACTAGGCAGTGCGAGTCCCGAAAGTGTTAAATCGAAAAAAATTATTATTATAACATAAATTATTATGCACCTTTTTGTTAATATATCCGTGATTACTAAATAACAATATATTACCAAATCATTAGTTGCGTCGAGATATGTGTGGAGCTTTACTAATCAATTGAGCCATTCTTAGTATCGGATATTTGATTTCTAACCTACATAGAAAATTTAATTTTATATTAAATTACAAAAAATAACATGCCAATAAAAATTATATAACAAAAACATAACATATTTTAATATAAAATATAATATAATTTAATTTATTATGTACCTATCTTACTTTTTCTAATATAAATTTAGTAAAAACCACTTATTTAGCCTTTTCGTTGTATTATTCTTATTTCCATACTCTATTAGTTAATGTAAATATATAATTTTAAGTCTTTTATTATTTTATATTATTTATTTAGTACTATTTTTTAATATCTATATATACCTATTGATTATTATTAATAATAACTAAGGTAGGTAAGTAAGTAATACTAACAATAATAATATTTTTACTAACTAACTATATAAAATAAAATTTTAGTCTATTACTTAATGTAAATATATAATTTTAGTCTTTTATTATTTTATATTATTTATTTAGTACTATACATATATATATTGATTATTAATAACCAAGGTAGGTAGGTAATACTAACAATAATAATAATTTTACTAACAACAATAATAATACTAACTAACTAAAATAATATTTAAGGTTTTAACTAGCATTGTTTTTTACTTACTACTACCAATATACTAAAATAATAATTAGTGTTAGGTTTTTAACTCACTTAATAACTTTTATTACAATTTAACCAATAAAATTATTATTTTAGGGTTTTAACTAACTATCTATACTAAATAACTAACTAATAAATTTATTATTTTAGGGTATTTAACTAACTAACTATTATTATAACTAATAATTTATTATTTTAGGGTTCTTGACTAACTAACTATAATACAATATAATTAATATTTAAACTTTTAGTAAATCATAATAATAATAAATAACTAACAATTATTATTTTAAAGTTTTAACTAACTAACTAAGTATAATAATAACAAATAACAACTACTAACAATATAATTAATATTTACACTTGTTACTAATCCTAATAATAACTTATACTAATAACTAACTACCTAAATTACCATTTCAAGGTTTTAACTAACTAATTATAATATTAACTAACAATATTATTTTAATATTTTAATAAACTAATTATAATAATAACTATTTAATAATACTAATAATTAAAGTACTTTTTAAACACTTTTTTAATCTAAACTAACAATAACTAAACTAAACTAACAATAATAATACAACTAACTAACAATAACTACTAAACTAACCTAAACTAAACTAACAATAACTAAACTAATCTAAAAATACAACTAACAATAACTAAACTAACCTAAACTAAACTAAACTAATCTAATAATACAACTAACTAATAATAACTACTAATCTAACCTAAACCCTAAACTAAACTATACTAACTAACAATAACTAAACTAATCAAATAATATAACTAGTTACTAAACTAACCTAACATTAACTAAACTAAACTAATAATACAACTAACTAACCTAAACTAAACTAACAATAATCAACAAAATAATAATAACAAAATAATCATTCATATTTAAAAAAATTACATACTTCTATTAATTTTTCCTTCTTTTTCTTCTTTCTCCTAAAATTACATACTTCTATTAATTTTTCCTTCTTTTTCTTCTTTCTCCTCCTCCTTTCTCTTCTTTTTTTCGGCGTCGGGGTATGCTATTGCTTCTTCTTTTCTTCTTCTTCTTCTTCTTCCTCTTCTTCCTCCTTTCCTTTTCACAGAATTTGCTTCAACAAATTCATTTTGGGGACCATTATATGGTCCCCAAGCCACCCACAACCCGACGAGAGGCAAGTCTTGTCAACCTCAAAGCGGTGCCGCCTCTGCCAGAGGTACATTCGATGCCGCTTGTGGCAGAGGCTGCATCAGTGTGTCAGTGTTTTTTTTTTTCGTTTTTAGCTTTTTTTTTAGGTTTCTGTAAAAAAAAAATAGGTCTGATAGAGGGTGGTCGCGCCTCTGCGACAAGCGGCACCACCCTCAATATACCAGATTGGTAATTTATGAAAATTGCACCCCAATTTTTTTTAGTATTATTTTGATAAAAAACCCTCTTCTTGGGCTTAAGTTTTTGAACTTGTTTTGATAATGGAATGACGATTATAATATTATTTTTAAGTCTATGGGAAAGACCGGTGTTCCCTACTTCCCTTGTCTATGGATAAGTCAACCTTCATAGAAATTTTACTTATTTTAAGTTGATAATAATTGTAAAATGAATAAAACAATAAACTATCAATTTTAAGAGTTGCAGTGTGATAGTTGTTTAAAAATCGTGGCACTTTATTTAGTATTTGTCAAAATGCTAAAGCAAGCTCATCTTTAATTGACGTAATAATTATGTTTGATAAAGACGGACTCGAAATTAATTATATTTAAATAATCAATGATTGGACTTTAATAACAAACTTGAAATCCGCCAAGCCAACCTATATAAATGCCAGTTTCTACATGCTCAGTTCACTCGTTTTGCTGTTAGCGTAACAGCCAAGCATCTAAAGCCTTCAAACGCAACTTTCCCCTTTATTTCCTGCTTCGAAAACCCAAACCCCTAGCGTACTCGGGAATTCCTTTCGCATTCCTCGTCAAAGCTCCTCGTTAGATCTCTCTCTTTCCAGGAAAAAAAAGGGGTAAGTTTCTCTCTTCGAATCCTTTGTATTTTTCTTGAATCCCTCTCATATGATCTGCAAATTTGTATATTAATTGTTTGTTTGGTGAGTTATTTTCCCGTGTAAACCTTACTCGGTTGTCTAGGCTTCTTTTTCCCTTTTTTTTTTATTAACTTTTTTGCGGATTTATTTGTTGGTTTGGTGAGTGGTGACGGAGGGTTTTTGTTTTTATTATTATTAATTCTCTTACATTTTGGTTTCTTAATTTTAATCTTTTACGTAGCAAGATAAATTATATCGTGGAAGTTATTTATTATGTAAATTTTATTTTAGAATCTCTTGAAAAGGCTTTCCTTATTTCCTATGTGAGTATATTGTGTGTTTCTCACTTCTGATTGAACTGCCTTTTATTAATTTTTATTATTATTTCAAATTGTCTTCATCAACTGATTTGGATTATTAAACCTGTTTACTTTGTCATATGGAGGCTAATCCACTTACAAGTGAAGCAATAGCTCTCACAGAAAAGAAAATGTACATGACACTGGGTGAGCTATTAGCTGTTTGGTCCTTCTTAAAATTATGTTCTTTAAGGGGAAAATAGTCTTCTGATTTTCCTTTTTTTTTATATGGACATAGATGACATCATTAAATTGTCAAAAAAAAAAAAAAAACTTAAAATAAAGTCAAGAAGCAGCAAAGTCTACCTGTATGAATTTTCTTACTCAAGATCATATTGTCACTGCATGATGGAATTGATATTCTTATCTATTTTTATTTTCTTTAACATCAGAATAAAAGCCACAAACCTGTGAGTAATGCTGCTAAAGAGAAGGCTTTTAAGGTTCGACAGTATATGGACTCGTGTTCCTCTCTTAGACAGGTCTGTGGTTTTCAATTTTTTTCCTGTTGATAAATTTCTAATGTACTTGGTCCATATGTTAATTAGGAAACCTTTTTCTTTCTCCTTTATGTTCCATGGTTTATCAGGGGGTTCTAGCTCAAAGAAGGTCAAATATCCAGGGAAACCGATTTCCCTTTACTGCTGAGGCTTCACGTAGAGCTGCAGTTGCCCCACTTCGATTTGGAGCTTTTAATGGTAGCAAAGTGTCTAATTTGAACAAACCAAGGTATATGGATTTCAAATAACTCATATTGTTGCTTTATGTGAGCAGCTATTATTTCTTATAACTGGAATTGTTGCAACTGCAAGAATTACTGCCCATGTAATGGCTGTTTTCTGTCTTTGAATTATTCCAGGTAAATCATGGATCTTCTACAATATTGATGACCTGTGGAATATGGTCCTGATAACTTATATCCAATTGCATGCCATGTGGAACTCCCAAAATTTGACAAATTTCTTGTGGAAAGAGTTGCCAAATTTGGGATTATCTTGAAGTGTTTGCCTTTTGTTATTCACACTACCCAAAGTAGTATGCTTGTAGCCTGAGCTTTGTATCTGTGGTGTGCAAGATCCTTAATCTGGTTAAGTGGTTAGTACTTTGGAATTAGTTTTCTGCCTCTTGGTTTGCATATTGAAGGATCAAGTAGCAGGTGTGATGCGTTTGAAGAGGATGAATTTAGAAACACGACACCATGTTTGATGATTGCAATTGTGCAAGAGCTGTAATTGTGCATTAACTAGATTAATATCTTTCCTCTAGGTGGCTTGTTACATGATTGGAGGACAAGCTCTTCGTTTGTCTGGAAATGTTAATTGGGTAGTGTGTGTCCCAGTGGGTTCTGTAGTTTCTTCTGCTGGGTCTTTCCTTTGATTTTGGTTTTCCTTATCAAGTTGTTTTGATCACTTTTGATTCTTTGATGGCTATAGTCATTGGGAGGCTGCATTTCTTCAATTTGCACTACTACTTTTGACCAGTCTCGAGGCATGTGATTTATCTTATGAGCGCTTTTTTTGTTTGGTCCACTGTTGATGCTTCATCTCTCATCATTTCTAGGATCTCTTACCTGCTAAATTTCCTCGGTTAAACTACTGATTGATTGACACCATGATATTCAATTTAATATCCCATTGAAAAAGGACTATAAAGCGAGTGGAGTCTGCGGAAAATGCACTTTTATAATGTTAAAGTTGATATTTTTAGGTCAAATTTTCCCTTAATTATTTTAAATAATTTAATTGATTAAAATTATAAACATATATATTTCAAATGTAGTTCATTCAAAGTTTTTATACTATATATTCTCAAAATTCTATTCATAATAAATAAATAAATAAAAGATCAGAATTGGATTTTTTTTAAGATTAAAAGAATTTATTAAAGATATAAAAAAATGTTTTAAGATCGGACTGGCCGCTTGGGGTGTAGCTCATGTGGTAGAGCGCTCGCTTCGCATGCGAGAGGCACGGGGTTCGATTCTCCGCACCTCCATTAAACCTTTTTTAAAAAAAATACTGTAGCTTTTTAGATCAATAGATGAAAAAATTAAAAATACCATGAGAAGTAAATGGGGGTGTAGCTCATATGGTAGAGCGCTCGCTTCGCATGCGAGAGGCACGGGGTTCGATTCCCCGCACCTCCAGTTTTTAAACGCGAACACCAAACATTCACAGTGCAAACAAAACGATCCTTTAATTTTCCCATCCAATTTGTCCTCTGAACCTCTCGTTCCTCATCTTCTTTTTTGGTCCAAAGTGACACCCCAAAAAATAGAAAGAAAAAAAAAAAAGTTTAAACGGAAATCTAGTGCATACACTCAAATTCCAGTTCTAATCAGAGGCTAAAAATGAGTCTGAGCTTAGCTTCTTCACCATGGCTGTCTCGCTTTTCCCCTCCGAACACTAAATTTCCCGACTATTATTCTCCAAACAACTTCACTCTCTTTTCCCTCCTTTTACGCTCTAATCCCCTTTCTTCTCTCAAAACCAACGGCCCTTTCAAACTGAAAGCTTCCTTAAACGAAACCCAATCAAACGGTGTCGTTCAGGAGGAGGAAACCTTCGGTTTAGACGAGGCGCTACTGAGCAGAGTCTCGGCTACTAAAGATGCTGACGAAGCACTCGAAATGATCGCTCAAAGTCAGAGCGAAAGCGGTGAACAACTAAGCGGAGGTGTCGTAAGTGTTTCTGATTGTCGTTTGATAATAAACGCCGCGCTTGATCGTAACAATGCTGACTTGGCCTTGTCTGTTTTCTACGCCATGCGTTCCAGTTTCGACACAGGTTTTCTTTTTTCTTCCCCTTTACTGGTTGACTTTAAAACATGAAAAAATAGTCTTTGTATTGTAGTTATTCGATGTTTTTTTGGTAATAGGTGTGAGTGAGAATAGGCCATTGGTTGATAGATGGAAATGGTCAAGACCTGATGTTGGGATTTACACTACATTAGTTCTAGGCTTGGCTACATTGTTAAGGGTCTCTGATGCTCTTAAAATGATCGATGATATTTGCCGAGTTGGAGTTTCTCCTGGTGAGGAGGTGTGGACCAAGTTCTTTCTTTGAACTTCTTTAGCTATAGCAAAAAAAAAAAAAAAAAAAAAAAAAAGGTTTCTTTGGATCAGTCTGAATGAAAAAAATTTCTGGATCTTTTTGTTTCTCTTTTGAAAGGTTCCTTTTGGGAAAGTTGTAAGGTGTCCCATTTGTTCCATTGCTGTTGGTGTTGCACAACCACAACTTGGAATTCAGGTAAATAACACTGTAGCTTTTTGAAAGGTTCCTTAAGTTATGGAGGCTTGAGCTGAAATATGTGCATCTTTTACTCAAGATTTTTGCTTTCTATATTTATACGTTTCTGCAGATTGTATGTTGCGCCAAATGTCGCTACAAGTATGAGCTTGTTTCTGGCAACATAATTAGTGTTGACTCAGAAGAAATCAGGTTGGTTTGTTTCTGTATATTTTACTTTCTGGGGTGTTTGACTTTTCCCCAGGATCTAGTTCTGACCTGCCATGGCATTTAACTTATAGCTTGGTTTGTGTTCATATCTCGGTCATCAAAGTTTAGTGATGACTCTAATAAAAGAAAAATAGTGATCAAGTGTTTTTACTGAATAGTTGTGGCCTATGTGATTCAGACTCTTCATTTTTCTTTGAAGTACTAGTGGCCTATGCCATTGTGAATGCACTATGTTTATGAGTTGAATTAACTGACTATAAAGCAACAAATTTTATTTGCTCCATTTTGGTTTTAGTGTTGATAACACACTATATTCGTGTATGGTGTTGATGCCGGTATATTCACTTTTGCTAAGGAACTCCTCCTGCCGAACGCAGCATGGAGATTCCAGCATGGAAAAGGGGGCTAAAATCTCTGCAAATTCTGAAACAAAGAGTTCCTGCTGCTGTTCATTCTATTCTGGTATATATTCACTACCTTGTTTAGGCATTCGGTTTTTCTGATTTGACAATATGCTCTTTTGGATTCAAATCTTGGTTTTTGTATCATTCAGTGTGCTATTTGTTCATATTATTTATTTCATCAGTGATGACAACATCCTTTAATTAGTTCCACCTACATCCACATTGTAGGTACAAACTCCTTCTGGTGTGGCACGTACACACAGGTTTGCTACTGAAACAGTTGAGCTTCCTGCACAAGAAGGAGAAAGGGTAACCATTGCTTGTGCTGCTCCTTCAAATGTTTATAGAGAGTTCGGTCCCTTCAAGTTTAGTCCTAAGGCACCTAACTTTTACCCTGGGGAACCGATGTGCCTGACAAACCACAAAGATGGCAGGGAATCGCAATTACTAAGAGCCCCTGCAAAAGATGGAAACACTTCCATACTTAAGCCTCAGTTTGTCATTCCACTACTCACTGTTCTGGCTGCTGGAGATGCTGCCTCAGGGGTAATAGACCCAAGCTTACCACAATTGCTTTCAGTAGCTGCTGTAGGATCACTTGCTGTTGGAGCAACTTTAAATGCTGTCATTTTTCCACAATTAAATCTGGTAAGCTGCTATCTTGACTTTTTTTTTTTTTTGGTCAGCTATCTTGACTTGAGTTAGTTCTACCATTTGTCTGCAAAACCTTAAAACCCTGTTATCATTGAGGTCCCTACCCTTTTTCAAGGCTACATCATTTAAACTATGTTTCTCACAACATTGTTTCTACATCATTTAAACGTTTCTTGCTCATGGCAATCAAGATAATTTAATTCAGCTCTGAATCTGTTTCCACCATTTCTATGGAACCTGTTAAGGAAGAAAAAAGAAAAACAATTTTCTTGGACAGAATAAATGTATTCATTTAGTGATTGATGGTAACAGCTTCCTCAGAGATCAGTGGAAACAACTGCCATCAAACAGCAGCTGTTATCTCAATATGATGTATTGCAGTCTCGCATCAGGGACCTAAAAGAAGCTGCTGAAAAAGAGGTACTATCAGGGACCTAAGACTATCTGTTAATCGCCTAAATATAAGTTGAAAGAATGTATTTTTCCAAATATGTTAGATAAATCACACTTCTCAATCAATCTGTTAGTCAATGGTGTTTATCTAAGTCAGTTCATCCTAGGGTGGTTTGATATTTAAGTCAAGAAGCTTGTTCATTTCTTGGTGTAGGTTTGGATGCTGGCTCGCATGTGCCAATTGGAGAACAAAATTTTTGTTGTAGGAGAACCTTCATATCGGTGAAACTCTACACATTCTAATTACTGTGTTCTTAATTAATTTTATGCCTACTGGTCTCAAATTAAACATCTTTTCCATCAGCCATCATCGTGTTATCTGATGGCTCATAGGTACTTGACTTTCAGTACGGTGGAACAACGTTTATTTGTTATCTTTTTCAGTGCCCGAAGAAGTAGAATCAAAAGGGTGCGGGAAGGCTTGGAGAATTCGCTCAGGGGAAGGATTGAACTTATTGATAGTTTTGCAAGGGTAACTCTTTCTATTATCGAAACCTTAACAACTCTTCATTTATGTTTAGTTTTTATGACTGTATTATATTAATATATATGTGGTATTTTATACTCATCAGATATCGTCCATGATTGAAATCGAGGTGGAAATGGACTCGGATGTTCTAGCTGCTGAAGCAGCAAGCAATGCAGTGAGCACTAAATCTATATGTATCGTCTCTGCATTTAGCAAGCATATGTAGTAAGTAACAATTCTTTTTCTGTAGGAAACCATTGCTGAGCAGATACAACAAATCATGGAGCTTGAGAATCTTGAAGAGGCATGCTCCTATCTCTCAAAGCAATTTTCCTTTTATGTTCTTCAGCATGTCATTTGACTTTCAATTGATATCTTCTGACATGTATGTTTATACAGAAATGGAAACTCCAAGCCGAAGCAAATGACGAGGCAGAAAGACTACTTAGTTCCCAATCTATACCTACTGAACAGATTTAGATATCCAACCAGTAAATATTTGATTCAAGCAACACTCATTTTACATTGTTAAGCACCAAACCTGTGGATCGTTGTATGCTTTCTCCCTAGGACATTATTTTTTTGATTAGATCAGACCAAAAGCCGAGGAATCAACACCAGGAACTGGATGTCAGACACCGATCCAAATACCCTTAGAAACATTTCAATCAAATAATTGATGAGATGTGGGAAGATGGTGGCAACAAAACATCAATATTCCTGGTCCTATATCCAAGAGCTATTCCAACAACTTGCTGGGTAAACTTGGTTCAAGCCTTACTCTTTATATGTTAAATTCCATTTTTCTCTTGTCTTAGATGAACTCATGGAATTCATTTTGGATCTTGTAAATTTTGCAGCAAATTGTATGTAATAATGGAAACAGATAAAGTAATGGTGAAAGCCTGTGTTATGCTTGTCGTTTCCTTTATATTTATAGAAATTCCAGGTCCAATGGCTTTATTGGGTTTGTAAATGGAAAAAGGGTTTCCTAACTGTCCGTAAATTTTCGTTTTAGGTTTGATTCTTTTACTATTCGTATTCTGATTCTCTCTTAAAAATAGTTTTCATTTGCGATTAAGGTAAATGATGCTATTCGAAAAGTTTAGTTTTAATTTGATAATTATTGGCTAGGTTTGAGTTATTGGGTGAGTTAAAATTCGAGTTCAATAATATTCGGCTTGAACGGCTCATGAGTTTTATCGAGTTATTTTTTTTATTTTAATATTTTATATTATTAAATTATGTTATTGTCTATATTATTAATGCTAAATTTAATTATCAAATTAAATCCGAGGGTTAATACGTATAACCTTAATTGAGCTTGAACTTAAATAGTTTAATTATATTTTGTATCGGTTTAAACTTCAAAATAGATGTTCAATTGAGCTTGAACCAAATATAAAACTTTAAATTTTAGATTGAGCTTATTAATATTTAAACTCGATTTAGTCTGATTACACCCTATTATTGTTACCGTACTATGTAAAATTCCTAAAAAAGCGAATCCTCGAAAATTCCTATTTTAAAAGGTTTATAGAATATGATTATGGAATTAATTTTTTTTAAAAAAACTAGTCTAGAATATGAATTATATAACTCTCTTCTTTGTTTTACAATTTGTTTAATTTTCTTTTTTTTTTTGGTATTAAAATGTTAAAATTCCATTTGTTAGGTTCTGTTTGTTTGGATGGATAATATTGAAATGCAAACCTCCACTAGCTATATAATTTATTTAATCAGGAAAATGAATTGATTAATAATCCAAATGCTGCCATTTGTGATTATGGATTAAAATTTAAAAACTTAAAAAATGCATTTTTGGACTTTAGAGGGTCTGTCCATCAGCCTATTGACAAATATGAAAAACTAGAGGGAAAAACCAAACCTCGGGAACTCAGTGAGTATTTTGAAAAGCCAAACGCGTCTTTATTTTATAAGTGGCAAACTAACATTTAGTCCTTAAATTCGATAGTATTTTTCAATCTTTGATCTTTTTTATTCACGTTAGTCTTGAAACTCAATATTTTTTTTTCAATTTAATCTCTGAATTTGAATTCCGTTCTGGAGTAATTATATGCAACTTTGTGTCACATCATCGCTTGAAAATTTCAAAAAATTCTATATAAAATCTAGAAAAAGAAAAAATATATAATTTATATAAAAAATTCAGGTGATAACATGGTGCATTCTCAAAATACCACGTCATCGTTCCTAAACAAAACCCAAGTTCAGGACCAAATTGAAAAAATCTGCCAAGCTCCGAAACTAAATGTGGACCAGAAAAAAGTTTAGGGACCAAAATATTAAAAACTGTTAAGTTTAGGGACTAAAGGTTATTTTATCCCTATTTATAAACTATCCGTTTAAAATTTCAACCACGAACTACTTCGTAAATCGTAGTTAACAAGTTTCCCCCGGCTTGCTGACTATCTTTGTCGTATTGACTCTCACCTTTTTCACTTTTAAACTTTAAAAAGCCAAGCCAAGCCGCGCGAGCTCGCCATTCTCCTTCCATTACAAAACTTACTTAAGAAGTCTCTCTTCCCCTAACGGTTGATCAGAATCCGACGCCGTATTTAGTCTCCGGCATCGATTTTCCCTTGCCAAAGAAATGGAGAATTTGATTTCTCTTGTGAACAAGATTCAAAGAGCTTGCACGGCACTCGGTGACCATGGAGAAGCAAGCGCATTGCCTACTCTTTGGGACTCTTTGCCAGCAATCGCCGTAGTCGGCGGTCAGGTGAACAACACTCGATATTTTCCTTCTTTTTTCAATTGTAGTCAACTTTATTTTCTGAGTGATGAAATTTGAATTTCAAACAGAGTTCAGGAAAGTCTTCGGTGCTGGAAAGCATTGTAGGCAAGGATTTCTTACCGCGTGGATCCGGTAAATGAATAAATAAATTGCCGAATCTATCCGTCCTCGTTAAGAACTTGAGAAGTGATTTTTTTTCTTCTTTTTTTTTTTTTTGGTTGGATTAAAAATAAATGCAGGAATTGTTACTCGGAGACCTTTGGTGTTACAGCTACATAAGAGTGACGAAGGAAGTAGAGAATACGCTGAGTTTCTTCACCTTCAAAGAAAAAGATTCACCGATTTTTGTAATCTTTTTTTATTCCTCTTGGCTTTCTTTTTGCACACGTTTACTAGCAGCTAAGCTAGAATTTGAATTTTTATCGTTTAATTTGTGTTATAGCCGCTGTTAGGAAGGAGATTCAAGATGAGACGGATAGAGAAACAGGTCAAACGAAACAAATCTCCAGTGTTCCAATTCATCTTAGTATATATTCCCCCAACGGTATGTTCTGTTCGTTAAAACGTATTCTTATGTTTTAGGCTATTTGATTGCTTGAAAATTTAATTTTTTTTTTTTTTAATTTGCTGCAGTTGTCAATTTGACTCTGGTTGACCTTCCTGGTCTTACGAAGGTAGCAGTAGGTAAGTTGCAGAAAAGCCTGGTTAATTAATTTTAAGAAATTTTCTTGCCTTATAATGCTTAAATCGTTGTAGCCTTCTGTTATTGATTGACTGATATATGTATGTATGTATATACAAAATTTTCACAGGACCTAAGATTTGTAATCTTCGAATTTGCTTTTTTCTTTGCCGTGGAAATTTCAATTATAATAACTATAGCATTTTACCACTATAGCATTTTTAACCCTCCTATCTTTTTTTTTTCTTCCCTCTCTTTTCGTTGCAATATTAATTAGCAGAGTTTTTGTTTAATTTGTATAATATTTTGTGAAATTGATGGATTATATTGCTAAATGCAGAGGGTCAGCCAGACACCATTGTGCAAGAAATTGAGAATATGGTTCGCTCATATATTGAGAAGGTAAAATGAACCTGCTCTTTTTTGTGCTAGTCCGGTGCTCCAGTTTTAGGAAATTTTACTTAAACATGATTTACAATGATGTTATGGCCGATTATTTTTTATGATCTACAAGGACCCAAATGTTTTGCATGAGTTTTACATTTACTGTAAATTGTTTTCTTCCCCTTTTTCCCACAATAACTTTGCTGTAATTTGTGGTTTATACAAGAATGAGAGCTAAGTACTGTTGCACTATTTTTGTTTGGTGAACTTTTTATGCAGCCCAACTGTATAATCTTAGCTATTTCACCTGCTAATCAAGATCTTGCTACGTCGGATGCAATAAAAATCTCACGTGAAGTGGACCCTGCAGGTAAACTTTTGCAATACCAGTTCATTCTATATTATTTTTGCTTGTCATTCACCTCAAAATTTTTATCCTAATTATAGTTGTGATATTATGTCCAGTTATGGGTCATACTCATTATAATTGGTATAAACCTTTCAGGTGAGAGGACAATTGGTGTCTTGACAAAGATTGATCTGATGGACAAGGGTACTGATGCAGTTGATGTAAGTTGATTTATGCATTATTTACTGTCATGCAAAACATTTTAAAGTCTTCAGCAGAGGGTGCCATGCGCATTATCAATGTTCTGAGGCACATTTTTATTGACTTAGATATTGGAAGGAAAATCTTATCGGCTGAAATTCCCTTGGATTGGTGTTGTGAACCGCTCACAAGCAGATATTAACAAGAATGTTGACATGATTGCTGCTAGGCGTAGAGAGCGCGAGTATTTTGCTAGTACACCAGAGTATAAGCACCTTGCTCAGAGAATGGGTTCTGATTATCTTGCTAAGGTGCTCTCAAAGGTATAATATACTAGTCACATTTGTGAATGCCTTTGTTTTTGTGAAAACTTTTGGATCCTTAATCTTCTTTTGCAAGGGACATCACGGTACTGGATTCAGTTCTACTTTTTATTCAGTTGTTTTAACCTAGTTGTACTGGTTAATGTCTCAGCATTTGGAAACTGTAATTAAGTCCAGAATCCCAGGCATTCGGTCCCTTATTAATAAAACAGTTGCTGAACTTGAAACTGAACTGAGCCGCCTTGGAAAACCTATTGCAGCCGATGCGGGTGTAAGTGTTCTCTTCCTTCTCACTCTCTTTGTATCTGTGTGTGGACTGTGGCGTTTGGTTTCCTTGAGCTTCCACTTTCAGTTGATTCTCAGTTGTAAGTTCTTCGCAAATAGCTGATAGTTTAGTTACTTTTACAGGGGAAGTTGTACACAATCATGGAGATCTGCCGTCTTTTTGATCAGAACTACAGAGAACATCTGGATGGAGTGTATGTATATAAACATGTTTTGTTCTTTCCGTCTTTAAGTCACCTATCTCCAGCTTCATTCATTTTTTCCCTCTGTTCTTGTAGATTTTCAGTTTTGATTTCCATTGTTGTTTACAGGCGTTCTGGTGGTGATAAGGTTTACAATGTTTTCGACAACCAACTTCCCGCTGCGTTACAAAGGTTGCAATTTGACAAACAACTGTCGATGGAGAATATTAGGAAGCTCATTACTGAAGCTGATGGATATCAACCTCATCTAATAGCTCCTGAACAAGGATATCGTCGTTTGATTGAATCTATTTTAGTTACTATCAGAGGTCCAGCTGAGGCCTCTGTTGATGCGGTATGAAATTAAATTTGAGATTTTCAGAATTGTTCAACTACAGCCTATTTTTACATTTTTCAATTTGGATTGATTTTGTCTTTTTACAATTTTCAGATTCATTCCATTCTGAAGGATTTGGTTCACAAAGCTATGAATGAGACTCCAGTATGTTCCTTGTCTTTGCTTATCTTATAAATGTATCAAAGAAATTATCCCTGTTAGAAAACTATTGTCAGACCATTTCTTCATGCTGGTCGTGGTGTATAAGCATCAATATGGTTTGGTTTTTCAGGAGTTAAAGCAGTATCCTGCTCTAAGAACAGAGGTCGGAAACGCTGCAATGGAATCTCTTGAGAGAATGAGGGAACAAAGCAAAAAAGCAACACTTCAACTGGTCGATATGGAATGTTGTTACCTTACGGTCGATTTCTTTCGAAAGCTACCTCAAGAGGCGGATAAAGGTGGCAACCCTTCGCAATCAATATTTGACAGATACAATGAAGCATACCTTAGGAGAATTGGTAGGACAGATCTTTAATTGTTTGAAATTTCAATGTATGTTATGGGTGCTGATCATGGGTCTCTATGACAATGTATGTGCAGGAACAACGGTTCTGTCTTATGTTAATGCGGTCTGCGCTGGGTTGCGCCACTCGATTCCCAAGTCTATTGTTTATTGTCAAGTCCGTGAAGCTAAAAGAAGCTTGCTTGACTTTTACTACACTGAATTGGGTAAACTAGAGGTGGGAAATGGTACACTCTTATCATCATTAGTATTTAGTTACTAATTTGGTATAACAGATAAACAGTCGGAATTGATATCTGGGAATCTTCTGTTATTTTCCATAGCAAAACCGGTTATCGGCATTGTTGAATGAAGATTCGGCAATCATGGAGCGACGTAGCGCTCTAGCCAAGAGGCTAGAACTATATAGGAGCGCTCAAGCAGAAATTGACACAGTGGCTTGGGCCAAGTAGAATGGTGAAACCATCATTGTTTCATTTATGAGCAGAGAGAGTGTCACACATGGTATTTACTGGGAGAAGGTTTGGTTTGCTTCGTTGTATTTTTAAGGCAATATCTCAGCAAGCAACGTAAGTTGTGCGATGTTCATGGTACAATTTTTATAAATTTTATTATATAAAAAATTATTTGCCCCATTATTTGTTTTTCTTTAATTTGCTAATAGTATCCAAATGCCTAAAATTATCCCTAATACATTATTAAAAGTTTGAAGACCAATTTAGAATGAGGGGCATAGTTTGGGATGTCTGGTTCAATTAACTCAACATTTAATTATATCCTTTTAAAATATGAGGACCAATTTAGAATTTAAACCCATAATTTGAAGACATTGATGCAATTAACCCTTATTAAAGCCGAAATTTCAGTTAAAACTTAAAAGCCCGTCTAAAGATCACCGATCGTAATCGCAAGTTTACATTTCATCGTTCCTGGGCTGATACGGCGTCGGGGAAAAAAACCGAAAACGAAGGAATATTGCACGGGATCCGTTGCCATCTTCCCACATCAGGACTCGAAATAAAACAGACAAGTCGCACAACGTTAAAACTTCGGTTGGATGACAGACATATTTTTCTCGTTACGTTTATGCCTGTCTCTCGCCAAGCAAGCTTCAAATTTACTACAAAATTCCTTTCAATAATATAAAACGAAGCACACAGATCTGCTCATTTTAATTCCACCCCCAAAAGAAAAAGGTAAAAAATTTTCCTCCAATTTTCCATCTTTTCTTTTTATTTTCCTTCTTAGGTTTATTCTTGATGAAGCTTTTCGTGATATTTGATTGTTTTAGCTATTTAGCTTTGATGGGTTTACCTTATTTAACTGTCAAGGGTAACCTGAAGAAAGATGCACTGAGTTATGGTGGTTTTATGCTTTGCTTTTGGATTAGTTGATTCTTAATTATGATGAGGTGGCCTTTTGTATTTATATTCCATGGTATGTTTCATAGTCTGTAGGGATGTTGATGGATCTGTGTAAATTTGTATGGTGAGAGTAGAAATTAGATACAAGTTTTCAATATAGATTATACCTTATATGGGGCTGATTGAATAAATATAGAAACAAATTTATGGTTTTTGTGAAAATTTTTTATTACTTTTTCTGTTCTGATTTGCCTGGAAATATTTGTGATTTGGCAACAACTACAGCCATTTCACCAGGATACAAACTTTAAAAGACAATAATTAAATGCTACTTAAATATTTAATTTCCAAGGTGCCCAGGATATGAATTTTGCAATTCTCAGAAGTTTTTTGGCTGCTTTTGCATGAACTGTATCTGAAAATTTTTGGTTTATGTACCGATACTTGACTCTGCCCTGATCGAAGTCTGGTAAATTGTTCTGAATTGGTATAATACCATTCATGTCTAATAATTAGTTGGTTGGCAGCTGTGTGGTCACTGGTTTCACTTGTGCATACAGTTTAGCATTTCTGAATATCAAAAAGAAAGAACAAGAACTGCAAATTCTGTGATGAGCTTTGAGAGGGAAGATTTTGGTCTTTTAGGGCCCTTACACCTAAATAGTATAGACTGGTAAGATCTTACCCTCATTAAACAGAAGAATTGAAGATGTTTAAGGTCTAAGAACTTGAGGATCTTCGAATCAATTTGAATCTCAGCAGGTGGATCATGGATGATGTCTTATGTGCTGAAATATTGTTGTATGTTACTTGTATGCAGGGCAAATTCAAATCATCGAAGGTCTATAGCAGCTAGTTTGGTTCAGGGCACCTATATTTTGGAACGAGATCGCCAAGAAAAACGTCAAGGCTCTCAAGCACTAGCTCCTCCATGGTGGGAATTCTTCCATTTTAAGTTGATTCGTCAGCTTGTTGATGATGCTGATTCGTGCGTCTTTGGTGCCATTTATGAGTATGCACCACCTTCATCTCATTGTAATGACTCAATTGATCAGAGCCCCCGCTATGTGATTGCCTTTCGAGGTACCATAAATAAACCGGACTCCTTCTCAAGAGACTTTTCGTTGGATATCCACATCATAGGAAATGGACTTTTCCAAACTTCTCGCTTCAAGATTGCCATGAAAGCTGTTCGAAACATGGTTGCTATGGTCGGTGATTCAAATGTCTGGCTAGCCGGCCATTCCCTCGGGGCAGCAATGGCAATGCTGGCAGGAAAGACTATCGCTAAAACAGGCAACTTTTTGGAAGCTTTCCTCTTCAATCCTCCATTTTTATCTGCCCCAATTGAGAGAATCAATTATGGGAATGTGAAACATGGACTTCGGTTCGCAAGCAGTGTCATCACAGCAGGACTTGTTCTTGCCACAAAGGGTAACAGTCAAACGAGTCAGTCTGAAGATCCATTCTTTATTTTGTCTGCATGGACCCCATGTCTGTTTGTAAACCCAACAGACCACTTATGCTCTGAATACATTGGTTATTTCGAGCATAGGAAAAAGATGGAAGAGATCGGGTATGGGGCCATCGAGAGGTTAGCAACCCAGAATTCATTAGGAGATCTATTTATGAGTGTCGTGAGGAGGAGTGCCGAAGCTGCAGAGCCACTGCATTTACTTCCTTCAGCATATTTGACAGTGAATCTTACTCCATCCCAAGATTTCAAGCAAGCCCATGGGATACAACAATGGTGGAGACCTGATCTGCACTTGAAGTGCAATCTTTACAAGTATAAATAGTTTGTCCCTGTCTAGCTTTTGCTTGTATATGTAATTATGTACCACTAGTCAATCCTTGTAGTGGTTCATGTTGCTGTGGGTTAGGGAAAACAGAGATATATGTATTGTTTTCCATGTGAGACTCTCAAACTAATAAATTCCAGTCCATTTTCTTGTCAGTAAATATAGAATATGGTTCCTTTTTGGATGGTAAAACAGATGCGAAGAATACCTTATTTTATATATATATATACACACATACATGCTGCTATCCTAAACAGGACAACTTGTCACAAGCTGAAGAATCAGTTGTCACTTCAAAGACATGCTATATTTCTAGATGGAATTCAACTCTAGTCTCTAGACAATTGCTAGATACACAGTGAGTATTTGTATAAAAGGAAAAGCTACTCTTCACAAATAACAGATACACAAAAGGGAAAAGCTACGTTCATAACTTAGGTATTCATTTTGAAGGATACATAGACTTTGTCTAAAAAATACTCTGCATCAAGCACATACTGTTTCCACACCTCAGAAGTTCATATCTTCTACTTTTTCTAAGCATGCTTTGCATTTGAGGTATGCTGATCAATCAATAAATCGGAAATCCTCTCGGCATATGGAATACCGCTTTGAGAACTCCTTGGACCTTCAGTACTAGACTGATTGTTAGAAACTTCTTCATTGAGGCTTTGACATTTATCAAATGGAAACCATGAGTCAGCCTGTAAAACAAGTAAATAGGAAAAGCTTTAGGAAAGGGTAAATCACAGAGTAGAAGAAAGTAATCTTCTGCAATTATTTGGCCCATTAAATTTAATCATAGGTAATCAAATATTTACCCCTAACTGGACGAATTTAACACACATAATTTTATTATAACCCTATTTACTTGCAATTCGAGAAACTTTCTCTATTGGCCCATAGTCACCCGCAGAGGCAGAATATAGAAAGAAAAAGAAAGAGAAAGGAGGAGAAAGAAGAAAAAAATAAAAGTATGAATTTTTTTTTTTAAATAATGGATCAATGGATGATGATATTGTTGTTTTATTGTGTTGATTATTTTGTTGTTATTATTATTATTATTGATTTTTATTTTTTTATTTGTTGTTGTTTGTTTGTTAGTTTAGTTTAGTTATTATTAGTTGTTAGATTAAGATTAGTAAAATGTTTAAATACTACTTTAGTTAGTAGTATCATTAAATAGTTGTTATTATTATAATTAGTTTAAAATGTTGAAATAATAATTTAGTTAGTAAGTTATTATTAGTATTAGTAAAAGTTAATAATTTAGTTAGTAATATTGTTAGTTATTATTATAATTAGTTAGTTAAAAGGTTAAAATAATAATTTTGGTAGTTAGTTAGTATATTGAAAGTTATTATTATGATTAGTAAAAGTTTAAATATTAATTATATTGTTAGTTGTTAGTTATTATTATAGTTAGTTAGTTAAAACCCTAAAATAATAATTTAGTATATTGTTAATTATTATTAGGATTACTAACAAGTTTAAATATTAATTATATTGTATTATAGTTAGTTTGTTAAAACCCTAAAATAATAATTTAGTATATTGTTAGTTAGCTAGTAAATTGTGTTTTAAGATTACTAAAAGTTACAATATTAATTATATTGTTAGTTATTATTATAGTTAGTTAGTTAAAACCTTAAAATAATAATTTTGTTAGTTAGATTGTAATAAAAGTTATTATGTTAGTTAAAAATCCTAATTATTATTTTAGTTAATATATTGGTAGTAAAAAACAATAGTTAGTTAAAACCTTAAATATTATTTTAGTTAGTATATTGTTAGTAAAAATTATTATTATTATTGTTAGATTAAATGTAATTATTATTATTTTAGTTTAATTAGGATTATTATTGTTAGTAAAATTATTATTATTGTTAGTATTACCTACTTTAGTTATTACTTTGATAGATATATATATATTAAAAAATAGTAAAATATTTTATACATTTGAAACATTATGTACTAAAATAATATAAAATAGTAATAGAGTTTGAAAATAAGAAAAATACGAACAAAGGGCTAAATAAGTGGTTTTATTAAATTTATATTAAAAAAACACTAAAATAGGTACATAATAAATTAAATTATGTTATATTTTTGTTGTATTAAATTATGTTATGTTTTTGTTATATTATTTTTATTGGCATGTTATTTTTTTGTAATTTAATATAAATTTAAATTTTTTATGTCTGTTAAAAATTAAATATCTGAGACGACAATGGCTCGATTGATTAGTACAGATCCACACATATCTGGCGCAGCTAATAATATGGTAATGTATTGTTATTTATTAATCGCGGGTTATATTAACAAAATAGGTATATAATAAATAATGTTATAATAATTTTTTTCTGATTTAACACTGTCAGGACTCGTACCGTGTATTAAGGGGCCGGGTGAATAGCTTAAGAAATCCCCCGGATGAACGATTGATGCCGTATATAGAGCAAGCTGGATTCGGGTCAGCAGCACTGATTCGGACGTTTGACTTGCGGTATGATTTAATATCTGCACTAGTCGAACGTTGGCGCCCGGAGACCCGCACTTTTCATTTCCCTTGTGGAGAGTGCACATTCACTCTAGAGGATGTTGCAGTGCAGCTTGGGCTCCCAATTGATGGGAGTCCCGTTATGGGCGTTAGTGCAATAGCTGACCCATTTACACTTTGTCAGAGCCTACTAGGGGACTCTTACGGCGATGATGAAGAAAATTTTTCGAGCTTGAAATTTACATGGCTAAGAGCGAGGTATGAACAATTATCAGCTGATGCCACTGAAGGCGAGTTGATGTGCATTGCTCGAATGTATATTATGCACATTATAGGGGGTATACTGATGCCCGATGCAAACAATAATAGGGTTCATATCATGTACCTACCCCTATTGGTTAATTTGAGCAATGCTCGCTCATATAGTTGGGGCTTCGCAGTTCTTAAGATGTTGTACCGTGAGCTTTGTCGGACGATAAAGCCAATGACCGTAGACATAGGCGGATGCCTTACGCTATTGCAGTCCTGAGCTCTGTATCGGATGCCATTTTGGCATCAGTTACCCATCAACCATAAGTATATCCGCTAGTAAACAGGTAATAAAATATAACTTGTTATTAATTGACAATTTCTTTATATTAATACTATTTGACTTGAAATTTATTTTTGTAGGTAGAGTATTTATCCGAATATCGAGAGGTCGTACACTGTCCCGATATACCGGCTTATGATTGAACAACATGTTGGGGAAGGGGTAAGCGATTCCAATATTGATTACGTGTTAGTTTGTATATCTTATACACCGTGTTAAATTTTAACAATGTTAATAATCATATAGTTTATATGGATGTCATATCGTAAGACCGAAAATTGCAGCCGTTATACTCGTTCACCTATATTCACTCGTATATGTGGTGCACAAACTCACCAATTGTCTGTTTCAATATAGTCAAGTGGTACCACGGGGATCGATTCCTGCATCAATTTGGTTGCGTCCAATATATCCCGAATCTGCCACGCTAGGTGGGAGTGGTTCATTGCATAAATAGGAGAGGGAAACAAGGCTTGAATTGGGGGGGTTAGGCATCGGAGATTTATTATGGTGTGGAATGATCGCATGTCCCAAATACGGCAGATGGATATAGTTTCCGATTTTCAACCTCCATTAGAATACATACAATAATACTTTAGTATGGGGAAGCTATATATACTCGGAGGCAGTCGACTGTAATCCCCCCACACATGCAGCGACATGGGGCATACGAGCCAGTGTCCGATATAGAGGCCGAGACAGCTGCAGATCCTGATCCCGAGCTGGAGCCCCAGCAATCACATTCACATTCGGATGCACATTCTTATCATCAAGATGTGCCGGGCAATGACTACTTTCCAGGCTCGTGAGGAGGTGGATACCAGTACGGGTTTGATATATTTGGATCGTACACACCGCAGTACAGCACTCCCGGCTCGTATCCACTGCAGGACATCAGGCCTCCTGGGTCGTATCCACTGCATCAAGGCACTCCTTCTGGCTCAAGTTCATCTATGCCCTTCGAGCCACATGATTTTTTGGCCATGTTTAGCACACCCCCACTTGGACCCCCACCGGAGCCTGAAGAGGATGTTGGTCGTCGTGGGCACCCACGACGTGAACGTCGACCACCACAGAAGTATACACCTAAGACCACACCATCGAACCATCAATTTTAGGTGTTTCTTGCGGTTTTGATTTTCCTCTATTTTGTATTTGTAAATATTATAATGTTTATACTTTATTTGTATAAAATTAACTTGATTATTTGGAGTTTTAAAATTTCGTAACAATATTTGACCATGCGATAGAATCTTTAAGTTTAATTTTTGGTCATGTATATATATATATAGCCATGCGAAAATGGCTTAATCATTTTGTTTAGATTCGGTTATATGAGTTCATGTTTAAGTTTTTAATGTGTTTGGTTTTATCATTTCAACCATGGCTTATTTATATGCGGTATATGGTTGCTATGATTAGTTAATATTGCGGTAAAGGTTTTGATATATATATATATAATATGTATGGTATGTTTGGATTTGGTATTTAAGTGAGTTCGGTTAGGTCTTATAAAATAAACTATGTTTATAAAGGTTAGAAGATATTTATATGTTCGAATGTGTATGAAATCCATACAAATCCATACATGTAATTTATTTTGCATTTCAGTCCCTAAATTTATTTATTTTTTGTAATTAAGCCCTAATTAATCAAAATCACCAAAAATCTGAATACAAAATATGTTAATTTGAATAAGCTCAATTCCCACTCACTCGTGACGATTGTCCAACATGATAGTTTCGCTGCGGGCATTTACTTCGATTATGACCACCTAACCTGCATATTCCACAGCGTCTATCGTCGGATTTCTCCCTAATGTCCATTTCATTACGGATTCTAGATGACTGCGGACGACTCTCGGATTCCTTTGTAGCGCTCTGTCTGGGACAAGCTCGAAAGTCGTCCAAGGTACCTCTCATGTAAACAGGTCAGGCAAGACAGGGAACTCATTTTCCCAAACATGCAACGTACGCTCGAGCGTGTACACATCATCAAAAAATTGTTCAACATTAAGGTTCGCTTTAGCACACGCTGCCACGACATGTGCAAACGGATAATGAAGTGTTTGGAACCTCTTGCATTCACACTATCTGTTCTAAAGATCGACTCCATAAGACCTAGGTGGCAAACCGGTCGACGACCGATGGACTCCATAACTCGAAAAGTTTCCAGGCATCGTGAATATATTTCTACAGTTATCGACCTCGCAATTTGACGGTTTGCAATCAATGCATCCCTGACATCTTCCACAAACACGTATCCGGATCCATCTGGTTAACTTGTTGTTCACCCATTCTTGGCATCAAGGTTGCCATCCTGTAAAATGTAGCCGAGAAGACAGATGAAATTGGAAGATGTCGTGTTTTCAACAACACAGCGTTAACCCCCTCCACCAAGTTTGAGGTCATTTGACCATAACGAAAGCCCTCGTTAAAACTTTGAGCCCATTGCCATGACTCCATTGTACCCAACCACTCTCGAAAAGATTTGTTCGTTTGACCTTTCATGTCACTCTTAAGTCGAGTCATTCTTTGCCGAAAAATATGTGGCTCTAACTCATACGCTGTATATGTTTTTATAAAAGATAAGTTACGGTAACTAGATAACATAAAAACATTAAACTTATATTGAAAATTTAAGGTTATCCTTTACCCATTTTCACCACTTGTCTCTTCCACTCTGCATTCTTATACTCTCGAAGGAAGTTAGCCGCAATGTGATGGATGCAGTAAACGGATCTTCATGGCACACCGGAATGCCTAATTGCGGTAATTAATCCTTTCCCTCTATCGGAGATGATGCAAATATTATTGTTGCTAATAACATACCTCCGCAGGTTGGTAAGAAAGAATTTTCAGAATTCCATATTCTCCTTATCTACTATGGCAAATGCTATTGGTAGCATGTTCTTATTGCCGTCTTGAGCAACTGCAATAAGCAAGATCTGTGTATATTTTCTATATAGTCATATCTTATCCACTTGCACAAATGGCTTGCAGTGTGGAAATGCCCGCACACATGGATCAAACGTTTAGAATATCAGATGAAAAATTCTTTTCCCCGGCTATAATTGGTCATTTGGGTCATAATAAAGTCGTGTCTGTAACTCAATCATAGTTCCTGGTACGAACTCCCGCATAGCAGTTATCCATCCCTGTAGCTCGTTATACGACGAATCGTTATCTCCATACAGTTGCTCCATTGCCATCTGTTTAGCTATCCACGCTTTTTGATATGATACTCGATATTAAAATCGTGCTTGTGTCGGCATGTCCTTCACCATTGGAATGATACACGTACAGATAGTTTTGGAATCAAGTTTTTTATGATATTCTGTCATACGTGTCGATCTACATGTATGAGGTCCAACCAATTTTTGTATCTCCCACATCTGCAAATTTTGAACGAATACAGTTCGTACCCGCCAATTGCAACCTTCTGCTGCCTTCCAACACTCCCCAATATAAACCGTCGGTTTAGACACTGCGACTTTATAATCCGCTGATATATCCATGCTATACCGTTTAATAGCAGATATGCACTCTTCTTTATTTTCGAATCTCTGGCCTACGAATAATTCATGCTCGAAATTTACGGCCAACCGGTGAGCAAGATATATTTCAAGGTACTCAAGAACTTAGCTACACGTGCTGCGTCGGGGTTTATGAGCGACATGTGTGGCCCAGGATTATTGTTTATCATAATACATCGCATCTGGTTCCCGACCGAAGACGCGCTAATGTTTTCATCGTCATTCATGTCTTCATCGTCAATATCATCAGGTATATCGTCCATATCGGGATCACTGTCATTATCGACATCTTCCTCACAATGATCACTACTATCGTGTCCATCATCACCAACCATATCAATATCGGTGTAATATTAAGATCGATATCGATCCCATGTATAGTCGATTCGGTATCAACATACGATATTGGAGGCACCATGCACAGTTCTTGAGTTCCTGTTCTTCACCATATGCATTGATGTCTTCATTTGGCTCAATACCGGCTAACTCAGCGAATAAGTGAATCGGTGCATTTTTGTTACTCCCATTCCCACAGTAAAGAGCGATCATTGTCTCCACATCTTCGTCGTCTACAAGTTTCATTTCTGTGAATTTGATCGGATCTGCCGAAATTGAAAACTTGTAGAAAATTCTCGAAATCGTTCTCTCACAACGTCTAACAATTTTTGCATTTATCCTTCCCTTCATATCATCCAACGAGACATTTCTATTAAATCTCATTACTATTTGTTGCCAACATTCAAATATGCATCCAACGGTTGTTGTCAAGATGATTCCATCGAAATAAACACATAGGAAAAATTGATCATACATCTTCAATATTCAATCTATTAAAAAATAAACTAAATTGCTCAAAAAATTTCGATCAGTATATACTATTCTTAAATAAAAAAAATTAATGTTTCAATATGCTATTTTTTTCATTCTTAAGCTCACACTATTACAATTATCATTTTGTACATGAACAACATTTATCTTTACATCTAACCACTTAAAGTCAGTTCTACATTTTATTCCATCTCCGAGCTTGTATCTTCCTCTACGAAATACTGTACAATCCAATTTAGAAATTCTTGATTCACTTCATATTCATCTTCTACAATCCAATTTGAAAATTTCTCGGGATCTTCTTCCTCTTCAATCTTTATAACATGTATTGAATTTAGAAATTCTCTTGGTAATTTCCTAACATCTAGTTTATCCATCCATGGTACGTCAAACACACTTTGCTTCCTAGTCAACTTCCGTGAGCCTATACGTTGCCGCACTGTTTTCCTAGCTCCATAAGAGATTATAAACTTTACAAAGCGTATAACTAGATTCCAATAGGTTTATGGTACCAATGTATTCCAAAGTTCGTCTAAAATTATTTGATGGTCCCGTTCTATTTAATGTCCCTCTAAGGGTTAAGTATTGCACTTTATTCTTCCTAATTATTTCATGACCATTCCACAACAATTCTTGCATCTTTTTATTTACGGTAATAAGGTATTAAACAATATCTTCTTCTGGTTTCATTCTGTAATCTTGCACTTCTCTAGTCATCTTATCAACTTTCTCCCTTTGTGCTGAAGTTATTATCTCATCAGGAAATATCTAATATGTTGCCATTTCTAACAATATCTACATCAGAAATATTTTTAATTTTTATCACTAATTAACAATTACTTTATGATAGTTTTACTAATATAAAACTTTCAAATATATTAAAATTTAAAACATAACGTCCACAATAAAAATTAATTAATATAAACACAAAACTCACTAACAAATCAAAACTAAATAATAACAAAAATAATTTTTAGGGTTTCTTACTAACAATATTTACAAATAATAACTAAAATATTAATATACTAACAATATATTATTTGAGGGTTTTAATTAACATAACATATTAATATACTAACAACAATATACTAACTAACATATTAACTAAAATATTAATATACTAACATATAATAATTATACTTATATATATTATTTTAGGATTTTTAACTAACATATTAACATACTAACAACAATATACTAACTATGTTACATATTAAATAAAATATTAATATACTAACATATTATTAATATACTAACAATATATTATTTTAGGGTTTTTAGGGTTTTTAACTAACATATTAGTCTACTAACAATATACTAACTACCATATTAACTAAAATATTAATAGTACTAATATTTTTTTTGAATAAAATTGGGCTGATTTTGTATTAAATTAGGCTCACGCAAAACAACAAACATAAAGCTATAGACGAAAAGACAAAACAGAAAATAAAGCTGGCAACAACGACCACTTAAATGTGCTTTGGAAAATAAAATAAAAGATAAAAAAAAAAAGCATGGGCCCCATCCTTTCATCTTCAACCAGACGATTCGTCAGCCAAAATCCTTCTTCAACAGAGGAGAAAAACCAAAAAGAATGAAGACCAGTATCTGCTTTGCACAACGCTAACCTGCGTCTGGAGATTCGATGAACCTTCTCCTTAGAGCAAAGCATCTCAAGAAACCCATTTATCTTCCAGATTCCTTACCCGTGACTCCTTCATCGCGAGCACCAGCACCAATTCTGGAAGTTTGTCATCCTAACCCCCAGAGAACCTGCTTCTTCGCCCTTCTAATGCCAAAGTATGGGCCACCCCATTAGCCGAACGGGGTACATAGAGGTAAGAGATTTCTTCAAAATACAAACCCAAATGGTTGATGTGCTGGGTAATCGATTTAAGGATCAATTTATCATGATTCCTTCTCTTTATACATTTTATGACAGTCAAAGCATCGCCTTCTACAACCTGCTTTCGAAAGCCCCATTACTTTCGCAAAAAGGATCCGCTGTATAATCAAAAAGATAAATCTCTGCTCCTAAGATGCCTCCTATATCATCTCTAGCAATAATTGCAGTTGTAGCTACTTTCTCCTTGTTTTGAAATGAAACATCAAAGTTGATTTTAATAAAACTTACCTCCGAAGGCCGCCATAATTCTTCCAGAATAGGTCTGACTTGTGGCTGTAAAATCTTACGAGATAGCTCAATTTCTGTCATATAACCTCTAAAAAAACTTAGAATCTCTTGTATCTGAAACTTAGCTCCCTCATGAATTAACTTATTTCTTCTGTACCAAAGGCTCCATGTAGAGATATCAATAATGTTTCTTTGGTGTTCTTCAGCTTCAATAAACATCTGAATAAAGTGCTTTTGGGGCCCAAGGGAGTCTTCAAAGTCTGGAATGGGGATCTGAAAGTGCGCCCACACACCTCGCAACAAGCTACAATGCCACATCAAGTGGCTGGAGTCTTCAATGGTTTCCTTACACAAAGGGCAAATAGAATCCACTGCTAGTTTTCTTTTGGCCAGATTACTGTAATGGGGAAGCATATTGTTAACTAGCCCCAGATATGAATTTTTATTTTGTTAGGAATGTGTAGCAACCAAAGAATTTTGTAAAAGGCTTTAAACCCATCCTCCAACGAGTTGTGAATGTTGTAATACCCTAGGATAGTAGATAGAACTCGATACTCGCTTTTAACAGTGTACTCTCCGGAACCCTCATATTTTCAAACTAGAGTATCTTCTTTGTTATCTCCCAAAATCGGAATAGCAAGAATTCTGGAAATCGTGTCTTCATCGACACGTTCTTCAATCAGTTCCCTGTTCCAGGTAGAATTGCTTTCATCCATTAGTTGATTGACTATTGTCCACCTAGGATTTATATCATGACCTGATATTTTGTTTTGTTCTTTCCCATGAAGCCAAGGATCGTTCTAGATGTTTACAAGTTTTTCGGAGCCCACACGCCACACCAAGCCATCTGTGATCAACTCTCTAGCATTGCAAATGCTACGTCAGGTAAAAGATGGGTAAAATCTAACTTTAGCATTTAAAACGTCAGTAAACGGAAAATACTGGCTTTTAAAACTCGAGCTAAAAAACATCGTGGTTGGACTAGAATGCGCCACATCTGTTTAGCTAATAGCGCCTTGTTGAACTAATAACACTTTAGAACGACATGTTTTTATGTTCTAATTATATATTAATTTCGAATGTGACTCTACTAATTTGGGTTATTTATGGACTTTTATCTCATAGGGACTAAATTGGAGACCAATGCAAAATTGAGGGCTAAAATCGTGAAATTAAAGATAAAAATGGACCGATGTGCAACAAAGGAAAAAGATGGTGCCAAAAGTGCAAACATGGAGAGCAGAGGGACTGAAATGCAAAAAGAAGAGACTTTGCTTTATCAAATTCTATTTTAAATTATATTAGGATAATTAATATTAGGATAATTATCTAGGATTATTTAATTTCTTTATTTATCTTTATTTATCTTTAATTAAATTGTAATTATCTTTGGGAGTTTGAGTAGAATTAGACTATCTACCTTAAGCACTATAAATAGGGGATGGAGTAACTCATTTGGTTGTTCAATCTTTTTCTGTACACTCCTCTCCCATAATTCTTTTGTGTTTCATTTATTTTTCTTTCAATAAAAATTCCCTTTTCCATATTTTTATATTTTCCACCACAAATATGAGCCACTAAATTCCATCTAGCCGAAGGTTGCCAAATTCCCCAGAAAAAGGTTCTTGAGGCTTAGAACCCGTACTTAACTTTCTCACCCAAGTATTCATCGTTTCTCCGCATTACGGGTGACACTTCCGTCCAGGTCCCTTAAAAGTAACCCTTTCAACGTATGCAAAGGCGGCTTTTTGTGTGTTTTGGGAGGATTGCACTGTCGGTTCGTGAGCTTCTTTGCGTCGAGGTTAGCGAGCCCAAGAGACAAAATGGCGTGGGATTCGCCATTGAGAAACATTGATCTAGCGTAAATGACTCCACAAGAGCAATAGCAGGCTAGAGTCAGGCTCCCTAAATTCGTAAGGTCAAACTCTAAGAGTTGGTGGTCGTAGGCATCCTCTTCCACTATAACTGGCTTACTTGGCGGAGAAGGGTAATCAAAAGCAAGATTGAACCCAAGGAGGAACGAGACAACTGGAGGCTGGAATCTCTCCACATAAGAAACTTTTCTCTAAACCCTTTCTTTTTATTTTCCTCGTTTTAATTCTCGTAATTTTAATTCATCTTAAATTCTATTATTATTATTATTTTTCCGGATCGAAAAATTATTAATTACATTTTTATTTATTTTTCAGAACATAAGTTTTCTTGGGCACGATTACGCCGGGATCTCGAAAAATAGGCATTTGTATAATCGATCCTGTGGATTCACCCTACTTTCCCTTTCTTTGTTATTTTCATTATTTTACAAGGAGTAGGATATATTTTGGTGCATTCAACGACGCATCAAATTTTGGCGCCGTTGCCGGGGATCGGTAACGTACTAATCCTGTTCTTTCTTGTTTTCTATGACCAGATCTGCTCCAGGCATCCTTGCGTTTGATTCGAAGATCGAAAAGATGCGAAAGCTAATCGAAAAGAAACTAAGTTGAAGAAAAAACGATCAGTGGTGGTAGTAACTCAAGCAATCCACCACCGAAAATTAGGGCCCAACGACGAAGCGAAATCTAGGGTTAATGAAAACCCTACTCAAACGCTTGAAAGTAAAGCAGAAGAAGTCGATCCATTTGAAGAAGTGTTCAACACTAGGGTTGACGAAAACCCTAATTTGGTACAAGAACCAATGGCTCAAACGATTCGGCAACTAGCAGAAGCTCCGACGGAACAACCGCCACTGTGCATCGCATATCCTACCATGGATACCGACTTTGAGCAAATCGGGGTTAATTCGATTCTTGCCAACTTTTGAGGGTTACAAAATGAAAACCCCACAAACACTTAAAGGAGTTTCATATGATTTGTCGAGTATGAAACCTCAAGGCGAATCGAGGATCGATTAAATTGCGCTTTTCCTTTTCCCTAGCGATTCAACTAGGAATGGTTATTTTATTTACCTCCTGGATCTATAACTACTTGGTGCGATCTATCTCGTTTGTTTCTCAATGGTTTTTCCAAGATCTAGAGCGGTGAGCTAAGAAGGGAGATCGTAGGGATTAGGCGAAAAGAGGCGAGACTCTATATGATTATTGGGGCGGTTCAAGAAGTTGTGTGCAAGCTGCCCACAACACAATATAACAGAGCAATCTCTTCTCCAAGACTTTTATGAAGGGTTGAAACCGATGGAGATGAATATGGTAGACGCTAGTGGAGGCGTTGGTAACATGACCCCAACAAGCAAGGGACTTGATTTCCACAATGGTTGCAAATTCTCGGCGATTCGAGCCAATCTTGAACCTCCCAAAAGGGTTCACCACTAAGTAATTCTTCCATAGAAGATAGACTTGATAAACTTACTAATATGATAAACACTCTTCTTGCGAAAAAAACAAAAATAGCTCGGTTATGTGGAATATGTCTTTTGAGCACACAACCGATGCATGTCGGTTTGTATGATGACTCTATGGCTCACTTAGGTGCGGTGGAAAATTTTCCTAGCCCACCACAGAGGCGTCGACCCTTACTCTAATACCTACAACCAAGGATGGAGGATCACCCTAACAAGTTATGGGGCCAACCCACAATATAACCAACCTTACGAACCGAAGTTCCACAATGACCACAAGATTCAGGTAATTCTCTAGAAACTTTGGTCAATAAATTAGCAGCTAATATGCTTGATTTTCAACAGAAAACCGAGGCATCTATAAGAGAATTGACCATATCAGTTGAGAAATTGAACTCTCAAAGGAAGCTGCCATCACAAACAGAACCAAACCCAAGGCAAAACGCAAATGCAGTGACGCTGCGAAGTGGAAAAGTACTGGAATCGATTCCCGACAGAAATCATGCCCAAGAAATCGCCCAGGAAAAACCCAAAAAAGACGAACAGGTCCGAACGAAACCCCTATTGCCCATAATTCAACCTCCATTTCCAGAACGATTCCACCAGTGTCGAAAAGGTAAGCAAGACAAGGAAATCCTCGAAACATTTAGGAACGTCGAAATCAACATTCCACTGTTGGATGCCATCAAGCAAATACAGGTACTCTTCGTATTACTATCATATTCTGTTGAGATTTGTGTTTGTTGCTTGAGGCTCTTTTAGGTTGTCCATATTTTTTTTAGAACATTCTGTCGCTAATCATGCCCAAGAATTTGCCCACGACTTGCCACTGTTTGACCCACGTGCATGATTCTTGGCCACTGAGTTAATTCTGATTCTGTCTATTTGATTTTATCACCATTGTTTTATTCTTATTAGGCTAAAAATAATTATGATTAATAAGTTAATTATACCTTGCTTTTCATAAAATTGATCAAGTTTAATATCAAGTGGACACTTAATATATTTGCATGACTAAGTTGTGTTCATGACTATTAGGTGATTACTAAAACTTATTTTGACACTTGATTATTTCTCTTAGGTCCTCTTGAAGTTTATATTTTCGCGAAATTTGTGATTAATAAATATTTCCAAGGTTATGAGTCTGACTTAGAACGTGGTCGATCGAAATGTAACCGGGTAGGGTGCTTGGGTTGTCATTCTACTTGGCGTCAAAAGGTTGTGTGACGTAATAGGTAAAACTCCGCTAGCCAAGGTTATGAGTATGGCTCGAGCGTGGTGATTGAGTAACCGGGTAGGGTGCTTGGGTTGTCATTCTACTTGGCGTCAAAAGGTTGTGTGACGTGATTTGAGTAAAACTCCGCTAACCGAAAATAAATAATTTTAAGAATATGTTGAAATGAGTAACTTAGAATTGGGGTGCTTGGGTTGTCATCTCTCTTGGCGTAAAAGGTTCGATATATTCAAAGTAAATAAAAGAATAAAATAAAAAAGTAAATAAAAAAAAAAAAAAAAAAAAAAAGAAAATAGTACTAATAAAATTACAGGTTGGGGACTAAGGGAGGAAATAAATAGAGTGTCTTGGTAGGTTTGGTAATTTACCCAAATAGCATGAAATAATTCAAGACGATTTTAATTTTTGTGTGTGTTAATTAGAAAACTTTTTCTATTTTACTTAAAGCAAGCTTAGAAGTTCTCTTATTTTTCATATGCATTTTGACTAATCTTTATAAAACTTTGGAGTAGAATTTCTTTCGGGATCTAATTTTCACGATGGATAGGAACCATACTTGAGGGTAAGCATGGGCTAAGTAGGGGATTTGATAACACTTTAGAAGACATGTTTTTATGTTCTAATTATATATTAAATTCGAATGTGACTCTACTAATTTGGGTTATTTATGGACTTTTATCTCATAGGTACTAAATTGGAGACCAATGCAAAATTGAGGCCAAAATCGTGAAATTAAAGATAAAATGGACCGATGTGCAACAAAGGAAAAGATGGTGCCAAAAGTGCAGGACATGGAGAGCGGAGGGACTGAAATGCAAAAAGAAGAGACTTTGCTTTATCAAATTCTATTTTAAATTATATTAGGATAATTAATATTAGGATAATTATCTAGGATTATTTAATTTCTTTATTTATCTTTATTTATCTTTAATTAAATTGTAATTATCTTTGGGAGTTTGAGTAGAATTAGACTATCTACCTTAAGCACTATAAATAGGGGATGGAGTAACTCATTTGGTTGTTCAATCTTTTTCAGTACACTCCTCCCCATAATTCTTTTGTGTTTCATTTATTTTTCTTTCAATAAAATTTCTCTTTCCATATTTTTATATTTTCCACCACAAATATGAGCCACTAAATTCCATCTAGCCAAGGTTGCCAAATTCCCAGAAAAAGGTTCTTGAGGCTTAGAACCCGTACTTAACTTTCTCACCCAAGTATTCATCGTTCCTCGCATTATGGGTGGACGCTCCGTCCGTGTCCCTTTAAAAGTAACCCTTTCAACGTATGCAAAGGCGGCCGCTTTGTGTGTTTTGGGAGGATTGCACCGTCGATTCGTGAGCTTACTGCGTCAGAGGTTAGCGAGCCCAAGAGACAAAATGGCATGGGATTCACCATTGAGAAACGTTGATCTAGCGTAAATGACTCCACAAGAGCAATAGCAGGCTAGAGTCAGGCTCCCTAAATTCGTAAGGTCAAACTCTAGGAGTTGGTGGTCGTAGGCGTCCTCTTCCACTATAACTGGCTTACTTGGCGGGAAGGGTAATCCAAAAGCCAAGATTGAACCCAAGGAGGAACGAGACAAGCTGGAGGTGGAATCTCTCCACATAAGAAACTTTTCTCTAAACCCTTTCTTTTATTTTCCTCGTTTTAATTCTCGTAATTTTAATTGCCTTAAATTGCTTTTATTATTATTTTTCCGGATCGAAAAATTATTAATTCATTTTTATTTATTTTTCAGAACATAAGTTTTCTTGGGCACGATTACGCCGGGATCTCGAAAAATAGGCATTTGTATAATCCGATCCCTGTGGATTCGACCCTACTTTCCCTTTACTGTTATTTTCATTATTTTACAGGGAGTAGGATATATTTTGGTGCATTCAACGACGCATCATGAACATAAAAAGGTTTTTAAAACCCATGCCACCATCATACTTCGGCAAACAAAACTTATCCCAGCAGCTCCATCGAATACCCTTTAATGATTTGTTATTAGCCCACCAAAATTTATTCATAATGATTTCAAGCTTATTGCATAAAATTTTCGAAAAAAATGAAGGATTGCATTGCATAGATGGGAGTGGCCTGTAATACAGATTTAATAAAACCCTTTTTCACCATGGATAAATAGCGTAAACTCCAACCTTCAACTATTTTTCTGAATCTATCGATGAACGTGTTAAAAGCCCACATTTTTCTTCTGCCAACCATCATAGGTAATCCTAGGTACTTTTTTGGACTTGACTCCAATCTAACCCCCAACAACGTTGTAATTTCCTCTTTGTCCTTGTTGCTAACATTGGCTCCAAAATAGATTAAGGACTTGTCATAATTCACCCGTTGCCCGACGTTTCGCTCGTACTCGTTGATGACTTCATGCACCGTCCTAGCCCCCTCCAATGAAGCATCTCCAAAAAGAATACAATCATCTGCAAAAAACAAGTGGTTAATAGAAAGCCTGCCCCTACCAATAGTTGCTCCCTCCATAATCCCTCTTTGTTTGACATCTTCTAAAAGAGTAGCGAAACCCTCCGCACAAATCAGGAACAAATAGGGACTCAACGGATCTCCTTGTCTTAGTCCACGAGAAGGGGAAAACCAATCACTATTCAATCCATTAAGACCAACAGAATAAGATACTGAGCACACACATCTCATGATAAGCACAATCCAGTCATTATGAAACCCCAACGAATTCATCATCCTTGCCAGGAAGTCCCATTCTACACGGTCGTAAGCCTTGCTCATATATAATTTTAGAGCAAAATTACCTTTCTTCCCGCGTTTTTTCATCTTAAGAGAATAAAGGATCTCGTAAGCTATCAAAACATTATCGAAAATGAATCTTCCTGGAATAAAAGCCCATTGGGTTTAATTTATACAGTCGCCTAACATATCACTCATACGGTTGACCAAGACCTTTGCAATAATCTTATATAAAACATTACAGAGACTTATGGGTCTGAATTGTGACATCTTAGTCGGTTTATCAACCTTAGGAATTAACACCACTTGGGTTCTATTAATTTCCCCAAATTCAACCTGTCCATTAAGAATACCAAACAGTATTTAGAAACATCTGTACCTACGATGTGCCAATAGCTTTGAAAGAAAATAGCTGCAAAGCCGTCAACGCTTGGAGCTTTCAGAGGTGGCATCTCCTTTACCGCTTGACAAATATCCTCTTCTGTAAACTGTTTTAGCAGTGCCTCATTCATACTTACTATGACTTTTCTTTTCACGAGACCAAAGATGTGCTCTTCCGATTCTTCCGCGGAAGCAGAAAAAAGCTTTTCAAAGTAAGTCGATGCAATTTTTAACATATCAACACACTCCGTAGTTCGATTACCAAATTCGTCCTTCAATTCTGAGATCCTGCCACAGAAATGGCGCTATCCTGCCATTTTATGGAAGAAACTAGTGTTTCGGTCTCCATGCTGTAGCCAGTTAACACGAGCCCGTTGTTCCCATAACAATTCTTCTTTATCAGCCTCTAAATTTAGCCCCAATTGGATTTCTGCGATTTCAGCTAGATTATCATCTGAGGCTTCCTCGTTATAGAGCCAATTCAATCTGTCCTCTAAGGCAGCACGATTTTTCTTGTCTTCTTTACTTCTGTCTCTACTCCACTTCTGCATATTGTGCCCCAAACGCTCTAGCCGTCTCGATAAGTTTCCATCTGATTTTGCCCACCAATTTTTGATCAATTCTTCAAAGTTGCTATCTAGGCACCATTTAGCCTCAAATCGAAAGATCTATGTCTTGGACCCGTGCGTATTCCGTTCCCTCCCATAGTATCCAGTAGTATCGAAAAATGATTAGAAAAAGAGTGACTCAAGTGTTCAACCTGGTAAGATGAAAAAAGATCAATCCAGTTAATCGTAGCAACTCCTCTGTCTAGGCGTTCTCTTATATTAGTGGATCTTTGTCTACCTCGTTCCCATGTGAACCAACGGCCTCTAAATTCGAGATCGTCAAGCTTACACTCTTCCAAAGCAATTCGAAAATCCATCATTTGTCTATTAGATCGACGACGACCCCCTTTCTTCTCATATGAACTAGTGATCTCATTAAAATCCCCAATGACAACCCAAGGACCATTTTGATCAACGCTGAGCTGTCTAAGCAAGATCCAAGACTCTCTCCTCCCACATTCCTCCGGATTACCATAAAACCCCGTTAAACGCCATTTTGTACCACACTTATTATCTTGAACTAACATATTAATATACTAACATTTTAATTATACTACTAACAATATATTATTATTTTAGGGTTTTTAACTAACATATTAATATACTAACAATATACTAACTAACATATTAACTAAAATATTAATATAATAACATATTAATATACTAACAATATTTTATTTTAGGGTTACTAACAATATACTACTAACTAAAATATTATTTTAGGGTTTCTAACTAACAATAATAATAACTAACTAACTAACTAAGATAATAATTAACCTAGTAATCCTAATAACTAACAATAGTTATAAACTAAACTAACAACAACAAATAATAAAAATAAAAATCAATATATATATCATAATAATAACAACAAAAATTATAAACACAATAACAACAATATCTTCCATTATTTAAAAAAATATACATACTTCTATTTTTTCTCCTTTTTTTTCTTCTTTCTTTCTTCTTTCTCCTTTCTTTCTTTTTTTTTTTTGGTACCAGTCTTTCTTCTTCTTCTTCTTCTTCTTCTTCTTCTTCTTCTTCTTCTTCTCCTTTCCATTTCTCTCTCAGCTGAAAATGAACTTTGGGACCATTATAAGGTCCCCAAGACATAGAACAGGCCAAAACAGCATGCTAGTGCTGCCTCTGCCACTAGCACCATCGGTGCCGCCTCTGGCAATGGCACTTTTGGTGCCGCCTGTGGCAGCCCATTGACCAGGGTCCTGTCATTTCGTTACATGTTTTTTTTAAATCTATTTTAGTAATTTTTTTTAAATTTTAGTGTCTAAAAAAATAATCCTACAAAGGATGATGCCGCCTCTGACAGAAGCACAACCCCCTCAATGTACCATTTTCGTAAATACTGAAAATGACACCTCATTTTGGATAATATATTTTTTTGTATTAATTTGGTAAAAAACCCATGTTTTAACTTTCTTCACCATTTGTTTTTCATCTATAATTTCTACGAAATGAAAGATCGAGCTGGTCAATAGATATAAAGAAAGCAGAGAGATTGAAAACAAAAAGAAAAAAAAAAAAAAAAAACAAATCGTTAAACCATATCGTTATGCCTTTCATGGTGGTGTCTGAAGCACGAATTTTCATTCCTCTGCGCCGCTGTCAAAGCCTGCAATTCCGTTTCCGCTTTCTGCAGTCTCTCAAACTCCATCTTCATCGATCGCAAAGACAGTAACATAATCAGTAAGCTCTAGTAATAGTTTAACTAAAAAATAGAAACATTGGGGGAAATTTTTGAGTTGTTGATATACGTACGTTACGCTCTCGGCGGCCTCCACGATCACGCTCTATCTTTGCTAATCTCTGATGTGGAGTTAATTGACGTCTACTGGTAACCATAGATTCTCTGGTAGGTTTCACTTTTTTTCGGTGTGTGTTCAGTTTTTTTTTTCTTCCAGTTTTCTTTCATAAAAGAGGAGTTAACGAATTCGACCGCGTAACCTTCTTGTCCGTTTCGTGACTCAGAGTTTTTAAAATTTATTTAAAAAAATGTAAATAATTTATTTATTTTTTCAAATATTGAATAAAAATGAAAAGTTGTTAATTGTTAATTATTTAATTGTATTTGATATAAAATATGAAAAAGTAGTAGATTAAATAAAAAAGTTAGTTTAAGTAGATTATTAAACAATAAAAAAAGTAATTAAAGAGTAATCTTTTTTATCTTCACACCACTTTGTGAATTTTCATTATCCCATAAATTACTTAAAAAGTAGTATTCACAATAAATACAAGATACACAAAACAGATGAGGCTAAAATCCGTTTCACCAGTATTATTGTGGTATACTACCATAAAAACTTCATATGTCGGTATGCAATGTGGTTGAAGAAAGAAAAGCATCATATACTAAGTAGAACCAAGAAGAATGCATATGCAATAGAGCAGCACCTCAGAGACTTTGCCTACTAAAATACCCTGCATCAACCACATACTACTTTCTAATCATACATTGCGGTCCAAGTTATGCTGTTTCATTGTTTGGAGCTTCTTCACTGGGACTAGGAAATTCATCAAATTTAAAGAATGACTCCGCCTGAAAATATGTAAATGGAAAAGAAGAATATTCATATCAGGATTTTAGAACAAGAAGATCAATACATAAATGCCTGTCCTGCTCCTGCAACTAAACAGAAATTAGTAAATCTCAACAAGGTGAAAATAAACAAAGAGAAGGGCTTTTGTTGATATGCTAAATTATGAAAAATCCTTTTTTTTTTTAAGGTTAAGGAAGCTTTAGAAAAGGGCAAAAATCACACTGTACAAAGTATTATAAAGCAGAACTTCATAATCACTCTCAATCAATTTCATTGGATCAATAAATGTTTCCATCTTTATACCAAGCAAAGAGGAATCGAAGATTTACCTTTACCGGACGAATCTAACATAGATACAAGGATTATGGAATAAATTACTGCTTTCCAAATTAAGATCTTTGTTACAGTAACTATATTAAGAGATTAAAACTTGGGTTGGTTTCTGAGCGAAAACCTAGAAATTCCAGGCTTCTCTTTCCTAGGTATTGCAATCTTCATGATGAATTGTCGATGGAGATCTAAAGAAATAGCATAAAACTAGAACTAACCAAACGAAAGAAGAAGAAGAAGAAACAGAAAATCATAATATAGAATTAAGCAGAGAACGAGAGAGTACCTGCTTCACTATCTCTTCCAGTTCTAGATTCTTTTGATGCAGTTCTTGGTTCTGTTCACGTAGTTGACGTATGGTGTTTTGGAGGTTCGAAACGAAATCGTTGAGCATTTCGTTGTCCCTTCTTAAGCTCGTATTTTCATTTCTCTGCTCCGCTACTGAATCCTGCAATTCCATTTCCGCGTTCCGCAATCTCTCGAACTCCATCTTCATTGATTGCCAAAACATTTATAAAAAGAAACAAAAAAACTAGATTATTTAGTGAGTATCTAGCTTCAGAAAAGGAAAAAGAATGAACTATTGAGGAGAAAATGTAGAATTATGGATCCGTACATTTTTTTCTCGGCGGCGGCGTCTATCTCCCTCGATCTTTACCGATCTTTGATATGGTGTAAGCTGGCGTCTCCTGCGATTCATTTGATCCATTGGCTAAAAGCTCATTTTCTTTTGAGTTTATAGTTTATTATGAAAGGGCACGAGTTTTAAACCGGGAGTGGTGCGCCACCGCTCGAGCTTCCTATATTTGATATTATCAACAAGGATTTGACATCAACAGGCTGGTCTTTGGTCTAACTCAGAAAAAAATAAAATAAAAATTTATTGAATTTTAAGTTAATTAAATTAAATTATTTATTTTTTAAGTTAACTCAAATATATTAAATTAAAGAAGAATCAAATTTTATAATTAGAATAATTCAAATAATTCAAATAATAAATTAGTCTATATACACCTTTGGTTTTTATCAATTTTAAAAATAAATAAATTAGTTTCTTTCTCAACAAAATTTATAAATATTTTTAAAATTTCAAATATTTATAAAAATTCTAAATTTTATATTTTAAAAAGTATAAATATTGAAACATTAAAATTCTAAAAAATTTAAAATATTTAAAATATTTAAAATAAATTTTTTGTGACCTAACTTATTCAATTTTATTATTCTAAACTATCCTTTTTTTCTCTTATATTATTTTGAAAGAGTTTTAAAAAAATATAGTTTAAAATTTATATGCTCTAACATGGAATTAGTTGTATTGTAACAAAATTTTAATTTGAATGTTTAATTTTTTAATTTAACTCAAACAATTTCATTCAATTCAATTTAACTTGAATTTCATTTTAATCGACTCGATTTAAAAATTTTCAAATCGAGTTAAGATGATAAAATGAGACTCATCAATTGAGACTCATCAATCGATTAACTTGAAATTTTTTTTATCCTAATTGTTGTGTTATAAAAACTCTATTTTAACAACCAATCAAGTAGTTTTGACAAGGCAGGAACTTTAAAAATTGGCACAACTTAAATTTATTCTATTCTGATTTAAATATATTACTAATTGTAATTTATCGTATTTTATTATACATAAATTTTGTTTTTAATTAATCAAATATACATTATTTTTTAGTTGTACTGAGCTTAAAATCCTTATTATTTGCAATTTATATTGTATTTCTCTTGCACATAATTTTTATATGTACCTAGAGTTTTTAAGTTACGTGAAAATAAATAGAAATAAAAGGCGTCGTAATAACATTTGTCAATTAGAATATTAGAATTTTAAACAAACTTGTCAATTTAGTATGTTAATGTTTATGTGTAATTGCTTGATTAAAAAGAAATTTATGGAAACTGAAAAGGAAAAGGAAAAGGAAAAGGAAACAGTAAAAAGACTGTTTTAATTAATTGTGTTTGAAATAAAAGAAGTGAAAAATAGTCTCAAAAGGTAATAATTTAAAAAAAAAGTTTTGATAGGATATTTGTTTTAAAATATAAGAAAATTGAGAAGGAAGGGCAAATCTACTTAAGGCCTGTTCTTTTATGTTTTAAAAAATATTTCTGACTTAAAAGTACTTTTAAAAAAATCATGCAGAATAAGTTATTTTTCTTTGAAATTTTTATTTTTTAAAGATTTTTAAAAATATTTTGAAAAGAAAAATTAAAATTTTAACTTTTCTCTCCTAAAAGTATTTTTAGTGCTTATTTATTTTTACCCTCTAATAATATAGTACTTTCTCTTTTTTGTGCTTAATTACAAATGTATTAAAATTATTAATTAAAAATAAAAATATTTTCAAAATATTAATTATAAATATTTAATAATTATATTTAAATATTTAAAATGTAATTTATATATTCTAATTAAATTTTATAAATAATTAATATTTATTACTTAAAAATATTTAAAATTTATATTTCATATATTAAAATATTAACAAGTTATAATAATTTTTTATATTCTTACTAAAATATAATAATATTACTAAATTTAAATTTTATTTAAATACATATTTATTACTTGATAATAACATGTCTAAAATAGATATTTTATAATATTTTTTACAATAATATTAAATATTTAAATTTTAAGCCAAATTTTTCAAAATATTTCTTAAAATTACTTTTTCAAAACACTATTGTCAAACTTGGGCTTAATTTTATTACTCTTTTTTGGTCTTGTTAAAAAGAAAGAAAGACGTAGGTGAGAGAATCTTATCCTTATTCTTCCCACCCACTTTATGAGTTTCTTCTCTTCTTCTTTGTCTTTACCAAACATAATGGCAAAAAAATAGTCTAATTTTGTGGGTCGGAAATTAGAATATTCTTCCTGATGTAATCCCAAAGTAGGAGTTGAATTCTTGCATCTTTTAACTAAATCACGTTGATTTTTTTTTTATTTTTTATTTTTGAGATGTTATAACTTTCATACTCGCAACTAAAGTTTAAAAAATTCGAAAAATCGGAAATTGATTATGTAAATATAAAATTTGAGTTACAATAAACCTTGAAAAGCTAGAGATTAATTAAAGAATTTTATTTATAAAAGTTGTGAGTTTCACTTTTTTTATAAAACTTTTGATTCTTTATTTTAATAAAGTTTAAATAATGTTTAGACTTGATATTGAATGGATATAAATTGTTTCAATAGTTATTGAGACTTGATCTTAAAAATGATGTGACATAATGACAGATGATTCCACTTCAAAGGTTTTTATAGACTTGATCTTGAAGGTCGAATTTTATCTTATTTGTGTTTAGACAACTAAATTCTGAATTATTGGATAAATGGTTTTACTTTAATAACCTTCTAAAATTTATATTAAAATTTTATTTGAATGATTTTAATATCTTTTATTTATTATTTATTGTGTATCTAATATTAAATTAGTTAGAGATAAAACAATAGTACTATTAATTTACAAATAAATACATAAAACCCGATTTCAATATGGTGTCACGGAGCAGACAGTTATAACAGTGCAGCCTAAGATTCAAGCCCGCAATGCAGTGTGAAGGTTCCTGTACAGTAAACACAGAGTGTAATTTGATTTCTATAGTTTTTTTTTTTTTTTTTTTTTGAGAAATTCTGATTGGACTTTTTATTATACTTAAAGAAACAAAACAAATAAACCTATCTAAGCCAAATATGTTCGGGGCCCAAACTACAAAGGCTCGACTCGGTTCAAAAAAGAAATGAATTGAATATCAAAAAAATATCTAAATATTTTAGTAATTTGTTCCTAATTTAAATTAAAATAATAACAAATCCACCGAACCGACACCCAATCAAAACACCTTGAAATCGACAAACGTCACTCACGCCATAATAGCTCCTTGAAAACCGATTCCAATACAGGAGAAGCCTCCCCCTTCCAGATCCATCATTTCGTAACTTCTCCTTTCCAAAACTATACTTTGAAAACCTTCATCAGTCCGGCTCACGCACCGCCTCTCTTAACCTCTGCCGTTCATCTTGCTCCGATGCCGATCTGCCCTGGTAAGACCCTGTATTCCTCCTTAACTCATTCTTTGCTAAAACATGTGCGATGGTGTTCACCGTCCTTGAAACATACTGGAAATCAACCTTCTTCAATCTTAATACCATCCTTTTAATATCTTGAATGTAAGCACTTATCATAGATCTGTCATGAGCCCGATTCTTACACTTTTTTATGACTGATAAGGAGTCTCCCTCAATAAGAACCGACGGCCAGAAATGATTCACCCCAATCTGTACAGCTTCCCTACATGCAAGAGCCTCAGCAGCAAAAGCCAAATAGACCTCTTTATGTATTCGTGACCACGAGAATAGCACAACCCCTTCATTGTCCCGTGCCACTACTCCCGACGCTGAAATACTATTCTGACCGTCAAAGGTGCCATCAAAATTAATTTTCACTACTTCTGGAGGTGGGTAAGTCCACATCTGTAAATGATCTTTGTTCCCGAATCTTTTCTCTTCCAGTCCATCAATTTCTGCCAGATAAGTTTTTACAAAATTTCCAGTGTCTGTTCCAGTACTAACTTTTTGATTATGGACTCGTGAGTTTCGATCCCCCCAAATGGCCCAAAGAGCACAGCAAAAGATCCTGAAGTTTTGCATGTTTAGCTGCTCACAAACCCAGATAAGCCACTGTTTAAAATTTCTATCATCATGAATTAGTATATGTCGAAATAACAAGACTGACCAAATTTCCACTGTAACAGAGCACTCGCGAAACAGATGGTCGATCGTTTCAGCCTTTTCTCCGCAACGTGGGCAAGTAGGATCAGCGATGAGCCTCCTATGCTGAAGATTAACTCTTGTGGGCAAGAAATACCATGTGATCTTCCATACTGTGATTTTAATTTTAGTCGGTAGATTTAGAAGCCATAATTTCTTGTAAAATTTTCTATAGCTAGTTTGTAAAACGTAAGCTCTAGGGTTATCTGCACTATTTTGTAATAGTTTATAAGCGCTACGTATCGAAAACTCCTCTTTCTATTTCCGCGTACATCGCTAATCAAGACATTAACGCAACAATCACGCATCCCTTCAATCTGGATAATAATCTAAAATTAATAGCCCTCGGAATCCATGCATCGAATTAATGGAAATACTACTTCTGCACTCCACCGCCACATTAAACCCTTCCTCAAAACATCTTTTGCGCCCATATGCTTTTCCAAGTATAAGAACTCGTATTTCTCAATCAGGAATTTAAAAATTGATCATGTGGATAATATTTGGCTTTTAGCACTCTCGCAACTAAAGAGTCAACATTAGTCATCAGTCTCCAGCCCTGTTTTGCTAACAAAGATATATTGAATTTCGACATGTCTCGAAAACCTAAACCCCCTTCCTCCTTAGCTCGACACAAAAAACTCCATTTACACCAATGTATCCCCCTTTTATTCTTCCCGTGCTGCCACCAATACTTTGCAAAAAGGCTTTCTAACTCTCCACAGAAAGTCTTCGGTAGAAGAAAACACATCATTGCATAAGTTGGAATAGCCTGGAGCACTGACTTGATGAAAACTTCCTTGCCCCCTTGGGATAAGTACCGTGTACTCCATTGACCAATTCTTTGAGTAATCTTATCTTTCAAATTCTGAAAAGATTCTCTCTTCTTTCTACCCACCACATTAGGGAGACCTAAATATCTTTCAATATTATTAGACTGCCGCATCCCCAACACATTCGATATTTCTTGTTTCACTTCATCCAAAGTGTTCCAACTGAAGAAGATAGTTGACTTATTGAAATTCACACATTGACCCGAACTCTGCTCATACTGCTTTAATATCTCTTTCAAAAAAAACGCTCGTTCTTTAGTTGCTTCCCCAAATAGAAGACTATCATCCGCAAATAATAAATGAGAAATTTCTGGTCCCCTTCTACTCGCCTTAACTCCCTGAAATGTCCCTGCTTCTACTGCCTGCCTGATTAAAGCTGAAAGGCCCTCATTGCAAATCAGAAAAAGATACGGGCTAAGCGGATCCCCTTGTCGTAAGCCTCTAGTAGGGTAAAAAAGTCTACCCCTATTCCCATTTATATTCACAGTGTAAGAAACTGTTGAGATGCACTTCATGACTAAACTAAGCCATCCCTCAGCAAACCCCATTCGTAGCATCACTTGCTGCAAATAACTCCATTCAACTCTGTCATAGGCTTTACTCATGTCAAGTTTAACCGCCATGAACCCTTTCTTTCCAACATGCTTTTGTCGTAATGTGTGAAGAATCTCATACGCAATCAGCACATTATCCGAGATTAACCTCCCAGGTACAAAAGCACTCTGTGCACTATCAATGCATTGACCAATAAATTCCTGCAATCTGTTAGCAATAGTTTTTGCAACTAATTTATATAAAATTGTGCAAAGACTAATAGGTCTGAAATTAACCAGGCTTCTAGGATTTGGGGTTTTTGGAATTAACACAATATCTGTTCTATTGAAAGAATCAAACTCCTTCCCTTCATTTAACACTTCTAGGCAAAATTCCGCTACATCCTTCCCCACTATATGCCAGTACTTCTGAAAAAACATAGCTGAAAAACCATCATAACCTGGTGCTTTAGTTGGGCCCATCCTTTTAAGCGCTTTTTGAACTTCATCCACTGAATAAGGTGATTGTAAGAATTCATTTATATCAGAAGAAATGGAATGAGTGATACCCGCAAGAATATGAGACGAATCCCCCACACCACTTGGCGTGAACAATTCCCGAAAGTACCACAAGGCTATATCGCCAATCTCGAATCATCGAAACTTCACTGCCTGCTTCTTCTTCATTTCCACTGTTGATAGAATTAATTTGTCTTCGAGTTAAGGCATATTTATGAAAAAATGCTGAATTTCTATCACCCAGTTTTAGCCAATTTGCTCTAGCTCTCTCTCCTCCCAAAGACATTTCATCTTTATCAATCTCCATATTCAAATTTATTCTAGTCTCAATTATTTTCGCCAATGTGTCATCATTCCTCTCACCATTTAAAAGAATACCCAACTCCTTTGTAAGCTCCTTCTTTGTTTTGTCCTCACATACTTTATATGTCTTGCCTATCTTAACAACCAAAGGTCTTTAAACTCTCCAATTTCTCGTAAATCATGCCGCTTGATATCTCCCAAGACTCTTTGATCTCTTCCTCAAAAGACTCCTCTAGTGTCCACCATGCTTCAAACTTAAACCGAGACCTTCTCCTAACTCCGACCCTCCTTTCCGTATGAATCAAAAGAGGGCAATGATCTGAAATTGAATGAGTTAAATGCTGAACCATTCCTTGTGGAAAAACCTGCATCCATTGTTCATTAGCCACCCCCTATCAAGTCTTTCCCTAATATTCGTCTCTGGTAAATTTCCTCTTTCCCATGTAAACCAAGTGCCCTGGAATCCCAAGTCCATTAAATTGCAATCCTCTAAAGCTTCTCTAAAAGCTATCATTTTCCTTTCCTCTCGCATCGCTTCACCCTCGTATACACCCCCTACCCGTATTCGTTGTCAGAATAGGGTATAAGGCGTTACCAGAGTTTACAATTTTTTTTTATAGCCCCTTTATAAATATCTAACCTTCCCTGCAAATTTTAAACTGAGACCAATCCACATCAACCAATCCAATTCAACATATTTTCAAAATAGATTCATGCATATTTATAAGATAACATTAACACATACCAAGCCAATGTTTGCTAGTCATACCAATGGCTGACCTTACATTCATTTTATATTAACATTACTTTATTAGCTTATACATGCCATTGATTTCCAAAATAAAGTTTCTTTATATACGAAATCTTGAGGTGATAGTGTGATGTATCTCCTACCGAATCCGACCTCCGAGCTCTTAACACTACAAAAGCAGGGAAAAGGAAGCAGGTAAGAACTTTGTGCTTAGTAAATCCATGTAACAAGAATTATACTTACCTAACATTTTCAATACAATGCAATAAACATTCATATATCCATTCAATGCATTATTACCCTAACATACACAAGTTCAACATTCAAGTTAGTTCAATAATTTCCATGTATCAATAATATATACCATGATTGATGAGCTCATCAATACCATGATTTCCGTTTCTTTGTTATATTTCCATATTTATCCCGTTGAATTACTCAGAATTTCGATGGATTTTCAGAAGTACACTTTTAGTGTACAAATTCGGGTCCGTCAATTCATATTCATGTGCGCACATTTCTATTTCAGAGAGCACACTCCCGCGAACCTCATCTTTACAGTGGGATTACCAGTCCAGGCTAAATCCCCAGTAATATAAACTCATAGAGTATTGTCGGGATTACGGTCTAGGCTAAATCCCACAACGACAATTACTCTAATGAGCTTGGATCTGAATTACCATCCAGCTAAATTGAGACCTAATTCGGATTACCCGTCTGGCTAAATCCATTTTCCACATATTCTTGGGAGGGCTATATCAGATAGGATCACCCGTCCTGCTAGATCCCTTTACCGTCAATTCCTTTTCAGAGATCCATCGAAATTTCCTGTCCTTCAACCGAATTTCTTTCCCCTTTTATCAAATATATCAACGTTTCATCAACTTTCATACAATGGACATTCAAATCATATTCATATCAATAACATACATTTCAAACATTTAAGAATATAATTCAAGTTACGAACTTACCTCGATACTAGTTCGTATATAAAATCTACTAATCCGGGACTTTTCCTTTCCTCGATCTAGCTTCAGATTTGAGTTTTCCAGATCTAAATGAATAAATTCAATCATCAATTCAATACATTTCATGTTCACATGTACCATTTTCTATAATTCTATTATTATTTTAGTTCATTCAAAATTGTCTACTTGAGTCATAGTCACTAAATTATTTTTATATTGAGCTACAGAACTTAAAATTTAGATCCATTAATTTTTCCTAAAACTAGACTCACATATCTTCTTCCCATAAAATTTTCATAATTTTTGGTTTAGCCAATAAGTACAGTTTATTCTTTAAATTCACCCCTGTTCTGCTGTTTGACAGTTCTGACCCTTCTTCACTAAAAATTAATTATCTCTTCATAACGGATTCGGATGATGTTCCTGTTTATTTCTATTAAAAATAGACTCATTAAGAATTCTAAAAATATAAATTTAAGCCCCTAATTATTTTTATCCAATTTTTTATGATTTTCTAAAGTTAAAACAGGGGAACCCGAATTCATTCTGACCTTGTCTCACAAAATTTATTATATCTCATAATTTACATATCTATTGCTTACATCGTTTCTTCTATGAGAAACTAGACTCAATAAGCTTTAATTTCATGTTTTTTTCATCTTCTAATTCGATTTATACAATTTATGGTGGTTTTTCAAAGTTAGTCTACTGCTGCTGTCCAAAACTGTTTTAGTGCAAATTGCTTATTACCAATTTCCCCCTAAGCTTTCAATAAATGATAATTTCATCCCTGCTCAATTAACTTCTCAATTGAGCTGATTTCTCTCAATTAAAACTTTATTCTATCACTTTAAACTACTTTATAACCTTTGCAAATCAGAATTTCAGTAATAGACTTTAATTCCAACTATTTTCACAATTCAGATCCTAAAAATCAATTTCTATTGGAATTACCTAATAAAATCATCTCATAAACAATTTAAAGCTTAAATTTCATGCTAATTCATCATAAACTTACAGAACTCAACCATGGTAACTTTCAATTTCATCCATGAAATCAAAAACTAATGAATTTAATAGTAGGACCTAGTTGTAAAAGTCTTAAAAATACAAAAATTACAAGAAACAGGCAAGGATTAACTTACTTGCAGTAAAAATATGAAAAACCAGCTTAAGGAAAACCTTATATGGTGTTTTTTCTGATGAGAATGCAGAAAAATAAAGAAAATCTAGATAATTCCACTTTAGTCCTAGCTTTATTAAGTAAATTTTGCAATATTCAATTTTGCCCTTAATTCTCCTTATTTTCTTGCTGATTTCATACCCTTGTTGTCCAGCCCAAATAGACCTTGGGTCTATTTTCCTTTAATCCTCTTTCTTTTATCATTTAAACTATTTAATCATTTTTCATAATTTTGTATTTATTACAATTTAGTCCTTTTCATTTAATTACATACTCAAACGTTAAAATTTTCTAACGAAATTTTAATACCACATTACTAACATTTTATAAATACTTATAAAAATATTTCCTACTCAATTTTATGAGATCAAGGTCTCGATACCTTATTTTTACCCAATTCCTTCAATAATTCCTTTTTCTATCAACCACTAAATCGGTAAAATTTTTCTATCGATATTTTAGTACGATTTTCCTATCATATAAATATTCATGCAAAAATATTAAAATAAATTTCTCTTTAAATCGGATTTATGGTTATGAAACCATTGTTCCGATACCATTGAATTTAGGCCATTACAACTCTCCCCCTCTTTTAAGGATTTTCGTCCTCGAAAATCTTACCAGTAAAGAGGTTTGGATATTGTTTCCTCATTGCCTCCTCCGATTCCCATGTCGCTTCCTCAATCCGTGCTTTTTCCACAATACTTTCACCAAATTTATTTTTTATTTCTAAGCTCCTTTGTTTCCGTGCTAATATCTTGACCGGTTCTTCTTCACCGTAAGTCATATCCGCTAAATCTCCACTTCCGTTGGAGAGATAACATGTGAAGGATCTGATCGATATCGTCAGTAGCATAGAGACATGAAAAACATTATGAATTCTATCGAGTTCCGTGGTAACGCCAATCGATGTTGACCAGGTCTAATTCTTTCTATAATTTCATATGGCTGATAAATCTTGGACTCAATTTACCTTTCGAATCGAATCGGAGAACTTTCTTCCAATGAGACACTTTCAGAATACCTTGTCACCGACCTGAAATTCAATCTCTTTTCGTTTAAGATCGGCATATGACTTTTGGCGATCGGAGGCCTTTCAAGCTATTCAATCACTTTTACTTTTTCTTACATTTCCAATCAAATCAACCCCATGTATCCTCTTTTCACCGAGCTCATCCAATATAACGGTGTTCTACATTTTCTACCATACAAAGCTTCATACGGAGCCATTGTATCTTGGATCGATAATCATTATTGTAAGCAAATTCAATCAAAGGTAGATATCTCCCAATTACCTTCAAACTCTAGTATGCAACATCGAGCATATCTTCCAATACTTGAATTACACGCTCAGATTGGCCATCTGTCTGAGGATGAAATGCAGTGCTGAAATATAACTGAGTACCCAAAGCTTCTTGCAATTTGTTCAAGAAACGAGACGTAAATCGGGGATCTCTATCTGATATAATGGAGACAGGCACTCCATGTAGCCTGGCAATCTCAGATATGTATAGTTCAGCTAGTTTATCTAAAGAATAATCCATACGTACCGAAATAAAGTGTGCTGACTTTGTCAATCGGTCAACAATCACCCAAATGGCATCTTTTTTCCTCGGAGACAACGGTAACCCCGATACAAAATCCATAGTGATTCTTTCCCATTTCCATTCCGGTATAGTAATTGGTCAAGTAACCCAAGGTACGATGTTTAGCTTTAACTTGCGACATATTAAACATTTTGATACAAACTCGAAATATCATATTTCATACACGCCACCAAGACATCTTCTTCAAATCATTATACATTTTATTACTTCTGGGATGTACGGACATAATACTGCTGTGAGCCTCGTGTAAAATCTTACAGATGAGCTCGAATTCTTGGGTACACATACCCTATCTCCGAATAATAAACAACCATCAACCCCAACTTGAAATTCGAAATCGATGCGACTCACATTGTGCCCGTTTAACTCAGTAACTTCTTATCATTCTTCCGAGCTTCACATATTTCTTTGTAGAAATGTTGGTTTAGCTCTCAATTCAGCTATGATTGAACCATCATCAACCAAATACAATTGAGCATTCATAGATCGTAAAGCAAATGAGATTTTCGACTCAAAGCATCACCACAATATTAGCCTTACCGGATGGTAATCAATAATCAAATCATAGTCCTTTATCAATTTAAGCCACTGCTACTCTCAAATTCAAATCTTTCGTGTCATCAAATATTTCAAGCTTTTATGATCAAGATAAATATGACATTTCTCACCGTATAGGTAATGCCTCCATATCTTGGTATAAGAAATATAATAGCGAGCCTAATTCAAGATCATGTACCGGGTAATTTCTTTCATGTGGTTTAAGTTGTCTTGAAGCATAGGCTATTACTTTACCTTCTTGCATCAATACACAACCTAAACCATTTAATGAGGCATCACTATAAATAACAAATTCCTTACCCGGTTTAGGCTGCACTAATACTGGTGCTTTCGTTAGTAGATCTTTCAATCGGTTGAAACTCTGCTGACATTCATCAGTCCACTCGAACTTTACATCTTTCTGCAATAATCGAGTCATCGGAGAAGCTATCATAGAAAATTCTTGTACAAATCTTCGGTAATAACTAGCTAAACCCAAGAAACTTCTAACTTCAGATACATTCTTCGATGGACTCCAATTGACAATAACTGAGATTTACTTGGATCTACCCTAATGCCTTCAGCGGATACAATATGTCCAAGAAAACCCATTTCTCGAAGCCAAAATTCACATTTACTGAATTTAGCATATAACTGCTTCTCTCGTAAAATTTGCAACACAATTCTCAAATGTTCTGCATGATCTTCTTCATCTCGAGAATAGACCAAAATATCATCAATGAAAACTACCACGAACCTGCCTAAATATGGTCCGAATATCCCATTCATCAAATCCATAAATCTGCAGTGCATTAGTCACATTAAACGGCATAACCAGAAACTTATAATGCCCGTACCTGGTTTTGAAAGCTGTCTTTGGCACATCTGACTCCTTTACCCGTAATTGATAGTAGCCCAATCGGAGATCAATCTTTGAAAATATAGTAGCACCTTTTAGCTGATCAAATAAATCATCAATCAGGGGCAGCGGTACTTATTCTTTATAGTTACTTTATTAATCGCGATAATCAATACACAATCTCAAAGACACATCTTTCTTTTCACAAACAGAACCGAGCACCCAAAGGTGAATGACTCGGTCGGACAAAACCTCTATCAACAAGTTCTTGCAACGTGTCTTTAATTCCTTTAATTTCAGAGGAGCCATCCAGACGGAGAGCTATGGAAATCAGAGTAGTTCCTGGAATCAAATCTATAAAGAATTCCACTTCCCTTTCTGGTGGTAACCCTGGTAATTCCTCTGGAAACACATCAGAAAATTTGCTTACCACTGGCACTGCCTGTATCTTTGACTCAGATACCTTGGTGTCGAGTACATAAGCAAGAAAAGCATCATACCCCTTTTTAACATGCCTCTGAGCAGTAATAACTGAAATCACATCAGATAATCCCTCTGTTTAATCAGATTTAACTCGGAGTAATTCGCCATTCTGACACTTCAACACAATATATTTTTGTTTACAATTAACTACTACATCATGCTGAGTTAACCAATCCATGCCCAATATCACATCAAACTCATCAAATGGCGGTAACATCAAATCACCAGAAACAATAACCTCTTACCATCGGTGGACAATTTTACAAATTTTATCCACCAAAATAGATTGGCCAAATGGGTTCGAGACTTTAACCACAAATTCAAGAGGTTCAACAGATAAATCTTTAACGCATGCAAGCTTTACACATATATATGAATCGTAGAACCGGATCAATTAATGCGATAATATTAGTATCAAGTAAAGAAAATGTACCATAATAACATCGGTCTTTGAGGCATCTTCTCTGCATACGAATGACATATGTCCTAGGAGGCGCTGTGTCTCAAGCCTACTTGCGGATCTTTTGTAGCTCTTCGGCTACCAATCGACATTACCGGATGGTCGAGATGGTCTACCCTCAAAGATGGATTACTCGGCCCGATATCATTTCACTTCTTTTTCACCCCTTTCGGACAATCTCGAGGAAATGGTCAAAAAACCACATCGGTAACAAGCCCCGCTCTTAAATCGACATTCACCAAAATGAGCTTTATTACAATACTGGCATCTCAGCTTAGGGGTACCAACACTGCCAACATTGGTCACTGATGGAGTGGAAGGTCTTGGATTATTGCGTTGAGAACCTCGCTCTGCCTCAATACCCAAAGGTGAGGTAGAACGATCCTGGTACTTCTTCAATTTCTTTGGAGCAGAAAATTGGGATTTTCCCATTGGTCTTTTACTAAAAATTCGAGCTTCCCTTTCAGCCTGTTTCTTTTCTTTGCTCAATTCTTCTATTTTATAAGCTCGCTCTGCCAATGTAGCAAACTCTCGAATTTCAAGAATTAGATAAGTAGCTTAATTTCTTCATTTAACCCTTCTTGAATCGTTTGCACATTTCACTTCATTGTACCCATTCTCGAGCATATTTATTCAACCGAACAAATTCTCTTTCATACTTAGATACTGATCTATTGCCCTGTTTCAGCTCAAGAAATTCTCTTCTTTTCTGATCAAGGAATCTCTGACTGATATATTTCTTTTTGAACTCAGTCTGGAAGAATTCCCATGTAGTTTCTTCTTTCGGAACAACTGAAGCTTTAATATTCCACCAATGATAAGCTGTGTCTTTTAGCAGTGAGACGACACATTTTAAACATTCTTCTGGTGTGCAAGATAGTTCTTCCAAAACCCGAGTAGTATTCTCTAACAAAATTCAGCCCATTCGGGATCATCATCAACTCTGCTCAAATTCTTCTACCTATATTTTGGATTTTATCAACTGGAGCTTTCCTTTTACGACAGATTCAATTACATACTGTGGAATCTCGAGGAACCGGTGGAGGAACAAGAGGGAGCTTGAGTTTGTCTTTGCCTTTGTAGGGTTAGTTCTTATGTACTGAGTAAACCATTCATTCATCATTTGAAAGAAGGCTATTTTTGCCTCCTCCCCTTGACCCTCTATACTGGGCCTTCTACTACTAGTTTTTCTCTTTGTCTTTGAAAGACATGACTCCCAGCTTCTTCAGATTGGGCTCGGTCAGATGACATTACTATAAGGAAAACACAATTTAAATGGTCAGGAGATATCACACTATCAAAAATAATTTAAATGGCATGTATAGCTAATCCGTATTCGCTATGTCGGTCCTAGAACCGGCTAAACACGGCTCGATACCAACAAATGTAACACCCCTATCCGTATTCGTTGTCGGAATAGGTACAAGGCATTACCGAGTTTACAATTTTTTTATAGCCCTTTATAAATATCTAACATTCCTGCAAATTTTAAACGGAGACCAATCCACATCAACCAATCCAATTCAACATATTTTCAAAATAGATTCATGCATATTTATAAGATAACATCAACACATACCAAGCCAATGTTTGCTAGCCATACCAATGGCTGACCTTACATTCATTTTATATTAACATTACTTTATTAACTTATACATACCATTGATTTCCAAAATAAAGTTTCTTTATATACCGAAATCTTGAGGTGATAGTGTGATGTATCTCCTTGAATCGACCTCCGAGCTCTTAACACTACAAAACAGGGAAAAGGAAGCGGTAAGCACTTTGTGCTTAGTAAATCCATGTAACAAGAATTATACTTACCTAACATTTTCAATACAAAGCAATAAACATTCATATATCCATTCAATGCATTATTACCCTAACATACACAAGCTCAACATTCAAGTTAGTTCAATAATTTCCATGTATCAATAATATATACCATGATTGATGAGCTCATCAATACCATGATTTCGTTTCTTTGTTATATTTCCATATTTATCCCGTTGAATTACTCGAATTTCGATGGATTTTAGAAGTACACTTTTAGTGTACAAATTGGTCCGTCAATTCATATTCATGTGCACATTTCTATTTCAGAGCACACTCATGAACCTCATCTTTACAGGGATTACGGTCCAGCTAAATCCTCGTAATATAAACTCATAGAGTATTGTCGGGATTACCGGTCAGAGCTAAATCCCGCAACGACAATTACTCTAATGAGCTTGGATCCAATTACCACCGAGCTAAATTCAAACCCTAATTCGGATTATCCGTCTGGCTAAATCCATTTTCCACATATTCTTGGAAGGGCTATATCAGATAGGATCACCCGTCCTGGCTAGATCCCTTTTTACCGTCAATTCCTTTTCAGAGATCCATCGAAATTTCCTTTCATTCAACCGGAATTTCTTTCTCCTTTTTATCAAATATATCAACGTTTCATCAACTTTCATACAATGGACATTCAAATCATATTCATATCAATAACATACATTTCAAACATTTAAGAATATAATTCAAGTTACACGAACTTACCTCGATACTAGTTCGTATATAAAATCTACTAATCCGGGACTTTTTCCTTTCCTTGATCTAGCTTCGTATTTGAGTTTTCCGGATCTAAATGAATAAATTCAATCATCAATTCAATACATTTCGTGTTCACATGTACCATTTTCTATAATTCTATTATTATTTTTAGTTCATTCAAAATTGTCTACTTGAGTCATAGTCACTAAATTATTTTTATCTTGAGCTACAGAACTTAAAATTTAGATCCGTTAATTTTCCCTAAAACTAGACTCACATATCTTCTTCCCATAAAATTTTCAGAATTTTTGGTTTAGCCAATAAGTACATTTTATTCTTTAAAGTCACCCCTGTTCTGCTGTTTGACAGTTCTGACCCTTCTTCACTAAAAATTAATTATCTCTTCATAAAAGATTTGGATGATGTTACCATTTATTTATATTGAAAATAGACTCATTAATAATTCTAAACATATAAATTTAAGCCCTAATTATTTTTATCCAATTTTTGATGATTTTCTAAAGTTAAAACAGGGAACCCGAATTCATTCTGATCTTGTCCCACAAAATTTATTATATCTCATGATTTACATATCTATTGCTTACATCGTTTCTTCTATGAGAAACTAGACTCAATAAGCTTTAATTTCATATTTTTTTCATCTTCTAATTCGATTTCTACAATTTATGGTGATTTTTCAAAGTTAGTCTACTGCTGCTGTCCAAAACTGTTTTAGTGCAAACTGCTTATTACCAATTTCCCCCTAAGCTTTCAATAAATGATAATTTCATCCCTGCTCAATTAACTTCTCAATTGAGCTGATTTCTCTAAATTAAAACTTTATTCTATCACTTTAAACTACTTTATAACCTTTGGAAATCAGAATTTCAGTAATAGACTTTAATTCCAAATATTTTCACAATTTAGATCCTAAAATCAATTTCTATTGGAATTACCTAATAAAATCATCTCATAAACAATTTAAAGCTTAAATTTCATGCTAATTCATCATAAAATTACAGCACTCAACCATGGTAACTTTCAATTTCATCCATGAAATCAAAACTAATGAATTTAATAGTAGGACCTAGTTGTAAAAGTCTTAAAAACACAAAATTACAAGAAACAGGCAAGGATTAACTTACTTGCAGTAAAAATATGAAAAACAGCTTAAGGAAACCCTTATATGGTGTTTTTTCTGATGAGAATGCAGAAAAATAAAGAGAAATCTAAATAATTCCACTTTAGTCCTAGCTTTATTAAGTAAATTTTGTAATATTCCAATTTTGCCCTTAATTCTCCTTATTTTCTTGCTGATTTCATACCCTTGCCGTCCGGCCCAAATATACCTTGGGTCTATTTTCCTTTCAAGGCCTCTTTCTTTTATCATTTAAACTATTTAATAATTTTTCACAATTTTGTATTTGTTATAATTTAGTCCTTTTCATTTAATTACATACTCAAACGTTAGAATTTTCTAACGAAATTTTAATACCACATTACTAACATTTTATAAATACTTATAAAAATATTTCCTACTCAATTTTATGAGATCAAGGTCTCGATACCTTGTTTTTACCCAATTCCTTCAATAATTCCTTTTCTAACAACCACTAAATCGGTAAAATTTTTCTATCGATATTTTAATACGATTTTCCTATCATATAAATATTCATGCAAAATATTAAAATAAATTTCTCTTTAAATCGAATTTATGGTTACGAAACCATTGTTCGATACCTTGAATTTAGGCCATTACAACCCTTTTCTCATGAGAGTAAAAATTTCATTAAAATCCCACTAACCAACCACGGACCTTGCTGTTTCTTCCCTAACACCCTTAGTAACCTCCACGAATCACTTTGAGCATTTGCGTGTAGGTGATCCATAAAACCGTATAACGCCACTCACCTTGAACATTCTTTGTCTTCAACCAATACATCAATATGATGTTTAGAGAATGTTTTAAACTAACTTTTACATCTTCCCTCCAAGCCGATAAAGCCCACCCCTTGATCCTTCTGCTCCCACATCAATTCCGCTTACAAAACCACTCCTCCTTCTGATCCTCTCCATTCGCTTACTATCAATTTTGGTCTCCATTAGAAAGACCATATCGGGGTTACATTGCTTCAGCAAAAACCGAAGCCTTCGAACTGCCCGTGGACTCCCCAATCCACGGACATTCCAACTTATGATTTTCATTGCGACCGGTCGGCTTGCCCACTGGCAGCCGCCGATATAAATTGGGTAAGAGAAACACCATCCTCCTGATTTCCTTCTTCCAACTCTGAATCCTCCAGTCGTATTAATTCCTGATTCATATATTTCTGCATCTTTCCATTAACGTCCAAAAACTCATCCTGCTCATAATTCCCACAAACAAAATCTACCAGTTTCCTCTTTCTCACAACCCAATCTGCATCACTAACTTCCATATCCCTCATCTTATTAACACGTCTCCAAATAACTTTCCTATATGAATGCAAATTCCCATCCTGAACATCTGAAAGAAAATTCTCCTCCTCCTGCCGCATCATCCCCTCCTCTACACTTATCTGCTTTTCCGTCACTGTCACTATCAGTGTATCAACCATTGGCCCCGAACTACCAAAATGTTGTGACGTCAAATCTCCCTCTGGAGTTTCCTCCACCTGGCCCGTATATAAGCTTTGAGACTGGACCTTTTTAGAGATAGCTCTCAACTGCACACATTCTTTCCCAAAAAGATGAGATTTTGCCTTTAACGCAAGTGAATATGGGGGATCATCCCGTACTTTCTATTTTTCAGCTTCTGTTAACAACAAACAACTTGAGAGAGCATGTCCCATTCTACCACAACCAAAACAAAACGCGTTCAGCGCTTTCTCATATTTAAAAAAGCCAATGTTTTCCATGACCTCCATGGACACAAATATTCCCTCCTAAGAGGTTTTGCACATCTAACGCAATTCTAATACGACAAAAATCGCTTTTAATTTCGGATCTAATAATACCACCAAACGTAGCCCCAATAGCATGCATTTAGTCTTTTTATCAAATTAAAGCGACAGGCCCTATTTTAATCCAAAATAATGACGACTTAAGCTTAATTTTACTCCTTTCTATCATTTGATGCAATCTATCAAAAATAATCAACTGCTTTCTAAAAAGCCATGGCTGACCTTCGACTATTAAATCTAAATCATCACTAGATTCAAAAGTAATCAAAAAAAGATTTTGGCCTACCAACTGAATATCAAATTTGCTATTTAATTTCCAAATACTTTTCATCTGCGCTCGGAAGCTATCTGGATTATACGACTTACGAGTCCATACAGAATAGATCAACGCCGGTTTGCCACGGGATCCACTCTTGAACTTTTGACCGATAATCGGATGAGTTCTTCAGCCAATAAGGAGACCGTCTCCTCTTTCATCCCCTCGTTGCCACCACTCTCCTCCATCCCAAGCCGCAGTAGAGATTGGTTTCGCTAGGATACTGAACAGAGCACTCTTGACGTCTAGGATTTTAAAGTCCAATTTTTAATTTTTGATTTCTATAGTTTTAAAAGTAGAATATTAGTTATTTTCTTATAACAACTAAAATTTTATTAATTTAATTAAATGATGTGATATTCGTAATATTTGTAAGTCATTTCACCCGCTCATTGTAAATATTTAACCAATTTAATTTATATTTTATTCACAGATTAAATACAATCATTTAAATTAAATTTATCTTATAAAATTAATATTTTTATTATATTCTGATCATTTTACTTTTTTTATATAATGTTTAGAGTTATCTATAGTCTCTTTCTAACCCATAAATAAAAGATAATACGCTTTAACACACCGAACTCACGTTCTCCTATATTGACAATAATATCCATGTAAATCGAATTAAAACTTAATCAATCTTTAAATATATTTTATTTAATGAATTGAATTTGTATTTTCAAATACAAGTAACTTAGTAACTTTATTACATTATTTTAAAAAAGTGAAAAGAAAGAGACTCGAATTTTTAGGGTAGTGGAGTTGTGTTTGGTCGCACCCACTCCCACTCTAATTTCCTCACTACCCAAAATCCGAGCCAATTACAATTAATTCGCCGATTCATGATCCCAAAATCTGCACCTGCTTTTTTTTTCCTTCATAAATTCAATGAATACGACGTCGTTAGACTTTCTCAACGGGTAGCTATCTTATCTTGGCTTCAATAAATAATGTAGTAAAACAAAGAAACAAGCCGCATTATACGTTGCTTTCCATTAATCACTTAACAGAAAAATATATATATAAAAAAAGTGGTTAACTACACTAATTTTCTTTACTAATAATTTGATAGGGACCTAAAAAGAAATAAACAATTTGATAAATTAAGCGCTAAACTTGGAAATTTTTTAATTCTTAAAAGAGCTTACTTGCAATGAAAGAAAAAAAAAAAAGCAATAATTTTTACACTTCTTTCAACAAATTGGGTATACAAAATTTAATACCCAGAGCTTCAAAAACTAAAAATTTTTAAAGAAAAAAGCTAAACAGTCTAAAGTTACATGAACGAAATGTGGGCAAAAAGAACAATAAAAAATTTAGCAGTGAAAACCTAAAACAGACCCATCAGTCACTGCAATGGTGACTCTGCACCCAGATTTAGCCTTCACTTGATGGGTGAAGAAATGCAGAACCCGAATCCGACCCCCCATCTCCATCCGAGACTCAATCTCCATCATGGGTCCGATTCGATTCCCATTGTTAGTCCCGCCAAACCCACCAGGCACACCAATGGGCCCCATTGTCGTCGTAGTAATAGGCATCGTCGCCGCCGATGCCTCATTCAGTGGCGCTAACGGAAAAGACTGAACGGCGAAAGTAGCAGCCATGTACTGGGTCCGACCCGCTTCGATCTTCCCCGCGGGTATAAACATGAACCCGACTTGAGAGCCCGAGTAAAGCAGCTGGATGGAGCTGTCGTAGTGAGAGAAAACGGCCCGGTTTGGGTTTCTAACGGTGACGTATTGGGAGAAAGTGAAGCTGACGGTGTTGTTACCGACGGAGAACGACGGGAGCTGCACGGTGTTGACGGAGATCTTCGGGTCTTGAGGTTTGAAAACGGTGAAGTAAACGATAAGAACTATTATTACAAGGAAGATCAAGAAAACCGTTGCTACAATACACGAAGCTAGATTTGTACGACCAGATGGCGGCTTTTGTGGCTTCACCATTATTAATGTATTTTTGGGTTCAACTGCTTTGTTTTCTTGGGTTTGATCTAAAGAGAAGCGGTGTTTGGATGGGAGGAAAAGAGTGTATTTAAGGAGGGAAAATGGGGAGGAAAGTAATCTATATGTGATGTAAAACAGTAAAAGTGAAGACTTTTTGTTATAATTTTCTTGTTTGTAGTATTTTTACAGTGTCGGTTTTAGACTCTTTTTAAGAATTTTCAAAAATTAAAGCTTTAGATTTTTGGTTTTTGATGTTTTGAGGAAAGGAATCAAAGATGAACAGAAAAGAGAGAAAAGTGGATAATTAAGAAAAATAAATAAATAAGTAAGGTGGGATTAGGAAGAAGAAAATGTTGGTTCTGTGAGTTCTATTCTGAGGATGTTTGATTCCTTGCAAGAAAACAGTTAATTTCAGTTTTTTTTCTTTTTTGGTCGGCCAATAACTGTAAACAACAGTCATCTATCTTAAAAACCATGTATTTTCATTTGAAGGTTTGGGGTTTTAAGCTTGAAAATGAAGAATAAAATAAAGGTAATAACTTGAACTTAATTACTACTATCTGTCTATTACATGTGAGTCAAAAGAAAATCTTTAGGTAAAAGATATTGATTCCTTTTTTCCCACATGCCCACCGGTTCTATTTGTCAATACTGTAATAAAAAGACTTGTTCTAAGATGGTCTGGAAATTAGTAGCAATGAAAACAAATCAGTACCTTTTTCACAGTGGGAGGAAAAAACACAGTTTCATGGCAGAGGACAGACGGATATGGGGGAAAAACAAATAGCCAAACTTGCAATAATTGAGATGCCAACTTACCAAACAAATTGCAGCAAAAATTAAACTTTGTACTAGAATGCTGTAACAGTGATGAGTGGTTGTCATGTTATAGTAATATTTCTAAATATTTTTGTAGTGACAATGCAAGAAATAAATAATATAAGTTAAATTAGAAGAAATGGTATGTACAAATGGAACATATACATAATGTAATTTCATTTGCTTTGCAGCTTTTCCTAATTTTCTGTTCTTCCACTTGCGTCTGTAGGCATAAGTGAATGTTCCCTGAAAAATGTTAAACAATCAATATTTACAGACAACTTCAAATGTATGTACAGGTTTTTTTTTTTTTTTAGCTCTTCTTTAGCTATGATCCTGAAATCTATATAAATATAGAATCTTAGCATACATATATTATTTATTATCTTTGACTCTGCTCAATGTACTGATACTGATATAAGGGTCAAGTAATAAGCTTGACTGAGTGAAAGAAAGGAGAAAAAAAAAAAAAAAGGAAACAAAGAAACACGAAAGCTTCGGCCTGTGTAAAAGAAGATAAGCCATCTACGTTCGCGTGATTTTGTTGCGGTCCATACAAAAATGGACTCGTCGTTAGGTGAATACATACAATTATGTAATGGTAATCTAGGTTGGCAAATCAGTTTGTGAGCTTGTCAAGCCAAGAATCCATAACTTCAGAGACAGTTTCCATGAACGCAGCTTCGCTCATGCCTGGAAGCAAGGAATCTTGAGCTTCACGAACGATCTGCTCGATCGCGGATTCCTTGTTCACGTTTTGTCTGCACATGATGCTTCCAATGGTGAAGGGAGTTAGACCTCGCTCTGCACCTTTTTTCAAAAGCATGGTGGAGATTCGCAGTGTGCGAGCGCACTCAACAGGAACATCCCACCCATAATAATTCAGAAGTGCGATATCTTGTTCGGCATCCAGTGATTTTATATAGTTAAGAGTGTCTGGAGAGTAAGGCTGCCGCGATTGTGGCCAGTAAACCCAATCAAATGTGCAATCTTCAAACTGTAAAAAAGGCAAAAGGAGATTAGTTCAAAGATTGAAATGATCTATTGTATTGATTAAATTCAAATCACAAATTCCCATATATGAGGTGAGTATACTTACATTCTCAGGCAGGCAGTAGCCGTGATCAATTGGAATAAGCACGGTGCGACCATCATCTCCTTTGCCAATCAAGATATTACCAGCATGTCTATCAGCATTCGCCGTTCTTATATCAAACACACTGATCTTGTGCACTTCCTCCATGGGGAAACCTCCAGGACCCATGTCCTCACAACTCCCCGAGTTCTTCATAAACTTCTGTAACGATCCGAGTTTAACATTCTCAGGTGCATGTTCATACCCATCGGGATGGTTAAACCCTTTGTGCAAGCATTGAACCATGCAGGTAGGAGGCACACCAGCGAACCCCATCATCTCGCCCGACACAGATCGAGGTCCATTCTTGGGATGATCCAATATATAAGCAGCCACTTCTCTAATTGCTCCTTCTCCAACCTTTGTGCCCCTTTTCAGCCCTTCACCATTGGTTGATAACGGTAACCCTTGTGGATTGTTCACAGCATTTGGCTCCTCGTCGATCGGCTTGAAAATGGAAACATAATCAAGTCCCGATCTATCTTGCATGAAATAAGTCCCTCCAGTCCCTTCAGATGATCTAATCGGCTGGTTCCCTATATCCAATCCATTAAACGTGGAATGAATCATGTCCCATAAAAATGGAGGCAATCCCACTCTGGGGTTAACAAAAACAGGCTCCAACAAGAAATCCTCTGTCACAATCTGATGATGCTCATCGGATTGGTTTTTTTCTCCTCCTACACTACCTCTACTCTCATCTAGCTCACTCTCAGCGACAACAGAAAGTTCCAAATCTTTCTCGACAGGTTTAGCTTGAACTTTGGCTGATTTTTGAACCACCAAATGCATCACGGCATCGTTATATTTACATAGATCATCGATTAGCCTTTGGTCGTCGATTTTTTCACCATTAAAGAATATCTCTTGTTCATCGACACCCACAAGGCCTTTTTCTTTTCTAGCTATCCTTTGTTTCAAATACCCAATGTTCCTATTCCTATTAACATGCAATTCAAATTCTTTCCCACAACTTGTCCGTACAGTGATAAGCAAAAGATCGGAAAGCTTCAAAACTAAATGCAAAACGTTCCCACCTTTTACGCCGTAGTCTTTGAGGAGCGAATCGTTCCGAGTCATCTCTCTGCCTCCGCAAACAAGCTTCTGGTTCTTCACTGCATACCCTTTGCATGTCTGGATCCGGAGCTTGACGGAGGCTATCGAGTCCGACTCCAAAACTCGCATTGGAATAACCGAACCGGCGACGGAAAGGTAAAACAAGATCGACTCACCCGCTTGGTTTTCGCAATAACCGCGAGAGTGAACCGTTTCTTGGCGAACCGGACTCAAAGCACAGTCGGCAACAGACATTTTCTTCTGCGATGAATTGAAGAAAAGGAAGAAAAATAAGAGACTGAAGAGAAAAAAGAAAAAGAAACGATTCTTTCCTACGATCCCTGCAAATGACAGTCAGCGAGACGGGGACATAGCTGTAATATTTCGTTATCGTGAAGGTGGAAAAAGGCTAAAAAGCTCAAACTGGGTATTGCGAGATAGCGGATTCTTTACCAAAAGAAAAAGAATCGAAATCAAATGTTCAAGAACGAGAGCTTTTTAAATTGAACAAAGGAAACAACAACGAGAAAAAAGAAAAACCCGTGGATTTGGCGATCCAAACTAATCCCCCGACTTTGGTGCTTTCTTCGTTTCTGTTGTGATATGGCCGATCTTTTCGCCGATTTTCACTGCTCCGGTGCAAAAATCGTCGACGATGTGAGAGAGAGAGAAGGGAAAGTGAGTGGAGGAGGAACGGTAATCTAGCCGTTGGCTTTATATAAGCTTTGACCCAACGACTCTAACGGGAGAATCGTTTTTAAATTAAATTAAGGAGAACGACGCCGTTAGAATGTCAGTAACGGTCGTTTGGGTAAGTTCAAGGAAGGCGGGTTGATTTTACTTAAATACCATTGAGATTTTGCGTAGAGAGGTAAAAGTGAATTTGAGAGTGTGAAAGTTATTAATGCTTATGAATTAGATATTTAATAATGATAAAAGGCATTTTTCTTTTCACTTTCATTTGTTATTTACCTTTTTATATCATACTGATTCCAACTCATATGGACATTAACAAAATTGAGTGCAACAGTTTTATAGATATAAAAGGCAAAATGTAATGTTAGGAAAGGTAAAGAATGTTTAAGGACCAATTTTATCATTTTTTTAACATACTAAACCCTCAATTTGGATATATTATATTTTTATTTCAAAATTTTAATCTTAATACAAATGATAATAACTGATTTTTGTAAGTAATATGTAAAATAATAAATAAATATAATATTATATATGTGATAATATATTTCACACATCAAATTTTAAAAACAATGGAATTTAATTAATAAACCTAATAATTATCATTTAATTAGAGATTTTAATTTTTAAAAATACAAAAATTAAAAATAACCAAATTAAAATACAAATATTAAATTTACCAACATAAATCATTTGGCTTTTTGAATGACCACCGACCTTAGAGATGTTGAAGTTGTAAAGTTCCCAAAGCTAACGGAAATTTAACGGAAAACTGGAGAATGATCTTCCTTAAAATTAAATGGGTAAATTACATTAGTAGTCATCCAACTATAACTTTTTTTCTTTTTTAGTCATTCAATTATGAAAAGTTATAAAATTGTCATTCAACTGTTAATAAATTTCTTTTTTGGTCACCCAACTATGAAAGGTTACAAAATAGTCATTCAACTATTTAATTTTATCTTTTTGATCACTCAATTATATTAGATTTTTGGTATTTCCATTTCTACATTAACTAACTAGTGATCAAGAAAGACAAATTTGAAAAATTAAAAGACTATTTTATAACTTTTCATAATTAGAAGACAAGAAAACGTAACTACTAGTATAATTCACCTAAATTAAATTTAGAATTGAATCAAATCGAATCATTAAATGAAACAAAATTCTTTAATTAACAAAATTTAAATTTAAGATAATATTTAGATTTTGTTAAAAAGAAAAAGCCAACATTTTACCATTTAACCCATGGGTGCATTTAAATACTTATTAGGAAGTACAACTTTCAAACTAAAATATTTATTGGTATTCTGTTTTCTTCTTCCTTATAATTTATTTTTAGGGTAGATTAACTTTAATTTGTTTATTGATAATGCTAACGTATCCGGTATAGTATACGTATAATTGCAAATGCATGCATGTATTGTGTATATATAATTTAAAATTTACTTATTACTTATTTTACCAAAACAGTTAAATGCTCCTGTCCTTCTTAATTCACAAATATTCATGTATTAAATTATTAATTGTGTCAATTAAGTTGCATGAAGGATTAATTAATTCAAACTAGCATTAATTACAAAATTAGTAGTTTTTTTTGTTAAATTTTACTATTAGATCTTGTACTTTGTGTAAATTATAGATTTAATACATACACTTTAATTTGATCATTTTTATTCCTTGACTTTTAGAATTTAGAAATTTTAATCCTGATCATATGGTAACTATTCAATTCATTAAATTATATTATATTATTTTTAAATTTGATGCGCCAAACATATTGTTGCATGTGTTGTTGGGATCTAGTATCCTTTGTAATGTTTTTTGTCTAAATATATTTGTATTTTTCAAATAAATTGAATTTTAAATAAGATTCTTAAATTTTATATCATCTCAACTTATTTTATTATAATTTTAATTCTAAAATGCATTTAAAATGTAAAACATTAATATCTAATAAAAATTAAAATAAATTAGATCAAACTAAATAGTTCTGCTTGCAATCTAAAAAGTCAAATTGTGCTATTAGAACTTGTACTGAATTTAATACATGCACTTTAATTTAATCATTTTCAATTTTGTACTTTTAGAAATTTAAAATTTTAGTCTAGACTAAATGACAACTATTAAACTATTAAGTTATGTTATTTTTAAAATTTGATCGTCAAACATATTATCGTATGTGTAAATAATGACATGTAAGGTTGTCATCTCCATATATTACAAAAAAAAAATTAATTAATAGATTAACGACTGTCGCTTACATTAAAAGTAAAATTTTGAAATTTGAAAAAAAATATAGTGACTAAGAATGATCTAGATAGAGAATATAGACTAAATCTTTAACTTCATGCATAATTCAGGATCAATAGTAGAATTTAACTAAACAGATTTAATAGTTACTGTTTAGTCATGACTAAATTTTTTGAATTTGAAAAATACAAAAACTAAAATTGATTAAATTAAAATACAAGTATTATATCCATAACTCATGCACAGTAGATGGTCTAGTGGCGGAATTTGACCATCTAAAACTGAACAGAATCAGGTGATGGGAATCCACAAATAGCTTGAGACGCAAGATCCAAGTTCATTGCCGTTGCAATTGAAAAGGGTCTGTCCCCAAATTCTTCTTACAAATGTGTTAAAGTAATCACTCACTTTGTCGTTTAATGCATTATTATGTCTCCAAGTCGCACATGCAATGAAGGACCTTTCTCTGTCTCTCCCCCTTTGATTTTCCCATTTCCTGTACATTTCACTTTATAAACCTGACATGTCCCAATTCACACACCTTTTTGTGTCTTCTTCCTTTCACAAAAGCTAATAAATTTATTTTCAAAAAAGAAAATGTTAATTTCATCTTCTCAATTGGTTGAATAATACTCATTAGTATTCAAACAAGCATTAAGAACTTTAATTTCTTTTTTGATAGTATATTTATTTTACGATATTTAGCTTACATTCATAAAAAGTATCTAATAAATTATAGGTTCAATACATCATGTTTAGTAAAAAGGTGGATATTCTTTACTCGTTATCAGACAATCATTTATTCACAAACTTCGTGTGAGGCCAATAGTTTTCATTTTCTAGTCTCGTGGAAAATACTTTTCGCTCCGTTTAGCCCTATCTCCTTCTAGGGATATTTTAGTGATAGGTTCTATAGGAACCAGACGATCCTCTTTGTTCAAATATCTAGCGACAAACTCCTATGTTTCTTTTTATTACAGTATTTCTGAACAAATTCTTGGATAACAAGCTTAAAGGTTTTCTTATTGATGATATTGATATTGATGATAATGATATTGATGATAGATATTGATTGTGATTTTGATACGGAGCTGAAGCTTCTAACTATGATGAATGCGTTAACTATAGATATGATGTTAGTGTGGTGCGTTTATTTTTTATTTTTGGATATCACATTATAGTATCTAATCTCATCACCAATATTATTTTTACATTAATCACAGATAAATATACCGCCCATCTAAAGTAGCTATTAGAATTAAACAATAAGATAGAGAATACATTTATTTTGTAATGTAAAGATATCGTTATACCATTTCCACCTATATGCTTTTTGATAGAGGGAAATGATATAATAATAAAAAAAAAAAAAGCAAACCAGACTAAAAGTACGAAAAATGAGGCTTAAATTAAATTATAGAAGAGTTGTTGAGATTGGTAGCAAGTTAATGATGTGCCCACGAGGTGTGTTTCGCCTTGAGCCAGCAAAGTTGATGAGATAGATGGTCGCAACATATATAGGAATTATTAATTAATTAATTAATAAGTAAGGAATTGGTTTAACTTGAAGTACATGCACCTAAAGAGATTCGAGTTGATCCAAAGGGATGACATGTCCCACATCTGATGTTGAGTCTTCCAAAATATTAATCCCCAAATTGTATGATAAATCACTAATGTATGGTTTTAAAATGAACAAAAAGCAAAGCGTTCTGAATGTGTTCTACTAAGTTAGCTAGTAGGCCAAATGTTTGCCATACTGAACTTTTTTGGCTTTTATGGTGCCATTTTTAATATCGAGTCTCTGCAACTAAGAAAAGCATTTGTCATGTCAAGTCCCTGCAATGTGAAATTTCATGTCAGAATATTTGAATTTATACCTATGAAGTTAAATTTCGATTTCAAATTATATGCATAATCGTTAATATGAGAAATTAGAAATTTCAATATGAAAAACAAATAAAGATCATTTTAACTTACATCAAATGTGGGATAGTCATATTTTTCATCAAAATTGGGTTGCGAGCTACAAATTCATCCCACTCTTTCATATCAATTTTTCCATCTTTATTTGAATCTGCATCTTTAAATGCCTGTGCATATAAAATAAAAGCTACGAAATTAGTGTGTTAAATTCATGAAAATATTCTAGCTTCTAGCCAGTCATACCTTATCAACAATGACGTCGATCACATCATCGGAAAGGACCAAGTTTGATTCGTTTAGAAGAGCCAAAGTCATCTCCTTGACCTTAAACCAAGTTACTCTAAATCAGCCTAAATGCCCTACACAAACCGCCAACCAATAAAGCAGTACCAATTTTCTTGGCCACGTCACAAGGAGACACTTTCAGTGACAACCAGGGAAGATCGAGGACAGTACCAATATTGTGTTCATAGTGATGACATGACGTGGCCAAAAAAAAAAAACGATAGTACCTCACTGGTCAGTGGATCATGATAATAACCAATCAGTGAGGTCCAAAATATGCCCTTTACCTCCTCAGGTTCGATGAAACCAGTTTGCCATATATCATATAATTGAAATGCGACTGCAACATGAAGACAGTTCGCCATATTTCATTAATTTATTGTCTCATACACATGACATGAAAGTAGTTGAAATTCTTACAAGCAACTTTGTCGGAGCGAGGAGCATCTGGGTGAAAGATGCTTAGAGATCGAACGAACTCTCCGAATCCTATAAATCCATCATTGTTGGCATCGAATAACCGAAACATCTATTACCGAACCAGGGATTTTTGTCAATTGTTGTTGTCTCGAAGTTTCGATGATGATTGTAATGGAAGGAACCAGCAGTGAAAGAGGCAAAAAAAAGTTTACCCTGTTTGCAAAGAGATTTTGTTCGTTTCTGTTTCTGAACAAACCAAGTAGAAACTCTTCCTGTATAAATTGGAACTGAAATGTTAGAAAATTTAGTCCATTAAAATATATTGATGGTTGCTTACTTACCTTGCTTATATATCCATCATCAACTAGAGAACTGCTTAGTTGTCTGAAAAGCTCGTACAAAGCTTTAACTTCGGTTTCATTAACTGCAACAACATGCAACAGATACAGTGAAACCCAAAATCCTGGGAGGGAACACGACAAAAGGAAACTCACTTACAGCAGGTTTCAGCAGCAAGAATGGTTGGATCTTCATATATAACTCGATACTTCATGCAAACGCAGCCCATCTTAAATGGTTTTGTTTTTTCTTTTTTAAGGTTATATGAACGCAGGAAAAGAGAACCATGGATAGTAGAGTGAAAGATTTTGCATTGGAATTTGCATGAATTCTATGGTTCCATGCGTTTATCTTTATTTATTATTATTATTCCTGTTGTCTTGGGTAAGAACTTTAGTGAGAATCAGGTTCTTCATTCGCCGCTAAGAGTTTTGGTCGGAAGAAACAGGGCTTACGGTGGAGAAGGGAGATAAAACATTCGACTGATTTGGTCCATAAACCTTGCCAACTAATTGAAATAATTCCAAAGCATATGTTATTCTTACCATTTTAGGTGTATTCGCTATTAATGTCCAAACTTTTTCGATGGACACATGCACCAACGTTGGATCTTTGAAAATAAATCTGAACCATTAAAACATGTTAATGTAACATTTATTTATAACCTAAAACTTGAAACAGCTAGTTCCTATAATTTAAAAAAAATAACACCTTAATTTTTTTTGATAAATTATAATAACAACGTAAAATCCGAATAATAAATGTGACTAATGACTCAAATCCAAACTACATCTAGGACGGCGAATATCCTTAACCATCAAGTTATTACATAAAAATTTAATAACACTTAATTTACTTGGCCAACGAGACAATCAAAAGTTCTTAAAAAGTTAATAAAGTTAATGACATAGATGGCAACCCCTGGAATTGTGATACAACTATAAAATATTGGAAAGGCCAAAAGGTAAAAGTACTTACATCACGTTTGGTTGGATGGAATCGCTATTCCATTCCTGCCCAATTCCGCGCGCTACAGTAATTTTTTGCTATTACACCGTTTGGTTCACCGTTTATTTGATTCCACAGCTTTGCTATTACACTCGTATTCCCTCAGATGCAATAATAGGTATTCGGGGTGGGGGCGCTGAATTGCTATTCAACACCACACGCTTAAAATTTATCCCCAAAATAGCCTGCTTTCTTCTCCCTTGCTCCAAATTTCTTCCAACATTTTTTCCCAAATCAACAGCACTATCGCCCTTCATCTTCGTCCCCAGTACGTTTTCTTTTTTATGATAAGTTCTTGTTTTCTATTTCTCCTTCCTCATAACTTCATAACATTTCTTGTATAAAACTTCATAACTCTTCTCATGGTCATCTTTGATTGTCAAAATTTGTTATGGGTCTCTAATATATTTCTTTGTTTCCTTGGCTTGTGAAACCAAGGCACCTACCGTTTTTTTTTTTTTGTTTGATTGTTGATTGACTAATGTCGCCTGGTAATGAGTATCAAACTTATGGAGGTTTGAGAAGCAGTATTTAACTATGATTAACTACTTGAACCAACCAATCTAACACAGTTAACTTGTTCTCCCCATTTCTTTGTTGTGTTGTGGCTGATCCTTTTCTCTTTTCCTTGATATGATCTTTCTTTTCTATCTCAATAATGGCCTAATCTTGGATTTAATTGCTCCCTTGCAACCAATCTTTGTCCTCGCTTTTGCTACTACCCAACTGAAGAGTAGGTTTGATTGTTACCCAATAGCTCTTTCCTGATTTGTTTTCACTTTTCACCTTCTCTCTCGAGAATATAATTCGCTCGCATAAGAATCTTCAAGTCCTTTGAGACTGGTTAACTGTTACAGTACGTTTGGGATGCAAAATCTTGTAGGCCTCACTGCAGTTTTCTCTTTTCTTTTTTGGGCAAAATTTAATTTTAATTAGATTTTCTGGCTTTTTTGGTATTCAATAGTAGTGTCTTTTCAATAACTTGAATAGATGGAAATGTTTTAAATGCTAGAATATATCTATGATTGAAGGAATTCTAGTATTAAGTTGATGCAGCAGATGGCATACATTATGGAGTACTTGTTATGTACATAGAAAAAGGATATATATTTTTGGAATATTAAGTTAATTATTGAATCTGCTTACTTAAATAGTCCAGTTCCATGGGTATATCCTCTCAAAACATGCGTGGTGTTTGAATACAAAAATCATGGCTACCATCTGTAATCATCTAAATGGATAACAATTCAATTTTTTATAACAATTCAATTTTTATTTGACAGTGTATATGGTTTATAAATTTGTCCTTTTGCACAAACTATCGTATTTATATATGCTTTGTGTTGTGTAGGGCTTGGAGCAGTGTGGAACACAGCCAAAGTTGAACCAGGGCTATTGTTGCTATTTTTGGCCTTGGGACTGTTGGTCTTGCGGTATGTTTCAAATATCCATCTCACTTATTAGGAAACGTATTAAAACTGTTTATTATGAACTTCTAGTTATCTTTTTTGGTTCTGTTCAATATGTTTGTTATTGCCATTGTTGTTTTATTTTTGGTGCCAGATGTTAAATTGTTTATTTATCTAGTCTTTTGATCGCAATGTTGCAGGTTGCAGAGGGTGCAAAATTAGTTGGCGCCTCTAGAGTAAGTGGCTTAGATATTGATAGCAAAAAGTTTGATATAGGTAAGTAACGTAAGAATAATAATGCTCAAAATATTTTTATTAATATTAATATGTGATGTTCAGTATGCAGTTTGCTAGAAAATTGAGGTTATTGTCAAGCTTGTCTTTTTTGTAATAAATCTTGTGTTACTTCTATTTATACATGTATATGAATGTATTTTTGCAAATTGAAACTTGCAGCAAAGAATTTTGGAAAATAAAATTTTATTAATTTTAAAAGTGAGTATTTAAGAATAATTAATCATATTGTCGTAAATCTCTTTTGTCGCAATTTTAAATAGTGTCTACAAATATCTTTTGTCGCAATTGTTTTTACCTCATTGTAATAAGTTATTGTAAACATCTTTGATAGGTTGTAATTTCTATTTTGTGCTTTGTAAATATTCTTAATGTATGGTTCATTTTTCTTTGACAGGTTGTTATTGATTCTTCTTTTTATTTGGCTTGTTTGGTTGCTTCCTCCACCCAGGGTTGAGCATCTTGTATTCACTGAATCACTATAAGTTATATAGCAATTAAATTCTTTGATTTTGTTTTACTGTTATTGAAATTAGTATTGAAGAAATGTGACCCTTTTTACTATGATTTGAAGATATGTAACACTTTAATATATTGCAGTTATGGCTCATCTGCCTTTAATTGTACAAAGTGAGAGGCGTAAAAAAATTGGTCTTGCTATTACAATATGGTTGCAAATGTGTACTGTTGCGAGTTGGTTCTTAGTTGCATTGGGTGCCATCCATAGCCTACATACTTATAGACCAAGGATTAGATCCTATATTTTAGATTTTTATGCACAATGAGATTATGTGAAAAGACTTGTATATGCTAGTGACGAGACCTGTATTGAACAAGTTAGGATGAATAGAATTATCTTTTTTAAACTATGTGAGATGTTACAAACTTTAGGGGGATTGAAGTCGTCAAGGAACATGCTTGTTCATGAGCAAGTAGCAATGTTTTTACATATCATTTCTCATCACCTTAAAAATAGAGTTATCAAGTATCACTTTAATAGGTCTGGGGAAACCGTTAGCAGATCATTTCACAATGTTTTAAATGCTGTCATAAGTTTACAAGATGTGTTATTTAAAAAGGCAGAGCTAATTATAGCTAATTCTACAGACCCAAGGTGGAAATCAAGGTATTGGAATGAATACTATATATAGCTCGTACATAATTTAATCCATTTAGATTTAAATATAGTATCCTAACTCGAGGTTTTATACATGTGATGTAGAATTGCTTAGGTGCTTTAGATGGAACCCACATCAAGATTAGGGTTCCAAAAGTTGATAAATCTAGATATCGAACGCGAAAAGGTGACATAGCAACAAATATGTTAGGTGTTTGTACACGATATGCATTTTGTTTATGTTCTTCCGGTTGGGAAGGTTCATTGTTGATGGACGAGTTCTTGAGATGCTATTAGTAGGATACATGGACTAAAAGTTTCGCATGGTAAAGTGCAAAATTATAGGAATTTGAATTAATTTTTAAGATAATATTTTTATGGGAAATTAATCATGACAAATAGTTTCTTTTTATAGGTTGTTATTATCTAGTTGATGCTGGATACACAAATTGTGAGGATTTCTTGCTCCATTTAGAGGACAAAGATATCATTTGAATGAGTGGCGTCAGGGTTACCAGCCAAGTACTCCGGAAGAATTTTTCAATATGAAACATGCTTCAGCGCGTAATGTTATTGAAATATGTTTTGGGTTATTAAAACTTAGATGGAGAATACTTAGGAGCCCATCATTCTATCCTGTGAGGGTGCATAATAGAATCATTATTGCATGTTGTTTGCTCCATAATTTTATTAGAACCTATATGAGTCTTGATCCTATTAAAGCGTAGTTGGAAGAAGGATTACCTAGTAATGTGATAGATGATGATGAACCGAATATCATAAATAGTCATCCATCGGATGCATGGGCTACTTGGAGGAAGGAACTAGCCAACCAAATGTTCGATGAATGGCAAGCATCTAAAAATTAGTTAGGTTTAGGGTAAAAATAGTAAATGTTACGTTGTATATGTTATTTCATGTATCTAGTTTATGAAACTTTGATGGTGTTTGAGTTTTTTTTTTTTTGTAATGTACTAGACTTGTTGAATGATAATTTATCTTCCTTTGATTCATCATGTATTATAATTTTATAAAGTGTTGATCTTTTGATGCATAATATTGAATTTAATTTTAATTTGCGTTTTTTTTCTTAAGATAATTATGTTAGGTTTTTCACAATCAAGTGCTTCTTCCCAAAATTCTCGAGGAACCAAAAGAAAATGGGTTCCAGAAGAAGATGCTGCTTTGGTTGCTTGTATGGTCGACTTGCACAATGTTGGAACCTTTAATGCAGATATGGGATTCAAAGTCGGGTATTTAAATGAGTTGGAAAAAATGTTAGAAAAAGTTTTACCCCATGCCATGTTGTAGGCTAAACCATTAAAATTTATGGTTATGTTAGAATGTCATTATAATGTTGTAACTTTTTGATGTTGTAAAATTTTAAAACATATGGATTATGACATATAAACTAATGAAATCATGAAACTTTTTGTTAATATATGAATATTATGCTTGGATGTGAAATATAATTCTCAAGTTAATTAATTACTTTTAATATTTAATTTTTTGTAGAATAATTAAATTATTTGTTTCAAGAATGATATTTTAGCATATTAAATATGTATTGCAGTTTAAAAATAATAAAATAGATTATACATATTTTTATAGTATTATATATTTTAATTTTTAACTCATATAATAATAATTATATTAAGAATGCTATTAAATTATTTTTTATTAAATTATATTTAATAATAATTATGTTAAAATATGATTAAATTATTTATTATTTTTATTAAATTATTTTCAATAATAACCATATTAAAATTTAATAACAATAATAATAATCATCTATTTAAAAAATTACTAAGGGTATTCGGTCATTTTAGTTCTTTTTCTTATGCTATTACAACATCATTCCATTCAACCAAACACAAGAATACTATTACAGTTCTATTCTATTCCATTCAACCAAACAGTTAAATTACTTATTACAACTCTATTCTATTACAGCCCTATTCCATTACAGTGAACCAAACGTAGTATTAAATTGTGAATCATTAGCTTTTAAAAGGACAAAGTGTAATTTTCCTATTTAATTAAAGATAAAAAAATGCCTAAATTAATAGTTTTACTTTTTGAAAGGAAAGCCTCTACAGCCCCTCTAGCTATGCACCTGATAGATTATTTTATTGTTTAATTTAATATTATTTTAACTTCAAACTTTTACGACTTAATGAGCCAATCAGAACATTTTGGATTTCTTTATAAAAATAACCCAAAAATTTAATTAATTATCAAAATGACCTATTTTTTTAATTAATCACAAAAATAATTTAAAATCGACAGTAAAAGTTGGTGGAGCCAAATATTTTGGCTCTACCAACATGCCACTTCAGCAACCAGAAAAGGAAAATTAATATTTTGATAGAGCCGTATAGAATGGCGCCACCTGTATAAATACCAAGAAAATATTGTAATTTCTGAAAATATGAAGACTTTAAAAAAATTTCCATTTTCTGGTGGAGCTACTTTATTAGGCACCACCAGATTCGCCTGACACTCTTTTACTTTTTTTTTTTTTTTTTTGTCCTTCTTTCTTTCTTTCTTTTTTTTTTTTTTAAGTTTTGTCTTTATTCTTATTTTTTTATTTATTTTTATTATTAATTTTAAAAATTTGAAATGTATATTTGAAATGTTTTATAATATATATATTTTAAATTTTAAATATATATTTGAAATTATTTTTAAATTTTAAATATTATTTTAAATATTTTAAATATTAAATATATATTTTTTAATAATATAAAACATTTAAATATTTTAAAGATATGAACTTTCAAATTTATTATTAATTTTAAAATATTTTAAATTTGTTTTATAATATTTTAAATTATGATTTTTAAATTATTTTAAAGATATTCAAACCTTTTAAATAATTTAAAATCATAATCTAAAATATTATAAAACAAATTAAAAAATATTTAAAATTTAAAATATACATTTAAAATATTATAAAACTAATATAAATTTGAAAGGTCATATCTTTAAAATATTTAAATGTTTTATATTATTAAAATATATTTAATATTTAAAAATAATATTTAATATTTTAAAAATAAATTTAAAATATATATTTAAAATTTAAAAATATATTATAAAACATTTTAAATATTGATAAACCATAATTTATACATATTTTTACCCCATGCTTGGCTTATTTTTGGATGAATTTTCATTAGATTTGATGAATTCGATGCTCCTAATCCTTTAATTTCATGTTTTATACTCAGGAGAGCTTAGTGAGTCGAAAAGAAAGATAAACGGGCCAAGAATGAACAAAATGGGCCTACCTCGAAAATCGACACGGCCTGAACTATAGCACACAGGCAGATCACACGGCCGTGTGTGACGAGCAGAATTAAGCACGGCCTAAGCTATCGAACACGGTGTGTTCCTGCCGATCCCAAGTCTAATTCTATTCGGAAAAGACCACATGTAGGCCAAGAGAGGTGTTCCAAAACCTATATAAACACCCTAGGGGAGGACCTAAACAGGGACGCAGAGTAGAAGGCAGAAAATACTCGAAAACAGCCGTTGGGAACAACTTGGAAGAAGGATCTCCATCAAGATTGAAGATCTTCTATAAATTTCTCTTGAAGTTTTTATGTTTTCTTATATTTTGTTGTTTTCCTTATTTTAAGATGTTTTCCTCCATGAGTATGAACTAAATCCCTTAGATACCTAAGAGGATGAAACCTAAGACGGATCTTATTATTATTTGATTTATAAGATAAATACTTGTTCTTATTCTTAATTGTGAGTTCTTATTCTTGTTTTAATAATTCAGGTTATTGATTCAAGTCGAATGTGCTTATTCAGAGGAGTAAAAGTCCCTGTTTAAGAGTAGATCAACACAATTAAGCGGAGTTGATTGCAATCATAGAAATAGGGCGACATAAATATGCCGGATTAGAGTCAAATCTAATAAGAAAATCCATAGATTGAGTTAATGTGACAATAGATGTTTTAATAGAAAGAGATTTCAATTAATCAACCTAGAGTCAATTGTTCTTAGTCTCGAAAGAGATATTAACATAATTTAGGAATTTCTACATATTGAGTCAAGTGAATAAATCGTATGAATCAAAAGTAATAAGTGAAGTCTAGGTAGATTCTTCCTTAGGTATTGCCTTTCTCATATAGTTGTCTAAAAGTATTTTCCCAACTCATTCTCTGTCGTGCTTTTAATTAATTTTAGTTTAAAAGAAATCACTCCAATTCTTAGGCTAGATAATAAGAAGATTGATAAACCGTAATATACATATTTTAATCCCACGTTTGGCATACTTTTGGATGATTTATCCCTTGAATTGTGGAATTTGATGCTCCTAATCCTTTAATTTCATGTTTTATACTTAGGAGAGCATAGGAGGATGAAAAGAACAAGAAACGGGTCAAAAAAGGAGAAAATGGGCCAAAGTAAGAAATCAACACGGCCTGGAGTTCACCACACGGGTAAACCACATGGCCGTGCCACTTTAGCAGACTTGAACACGACCCTAGGCTCGATTCACACGGGCGTGTCCCTTTCGTGACCCATTTTAATTCCACTCGAACAGGATACTTGTAGGCCAAGTAAGGCATCCCGAAAGCCTATATAAACACCTTAGAGGGCAACTTAAAAGGGGAGTTCGACAGAAGGCTTCCGTCAGGGCTATTGACGAGGAGCGAAGCAGAGAGGGATGAATATAGGGAATTACTCGAAGAAAGCCAGTTGATCCATCTCAGAAACCAGAGTCACACTCATGACTGAGGATTTTCCTTTCAAATTTCTTCAGGGGGTTTTAAGGTTTTTCTTTATGTTTTGTTATTTAATTTCTTTTGAGATATATTCTTTTATAAACATGAACTAAACGCCTCAAATACCTTAGGGGGATGAAACCTAAGACGGATCTTATTATTGTTTTCTGAACTGTATGATAAATACTTGATTTGTTCTTAATTATGTGTTCTTAATTCTTGCTTTAATATTTCAAGATATTGATTCAAATATTGATGTGCTTATTCAGAGGAGCAAAAGTCTCTGTTTAAGAGTAGATCTAGCATAATTAAGCGGAGTTGATCGCACTCTTAGAGATAGGGCGACAAAAATTTATCGAATTAGGGTCAAACCTAATATTAGAGTCCATAAATCGAGTTAATGCAACACTAGGGGTTTTAATTAGAAAGAGATTTCAATTAATCAACCTAGGGTTAGACTTTAGTAGCCTCTAAAGAGGTATTAATATAAATTAGGGAATCCTACGGATAAAGTCAAGTAAATAAATCGTCTGGTTCAGAGTTAAATAACAAGTGAAGTCTAGGTGGATTCTTCCTCAGGTATTGTCTTAATCAATTGATTTTCTCAAAAGTATTTTCCTAATTCATTCTCTGTGTCTTGGCATCCTTAGTTTAGGAATTAGTTAGATAAACATTAATCCTATTTATTTTAGGCTAGATAATAAAAAGAAAGTCAGTACTAGTACTTTTGGTTCCATTGGGTTCAACATTCCGGTCTTGCCACTAAGCTATGCTACTCTTCGATAGGTATGATTGCCTCAATCGTGATGATAGTTAGTTTCTAGGCTCGATCATTCATTATATAAATATTAAAACTCTTAGACACGATCAAGTTTTTGGCGCTGTTGTCGAGGAGCTGAAATATTAGGAACACTCAATTTTATTATTTTAGCCATTTTTTATCTATTTATTTATTTATTTCTAATTTTTATTTTTAGTTTTTTAATCTCTCTATTATTTGCTCTGATAGGTTTTTCTAGTTTATGACTAGTAGGAACCCGTCAAGACCATTACTTTTTGACAGTGAGATTGAGGCAACGTTCACGAAAACCGAAGAGAAATTAGGCGAAGTTTACAAGACATAGAGAAAGAGCAAGAAAACATAACCAATCCTCCTGAAGAGATGGCTGAAAACCAGAATAATCCATTACCTCCGGTGGCTATGAAAAATCTGTGAATCAAAATCCTACTCCTCGTACTATGTATGATTATGCTAAGCCTAGTTTAGCCAGTACTGAATCAAGTATTGTTAGACCTACTATTGCTGTAAATAATTTCGAATTGAAACCTAACACTATACAGATGATACAACAGTTTGTTCAGTTTGATGGTTTACAGGATAAGGATCCTAACTCACACTTAGCGAACTTTTTGGAATTATGCGATACGTTTAAAATCAATGGCGTTTCTGATGATGGAATTCGGCTTCAGTTATTTCCCTTTTTCATTGAAGAACAAAGCTAAACAGTGGTTGAACTCATTACCACGAGGATCAATCACCACATGGGAACAAATGACCGAAAATATCTTATTAAAATATTTTTTGCTGGCTAAAATGGCTAATTGAGGAATGATATTTCTTCTTTTGTGCAGATGGATCTAGAGACATTTTACGATGCATGGAAGAGATACAAGGATTTACTAAGAAGGTGCCTTTATCATGGGCTACCATTATGGCTACAGGTTCAAACATTCTATAACGGTGTGAACCCCTCAACTAGGCAACTTATTGATGCAGCCGCCGATGGAACCCTAAATAACAAAACCCTAAAGTGGCTTACGAATTTATTGAAAAGATGTCACTGAATAACTATCAGTGGCAAGTTATGAGGACAAAGCCGACAAAAGCTGCCAGTGTTTTCAACCTCGACGCAATCACTATGCTATCAAACCAGGTAGAGCTTTTGAATAAAAAGATTGATGGTTTGTGTAGTTCTTCGCAGGTACATCCAGTAATGCAGTGTGATATGAATGAATGAGGGATGAGCAATACAAAATATTCACCTTACAACCCGAGCGCTGAAAACGAACAAGTTCACTATATGGGTAATAATTCTAGACCTCAAAATAACCCTTGTAGTAATACTTACAATCCAAGTTGGAGGAACCACCCCAATTTCTCATGGGGTGGTCGAGGAAATCAAATACAACAACCCCTCCAGGCTTCCAACAACAACCCTTCCCATAGGAGAAAAGTCGAACCTCGAAAAGATGCTTACGAAATTTATCGCGGTGTCAGAAACACGCTTCTAGAACACCTAAACAACCTTCAAAACCATCAAGCATCGATTCAAGGGATCGAAAGCCAACAAGGTCAGCTTGCTAAGTTGATCTCAGAACGACCACAAAGTAGCTTGCCAAGCAACACCGAACCTAACCCAAGGGAGCAACTTCACGCCATCACAGCATGCGAATGAAGAAGGGTTAGCAGAATTTGAATCTAAACCAAGGAAAGAACTTGTGGTCAATAAAAGTAAGGTTGAGGTAAGCTACAATACACAGAAACCTGTTATTAAAGATTACCAACCTCGTGTGCCATACCCCAATGCGACAAAGAAAGACTGCACAGATGAACAATTCAGTCAATTTTTTAAACTTCTAAAGAAATTACATATTAACTTACCGTTTCTTGAAGCTCTTTCGCAGATGCCCAATTCAATGAAATTTTTAAAAGAGCTTTTGACAAACAAACAGAGGTTAGACGGTACGTCGCATGTTGAGCTAAATGCAATGTGTTCAGCAATTTTACAAAATAAACTACCACGAAAGTTAAAAGATCCAGGGAGTTTTACAATTTCGTGCTTAATTGGTAGCTTATCTGTTAATAACGCCTTAGTTGATCTAGGGGCGAACATAAACGTTATGCCTTATAAAATGTTTAAATAGCTAGGTCTTAGAAAACCCAAACAAACTAGGATGAGCATTCAATTAGCCGATAAAACTATTAAAATTTCTAGGGGTATAATTGAAGATATACTCGTGAAAATTGATAAATTTATATTCCCAGTAGACTTTGTCGTTTTAGACATGGATGATGACAATAATATTCCTTTAATTTTAGGAAGACCTTTTTAGCAACTGCTAGAACTAAAATTGATGTTGGTACAGGAGAACTTATACTTCGTGTAGGTGACGAGACGATCACTCTTCAAGCTCTTGACTCAGCTAGGACATCAAGTAATAAAGGTGAGAACATAAATTCTATTAATGACCATTCGGTTAAACTTTCTTTTCAGGAAGCACCACGGAACTACATAACTGAGTTAAATCCAAGACCTCATGCCAACAAGGAAATAACTCATGAGGAACGGAGGCTTCAGATCGATAAACTAGACGAGTGGAAGATGTATTTCAAAGAAAAACTAGGAACACACAAAGCAAAACCGAGGCAACACCATAAGCTAAACCAATTTAAGATCGAAGATCATAAAACAGACCCTTGGATCGCCACTTTAGACCTTGATACAAATGAAAAAATCCCTTTTGAGGTACTGAATATCTTCCCATATGGAATAGTCGAGGTAATTAATCCTAAATTTGGCACTTTTAAGGTAAACACTATTCGACTCAAACTATATAATGATCATAAAATTGATAGCAGGGGAAAGGAATTTCAACTCTTCAAACCACCATGAATGTTCAAATGAGAGGTAAGTCTAGCTTAAGACTTTAAACGAGTGCTTCTCGGGAGGCAACCCGAATACTAACCCCATTAATTTTCATATTTTTTATTTTTATTTTTATTTTTACTTTTAGCATCTAACTACAAACTAACCAAATTAATGAAACATAGGTTTCCCTACTATACGACCTTACACACAAGAGTGGCCGTAGCGGTGTGGACACCACGGATTTACACACCGGCGTGAGCAGAGATCGTACGAACCAAAGACGAAAAATCTCCAAACCACGGGCAGCGATAAAATGCCACGGCCATGGTTGACACTGATTTATCAACATTGGCATGGTGACCACTATACTGGCATGGGAGAAACAAATGAAGCACAACACAGCCGTGCGATACGGCCGTTGGACCCAACACGCCCATGGTACACGGGCATGGGCAGCAACTAGATCCTTGACTCTATTTAAAACCCCTTCTTCTCACCTTCTCCCTAAATTCTTTTTCAACTACCACACCCCTCTTCCTTTCTATTACATTTATCCTTCAATTTTTCCTCTTCCTCTTCCCTTTCCTCATTCTTCCTCAAAATCACCATCTCCATGTCGAAGAAGCGAAATGACCCTAGTATAGTCTCCCGTGCGAGACCAATCTCCATAAGTTGATGCCGGTCACTTCATTCCCTCGACAAGACAAGGACCTTTGAGTCCATCTATTTTTTTCTTTTTCATTTTTATTCTCCTTTATTTTCCTTCTCTTTATCTTTCTTGTGCTTAATTTATATTATTATATTTTGTTTTCTTTAATTTAGGTTCAAAAGGCTGCTAGGGAATCACCACACCACGACCCTAATATCCACCTCCACCGAAATACCCTCCTCCAAGTCGGCCTAAATTTCCCCTATTTTTTCACTTTGACTCCATCCAAAATTCAGGAAGCTTCACTTCTCTCCCTCTCTTATGATTTCTAACTATATTGTTATCATACATTTTTTGTACATTGAGGGCAATGTACATCTTAAGTGTAGGGGGTGAATTTTATTCAGAAAAGTTTCTAACTTTTTGCATTATTCTCAATTCCCTAAATTTTGTCTTTTCTTTCTCATATCACTATTAGAACAAATTCTAATTGATTTATGATTTTTATTGATATGTCTTGAATTAAAATAAAGGCAGTTGTGCATTGATTGTTTAAACTTTAAAGCTTTAGAGAATCAAGCATGATAAGTTAATTTTTGAAAATTAAAAATTTGCTAGGTTGTTTTCCCAAGTTTAGGTATTATCTTGAAGATTGAAGTTCACAGGCTTGACATCAAAAACCATAATTTCTGTGAGATTTTGAGCCTTTGAGCATTTTCTTTTCTTACTCACTTTTATTGTTGCTTTGAGTGAGTCAATATTGATTTGTTATACTAGCACTTGCTTCGATTATGCATGTCAAGACCACACTTTTGATTTGATATACTGAGATGATAAAGGCACCTAGGATTTAACCCACTTACTTCCCAAAAGGCCTACCTTCATAATTAACCCCTAGTGAACCCCTTTGATCCTAATAAACCATTCATTGATTTACCCTAAATATTAACCCAAGACTTACTCTTTTTGATTCATTAAGAATTTTTCCTATTATATTAACCTTTTTATTGGGATTTGATTTGAGAAGTTGCCTAACTATGTTTTCCATTTCAGTTGTTAAATTCTTGTTATTGTACTTGATTTGTTCTTAAAAAAAATTAAAAGTATATTCATTATTAGTTCTATGTTATTTAAGCTTAAGCAATTAATTTCACATCTTGAGAAGAAGCTCGTGTTTATTGTAATTATTTAGTATTAGTCTATTTTTCTAGTTAGGAAATTTATCAATTCGATCTCAATTTTAACCATTTAATTCAGCCTTTATCCACACCTTAAACCCAAGCCACGTTACAACCCTTTTTAAAGACATTTTGATCGATGTATTATCTCAATTTATAATGGTGGAGATTTGATTTCGTGCAAGTCTATGGTAATAACTTTTCATGTTGACTATTAAGTGCTTAATTTATTGTCCCTTAAACACTTCGAGTGATTTGAGTGAATCCTTAGTGAGTATGTTAACTCTGTGATATTTTGAATCAAATGTGATTACTTAGATAAGGGGAAATACCTATGTTTTTCCATGAATAAAATACTCAACTTGGACTATTTGAACTTTGATGTTCTTTTAGTTGAATTTTCAATGTATGATTACCTATGGATTATTTTGAAACATTATGGATAAGAGTTATAAGTTGAGAAGAATGAATTTCAATTGTGAGTTGAGGATTTTGCTTGAGGACAAGAAAATGCTTAAGTGTGGGGGCATTTGATGAACCGTAATATATACATATTTTAATCCCAAATTTGGCATACTTTTGGATGATTTATCCTTTGAATTGTGAAATTTGATGCTCCTAATCTTTTAATTTCATGTTTTATACTTAGGAGAGCATAGGAGGATGAAAAGAATGAGAAACGGGCCAAAACGGAGAAAATGGGCCAAAGTAAGAAATCAACACGGCCTGGAGTTCACCACACGGGTAAACCACATGGCCGTGCCACTTTAGCAGACTTGAACACGACCCTAGGCTCGATTCACACGGGTGTTTCACACGGACGTGTCCTTGTCATGACCCATTTTAATTCCACTCAGAATAGGATACTTGTGGGTCAAGTAAGGCGTCCCGAAAGCCTATATAAACACCCTAGAGGGCAACCTAAAAGGGGAGTTCTATAGAAGGTTTCTGTCAGGGCTGTTGACGAGGAGCGAAGTAGAGAGGGCTGAATATAGGGAATTATTTGAAGAAAGCCAGTTGATCCATCTCAGAAGCCAGAGTCACACTCAAGACTGAGGATTTTCCTTTCAAATTTCTTCACGGGTTTTAGGGTTTTTCTTTATGTTTTGTTATTTAATTTCTTCTGAGATGTATTCTTTTATAAACATGAACTAAACCCTCAAATAACTGAGAGGGATGAAACCTAAGACGAATCTTGTTATTGTTTTCTGAATTGTATGATAAATACTTGATTTGTTCTTAATTATGTGTTCTTAATTCTTGCTTTAATATTTCAGGATATAGATTCAAGTATTGATGTGCTTATTCAGAGGAGCAAAAGACCTTATTTAAGAGTAGATCTAGCATAATGATAAATCGTAAAAGTAACATATTTTAACCCCATATTTAGCATGCTTTTGGATGATTTAGCCCTTGATTTATGTAAAAAGGTGCTCTTAATATTTTCTTTTCATGTTTTATACTCAGGAAAGCACCCGAGGACGAAAAAAATAAGAAACGAGCTTAAAACGGGATAATTTGGGCCAAAGTGGAAATTGACACGGCCTAAACATCAAGCCACACGACCGTGCCTCAAAAATTAACTAAGACACGGCCATGCCATGATTTATACAGCCGTTCCCCAAACAACAGAATCGAGACACGGCCTGAAGACGATTTACATGGGCGTGTACCATGGCCGTGCCCCTATCGTGGAAAAGAGGAATTGTACTCGGATTTGGATACTTTGAGGTAAAGAAATACATTCCAAAGCCTATTCAAACACCGAGTAGGAAGTATACTTGAATTAGGGCACTTAGAGGCCAAGTAAAAGCATCTCAAAAGCCTATATAAAGAACCTAGAGGCCAACCGTCAAAAGGAGGCCAAGACATTCAAATTCGGCAGAAGCTGGAACTTTTGTGGGAATCACTCGAAGATCGCCAATTGATCCATCTCAAGAAGCCAAAATTCTACTCAAGACAGCGAATCTCTCCTTCAATTCCTTCAGGGGGTTTTAGGGATTTATTATGTTTTGTTTTATCTTTTCTCTTGAGATATTTTCTTTATTTGTTATGAACTAAACCCTTCAGATACCTAAAGGGATGAAACCTAGATTAATCTTGTTATTTTCTTCTGAATTATATAACAAATACTTGATTTTTTCTTAATTATGTGTGCTTAATTCTTGTGTTAATGTTTCTGGGATATTAATTCAAGTCAGATGTTCTTAGGTGGAGGAGGAATAGACCCTACCTAAGAATGGATTTAGCATAATTAAGCGGAGTCGTTCGCGCGCCTAAAGATAGGGTGAAGAGATTTTGCCGAATTAGGGTGAAACCTAATATAGGAGTCCATAGTTTGATTTACTGCTATTCTAGGGGGTTATTAAGTGAGAGAGAGATTTTCGTTAATTAACCTAAGGTTAGACATTATTCGCCTCGAGAGAGGGTTTAATATATGTTAGGGAGTCTTATGGATCAAGTCAAGTGAATAAATCGTATGGTTCAGTGTTAGATAATAAGTGAAGTCTAGGTGGATTCTTCCTGATGGTATCGTCGTGATCAACTGAGTTTCTCTTCAAGTTATTTCCCAATTCATTCTTTTTGACTTTGCATCTGATAAACCGTAAAAGTAACATATTTTAGGCCCACATTTAGTATGCTTTTGGATGATTTAGCCCTTGATATATGTAAAAAGGTGCTCTTAATCATTTATTTTTATGTTTTATACTCAGGAAAGCACCCAAGGACGAAAAGAACGAGAAATGGGCTTAAAACGAGCTAAGTTGGGCCAAAGTAAAAATCGACACGCTTGGACTTCAAGCCACACGGTCGTGTCTCGTCAATTTACTTCACACGGCCATGCCACAATTTACATGGTCGTGCCCCAATCGACAGAATCGAGACACAGCCTGAAAACGATTTACACGGCCATGCCTCAATCAATAGAATCGAAACACGGCCTAAAGTCGATTTACACGGGCGTGTACCATGGCCATGCCCTTATCATGGAAAAGAGGAATTTCACTCGGATTTGGATACTTTGAGGCAAAGAAACACATTCCAAAGCCTATTCAAACACCGAGTAAGAAGTATACTTGAATTAGGACACTTAGAGGCCAAGTAAAGCATTCTAAAAATCTATATAAACATCCTAAGTGTATCCTAAAAAGGGGGCGGTTAGCTAGGCCAAGAGCCGAGCCAGAAGGCCAGATTTGTGGGAATTACTCAAGATAGCCAGTTCATCCATCTCAAGGAGTTAGAATCGTACTCAAGACGGCGGATTTCTCCTTCAAATCCTTCAGGGGGTTTTAGGGATTTCTTATGTTTTGTTTTATCTTTTCTCTTGAGATGTTGTCTTTATTCATTATGAACTAAACCCTTCAAGATACCTGAAGGGGATGAAACCTAGATGAATCTTGTTATTGTTTTCTGAATGCTTAAGAGTAGATCTAGTATAATTAAGCAGAGTTGATCGCACGCCTAGAGATAGGGTGACGAGACTTTGCTGATTAGGGTGAAACCTAATATGGGAGTCCATAGATCGATTCTTCGCTATTCTAGGGGTTATTATTCGAGAAAGAGATTTTCGTTAATTAACCTAGGTTAGACGTTATTCGCCTCGAGAGAGGGTTTAATATACGTTAGAGAGTCTTACGGATAAAACTAAGTGAATAAATCGTATGGTCCAGTGTTAAATAACAAGTGAAGTCTAGGTGGATTCGTTTTAAGTATAAGTTGAGAATTCTTTGGCTCCACCAACTTTTATTGTAAATTTAGGTCATTTTTGTGTTTAATTAAAAAATGGGTCATTTTGATAATTAATTAAATTTTTGGGTTATTTTATAAAAAAGTTTAACATTTTGAGAACATGAGTCGATTCTTGATCATTTAATGAATATTTGGTACCGAATTTAATTTTTTATCTAAGTATGACACTTTTTTAAGTTGTTACTTAAGGTTTTGAGTCCAATTTGGTATTTAAACTTTAACTCTTTATTTTACTTTGGTACTTAATTTTTTTTTTTTGGTTTAATTTAGTACTTGTTAAACATTTTGCAAATTACTCCAATATACTAATAATTTTATTTTTATGAGGTAACAAAATAAATAATGTATGACCAATATGTGATGATGATATCGGGGTTTTTTACCTAAATAATTTTTTAAAAAATTAAATACTGAAATAGGTTGTCAATTGGATTATATACGAAAATGGTATGTGTTTTTGGGTCGCGCCTATCTGATAGGCGCAACCACTTTTTTATATTAAAATATTTTTTTAATTATTATTTTATTGGTGGCGCCTTTCTCATAGGCGCCATTGCTTGTATTTTTTTTCCCAGATCAGTATATGACCCTTGTAGAGATACGAAAATGGTATGGGGGTAGGTGGCGCCTATCTGGTAGGCGCAACTGGTGGAGCCTATTTGACAGGCGCGACTAGTGCCTAATTTTTCCTTATATATACTCCCCCGAAAATCAAATCAGCAGAAGACACAAAATTTAGCAAAACAGAAGTAAGAAGATAGGGAGAAGAAAGAAAGAAAGGAAAACAAAAAGAAGGATAATGTATTTTAGTTTATTTCTTTTTAAATAGAATGTAGAGTTTTGTTAGTAATTTATGATGGTGGAAAAAGTCTTAAATTTTATATAATGAATGATCGAGCCTAGAAACTAACTATCACCACGATTGAGGCAAGCGCACCTATTGAACAATAGTATAGTTTAGTGGCAAGACCGGATTGTCAAACCCAAGGGAACCAAAAGTACTAATACTAACTTATTATTATTTAGCCTAAGAATTAAGGGTGTAATATCCGGGAATTAGGGCTTGTGCATTTTTGCTTAATTGTATGAAGTAACATGCCTATATGTGTTTGAATGTGTTATATGAACTTTTGAGAACTTCAAAGTGTAGGTAAATGCCTTAGAAAATAATAGATTTTAAGTATTAAAGGGGGAGCTAAGCTTGATAGGCCTTAAGAAAATATGTAGAGGGAATTGGACATAAAAATCAGCTTGGCAAAGTGGCAAGGAGGTGCCACTTAGGGCCTTGGTAAGTGATGCCACAGGCAATGGAGAAGGGTTTGGGTTCGAGCCACAAGGGAAGCAAAAAAAGGAAGCTTTTATTTTGCGGCAATGGGGAGCAGTAGTGGACCGCATAGGGACTTTATTTAGATGAGGATTAGACTTGGTCAACCCCTTTTAAAATTCGGCTAAGATAGAAAATAAATGTTGATTTATTTTTAAATTATTTTGAATGTGAAAAAAGGAGAGAAAATAGGAGAAAAGGAAGGGATGAGATAGGGGGAAGGAGAGTTGGCCGATTGGAGGGGTCTAGGTGTAGTATTTTGGGCAAGATGGGAGAAGTGAGGCCATTCTTCATTCTTTTCTCTTTTGTGCCTCTGCCAAATTCTCTAGCAAATCTTCTTTTTTCTCTTTTATTTTGTCAAAGCCGAAAACACAAGCAAGCATAGTCGATCTCTTCATCTTTCTCTTCTCACCTTTTCTTCCCATCCTACTTAGGCCGAACCTCTTCCTCCCAAAGGTTTATCATTGCTGAAATTCCTAGATCAAAATACCACCATTGCCGAACCCTTGTAAATCTCATCTCTTTTCTTTCCCAATTGCTAAGGCCAAACACCTCTGGGGTTCAACAAGGAGCGATCAATTTCGCAATAAGGGTAAGGTCAACTATCGATTCTTTTCTTTCTTTTCTTTAGTCGAAAGATGGAATCTAACCCCATTAATGTTCTTGGCCAAAACTATGAAGGAAGTTTCGGGATTTCTATTGTAGCCGATTTTAAGAAGGAAGCTTTCGCGACTTTTAAGATCTAAGGTAAGCTATGGTGATATTCGCCATAGGCCATTTATGATGTTCATAAAGTGTTAGAATCGGATCTAACATAAGGCTTGTAGGTATTTCGACATCTTCATAGTCAAGTGACTATTTTGTGATTTGGAATCGCAAGGTAAGTGAATGTGAATATTCGCCATATTGGTCATTATGTTAGCGAATCTAACTATGGTTATTTAAGGCAATGACGGTGGTGTACAAGGATTTTGGGATTTCAGTGAACTCGTTAAGTAAATTAGGTGTGTAGCCCCACACTAAATCTTAATAGATTTATGGTAATGTTTTAATATATGTGTTAATGAAAGTATGTGAACGTGGCTAAAGGTACCATACAATGGTATAGAACATTAAGGTACGTAATCTTTAATATTACGTCAATAAATGTTATGAACATGTGAAATATTACACATAAGCGAATATTGATAAGAATGTGAGATAAGGCATAAAGTATGATATTTGTATGATTTGTATGATATGGGGCATATGGGTGTTATTTTAAGGGAAGTGATCCGTGGTTTTACCACGAAATCGTGACTCATGTCACGTAATCGAATGTGGTGACTTATGTCACAAAATATTATCTGGTGGATATGCCACAATTTATAAGGCGATGTGCCGTTAATGTCTGCAATGACGCCTTCGATGATGTGTAGCGGATGGAGGGTCGACTTAGTAGTCCCTACGGTGTGATGGTTGGTACGGTGATGTGTAGCGGATGGTTATCTAGGTTCGGGTTCGGATTGCATCATTATCCATAATTGCTATATATATATGTATGAACCGATATGCCTAAATCGTTGGGACTATGTGTTGGTGGTTATTCACCGAGTCCGCTTGACTCACCCTGCTGTGGGATATTTTTTCCAGTGACGCCATGATGGACCGGCCCGGCAGGAACTTAGTGGTGGCCATGCTCACTTCGTAATTTATTTTATTTTAGGACTTTCTATTTATTTTGAAGTATTTTGGATTTATTTCGGTTTTCTTTGATGTAATAAGGCCACTAGTATGAAACTGCTTATGCATGCATTTTAATTATTTTAGTGTGATACGATTTTTATCAATTTAAAGTTTAAGTAACTTTTCTTAAAATGTCAACAAATATTTCAATGTTTTGACACCTAAACAATACCGTTATTAACTTGAACCCAACACAAATCAACTGTTCTTCAAAAACACACAAATATTTTTCCAAAGTTCAAATAAGTTTTGAATGGTTTTACTCAAGAAGCATGCCAGATCCGATCAGGGCTTGTGGGCCGGGTTTGGGGTGTTTCAGTTTGGTATCAGAGCCCAGTTTAAAACTCAGCCTTGAGGGCTTTTTGGGCCCAAAATGTTTTCTTTCTTTTAAAATTGAATTTTACTAAGAAATGAGCAGGTTTTCTGGCATGGCACCTGAGTCTCCGGCCCGAAGTCCACCAGGTAAGTACTCCTAACTCTTTTGTGATTTGTATGTGGAAATTATAGGGACGTAGATTAGTAAATTAGGAATTAAACCTAGGATTAGCCTACTTCAACACCAAGATACATAAAACTTAAAGTCTAACCAAACAAACTCGTGTTTGAGTCGCCGAGTTAAAGGTGTCGCAACTGCTGTAATGCATGTCTAGGATTGGATTCGGGGAGCTTGGTATTTAAGCAATTCTAGTGACTCACCTCCTCACCGCTCAATCCTACCTGGTGCGTGAGTGACGGTTCACCCTAACCAAGAGGACTCAATCACAAAGCTAAACTCAATAATTAAAACCCGAAAGAGACCCATCACCTGGTTTTGTGAAATATTAAAGTCAAACCATGATTTTAAAATTTCAAAGTACCTTTGATTTAAAAATGACCTAAGATACCCTGATTTGCAAAATTGACCAAATTACCCTAACCTGTACTAATGACCAAAATACCCTCGGTGTGGAAAGTTATCAAGTACCTCAAATTAAAAGAAAAAATTCTAAAATACCCTTATTTTGAAAAGTCACCAGGAACCATATTTTGCGAAAAAATTTATCGAAATGCCCCTGGTTTGAAAAATTAAAAAAATACCATCAGTTTATAAAATTACCATTTTATCCTTGAAATTTTCTTACCAAGTATTTCAATTTTGTAAAAATACCAAAAATCTCTATTTTGCAACATTTCAAAATACCCTAATTTGAAAAATTACCAAAATACCCCTGTAGTACGAAATTACAGAAATACCTCTAAGTAGTGGGAAAATAACAACAATAACAACTACAACATTTTTCTGTGATGAACGCAAGTTCATGAATGTGATGATTGAATGAATGAATTTGAGACTGTGTGTGTATAAATTCGAAAGAACTACTCCTTAGAACTATTGAACATAAGACTGTTCGTGATAAATCAGTGGAACAAAACTAATTCATAAAATTCTTTAATCGATAAACGCGATTCGAAAGTATAAACTCTAGGGGCGTGGTTGTAACGCGTGGTAGTGGTAGAGGTCGAATGACCGTGTTTGAGCTCAGTTAGGTCGGACAAGGGTCCAAAATGAAATGCCACCACCACCACCACCGATGTGGAATATCAAGACCGACGGAAGATACAGATATCACAGCGATCTGCGAGTTCTAGAAAGGGTGGCTGGAGCAGGTGGAGGCATGGAAGCTCGAAAGTCGGTACCTGAGCGGCTTCGAGCTAATGGAGCTGAGTTTTTTCGTGGCGTATCTGGTGTGGTACCCAATACGGCTGAGTATTGGTTAGAGGCGATGGAACGGATTATGGACGACTTAGACCTGACTACCGAGGAGAAACTGAAAGGGGTAGTGTCGCTACTCCAGGAAGAGTCATATCAATGGTGGCTCACAGTTCGGGATGGTGCTTCCGTTGATGATCTTACTTGGGAATATTTTAAGGCGGTATATCAGAAGAAATACATTGGAACTAGTTATGTTGATACGCAGAGGAAGGCATTTTTGAGGCTTGTTCAGAAAAATAAGTCCGTAGCAGAATACGAGGCAGAATTTCTAAAGTTGAGCCGATATGCTCGAGGTATAGTGGCTACGAAACATGAGCGATGTGTCTGATTTGAGGACGGACTGAGGGATGACTTGAGGTTGTTAATAGCTCCACAGTAGGAGCGAGAGTTTGCTGTGTTGGTGGAGAAGGTTAAGGTAGCCGAAGGGATTAAGGACTCTGTGAGATGTAATCTGAGATAGAAACAGCAAAAGAGAGGTTTTAGATCAGCAGGGTTATTTGGGAATGTGCCAAAGAGGCCTAGAGTTGATGGGCCGTGAGGTCGGAAGTCGCTATGGGAGACAAGATCAGTATTTGCGGCCAAAGGTGTGGAAAGATGCACTTGGGAGAGTGTTGGAAGAAGACAGGGATGTTTCAAGTGTGGGTCTAAGGACCACATGATTAAGGATCATCCTATGAGAATGTAGAAATGCCGACCAAGAAGTCGTGGTCCTAATCAGCCGAAGAGGAGGACAAACAGCCCACCGCGAGGTCGTGGTTCTACCGAAGATGTAATAGTTTTAGAGAGGACGGGAACACCGGCGAGGTGTTGGTAACATTTGAGGCGTAGGCAAAGATCCGGTATATCTGCGGTTCGTCGGAGGAAGATGGTGACACACCGGACGTCATAACCCAGACGTTCCTTATAGTGACAAACCTTACTTTGCTCTAATTGATGTTGGCTCTACCCACTCTTATGTTGCATGTAGAGTAGTTGAAACACTAGGCATAACCTCTGAACTATCTAATAGGGAGATGACTATAGTGAGCCCATTAGGTCAAACTGTAGTGGTGAATAAGATATTTCGGAGTGTACCTCTAGAGCTCTAGGGAGTGGTATTTCTTGTCGACTTGATGGAATTACCCTTCGGAGAATTTGATCTCATCCTTGGTATGGACTGGCTAGTGGAACATCAGGCTGTATTGGATTGCGCAGCTAAGCGAATAGACTTAAGGACGCCGGAGGATAAGGCGGTAGTTATGATAGAGGAAAGAAGAAACTACTTGTCTAACGTAGTTTCTGCTTTAAAGGCTAATAAGATGGTTCGGAAAGGGTGCGAGGTATTTTTGATCTTTGTTAGTGTGTTGGATGCAAAGGAAGGGGGAGTTAGTGGAGTTAGAACAGTAAGAGAATTTGTAGATGTTTTTTCGGAGGAGTTACCCGGAATACCCCTGATAGGAAGTGGAGTTCTAATTGACTTGTCGCCGAAGTCTGACTCCCGTGTCAATTGCCCGTCATGAAATGGCACCAAAGGAGTTGGTTGAGTTCAAGGCTCAGATTCAAGAGTTGCTTGATCGTGGGTTTATCTGACCTAGTGTGTCTCCATAGGGAGTACCGGTCTTGTTTGTGAAGAAGAAGGACGAAACTATGCACATGGGCATAGATTATCGTCAGTTGAATAAGCTGACCATCAAGAACAAGTATCCATTACCAAGAATAGATGACTTGTTCGATCAGCTTAAGGGGGTCGCAGTATTTTCGAAGATAGATCTAAGGTCTGGATATCATCAGCTTAAGGTGAAGGAAGCAGATATCCATAAGACAGCTTTTCAGACAAGGTACAGGCATTATGAATTCTTGGTAATGCCGTTCAGATTGACAAACGCCCCAGCCGCGTTCATAGATATGATGAACCAAATTTTCTAACCCTATCTGGACCGATTCATTGTTGTGTTCATAGACGATATTTTGGTGTATTCGAAGTCTGAGGAAGAACATGATGAGCACCTCTGAGTCGTGTTGTAAGTGTTAAAGGAGAAAATGCCAAGTTCAGCAAGTGCAAATTTTGGCTGAAAGAAGTTACGTTTTTAGGACATGTGTGTCTGCCGAAGGAATAAGGGTGGATCCTCGAAAGATTGAGGCAGTGTTAGATTGGAAGCCACCTAAGTCCGTGGCGAAAGTTCGGAGTTTCTTGGGTTTAGCAGGCTATTATAGAAGGTTCATAGAGGGGTTCTCATCAATAGCCGCTCCTTTGATGAAGTTGCTAAGAAAGGAGGTACTGCTCAGATGAACCGATAAGCAACAGAGAGCTTTGAGAAACTTAAGAAGGTCTTGATCAAGCTCGGCTTTAATTCACTTTGAGGTGGGAAGGATTTTGTGGTATATTGTGATGCTTCCCATACACGATTGGGAGGTGTCCTTATGCAAGACGGAAGGTAGTGGCTTATGCGCCTCGACAATTAAGGCCACATGAGGTTAACTACCCGACGATTTGGAATTGACAAAGAAGTGGTCTTTGCTCTTAAAGTGTAGAGGCACTACTTATATGGAGAAAAGTCGGTGATCTACACGGACCACAAGAGTTCGAAGTATTTGTTGACTCGAAAAAGAGTGAACCCGAGACAAAGAAAGGTGGGTGGAATTATTGAAGGATTATAATTGTTCTATAGAGTATCACCCGGGCAAGGCGAATATGGTGGTGGATGCCCTAAGTCGGAAAGTAGTGACAGAGTAAAGGGCAATGTTCGCACATTTAAGCCTCTATGATGATGGAAGTTTATTAGCGAATTGTAAGTGAAGTTTACATGGATGAATGTGGTGAAAGAGGACAGCTAAGTGATGATGATTTCAAAGATTAAGCTACTGCAAGTGCAAGAGGGGAGTTAAAGGATTATGGTATTAATAGCGATGGAGTATTGTGTTTCAAGGGAAAGGTTTGTATGCCTAAGAATAAGGAGCTAAGGCAGAAAATTCTTCAGGAATCACATTATAGTCATTGTGCTATGCATCCTGGAGGCAGTAAGATGTATAGAGATCTAAGGGAATAGTTTTGGTGCCCTGGTCTTAAGTAAAAAGTTACCGAATTTGTAGGGAAGTGCTTAACGTGTCAGCAAGTTAAGGCTGAACACCAAGTTCCGTCAGGGTTGATTCAGCCGATTAAGATACCACAGTGGAAGTGGGAGAGAATTACCATGGACTTCGTTAGTGGGCTTCCCCTTACGCCGACTAAGAAGGACTCAGTATGGGTGATAGTGGATCAGCTGACAAAGTCCGCGCATTTCATTCCAGTACGGGTTGACTATTCTCTCCAGAGGTTAGCAAAGTTGTATGTGGCAGAGATTGTGAGGTTGCACAGAGTACCGGTGTCGATTATCTCAGATAGGGATCTGAGGTTCATGTTTCGATTTTAGAAGGTGCTACATCAAGCTTTGGGCATCAGATTAGACTTCAGTACGGTATTTCATCCGCAGTCGGATGGTCAATCTGAGCGCGTGATCCAAGTGTTAGAGGATATGTTGAGGGGCTGTGTGATAGACTTCAGAGGAAGTTGGGAAGAATATTTGCCTTTAGCGAAATTTACGTACAACAACAAATGCTATCGTGCAAGTATTCGGATGGCACCGTCACGAAGCATCAGATGGATGATGTCGCACTCCCACATGTTGGACGGAATTGGGAGAACGCCGATTTTGGGTCCGAAATTGTGGCGAATCCAAGAAAAGGTTAAGGTGATTCGGACCGATTGAAGGAGGCTTCTGACAGGCAAAAGTCATACGCAGATCTTAAGTGGAAGGAGATTGAGTTTGCTATGGGAGATTTTGTGTTTCTTAAAGTTTCGCCATGGAAGAAGGTAATGAGATTTGGTCGTAAAGGAAAGTTAAGTCCCGAGATTTATAGGACCTTATCTGTATTAAAGCGAGTTGGACCAAAGGCCTACCAGCTTGAGTTGCCTTGAAATTGCAGCGGATGCACGATGTATTCCATGTTTCCATGCTACGTCGATACCGATCGGATCCATCTCATGTAGTTCCGGTTGAAGAGGTGGAGCTAAGGCCAGATTTGTCCTACGAGGAGGAGCCAATTCAGATCTTAGAACGAGATGTGAAAGTGTTACGGAGGAAATCAATCCCTCTGGTCAAGGTGCTGTGGCGTAATCATGGATCGGAGGAAGCTCCTTAGGAGCCGGAAGAAGCAACGCGACAGCAATACCCCCACCTATTCTAACCAGGTAATTTCGGGGTTGAAATTATTTTAAGGGGGATAGAACTGTAATATCCGGGAATTAGCGCTTGTGCATTTTTGCTTAATTGTATGAAGTAACATGCCTATGTGTGTTTGAATGTGTTATATGAACTTTTGAGAACTTCAAAGTGTAGGTAAATGCCTTAGAAAATAATAGATTTTAAGTACTAAAGAGGGAGCTAAGCTTGATAGGCCTTAAGAAAATATGTAGAGGGAATTGGACATAAAAATCAGCTTGGCAAAGTGGCAAGGAGGCGCCACTTGGGGCCTTGGTAAGTGACGCCACAAGCAATGAAGAAGGGTTTGGGTTCGAGCCACAAGGAAGCGAAAAAGGGAGCTTTTATTTTGTGGCAATGGGGAGCAAGAGGGACGCCATAGGACTTTATTTAGATGAGGATTGGACTTGGTCAACCCTTTTAAAATTCGCTAAGATAGAAGATAAATGTTGATTTATTTTAAATTATTTTGAATGTGCAAAAGGAGAGAAAATAGGAGAAAAGGAAGGGATGAGATAGGGGAAGGAGAGTTGTCCGATTGGAGGGTCTAGGTGTAGTATTTTGGCAAGATGGGAGAAGTGATGCCATTCTTCATTCTTTTCTCTTTTGTGCCTCTGCCAATTCTCTAGCAAATCTTCTCTTTCTTTTATTTTGTCAAAGCCGAAAACACAAGCAAGCATAGTCGATCTCTTCATCTTTCTCTTCTCACCTTTTCTTCCCATCCTACTTAGGCCGAACCTCTTCCTCCCAAAGGTTCATCATTGTCGAAATTCCTAGATCAAAATACCACCATTGCTTAACCCTTGTAAATCTCATCTCTTTTATTTTCCAATTGCTAAGGCGAACACCTCTGGGTTCAACAAGGAGCAGCTTGATTTACGTAATAAGGGTAAGGGTCAACTATCGATTCTTTTCTTTCTTTTCTTTAGTCGAAAGATGGAATCTAACCCCATTAATGTTCTTGGTCAAACTATGAAGGAAGTTTCGGATTTCTATTATAATTATTTCAAGAATGAAGCTTTGGACTTTTAAGATCTAAGGTAAGCTATGGGTGATATTCGCCATAGGCCATTTATGATGTTCATAAAGTGTTAGAATCGGATCTAACATAAGGCTTGTAGGTATTTCAACATCTTCATAGTCAAGTGACTATTTTCGTGATTTGGAATCGCAAGGTAAGTGAATGTGAATATTCGCCATATTGGTCATTATGTTAGCGAATCTAACTATGGTTATTTAGGGCAACGACGGTGGTGTACAAGGATTTTCGGATTTCATGAACTCGTTATAAATCGTGTGTAGCCCCACACTAAATCTTAATAGATTTATGGTAATGTTTTAATATATGTGTTAATGAAAGTATGTGAACGTGACTAAAGGTACCATACAATGGTACAAACATTCTGTGCACGTAATCTTTAATATTACGTCAATAAATGTTTTGAACATGTGAAATATTGCACATAAGTGAATATTGATAAGAATGTGAGATAAGGCATAAAGTGCGATATTTGTATGATTTGTATAACATGGGGCATATGGGTGTTATTTTAAGGGGAAGTGATCTGGTGGTTTTTACCACGAAATCTGGTGACTCATGTCACGTAATCTGAATGTGGTGACTTATGTCACAAAATATTATCTGGTGGCTATGCCACAATTTATAAGGGCGATGTGCCAGTCGTCTGCAGCGACTACCTTCGATGATGTGTAGCGGGTGGAAGGTCGACTTAGTAGTCCCCACGGTGTGATGGTTGGTACGGGTGATGTGTAGCGGATGGTTATCTAGGTTCGGGTTCGGGATTGCATCATTATCCATAATTGCTATATATATATGTATGAACTGATATGCCTAAATCGTTGGGACTATGTGTTGGTGGTTATTCATCGAGTCCATTTGACTCACCCGTTGTGGGATATTTTTTCCGTGACGCTCAAAGGATGGACCGGTCTGCAGGAACTTAGTGGTGGCCATGCTCACTTCGTAATTTATTTTATTTTAGGACTTTCTATTTATTTTGAAGTATTTTGGATTTATTTGGGTTTTCTTTGATGTAATAAGGCCACTAGTATGAAACCTGCTTATGCATTCATTTTAATTATTTTAGTGTGATACGATTTTATCAATTTAAAGTTTAAGTAACTTTTCTTAAAAACGCCAACAAATATTTCAATGTTTTGACACCTAAAAACACCGTTATTAACTTGAACCCAACACAAATCAACTGTTCTTCAAAACACACAAATACTTTTCCAAAGTTCAAATAAGTTTTGAATGGTTTTACTCAAGAAGCATGCCGATCCTATTGTGGCTTGTGGGTTTGGGTTTGGGGTGTTTCAAAGGAATTGTTATTTAATCTAAAATTAACTAACTACTAAGCTAAAGATGATAAGACACAGAGAAGGAATTGGGGAAATACTTGTAGGAAAACCAATTGATTAAGACAATACCCGAGGAAGAATCCACCTAGACTACACTTGTTATCTAACTCGAACCGCATTTATTTATTCACTTGACTTGATCCGTAGGATTCCTAATTTATATTAATACCTCTCTCGAGGCTACTAACGCTCTAACCCTAGGTTGATTAATTGAAATCTCTTTCTAATTAAAACTCCTAGAATTGCATTAACTCGATATATGGACTCCCATATTAGGTTTGACCCTATTCTGGCAGATTTTCGTCATCCTATCTCTAGGGTTGCGATCAACTCCGCTTAACTATGCTAGATCTACTCTTAAACAGGAATATTCCTACTCGCCAAGCACATCAATACTTGAATCAATATCCTAAATATCAAAACAAGAATTAAGAACACATAATTAAGAACAAATCAAGTATTTATTATATAGTTCAGAAAACAATAACAAGATCCGTCTTAGGTTTCATCCCCCTTAGGTATTTGAGGGGATTTGTAACACCCCCTACCTATATTCGTTGTCAGAATAGGGTACGAGGCATTACCGGAGTTTACGAAATTTTTTTTTCTTTTTTTATAATATAGCCCCTTTATAGATATCTAGCCTTCCCTGCAAATTTTAAACCGAGACCAATCCACATCAACCAATCCAATTCAACATATTTTCAAAAGAGATTCATGCATGTTTATAAGATAACCTCAACATATACCAAACCAAGATTTGTTAGCCATACCAATGGCTGACCTTACATTCATTTCATATTAACATTTACTTTATTAGCTTATACATGCCATTGATTTCAAAAATAAAGTTTCTTTATATACCGAAATCTTGAGGTTGATAGTGTGATGTGTCTCCGACTGAATCCGACCTCCAAGCTCTTAACACTACAAAACAAGGGAAAAAGAAAAAAGGTAAGCACTTTGTGCTTAGTAAACCCATGTAACAAGAATTATACTTACTTAATATTTTCAATACAATGCAATAAACATTCATACATCCATTCAATGCACTATTACCCTAACATACACAAACTCAACATTCAAGTTAGTCTAATAATTTCCATGTATCAATAATATATACCATGATTGATGAGCTCATCAATACTATGATTTCCATTGCCTTGTTATTTTTCCATATTTATGTAACACCCCTAACCCGTACCCGTCGCCGGATTAGGGTTATGAGGCATTACCGGACTCAATTCAGATCATTACAGCCATTTATCACAATTCATATATTTATTAAACTCAAAGAGATTTAATTCATACTTGTACATATCAACCGTTGAATTAAAGATTATATGTCATTTAAATGTTTATCACAAGTTTGAGTATGCGCCTATCACTTTATGCATATGTAGTAACATAAATACATCTATCACTTATTCGATTATCACCTTGTCATTTCATAACTCATACGCACATACATATTTAATCATAAACTCTCATATCACTTTATGGTATATCTATGCACATACGAAAGACTCAATCTAGGTTCGCATTTAAACCATGAATTATAAACTCATCATCTTTACCATTTCAAACCTATCATTAAATCAACCACATATTCGAATTCCACATAATACAACCCTATTTCTTTCATTTCGTTTCATAACATTTAAACATACAGCCATGCATTTCTAACCCGAACTTACTACTCAAATAATTTATCCGAACATACAATGCATGCACATATGCTTTTATCCAACTTTACCATTTATGACAAAGATATCCCGAACCCATAGATTCATGAAGCATAAATATAAGACTCGATCATCCCATTTTATAACATGCAAGTCGAGACATTTATTCATTTTCACACCCACTCTTCATAAAAAAATACACTTCTAATAAGTTCATTTCATAACCGAGCAACCATAATACTAATTACTACTCGTAACTTATTTATAAACCAAATCGCTTCAAGGATATAAGTCATAAAACCTACCTATTCAAAGATGAAACATATATAAATATAAGTATACATATATCATATACTCATTTATTTATCCAACCAAAATGCACACGCATCTCACACCAAGGATAGATTTACATCATCTAATATTAACATTAAGAACTAGCCACTTTCGCATGGCTATTATACATCATCAAAACAATATTCGACATAGAGTTAGCCTATACATGCCTTTTAATTTAAAAACCAAATATATGAGTACCAAAAGGGGTTGATAGTGTGGATGATACTTCCGATGATCCTTTGAGCCTGTAGCTTGAACGAAATCTATAAAACAAACAAGGGTTACATGCAAGGTAAGCTTGCTAGCTTAGTAAGTCTTAAGCAACCTCAATATGACATTCGAGTATACAAGCATTTAATAAAACATTTCCTAACATTAAACATTCAAGACTTAATATTTAATTTACCCTAACCGAATATCCCTTCTCACCGTACATACATCAACTTTCATTTCTTTACCACAAGATATTATATACCAATAAAATAATTACCCACTTATGCATATAATTATACTTGTACAAATATTTACTTCTTTCATGCTTTTCTATAAACATTTCAATCATAGTATACATTATAATTACACTCCATCTATCATATACACACCACTTTCTTTCACCATTTCATTTACTTAGCATCATAGCATATAATCATAACATTAAAGTATGCTTAATACATACCTTATAGCCGAACTCACCAATTCACATTCATAAACTTAAGCTTTCTTGGTTTGTTTCATAACTTTACTATTTCATAATCAAAGTTCGGGAATTGAAAACTCACCAGTGTATAACAAGTAATGCATTATTCGACTCACAGACATTCCAAGACTTGGCTTGCTAGACTCAAAGTCCGAGAATTTAAAACATCGACATTTAGCCCGCTAGGCATTAAGCCTGACATATTCACTTGAAGACGAGGCACGCTAGGCATTTAGCTCGAAATAGATCACCAAAGACTAGGCTGCTAGGCTCGAAGCCAAAATAAACCACCGCACAAGGCCTGCTAGACTCGAAGCCCGAATATCAATATGATTAATCCTTCAATTCACATTTCATAATGCTAACTTCACAACAACCCATATATCACATATCACATTCACATATCACACCAAATTCATTTATTTACATCACATTAAATAAAATTACAATCAATCCAATTTAGTACCCTTGCATTCGGCTAATTCATGGATGCATGCTAAAAATATTCGAATTTCATCATTCATTAGATTCAAAAATAATTCTTTAACATATATTCGCTTAAGGACTTACCTCGACTATCAATGGACCGTATAAACCGACTATTCGATAACCTTCGTCTTTCCCGATCCAAACTGCTTTTCTTTGTTCTTGATCTTAATCAAGCAAATTGATCGCCAAATTCAAAGCTCTCTAACCCTTGTTCTTTTCTCAATATTCGCCAACAATGTAAAAGATGATAGTGGTCTTCATTTTGTTTTATTTAACATATAATATGTTTTATTAATGAATTACTAATATAACCTTTTAATAATAATAAAACTAACTTATAATATAAGGGTATTTTAGTCCTATGCCATCCACTATCTTATAAAATGGGCTAATTGCCCTTTTAGTGCCTCATATTAAAAAGCCATTAACACTTGGGCACTTTTCACTATAGTTTGTAACTTTTACCTTTTTCGCGAAAAATTAATCACATAAACGATTAAATTTTTCTACGAAACTTTCACACACATTAAATCACATATAATAAGCACAGAATATATCATTTAAATATATATCAGACTCGGATTCGTGGTCCCGAAACCACCGTTCCGATTAGGGTCAAATTCGGACTGTTACAATTTATCCCGTTGAATTTCTCGAAATTTCGATGGATTTTCAGAGGTACACTTTAGTGTACAAATCCGGGTCCGTCAATTCATATTAATGTGTGCACATTTTCCATTTCAAAGAGCACACTCCCACCAACCTCATCTTTACAACGGGATTACCAGTCCAGGCTAAATCCCCTGTAATATAAACTCATAGAGTATTGTCGGGATTACCAGTCCAGGCTAAATCCCCTGCAACGATAATTACTCTAATGAGCTTGGATCTGAACTACCAGTCCAGGCTAAATTTAGACCCTAATTCGGATTACCCGTCCGGCTAAATCCATTTTCAACATATTCTTCGGAGGGCTATATCAGATAGGATCACCCATCCTGCTAGATCCTTTTACCGCCAATTCCTTTTCGAGATCCATCGAATTTTCCTTTCATTCAACCGAGATTTCTTCCCCTTTTTATTAAATATATTAATGTACCATCAATCTTCATACAATGAACATTCAAATTATATTCACATCAATAACATACATTTCAAGCATTTAAGAATATAATTCAAGTTACATGAACTTACCTCGATATTAGTTCGTATAAAAAATCTACTAATCCGGGACTTTTTCCTTTCCTCGATCTAGCTTCGTATTTGAGTTTTTCGAATCTAAATAAATAAATTCATTCATCAATTCAATACATTTCATGTTCACATGTAGCATTCTCTATAATTCTATTATTATTTTTAGTTCATTCAAAGCTGTCTACTTGAGTCATAGTCATTAAATTATTTTTATCTTGAGCTACAGAATTACAAATTAATATCTGCTAATTTTTCCTGAAACTAGACTCACATATCTTCTTCCAACAAAATTTTTAGAATTTTTGGTTTAGCCAATAAGTACAATTTATTCTTTAAATTCACCCCTGTTCTGCTATTTGACATTTCTGACCCTTATTCACTAAAAATTAATTATCTCTTCATACAAGATTAGTATAATGTTCCTGTTTATTTATATTGAAAATAGACTCATTCAGGATTCTAAAATATAAATTTAAACCCCTAATTATTTTTATCCAATTTTGATGATTTTCTCAAGTCAGAACAGGGGAACCTGAATTCATTCTAATCTTGTCTCACAAAATTAATTATATCTCATGATTTATATATCTATTGCTTACATCATTTCTTCTATGAGAAACTAGTCTCAACAAGCTTTAATTTCATATTTTTTTCATCTTCTAATTCGATTTCTACAATTTATGGTGATTTTTCAAAGTTAGTTTACTGCTGCTGTCCAAAACTGTTTTAGTGCAAACTGTTTATTACCATTTTTCCCCTAAACTTTCAATAAATGATAATTTCGTCCCTGCTTAATTAATTTATCAATTGAGCTGATTTCTCTCAATTAAAAATTTATTCTATCACTTTAAACTACTTTATAACCTTTGGGAATCAGAATTTCAGTAATAGACTTTAATTCCAAACATTTTCACAATTTAGGTCCTAAAAATCAATTTCTATTGGAATTACCTAATAAAATCATCTCATAAACAAATTAAAGCTTCAATTTCATTCTATTTCATCATAAAATTACAGCACTCAACCATGGTAACTTTCAATTTCATCCATGAAATCAAAGACTAATGAATTTAATAGTAGGACCTAGTTGTAAAAGTCACAAAAACACAAAAAATTCAAGAAATAATCAAAAATAAAACTTACTTGCAGTAAAAATATAAAAAACCAGCTTAAGGAAACCCTTCTATGGTGTTTTTGCTGATGAGAATGCAGAAAAATAAAGAGAAATCTAGATAATTCCACTTTAGTCCTAGCTTTATTAAGAAATTTTTGTAATATTCCAATTTTTCCCTTAATTCTCCTTATTTTCTTGCTGATTTCATGCCCTTGCCGTCCAGTCCAAATAGACCTTGGGTCTATTTTCCTTTTAATCCCTCTTTCCTTTATCATTTAAACTATTTAATCATTTTCCAAAATTTTGCATTTGTTATAATTTAGTCCTTTTCATTTAATTACCTACCCAAACGTTAAAATTTTCTAACGAAATTTTAATATCACATTACTAACATTTTAAAATATTTATAAAAATATTTCCTACTCAATTTTATGAGATCAAGGTCTCGATACCTTGTTTTTACCCAATTAATTCAATAATTCCTTTTTCTAACTAACCACTAAATCGGTAAAATTTTTCTATCGATATTTTAATAAAATTTTCCTATCATATAAATATTCATGCAAAAATATTAAAATAAATTTCTCTTTAAATCGGATTTATGGTTACGAAATCACTGTTCCGATAACCTTGAATTTAGGCCATTACAGGATTAGTTCATAACCATAAAAGAATACATCTCAGAAGAAAATATAAAATAAAACATAAGAAAAAACCTAAAACCCCTGAAGGAATTGAAGGAGAGATCATCGCCTTGAGTATGACTCCTGCTCGGGATGGATCAACTAGCTTTCTTGAGTGAATCCCACAATTTCCTCTCGGCTTGGCTCCTAGGCCTAGTTGAATGCCCCTTGAAGGTTGGCCTCGAGTGCTTATATAGGCTTTTGAATTTCTTTCTTTGCCTCTAAATACCCTAATTCGAATGAAACTCTTCTTTGTCAGCAGCAGGACACGCCCATGTGGCACGGTCAGATAATTCGTGTCCGTGCCGTGGTCGAGTTCAAGTAAGGAGGCACTACCACAGTGCCTCGGGCCCAAGCCGTGTTGATTTCAGACTTTGGCCTATTTTCTCCGCTTTTAGCCCGCTTCTAGTTCTTTTCATCCTCCGGTGCTCTCCTAAGTATAAAATATGAAATTAAAGGATTAGGAGCACCAAATTCCACAATTTAGGAATAAATCATCCAAAAGTATGTTAAATATAGGATTAAAATATGAACATATTACGGTTTATTAGTAATTTTATTATTTGAAAGTTATTTTGTCAAGTTATTAATTTTGTTAGTTTCGAATGAAAAATTTTGCATTAAAAATTTTATGTAACTTTTTTGCTATTCAAACCTGCTTTTGAGATTTTGAATTTTTTAATAGATCTAGTATTGAAGATGGAGAATTAGTTTTTCATATACGTTTATTATATGGAGAAATTTTGACAACAACCGTGGGATGTATATTTGAATGTCGCAAACAAGTAGCAATGAGATTTCATAGAAATATCTCGTTTAATGATATGAAGGAAAAAATTAGTGAAAAAATTTATAGACGTTATGGGAGAAGGATCTCAAAACTTTTCTACAAGTTTCCAGTTTCGACGGATCCCATAAAATTCACCGAAATGGAACTTGTAGACAATGAAGACGTGAAGACAATGGTCGCTCTTTATTGTGGGGCTCGGAGTAACCAAAATGCACTGATTCAGTTATTTGCCGAGTTAGTTGGTATGAAGCCAACTAAAGATCTCACTCCATTAGGTGAAAAAGATAGAGTTCAAGAGCCATGTATGGTGGTTCCGATATCGTATGTTGATAGTCAATCAACTATACATGGGATCAACATTGATCTTAATGTTACACCTGAGACTGATATGGTTGGTGATGATGTATACCATAGTAGTGATCCTTCTAATCACGAGGTCGATAGTGATAGTGATCCCGACGTGGACGAGGTCCCGAATGATATTGACGACGAAGGCGTGATAATCGTGTCAAACAGTCGAGTTTTAGTATTTATAAAAAGAATGATCGAACCTATAGACTAACTATGACAACGATAGAGGCAAGTGCACCTATCGAACAGTAGTATAGTTTAGGCAAGAATATCTTATCGAACCCAAAAGAACCTAAAAGTACTACTACTCACTTTCTTTCTATTATTTAGCCTAAAATATGGAGTGATTAGTTTATGAAACTAATGAAAAAACTAAACTAGATGCAAAGACAAAAGAATGAATTGGAGAAAGACTTTAGGAAAACTCAGTTGATGAAGACGATACCTCGGAAGAATCCACCTATGACTTCACTTATTATTTATTCCCCAAACCATATGATTTCTTTACTTAGTTTGATCTCGTGAGACTCCCTAACCTATATTAAACCTCTCTCGAGGCTAATAACGCCTAACCTTAGGTTAATTAGTGGAACTCTCGTTCTCTTATAATAACCCCTAAGGAAGCAATAAATCGATCAATGGATTCCCATATTAGGTTTCACACTAATCTGGCAAAATCTCGTAACCCTATCTCTAGGCGCCCGATCAACTCCGCCAATTATGCTAGATCTACTCTTAGGCGGTCTATTCCTCCTCCACTTAAGCATATCAGATTAAATTAAGTAACATAATTAAGAACAAACTAAGTACTTATCATATAATTTAGAAATCAAATAACAAAATCCATCATAGGTTTCATCCCCTTCAGGTATCTGAAGGGTTTAGTTCATAACTAAATAAGAGAACATCTCAAGAGAAAAGATAAAAAAAACATAAGAAATCCCTAAAACTCCCTGAAGAAATTGAATGAGAGATCTTCCGTCTTGAATAGAACTCTGGCTTCTTGAGATGGATCAACTAGCTATCTTTAAGTGATTCCCTAAAAGATGAAAACTTCGGCAAAAGCCTCTACTAAAAATCATCCCTTTCAATGTCTACCTTGGGTTGTTTATATAGTCTTTTGAGATGCTTTACTTGGCTCCTAAGTACCTCTTTCAAGTAGAATTACTATTAGGGTGTTTAAGTAGACTTAGGAGTATGTTTCTTTGGCTTCAAGCATCCAAATCCGAGTGAAATTGTTCATTCCCGCGGCAGGGGCACGCCCATGGCACACGCCCGTGTAATTCGGGGTTGGGCCGTGCCTTGATTCTGTCATTTTGGGCACGGCCGTGTAGATCACCAGGCACGTCTGTGTGTGGTAAATGGATGATGCACGGCCGTGTGTGATGGAGTTGAGGCCGTGCTCTAGGTAATCGGCGAGGCACGGTCGTGTAGGCTTTGGGCCAAGCCGTGTCGAATTCTTGGGTTGGCCCAATTTAGTCTGTTTTAATCCTATTTTTACGTTCTTTTTATCCTTAGGTGCTTTCCTGAGTATAAGACATGAAAAAAAAGGATTAAGAGCATCTTTTTACATAAATCAAGGATAATTCATCCAAAAGCATACTAAATGTGGGATTAAAATATGTTACTTTTACGGTTTATCAAATACCCTCACACTTAAGCTTTTGCTTGTCCTCAAGCAAAATTCTCAACTTACAATTAAAACGAACTTTCCATAATTCATAATTCCTATCGACAATGCCTCATCATAATTCATAGATAATTTATGCATGGACAATTTAACTCAAAGAACCCTAAAGATTCAATCAAGATAAGTCATACCTTTGTAATACGAAAACATAGGTGTCTCCCATTTATCTAAGTAATTACCTTTAATTCAAAATCGACAAGGATTGACATCCTTAAAAGATTCACTCAAATCACTCAAGTGTTTAAGGTTCAAGAATAAGCACTCTAAGTCGAACTCGAAAAGTTAATCCCATAGGCTTGCTCGAAAATCAAATCTCCACCATCAGATATAAGATGATACATGATCTAAAAGTCTTTATCGTGGTTGTAACGGGCAAGGTTAAGGGTGTGGATACAAAATAATTAGAGGGTTAGAATTGAGACTGACTTGACAAATTACTTAACTAGAAACAATGAACTAAATATGAATATTTACATCGAATGAAAACTAATAATACCTACTATTGATAATTACTCTATAATAAAGAGTATTTCCTCACTTGAAATTTGATAATACTTTAATACGAGCTTTTCTTCAACAATTGGAGTTTAAATGCTCTAAGCTCTTTTGTATACTACTAATATTGAATAAACTTGGATTTTTTTTAAGAATAAACTAAAACATAATGAATGAACTTTGATAATTGAAATAACCTAATTCTGCAACTGATCAAATCAATTCTCGATAGAAGGATAGTCAAAAAATGTTGATAACAAATACAAAGGGTTTTGGGTCAATATCAAACAGTAATTCAATAAAAGGGTTGTTAGGATCAAATGGGTTCACTAGGGTTATTTATGTAGGTAGGCTTTTTAGTGGAGTGAATGGGTTAAAACCTAGGTGTCTTTATCATCTCAGTATATCAAATCATTAATGTGGTCTCGTCATGTATAAACGAGGCAAGTTCTAGAATAACAATTCAAAGTTGACATACTCATAATCAATTAAGTGAGCACGAAAAAGAATATATGCTCTATAAGGCTCAAAATCTCACAAAAATTATGGGTGTTTTGACATCAATCCTTATAAATTTAAAATTTCAAGGTAATACTCAAATTCAGTTCAACGACCCATCAATTTTAATTTTTAGAAAGCAGACTTATCATGCTCGATTCTCTAGTATCCTTCAAATTTAATCATCAATGCACAATTAACTATGACTTACTCTAAAACATAACAATACTAATCATAAATCATTAGAAATTTCATCCTAATTAGTAATATGAGAAAAATACTTTTGAATAAGTTTAAAATTCAGATTTTGAGAACAATGAAAAATTAGGCATTAATTTGAGAATTATGCAAAAGTTAGGCACTTTTATCCCCCACACTTAAGATGTACATTGGCCTCAATGTACAAAAATAAATAATGACAGTAATGGGATAAATCAAAAGAGAAGGGGTAGAGTGACACTTCTTGAATTTTGGATGATTCCTGGCGTCTTTGGTGGCGGTGATGGTATTTTCTATGAGCTGGTGGTGTGGCTACCAAAAAGCAATTTGCTAGATGAAGAAATTGGGTAACTTACGAAGATATAGCCAAGAGATCTAGAGAAATAATAATATACTAATAATATAATTAAAGATTAAGAAAATAAAGAGAATGAGACTAAGAAGAAAACTAAAATTTAAAGAAAATACTAATGGACTAAAGAGTCCTTACTAGCAGATGGTTCGTGAGGTGGGTATGATTTCTAAGGTCATGAGTATTGGTGATGGTGGAAGTGGTGTGATTCCCTAGTAGCCTTTATAACCTAAAACCAAGAAACTAATATGAAATAAATTAAATTTAGCGTAAGAGAAGTATAGATAAGGAAAATAAAGGAGAAGAGAAAAGAAAATAGAACCGAAAAGGTTTTGAGACCCTTGGCGTGTCAATTAGTCAAGTCTGCCGCAAGATGAACTCATGTTGAGGTCTCCTCCGAGGAGACGATGCTTACCTTCTTACGCTTTCTTCAAAGATGATTTTGTGTTGCTCAAGAGTCTTGGACCTTTTCTATGAACAGAGAGAAAAATTTGAAAGAAAGAGAATGAAGAAAGAAGATGGGGAAAGGGGAGGGCCGGGGGATTTAAATAAGATTTCAACTGCACGCTCCCACCCCATGTACCGAGGGTGTGTCGATTCACACTACCGCATCGCACGGTCGTGTTGTGGAGTGTGTTGTTCTTCCACGTCCGTTTATCGATTGGCACGCCCGTTCTTAAAAAGCCAGCATGTGACCATGAATGGAATGCACGGACATGGTTTGCCCGTACTCAATAAGTCAGTATCTTAGCACGGTCGTGAGGCACGACCGTGCTATTTTGTCGGTGCCCGTGATGTGGGTGGTTGGATCCGTGACGTTGGAGGGTGGGTGGACTGACTTGCACTGCTCGCTTTCGGTCGGTGGTGGTTTCGGTGGTCCACACTACCACGGGCACGACTGTGTAAGGCCATGTGGCCTCGAAATCAGATTTTTGTGTTAGTTTAAATGTTGAAAGAAGAAAGAAGGAAAGAAAAGAAAATAAATTTGAAAGTCAATAGTGTTAGTGCTCGGGTTGCCTCCCGAGAAGCGCTCGTTTATAGTCTTAAGCTAGACTGTCCTTGACTTTAAAAATTTTAGGGAGGTTTAAAGGTTTGAATATTTTCCCTCTTGCTAACAGTTTTATTTTCATGACGAAGTTTAGGTCGAGAAGCGTTTATCTTGAAATTACCGAATATTGGATTGCTTACCTCGACTATTTCGTGTGGAAAAATATCTGTACCTGAAGGAGTATTTCTTCCTTTTTCTTCAGGTCTATTGAAGTGATGTGAGGATTGGCTTTGTCTAATAGCACCTGGTCTCCTATTTTAAAGTGATATGATATCCCTATGATCTCTTCTGATGGTTCCTTTGGTTTTACTTCGTGTAGATCCGGCTTTTCTTTGGTGTGTATCTTCTGCTCTTCTAAATTGTCGATCTTACGATTTTGTTTCTGGTGTGATTCTTCTGTGACGACTTGGGGGCTATGAGTTGGCTCAGGTTTGATGCATTGTGATGTTTCCTACGATGAAGGTTGAACAATTTGGTTATCTATTGAAATGATTTTCTTACCTTCATCTTCTGTTGTTTCGGCTGAGTTAAGAGCTTGAAGATTGACCGATTCTTCTCTTACACGAAGTATGAGTTCTCCTGTGGCAACATAAATTTTAGTCTTGGCAGTTGCAAGAAAAGGTCTTCTTAAAATTAAAGGGATTGAATTTTCCTCATCTATGTCTAAAACAACAAAATCTACTGGGAAAACAAATTTATCAATTTTTACTAAAACGTCTTCAATAATGTCCCTAGGAATTCTAACAGTTTTATTAGCTAATTGAATACTCATCCTAGTTTGTTTGGGTTTCCCTAGACCTAGTCGTTTAAACAGTGCGTAAGGCATGACATTTATACTTGCCCTTAAATCAGCTAACGCATTATCAATAATTAAACTACCAATTAAACATGGAATCGTAAAACTCCCTGGATCTTTTAGTTTCTGTGGTAGTCTGTTCCGTAGCATTGCTGAGCATGTTGCATTGAGTTCCACATTATGCTCTTCATCTATTTTGCGTTTGTTCATCAAGAGTTGTCTTAAAAATCTCCTTAAGTTGGGCATCTGAAAAAGAGCTTCAAGAAGAGGTAAGTTAATATGTAATTTCTTCAAAAGTTTTAGAAACTTACCGAATTGTTCCTCTGAATCATCTTTTTTCAATGCTTCGGTATAAGGTATGCGAGGTTGGTATTATTTGATTACTAATTTTGTCCTCTCTTGTGCTACCTCTATTTTACCTTTTTCTTCCTTGGTTTCTTGTACTGAGGTGGGCTCGTCTACCTTTGTACCCTCTTGAGCTGTAATGGCTTAGATATGCTCTTTTGGGTTTATTTCTGTGTTGCTTCAGAGACGCCCTTGTTGACATTCGTAAATCGACTTTGTGAGATGTCCCACTGACCTAGTAAGTTCTCCAACTTGATTCTCGATCCCCTTGATCAATTTTTGTTGTTCATCAAGTGTTGCTTCAGTCTTTTGGAGACGAGAATCTGTAGTTGCCATGAATTTTGTCAGCATCTCTTCAAGGTTTGATTTCTTTTCCTGTGGATAGGGCTAATTTTGGTAAATTGGAGGAGGTTGCTGCCTTTGATTTCCTTGATTTCCTTGTCCTCCCCACGAAAAATTTGGGTGGTTCTTCCAACCTGCATTATAAGTGTTACTATAAGGATTATTATTAGATCTAAAATTGTTACCAATATAGTTTGTCTGCTTGTTGTCTGCGCCCGGTTAGTAGGGTGGGTACTTAGAATTCGCCACATTTCCACTTGCTTCGCATTGCATGATTAGGTGTACATGCGAAGAAAATAAGTTATCAAGCTTTTTACTCATCATCTCCACCTGTGTTTACAGCATTGTTACTGCGTCTATGTTGAAAATTTCGGCTGATTTTGTTGGTTTGGCTCTTGTAATTTGCCATTGATAGGTGTTCAACGACATCTCTTCAATAAAATCGTAAGTTGCTTCAGGAGTTTTGCTGTTCAAAGTTCCACCGGTTGATGAATCAACCATTTTCCGCGTTAAAGAATTCACACCGTTGTAAAAAGTTTGGACTTAAAGCCACAAAGGTAATCCATGGTGTGGACATCTTCTCAAGAGTTCCTTGTATCTCTCTCATGCATCATATAATGTTTCTGCATCATTCTCGCAAAAAGAAGATATGTCATTCCTAAATTTGGTCGTTTTGACTGGTGGAAAATATTTTAAAAGAAATTTTTCATCATTTGATCCCATGTGGTGATTGACCTCGTGGTAACGAAGTTCAACCAACGCTTTGCTTTATTCCTTAATGAAAAGGGAATAATCAAGACGTATGGCATCATCGAAACGCCATTTATTTTGAAGGTACCACGTAATTCTAAAAATTAGATATATGAGTATTTGGATCTTCATCCTGCAAACCATCAAATTGAATAAATGTTGAATCATTGGTATTGTGTTAGGCTTTAATTCAAAATTATTAGCAGCTATAACGAGCCTAACAATACTAGATTCTCGCTCTCACAAATTAGTTTTAGCATAATCATACATAGTACATGAGCATTCTCATTCTTGTACATTTGCGGTGGATTATTTTCGTCCATCCCTTCAGTAGGATTGGATCTTCCTTGTTGCTCTTCTCTTTGGTAATCTAGAGCTCGTCTAATTTCTCTGCGATTCCTGCGAGCGGTAGCTTCAATGTCACTTTCATATTCTAATGGTCCTCTTGGGTTTCTTCTAGTCATAAACTAGAGGTACCTCGCAAGTCAAGAAAGAAAGAAAGAGAATTAGAAAAAATAAAAATTAAAAAAATAAAAATAAAATAATAATAGAATAATGGCTAAAGTAATAGAAATAGAGCTTTCTTAATATTTTAGATGTTCCCCAGCAACGGCACCAAAAATTTGACCGTGTCAAATAGTTGAGTTTTAATATTTATAAAAAGAATGATCGAACCTGTAGATTAACTATGACAACGATAGAGGCAAGTGCACCTATCGAACAATAGTATAGTTTAGGCAAGAATATCTTATCGAACCCAAAGGAACCTAAAAGTACTACTACTCACTTTCTTTCTATTATTTAGCCTAAAATATGAAGTGATTGGTTTATGAAACTAATGAAAAAACTAAACTAGATGCAAAGACAAAAGAATGAATTGGAGAAAGACTTTAGGAAAACTCAGTTGATGAAGACGATACCCTCAAGAAGAATCCACCTATGACTTCACTTATTATTTATTCCCCAAACTATATGATTTCTTTACTTAGTTTGATCCGTGAGATTCCCTAACCTATATTAAACCCTCTCTCGAGGCGAATAACGTCTAACCTTAGGTTAATTAGTGGAACTCTCGTTCTTTTATAATGACCCCCTAAGGAAGCAGTAAATCAATCAATAGATTCCCATATTAGGTTTCACCCTAATTCGGCAAAATCTCGTAACCCTATCTCTAGGCGCCCGATCAACTCCGCTCAATTATACTAGATCTACTCTTAGGCAGGGTCTATTCCTCCTCCACCTAAGCACATCAGATTAAATTAAGTAACATAATTAAGAACAAACTAAGTACTTATCATATAATTTAGAAATCAAATAACAAAATCCATCATAGGTTTCATCCCTTTCAAGTATCTGAAGGGTTTAGTTCATAACTAAATAAGAGAACATCTCAAGAGAAAAGATAAAACAAAACATAAGAAATCCCTAAAACTCCCTAAAGGAATTGAAGGAGAGATCCTTCGTCTTGAATAGAACTCCGGCTTCTTGAATAAAACTCCCTAAAAGATGAAAGCTTCGACAAAAGCCTCTGCTAAAAATCGTCCCTTTCAATGTCTGCCTTGGGTTGTTTATATAGGCTTTTGAGATGCTTTACTTGGCTTCTAAGTACCTCTTTCAAGTAGAATTACTATTAGGGTGTTTAAGTAAACTTAGGAGTATTTTTTTTTTGGCTTCAAGCATCCAAATCCGAGTGAAATTTTTTATTCCCGCGGCAGGGGCACGCCCATGGCACACGCCCGTGTAATTCGAGGTTGGGCCGTGCCTTGATTCTGTCATTTTGGGCACGACCGTGTAGATCACCAGGCACGTCCGTGTGTGGTAAATGGATGATGCACGGCTGTGTGTGACGGAGTTGAGGCCGTGCTCTAGGTAATCGATGAGGCACGGTCATGTGGGCTTTGGGCCAGGCCGTGTCAAATTCTTGGGTTGGCCCAATTTAGTCCGTTTTAAGCCCGTTTTACGTTCTTTTTATCCTTAGGTGCTTTCCTGAGTATAAGACATGAAAAGAAATGATTAAGAGCACCTTTTTACATAAATCAAGGATAATTCATCCAAAAGCATACTAAATGTGGGATTAAAATATGTTACTTTTACGGTTTATCACGTGAATAACGATGGAAACGTTAACACATCTTCAGTCAGGAACCAGATTCGTCATATTGTGATACACAATAATCCTGAGGCACACATGTCTCGGATAGACCTTGATGTGGCGTACGCGGCTGAGTTCCTAGAGTACCTTAAAATACTACCTGCTCATTGTCTGGACCGTATATTCCAATCTTGAGGAGTTGTTCGTGGGCCAGAGATTTGAAAGTAAGGAAGAGTGCATATTTTCCATTAAGCGGTATAACATGAATATATCAGTGGACTACAAAGTCATCGTGTCTAAACCGATATTATATATTGGGAGTGTTGGAGGTCGGCGAAAGGCTGCAATTGGCGGATACGAGCTATATTTACCCAGAAGTCGCAGATGTGGGAGATACGAAAATTTGTTGGGCCTCACACATGCACTTCAACATGTATGACAAAAGATTATTGAAAACTTGATTCCAAAACTATCTGTATGTGCATAATGCCAATGGTGAAAGACATGCCGACCATTAAAGTTTTGGTACTGATTGCCAAAATGCAGGCACGATTCTAGTATCAAGTATCATACCGGAAGGCATGGATAGCTAAACAGATGGCAATGGAGCAATTGTACGGAGATTTCGATGCATCGTACAATGAGTTACAGAGATGGATAGCCGCTATGCTGGAGTACGTGCCGGGGACTGTCATTGAGTTTTAGACACGACCTTATTACGGCCCAGATGACCAACTATAACTGGGAAAAAGAATTTTTCAACGGATGTTCTGGACTTTTGATTCATGCGTTCATGCATTTCCCTACTGCAAGCCGTTTGTGCAAGTAGATAAGACATGGCTATATGGTAAATATACACAGATTCTACTTCTTGCGGTTGTTTAAGACGGGAACAAGGTTTTCCCGATTGTGTTTGCCATCGTAGATAAGAGAACATGGAGTCATGGGAACCCTTCCTTACAAACTTGCAGAGGTATGTTATTAGTAATGATAATATTTGCATCATCTTCGATAGAGGGAAAGGATTAATTGCCACCATTAAGCGTTCTGGTGTGCCATGGAGATCTATTTACTACATCCGGCACATCGCGACTAACTTCTACCGAGATTATAAGGAGAATGGGTAAAAATAACCTTATCCTTTTAATATATAACCTAATGTTTTAGGGAGAGACTGTAACTTATATTTTCTTAATACATACATAGCGCACGAGCTAGAGCCACACATTTTTCGACAAGGATGACTCTACTTGAGAGTGACTTGAAAGGTCAGACGAACACATCTTTCCGACAATGGTTGGGTACCATGGAGCCATGGCAATAGGCTCAAAGTTTTGACGATGGCTTTTGTTATGGTCAAATGACTACAAACTTGGTGGAGGAGATCAACGCTGTGTTGTTGAAAGCACGACATCTTCCGAATTCATCTGTCTTCTCGGCTATATTCTACAGGTTGGCTACCTTGATACCAAGAATAGATCAGCAACAAGTCAACCAAATGGAGGCGGACACATGTTTGTCGAAGATGTCAGGAATGCAATGGTTGCAAAGCGTGGATGGCAAAGTCGATGAATGTAGAAGTATATTCACGACGTAATGATACATTTTGAGTTACAGAGACCATCGATCGTCAACCCGGTATACCACCTAGGTCCTACGGAGTTGATATCCGAAATAGATGGTGCAATTGCAGGAGGTTCTAGACACTTCATTATTCCTATGCACATGTCGTGGCAGCTTGTGCTAAAGTCTCGCTCAATGTAGAACAATTTATCGATGAAGTGTACACCCTCGAGCGCACGTTACATGTATGGGATAACGAGTTCCCCGTGCTTCCTGACCTATCTACATGGGAGGTTCCTCTAACAACCTTCGAGCTTGTCCCAGATAAAGGGTTGCGTAGGCACCCGAAAAGTCGTCTGCAATCATCCATAACGAAATGGACATTAGGGAGAAATCCGACGGGAAGCTGTGTGGCGTATGCAGATTAGCCGATGATAATCAGAGTAAATGCCCACTCCGAAACTACCATATTGGACAATCATTGCGATCGGTAGAAATTGATATGTTGTTCATTACATGTTGAGAGGATTGAATCTAAAATTTGTCTACAATTTGTTTCAATTAATCTAATTTGAATTACAAAGTTAGTCTAAAGTTTATTTATTTAAATTGTAAAAAAATTATAAAATGATAAATAAAATGGCAAAAAAGTCATTACATAAATACAAAGTTGACTATTTAACTTGCAAAAAAAAAAAACCATAAAATTGATAAATAAAATGCCAAAAAAGTCATTACATAAATATAAAATTGACTATTTAAATTGTATAAATACAAAGTTGACTATTTAAATGGCAAAAAAGTCATTACATAAATACAAAGTTGACTATTTAAAAAGTTAGTCTAAAGTTTTTTTTTCCTGTAAAGGGACTAAACACTGCCCATGCAGTGTATGATAAGGCGCAACAAAGCATGTAGGGGCCTAAGGGGGTGTGTGCAAGAGGGGCGCTGGGGAGAAGTAGTCACTACTACTGTCAGTAGCGACCGGGCCATGCCTATCTAACAAAGCGACTTGTCTCGGGTATTTTTTACCCGTATTTTGACTCGTTGATTGTATTTTGACCTGTGTATATATTTAAATATTTTTTAATAAAAATAAAATAATAATTAAAAAACTAAAAAATATTTTAATATAAAAAAGTGGTCGCGCCTGTCAGATAGGCACGACCCAAAAAAAATATCATTTTCGTATATAATCTAGCTGACAACCTATTTCAGTATTTATTTTTTTAAAAAATTATTTAGGTAAAAAACCCGATGATATGATATTTTTTTATATTTTATATGTTCAATTCCTTTTAATTAATTATATTATTTATTAGTTGAAAATAATGAATTTCTTTTAATTTGGGGTTTTAATTTTTTTCTTATTTAATATTAATTTGTTAATCATAGCTCAATATCTATTTTTTAACATGAATTTCCTCTAATATCGATAATATTTTTGTAGCATAGTAAAAATAAATTAACACCATTAGTGTTTTATGTAATTTGTATAACATGTAACAAATTTAAGAACCAAATTGAACCTAAAAAACTTAGGTGCCAAATTAGGAAAAAATGCCAAGTTTAGGTACCAAATCGAAAAAAAATTAAGTTCAAGTACTGAATATTATATTGAGCGATTTTTAATTGTTTAATTTAATTTTAAATTTTGTAACTCAAAATCCTCGATTTCCTTTTTTTAAGGATTCTAATAAAAATGAGGTTAACGAAAAGGATAATTTGTTTTATTAAAATTGGTATATCATTGAATTATAATTGAATATTAACTAATTGATTGAATTAAAGAATTAATCATACAATCACAAATCTTTAATTAAATCAATCAATGTACGAATGTAAACCTAAATTCACATACACATGTTCAAGATTATGAACGTAATCAATTGAATTATTCAATTAACCTTATAATCTTTAATTTCAAATTGAATCGATTTGAATTAATTAATCATAACATTAATTTCAAATTAAACTCATATACACATGTCTCGGATTGCAAATGTGATTGTTAAAGTTATCCAATTAATTAATTATAACTTTACAATTGAATCTAAATTTGTTCAAATATAAACCCTAAACTCATATACACGTCTTGAATTCTAAACAAACCCAATTGAATTGTTTAATTAATCGTACAATCGTAAATTTACAATTAAATTTAAATTTATTCGGATATAAATCCTAAACTCGAATGCACATGTCTCAAATTACTAGCATAACCGATTGAATCCAGTGGTATATCAATTATTTGAAGGTCAACTAGTAGAGGTATTAAATATAGTGACGTTTTTCAAGTTCAAGAATAGAAGTGGTCCAAAAAATTTTAGGTGTTATTTTGAGAATGATTGTAAAATTCAGGGGCCATTTTAGGCTGAAAACAAAAATTACCTTTCTTTTGAATACACGTACTTTCCGACCCGAGAAGCTACAATCCCTACTAGAGAGACCCACAAGAAGCATTGAATTAAAATATAAAATGCTCAGGAAAACTTTTTAGACGGATGTTTTTTTTTATATCCGAACATTCGATGGATAATAATATTTAATTTAGATTTGAATAGAGATATTCGAGTAATTCGTGAATAACAAATATATTTAATATTTTTTAGATAAATTTATAAATTCAAATTTAGATAATTCAAAAATTATTTATTTTAACCTATTACAATTCTTACTTTTAACACTCAATATCAACACATTCCCACCTTCAAATCAATCATTCTTCTATGCAATGTTTTCGAAACTAGACCTGATCAATTGGTTGATTCAGTTAGATCGAGAACCGATAGGTCCAACAATCCAACCACCAAACCGAAAATTATTTGTAAATAATTAAGTCAAATCTATTTTAAACATGTTCATATTAATTTTTATTTTAAAAATATTTATATTATAACTTATATATTACTATAAATTTGGTTTTTATGTACTATATACTATATATAAAAGAATAATATTATATTATATTATAAATATAGAAAACGAGTTGCACAACATTATATTATTATTTAAGTTTTTAATTAAGTTGGTGTCATAAATTCACGGACATATTCCATTAGGAAAATTATAAAATTGTCTTCCGTATTAAAAATAAGTTATATTATTAGAGAGTACTTCAATATTTATAAGTCTTTTAAAAGCCAATAAAAATTACATATAGTAAAATTTAAACTCCTACCAATTGCATTGAAAAAATTTAAATTTTACCACTCGACTAAAACTTTATTTTAATTTTTATTACACATATTTTGTTAACTCGATACCAAGATGGAATCATGTAGGAAACAAGAAAAAAGAGGGTTTAAATTAAGTTGCAGAGGCCTCTTCAAAGGTAATAATAACCACATACACACCCTAGTTTTACAGTAGGAAATTTTCTTTTTCCGACTTTAAAGAAAATTGGGTCAAGTTTTACCATCTTCAAATGTTACTTATTCCCAACGATTTCAGCTTCATTGTTGAGTACAAAACTGGGAAATGCAAGGCCGGTTAAGTCCCTGAAAAGTTATACATTTTCATATACTATATAATGAAAGCAGCTTAATTTTAGAAGTTAGCAGGAAAAACATGAACTCACTTCAAATATGGAACTGTCATGTTCTTTAAGACAGATGGATTATTTTTCACAAATTCCCTCCATTCTTCTTCATCAATCTTCCCATCCCCGTTTGAATCCGCCTCCACCATTGCCTGCACCAATACATTCTCAAGAAAGCAAAAAGGATATGTAAAAAAATAAAAGAAAACAAAGTTTTCAGTATTTAACACCTTTTCCACAATCATTTCCACCATGCCATTGGAAAGTAAGAGGTCTGATTCACTAAGCAGAGCCAATAGCATCTCTTTTAACTACCAGTTTGGTCATTAAGAAAAAAAAAAAAAGGAAAACAGATAAACAACCAAAAAGTAAATAAATTATATATATATATATAAGTTAGAAAGTGGTTTTTTTCTTTTACCTCTTCTCCCTCAATGTAACCAGTCTGTCGTAGGTCGTACAATCTGAATAGGACTGGAAGAACATATGTAAGAAATGATAACCTTAAATATGATGCTATGGTATATAACTTTTAGTTATCAGTATTTATATATGATACACTTTACATACATACATGTAATTTTGTCTGCTATTGGAGCGTTGGGATGAAAGACGCTTAAAGAACGAACAAACTCTCCAAATTCAATAACCCCATTGTGTTTAACATCGAATAAATCAAATACCTGCAATATAAGAAAAACTAATTGCAGCTTTAACTAAAAAATAATAATTTATGAATAAATTAATAAACTCACTCTATCTGCAAAGAGATTTTGCTTGCTGCTGTTTCTAAAAACTGCATGCTGGAATTCCTCCTGTTTAAACAGAAAAAATAAAAATGTCTAAGAAATACATGTTAAAGTCAAAGAAAATGGTGCAAGAAAGTAAAGCCGCCAATACCTTGTGAATAAGACCATCGTCAATTATGGAGCTGCTTACCCTCTTGAACAGATCATAAAGAGCTTTTACTTCATTCACAGTAACTGTTGAATTATAAGAAATAATGCTTTTGTCCTTGCTCTTAGACAATTAAATTAAATACCCAGATAATAGAATCAACAAAATATATTCAATCAGATATAAAATATAAAGAAAAGACCAACTCACAAGGTGTTTCAGATGCAAGAATGGTTGGATCTGCATACGCAGATTTGTTTCTAACTTTCTTCAAGCAAAAACAACCCATGAATGCAATTAATCCAACAAAAGATCCGTCGAATAAAAGCCTGCTAAAATCCAAACAAAATTTACATCAATCCAACAGGTATTAAGGACCTAGCTTTTCCATTCTTTAAAATGAATCCCAAAAAAGAAAAAGCCATATCCAAATATGCTAAAACATCAAAACAAAACTTATTAAAGATGAAAATAACAAGAGAAAAGACAAGTTATGGTGCATGAGTTGACCTTGTAACAGTGTTTTTTTTTTTTGGTGGGTTGGGTCAAACTTCAAACTCGAAAAAAGAAAGAAAAAAAAAGTGGTGATTTCAGTCTTTCAGAGCTCCCTTAACTAGTTTACCCAGCTCTGTATCCTTCTTCCTTTTAATGTTGTGCTTGACTCTGCAATTTAAATGGCTAATGAAAGCTTCCTTTTTTTTTTTTTTTCTCGTATCTGATACAATTTTCCTGATATTATTACCCGTTGCTTTCAAGATATGAAGTTTAAATTCTTGGGATTTAAATAGCGGACGGGTAGAGGAATAACGGCGCTATATAACGGTAACGGCGTCATCTGAAATTGTTAATGCTAAAATAGTAGTGTAAAGCGGAGTCATATCAATAACTGTGGATTGAGGCCGCAATTTAACAGGTAAAAGCCAATTACGGCAATAAATGCCGCTATTGCCGTTATTTTTCACTTACAGTAAAAACTAAAAATAGGGCAATTTACCAAAAAAGCCTTAAAAATTCAAAAATTACGAAAATGGGCCAGGTTGTAGAAAATTTACGGGAAAGGGCCATTTCCCCTAAAAACGTGTCCACGCCGCGTTTGGGGAAGCTCACAAAAAGCGCCCCGGGACGCGTTTTGTCCACCTCAAAAAAAAGCAGCGTCCACGAGGCGCTGCTTTTGCCGAGGTGGACAAAACGCATCCCTGTGGGCGCTTTAGCCTAGTTTCACCCAAAAACGCGCTGACGTGGACGCGTTTTTGGGTATAATGCCCCTTTGAAATTATTTTTGAAGTTATTGGGCCAATAGTCTCCGGCAAAATAATTTTGATGAGACATTTCTGAACAAATAGTGGCCAAAACGCTTCTAGCGAGGCGACCGTCAAGATAAGTGTTGAAAAGCGCCCCACGGACGCGCTTTTGCTCTGATGAGTCTCCGACAAATTAATTTTGAGGAGACGTTTCAAACAAACAATGGCCAAAACACTTCCAGCGAGGTGCATGTCAAGATATGCGATTGAAAAGCGCCCCACGGGACGCCGCTTTTGCTATAGTAGTCTCCGCAAAATAATTTTGAGGAGATGTTTCAAACAAACAAGGCAAAAACGCTCAAAGAGGTGCACTATCAAGATGCGATCAAAAGCGCCCCACGTGGACGCTTTTTTGCTACAAGAGTCTCCGCAAAATTAGGCTATAAATCACCAAATTTCATTCGAGGATGCATAAGGAAATTGAGGCAAAAGGAAAAAAATTGAAAATGAGTGAATGTATTAATGCCGTTATTTACTACGACGATGAAGTTCGTGACAATCGAAAATGGCATTGTTTTCTTATCGAAAACGCAGCTACGATCGAAGTTTTAATCGAACATCGATTTAGTAGAACTTCGCAAAAGAATTAGGCGTAAAATATTTGGAACAACGCCAATGAAAGTTCAGTGTATTAAGTATAGATTTTGTGCCTCGGTTGATCCGGTGAGATATGAGTCGTTCGACATCAAAGGTGCTCGGAGCTTTGAGGCAATGGTGGAGACTCATCTTGCCAGTGGATCACCCTATATCGAGGTATATGTAGAATTTTCATCTCCAAGTGATCTTTGCGCGACCTCGACATCTCGCCGCTCGAGGAGAATACACGACCCCAAGCCGACACTGTAAGTGGGAGGCAAAACACGTATGCCCATGTGCGGTAGTAATATGGAAAACATAACCCATGACGGCACTCGATTGGTGGATGGGACATGCATATCCGTCATTCGACGTCCGATGATAGAAATACGTATTGGGGGACGTCGTCAACTTCTAATGGTTGGCAATCCACATACGATTGGAATCTTTAAGAAAGATGTTTAAGGAGGGATGATGTACTCCCGACGACATCCATCGGCGAGGGGCCCTCGTTTGTTGCAGGTTGTGGAGGGTCGGACGATGAATCTGATGTGGATCCACCTCGGGAGGCAGGGCCCAACGGTGCAGAAGTTGGATTATTTTCTGAACCGAAACCCGTTCCAATTGTACCAAGACGTTGAGGCGGTTCGACGAAGAAGAAGAAGATCCGCTATTCGTATGATTCGCCTCCAAATTTCACATGCATAATGTCGATCTATCTCAAGATGATGCATTGGAGTTTCTGAACTACTACACCGGACGCGTGGACCGTCATGATTCTTCATTGGATTCGGACCAATTATAAGTGGGTAACTATTTTTCCAACAAGAATACTTTTCTTCTTTGTATTGAAACAAGACAAAGATTAAGAACGGGTTAACTACAAAGTGGTTAAATCAAAGCTCGATAAGTTCGAGGCGGTGTGCGGGCAAGATGGCACATGTTCATGGAAAATCATGGCGTCGTTGAGGAAAAGGACGGGGTTGTGGGAGATAAAAAGTACAAAGGTCCACATACATGTCTTGCTTGGTGACAATACCACTATGTGTTCAAGGATTTGAATAATGAAATAATATGTAATGTTGCATTGTTTAACGTGCTTCGCTGATGTGTGTAACACAAGATCATCCAAGATGGATTCGTACATGTTGGTCGAACTAATAATACCGACGGTGAAGGCCGATCCAAGACTATTGTCTTACCTTAATTGGCGATTTCGTAGCCAATTGGGGTACACGCCTCTTACAAAAAGGCTTGATAGCCAAGCGTAAGGAGTTAGAAAAGTTACATGGTGGGTGGGACACTTCATATGGCAGTGTGGTGTCGTGTCAGTACTTTGAGAGATATGTCCCAGCAAAGATGATGACATTGAAACGGAACCTGTGTACTACAACTATCGTCTGCTCCGTGGATGCGCAGTGTTCAAGCGTTTGTTCTGGACATTTAAGCAATGCCGAGATGCCTTTAAATCCTGCAAGCTATTGGTACAAATTGACGGTACCTTTATGTATGGTAGATATACGATCGGCTATTTCTAGCTATGGCACAAGACTACCGGGAGAATCCTTCCGATTATGCTCGCAATAACACCGGAGAGTCACCGATGACCGGACTTCTTCCTATTTAGGTTAAGGAGGCATGTTTGCCCCAACCGACATATGCGTTATATCGATCGGGCCTCAAATACTTGAGGCAATAGAACGCCAGAGAAGTATGTGGCATCGCACACACCATCGATATTGCCTGAGGCATGTTTCATCCAACTACTATGTGCAACATCGATCTAAAAGACAGAAATGGCAAGTGACCGATATGGGTATGAAATGTCTATTGATATAATTTCATTTGTAATATTCAGTTTATTCTCAAATGAAGAGTGGTATGTAATATTCGCTATCAACGTATATTGGCAGGGTATGAGATCAATAAAGACCATTTTCACGAGATGCTGGACAGTTTGCGCTCAGATAATGCCGAAGGCGCAAACTACCTGTGCAATATTCCTTTCGAACTGTGGACACAAGCATATGACAATGCGCCTATGATATGGGCATATGACCATAAACCCGCCGAATGCATAAATTTCGTTTAAAAGGAACCCGTCATCCGCCGATTACATCGGTTGTCAGCGAGACATATTTTCGACTAGCAGCACTATTTCCGAAGAGAGTAGCGAGTTATAAAGGGCGATGCAAGGAGGCCATGTATGGAGCCCGGTATTGCAAGAAATAAACCGTGGAAGGCACGGTCGAACACCATGCACACAGTGTGTCACGATCACGACAACCTATGGTTTCGTGTCACGAAGTTTGACAGACCGAACCAAGGTATTGTTGGCGGCCATTATCGTGTACATTTGACAAATAGGACCTGCGACTGTGGGATATTTGATGCACTTCGTTACCCATGCGCCCATGTAATTGCGGCTTGTCAGAATCTCCGTCTTGATCCAATGAATTATGTCGACGAAGTGTATAAATTAGAAAACATGTACAACGTGTGGAGACACGTATTCCCACCAGTCCCAGATGAACGTAAGTGGCCATCGGTATCGCTTGCAATCAGATAAGTCATTGCTTGATAGACAATTGAGGCGAAACCAAAAGGTCGACCTTGCTCGACTAGAATACGCAACAATATGGATATCCGAGAAACAAGCAACCAAAGTCATCTGTGTGGATGGTGTAGGAACCCGGGCCATACATCTCGCTCGTGTCCAAATCGAAATAGTTGACCGTGTTCTTAGGTCTTTTGTCTCATAAGCGGCTATGTAATATCTATTTTTTGGAGGAAAACGGTGAACTTAATTACAAAAAAAAAGCAAACTCAAATTCTATTTTGTCAAAGTTATTAAAATTAAAAAATTAAAAAATTAAATTACAATAAAAAAGCAAACTCAAATTTTATTAAATATATTACAACTTAATTACAAAAAAAATAAACCAAACCTATTTTGTCAAAGTTATTAAAATTAAATAAATTAAAAAATTAAATTACAATAAAAAAGCAAACTCAAATTTTATTAAATATATTACAACTTAATTACAAAAAAAAACCAAACCTATTTTGTCAAAGTTATTAAAATTAAATAAATTAAAAAATTAAATTACAAAAAAAAGCAAACTCAAATTTTAATAAATATATTACAACTTAATTACAAAAAAAAATAAACTAATCCTATTTTGTCAAAGTTATTAAAATTAAATACATTAAAAAATTAAATTACAATAAAAAAAGCAAACTCAAATTTTATTAAATATATTACAACTTAATTACAAAAAAAAATAAACCAATCCTATTTTATCAAAGTTATTAAAATTAAATAAATTAAAAAATTAAATTACAATAAAAAAGCAAACTCAAATTTTAATAAATATATTACAACTTAATTACAAAAAAAAAAACCAATTCTATTTTGTCAAAGTTATTAAAATTAAATAAATTAAAAAATTAAATTACAATAAAAAACAAACTCAAATTTTATTAAATATATTACAACTTAATTACAAAAAAATAAACCAATCCTATTTTGTCAAAGTTATTAAAATTAAATACATTAAAAAATTAAATTACAATAAAAAAAGCAAACTCAAATTTTATTAAATATATTACAACTTAATTACAAAAAAACCAAACCTATTTTGTCAAAGTTATTAAAATTAAATAAATTAAAAAATTAAATTACAAAAAAAAGTAAACTCAAATTTTAATAAATATATTACAACTTAATTACAAAAAAAATAAACCAATCCTATTTTGTCAAAGTTATTAAAATTAAATACATTAAAAAATTAAATTACAATAAAAAAGCAAACTCAAATTTTATTAAATATATTACAACTTAATTACAAAAAAAATAAATCAATCCTATTTTATCAAAGTTATTAAAATTAAATAAATTAAAAAATTAAATTACAATAAAAAAAGTAAACTCAAATTTTAATAAATATATTACAACTTAATTACAAAAAAAAATAAACCAATTCTATTTTGTCAAAGTTATTAAAATTAAATAAATTAAAAATTAAATTACAATAAAAAACTCAAATTTTATTAAATATATTACAACTTAATTAAAAAAATTAAACCTTAATTACAAAAAATTAAACTCAAATTATAAATTAATTTACAATTACTCAAATTAGGGGTTTAGGGTTTAGTGTGGATGGGGTGGGAACCAGTGCCACACTGGGCGATCGACTACATTCTACCGGATTCCTCCTTCTTCTAGCTTCCCATGGGGTCGTGGAACCTCGGGTGGGAATCGGGTTCACGGCAGCGGGGTCCAGTTTTGGATGTTGCGATGGTGACCCACTCGATAAAATAATGACCTCGAGGTGTTTGCATAAACCACGGCGGGGGTGACTGCATCCCGAACGGAGAAGGAGCTGGCAAAAAGAAGTGCTCCCCGACGGCACCTCCTCTGAACCCGCATGCGACGTCGGCCTCATTATCGACTGGCCAGCGGAAGTAGTCGGGAACAGACTCGAACCCGGCCATGCACTCTAACCTAGGCTAGGACTAGGAAACTGAAACATATATGGGTTAGGAGGATACATATAAGGGAAAGGGTACGCACCTGGCATGAACGGTAGATGCTGCGATATCGGTGTTGTCGATTGAATCGATGGGCCCGGTGGTCGTGTGGCGGCGTTGTTGTTGCCCGGCGGATCGGTTTGCTCGCGATGATGGCCCCGCCTCATCACCCTTCTCCTTGATTTAAAGGGCCCGACGTTCCCTTCGCTCGTGAATTACCGTCGCCTTTCTTCTTCCGACAACAGATACGGCTTGCCATGGATCCTAAACCATGGCATGTACTCCGGCACGCACGCTAACTTCGGAATGACTATCGGTTCCCGATCAGGTATATAGTCATACCGGTTCTCCCACGTCTCGATATAACCCGACCAAAATCTTGGCCAATTCGTGTACGGCTGCCTTAAGTCCACTTTGTGCTCATCATCGAGCACCTCCGGTGGCACGAGGATCGGTTGTCGGAATCTAAATTGCCGCAGAACCCGATCGGCCTGGTGCATCTCCACGGTCAGTAGGTGATCAATGGGACCTTTACATGCCAACCGCTCGGATTTTGGAGGAACTCCTCCTAATTATCGCCAATTTACGGATCGTCAGACGGTGTCCATTGAAACTATATTAACATTACCAAAATATTAGTTATATACCTAATATTAGACACTACATACTGAAATACTAAATTATAATAACAAAATTCAAACTTACTTGTGATTCCGACCTTTGGTCCAATAGAGTCATATATCCTCAAACGAGTTAGGTATTCCAACATGACTCACGAATGGTTCCACCTAATTAAATAAACTTTTAGCATGCAATTATACTATAAATCTACGAAATAATTGTAAAATATGATATTAAATTTACCTCGTTATCGTGGGAATGAATATGGGTGGTCGAGTCGAGGCGTAAAATGGAAATCAAACCATGCCCATGATCGCAGAATGATAGGCAACCTCCGATTTTTGCTTTACTTAGTCGCGCCGCCCAAGACATCTCCCACAACCTCGACAAAGACGGAAGACCTCAACTCAATTCACCGCTCGCTCAAATCAACAAGTTTCGAGCCATCTCGTGGACGAGGTTTCTAGAGACGTCCGACATCGATAGCCTCGATTATTTTAAGAATGTATGCCCGAGCATACCGTATTCTTTCTACTTCGGTCGAACCCTCGTTCGGCTCTAGGATTGCGTCTCGTAACCAGGCCATATCGATCCGAGCTCCTTGAATTCTATCCAGAATGGCACCCAGAAGCTCGTAGCATACGGCCATCCAATCGGTAGATGTTACGGACCCGGTGACTACCGACCCGTCTACCGGTAATCCCAACTGCAATTGCACATCTTCTAGAGTGATGGTACACTCTCCGCATGGCGATGGAAAGTGTGGGTCTCGGTCTCCACCTCTCAATCAACGCTACGATCAAAGGCGGCTCCAACTTGAGCCCCTACCTATCGTGGCCACGTGCAAAAACCCGCTTCCGCAGTAATTCTCGATCAAGGCGATGGGGACCATGCATGTTGCGAATATAACATTCCAACACCGATCTCATGATATTTAAAAATTATAAAATTAACAATTAATTAAAATTGCATAATTGAAAAAAAAGTAAATTATATTGAAAAATTAAAATTAAAACTTACCATTTTCAATTGCTCGACGGAAATGTGCTTGTCGTCTAGGCGACGTAATTCCCCGACCATTGTAATCGATAAAAAATTTAAAATTTTCTAAAAATATATATTAAAGAAATAAAAAAAGGCTTTTTCAGAATAGTAATGGATTATTTTGAAATTTGAGAGTAAATTTCAAGGACCTTGAGAGAAAATTGAGAGAAAATTGAGAGAAAATTGAGAGAATATTGAGAAAGGATTGAAATGTGAAAAAATAAAGGGTGGGGGCTTTTATACTTTTTTTCTCTGACCGTTGGGGAGCCAACGGTCAAAAAAATATAACCGTTGGGGCAATATGATTTACAGGGTTAAAAGCGTGCCCCAGGGACGTTTTTTTGTCCACCTCAAAAAAAAACGCTACCACGTGGACGAGCTTTTGCTTGAGGTGGACAAAACGCGTCCCTGTGGGCTCTTTAGTTTAGCTTCCCAAAACGCTACCGACGTGGGCGCATTTTTGGGGAAATGTTCCTTTCCCGTAAATTTTCTACAACCTGGCCCATTTCCGTAATTTTTGAATTTTTAGGGCTTTTTTTGGTAAATTGCCCCTAAAAATACAATGAGAGTATGAAAGAATTTCCAAACAAAATCACAACATACAACATAAACAAAAAAATCCCTAAAACAAAATCTTATTTGCACATTCAGATATTCATAATTTTCAACTTTCAAGTAAGTACTTGAATTTTTTTATCTTGAATTCTTGCTTCTTTTTGTTGTAAAATGCCAGAAATTGCGAACATATATTCTTTAGTTTAGGGATGACTAATGAGATAACAAACAAATTTTGAATCTGCAAATTAGGTTAGGGGGATGACTGATGAGAAATTGTTAGGCTGCTAGGGAGAAGGGGAAACTGGAAAGGTTTGGAATTGGGAGGATGTTTTGAGATTTGAATGAGTTTTGAAAAAATTTGGGGTGTTTTGGGTTTCCAATGTTTTTGTTGTTTTTTCTCTTTTATTGTTGCATGACGGTAGACTTAAGTGCCTAAGTTAGGTCGCCTAAACCTAATGCTTTATCTTTTCCTACCACCATCCATTTGTTTTTTTATATTATAAGATTTTGTTTTAAATTTTTTTGGGCTGGTGGATTTATATTTTATTTTTTTGTTAAATTTGGTGTCTATTTTAATTTTTGTTTGGTGTTTAGAAATTTTATTGTTGTGTGCTGTTCATTCTCTATATCTAATCTAACAATCAAACTTTTAAAAGTTCTTCAAATCATCTTACAACTAAAAATATCAATTTAAAATTAAGTTATATATTTTTATTAGAGTTGTGCAAATTTTAAAAAAATTTAGGATCGCGATACTCGCAGTGATCGCAATAGCATCTGTTATGTCCACAACCGTGATAAACGTAACGCAATTAAAAACGCAGCTGCAACTGCAATTTAAATCCCTGATCTTGACATTTGTTTATGTTTTAGTCTTTGGTTAAGTTAAAGACAAGAGACGAAAGGATTTTTTTTATTATTAAACAATGGAATAAGAAGCTGTTAAGTCACATCTTCTGTTTATTTATTTATTAACACCACGTTTGGTTGGATGGAATTGCTATTCCATTCCTGTTCAATTCCGCGCGCTACTGTAATTTTTTGCTATTACATCGTTTGGTTCACTGTTTACTAGATTCCACAGTTTTGCTATTACACTCATATTCCCTCAAATGTTGTAATAGGTATTCCGGGGTGGGGGCGCTAAATTGCTATTCAACACCACACACGTAAAATTTATCCCCAAAATAGCCTGCTTTCTTCTCCCTTGCTCCAGATTTCTTTCAACATTTTTTCCCAATTTAACAGCACGTTCGCCTTCATCTTCATCTTCATCTTCGGTACGTTTTCTTTTTTTATGAAAAGTTCATGTTTTCTATTTCTCCTTCCTCATAACTTCATAACTTTTCTTGTATAAAACTTCATAACTCTTCTCATGGTCATCTTTGATTGTCAAAATTTGTTATGGGTCTCTGATATATTTCTTTGTTTCCTTGGCTTATGAAACTGAAGGCACCGGTTATTTTTTTTTTTTGTTTGATTCTTGATTGACTAATGTCGCTTGGTAATGAGTATCAAACTTATGGAGGTTTGAGAAGCAGTATTTAACTATGATTAACTACTTGAACCAACCAATCAAACACAATTAACTTGTTCTCCCCATTTCTTTGTTGTGCTGTGGCTGATCCTTTTTCTCTTTTCCTTGATCTAATCTTTCTTTTCTATCTTAATAATGGCCCAATCTTGGATTTAATTGCTCCCTTGCAACCAATCTTTGTCCTTGCTTTTGCTACTACCCAACTGAAGAGTAGGTTTGATTGTTACCCAATAGCTCTTTCCTAATCTGTTTTCACTTTTCACCTTCTCTCTCGAGAATATAATTCGCTCATATAAGAATCTTCAAGTCCTTTGAGACTGGTTAACTGTTACAGTACGTTTGGGATGCAAAATCTTGTAAGCCTCACTGCAGTTTTCTCTTTTCTTTTTTGGGCAAAATTTAATTTTAATTAGATTTTCTAGCTTTTTTGGTATTCAATAGTAGTATCTTTTCAATAACTTGAATAGATGGAAATGTTTTAAATGCTAGAATATATCTATGATTGAAGGAATTCTAGTATTAAGCTGATGCAGCAGATGGCATATATTATGGAGTACTTGTTATGTACATAGAAAAAGGATATATATTTTTGGAATATTATGTTAATTATTGAATCTGCTTGCTTAAATAGTCCAGTTCCATGGGTATATCCTCTCAAAACACGCGTGGTGTTTGAATACTGTGATCATCTAAATGGATAATAATTCAATTTTTTATAACAATTCAATTTTTATTTAACAGTGTATATGGTTTATAAATTTGTCCTTTTGCACAAACTATCGTATTTATATATGTTTTGTGTTGTGTAGGGCTTGGAGCAGTGTGGAACACAGCCAAAGTTGAACCAAGGGCTATTATTGCTATTTTTGGCCTTGGGACTGTTGGTCTTACGGTATGTTTCAAATATCCATCTCACTTATTAGGAAACATATTAAAACTGTTTATTATGAACTTCTAGTTATCTTTTTTGGTTCTGTTCAATATGTTTGTTATTGCCACTGTTGTTTTATTTTTGGTGCCAGATGTTAAATTGTTTATTTATCTAGTCTTTTGATCGCAATGTTGCAGGTTGAAGAGAGGGTGCAAAATCAGCTGGCGCCTCTAGAGTAATTGGCTTAGATATTGACAGCAAAAAGTTTGATATAGGTAAGTAACGTAAGAACAATAATGTTCAAAGTATTTTATTAATATTAATATGAGATATTTAGTATGCAGTTTGCTAGAAAATTGGAGGTTACTGTCAATCTTGTCTTTTTTGTAATAAATCTTGTGTTACTTCTATTTATACATGTATATGAATGTATTGTTGTAAATTGAAACTTGCAAGAAAGAATTTTGGAAAATAAAATTTTATTAATTTTAAAAGTGAGTATTTAAGAATAATTAAACATATTGTCTCAATTTTAAATAGTGTCTGCAAATCTCTTTTGTCGCAATTATTTTTACCTCATTGTAAATAAGTTATTGTAAACATCTTTGATATGTTGTAATTCCTATTTTATGCTTTGTAAATATTCTTAATGTATGGTTCATTTTTCTTTGACAGGTTGTTATTGATTCTTCTTTTTATTTGGCTTGTTTGGTTGCTTCCTCCACCTAGGGTTGAGCATCTTATATTCACTGAATCACTGTAAGTTATATGGCAATTAAATTCTTTGATTTTGTTTTATTGTTATTGAAATTAGTATTGAAGAAATATGACCCTTTTACTATGATTTGAAGATATGTAACACTTTAATATATTGCAATTATGGCTCATCTGCCTTTAATTGTACAAAGTGAGAGGAGTAAAAAAATTGGTCTTGCTATTACAATATGATTGCAAATGTGTACTGTTGCTAGTTGGTTCTTAGTTGCATTGGGTGCCATCCATAGCCTACATACTTATAGACCAATGATTAGATCCTATATTTTAGATTTTTATGCACAACGAGATTATGTGAAAAGACTTGTATATGCTAGTGACGAGACCTGTATTGAACAAGTTAGGATGAATAGAATTACCTTTTTTAAACTATGTGAGATGTTACAAACTTTAGGGGGATTGAAGTCATCAAGGAACATGCTTGTTGATGAGCAAGTGGCAATGTTTTTACATATCATTTCTCATCACCTTAAAAATAGAGTTATCAAGTATCACTTTAATAGGTCTGGGGAAACCATTAGCAGATCATTTCACAATGTTTTAAATGATGTCATACGCTTACAAGATGTGTTATTTAAAAAGGCAGAGCCAATTACAACTAATTCTACAGACCCAAGGTGGAAATGGTTCAAGGTATTGGAGTGAATACTATATATAGCTCATACATAATTTAATCCATTTAGATTTAAATATAGCATCCTAACTCGAGGTTTTATACATGTGATGTAGAATTGCTTAAGTGCTTTAGATGGAACCCACATCAAGATTAGGGTTCCAAAAATTGATAAATCTAGATATCGAACACGAAAAGGTGACATAGCAACAAATATGTTAGGTGTTTGTACACCTGATATGCATTTTGTTTATGTTCTTCCTGGTTGGGAAGGTTCTGTTGCTGATGGACGAGTTCTTCAAGATGCTATTAGTAGGATACGTGGACCAAAAGTTCCGCATGGTAAAGTGCAAAATTATAGGAATTTGAATTAATTTTTAAGATCATACTTTTATGGAAAATTAACCATGACAAATAGTTTCTTTTTATAGGTTGTTATTATCTAGTTGATGCTGGATACACAAATTGTGAGAGATTTCTTACGTCATTTAGAGGACAAAGATATCATTTGAATGAGTGTCGTCAGGGTTACCAGCCAAGTACTCCGGAAGAATTTTTCAATATGAAACATGCTTCAGCGCGTAATGTTATTGAAAGATGTTTTGGGTTATTAAAACCTAGATGGGGAATACTTAGGAGTCCATCATTCTATCCTGTGAGGGTGCACAATAGAATCATTATTGCATGTTGTTTGCTCCATAATTTTATTAGAACCTATATGAGTTTTGATCTTATTGAAGCGGAGTTGGAAGAAGGATTACCTAGTAATGTGATAGATGATGATGAACCGAATATCGTAAATATTCATCCATCGGATGCATGGGCTACTTGGAGGAAGGAATTAGCCAACCAAATGTTCGGTGAATGGCAAGCATCTAAAAATTAGTTAGGTTTAGGGTAAAAATAGTAAACGTTACATTGTATATGTTATTTCATGTATCTAGTTTATGAAACTTTGGTGGTGTTTGAATTATTTTTTTGTATTGTACTATACTTGTTGAATGATAATTTATTTTCCTTTGATTCATCATGTGTTATAATTTTATAAAGTGTTGATCTCTTGATGCATAATATTGAACTTAATTTTAATTTGCGTTTTTTTTCTTAAGATAATTATGTCAGGTTTTTCACAGTTAGACTACTGCTGCTGTCGAAAACTGTTTTAGTGCAAAGTGTTAATTTCCATTTTGCCCCGAATTTCACAGTTCATACAATTCAGTCCTTATCCAATTAACCCCTCAATTGGGCTAATTTTTCTCAATTAATACCTTATTCTATCATTTTAAACTACTTCCTAACCCTTGAAAACCATAAATTTAGCATTAAACCTTAATTCCAAACTCTTTTACAATTAGGTTTTAAAACCAATTTCCATCAATTTTACTTGATAAAATCATCATATATCAAAATTAAAGCTTCAATTCTATATTTATTCATCATATGCTTCCAGAACTCATCCATAAAAATTTTAAAAATTAGTCATAGAATCAAAAACTAATGACATAGTAAGTTGGACTCAATTATAAAAGTCCAAAAACATAGAAATTTCAAGGAGAAAATAAGAATTAAACTTACATGAAGCTAGAGTATGAAAACCAGCTTGAATCCTCTTCCATGGTTGTTTTTCAGCTGATAAAAATGAAGCGAAATGAAGAGAAATCTAGATATTCCAATTTGGTCCCATTTTTATTTAACTAATTTTGGTAATTTTTTAATTTTACCCTTATTTCACCCATTTCCTGATTTTTCTCAGTTATTGCCGCCCAAAATATCTCCTTTGGGCTTATTTGCACTTTAGTACTTCCTTATTTGACAATTAAGCTATTTAATCATTCTAGCAACTTTTACATATTTTTTAATTTAGTTCTTTTTATTTAATTAATCACTCAAACGTCAAAATTTTCTAACGAAAATTTAATACTACCTTATTGACATTCCGTAAATATTTATAAAAATATTTATGACTCGATTTATAACACTAAGATCTCGATACCTCTTTTTTCTCAATTTCTTAACCAAATAAATCTTTATAAAACACAATTTACTATTTCAAAAATCTTTTTAAAAGCTACGTTTGGCTTGTAAATATTAAATAATATAATCTACGAGTTCATTTGTCTGATTTGGTGGTATCGAACTAATATTTCTGACATCGTTGAAATTTGGGCTATTACAATCATAGATTACCGAGTAATCTACTTGCTTTCAAATAATTAAATTAAAAAAATCTTTATATTATTTAAAATTCATAAAATAAAGTGAATTCGTTTTGGGTTATAGATTAGGTTTAAAGATATCTATTGAAGAAGGTACAATGAGCTTAAATATTTTCGACCTTTTACAAGATAAAAAATGAACTTTGAAAAATATTAAAATTTTATTTCAAATCACTCTTTAATACTTTGTTGTGATATAGAGAAAAGGAGAAAACCCCCTTGTGTGGGCAAATTACCTATGCATCTTTGGTCCCAAAGATAGTCTTGGGCTTTGATCTCATATCTTAGGTAGGCATAACAAAAACAACCTTCGCTATTCTTCTTAGTAAAAACAAACATGGTAAATATTTACAAATACAATCGTGGAGAAATGGATACATGTAAATCCGTAATCGGTTGAATTTTAATTTTAAAAAATAAAAAAATTTGTTATATACAAATAATATAAAACGTGGTTGCCTGGAAGCTCACTCGTTATGAGTGTTTGCCACTTGTATGGTCTCACCTTACTTGTCCATAATATTCTAAAGAGTATATAAGACACATGTAATCTCTAGGAAGGTAACATGTCATCATATATGATGCTTAGTTATCCTTAACATGTTACATTAGTGAACTATACCTTTTATATATATATATATATATATATGTGTGTGTGTGTGTGTTTATGCATTTGAATAAACTATTTTGAAAGACACGATAAAATAAATACTCAACAAAATTATATAATAATTTTATAAAGTATTAAAACAAAATTAATAGAGTTTGAAAATTTGAAAAGAATTTTAAAAGGTTTTAAAAATTTAAAATATAAATAAGTTCACAAAATTTTCAACAACTAAAAATGGAAAAAAAGATAATATTAAAAGATTGTAAAATTAAACAATTCAAAATTTTATAAAATTTATAAACTTTTTTCCCTTTTTTTTGCATTTTAAAATTTTCAATATCCAACCTATCATGAATGGACATATGCCCATATACCTTTCGTGAATTAAATAACACGTTTTTTTTAACAATAGAAACTTTTTATAAATCAATATACAATTTTTTCCATTTTGATCCTTAAAGTTTTTTAGGCCCAAATTAGGACCTAACATTTTCAACCATTCACTGATTAGTCCTATATGGTTGTTAAAAAATTGAGTGGGATATCCAGCTAGATAGAAACTATGAGGGTAATTATCCTAAAAATACCAAAAAAAAAAATTACGGAATTGGCCGTTTTTGAGAAAATTTACGAAAATGATCGTTTTCCCTCAAAACGTGTTCACGTCAGCGCGTTTTGAGGGGAAATGCCAACAAAGCGCGCCCCTGGGGACGCTCTGTGTCCACGTCAGCAAAACGCGCCTACGTGGACGCGCTTTGCTGACGTGAACACAAAACGCGTCCCCAAGGACGCGCTTTGCTAGAAACTTTATTTTAATTTAAAAACTAAATTATAAAAAATAAAAAAATAACTTTTTATCTATTTAAAATATTATAACTAAATTATAATAAAATAAAAATAAAAACTTCTTATTTTATTACATATATTAAAATTAAATTACAAAAATAAAAAATAAAGAAAACTTCTTATAGTTTTAATTTAATAATTTACAAAAAATAAAAATAAAGAAAACTTCTTATTTTATTACATATATTAAAATTAAATTACAATAAAATAAAAATAAAAAACTTCTTATTTATTTAATATATTAAAACTAAATTACAAAAAAAAAAAAAAAAAAAAGAAAACTTCTTTGCTTGTAAATAATCATTCTTTACTTTTCCTTGTAAATAATGATTCTTTGCTTTTCTTATCAAATTAAATTTTAAAAAATTAAACAAATTCTATTTAATAAAAGATATTAAAATTAAATTAAAAAATATAAGCAACTATTATTTTATTAAAAAATTCTTATTTATTAAATATATTAAAACTAAATTACAAAAAATAAAATTAAAAAACTTCTTATTTTATTAAATATATTAAAACTAAATTGCAAAAAAAACTTCCAATTTTATTAAATATATTAAAATTAAATTACAATAAAATAAAAATAAAGAAAACTTCTTATTTATTTAATATATTAAAATTAAATTACAAAAAAAAAAAAAACTTCTTTCCTTGTAAATAATCATTCTTTGCTTTTCCATGTAAATAATCATTCTTTATTTTTCTTTGCTTTTCTTGTAAATAATCATTCTTTATTTTCCTTACTACAATGAGTCCGTCTCAATCCTTACATCAGAATCACCCAAATTCTTCTCAAAGTTGCATAATGTAAATTGAGGCAAAAGAAAAAGAGAAACTGAAAATGAGTGAACGTATTAATGTCGTTATTTACTACGATGGTGAGGTTTGTGACACCAAAAATGGTGTTGTTTTCTTATCGGAGAACACAGCGCGACTGGGTTTTAATTGGAATGTAGATTTGTCAGAACTTCGCAAAAGAATGAGGCGCAAAATCTTCGGAACAACGCCAATGAAAGTTCAGTCTATTAAGTATAGATTTTGCGCTTCGGTTGATCCGGTGAGATATGAATCATTCTACATCAAAGGTCCTCGGAGCCTTGAGGCAATGGTGGAGACTCATCTTGCCAGTAGATCACCCTATCTTGAGGTATATGTATAATTTTCATCACCAAGTGATCATTTTTCGACCTCAACATCTACTTCTGTTCGAGGGGAATACACGACCCCAAGCCGACACTCTGTTAGTGGGAGGCAGAATACGAAAGTGCCCGTGTTTGGTGGTAGTATGGAAAACATAACCCCCGCACGATACTCGGTTGGTGGATGGGACATGCATATCCTTCCTTCGACGTCCGATGATAGAAATATGTATTGGGGAACGTCATCAACTTCTAGTGGTTGGCAATCCACATATGATTGGGAACTTTACGAAAAATGTTTAAGGAGGGATAATGTACTCCCCACGACATCCACCGGTGAGGGGCCCTCGTTCATTGCAAATTATGGTGGATCGGATGATGAGTCGGATGTAGATCCACCTCGAGAGCCCAAGCCCGATGGTGGAGAAGTTGGATTATTTTCTGAACTGGAGCCTATTCCAATAGTACCTGAAGATGTTGAGGGCGGTTCAAACGAAGAAGAAGAAGATCCACTATTCAAGGCGTACTCGCCTCCAGCCCACATGCATAATGTCGACCTATCCCAAGACGATGCATTGGAGTTTTCTGAACTACCACACCGGACGCATGACCGTACAACTTCGTCGTTAGATTCGGGCGAATTAGAAGTTGGTAATGAGTTTTCCAACAAGGATAGTTTTCCAACAAGGATGCTTTTCTTACTGCATTGAAACAATACAACATCAAGAATGGGGTTAACTACATCGTGGTTAAATCTAAGCTCGATAAGTACGAGGCGAAGTATGCAGTACAAGACGGTACGTGTTCATGAAAAATCATGGCCTCGTTGAGGAAAATGACAGGCTTATGGGAGATCAAAAAGTAAAAAGGTCCACATACATGTCTTGCCGGTACAGTATCACGGTGTCTTCAATGTTTTTAAATAATACTAATATACATAATGTTGAATTATTTAACGTACTTTGTTGACAGGTGTTACACAAGATCATCCGAAGATGGATTCAGACATATTGGCTGACTTAATAATGCCGATGGTGAAGGCTGATCCCAAGACTATAGTGTCGGCCTTAATTGGCAATATTCGTAGCCAATTGGGGTACACACCCCCTTACAGGAAGGCTTAGATAGCCAAGCAGAAAACGTTGGAAAAGTTGCATGGTCGGTGGGAAGCTTCATATAATGAAGTGTGGTAGTGGTGTTAGGTGCTGGAGAGATATGTCCCAGGCAGCATAACAGACCTTGAAATTGAACCGACGTACTACAACGATCGTTTGCTCCGTGGATGCGTAGTGTTCAAGCATCTTTTCTGGACATTTAAGCAATCCGAGATGCATTTATATACTGCAAGCCATTTGTACAAATTGATGGTACCTTTATGTATGATAGATATACGCATCGGCTATTGCTAGCTGTGGCATAGGACGGCAGTGAGAGAATCCTCCCGATTGCGTTCGCAATAACACCGGGGGAGTCAGCTGATGACTGAGATTTTTTCCTATCTAGGTTAAGGAGGCATGTCTGCTCCCAACCTGATATATGTGTTATATCGGATCGGGGCCCTAGAATACTAGCCGCAATAGAGCGGCTGGGAAGCCTATGGCATCGCACACACCATCGATATTGTCTAAGGCATGTTGTATCCAACTATTACGGCAACATCGATCTAAAAGACAGCGAGGGCAAGTGATCGATATGGGTATGTAATATCTATTAATATAATTTCGTTTGTAATATTCAATTTATTCTCAATTGAAGAGTGGTATATAATATTCACTATCAACGTATATTAGTAGGGTACGAGATAAAAAATAACCGTTTTCAGGAGATGTTGGTGAGTTTGCTATCAGATAGCTAAGAAGGCGCAAACTACCTGTGCAATATTCCTTTCGAACAGTAGACACAAGCATCCGACGGCAGCCTACGATATGGTCATATGACCACAAACTTGGCAGAATGCATAAATTCAGTTCTAAAAGGAATGCGTCATCTGCCGATAACATCGGTTGTGCGAGAGACATATTTTCGTTTAGCGGCACTATTTTCGAAACGAGCAGCGAGTTATAAAGGCGAGATGAAAGGAGGCCATGTATGGAGCGCGAAGGTCTTGCAAGAAATTAACAGGGGGAAGGCACGGGCCAACACCATGCACACAATGTGTCACGATTGCCACAACCTATAATTTCGTGTGACGGAGTTTGACAAACCGAACCAAGGTATTGTTGCGGGCAGTATCGTGTACACTTGAGGAATAGGACATGCGACTGTGGGATATTTGATGCACTTCGTTACCCATGCGCTCATGTACTTGCGGCTTATCAGAATCTCCATCTTGATCCAATGAGCTATGTTGACGAAGTGTATAAAATAGAAAGCATGTACAACATGCGGAGACACGTATTCCCACCAATTCCAGATGAACGTAGGTGACCGTCGGTATCTCTTGCACCATATAAGCTGTTGTCGGATAGACAACTGAGGCGCAAACCAAAAGGTCAACCTTGATCGACTAGAATACGCAACAATATGGATATCCGAGAAACGTCCAACCAACGTAGGTTGTGTGGATGGTGTAGGAACCCAAGCCATACATCTCACTCGTGTCCAAATCGGAATAGTTGACAGTCTGCTAAACTTTTTCTGTCTCTTTGTGTCAATGTAAATTCTATTTATTTGTTTGATGAAAACGGTGAACTTTTGTAGAATGACTAATTTGAAAAAAAAAACCTTTAACTTACAATAAAATTACAAATATTGGTCTTTTATTTTTAAAATTAAGTTTTAATATATTTAATAAATAAGAATTTTTTTTGTAATTTAGTTTTAATATATTTAATAAAATAATAAGTTTTTTTATTTTTTTTGTAATTTAGTTTTAATATATTTAATAAATAAGAAGTTTTTTTTAATAATTAAGTTTTAATATATTTAATAAATAAGAAGTTTTTTTGTAATTTAGTTTTAATATATTTAATAAATAAGAATTTTTTTGTAATTTAGATTTAATATATTTAATAAATAAGAAGTTATTTTTAATTTTATTTTTTGTAATTTAGTTTTAATATATTTAATAAATAAGAATTTTTTATTTTTTAATAAAATAATAGTTGCTTATATGTTTTTGTAATTTAATTTTAATATCTTTTATTAAATAGAATTTGTTTAATTTTTAAAATTTAATTTCACAAGGAAAAGTAAAGAATGATTATTTAGAAGGAAAAGCAAAGAATGATTATTTACAAGTAAAGAAGTTTTTTTTTTTTTTGTAATTTAGTTTTAATATATTAAATAAATAAAAGTTTTTTATTTTTATTTTATTATAATTTAATTTTAATATATGTAATAAAATAAGAAGTTTTCTTTATTTTTATTTTTTGTAAATTAGTTTTAATATATTTAAACTATAAGAAGTTTTCTTTATTTTTTATTTTTTGTAATTTAATTTTAATATATGTAATAAAATAAGAAGTTGTTTTTTTTTTTTATTTTATTATAATTTAGTTTTAATATTTTAAATAGATAAAAATTATTTTTATTTTTTATAATTTAGTTTTAAAATTAAAATAAATTTTCAAAAAAAGCGCTATACTGGATGCGCTTTGTGTTCACGTCGACAAAGCGCGTCCACGTAGGCGCTTTTTTTGAAAGTGACACAAAGAGCGTCCTTGGGCGCTTTTTAAGATTTCTCAAAACGCTACCGGCAAAGAAAGCGTTTTGAGGAGAAACGCTCCTTTTCCGTAAATTTTCTAAAAAATAACTCAATTCTGTAATTTTTTTATTTTTTGATATTTTTAGGATAATTACCGAAACTACGATGCGTAAAATAACAATGAAATTATGATGTCATCCTTCAAAAAATAAAATATAAAAATCACAAAAGATAATATAAAATTATTAAAAGCATTTAAAAGTTACAAAGCGTTAAAACATTATAATAATAATAAATTAGAACCATTTTGTCATCCGAAATATTTTAGAAATATTTACTTCTTTCAACGATTTGGAATTTTCAGATTCACCAATAGAAAACCTCCCAATACAGTATCAATGCTTAGCAATACAAACTGGGTTTTTCATAAAGCGTTTATGTGGGAAGTTCTTTGGTTACTTTTTATGGTGAAACTGGGGAGTTGGAGAAGGCTTCTAAGGTGTTCGAATAAATGCCTGTGAGAAATGTAGTTTCATGGACCACTATCAAATATCAATATTGCTAGATTCGCACAAAGATGGCATAATGATATGTGTTTGGAGCTATATAATATGATAAAGAATTCAACTTTGAAATCAAATGATTTCACGTTGACAAGTCTTTTGAGAGCTTGCACGTGTAGTGGAGCTTTGGAGCTTTGGCCTTTGGGGCGAGGGAGAAGTGCTCATCATCAAGTCATTCAACTGGGTTTCGATTCGTATATTTATAATTTTTTATGCTCTTATTTCCATGTATTGTAATTTGAGAGAAATAAAAGTGCAATGTTTATAGTCGAGAAGATAAATATTTATGATTTTATATTTTTATAACTTTTTTTATTTTTACATTTTAAATAAACTTTATAGAACTTTAATAATATTCATAAATGTTAAATACATTTTATAAATTTTAAATTTTAGCAATTTTCTAATTTTTATCTACATGTTGGTTTCTAATTGGCGGGATATTTCAACTGGAGTTTTTTGCCGTCCAAAGGATTGAACTGATGAAAGGATGAATAGCTAAAAATATTAAGATCTGATTTAAGCCAAAAAAAAAATAATAATAATAATAAAGAGCAAAGTGAAAAATGGTATACTTTTAGGACTAAATGATACATTAAGTCTTTTGAAAATGAACTTTTGTTTTTATTTTTGAATTTATAGAGTTTTTATTGTCTTAATTTTAGAAACCTTTAAAAATATATAAACTTTAAGGATTTTTATTTAAAATATGTAATGATTTTAAAATATTTTTAAAAATATTTATATAATTTTAAAAGGACCAAATTGACACAAATTGCTAGTGTTGAGGGCTAAAAAATTGTTCAACCTTTTTCATAATCGCCACGATAAGATAGCTAATGGCAAATTTAAATGGTGTTATCAATTGGACCAAGATTATTAAATCATTACAATTTACAATTATAATGACTTAATGCCTTAAAATTAAAGTGTAGGGACTAAATTTTAAATTTCATAAGAATATTATGATGTATGACATATTTAAACATATCAAAATCTACATAATATGAAATATTATGAAAATTATACAAAATATATGTTTGAATTGAGATTCAAGACAAAACATAAACACAAAATAATGTCTTTAAATTAAATCACTGTAATAACTCAATACAAAATATTGGATAAAACATAACACAAATAGAAAATGGAAAAATAATAAAAAACAATATTATTATATTAAAGTGGGCGAAGTCTACGTAAAATGGATTGCTAAATTGTAAAAAAAATTACAAATTTACAAGATTTTGAACCCATTAATAAATTTACCTTTTTTTTCCTTCCATGATCTTTTTCTTTTCTTTAATTCATTCTTCATAAAAAAGTTAATTCATTAAATAATCTCTTTAGTCCTTCTAATACTTGAACTTAGATGTTGAAAGCAAGTGCATCCAGAATTGAAATTGAGACTTTTCCTCATTTGGACTAAAAAAAATAATTAATAAAATATATTTATTTCATCTATATTAATAATAACATGTTTGATTTATCAAAAAATAATGCTCACGAATCAATAAACGTTTGCAAAAATCTAACCACAAATTGCTCTTTTTTTTTTTCTTTTTCTTTTTGCTCATCACGGCGATGTTACACTATGTTTGGTTGGAGGGAATGGCTATTCCATTCCCTCCTTATTCAGTGGCCCATCCCTATTTCTTAGTTTGGTTGGCTATTATGGCTATTACAAATTCTATTCCATACAAAGATTATTCGTGGCAAAATCATCGATTACCATTCCGACTCTAAGCAAAGAATAGCCATTCACGCTTTTTAGCGTTTGTAAAGTTTCAAAAATACCCTTCTCCACCTCTGTCGTATGAATCCCTTCCTTTTTTCTTTCTTTTTCCCATTTCCTTTAGATCTTCTCCTCTTTTTCAAGTGGCTCCTTTCTTTTAGCTACCCACTCCAACAACTTCCCCAGAAGCTCCAAGGCTTAAACCGAGGAGAAGACGGTACAATACCCTTTCCAAGGTAGGTTTTATTTTCGCAGTTCTTTCTTTCAAAACAGGTATGGTATTTGAATACAAAAATCATGGCTACCATCTGCAGTTTTATACCCTGTACATAGAACCATCTACAGTTCTGCAGTTTGTTTTGGTGCAAGTCTATAGCTCTGCTGTCTTTTTTTTTCTGCAAAGTTACTCCGCTGTCAACATATTCCAACTACCTACATAATTACAAGTGGTTTCGTTATTCATTGACATTATATTTCAATATTTGAAAGATGATGGGAAGCCATGTGGAAGAGGCTGACTACTGATCTGTACTTACATAGCCAAGTTTTCTGTCCTTTTTTATGTGTTCCATGAATCTTCAATATGATGTTTCTTTCTAAGTTGAACTTTCCTGACACACTACCTTTGATTTAATTATCTTAATTTAGCATTTCTTGCTTAATATAGACAAACCTATCTGAAGTTAGTGGTTAAATCTAATAACATTGTTGCTGTGAATAATGTCTTGATCCTATTTTCATACTTGTATCATTGCCAAGTTTCTTAGGATTTGTACCTGGCATTGGTTTAATTAGGTTTTAGGTTAATCAATTTATAGTTAAATTAGCAAATATGCATTTGTCATTTGCCAACGGTTTGTCTAAAGATAAGGTCCTATAAACAAAAATCAAAGAGTTTCCAAGGGCATTGATTTTTTTCTCTATTGCTTTCTGTCCTTTCCATTTATAGTACTTTCCCGCTTCTTTTGGCTTTCAGTGCTTCTAGATATTTGGACACTCATTAATTGTTTGAAAAAATGTCCCAGACAATATTGAATTCTTGAAGCTTGAAATGGCTAACCAGTGACTTGTTATAATATGTCAATTACAGTATATTATCAAGTGAAATCCAAAGCGAGTGTTTAGTTGCTAGAAATTGATATGTTTTGTTGCTGTGATTGAGGTGTATAAATGTTGTTAATTGAGATGTTAAAGTGATGCAAAATGAAGTGTTTAAATGTGTAAATTGAAGTGTAAAAGTGCTGCAAATTGAAGTATTTAAATACTGTGAATTGAAGTGTAAGACTGCAAATTGAATTGTTTTAAATCGCAAATTGAACTGTTTAATTATCGAAATTTAGATGTTTATGGCTGTATTTGAGTTGTATAAATGTTGTTAATTGGAATGTAAAAGTGTTGTAAGTTGAGGTGTTTAAATGTTGTAAATTGAAGATGTTTTATTGTTGTGATTGAGGTGTGTAAATTTTGTTAATTGAGATGTTACAGTGATGCAAAATGAAGTGTTTAAATGCTGTAAATTGAAGTATAAAAGTGCTACAAATTGAAGTATTTAAATCTGTGAATTGAAGTGTAAGACTGCTGCAGATTGACTTGTTTTAAGTACTGCAAATTGAACTGTTTAGTTGCTGGAAATTTAGATGTTTATGGTTGTATTTGAGTTGTATAAATGTTGTTAATTAGGATGTTAAAGTGTTGTAAGTTGAGGTGTTTAAATAGTGTAAATTGAAGTGTTTAATTGCTATAAATTGAGGTGTATAAATGTTGTTAATTGAAATATTAAAGTGATACAAAATGAAGTGTTTAAATGCTGTAAATTGAAGTGTAAAAGTGCTGCAAATTGAAGTATTTAAATCGTGAATTGAAGTGTAAGATTGCGCAAATTGAATTGTTTTAAGTCGCAAATTGAACTGCTTAGTTCTTTGGAAATTTAGATGAGTTGTTACATGGGGTAGTTCTTTTGTTTGCTATTTTGTTTCCTATCATCTCTGAAGATACATATTGTTTTTTTTTTCTTTAATAAAAGTCATAAGAATCACTATAATTGAATTCAAATACTAATGAAATCTGAGTTTTTTCTTCTTTTTTTTAATTACAGTTTTTTTTGTTTGTTATAACTTAAGGGATGGTATTTATAGCTTGGTTAGATCCTTTGTAATCAATGTGCTTTGGGTTTTAGATAGTTTCCTTGGGTTTCATTGAGTTACTTTTTATTTTGCCCAATGATGGGAACTCGCTTTGATTGAACCATTCTGGTTTTCGATTTATCTCTAGCTTTTACACACCGCCTGCTTCATTTCTCTTCCAATTACAATTATTACAGAATCTAGCTACCTATTATGTCTTAATGATGTCAAATGTTAATTTGTTTTTTTTTCTTAAGATAATTATGTCAGGTTTTTCAGAATCAAATGTTTCTTCCCAAAGTTCTCAAGGAACCAAAAGGGAATGGGTTCCAGAAGAAGGTGCTGCGTTGGTTTCTTGTATGGTCGACTTGCACAATGTTGGAACCTTTAATGTCGATCAGATTTAAAGCCGATTATTTAAATGAGTTAGAAAAAATGTTAGAAAAAGTTTTACCCAATGCAATGTTGAAGGCTAAACCTAATATTGAGTCGAGGATTAGACTACTGAAAAGGGATTGGTCAATCATTTATGACATGCTTAATGGAAAAAACAATAGCGGTTTTGGTTGGGATGAGCATAGGCAGCTCGTTGTTCTTTGAAGATGCGTGTGGAACTCATATATAAATGTAAGAATTATTTCAAGTCTTTATTATCTTATTTTCACCAAACTTATAACTAATATGAACTCCTCTTTTTTATAGAGTCATAAAGAAGCAAGTCAATTCAAACATCGTAGTTTCCCTTATTACGACCAACTTACTGCCATCTACGTAAAAGATCGAGCCACTAGGAAAGATGCTCAAACAGCCGCTGATATCATTGAAGAAATAAATGTTAAGGATGTAGCTACTACAAATATTCATGAAGAAAGAAATGATTTCTATGGATGTGAAGCTAATATCTCTTTGGATGACATGGATGTTTCAACTACAGAATCGCAACCAGCTAGAAACCAAGGGGGTTCCACATCTTCAAAGAAGAAAAAAAAGAATTCTGATTCAAGTGATCATGTTTCTTCTTCATTTCATGATACTGGCACTTTATTGGCGGAAAACATGCGGGCCGTTGGCGAACAAATCAGTAGGAGTATTGCATCCGATGCGGTAATTCAACAAAAGTCAGAAGAATTTCAGATCATCCAAGAAAAAGCTATAAATTTATATCCAACATTATGTGAAATAGAAGGTTTAATTGTGGATGAGCGTTTTCGAGCATTGAGCAAAATTCTAGATCATCCAACGCAAATGCTCATTTTCTTTAGTTTACCTTTTTCTGTACGATTGGAATTGGTCAGAAGATTTCTTGCTGACCATTAAAAATCATAGTTGTATTGATGATATTTTGGTAACTTTTTGTGTTTGTAATATTTGGGACGGTATAATGACATAATATATGTCATTACAATGTTATAACTTTTTGATGTTGTAACATATGGATTATGACATATAAACTAATGAAACCATGTAACCTTTTGTTAATATATGAATATTATGTTTATGCAAAATATAATTCTCAAGTTATTTATTACTTCTAATATTTTTTATTGTATAATAATTAAATTATTTGTTTCAATAATGATATTTTAGCACATTAAATATGTATTACAGTTTAAAAATAATAAAGTAGATTATATATATTTTATAGTATTACATATTTTGATTTTTTAATTCATATAATAATTATATTAAGAATGTTATTAAATTATTTTTAATTAAATTATATTTAATAATAATTATGTTAAAATATGATTAAATTATTTATTATTTTTATTAAATTATTTTCAATAATAATCTTATTAAAATTTAATAACAATAACAATAATCATCTACCTAAAAAAATTCTGCTAAGGGTATTCTGGTCATTTTAGTTCTTTTCCTTATGCTATTACAACATTATTCCATTCAACCAAACACAAGAATTCTATTACAGCTCTATTCTATTCCATTCAACCAAACAATTGAATTACTTATTACAGCTCTATTCCATTACATCTCTATTCTATTACAGCCCTATTCCATTACAGTGAACCAAACGTACCATTAAGTCTTAAGGTTGGTTACTACAATCTCTCCCCTCTCCCGTTCTTTTTCTTCCTTTTCCTTGTTTCTTCCGTTACCGCATCCACCTTGTTTCTTCCCCTTCCATCACCTTCGTTCTCAAGGATGATGCTAGAGTTTTCTTTTGAGGGGAGCCAAATTGAATACTAATTTTTACCATTAGATTAATTTGTAAGGCTAAAAGGACAAATTCACCATGTGTGGGGGTAGGAGGGCAAGGCCATTGCCTGCCTTGGCCCTTGACCGCTCTTGTCTTCTTTCCTCTCCTTAGTCCCCTCCCCTTTTCTCTTTTGGTTTGTTTGCTTTTCTTAGCGTCTCTTCTCAACATAATAAAGCCTGTGCATTGCCGACACTTGTGCCCTCTCCTCACCGTTGGCTTCATCAGTGGTAGATGGTCTCTTGGGTGAGGCTTTTGTTGGGTTTGTCTTGCCCCTTTTCTCACCCATGTTTTCTTTAAGTGTTTTTCTTGCAAGGCTTTGGTTTGTAGTTGCTACCAAGCTACTGCAATCCAATCTTCTCGCCATATGGGATGTTGAACTTTACATGGAATCACTGCATCAATCCTTTATTACTGGTTTCTATCCCCCCACGTTTGTTGGATTGGCTTCTTGTTTCAAGTTCCATCACAGATCAAAATTCGTAATCATTACACATAGAACATTTAATAAAAATTAACTTATTAAATGAGGCTCATTTGATTCATATAAATTGACTCAATGAATCCATAAATAAACTCATTTACTTGAAGCTTTGGTGGACCAAAAAAATAATTCAATAATATTAGAGTTATCAAAGTAATTAAGGTAAATCATTTTAAAAATTCATTTAAAATTTATAAAATTTAAATTAATAAAAATAAAATTACACTTTAACTTCTCTAAAACTAATAAAATTTAATTTAATCTTTTAAAATTTATAAAACATAAATATTAAAATATTAAAATTATATTTTTACTGTCATAAAAATATAAAATTTAATTTCTATCTCGAAAAAACTTTCTCACTTCACCCCTCACTCTTATCTCTTTCAAATTATATATAGATTTTACATACTCCACAAAAATACAACTCACTCTTTCGTGGGAAAAAGATACACCTTAGTTTTTGTTTAACCCACGTGCATGTATCCAGTTTTTCTTTAAAGAAATAAAGAATAAAACTCATGCGATGCAACGACATCGTTGCAGGAATTAGAAAACGGAAAAATTACGGAACTATCCCTCACTACTGATCTATTTTTCTGGTTTGAGTTTCTCCTGCTTCGCCTCGCTTACGACTCTCCCTTCTCTCTTTCTGCAACAAAATTGAATTTCGTTTTAAATTTTATACCTTCTGTAATTTTTTTTTCTTGTAAACTGTTGCAATTAAAAAAATATAAATTCTCAGAGTTTTAGTTGTCCATTTAGCATCACTGGAGATTTCTAGGGTTTTATTTCATGTACGGTGAAGCTTTAATGTCTTGTAAATGGAGATTTCCTATAACCCCTCCATCGCTCTCCAATCCCATCAGTCGTTGATCATAGCCACAATCGTTACCCTCCTTCCCCTACTCCTCGCCGTCCGATCATTATTATTCAGGAGGCCACACAAACCCAACGTCTCCCGTCCCGGCCCGTCAGCCGGGAAAGAAGAGACTAAACAAGCCACACCCTCGTGTTACTGCAACGGTACTTCTGGTTCCGAGGCTTTCCTTAACGGAGACAAGGCTGCTCCGGCGGAGGAGGATATGGTGACGGCGGATGTTTCCAAGGTAGCGGCGGAGAGGCAGAGTGGGGCGTCAATGATGGAGCAGTTGGTGCCGGAGATTACTACGCACGCGCTTAGTTACTTGGATTATCCGAGCCTTTGTCGTCTTTCTATGACTAATTCACTGATGAGAAAGGCAGCCAATGATGATAATGCTTGGAAAGCGCTTTATCACAAGGTATCCAGTTTCCCTAAATTTTGTTGCTTTTGGGTTTCTTTTCCTTGGCTAGAATTTTGATTCTCGTTAATTCTAATGTTCTACACTTAAATTTATTTTCATATTTGCGATTTAGGGAATTACACTTACGTTTGTACCAATATTGTTAAAAGAACACTGTATTTAGACTGAAGTAGGAAATCTGTCTTCCATTTCTTCAAAAAAAAAAAAAATTCTGTCTTCCATTATTTTTTTTCTAGTTCATAATTTTGGGAGAAAATCTAGTTAATAGAATTATGGCACGTTTTGTTCATCTTGAATGAAGCTATGTACTTGTTTTAATATTTGCTTCTGATTTCTTCCAAGGAGCTTTGTTTTCTTCTCCAATTTTCACTCTGTTTTTTTTTCCTTCCTTTTTCAATTTGATTAATTGTTATGGTGGGCTGCTATCCAGTGTGTTGACTTTTTGGGGGAAAAGCCTTCTTTCTTCTTATTTCAGTCATCTAAAGGAAGATTCATGACATGTTTTTGCAGTTTATATGGATATGGTATATTCTATTTTTGTTTTTTAGTGGTTTGTGTTTGTTTATAACCTTATAGGCTTTAGAAAACAAGCAATCATAATTTCAACCTTTATGCCTATTCTTTTCGTGTAAGCTGGTGATTGTAGTTTTTCCCCTTATGTTCATGTTCTTTAGTTAAACCGTATGCCTATTCATGATATCTTTCCCAGTCAACTTTAGGTATAAATTTTCTGCCTTTGTTTGTTAGGATTTTACGTTGGAGCAGGATAGCATAACACCGGTTAATGGGTGGAAGGCATACTATGCAGCTACAAGAGCCATAATGAATGTGAATACAGAATTCTTTAACATCATCAGAAATAGGTCTCTTACTGCAATGAGTTGTTTTTGGCTGAATGCGGATTATGTAAAGTGTGTTCATGCATCAGGAGAACATTTTTCAGGGTATGTTCTTTCAGTCAAATATCAGGAAATGTATGTTACTACTTTTTGTTCTTATGATGATGGAATGTTAAAATTTCAACAGTTTTCATCAGGCTTCTGCAATGGATTTAAAATTTTAGCCTTCAGGTGTGTCTGGGTTCAAACTCTTAACAAAGCCAATAAAGTTTGCCGTCTCATTATTATCTCAATATTGTTCCTGGAATGTTTTCCCGTAGATTTTTTCCACCTTAAGATTGGGTAAATTGTATGGAGATGGTTATACCTATTTGTACATGTAATGTAGCATGGTAGATTAGATTCGAGTCAAATGAGGGCTCAGTTTCTTGATGTTTGACTGGATAAGTTGTTTATAGAAAATGCTATGATGATTCTGAGAATATTTGAAGATAGAGAAGAGCTTTAACTTGAACAATGATTATAGGTTGTTTATACTACTGCAATGTAAATTGCTGGAATACTTAGTTGATGACTTGGTTCCACTATCCATGCCATAGGTGGTGGGAAGTGCTGGGAATGGGAGCTATCATGTTTAGTGAGCAACCACATTCAAATAGAATTTCTGGAGAAATGAGAAAGATATTGTAATTTGTAAAACTAAATGATGAATGTATTACCTAACAATTTGTAGTTGAATTGTACAAATGAAGGATGTATTACCTATCATGATGTGGAAAAAGCTTGAATGAAAAACATTTATTTCAAGATATTTTGAAGAGTAATTTTCCTTTTCTTTCGGGTCACCCCTTTTGTTGCAACAAGCTTGGTTCTTAATGACACCATAAGACTGGATATTTCAGGAAGTTGGTTGATATTAGCTTGTCAGCATGTAGATTGTATCTCATCTTAGTATGTGACTTGACTAGGCTCAGGCTTCATGTCGCTGGTTTGCTTCATATAGTCATTTAACGCTGAGAATCACCGTCTTTTGCTGCACGCAGGTATAATGCTGTAATACAGAGTTGGCAGCTTGCATTTAATTGGGAGCAAGGGGTTGATTTCCAGGTTAGAGATGTTCGAGCCCGGGTACTGACAGACATGGCTTGGGTCACTATGAAAACCTTTGTTGACATGGATAGTGGACCATTTAACATGACCAACATCTTTGAGTTCCATCATGGGCGGTGGTACCTTGTGCATCATCACAGCTCGGTGATGCTGCTTGCTGATGCAGACATGGAACATTAGATTGTTCATGGATAACATAAGATGGAGTGTTAATACAAAGTGATAAATATTAGTACTAGCTTCAAAACATGGTACTGGTAATTTGTTAGCTAGCAAAAAGCAAGTTGCTTGAAATTTCCCTGGAAATTCATTCAATGATACTTTTATTTTTGGCTTTGCCATCTCAGTTTTGGGTATTTTCTGGTAAATAGGCGAATTCACGTTTTAGTCCTTTTTATTATTTGTTTCACTCCTAACAATATCATAATTATGGCTGTATGTATGGTTATATAATTTTTAAACAATTCTTAACATGGATATAAACATGTGAATTGAAGGTGGATTCACAGATATTGCATGATTTTGCCTGATAAAGTGGCTAAAAGAGGAATAACTGATCATCCCCAGCTGTGAATAATCAATAAATTGATGGATAATCAATTCTTTTTTTTTTTGCAATGATTGAGAAATTTTAAGCTATATATAGAGATGGATAAATTTGTATTATTTTTCAACAATTATAATAGGTTTTAAATAAATAATTAATTTATGTAAATGGAGTTTGTAGATGGTTCCATGGTCTAGTGGTCAGGACATTGGACTCTGAATCCAGTAACCCGAGTTCAAATCTCGGTGGAACCTCTTTTTTTATTTTTTCATTTTGCCATTTTGGACCATATATTTTGCTTACAATGCTGTAGCTCGTGGCTGACTGTTATCCATTTCCTGTGAGCACACACACACACACACACACACACACACACACACACACTTCAACAAGAGGGAATGGCAATGGCGCTTCTCTCAGCACCTCCACCACCATCTCATAAAACCTCTCTCTTTCAACGCCCTTACACCACCTCTTTTCGCCCCATAGCTTTCATCAAGTACCCATATAAGCTTACCGCTGCTTCTTCAACTACACTCACTGCTGAAGATAAACCTACCGCTTCACCTGATGGTGTTGCTGTCGAATCAGAATCTGCCACCATGGTTGCAGTTGAAGATCCTCCTTTCAGGTACCATCCATATTCGTAATACTCGGAGATCATTGTTAGTAAGGTAATATGAAAGTTTAATCCAAACACCTGGATTTTGATGGTAACTGCTCAACTTTCAATTTTGATGGTGAAAGGCGCTTTGCTTTTAAGTTTCTTGAACCATCTAACTAGCTAATTTACTGTTCGGTAATGGCTCTAGTCCAGCACGTTAATTTGTGGGTACAATCTAAAGTTCAATATTGTGGGTCATTATCTTGACCTTCTAGTTGGGTTTCAGATTATGATTGAAAAACCCAAACCCTTGTTTTGAGGCATTTGATTGCATTGTTTTCGAAGTTTACATATTGTTTGTTTTTTGTTATGTATGTATAGAAATTGAGCGGATTATGTATATATACATATGGTATTTTCACCTAAGAAGATGGCTGACATATTCACAGGGGTTGCAAGGCCTGTGGAAAAGAGGAATTGGAGAGGGGATGCAATGGTGAGGGGAGGATTCAAGGAGGGATTGCAACAGTCCCAGGGTTTGGTTGGTGGCCTATAAAGGCTTACCGTCCTTGCCCTGCATTCGTTGCATCTGGCGGTCAGTATAGGCGGCGTGGTCAAAGCATGGATGAAGTTGCCTCTGGAGGAGGGGAAGAGTTAGTCCCATAGGGATCAGTGATGAGGCTGAATCAAGGTAAGTTTTACTTCACTTACCTGATTTGTGCACGATGGTTTTGTATACATTTGATCATTCTCGGTTTTGTATGAGGAAGCATTCCTAGTCTTAAATCAGTATATGTGAACCGTGAGTTGGCTTCCTCTAGCGATAGAATTAGATTGTATGAACACTTGTATGCATGCATTGTCCAACCAATTACCATAACCAAACCTGAAGAAAGTAGTGTTGATTTGAGCGTCTTTAAGATTCTTGTTTCTGATGAACAATTTACTTGTTAGACCATACATACATGCATGCATATATATGTGTGTATATATAGAGAGAGAGCGAGAGGAAAGGTGGCTCGTTAAAAAACCACTCTTCAAAGTTGAAGAGTGGAAAAAGAGTGCACCTGTAATGAATGGACTTTTCATTAATCATTATTATCAATAACTTTGAAGCGTGGAAAAAGAGTGCACCTGTAATGGTCTTTTCATTAATCATTATTATCAATACATAACCAATGACTAATAAAAGGAGGTGGATGTTGCAACCAAGTCGAACAACTTCCACTGCCAGTTGTAGCTAACTTTGCAAGGCGATATGCTGGTTGATTTGCGGTCCTAAGAACATGTTTAAAGAAAATCACCCTAAATCTTGCAGTAAGAGATTTAATATCATCAATTAGATGTCCTAGACTTGATACCAAATGATCATTGCCTGTAAGGTATCTAATCACAACTAAAGAATCACTTTCAATCTCTATATCCCTGACCTGCATTTCCAAGAGCCATTTGATGCCTAGCAAAACCACATTAGCCACCATCAAAAGTGTGTCCGCCTGGCCAGCTTGCTTCCACCTTGCTGCAATAAAAGACCCATTTGCATCTCTTAAGACTGCCCCAAACCCCATCTTGTTACTGCAGCTTCCACGTCTTGCATCAACATTTAATTTGAAAAAGCCATGGGGTGGTTTTTTCCATTTAGCTGCTTGTAGGCACTGCCCAAAACCACTATATTGTAGTTGATTTGCACTTTTCAACCGGTCAATGTATTTGGTACGCCAATTGGGTACTGAGGAAAAATCAGGAGCTGTGCCAGTCTGATAAAAACTATTCCGAATACCCCACACTCTCCAACACATTACTAAATATTCATGAAGCATGTCTACAGTGCCATATGAGATCAAATTTCGGATAATACCCTTGCAGCTGTCATAATTTTGTTGCCTTAAGAAGTTGAAGCACCGTTTGGCAAAAACCGGTGTCACACAACTGCAGCTCCAAAAAATATGCCTATCATACTCGACCTCCTCTCCACATAACTTACACATAGGATCGAGCTGCTTGTATGTAGATTGAACCGAGTAGGAAGAAGGTTGTGGAACATCCGCCAGCTGAAAATAGAAATCTTGCTCGGAACAGCCAGCTTCCCCATAATGTCCGTCACTTTCTTGTCCAGATCATCAAGACAATTATGTTGTCTACCCATCATAGCCAGTTTTTATTAGTGAAAACAACCCTGTAAAGCCGATTTCATCGAGAAGAATTCATGTGGTTATCATAAATGTTCTGTCCTCCTTCCATGATCATGATGCCAGTCCATATTTTCTGATACATATTTATAATTATCGTTTCGAATTGATTCGACCCTTTTGTTATTTCTAGTCAATATAAACCGATTCAACCATTCTATACTGATATTTTGTTTAAGTTAAAAGTAAGAACTGAATCCTACCAAACTTATACCGGTTTGTTGCCCATTTTGTTTTACATTTGCAGCAAGATAAAGCAAGGTCCAACGAAGTTCAAAAGATAACCAATGCCTAGAATTCATGGTAAGTTGAAACTGCAACAACTGCAGGATTTTTTGTTGCTTCAGAAATCCAGAACTGGTGAGCAACCGTTGGCCATGGGTTAATAGTGAAACGACCACGTATCTCTCTTTTTTCCCTATTTTTCTTTTGGCATTGATATAATATAATGTTATTATATTTTTTTCTAAGGGAAAGTAAGATGGGAAAAGCTGTTACTTGTGATATTGACTATCAAGTCATAATTTTGTTGCTAATTTATATTATTCAAAGCATAAACACTGTGGTTATTATTAAATAAAGTTTAAAATATTCCATAAGTTCCTATACTTTTCAAAATTTTGGAATTTAGTTCTTGTACTTTTATTTTCAGGAATTTATTTTTCTTTACTTTTCAATTTTCAAAATGCATGACCAAGTGTTAACACTGTTAGTTTTTTGGTTAATTTTATTAGTGTGACATTTCAAATTTAAAAAAAATTCTCACTTGGTAGTCATATAAATAAAAGAAAATTATGTAATGAATTTGAATTTAACAAAATAATTTTAACAAGAGTTAATATCACCATATGCTCATTCTAAATTGGTCCCTAAACTTCTAAACATTTTAATTACATCTTCAAACTATCAATGTTATATCAATAAGGCTATTTTGATAACAAAATCGTTAACTTAACGTTAGATGAGATTATGTAACATAATCTAAAATGAAAGTTTAGTGAAAAATAAATATCATTCACACACTTTCCTTTTTCAATTTTACTTTATTTAAAAATTTTATATTAAAACCAAAACAATAAAAATTAGCGTGTGTTTTATCAAACTCATCTTATCTAAATTAATGAAATTAGTTGAAAACATTAAAAATATGTAGTATATATTAATAGGAGCATCGACACACCTATTGCATGGGCCAAAAGAAAATGTTAAAGGGAGTAAATTGTCTTGGTGGTTATTGATTAAAATAAATATAGAGACTGCATTTAAAAATATATTATTAACTTTTTTAAAATCATGGATTAATGAAAAATGGATAACTCTTCTTTTATTAAAGAAACGTTATCATCCATAAATGTTATAAAATTTAACCTTGTGGATTTCAATTCTAATTTAACAGTAAAGTAGCTTGTTAGACAATCAAATAACGCCCCTTACAACTTCACTTTCTTACCAAACTCCATAATTTATGACATAATCAAACATTGAGAACCCCAAAAAAAGAAAAGAAGAAAGTCTAGATTCTAGAATGAAGACAACTTAGGATAGTCAACATCTACCCCAACCACAATTTGGCATTAAAAATATGACCATTTACCTTAATTGAAGGGGTCATCTTGATAGTTGTAGTAGGTAAAAAGAACAAAAGATAGGCCAACGTTTAGAGCCTTGGATACTCCCATTTCTACCTTCAATGCCAATTAACCGCCAATTACGGTTTATCTCCTTGGGCGGTGATAATACAAGCTGTTATTCAAAACTTGAAACTTTGGTGTATAATTAAATTTCGTATGTGGGGGCATGTTTAAAGCAAATCATGTGAATCAGATCTGCACATAATAATTTAATCTGTCCCAATAGCTTTAGTTAGCTGGTTAATTGTATATGGTCAAATTGGTTTTGTTCTTTTTCTTTACGTGTCATTAGCTAAATCACTTATATCATTAACTTGTCTAGAAAAGCACAATCATGTTTATCTAAAGCATCATGTAATTAATGGAAACAAGTTCTCTCCATTGATTCTCTCTTTTTTCCCAAAGCCATTATTATTCATTTGTTATAGCAAAAAATAAGAGACAAATAATTGTAGTTTTGCATTCATAGCTTGAAAACAAGTTCTAATACAACAAAATCTCAAACTTATAAAATCACAAAATAAGTCGATGTTTATCACTTAGTTTCAAGTATTATTTATGTATAAGCCAAACAGTAAAAGAAAAACAATCACAGCAAAGCCTGTGAAAAAAAAAAAAAGTTTTACGTCTAACAAAGGTACTTTCACAAATATAATTTCCATTTTTCTCTACTTATTCTTCAAACTCTTCTCTTCATTCTCTCTGTGTGTATCTGTATTTGTATCGATATGCCTAGTGTTTAAGTTTTGCTCAAGCATCTTGTTGCTTAAGAAATACAAGTATCTTGTTGATCAGCAAATATATCCAACAGGGAAAGTGCCTGCAAATTTTAACAGCAGAAATTAAGATCAGAACCCAATGTTGGTAAAAATATGAAATTTTCTTGGTTTAGCACCAGAGTTTTGTAGGGTGAAGATTTACCTCTGGGATGTTGAGTTCAAGGCGGAATTTTGGACCATCGTAGTGATGGAGAATTGGCCTAAATGAATCTTCTTCAAGTGGCTCGCAGATTTTCCTTGTAATAACGCGAACCTGCAGTGAATAAAAAATACAATAAACCTTGGTATTTGGTTCAAAGAATCTGAAAAAAAAAACTGTATTTCTTTACAGAGTTAAGAAAAAATATACCTGAGCAGGGAATCGAGATTCGCCAGGGCATTTCTTGTCCTCCCAGGCAGTTGGGTCAATGTTTGTTCCACCAAAGCTTGCAGCCTGAACAGAATTGAAAATTTAAAACATCGTTAGAAACACAGTTTAAGAAACAAGAAACAGTACTTACAGTTTAAGAAAATGGTGGTCTGCCGTACCTCAAAAACACCATGGAGTTGGTGGGTGGAGTAGTTGTAGAGGAACAGAGGTAGGCCCGGAGTTATTGCCCGGACTGAATCACGGTAACGTGGAGGCAAACCTACAAACAATAATAAATCCATAGCAACAAATTAGGAATATAATCATAATTTTCCATAATAACAAAAAAAAAAAAGTTCATTTCACTCTACCAAAGACATACCAAAGAGCTGTCTTCTGAGATTCTCCTCCATGGTATCGTTGTTGCAGACAAAAATATAGCCGCCGACAGTTTCATTTCTCGCCAATGATTCAGATGGTGGCAGTGTCTTAAACCTTTTATCAGCAGCACTTTTCCCATCCTTGTTTTCGTTGTTATTGTCGTTGTTGTTATTGTTTTTCTTGTTGCTGTTCTTCTTCCCACTCTTGGTTCCATGATTATCTTCGCCTTTGTTCTTGTTCCCTTTCAAATTAACATTGAAGTTATTGTTGTTGTTCCCTGGTTTGGAATAGATCCCTTTGTTGAACCCACCGTTGACCCCAACATTCTTCTGAGATCCAATCGGACCGATCGGACCGAACCCGATGTTGGCGTTGCTGGTGGCTCCGATTTTCCACCCATCGTTGCTGAAAGAGTTGAAATCGGTGACCTTCGGCTTCAAGCTGTTGACGGAGTTCAGTTCGCCGCCTACTCTGATATCAAAATTCCTCCTCTCGTCAGGCCTCTTCGAAACGTAACCACTGCTCCATATCGAATCGTTGAGCGAAAGGTTCGCCAAGTTGGAATTTTGGACCCTAAGTTGATCACTGAATTGCCAAAAGGATTGCTGGTTGTTCTCCATCTCCGACTCCAATTCAACTCCCTTTCAATAAAAAATGGGATATCGGTTTCAAAGATTGATTTTACAAACTGGGTAAAGAAAATATATGGATTTCAATCTTGCTAATGATATTTGAATCTAATATTCGGTTTAAACAAGGGAAGAAAAGTGATTGCAAAAGAAAAATGTTGGCAATGAGAGAATAGGAAGGTAAAAGTGGAGGAGTATTAAATAAACAGATTAGATGAAGGGTGAAATGAGAAAATGGGAAATTTCGTGGAAAGTGAGTTGATGTAAGAATTAAAAAATGCGTGTTAATTTGACAAATTGGAAAATACGCTGAGAACGAAATGCCAATCAACTAAAATTTGTTTTTATCCTAATTTGCCATTTTATTAATTTTTCAATATGATGTCATTTATAATATTTAATATTTTGATTGAGTTATTCTTATAGTAATTTAATTATAAAATTATTAAAATTTTAATAAAGCAATAAATGTTATTTTGAGCATTATTTTATTTTTTATATAAAAGATTTAAATTTAAAATACTAATATTTTAATTAAAATTATTAATTTTAATACTTTATATTTATTTTACTATTCATATTCTAATTATCTTTTTCAATATTATTATGTCTAAAATTTAAATCTTATTATCATATTAAAAATATAATATTTCTTAATTTATTAAATTTTAATTTGCTTGAATATTTTAATATGATAATGTGAGTGACAATTTGAAATATTACCTTCAAAAATATTATAAATAAAATTGACATTAAAAACGCGTTTTAACGTGGCGGAAAAGGGGAGGGCTAAGGTGTCTTCTGGGAGGTTCTTTCGATGATGTCCTTTTTCCTCCTTTAATATATATTTTTATTATTATTTGAGTTTGAGGAGAATAGTCTCTTGCTTAGGTGTTAAGGTTCGAAAACAAAAAGTTGGTTCGGTTTTTTGGGTTTATCTCACACGTGTTTGTCAGTTTTACAAGCGGGAGAAATTTGTGGGCCGGCCTATAGGTCCGTGTGACCCATTTTAAGATAAATTGATTCCAAATTTGCAAACAAAAAGATGAGATTCTTTTTCTTCTTCCCCTCTTTCTAAACCCTTTCAAATAAAGCATCCTATGATAGACCGAGTACGTAAAGTGAAGTGGTAAGGTTTAGTCAAACATTTGATTGATTGATAGATTGTTTGAGTGATTAATGGATCAACGATGCTACTAATTTACAAATGTATGAACCATCCACGATGTATACAGAATGCTTCATCAATTTTATTTAATTAATTTTAAAATCTGTGATTAGTATTTACTTTTAATAAATTTAAAATACAAAAATTAATTATTAAACTTATTTCAATAAATATATTACGAAATAAAAAATTTAAAATTTCGAAAATTTTAAAATTTTAAATTTGAATTTTATACATGAATTAGTTGGTTACTTGAAAGTTGATTAAATTATTGAATTTAATATTTAGTGTTTGAGTACATTAGAATTATATATAACTTAAAAAAAATTGTAAGTGAAAATTTTCTTTTGCTTTTATCCATGAGTATGAATGTGTCAAACTAATGTAAAATAATGCGCTTTTAAAGTTATCCAGAAAAGAACACTGACTTTACGTTGCATATATTATATACTATATCTGTACTTCCAATTATTTTATGGGTATAATCATCTTTTAGTCCTCTAATTATATAAATAAGATCATTTTAATTTTTCTGTATTTTTAACTTTTGAATTTATATTTTTATTAAATTATCCAAACTGAATAAAAAATTTACATTTGTTGACGTGGATTGTCATGTGAATGATGTATCAATATTTAATTAATTTTTAAAATAAAAAATTAATAAAATTCTTTTATTATTTTTAATACTTTTAATAATTTTAATTATATTTAGTTTTAAAAAGATTTTTTTGAATTTTTAAAAATTTTAAAAAATAATTAAATGCAAACATGTCATCTACGTAATAATTCACGTGTATGCTACGTTAGTAAATTTAAAAATATATTGGTGCCTTGTTTGTGTGAGAGCTTGTTAAAATTTTAATTAATTTTAAAGTGATTTGATAAAAACTTAAATTTAAGAGTTCAAAATAGAATTTTTAATGGAGAACTAAAATAAATATTTTTATAGAGTTAGAAGGTGAAATAAACCATTATACCTATTTTATATAAGATTTGATAAATTTTATAGTGGTCAAAATTTAAAAAAAAAATCATTCTATTTGATGTAAGTTGGGATAACAAATCAGTTGAGCAGTAGATATTATTAATTTTTTAATAATTTATTTAATTTAAATTGTACCAATGATCCAACACGTGGAATTTGGTTTTGGAGCTTAAAAAGTCTAAAGGATGAACCATATAAGTTTGAGGAATGATTCCGAACAGTTACTGGTCCTAAAATGGATGCAGCGGTGAAGCTGCGGGAGTTGGAGCAGGTCCTTGAAGAAAACCGCACACGCAGTTGCGACTTTTGAGCCAAAAAGAAACATCAAAATGTGAAAGCGTCTAAGTTCTGACCAAGTTGCTCCGAACTTTCAATTCCGCTTTTTAATTCATGGTTGACCTCTGCTATAAACTAATCGCTTCATGATTATAATTCTTCACTCAACTCTAGGGTGAATTTAGATGAGAAATTGAGTTCGATGCGGTACGTTTAGTTTATTTTTTGTCTCACGCTACAGTATCGTTACTGTATTTAATCTCACCGTCACCGCTATTTTTACACTAATCACAAGTAAACGCACTGTCCATCCAAACTCACCCTTAACTCAGATGTCACCATTCAATTCTTAATTAATAATCTTTATTTTCTAAAAAGAAATTACTTTTGATTTAAGGGAATAGAATAAAATTATAATAAAATAAAATTGAAATCAATAATTCAATCGTTTGGTTCAATAGAATGGAATAAAACTGTAATTTTTTTTTTTTGAATGGAATAGATTTATAATGATATAGAGAAAAAAACTAAAATGACCAAAATTACCTTTAATAAAAAATTAGATAAATAATTATTATTATTGTTATTAAATTTTAATAATTTTTATTAAATATAATTTAATCATATTTTAATATAATTATTATTCAATATGTAATATGTTTATTCATATTAATTCAATAAAATAGTAAAATATTTAATTAATATATAAGTTATTTTTATTTATTTTGACGTTTTCTTTCTTTCTTTTGTTTGTTTTCTCCCTCAAATGTTCATTGTTTGGCAGAAAATATTTTATTAAATTCTAGATTACGACAATGATTGCCGCCGCCGCCTCTATTGCCACCTTGATTGTGACCAATCCAGAATAATCATCCGATTCTCCTCTTCTTCTTTCCCATCTTAATTTTTTTTCTTAAAATTCATCACAAAAGTTCAGATTTACAGAAATTACTTGTGGCTTTCACCACTGTTTTTGCCATCATCTTTGGCTTGCATGTCATCATCTGCTGCCATTAATTCCCGATGTTCACTCGCATCCTCAAGAACCCGAAAATTAGAAACTCTTTTTTCAGTTTTTGGTCATCAACCACCATGCCCATCGTTTTCATCAACCATTCACCACCAACTGAAACCCAAAAATTTCCATCTGTGATGATTGTGAATTAACTCATTAATCAAAGTTTCTCTTCAAATTGCTACAAGTTTCCCCCTTGAGGATGTGTTGAATGATTTTTGTTCTTGCCAATTTTTCTTTTCCCTTTTGGTTTTTGGTTGGGTTTAAATGGAAATTTAAAAAAAAGACATATATTTTGAGTTAATTGGGATAACCATTCAAAGGATAGAGTAAAGAATGGCTATTCCTTCTAATGAGCTATTTTGCTGAATAGCATTCGGTCAACCAAACTAACGTAGTCCTGTAACACTCAAAATAGACATGAAACCAGTTGACTGTAATGTTAATGTAATATTTCTCCCAAGAGAAAAGGAAAGAAATTTTTAGTTAACCCATTATTTACATTTTCTTTTACTTTACTTTTTCATCTAACACTTGAGAAAAGAATGTTATGCATTTGGCTTTCTCAGCAACAAGTATGAGTTAATCATTGTTGATCTTTTATGCTTTGTATGGAATTGAAGATAAAAATGGGTAAGGACGAAAATTTTGTCAATTTGCAACTTAGAAAGTTATGATTATGATAATGATGTGAAGAATTTCGTTCTGTATGTGAAAAAAAAAAAAACATCAATAGGATAATTAATCAACTGTAATACACCATAATTTTCAACCAAAAAAAGAAGAAGGTGAAAGTGATCAAGCTCTTCCGTTGATTAATTGTTGGATATCTTTGGGTTTGAAAACACGAGATAGGAAGGGTAAACTATAACAAATTCAACATTCAAACTTGTGTGTAAAAAATATTTCTATAAATTTATTTTTCTAGTTGATGATGATCTTAAATGGCTCCAAATTCATGCATATGATGAGTTTCTATGAGAGGTTGTCATTTAAACCTGGTTCTTAATACAGCCTGAAAGTCTAAACATTGATTAACACAATTAATTTTAATTACATTAAAATATGTTGTTCATCTTTGTATTTTTCAAAATTTGAGATTTAATTTTGATATTTCAAAAGTTAAATTTTTAATTTAAAAGTTTTGATTAAGTCATTATCCGCTTTAGTAGTTTCATCAAAAATTATTAACATGTTTATTTTTTATTAATTATATGTCACATCATATAAGAGTGCTTGATTAATAAATATTGACAAGAAATAATAACAATGTTAATGATGGATTAAACAGATATTTTTAAATATTTTTTTAATTTTTACTTTTTAAGTATAAGAACTAAATATTTAATTTTACTAAAGTATAAGGACTAATAATACATTTTAACCTTTTAATTAAGATAGAATGATAAAGATCACCACAAGTCTATTGAGGACGTGTTTGGCAGCAAGACGTAGGATTTCAAGTGGGTGTTTGGGGTAGGTAAGCAGCTAAAAACCAAACACATCATATTTTCTCATTGGTCCTATCGCTAAGTGGCCTAACATAAGCTTTAGTGGCGGATTTAACAATGCATAAAATTTGAGTGGCAAAGCCGAGTTATTTCATTGTTTAAAAGGAAAAAAATATTCCTTTAGTCCCTGTACTATTCAAACATTTGAAATTTAGTCATAGCCCTATTAAAATCCAAGAAAATGAAAAAAAGAGGCTGCAGGAAAAGATCATATTCAAATTGTTCGACTCGAGAATAAAAATTTTGGATCTAACCTGTAAAGAAAACACCAAATAAATTTAGGAAAAAATACCAAAAAAATAACAAAAAATAAGAAATTTTAAAATATATTCAAATAATAAATAAAAAATAAACGAAATTTAAAAGTGAAAGATAGATGGAATAAATTGATGGATGTGATGGATAGGATAAGTGTCCAATTGAACCATTTGAGATATAAACTCCAACAAATTCAATTAATGACTCTAATAAACTCTTTAATAATTGATTGTTGGCGGAGTTAAAAACTTTGATCTTTAATGAATAATGAAGAAGGCTTTATATAGGCTAGTTAAGTACATTCAAATAACTTAAAATGATAAATTAATAAAATACTTAAATAATATCCAAAACAACTTAAAATATTTAAACAATATCCAAAAATTAGAATAAAAATAATAATATAATAAAACCTAATAAATAAAATATTTGGCTCATGTATAATAAAAATTAAGCTTAAAAATAGAACCTAATCTGATTTAAACTCTAATTAAAAGTCAAAAACTCATAATTTTCGTAATAATCTCATCTAGAAATTTTGCTTGTGCAATCTTCATTAAAACAGTTATAACTTGAGCTTCTAAACTCAAAATTGAGTGATTTAAAGCGCAATGCGAAGCAGAGAGATAGACCTTCGATCGATATGAAGACATATTGACCCAGAAATGTTTGTATCCCTTCCAACAATGCACTGCAAGTCAAGTCAACTGATTATAATATTGTTAGGCGTGTGGGCTTGATTGGGATCATTGAAATGTAACGTTTAAGTTTGCTAATATCTTCTACATGAGATTGTCCTCATGGATAGAGATTTTAAGTCCACAAATAAAATTGGTCCATTCTAATTCATCCTTGTTTCGTATTGAACTCCAAAGTCCATCATTTTGAAGCTGCAGCTCTTCTTCTCGAAATTTTTTGGGATAAAATCTTAAACGAATAAGTTGAGTTTTGGCTTCAACTGCTTGAATTTAAATTTCTGATTGGCCTTAAAGAAAACTAAGTCCATCTCTCTCATGAACTTTGAATTGGGTCGGACTACTCGTATCACTTAACCTTGTATCAATTTGACAATGATATTGATAACTCTTAAAAAAAAACTCAACAAACATTGCTAGAAGATTTGGTAGGTTGATATTAAGAGAGAGCTTCGTTTGCATTAAGAATCACTGTATAGACTAAAGATGATGTATAGACTAAAGATGAGAGGGATATGATCATTTTCCTATTGTTTTTAAATCTAAACTAGACTTTAATTTATTGACTTTGATTTTATTATATCCATTCAGGGAATTTTGGTAAGATGTGAAGAAGTACAAGTAGCCCATATCCCCCTTCTTGGATTTCCTTAACTATAACGCTACATCTACATTGGATGCATGACAAAATCATAGGTGACAGTGTCTAGGAAGGCAGTTTATTATAGAAACGGATGAAATTAATATAAATTTATTGAATAAAAAATGATATTATTTTAAAGAGAAAATATTAACTCCGTACCAAGTGCATTCATCCAAAATCATATATGTTGGGTACAGTCTACCACAAATTGCCTTGTATGTAGGGAAGGATGTTGAAGGACAAACAGGCTGGAATTAGGCCTTTCGGCAAAAATAAAAGTGGTAGGAACCCATTAAGAAAAACCCAACTCGGACTATAGCTCATATCCGCAACCGTAACAACCAATCTTTTTCTTTTTCCTTTTCAAGTCGGTTACAAGGTCTTGTAAAACTTCATTAGTTAAAGAAGTTGAGATTCAGGAATATAACTGCACAATGACTATTATGACATCAGTGTCATCCGCAACTGAGTTGGAGATGAGCCAGTCCGCCTGAAAGATGAGTGTGGTGTCCGAAGTCAGCCTCATGTGATTGACTAATAACGCCAACAAAACTATTGTTGTCGCTCTAAATGGTCCAAACCCTCACTGGGATCGATTCGTTGGATTTTTTTCCTCCCTTATGATGTCTACAGCTTTTCTACACCACAATATCCACTTTAACAAAGCACCATCCATTTACCATAGAATATTCTAAATTAAAATTAATTTCATTTGAAACAAGTACTTCTTTCAAATACTAATGAAAAGTCTACTTCGATATAATTGTTAGCATCCCTACCCCGCAACTTGTCCACTACATCCCAAAAACAAAGTTCATGCCATTATTTCTCTAGCTCGCCAACCTTTACTGTCATTTCTCATGTTGATGGGTCAAATCCAATTTACACCTTAAATCGAGAACCATACAAAGACACCGCCATCGAAGGATGGCTCAATCCAAGCACTCATCCGTTCATAAAAACCCCTCCTCTTCCAAGAAGAGAGCAAGGGAGCTTAGAAGGGGAAAAACTCTGATCCCATAGCAACTTAACATTCCTCCACCACATATGAAATATCATGTCCTATCACCCATGTTTGTGTTGTAATATTAATAAAATTACGTTGACTTACTTCCAAAAAATAAACAAATCTCTTAATGAATGATTATTATTTGTTATATTGGTGATGAAGTTTGTTAACTCAACAAGGGATTAAAAAGTTAACATGTTATTGCTATAATTCTGATTTTTTTAAATTATCAATTTATTTAAACTATATTTTTGAGCAAGTACATAAATATACTCTAAAAAAGGTGAGTAAAGAAAACCGTGTTAGAATATCTATTTAATTATATATATATATATATATATTTGAAATTCTTTTTTTCAAATTTACTTTGAATCAAAGATAAAAAAATTTATTCGATTATTAAATGATATATAATGAGATACTGTCCAAACAATGTATTACACTAAAAAATAGATACCTCATTTATTTATTTTAAATAAAAATTTAAAAATGAGGTGATTTTTAGTCTTGCTTGAGAGATTACTCTATATATTAAGTAATCAACAAGCGGTTTCGGAGTTTTCTTAATATTTTAGCCATATTTTAAATAATCAATTTCAATGAACATCCCAAACCATATATATGTAAGCAAATTTGATCGACAAACTAATGGAGGAATGTCCTTGTAAGGCTCATAATTTGTCGGGCCCATTTTTACAACCCAAACTAGACCCAAATCAGAAAAAAAAAAAAAACTTAGCTCCTAACAGAAATGGCGCCGCAAACCTAGTGCCGCCCCTAGCCACTTGCCCAGCCTTCTGGCCACCGCCCCACATGCCTCTGCCACCGCTTATACCCTGCAAATAAAAGCAAATACGCAACAGCAAACAAAAAACAGAGGCCAAGCAGTTGTAATATGCCTATAAAAGGCTCAAAATCATGATGTAACGGGGATTTTTTAAAATAAAAAACAGGATTTCAAAAAAAAAACAAGAACAACAACAACATTTGAAGGAAAGAAAGACAAAAAAATTGCGTTAAGGTTTTTCTCTTTTATAACTTTTTTTTTATCTTCAATTCCTTTTTATTATTATTCATATATATATATATAGATAAAGAAATATAAAAAAAATTTTTTACTTTTTCGCCACTGCGGCGCGTGGTGGCAAGTGGCGCTGGCGTCGAACGCCGGACCGGAGCTCGCCGGAAATCTCCCCCCACCATGGACCTGCAGAGAAAAGAGAGGAAAGTAAAAAATTTTTTTTTTAGAAAGCAGGTTAAATGATTTTTTTTTTTTATTTTTAGGCCTTTTATAGCCCCATAAAACGACGTCGTTTTGGGGCTGGTCTTAAACCCCCAAAACGACGTCGTTTTGCCTCTGACCCGCTCACGGACCCGACCCGGTCCTAGGATCCGCGTGTTTTTTGAAGGAAGAGCTAATTGCACTTTTAGTCCTTCCGCTTTTGTATTGTTTTATAATCAAATTTTCCTTATTTTTAAATTTCACCTAATAATTTATTTTCATTTTCATTTTGGTCCCTGTCAAGACGGTGAGTTTTGAGAGGACGGAAAATTTTCCTTTGGGTCCCTCCATATTATCCGCGCAATTCAACAGGGTCCATCTTCCTTTTATTTATTTCGAATTAGCCCCGAAACTTCCGTTTTAATGCAATTTAACCATTTTTCAATTATTTTTCAATTTTTATTATTATTACTATTATTTAATATTTTATTTTATCATTATTATTATTATTATCATTATTATAAGATATATTTTCTTAGTTTAATACTATTATCATCTATTTGATTTTATTTATCTATTTATATTTATGTTATTTTATATATATTTTAATTCTCACTTGCATAATTATCACATTTTATATATTTCTACTTCTCTTATTATTATTATTATTATTATTATTATTATTATTATCATATATTTACTATATTTATATTATATTGTATATTTTGTATTATTATTATTATTTTATTATTTTGTATCGTTATTATTATTGTTATTATTATTATTATTATTATTATTATTATTATTATTATTATTATTATTATTATTTACCTTTTTACTATCATTATTACTATTATTGCTATTTTATTACTATTTCTACTACTCTTATTTTTGTATTATTACTTGTATATACTTACTATTCTTATTAGTATTATTATTATTATTATTATTATTATTATTATTATTATTATTATTATTATTATTATTAGTGTGATAATACTATTATTATATATTTTATTATGTCTATTTATTGTCATTAATTCATCAATATTATTTTTATTTTTTTCCTTGCATAACATCGAATTTCTCCTTTATTATTTGTCATATCGGTTTACCCAATGCATCAAGTTTTCAAATAATTGATATTTCAGATTAAGGGTTTGAGAAAATCGTGCCTAACTTCTTTGGGTTCGATTTTTCTTATTCAATCTTAATAACGAATACCTTTTTAAATCGCAATCAAGCTCAATAAAATACTTAATCTCGAATTGAAATGTCGCTACTAACTTCTTGGACTCGACATCTAGATACTTTGGATAAGGTTTTTAAAAATAGGGGCAATATTCTTAATTTGGACCTTTGGGAAAACGAGCTCTAACTTACTAGGTTCTGACTTCTCGTTTGACAAATGACGGGAGATACTCTTCAAATATAAAGCCAAGTTTTAAAAGGCGAGCTTAGTTTTGGGAATTTAAAGTATTGCGCCCTAACTTACTGGACATAATGCTTTATCTCTTCGAAAATAAGAGAGTCTTAACGTCCCTTTCGACCCCTTGAAGTTTTCAAAATCAAAAGTATCTATTTTCGAATCATTTTAAAGTTTTCAACATTAGGACATCGATCAATCAATTTGATACCAATTTTGGGAGTATCGAGGGTGCTAACCCTTCCTCGTACGTAACCGACTCTCGAACTCGTTTTCTGGATTTCGTAGACCAAAATCGTTGTTTTGATAAATCAAACTGTTTATTAAAAAAATAACTATTTTACGAGGTGACCCGATCACACCTCATCAAAAAAAGATTGGTGGCGACTCCCTTCTTTTTTATTTTCAAAACCCGAGTGGACCGCGTCGTTTTCTGTTTTATCAAAAATGGTTACGACAGCTTGGCGACTCCACTGGGGACTTATTCATTGAGAGTCAAGCCATAGATTGATTGATCCGTGTCTTTTTTTATTAAAATTGAAAAATGGTTTCGGAATTCATGTTTCTTTAAATGCACTTTCAATATTATATTGGATCTCTTGAATACTTTGGCATTGCATTGCATGACCACTGTGGTCACACCTTTAAGTGGGAGCGAGAAATTATGCCTTAGTGAGGTTTTCACCTCCACATGGGCTAGTGGACTGCTTTCGGGATACATCCATACCTATGTCTTCGTGAAGTTTTCATTTCTGCATGGCCATAGGGAAATGTATTCCCCTGAACCGAACTCGGTCCGTATGAACCTATAATGGGTGAGGATCGAGGAATCTGCTGGTTCGGGTACCTCGAACTTTAGAACTAAACTGCATATAGTAAACCCTAGGAGCCCACCTTAGGTAGAGCTATGTCAAACCTTAGTGGTTACCCAGATAGGTGTTTGTTTATCTTACTTGCTTTATATTCCATGGTACTAACTTGTTGTGTTTCATTCTTTTTGTGCATATCATTTTATATTTTAAGAGGCATCGATTCACGGTCAGTTTCTGAGTTAGAGAGCTGGTTATGGAAAGTGAATTCCTTAATAAAGTAGAAGACAACGCGGCCGCCCGCACATGGTCAGAGCAAAGCCAATTAGACAAAGGGGACAGCTTAGCTGAGGGATATGTGTTGAAATTACGGGATCCTACCAATATCAGTGTCACGCAGAATGAACTCCAAGAGTTGAAAGAAATATGGGCCCAGTGGGATGACGAGGCAAATCAGTTGTTCTATAGTACCTACGGCGATCTACCATACCTGCTTGATGTCAAAATAGATAAGCACCTACTCCGAGCAATGACTCAGTTCTGGAATGCTGCTTGTAGCAGTTTCTCTTTCGGGAAAGTGGATTTGGTCCCCAAGGTAGAGGAGTATACGACCTTGCTACGTTGTCCAAGAATTCAAGTTGATAAAGTTTATTCCAAAGTAGATAATGGCCTTACCTTTTGTGAAGAAATTGATGAATATCACGGGAATGAGCGACCAATGGGTCTCAGCTAGAATTCAGAAGAAAGGCGAAAGCATATTTGTAATCTGTTGGCGAAAGCATATTTGTAATCTGTTTTATGTAAAGGGTTTTGCCTTCTAATAAAGTTTTCTAAAATGAAGTTGATCAGAATCGATGTCTTCTTCTTGCATTCATGCATTTGCATTGCATCACATTACATGCATTTAATTTTATAAAAAGGGGCCTAATTAGCTAAAATTATCAGAGAGAGGAAAAAGAAAGTAAAAAGAGAAAATCTGAAAGTGGAACATCACTACGGAACACGCGCTAAAACCAGGAAAATGGATCAAATATTCGAACAATTCTAGAAAGAAATGCAGGAACAAATGCAAGAGCAAATGTTAAAACTCCAGTAGAAAATGATGGACCAAATGTTGGAGGCCCAGAGGAATATGATGGCCCAAATGGCCCAAATGACGAACGGGGCAATGGATAAGGGGAAAGGTCCCATGCCACCGGTTGAAGAGGATAGTGATGGCATCCCCCCGGGTTTTACCCCACCGCACGCAAGAGCACAGCCTGAGGAATATCTCCAAAGGCCATCAGTTACAATCAAGCCCCAGCAAGGGCAGGATGATACTGGACCTCCCATGAGCTATCACGTAGGCTCTGGATCCCAACTAGGAGATAACCCGGCCAACCCTGTTATGCCCGATTTAGATGAAGTAGAAAAAATGGGGACGAGAATAGAATCCTCAAGGCAACTAGAGTATCATTGCAAATGGCTTAAGGAAAAATTTAAAGCACTGGAAAGTATTGATCATCATGGGATCGACGCAAAAAATTTAAGTCTAGTTCCCAATTTAGTACTGCCTTATAAGTTTAAAATGCCTGAATTTGAAAAATATAGTGGGACCAGCTGCCCAGAGGCCCACATCACCATGTTCTGCAGGCGAATGGCTGGCTACGTGAGCAATGATCAACTCTTAATCTACTATTTCCAAGAAAGTTTGGTGGTATGCATTGCTAGATGGTATAACCACTTAGTCGGCCAACATTAGTTCTTGGAGAGATTTGGCTCAAGCATTTACGAAGATTACAACCCACGTCACGGACATGGCACGGATAGAATTACTTTGCAAAGCATGCAAAAGAGACAAAATGAAAGTTTCGAGAAGATGCAGCAGAGGTGGAGGGAGGTCATCATACAGGTCCAACTACCCCTCTTAGAAAAGGAAACTACCATGCTCTTCATCAACACCCTGAAGGCTCATTTCATAACCCATATGATAAGGAGTACCACTAAGAGCTTTGCCGACATGGTAATGGCAGGGGAAACGATCGAACATGCGATCAGATGCGGCAAGATTGAAGCAAGGGAAACTACTAGAAGGTCTGCTCTTAGAAAAAAGGATGACGAGGTGAATAATACAAACATGGGGGATCCAAAGTCAATTACCGTTAATCAACCAAAAAAGGTGACTGCTGAGTATCAAGGTTCATCAAGGAAAGAAACTCGTACAAGGAAAAACATTTAAAAACTCAAATTTATGTCAATCCCTATGACATATAAGGAGTTGTATCAAAATTTATTTGATGCACACGTTGTGTCCCCCCAATATCCAAAACCGATGCAACCTCCATACCCAAAATGGCATGACCCAAACACTCAGTGTAAGTACCACGCGGGGATCACAGGTCATTCGATAGAAAATTGCCTTACTTTCAAGAAATTTGTGGAAACTCTCATCAACATGGGTATTGTAAAGTTCGATGATGGAGCAGTGGTAATTGAATTTGGGGGTAGGAGAGTTGTTTTTCCTTAAAGAAGTCATTAGAAACCTAGAAATCAGGGGATCAGAACGCCAATGGTACACCCGAAGAGAGAACGAGGAATAAAAATTTTTCGAGCATCTGCCTTTATGTACTTAGGAGTGTTTTGAACAATGAGACTGTAATATCCTCAATTAGGGGTTATGCATTTAGTACATAATGCAAGTGTTAGCATGCTTTAGTGAGTGTGTTTAGAGGTGTTTGAGAGGCTTTGGAAACTCTAGGATGGAAGAGGAAGCTTTGGAAAAATTTGGAAATTTTAAGTTAAAAGGGGAATTGGGCTAAAGAGGTCTTATAAATAATTGCGAGGGATTTTGGAATGAGAGCGGGATTGGTAAAGTGGCTGCAAGGTGCCACTTAAGGGCCTTGGTGATGACGCCATGAGCAGGGGAGAAGGGCCTGGGTTCGAGTCCTGTGGGCATCATAAGCGTGTTTTTATTTTTGCAAGTTGACGTTAAGGGTAAAGGAGGTTTTGAAAAGAATTGTGGGGGGATTATGACACGAGAGCTAGCAACAAAGTGGCTGGTAGCGTGTGGGGGTTCCAGCAGGTCTCATGTTCGAAACTTGGGGGCAGTAAATGGATGGCTTTCATCTTGTACATTTGCGTCAAAAGGAGGAAAAAAGGCTTTAAAGGAAATTCAATTTATAACACAAGGGTTGGCTGGTAAAGTGGCGTGAGGCGCTACTTAAGGCTTAGGCAAGTGTCGCCTCAAGCAATGGGTAGAGGCCCAGGTTCGAGCTGCGAAGGACGCAGGAAGGAGCTTTTATTTTTGCGTTAAGAAGGCGCCTGACGAAATAGGGTTTAAAAGAAATTCTGGGGAGTTTATATCACAAACAACGCCTTGGCAAAGTGGTGGGATATTACCGCACTGTGTCAAGGGCTCTAACAGGTCTCGGGTTCGAGGCTTGTGAGCAGAAGGGAATGTTTTATTTTGCTTTTGCATCAAGGTAGAGTTGGAAGGAATTGACGGCACATGGAATTTCAATTAGATAAGGATTTGGCTTAATCTCCCATTAATATTCTACTAAGAATAGGATAATTGTAGTTTTATTTATTTATTTTATTATAGGATAATTATGGTTTTATTTAGATTAAATAAGATTTTATTTTATTTATTTTAGTTTAATAGATAGATTAGAGATAAGGTGTTGGATTAATTATTTTATTTGTTAAGAGATAAAATAGGAGTTTGATTTGATTTTGGACTCTGGAGCTTAAATTTTCGGTATAAATATGGTGCTAGTGTGTGCTAAATTTTCCCTTTCAAAACCTTTCTTTTTCATCTTGGTTATTGTCGAAATTTAGTACCTCTTTTCCCATTGGTGCCATTTTTCCCTTGTGCAAAAGCCACTTGTGTTTCATTCCTCTTTTCTATTTGTTCTTGGCCGAACCTATATCCCTCTCCCAAACTTCTTCTTTTATGTTGGTGTTAGCCGAATATCCTTGAGGAGCCTTAAGCATAGGTGCTGTCGATTTCTTCAAATAAAGGTAAGATCCATGATTATTCAATCTTCAGTCTTTTCCTTATTTTTGCCGAAAGTTAAGAATTAATCCCATCAATATCGTGGATTGTCAAACTACATAGGATCTTCGGGATTTATGCGCCATTGTCGACTATAAAGGAGAAGGATATTTCGGACTTATAGGATCTAAGGTAAGAGCTTAAGACATTCAGCCATAGGCCATTCTATTGTGATTTAATGATTGGAAAATTTGATCTAACATGTGGCCATAGGTATTTCGACATCTCCACAGTCAAGTAGTGTTTTCGGGATTTAGATCCACGAGGTGAGTCCATATGTACATTCGGCCAAGGCCTTAATTGTTGATTAAGATCTATTTTTCGTTTAAAAAGGCCGAAACTAATTTGTTAAAGTGATTTAAAGCTTGGCCGAATACAAGAAAAGTATAGTGAAGATTTCGGGATTTGGCACCATGGTAAGTTTTAGTGTACTAATCCTACTAGAATTTGGATTTATGGCCGAATGGCTCTTTACTAAGTATTAAATGATTGATTAAATGTAGAGATTTAAGATCTAAGGCATTAGATCAAGCTTTTCGGGATTTGGATTGGAAACCTTAAGCGAATCAGGTGTGTACCCCACACTATTTCTTAATAAGTTTAAGGCACTGTTTAATATGTATGTATGTTATACGAATGTGGAAAACATAGCTAAGTACCATGTTGTGGTACACAATACTAAGGTACGTTTTCCTACTCCTACTATGAGTATGATAAGACTTGTTATGCCATGAATATGAATATGATAAGAATGTGAAATCGGGCCTAAGGCATTATGTTGCATGATTTTGTATGACATGGGCATATGGGTTATATGAAAAGGGAAGTGAATGTAATCGGTGGTACCTAAGACCACGATATCTGAATGTGGTGACCTAAGACCACGATATCTCGAATGTGGTGACCTAAGACCACGAATTTTATAAGAGGCGATGAGCACGTCGATTGCAATGATCGCCTTCGATGGTGTGTATCGGATGGAGGGTTGACTTAGTAGTCCCCACGGTGTGCGGATGGTACGGGTGATGTGTAGCGGATGACATATAGGTTTGGGTTCGAGTTGCATCATTATTTCCTATCATTATATGAATATGCATGTAATATGTAAACATATGCCTAAACTGTTAAATTTTAGTGTTGGTTACACATTGAGTCTGCTTTGACTCACCTTTGTGGGATTATTTTTCGTAACGATCAAGAATGGACCGGGTCGATAGGAGCTTAAAGGTGGCCATGCAATGAAAAGGAATTTATTTAAATTTGGATTTTATTTCATTAAGTACTTTGAATTTTTTTTTGGGAATTATTTGATTTAATAAGGCCATAGTAGAACTACTTTACTTTGCTTTTATTTATTAAGCTTACAAACTTTTATTTATTAAAAGATTAAGTAAATTTATTTTAAAACAAAGCTTGAATGTTTTGTCACCTAAAGTAAAGGATTTTAATAATGAAATAAACTTGTTCTCAACTCAAGCCCAACCCAAAACAACTTTTCTTTCAAAACACACAAGTTTTTCCTAAGTAACAAAAGAATTTGAAACGGTTTACACCGGGGAACATACCAGATCCGGTTAAGGCTCGTGGGCGGGTTTGGGGTGTTTCAGAGACTGTGGAAGAAACATGTTTTTTAAAGCTAATCTAGAGTAATGTGCAAAACACACTTGTTGCTTTAAGCCTAGAGGCGATAAGAGTCCTTTTGCGAAGTAGGCTTGTGTCCAGAATTTTTATTTCAATAAAATGCATCTTTCTAAGTAAATATTTTCATTCTTTACATTTCATACTGAATATTTTTCACTCATGACCATATCATACGAATAATCATCCTTAGGATCATTTATTCTTTGGATTTTCTGCCTTTTCACCCACAATGGGTCCCTAGATATCAATGAAATGAGCGACGCTGTTACTGACTCCCTTTTTAGTGAGATATGTATCTAGAGGGATCTAAGGGCTTTGAAGATGACAAAGATTGCAACTTACTTCCCCAATGGTAGGTCCTACCTTATGAAGTGTCAGCAGGCGCTATGAACTAAAGAAGGAGATCTAGATGGAAGCGTAGCTTCTCGTAGGAATAAGGCAAGGCATCGTTGAGTTATTTTCAGGAATTCAAGATGTTTTCATACGATCATATCAAGACATGCCAAACTACTAAAACATGGGTATGCTGTTAAGGTTTGGGTTTGAAGAACCCATATTTTACAATAGCCTTACTAATCAAGAGGTTCGAGCTATTGGTTCACCAAGAAAGGAAATTAAATCATTATGCCATAAAATGCCAAGTCGAGGAAGACCTGCCTCCTCCATTTTCCCTATATGAAGCATGGATGTTAACAAGCCAGTCTCCTCAAAAGCTTTAGGCCAACATCGATTCATATTCATAGTTGTTGGTTACCTCACTCACTGAGAGGGTGAAGGTCACTTTATATGCCAAAATTACAAAGTCGGCAGTCATCAAATTCAAATTCAAATTAAAAAAAAATATTCAAGAATTTTTTTGAAAAAATGATTGAGATTTGTAAAGGTTGGCATAGAGAAGTTACCATTTACCTTTTAGGTTTCTTGAACGTTGGCCAGGACTTTTGCCGGGGCATCTTTCCCATTAGTTTATGAAAGGGAAACAATTGTTGGAAGATAAGATTCTTTTTCCCCAAGCTAGGATTGAATCAGATGAAGCAGAATGCCTCCAGGAAGCTTGATTGAAAGTATTCAACATGGTCAAATGTACCAAAAACGGATATAGGCTTATTACAAAAAGGTTCACTTAAAATAATTTCAGGAGGGGGACCCAGCATTGAGAAAGATTCTCCTTATCTAAAAGGACTCTAGAGGAAAGAAAAGGACCTTATGCAATAAAAAAGGCCTATTCTAGGGAAACATGGGTGTTAACCAAGATGGATGGCAAGGACCTGCCCAATCCGGTGAGTTCAGATTCGATAAAAGAGGTTTGCCAAAAAAAATGAAAGAAGAAAAGAAAAAGGAGATGCCAAGGAAAAACCCAGAAAGGCTCTTTGAGACCAAAGGGTATTTGAGTTGAAAACCCGAAAGTGCAACTCAAAATTTTGATCGAAAGTAGGGCATCTGATGAGTCTTGTTACGCTCGAAGAAGTATGTTACGTCTTGGGGCATCGAAAAAGTACTCTAGATCCCCTAAACACATATTAAGCTCAAAATGGTCCTCAAGAAGTTTGGACAGAGAAGTTCAAGCTACGATATCTGGGGCACCTAGTTTTCATTTTACCCATTTTGAATTTGCTATATTTGATTACCTTATTTGTTTCAAAATACCTTACCAATAAATTTCTTCTTTGAATGCATTTGCTATTCTTGATTAACTTATTTGTTTCAAGCTATGCTCTAAATTAGTTTGTTGCGATATTTTTCAAGCATTTTGCATTGAATTAATGATTGGTGGACTAATAATACTTTTATAAAAGGAGTTTCGCATATTAATCTGGAAGCTTCTGAATAATACAAAGACTTGAAACAGGACGATTGTTTAGAATTCACCAAGTTTAAGGTTTGGAAATATTGAGAAATATGATTATCTCTTTGGACCTTTTATTGGTTGAACAAAAAGAAAAGGCATTTCGTCGGTAATACCACCTTGACAAATAACGAGCAATGTCAATCCAACTGTAAAAGGGATCATTTTCAAGAAAAGAAAAATCATACTCTGCATTCATGCACATATCAAGCATATACATCTAGTCATGACACCCAAAGAATGGAAGGTGTAGTAGACCAAATTGATTGAATAAGTTACGAATTCTATACCCCTGAGTCATAGTAGGATGGTTGAGATGATACAAATCCTATACCTCGGAGTTGTAATAGGGTGGATGGGAGGAAACAAACGTTATTCTCCTGGAGTTGCAGTGAGAGGTACAAACTTTATGTCCCATAAGGTACAGTGGAAGGGACTCTGAAATTACAGCGAGGCAAGCTTGTTGAGCATAATATGATCGTTTCTTTGGGTTTTCTATCAAAGATACTGGCTGATCGAGGAAGCATGATAACGCATCAGTGATAGAACATTAATGAACTATGAGCAATGATGACCTTAAGCATTTAAAAAGGGATCATTTCATTTTGCATTCATAATTTCATTTTACATTTATACATCATCATTCAAAGCACGTTTAGTTAGGAGCATTCAACTCATTGCATCCTAATCATTATAAAGACCATTCTCATGACATTCTGTATTCATGAAAGTGTCGTCCATAACACATGTAGTTAGGAGGCTTTGAGTCATTCTGATCATAGCATCCTTATCATTTGCATAAGCATAAGCACATAAAATTAATTCTATAGAACATGTCCCTCAAAGAATGGTGTAGCAATATTAAAGTTCAGATTTTATTCCCTCGAGATGGTAGTGGAGCAGACTAGAGATTGAAGTCTTCCGGAAGATAGTAAGGAAATAAATTGAAAAGTTCAGATTTTGTTTCCTAGAGATGATAGTGGAGCAGACTGGAGATTAAAGTCTTCCTGAAGATAGTAAGAAAGCAAATTGGAAAGTTCAGATTTTGTTCCCTAGAAATGATAGTGGAGCAGACTGAAGATTGAAGTCTTCCTGAATATAGTAAGGAAACACATTGGAAAGTTCAGATTTTGTTCCCTCAAGATGGTAGTGGAGCAGACTGAAGATTGAAGTCTTCTTGAAGATAGTAAGAAAGCAAATTGGAAAGTTCAAATTTTGTTCCTTCGAGATGGTAGGGGAGCGGACTGAAGATTGAAGTCTTCCTGAAGATAGTAAGAAAGCAAATTGGAAAGTTCTGAATTCTCATTTTCTCGACGTTCCAGTGGAGTAGGTTGAGATTACAAATCCCATCTCCCTGAGTTAACAATGAAGATGAATCATTATTTATTTGAAGTTTCAGTAGAGAAGATGGAGATTACGAATCTCTTCTCCTTGAATTCTTATTTTCTCGAAGTTCCCGTGGAGTAGATTGAGATTACAAATCCCATCTCCCTGAGTTAACAATGAGGATAAATTCTTATTTCTTTGAAGTTTCAGTAGAGAAGATGGAGATTACAAATCTTTTCTCCCTGAATTCTTATTTCCTCGAAGTTTTCGTGGAGTAGGTTGAGATTACAAATCCCATCTCCCTGAGTTAACAATGAGGATAAATTCTTATTTCTTTGAAGTTTCAGTAGAGAAGATGGAGATTACGAATCTCTTCTCCCTAAATTCTTATTTCTTCAAAGTTCCCGTGGAGTAGGTTGAGATTATAAATCCCGTCTCCCTGAGTTAACAATGAAGATAAATCCTTATTTCTTTAAAGTTTCAGTAGAGAAGATGAAGATTACGAATCTCTTCTCCCTGAATTCTTATTTCTTCGAAGTTTCCGTGGAGTAAGTTGAGATTACAAATCCCGTCTCCCTGAGTTAACAATGAGGTTGAGATTACAACTCTCGTCTCCCTGAGTTTGCAGTGGAGCAGATCGAAGATGGCAAGTCTGGCATTCCTGATGTTGCAAGGAGCAGATTGAAAATAACAGATTTGGCGTTCCTGATGTTGCAGGAAGTAGATTGAAGATGCCAGATCTTGTCTCCTTGATGTTGCAGGGAGTAGATTGAAAATAACAGGTTTGGCGTTCCTGATGTTGCAGGGAGCAGATTGAAAATAACAGATTTGGCGTTCCTGATGTTGCAGGAAGCAGATTGAAGATGGCAGATCTTGTCTCCTTGAGTTTGCAGTGGAGCAGATCGAAGATGGCAAGTCTGGCGTTCTTGATGTTGTAGGGAGCAGATTGGAGATAGCAAGTCTAGCATTCCTGATGTTGCAGGGAGCAGATCAAATATAACAGGAGTAGATCGAAGTAGCAGATTAAAATGAATAATCTTATACCTCTGAAGTTGTAGCAGTGAAGTGGACCAAAACAACAAGATGTGGTGAATTGAAATGAGGCTACCTGAAGAAGATCGGCACTAAAGGAGTTAAGACTCAGCAAGACCGGGCAAATTCTGGCCTTCTTTATGTCTTTGCTCTGTTCTCGTTACACGACAACGAGCAAAGTGGGGCAGCTGTAAGACCCATAATTTGTCGGGCCCATTTTTACAACCCAAACCGGACCCAAACCAGAAACAAAAAAAACTAGCTCCTAACAGAAATGGCACCGCAAACCTAGTGCCGCCCCTAGCCACTTGCCCAGCCTTCTGGCCACCGCCCCACGTGCCTCTGCCACCGCCCATACCTTGCAAATAGAGGCAAATACACAACAGCAAACAAAAAACAGAGGCCAAGCAGTTGTAATATGCCTATAAAAGGCTCAAAATCATGATGTAACGGGGGATTTTTTTTTGAATAAAAAATAGGATTTCAAAAAAAACAAGAACAGCAACAACGTTCGAAGGAAAGAAAGACAAAAAAATTACGTTAAGGTTTTTCTCTTTTATAACTTTTTTTTTATCTTCAATTCCTTTTTATTATTATTCAAATACATATACATATATATATAGATAAAGAAATATAAAAAAATAATTTTTTTACCTTTTCAAACCACCGTCTTGGTGATGGCGGCATGTGATGTAAACGTCGTAAACGCCGAGCTCGACTCGTGAAAATCCCCACTTGGACCTGCGAGAAAAGAGAGAAATTAATTTTTTTTTTAAAGCGAGTTAAATGATTTTTTCGATTTTAGTCCTTTTATAGCCCCATAAAAGCGACGTCGTTTGAGGTCGGGTTTTAAACGCCCAAAACGATGTCGTTTTGCCTCGACCATTCTCAGAGACTGACCGCTCTTAAGATCCGTGTTTTTGAAGGAAGGGCTAATTGCACTTTTAGCCCATTCCGCTTTTGTATTGTTTTATAATCAAATTTTCCTTATTTTTAAATTTCACCTAATAATTTATTTTCATTTTCATTTTGGTCCCTGTCAAGACGCTGCGTTTTGAGAGGACGGGAAAATTTTTCTTTGGGTCCCTCCATATTATCCGCGCAATTCAACAGGGTCCATCTTCCTTTTATTTATTTCGAATTAGCCCCGAAACTTTCGTTTTAATTCAATTTAACCCATTTTTCAATTATTTTACAATTTTATTATTATTACTATTATTTAATATTTTATTTTATATTATTTATATTTTATTATTTATTATTATCATTATTATAAGATATATTTTCTTAGTTTAATACTATTATCATCTATTTGATTTTATTTATCTATTTATATTTATGTTATTTTATATATATTTTAATTCTCACTTACATAATTATCACATTTTATATATTTCTACTTCTATTATTATTATTATTATTATTATTATATTATTTACTATCACTATTATCATTATATTTACTATATTTATATTATTGTATTATACATATTTTGGATCATTATTATTATTTTATTATTATTCTTGTACTATTATCATTATTGTTATTATTATTATCATTGTTGTTTACCTTTTTTTATTATTATTATTATTATTATTATTATTATTATTATTATTATTATTATTATTGTGATAATACTATTATTATCTATTTTATTATGTCTATTTATTATTATTAATTCGTCAATATTGCTGTTATTTTTTTTTCCTCTCATAACATCGAATTTCTCCTTTATTATTTGTTATATCAGTTTACCCAATGCATCAAGTTTTCAAATAATTGATATTTTGTATTAAGGGTTTGAGAAAATCGTGCCCTAACTTACTGGGTTCCAATTTTTCTTGTTCAATCTTAATAACGGAATACCTTTTTTAAATCGCAATCAAGCTCGAATAAAATACTTAATCCCTGAAATTCGAAATGTCGCACCCTAACTTATTGGACTCGACATCTAGATACTTCGGATAAGATTTTTTAAAAATAGGGGCAATATTCCTAATTTGGACCTTCGGGAAAACGAGCCCTAACTTACTGAGTTCTGACTTCTCGTTTGACAAATGACGGGAGATCATCTTCAAATATAAAGCCAAGTTTTAAAAGGCGAGCTTAGTTTCGGGAATTTAAAGTATTGCGCCCTAACTTACTGGACATAATGCTTTATCTATTCGAAAATAAGAGAGTCTTAACGTCCCTTTCGACCCCTTCAAGTTTTAGGAATCAAAAGTATCTATTTTCGAATCATTTCAAAGTTTTCAATATTAGGATATCGATCAATCAATTTGGTACCAATTTTGGGCGTATCGAGGGTGCTAACCCTTCCTCGTACGTAACCGACTCCCGAACTCGTTTTCTGAATTTCGTAGACCAAAATCATTGTTTTGATAAATCAAATTGTTTATTAAAAAAATAACTATTTTACGAGGTGATTCGATCACACCTCATCAAAAAAAGATTAGTGACGACTCCCTTTTTTTTTATTTTCAAAACCCGAGTCAACCGTGTCGTTTTTTGTTTTATCAAAAATAGTTACTGACAGTCCTAATTAAAACAAGCTTAGGCATACGTATCAACAAATAATTTCGTACGTGCGTAGGTCCTGAAGTCGCACGTGCTCGTTCCACTGATTGGTCTATATGTATCAGTGTATGGGACACTATGATGATAATGATACACTGTAGAGCTAATTTCCGGCCGCTTACAAATATGGAGAAGCCTCCTCTAGGAGATTATGCCGCCACGAATGCCGCCAGTGCACCTCCGCAACTTAACACACTTACGCCTTCCCGCCGTACAAGCTTAAACCGTGCCTTTGCCGCAGTTTACACGTGTGCCATCGTAGCCTTGTTCTACCGCCATACACAAACACTCAGCTCCAAAACCCTAGTTTCTTTCTACGTAACCCTTACGTTGTTCGTCTCCGACCTCATCCTTGCCTTCATCTGGGCTAGCGGGCAAGCTTTCCGCATGCGTCCGGTTTACCGTAAAGAATTCCCCGAAAACCTCGAAAAGGTGGTGAAAACAAGTGATTTACCGGGGCTGGACGTGTTCATATGTACGGCTGACCCGTACAAGGAGCCTCCAATAAGTGTGGTGAACACGGCCTTATCGGTGATGGCGTACGATTATCCGACAGAGAAGATATCGGTGTACGTATCGGACGATGGAGGATCGGCTTTCACTCTCTTTGCTTTCATGGAAGCTGCTAGGTTTGCTGCCCACTGGTTACCATTTTGTAGGAAGAACGATATAGCGAAAAGGAACCCCGATGAATATTTTGCGACGTCGATCGATTATAAGATGAGTTCTGAAACTGAAGATATTAAGGTAATCCCCATTCTTAAATTATCTAACTTAACTAATAGTTACTGCTAAGATTAGAATCCACGTCCTTTGTCAAAAGTATATATTTTTACTAGTCCAAAAATCATTAAAAATAACAACTCAAATATAAAAAACAAAAAATTAAATAGAGATTGCTTGAATAGGAAAAACATACTGTTTTCTCCCCGGCAAGCCAATGAAACCAACTCCATCAATAATGGAGGCAAAGGACAATAATTCCACGTTTTAGCTGCAAAAGTTGGGAGAAGCCAATAAGTACTAAAGGTTGTGGGTCACATTGTTCTAATTGTCCAATGTGATTTTAGGTAAGATGCAATAGTACAAGAGTTCAAGTTATGTTCTACATTGATTGTTATCAACTCATGTTCATTTATAAATTTGTAAGTCTAGAGAAGGCTAAAAACAAACCATCAGGGGTCAGTCTCCCAAGTTGCCAAAGAGCACACCAATTAGAAGTCTACCTCTAGCAAGGGAAGAAGTCGACCCTCCTATCGGCTATCACCCGTAAAATCAATCCATTTCCTTCACCATTTTTCCATCATTTAATAGTCAGAATTTGCTTCAGATTGACGGAATCAGCAAACAGAGAAGTGAAAAAGCTTCATGAGTTTTAACCACACCTTTTTGGGAAATTAAAAGAACCATGAAAATCTTTTATTAAAAATTTAATTATATTTTATTTTTCTGTTCAATAAATAGATAAATTAAACTTTACAAATGAGATAAAAATAAATTGATTTTTCTGTTAATTTTTTATTTATTTATACTACTAAAATTAATTATTATATGTTAACATAAAGTATACATAATATGTTATATGTTATTGACAATTATTTTATCAGATATATTAGTTTTAATTAATACAAAATAATAAAATTTTAAAAAAATCAATTTAGTTAATTATTTTAATATTAGTCTCCCCAACAAGTGTACTTAGTTGAATTACTTTCCCCTCAATTTAATAAGTAATGATGAAAGGTCCTTATAATCCCATTCTCTTTTTAATAATATATTATCATCAGTTGCGACAGCGAGCATAATATTAATATATAGTTTAAAAATATATATTTAAATCACATGTAATAACTTAATGATTAAGAGTATTTATTATTTTAAATATAATTTGTATGTTTGGATTTTATAATATTATTGTAATTAAAAAAAAAGTTATGTTTGTAGGCATGTAGCTGTCCAATATTAAATGTGACATCTTGAACCATATAAAGTTGATCTCTTTGGGCCCTGTACTCTTTTGAAAGGATACAAAAGCTAATATTTTTTGGCACACGGTTCGATACTAGAAATCAACCTTTTCTCGATTCAATTCCACTGACCTCACAGAATCAGATCATTGGGAATCTTAAGTCAACCAAGACGTGTATGATTAGATTTTTCCTCTAATCTCAAGAAATGGATATATATTAGGCAAAATTTCTACGCATTTCTAGCAATTTTTTTATGTAGTTTAATTTTTACGAAGAAGAGAGAGATAGAGGATAAATCATTCACCGTAAATGCTGGAATATTTGATGAAATTAAGTCTAATAAGACAAATATGGATATTGATGTCATAATTACTAATAATAGGTTGCAAGTCTTCTGTTGGTGACCATAATTTATATATACGAAGGGAAATTGTCCACGTACTCGCACTTTGATAAGCCGCAAACCACCTAAATTAGAAAGAAGCATTATATGAAACGAAAATATTTTTTTTTCTAACCCATTAATTTGTGAAATATTTATTTATTTTTCAATTTTGCAGAAAATGTACGAAAGCATGAAAATGCGTGCCGAACACGTTGTTGAAACAGGAAAAATTAGTGAGGAATACAGCACCAGCGATGAAGTCCGTCAGGCTTTCAGTCAATGGAGTATTGATGGATTTACTCGTCAAAATCACCCCACAGTGATCCAGGTTCTCCTTTTACCTCGAAATTAATCACCGATGAACCGCCGATCATACTGTTATAACCTTGCAATATTGGTACATGATCAGGTTTTATTGGACAAAAATAAAGACAAAGACAACACAGGCAATAGCTTGCCCAACCTGGTTTATGTCTCTAGGCAAAAAAGCAAGACATCCCCTCATCATTTCAAAGCCGGTGCACTTAATGTCCTGGTATATATATATTATGCTCTCACTGAATGATTATTAATTCAATTACCATTAATTATGTTTTATCTTGTTCTTTTATTTTTAAAGGTCCGAGTTTCTGCTGCCATGACCAATGCACCTGTTATTTTAACCTTAGACTGTGACATGTACTCCAATGATCCCACAACACCTCTCCGAGCTCTGTGTTATATTTTAGACCCTGAAATGCAGATCAACTTGGGTTACGTTCAGTTTCCTCAAGAGTACCATGGGCTCAACAAGAGTGACATTTATGCTTGTGAGCATAAACGTTTGTTTAAAGTTCATCCCGTCGGCTATGACGGATTATCCGGCCCTAATTATCTAGGAACTGGCTGCTTTTTTCGCCGGCGAGCTTTGTTCGGCGGCCCTTCAACTTTGATGTTACCGGAAATCGATGGTTTATGTCCTGATTGTGTCGTGAACCAGCCCTTAACTGCCCCATCGGTTCTTGAATTAGCACACCACGTTGCTGGATGCAATTATGAAAACCAGACCAAATGGGGGTCCAAGGTAACTGAATAAATTCAACTAATCTATAATTTTCAACAGTCCTGTCCTAAAAAAATATGATGTTTTGTTTGCAGATTGGGTTCAGATATGGATCACTTGTGGAGGACTATTACACAGGCTATCGTATGAAATGTGAAGGATGGAGGTCCATATTCTGCTACCCCGAAACGGCAGCATTTTTAGGAGATGTACCTTCAACCTTCTTGATGTTCTCAGCCAAAACAAGAGATGGGCAATTGGACTCCTGGAAGTGGCATTTTCAAGATATAGTACCATAACATTTGGTGTCAAATCCATGGGGTTGTTCATGGGGTTAGGTTATTCATACTATGCATTTTGGGCCTTTTGACAATCCCAATCACTACGTATTGCTTGCTCCCTCAGCTTGCTCTCCTTAATGAACTCAGTATCTTCCCAAAGGTCTCAGACCCATGGTTTCTCCTTTACATGTTCCTTTTCCTCGGAGCATATGGGCAAGACCTGCTGGAGTTTGTGGTCCATGGGGGTACAATACAAAGATGGTGGAGTGACCAAAGAATGTGGATTATGAGAGGGCTTTCATGTTACGCCTTCGGATTGACCGAGTTCGTGGTCAAGTCCATCGGCATTCCACCGAGGGCTTCAACGTGACCAGTAAGATCATCAATGATGAGCAAAGCAAAAGGTACGAGCAAGGGGTGTTTGAGTTTGGGGTACCATCGCCCTTGTTTGTAACACTAACAATGGCAGCAATAATCAACCTGTTATCGTTCATCGTCGGACTGGTACATTTTATCGTCGATGGCGGTAGCAATAAGGAAGGGCTTATTATGCAGTTGGTGTTGACAGGGTTGATTGTGATGAATTGCTTGCCGGTTTATCAAGCCATAGCGTTGAGGAGTGATAAAGGGAAAATGCCTACTAAAACTACCGTTACGGCCACATTACTAGCATCGGCTGTTTATGTAGTGGCTTCTTTATTTCTCAAGTGATTATGCAGTAGTTGTTGTATTTTAAAACTTAATAATTGAATCATCTTACTGTTTTAATTTTAAAATATTAATTAAATTATTATCGTTATTGCTAGTTTTAGTTAAAAGTTATTAACTTAACATATTTATTTTCTATCAATCATATATCACGTTATTATTGCATTGAGCTTTTTAAATAAAAACAATTAGATGACTTTATTTTTAACTTCTCAAGTATAGAGACTAAATTGTAATTTTATCAAATTATTGGACTAAACCTATTTTAACAGATTCAAACCCTCAATTTTTATTTAAAATCCAACTCTTTGCTTTATTTTTAAAGAAAATATATTTCCATAATTAAATATAAAAAAATTACCTGTATGATAAATACATTTTATTGATTATTATATATACTAATTGTCCATAATCTTTCACTTAGATTATAATTCATAATATACTTTATATTAAAATATTTATGGCGAATGACTAATTGTATTGGACTGATAAAGATATAAACTCTTGGCTGTTAGCATGTGATTTGATGGATATAAAAAGGGATCCACGTGCCTTGACCTGTATTATTAAGTTAAACCATGTTTAGTTAACATCGTATTAAGTTATATCATTGATCAAATAAAGCGAACATGCAATGTACTTGGCAGTCCATATTCAGACAAAGAAGCAGTCAAGCACCCAATAATCGTGTTACTTAGTGGACAATAATTGAAAATAAGGATTAGAATTAATCTCCCTTTTCAAATGTCTAAATCATGCATAGACAATTAAGTTGCTCATGCATCCAAAGAAACCTCCAATAAATTATGTAATAAGAGATTCGTATATAATTATACCTTTTCTTCATTGTGTAATAGATATTTACTATTTTCATGCGCATATACATTTTCAAAGGTAAATTGATACACGTAATAAGATGAATGTAATCACATTTAGAACTTAATTTCAAAGCTCTTTTTTTTCTTCCATTAACTGAGTTTATTTTTATGGCTTTCTTGACGGACAAGTTGGATGATGTTAATGGTTGTATTGTTTTGGCTTGTAACGTGGCATATAGTTTGTCATATTTGATTAATTTTGGCTTTCGACAGCAAGTACCTAATTATGGGGATGCTAATCTAGATGCAGATGATGTATGCTTGGACTCGATCATGTCAGATCATATAATATCAAAATGCAAATAGGACAAGTTTAATAAGCTGAAGAAGCATTATAACAAAAATGGCAGAGAATGTTAAATTCATATATTTTACTTACAGTTTAAATTTTGTTTCGGCCGTCGGTTTGCTTGGAGATGGCTCGTCTTAATATTCTCCCTTTACCTTGGAACCCTTTCGGTGGGTCTTAACTTGGGCCTAGGCTATTCTAAACTACGGATTCCTGGCCCCTTTTCTCCATTTTGTGACCAACAGTGGTCAAATATTATAAACGAGATTTCCAAAGGATTCTTGAGTTTGGAGCATCATCCCCATTGCAACAATGGCAGCATTAGTCAACTTATTCTCATTCATCCAGGGGGCGGGGGACAATTTTAGTTTAAAGTGGCAGCAGCTTGGAAGGCATATGTTGGCAGACATTATTAGAAGCGTGCTTTGTTGTAAATTGCTTCCAAATTAATGAAGCGATTGCGTTGAGCAGTCACAAAGGGAACATGGCTTCCCAAATATCACTGCAACATTTCTAGCTGTGGATACAAAACATGAGGTCCGCCTACACAAAAAGGCATTAGTGGTGGTTCTGAAGAGATTTGGAGAAAATGTTTTTCTGAGATGATTTTAACAGAGCATTATCGTGTAAACGCGTGTGCTAAAATGCAATAGGAGAAGCTTCCAAGTGAATCTAATGTGACTTTGTGATAAGTCCGTGTGATATATGCGAGGTGCTTCTTATGAGCAAGACAACTCTTCTGCCCTTAGTTAGGCGAGGCGGAGGCTCTTCCTTGATCCAGATGAGAGATGGTTGTGTTGGCGAAGTGGTTGTAAGCTCTTTACATCGCATCCTTGCTTCTCTTTTCAGTATCATACTCTGCAGCTGTTATTTTCCCTTTGTTGGGCAGTAATGTGTTATATATTTTCTAGGAAATTGGTACTTTCAGATATTATGTGAAGGGCAAACACAATGCATGCCATGGTTCACTAAACACTAAATAACAACTTTCAAGAATCTATCTTTCTCTGTTAATATAAAAAGAACACACACTTCTTCTCGGGAAAAAGTTCAACCATCAATAGAACTTTCTTTGAGCTCTCGTATAATCGCAATATAGATGCATTGTATGAGCCATTGATTACACACAACTCCTTAGCTTTGCAATATGGCCAGTGCACCACGGATTAGTATTTGGTATGAAATAGCAATATCTGAGCCAAAAATGCTAGCATTTCCTAGAATCGCTTGAAGTTCATCAATCACTTCAAACATACAAGCAAGTTGGTTGGGAATAACACCAAGTATTCAAGCACCTCAAATAGCCAATCTATCAATATGTCCTCCAATGAGTTTTGAAATTCCATTTCACCTCAGTGCAGCAATTGCAAATATACTTTCTATAGTCAAATGGTCCATAAAATTTTACAAAAAGGAATCAAAACTCCAGTACTCAAGAAACAAAAAAGGATCCATAAAGAGAATTTAAATCACAAAGTTGAAAGAACTATTTCTTTCCTAATCATATTCATCTCAAGATACAGACATGTAGGTACATACCAATCTAATTATACTTCCTCTTCCTTATCTTGAAGCTGGTTGAGCGGATAACATCATCGTCTGTATTCAACGCTGCTTCGAGAGCCGTCATCGACTCAGGTTTTGTAAAGTAGGTAAAGAGGAGGTAAATGCCATCCAAGTAAGTGTTGGTTTCCCCAGCTTTATTTTTCTTCTTGATGCTGTAAGCTAATGGGATGACCCCTCTATTAAATACCTCAATATACATGCCACCACCGGCGACAAGAAGCTGCAAAATGGTCACCGTAAGGAAAAGCATAAGAAAAATTCTACAATAACATGTCACTAATCCTTTTTCCCTTCTAAATATTGTGCAATTCTTCAGTCTACTTTATTAAATGCCACATTTTCAGAACCAACCCCCGATAGATAAAATTAAATCAAAAGCCATAAACTTTGCAAAAATGTAATCACATTCCATACAATTCTCAACTATATTGTCTTAGCAACCAACTGAGATGGTAATTTACAGAACATTACCTCCTCGTATTTCTGGGTAAGAGCAAGCCTTTCATCTTCAGACATGTCGGGTCTCAAGACGGCCATTGTCTCGTACTGTCGGAGGCCCGGTGGGCATTGGGGTTCCTCTTTATCCTCCAAGGCGGTTATGCCAGATCCGGGTTGGGAAGGCGGGTCATCATCGGAGCCGAAGCCACCCTCAAAGAATGAACCGGAGAAGTCCAAGGTCTGGGCTTTGACGGTTAAGGTTGAGGGGTGGTTGTCTCTTTTGAGGGAAATCAGAGACTTGAGCTTTGGTGGGATAGGTTTGAGGCTGTGAGTGAAGGAGACGACGGGTAGAGGAGAGAATTGGGGGGGAAGATGGGGGCAAAACGGGTAATTGGTTAAAGCAGAAGTTGGAGATGCCATTTTGGCTATTGTGTTGATGTGAGCTCCGCTGAGGTTCAGTGATTAGTGAAAGAAAGAATAAAGAACCGGATAAGGAAAGTTGGCTCATGGAAGAGGGGCCAGTGCGCGCTTTACGCTGTATTTTTTGGTTGGGCCTGTGCCTATTCAATGGGCTATTCCCAACTTTTTGTTATCCATTGGATTCTTTTTCATGTGTATTAAAAACCTTGATATTACCAACTTTTTGTTTCCGTCAGTTTCAAATTAATTGCCACAAATGAAAAATGAAGGAGATGATCACCTAACCGAGTGCTGAATGACTACATATACTTAGACCATACATGATTTATAATCTCATTTGATGAATTTTAGAGATGATTTTATTGATATCTCACTTTGTCAAGTGTTGCATGATTACGAACATATGAATTATGCATGACCTATACATAAAAATCTTATTTAATCAACTTTGAAGATGAACTTGCCATTGCCGACATATCATCTTACCAAATGTTGCATGGTTAAGACATGTGATCCTTACGTGCCACAAACTTATCCCATGAGATTTGGGGATATATAAAACTTTTATCATGACTCTAAGTAAAATTTTCAACACAAGAGAAAATTAAAAAAAAAAAAAAGAGCTCCTCTCCCCTTTCTTTGAGAAGATCATTTAAGACTCTCAATTTTCCAACAAATCATTAACTCATATTTATACATTAAAACAATAAAAAAGTATATAGTTTTCAATTCATCCTCACAGCATGATCTTCACCATCTTCTCCCTATTGTTTAATTACCAATCATTGACTTCCATCACAAAGGGGGCAAGGAAAATCTGTCCTTGACCACCCATAAATTAAAGTGCCTATACATATAATATTCGTTTTTCAAAAATATTGTGACCCTTGTCATATAAAAAGTAATGTGATATTAATAAAAAAATAAAGGGAAAAAATAAGTTTATAAAATTATCAATAACTCCAACCGTCCGATAATGAGTTTTCAATCAGCATTGAATGGCACCACCACGGCTCGACTGCCTTGGTTCAGAACAGGTCAAGCCGGCCAAGCCCATTTCCTTCACCGCTTTTTATGTTCGTTGTTCCCACTACTTTCCGGCAATTCCTCAACCAAGATAATTAACCAGTTGAGCCTCTGTGACTCACAACTTAAATGCATGCCCTGCTCTTCCCTCTAAAGTCAATGTATTCCCTCTTTTTCATTGAAAGTAAAAAATTAAACTTACCCAAATAAAGTTTGCACAGAAATCATGACTCTATCCAAATTACTTTCTTACATGTTTGATATTATTTTTTGGTCCTAAATGAAACAACTCTTAAATTATGAAGTAATTATGAAGCTGTACAATGTCTATTTTGGTGGATGGGGTGATGATGATGAAAATGAAGTCCAAAGCTCCAAATTTATTGCACAACTAAAAAAGATACAATAAAACAACGACCAAAATAAATATTTAGCGAAATCACTGCTCTCTCATCATTATAAATAACTCTCACAGGTTAACATTTAAGCACCAAATTAATGGGTTACTTTTAAAAAAAGGCAACTCACATAGTCATTTGCATGCAATCTACCAGACTCATGTATCCAATTAAATTCATCCATGAGAGTTAGTAGTTATCTAATTACTTTCCTTTCTTAATTTCAGCCCCCATTATAGGGACGTAAATTAGGACATGTTTTCCAAAACGTTTAGTGGGGTACCAAAATGGAGAAATAATCAAACCCACCACATGGCCGACATCTTGGCTACTTTTGAAAAAAATAATAATAATTAATAAAAACATCAAATCCTTTGTCCTCAGCTATATGGGATTTTTTATAATGGGAAAAAGGACGAGATTATTCGAGATGGAAATTAAATTCTCGTGCCTATAATACAATACTCTCTTAGGTGAAGAGGTTATTGGCTCGCATGTCATGTAATATTTGACAACTGCTGAAAAAGTTCTGCGGATTGTTGGGGTGTTGCTTTCAAAATAGTAGACTATCCTTATAGCTAATATAATACTTTACGAAGTGCAAACCTTAAAGTTTGAGATTTCCCTGCCCTGATAGCATTGCCATATTGGGAACAAGAAAAACCAGGTGAATCCTCTTTGTTTCATGGTCTCAATGCTTTTACTTGTTATTTTAGTTCTGCTATTTTTGTACAGTTCTTTTTATTACTTGGGCACCTGAAAATTTCCCCAGGTTTCAAAATCAAAGGAAAGTATGAGTTCAGTTTCTGTTCCTCAAGAATCTTCCCACAGTGATGAACTGTTAATGCAGCAGGGTTTGCTTTTTTCAGATACTCTTAAGGTGAATTTTGCTCTGACCTTGTTTGCTTTTCAGTTTTGATAATGATATCAATAAATATGAATTCACTGTGTAATTGAACTCCTTCACCGCATGAATCATTTTTCTTTTTAGGATTTGAAAAGTTTAAGAAAACAGTTGTATTCTGCAGCAGATTATTTTGAAAGAACATATAACCAGGAAGAACAGAAAGAAATGTAAGTCTTATAAGTAACATTGCTTTAAAAACTAGGGATTGAAAATATTTAAAACCTCTCTTAATTGCTTTTGACAATGGAAACAGAGTGGAGGATACTTTGAAAGATTATGCCATTAAAGCTTTGATCAATACTGTGGACCACTTAGGTTCCGTAGCATACAAGGTTAACAGTTTTCTGGATGATAAGATGGTTGAAATTTCTGGGATGGACCTTCGTTTATCTTGCTTGGAACAGGTATCTTTTTATATATGCAAATGATTAAAAGTTTTCGAACTCGTTTGACTTTCTGTTTCGCATCGTTGCTTATGGTGTATGGGACGGTAGCGGTTGCGAACGTGCCGAGAGTTTGTCAGCTTAGGGGGTCTCTCTCAGCAGCCATTAGTGTTTGAGGTACAGAACAAGCACCACAAGCGGTACATCTTTCCAGTTGAGCAGACCCTGAATGATGTTGCCGAAACGATATTCGAGTTCCACCCCGATAGAATGCCTGCTAGATTAGACTTGCACCAGTTTAATAATATTGGTATTGTTTATTTTCATGTTCATATTCAAACGTTGTTTGTAAGGCAAGTAATTGATGATGTTTCGGTTTCATGCTATCGAACCCCAGGTATTCAAGCAGTAGCAGCAGAAACCCCTTCCGAATCCATCACGGATGCATTCTACGCGTTACACTCTCCACAATCTTTGCCAAGAAAATGCCCCCGGTTATTTACCAGCATTTCAATGAACCAAAGACAAGGTAAGTTCGAATATTGTTACAGTTATCTGTTGGAAGCAATTTGGTGATTGCAATTATGTTCCTTTGAAACCAGAGAACCGGTCAAACTCTCCTCGCCACTTTATGCTCCCGCGTTCTGGATCTGTTATGCAGAGATCATCATCTCCGAGCCATTCGAATGCTAAAAAACGGGTACCAATCGAAAAACCTATCATTCATCTATGGGACAATTCATGAGCTTGCACCTTTGTATATGTTTGGTGCAATTGAGTGTTAAATTTAAGATAATTTTCTCTGATTCGGACAGTGGCCGTCGGAGCCTCGGAGAACTGTTTCAATGTCCACTTCCCTAGCTCAAAGAGAGAGGGATAAAGATATGGAGCAATATTCTAGCAAAGGCAAACGTCTCCTCAAGGCTATGCTGAGCTTGCGCAAGTCCAAAAAGAATATCACATTGCACAAATTCTTGGATGAGAATTGAGAACAACAATGTTATACACAAACAATTCATTCAACATATCAGACATTACGCAATTGGAAAAGAAAGAAATATACTATAAAATTTAGTTCAATTGATTCATACTGTATGTCAACCGAACCTAAAGATCTTTGGTTGCAAGAGCTTTTTCAAGTTATAAGAAACTTGTTTTTTGAGAGAACCCTTGGCATTGGGTTATTTAAGATGGGCCACATGATTATGAAACTAAAACCTCTTCCTAGCCCGTACATTAACAAAAGAAATAAAAAAGGAGACAATAATAATAATAAAACATGGCTTGATAAGGCAAAGTATTTGGTAACAAGAGCTGCTTTGTTTAGCACCATGTCTGTGTCAAGACAATGATCATAGCCCCAAAAAAAATGTCTCAATGGGTTTAAGTTGCTCTGGTGGTCTTCTTGGGATCGTGGTTGCCAATAACGACCACCTCAGATAGGTTCACTGCCATCTTCGTCTCTTTCCTTGCTGCTATTATTCTCTTTGTGGACTCATAGTATGTGGCGTACAACAACAGCTGCGCTAAGCTAAACATTGTGCCCAATCCATTTGGAACCTGAAAGAAAATTGAAAAACCAAAAACGTCATTATAGAAACGAAACATATATATCGATTTTCAAAAAAAAAAACATATTCAGTGTTCAATTTGACCATCAATGGGTCCTATTTTGATTCAGTGTAAGTCACATGGATCTTGTAATAAGTTTCAGCTCATTTTCCCCTTTCCAAAAGTCCCTGTTTCCTTGCCTTTCCAAAATAGAAACGGCATAAAAGGCATGCACGTGAAAAAGAAAAAGAGGTGGCTAACCTACCAAAACAGTACAAAATACCAGCTGCCCCTCCCGTTCCCATTACCAGTCCACAGTTTTTGTTGTGTTGCATAAGAGTATACAAAGGCTAATCCAGTCCAGGATCAGAGCATGTCACTGGCTTTATTGAGGGCCAAGGTCTATATATATCAACTAATAATAATATCGAGCAAGGAAATGGGTCACTTCAGTCAAGGTTGTCATATTTACCAAATGTTGCATGCAAATATTCCATTAAATATATGATCATAGTACCAACATGGTTAGTTTCCTAGGAGAGGAAAATCAAGAATAAGATGCCTAGTAATAGGGAAAAGCTTAAAAGTTATATATATAATGGACGAGGCCATAAATTCACTTTTTATTGAGTAGTGACATCTCTATTGTTTTGCTTTTCTTTATAGTTAGCTAGTTGAAATGGAGCAGTCAAAAGAGAAACAAAAAGGTATTGAGTTTTGTAACTTACAGCAATGAATGGGTCAAAAGGGAGGAAAGCGTATGTAGTCCATGCAACACCATTGGCAAAGGAAGCCAGGGAGAGAAAAAAGGGCATATACTCTACGCTTTTTGTTGAGATCACCAGTTTCTGCACCACCATTGTACATAAATTAGACCACTCGTGTTTGTGTTTTAAATTTATTGAATCCCACCTTTTAAAAATGATTATACTAACTAATTAAATTAAATTTAGACTGATAAATCAATAACAAAATTCTACAAATTAGGTAACTATAAGAATGGTCCATTTAAGGAAATGACAATGCAAGTTCTATGTACCTAGCGTCCACTCAAATTCAACAAACTGAATTAGCCTTAGTAAACGAGCTTGAACTAAATTAGTCTAAAATATATATACTCACCATGACGGATAAAGGCGAAGCATACATCATGATATTGAACAAAATTGCGATAATTCCGACGACCATGGACCGGCGTTCAGTGGTGTGAGCTAACGTGAGAACCAGAGCAGTGACAAGGGCCATGAAAACTACCTCGACCAACGCGATCAGCAGCACTTTGAGTCTCTTTTTCTTGTCATGGCAAAAGATCAAGAAGAGGGTTAAATAGACGAGCTCAATGGCGGTCCCTGCACCATTGATGGTGATAACCAGGGTGCTGTTGGGATGAACCATAGGCAGGCCATAAATGACCCAAACCATGCAATTGATTAAAGTTGCCAGGTACGGGACTGGGGAGTACTGTTCCACTGACCCTTTCTTCCAAATCCGAACAAAAGTTGGCCTGTCAAATAAATGAAATCAACTTCTTCCTCTTTCTTTTTCTTTTTTAAAAAAGCACACATTAATTTAAGCTTAGATTTAGAGAAAAAGTCACTGAAAGAAGCTTACACAGGAGACAAGAAGAGGAAGAGAGAGATAACGTTCCCTGCAAAGAAAATATACTGTCATATTTAAGGAGACAACGTCGTATGGTGTCCCTAAATTGTGTGTTAAAATAACCTACCTGTGATCCCAACTACATTTCGGATAGTGTTGACTAGGTGAGACACCATGGTTATCTGCTGTAAAGCAATGAATGAAACAAGGAGGAGGATAGAAGAGAGTGAAAAGAAGATCAAGATTTTCAACTTTAAAACATATATGGATGACTACGAGACGTCATGGTATATATAAAGAGAAGAATTTGAAAATGTGGGAGGAGAGAGGGGGGCGGGGTTCAATGCGGTTTGGGGCTATCTTATGTGAATATGGATATGGCAAGTATCTAAAACTGGTTGGTCATCATGCCCTTGCATGACATGTATGTTTTGTATGTAATAGTCGGTCGTAAATTTTGCAATTTATAAAACGCTTGAAGAAAAACTGCCCACAATACGGATATGGCTTGTTTGAGGACGGCGTTTTCTTGACGCTGGGGGTGTGCTCGATTCTCGGTTCTGTTGGGTCGGGTATTTTAATTTCTTTGAATAATTTATAATAACCATTTATAATTTTTATTTTTATTTTTTAAGCTTTCAACCAAATAAAATATAATCCATGGCTCTTATATTGTTATTTTTAGTTACTTTCACTATTTTAAGTATAGAAAATCTTAAATTAATTGTAGATTAAATAAAAAAAAAACAATTTTACTTATATTTCATTAAATTTCTAAACATCTCGATTTTCTTGGCACTGCATTCGAGATTCCCATAAAACTCAGCCAGGAACAGTGAATTGTTTTCTTCATGGTTTTTAGTATATAAATGGGTTAGCCAATGTAAATATTGAATGCTATTTTTCAACTAGAATTTAATTCTAGCTTATCCATAATCCAGATGAGGATTTATAGTGTCAGGGGAACCCAGAATTCCATTGGCTGCCATGTTTTTTTGATAATTGATGTTAAAGGCCAAGCCTAACCATTACTCTTCACTACGACCACACTGAAATTAAGTATTTGAAAGGAAATAAACTTTCTCATCATTATGATATATAAGGATAGCATTTATCACTCTTGACCCCTTGTATGGTAAGAATATCACAAATATAATCCAATGCATATTAACTTTTACTTACCTAAACTGCCATTAGGATTTGTTTATTTGAAATTTTCGATTTAAGATTTAAATTTTAAGTACGGGATGAATTGTTGTTTCAATGAATGATTTAATATATATAAATTTTGATTCGATATAATTATACGAATGTATATATATTTATAAAATTTTGATTTTAATTTAATTGTACACATTTAAAGAAATTAATACATATATTCATCTTCATATTAAATTAATTTAATTGTTTGTGTATATAATATATCAACGTAAAATGGTGCTAACTTGATAATACTATTAGTAATTTGTGAAATCAAACTAAATCAAAATTTCATTTATAAAATCGCATAAAATAAAAATTCATATGACATTACACATTAGATCAAAGTTTATTTTGTTGATATTTATCCATTTTATTATTATTGTTAAAAATTAAATGTTTTTGAAAATTAATCATATTGTAGAGTACAAAATATGCAACTTAAATTATAAAAGATATATAAAAATAATTTATTGTAACTCATTATTAATATTTTGATATATGAAATATAAATTTTAAATACATTTAATTAAGTTGTTAATATAAATTGTTTGCAAAATTTAATTTTACATAAAAATCATATTTTAATTTTTTTTTTGAACCTCTTTTTAAGGCAATGCGTAGAACTATGCATAACCCATCGAGGATAATGCGCTTTAGCACATTTGAACACATGTCTTCTTGCATTGACAACAATATTTATATCAATTGAGTTAAGAGTGAAATATATTATATTATATAATTGGAAAAAGAAAAGAAAATAACTATATACCCAATAAAAATGTTAAGATATTGATATAGACAATGTTTTAGATTAATATGATTAAGATATTTAATCGATTCAAAACGTTTCATGTATGACAAATAAAAATATATTAATAAATTCAACATTGGATAACTAAAATATTAATTGTATAAAAATTAAAAAATAAATCCCTTTTTTATATCGTTTTATATATTATTTTACCATGGGTTCATTTAGTTTTTGTTTTTTTTTTTTTAAATTTCACAGGATGAGACAGATTAATTCTATGATTATTATTATTTTATAAAGGAGTAGATTTCAACATAATTATAAAAATAGATCATAAATACTGAAAATTTGAAGTTGAAATTTCTAATAATTGGATCCAAAGTCGAAAAAGCAGATGACTTTTTCAAGTTTTATAACATTGCATTAACACTTGTCTTGTTCGAGAGAGGTAATCCAGGAAGGATTGAAACAATTGGGAAACTCCCAACTTTCCAGAGATGGAAAAAGAAACAAAGACCAGCATTAGCCGATTATGTGGTGCTTGTTGTATTCGTTTTCACCTTTTTCTTTTCCCCCTTTGCATGTTTGGTGATTGCCATGCAAAGTGTTATGAATCAATGTCACAGGGGCTATTTACTTTCAACTTGCTATAACCTTTTTATGCAATTTTTATGTGTGAGTCATAGTTGCAAAATATCTACTTTTTTCATGAAATATCAATGTTGCCAAAAGGTGAGTTGGATAATGGCCCCTACTTTAATTTCTTAAAGTTTTTATTAATTTTCCCACTAATATTTTGATATAGTAAAGTCAAATAATTTTAATGATATATATGTATTGACAAAGATAATTCATTAAGTATTGATCGAAGTATAGTAAGAATATCAAATTATATAAAGAATTTTTACACTATTTTTTTATTAAATAATCTTGGGATATTAGAGGACGAGAAAAACACAAAAAATTCTTTCATGATTTTTGTTAGGATCGACCCGATTAAGCAACAAGAAAAATAGCGAAATAAATTGAGAAATTGAACACACAAATTTAACGTGGAAAAACTCCTCCAAAGAGGATAAAAAACCACGGGCAAAGATAATTTTACTACAATGGCAAAAGAACGAAGAGTACAAAAGATGGAGATCATAAAAACTAAACCCCGAAAACCCAAAAATAAAGAACCCTCAAAACGTAAACACAAAAATTCTATAAATATGTTATGAGTTCTAATATCTAATGGGTGTATTTTCTAATGTTGTGAAAAAACCTATTTATAGGCTAAATTCATAGGTCAAATAATAATAAAATAATCTAAACTAATCAGTGTTTGATTGAAACAAATAAACAGAGTTTAACTAGAAGATTACTTCTTAAATTTAACTGAAATAGAAGTCATACTTAATAATTTTTATTTGTTTTTGTGTGTGTCTTCTAAATGAAAATCGATTCATATTTATATGGGAGTACTCAATGTCTTTTTTTTTTTTTTTTTTTATAGAGACAACTATCCAATAGTTATAATCAATGTTTTTAGAAATTAATGGTGGTCAAACTGGTTAGGCCATTGGTCCATCGGTCCGACCAATTCAATTAAAAATAATAAAATATATATATTTTAAGAAACAAGTCATTCGTTTTAGTCGATTTATTTGCTAGTACGCACTTCAACTAGTTCAATACCATTCTTCGAACTAATATCTCGACTGACCCAATCCGGCTCAAACATCACTAGTTATAACTTTTCGTCAATAACCATATGATATAACGTTTAGTAATTTACCAATAAACCTTTTTTTTTATAATAATTTACTGAACTTTCGTTAAATTGGGCCAATTCATAGTCCAAAACATAAAGAAAAAGAAATAATAAATAAACGTCAGCAGTACTTGAAGCAAACTAATGGAAATAAACCCCTAAGCCCAAACTTGTAACATCCTAAATTAGGGGTTGTGCGTTTGAAGCATAACTCAAGTGTAGTAGGCTTTAAGTGGGGTTGGTGATGTTTTAAAGGTTTTTTAAAAACTCTAGGATTAAAAGGAAAGCATTGGAAATTTTTGAAATTTTTAAGTTAAAAGGGGAAATTGGGTTAAGAAGGCCTTAAAGAAAATTTCAGGAGTTTGTGGACATGAACTTGGGCTTAGTAAAGTGGCTTGGGACGCTACTTTAGGGGCCTTGGAGGCTTGCGCAGGAGGGAAGAGGTTCGAGTAACGCGGGGCGCATCAGAGGCTTTTATTTTCCTTTTTGCGTCAACTAGAGAAATTGGGCTAGGTAGGCCTTAAAAATAAATGGCAAGGTTTATGGACATGAAAATCGGATTGGTAAAGTGGCTCCCATGCGCCACTTAAGGGCCTGGAGGTGACGCTTTGGCAGTCTTGGTTCAAGTAGCGTGGAGCATAAATGGGTGTTTTATTTTTGTTTTGGGCGTTAAGGCAAGAGGAGCTAGGAAAGAGGTCTTAAAAGGAGTTGTAGAGAGTTTATGTCACATAAAGACGCCATAGCAGTGGTGGAGGCGTGGGGTGTTTTAGCGGTCTTGGGTTCAAACTTAGGCGACAACATGGATGGTTTTTTTTTTTTTTTTTGGCCCGAAGAAGAAGTCGTATTCTGTACATGGGACTTTTAATTTGATGAGGATAGAATTTGTTTTATTCGCTAAGGTGGGATAAATGTGGCTTTATTTATTTATTTTAGTTAAATAGGTGATAATGAGATAAAGGAGGAGATAATGGTTGAGTTATTTTATTCTTTTCAAATGAAGTGATAGTAGGAGATTAATTTGGATGAGATAGGTAGAAAAGCCAGTAGCCGAAATTCTTTTGAGGGAGTTCATCTTTTATTTCTTTCTTAATTATTTCGTTCTTAATCTCTATTGCCGAATGCTCCCAAGTTTTTCCATTCTTCTATTTCTTCTTTTTTTTTTATGATTAGCCGAGTACTCCATCATCATTTAGGAACCTCAGCCGAATTATTGAGGGAGGTGCTGTCGACTAATAGTTGAGATCTCTCTTTAAACGCGTGGTGGTAAGTGTATTCCTCTTTAAGCAATCGATTTGGGTTCCTATACTTTTTAGTTTGCCGAAATCAAGTGTGAAGGCCTTGATTTAAGGATGGCCGAATGTCCATTAAGCTATTTTATGTGTCTTTTGTGTAGCCAATATTAAGGAGCAGTAAGGAGTTCTTGAGATTCAAAGCATCAAGGTAAGTTGTATGTGTTAGTCGCCAAGGGCCATTTTCCCTAGATTTATTGTTAAGCCGAATCTAACAGAGGTTAAGCAGGGAGTTCGACAACTTCTAAGACAATGAGCGGTTTTGGGATTTAGATCCGCAGTAGTGATTTTCGGCCATAGGTCATTTTGGTATATAATGTTAGCCGATTCTGACTTAGGTGGTGTAGGAAGGAGTTCTACAATCACAAAGGTGCAAATCGTTAGACGTGGGTTTCGGGATTTAGTCAATTGTGCTAATCAGGTGCGTAGTTATCGCACTATTCTCCTGTTATTGTATGTTGTTATGTATGTTTGATTATGATGTATATGTTAGCCGGAAATAATGGCTAAGATGGTGGATACCCGTAGTGGGTAATCGATTAATCAGGTCAGTGCTCTATTTTGCCTATAATATATGTGTGATATTTGTGGTGAGCATGTGATAAATATTTACTCTGATTGTTAATCTGACATGATACACATATATGCATGGGACTTGGGATGTGAAAATTGAAGGAAAGGGTGTACATCATTATGTACGTGGTTTAATGCTAGCCCCGTGCTACATTAGCGCTTGATGTTAGCTATGTGCTTCATCAAGGAGGTGTTGGCTAAGTGCCCATCTCGGCGGTTGATAGTCGTGTGCATCACCGTGGATGATTGATATGTGGGATCCTATGGGATCGGTGGCTCACCACGGCCTTGAGCAACAAGTCCGCCAAGTTAAGATATGTGGATCATTATGTGATCGGTGGTGGATTAGCCACGGCCTTGGCAGAAGTCCGCCAAGGTAGGTGTAATGGATGGACCCTAGGTTGGGATGGGCTTCATAATTGCATATTTATGTGTATGGATCAGTGGATATGGGCCAAGCCCATATGTGGAGATATGTGAAATGACTATGCACTGAGTCGGTTTGACTCAACCAATATTTTAAACCTTTCAGGTGATGCGTAAAGCTTGGACCGGGTTGGAGTGGATGCAAAGGTGGCCATGCAGAAGCAGATTTTCATGCAGAAAGATATTTTTAATTAATTAAGCATTTATATTTTCAGAACTTTGATTATTCAATTATTGTAATAAGGCCCCTAAAAGTATTTAAAGTCTGTTTAAGTGTTTTTCATTAAGTTTATTATTATGTTTTATTATGGATTGACAATTGAGGAATTATTTGCAAACGATTTTTATTTAAATCTATATATACTAAAGTTTTAATCCGGATATTTTTATAAACACCACACCTTACTTAAGAATTTTAAATGAACACTGTTTTCTAAACTTAACAAAATTTTCATGTTTTATCCTTAAGTTCAAATTTGTTTCAAACGTTTTCCGCAGTGGCATTTCAAATTCGGTCGTAGTGAATGGGCCGGGTTTGGGGTGTTACAAAACTAAAGCAACATAATGAAACTTATGACTAAAACACTCCAAACAAATTGACCCATTCTCCACTAAGTTTAGCAGGAGAAACGATGGGGGAGCTATTTGGGAATTGCATCACAGCTGTTAACCGCATAAACTGTAACACCCCTACCCGTATCCTGTGCCGGAACCAAGTACGAGGCATTACCAGACTTAACAATACATTTGGTCAAATTAATTAACTCATATACAAAATGACTTATTCAAGCCCCTATACATGCCATAACTTAAATTATTTATAAATAAAGATACCCATAGATAGCTTGATAGTGTGAAGCGATCTCCGACGACCTCAAACCCGAGCTTGTTTAGTAGGACTCTGTAACATGGGGAAAGAAAAGGGGGTAAGCTTATAAAGCTTAGTAAGTTCACATGTAATAATAATAAGCATTAGCAATGAATTTAGCTTACTACTAAGCTGTCATAACTTGCATAAATAATGCTAAGTTCTTACTTTCCCAACTTATTTGTAGCCTTATCAAAGCCTCAACATGACAAATCCTCACAACAAGTTCTCAAGATAATGCAATCATAATTATACATAGTTCCACCATTTTCTCATATTCATCTTAAGCTGTCTACTTGAGTCATAGTCACTAAATTATTTATGTCTCGAGCTACAAAACTCAAAATTAAGATCCGTTAATTTTCCCTAAAACTAGACTCACATATATTCATACCATAAAATTTCCAGAATTTTTGGCTTAGCCAATTAGTACAGTTTATTCATTAAAATTTCCCCTGTTTCACTGTTTGACTATTCTGACCACTTTTCACTACGAATCAATTTTATCCTTGTACAGAATTCAAAAGATGTTATCATTTGTTTCATTTGAAACTAGAATCATTAAGGAATCTAAATATATAAATTATGTTCCAAAATTATTTTTGTACAATTTTTAATGATTTTTCCAAGTCAAAACAGGAGATATCGAAATTACTCTGAACTAGTCTCACAAAAATATAAATATCTCAAAGTACAGAATTTCTTTGCATTCTCTATTTATTTCATATGAAAATAGACTCAATAATCTTTAATTTCATATCTCACCCAACTACTAATTCCATTTCTACCATTTTTGGTGATTTTTCAAAGTTACTCTACTGCTGCTATCCAAAACTGTTTTATTTCTAAATTTCATTCTTTCATGTTTTCTTTATAGTAACTTTCATTGGAACACTTACTCCGTATCAATCTTACCAAAGTTCGATCACATATCGAGCACATTTTTCATAAGTTTACATGCATATACTTGCACTTATTCATCACATAATCATATTCAATTACACTTAGTCGTTACATAGCCAAATTGTATTTTCACTTAGTCAATTTCCAATTGAACACATCTGAATATTAACGGAGACATCGAAATATTGCACATAGTGCCACACTTGTAGCCAAAGCTACTTCAAATTACTTATCACACATAGACTCATTCTCGAGTGATACACATTCGCTGGTCTGCTCACACAAGTCGCTCGGTCATACGTAACTACTCGGTCTTTGCTCACACAAGTCGTCGTGTATCCGCAACACATGCGGGATTACCCACCAACGGTAGAACTTATAAGACCAGCACCCGTTTCACATAATCACAATCTCGGTCTGCTCACACAAGTCGTCGGTCATACGTAACTACTCAAGTCTTCTGCTCACACAAGTCGTCGAGTATCCGTAACACATATCGATACTCACCACCGGTAGAACGTCGGACCAAAGACCGGATCACTTATTCCACTTAGATTTCACATAAGTTTCAAGTGAACATGTCACTCGTATCCATTTTTATTCCTAAGGTTCAACCAGAAATTTCTCACTTGTCGATATTTTGTCAATTACATCAAAATTCAACCACAGTTCATACCATTTATCAAAATATGAAAACGTAAGTAAAAGCGATGATTTATTTACATACAAACTTACATAATTACATTCTCAATCTCATCACATCATCAATTTAACTTATCCTCCCCAAATTATTCTATTCAATACTTTCTTAATATTACACAAAGTCATCTTTTAATTTGATCTTACATGTAATTTATACCAATTTTCATTAATATGTCGAGTCAATATCGAACATTATAATTATATTGGAAAATCAATACTAAAGTATTAATAACTAAAATTTCAATCTAACATTCAAACTTGCATCATTAAATGCTTATTAAACATATGAACTTACCTCGATACCAAAACGGTCATTTTACCAACTTTCCGATTTTCAAATTTCCTCCGTTCTAGGTCCAAATCTCATTTTTCGAGTCTAAAACATCACATTTCACTTATTTAATTAATGTACTGTTAAAACAATCCTTAACTCAACTTTTTCAAAATTACATTTTGCCCTAAACTTTTACATATTTGCACTTTTGCCCCAATACTCGAAAATTAAACTTCAGCCCTTATTCTTATGTTTTATAACATGCTGATCATTTTCTCTTCTATGGAAACATCAAATTCTCACTAGTTCACACACTTATGACCAATTTATAACCTTTACAATTTAACCCCTTTTATACGATTTCATCAAAAATCATATAATAAAACTCGTTTCTCTAATCATAGACATGCATAATATACCATAATTCATCAAAATTCACAATTATTCAACATGGGTCAATTTTTAAAATTAAAATCTAGCTCAAAATAATGGTAGAAATAGCTAGACTAAGTTACCGAGATTTTAAAAATACGATGAACATTAAAAACGGGGCTCAAAAACACTTACTATGAAGCTTGAAAAGCTTGAAACCCTTAGCCATGGAGTCTAGAAATTTTCGGCAGCAACTTGAAGAAGATGAGCAGATTTTTTTCTTGTATTTTGTCTTTTTATTCATTTAAAACACTAAATGACTAAAATACCCTTAAGACTTTTCTTTCACTTTTGTCCTATTCATGCCCATTTTTGTCCATCAAGTTATTAAATGGTCTAATTCCTTTTAAGGGCCTCCAATTTAAAACTCATAGCAATTTGACACCTCTAATATATAGAACTCAACTTTTGCACTTTTTACAATTTAGTCCTTTTGACTAAATTGAGTGCTCAAACGTCAAAATTTTTGAACGAAATTTTTACGAAATCTTTCCGTAAAATTGTAGACCATAAAAATATAATAAAAATAGAATTTTACTCGTCGAATTTGTGGTCTCGAAACTACTGTTTCGACTAGACCCAAATTTGGTGTCATAAACTCTCCCCTTTTAGGATTTTCGTCCCCGAATATCTTACCGAAATGAAGTTTAATATCTTTCTCACTATTTCCAACATCACTAAATAATCCTTTTTAATACGATACTTTTAGAAACACTCTGTCATCGATCTAAATCCCAATATAACTCAGTCAATTCTGTTAAATAAATAATCGATACATATTGAAATTATTATACTAATTCCGTCAAACGTTCAAAAACAACCCACTAGCATATCTCTTGATCTGAAGATTGAGGGAAACCTGATACGAAATTCACAATAGTCCTGCCTTATTATCATTTTAATATTATCACCGATATCGTGAATCTCGAATACACTTAACATTCAACTTAATTACATCGACATATCAACATCCGAATACGAGTCGGAAGTATCGTGTTCATATTCATATGCCCGAACATTTACTTTAACTCTTTTGGGCCCCTTTTTTTTTTTTTTTACTTACCATCCTTAATCAAATTAGGGAACGGTTACGGAAAATTGAGTACTTCACTTCCACTTTTCCATAGTATAACTATAGTTTTACGTATGATCACTTATCACTTTCCGAAGCCATAGCCCTGCCACGGTCTTACGCGGATCACATTTATCACTTGTCACTAATCACTGATCAGATAAGCGTAACTAAAGTTACCACTTATCACTTGTCATTTGTCACTGATCAGAAGTACTCAAATCCGACGTTCCGCTCAATTTGATCATTTAATCACTTTTCGCATTATCATTTTATTCTCAATTCATCAACCATTATATCTCATCATACATGATATAATTCATGAAATTAACATTTAATCATTAATTTTTAGCCATATGAACTTACTACCACTTATCCAGATGAAAAATTCTATGTTAATGAAATACTTTCGTAAGCACGTGACACTCATCTAAGTTCAATACTCTTACCCATTAAAATTTAAACATCGGGTTCAAAGTCCCAGACATAACATTTCATACTCTTACTAGTGTAATCGCCTCGAGTATCATCCATCTCTCACTTCTCAAATAAACAAATAATTATCATTGTGCTAGACATCATAACATTCTATCTTTAACTCGTTGATATATATATATATCAAGATCATTTGAAAAGTGAAAACCAATAAATGTGTCTAAATTGAACTTCCTATCATTCACACTTTGCCAACTTCGATTTCTTCTCAAATTTAGAGAAAGATTAAACTTATAGTAGAATTTACTTCAACTATTACTCATCAAGCACTTAACTATATTGATGCCACAATACTCATACGACTTAAAAATCATAGTGCCATAATAAGACTAACTTCTCAATTACTTTAGTAGATAATGTCCCTGAAAAGAAAACATCTCAATCATGATTGCACTATCTAATTTCATCATTACTAATCGATATTATTCTAATTGACCAGCACCGTTTCACATAATCACAATCTCGGTCTGCTCACACAAGTCGTCACCATACGTAACTACTCGGTCTTTGCTCACACAAGTCGCCGAGTATCCGTAACACATATCGATACTCACCACCGGTGAGAACGTGACGGACCAAAGACCGGATCACTTATTCCACTTAGATTTCACATAAGTTTCAAGTGAACATGTCACTCAGTATCCATTTTATTCCTAAGGTTCAACCAGAAATTTCTCACTTGTCGATATTTTGTCAATTACATCAAAAATTCAACCACAGTTCATACCATTTATCAAAATATGAAAACGTAAGTAAAACGATGATTTATTTACATACAAACTTACATAATTACATTCTCAATCTCATCACATCATCAATTTAACTTATCCTCCCCAAATTATTCTATTCAATACTTTCTTAATATTACACAAAGTCATCTTTTAATTTGATCTTACATGTAATTTATACCAATTTTCATTAATATGTCGAGTCAATATCGAACATTATAATTATATTGGAAAATCAATACTAAAGTATTAATAACTAAAATTTCAATCTAACATTCAAACTTGCATCATTAAATGCTTATTAAACATATGAACTTACCTCGATACCAAAACGGTCATTTTACCAACTTTCCCGATTTTCAAATTTCCTCCCGTTCTAGGTCCAAATCTCATTTTTCGGAGTCTAAAACATCACATTCCACTTATTTAATTAATGTACTGTTAAAAACAATCCTTAACTCAACTTTTTCAAAATTACATTTTTGCCCCTAAACTTTTACATATTTGCACTTTTGCCCCAATACTCGAAAATTAAACTTCAGCCCTTATTCTTATGTTTTATAACATGCTGATCATTTTTCTCTTCTATGGAAACATCAAATTCTCACTAGTTCACACACTTATGACCAATTTATAACCTTTACAATTTAACCCCTTTTATACGATTTCATCAAAATCATATAATAAAACTCGTTTCTCTAATCATAGACATGCATAATATACCATAATTCATCAAAATTCACAATTATTCAACATGGGTCAATTTTAAAATTAAAATCTAGCTCAAAATAATGGTAGAAATAGCTAGACTAAGTTACCGAGATTTTAAAAATACGATGAACATTAAAACGGGCTCAAAAACACTTACTATGAAGCTTGAAAAGCTTGAAACCCTTAGCCATGGAGTCTAGAAATTTTCGGCAGCAACTTGAAGAAGATGAGCAGATTTTTTTCTTGTATTTTGTCTTTTATTCATTTAAAACACTAAATGACTAAAATACCCTTAAGACTTTTCTTTCACTTTTGTCCTATTCATGCCCATTTTGTCCATCAAGTTATTAAATGGTCTAATTCCTTTTAAGGGCCTCCAATTTAAAACTCATAGCAATTTGACACCTCTAATATATAGAACTCAACTTTTGCACTTTTTACAATTTAGTCCTTTTGACTAAATTGAGTGCTCAAACGTCAAAATTTTTGAACGAAATTTTTACGAAATCTTTCCGTAAAATTGTAGACCATAAAAATATAATAAAAATAGAATTTTACTCGTCGAATTTGTGGTCTCGAAACCATCTTTTATTCGACTAGACCCAAATTTGGGTCATATAACTCTCCCCTTTTAGGATTTTCGTCCCCTAATATCTTACCGAAATGAAGTTTAATATCTTTCTCACTATTTCCAACATCACTAAATAATCCTTTTAATACGATACTTTTAGAAACACTCACATCGATCTAAATCCCAATATAACTCAGTCAATTCTGTTAAATAAATAATCGATACATATTGAAATTATTATACTAATTCCGTCAAACGTTCAAAAACAACCCACTAGCATATCTCTTGATCTGAAGATTGAGGGAAACCTGATACGAAATTCACAATAGTCCTGCCTTATTATCATTTTAATATTATCACTGATATCGTGAATCCTGAATACACTTAACATTCAACTTAATTCTGTCGACATATCAACATCTGAATACAGAGTCAGAAGTATCAGGTTCATATTCATATGCCCAGAACATTTACTTTAACTCTTTTGGGCCCCTTTTTTTTTTTTTTTACTTACCATCCTTAATCAAATTAGGGAACGGTTACGGAAAATTGAGTACTTCACTTCCACTTTTCCATAGTATAACTATAGTTTTACGTATGATCACTTATCACTTTCCGAAGCCATAGCCCTGCCACGGTCTTACGCGGATCACATTTATCACTTGTCACTAATCACTGATCAGATAAGCGTAACTAAAGTTACCACTTATCACTTGTCATTTGTCACCGATCGAAGTACTCAACCGACGTCCGCTCAATTTGATCATTTAATCACTTTTCGCATTATCATTTTATTCTCAATTCATCAACCATTATATCTCATCATACATGATATAATTCATGAAATTAACATTTAATCATTAATTTTTAGCCATATGAACTTACTACCACTTATCCAGATGAAAAATTCTATGTTAATGAAATACTTTCAGAAGCACGTGACACTCATCTAAGTTCAATACTCTTACCCATTAAAATTTAAACATCAGGTTCAAAGTCCGGTACATAACATTTCATACTCTTACTAGTGTAACTGCCTCGGAGTATCATCCATCTCTGCACTTCTCAAATAAACAAATAATTATCATTGTGCTAGACATCATAACATTCTATCTTTAACTCGTTGATATATATATATATCAAGATCATTTGAAAAGTGAAAACCAATAAACAGGTCTAAATTGAACTTCCTATCATTCACACTTTGCCAACTTCGATTTCTTCTCAAATTTAGAGAAAGATTAAACTTATAGTAGAATTTACTTCAACTATTACTCATCGAAGCACTTAACTATATTGATGCCACAATACTCATACAGCTTAAAAATCATAGTGCCATAATAAGACTAACTTCTCAATTACTTTAGTAGATAATGTCCCGGCTGAAAAGAAAACATCTCAATCATGATTGCACTATCTAATTCTGTCATTACTAATCTGATATTATTCTAATTGCAAACAGATAAAAATTCAGAATAAATTCTAGCAATTACATACTTTAGGTCTCATACCTGGATGAGTTAATTAACAGAGTCTGACCTTTATTTAGATATAACATTTTGAAATCCGAATGATCTTCATATTAATCTGACATATTTTCTGCAACTGTATTCATTTACTAAACCATTCTCAACTTTGATCACATTGTCAGTTAATATACAACTCAACTATTTAGTCTCCCACTTGTAAAACCATTCGATCTGAATTTCATAAATTTTCTTTATAACATACCTTATTGGAAGGGTAAAGTTGTAACGCCCGACTTGCCTCTTATATATTCATGCATATAACTTAACACTCATCAATATATATTTTGTTTCAAGTAACTTAACATGCATACTCATTTTACACAACCTTCCTATCATCTTATACAAACAAGTGCACTTATACTTTCATTCATAAATCTCAAGTAAAATTACTCATAATATTCACTTAATTTCACAGGTTATATTCATAGCATCATACAAATGCCAATCAAACATGAACACTTATCACAGTATAAACTTTCCTTTCATCTCATCTTTCATATTTCAAAAGAAATTCCTATCCACAATTTATACATCTTCACATAAACATACTAAATGTAACACCCCTTACCCGTATCCTATGTCGGAACCGAGTACGAGGCATTACCAAACTTAACAATACATTTGGTCAAATTAATTAACTCATATACAAAATGACTTATTCAAGCCCCTATACATGCCATAACTTAAATCATTTATAAATAAAGATACCCATAGATAGCTTGATAGTGTGAAGCGATCTCCGACGACCTCAAACCCGAGCTGGTTTAGTAGGACTCTGTAACATGGGGAAAGAAAAGGGGGTAAGCTTATAAAGCTTAGTAAGTTCACATGTAATAATAATAAGCATTAGCAATGAATTTAGCTTACTACTAAGTTGTCATAACTTGCATAAATAATGCTAAGTTCTTACTTTCCCAACTTATTTGTAGCCTTATCAAAGCCTCAACATGACAAATCCTCACAACAAGTTCTCAAGATAATGCAATCATAATTATACATAGTTCCACCATTTTCTCATATTCATCTTAAGCTGTCTACTTGAGTCATAGTCACTAAATTATTTATGTCTCGAGCTACAAAACTCAAAATTAAGATCCGTTAATTTTCCCTAAAACTAGACTCACATATATTCATACCATAAAATTTCCAGAATTTTTGGCTTAGCCAATTAGTACAGTTTATTCATTAAAATTTCCCCTATTTCACTGTTCAACTATTCTGACCACTTTTCACTACGAATCAATTTTCTCCTTGTACATAATTCAAATGATGTTATCATTTGTTTCATTTGAAACTAGACTCATTAAGGAATCTAAATATATAAATTATGTCCCAAAATTATTTTTGTATAATTTTAATGATTTTTCTAAGTCAGAACAGGGGATCTCGAAATTACTCTGAACTAGTCTCACAAAAATATAAAGATCTCAAAGTACAGAATTTCTTTTCATTCTCTATTTATTTCATATGAAAATAGACTCAATAATATTTAGTTTCATATCTCTCTCAACTACTAATTCCATTTCTACCATTTTTGGTGATTTTTCAAATTTACTCTACTGCTGCTGTCCAAAACTGTTTTATTTCTAAATTTCATTCTTTCATGTTTTCTTTATAGTAACTTTCATTGGAACACTTACTCCGTATCAATCTTACCAAAGTTCGATCACATATCGAGCAAATTTCTCATAAGTTTACACGCATATACTTGCACATATTCATCACATAATCATATTCAATTACACTTAGTCGTTACATAGCCACATTGTATTTTCACTTCGTCAATTTCCAATTGAACACATCTGAATATTAATGGAGACATCGGAATATTGCACATAGTGCCACACTTGTAGCCAAAGCTACTTCAAATTACTTATCACACATAGACTCATTCTCGAGTGATACACATTCGCTGGTCTGCTCACACAAGTCGCTCGGTCATACGTAACTACTCAAGGTCTTGCTCACACAAGTCGCCGTATCCGCAACACATGCGGATTACCCACCACCGGTAGAACTTATAAGACTAGCACCCGTTTCACATAATCACAATCTCGGTCTGCTCACACAAGTCGTCGTTCATACGTAATTACTCGTCTTTGCTCACACAAGTCGTTGAGTATCCGTAACACATATCGATACTCACCACGGTAAACGTCACGGACCAAAGACCGGATCACTTATTCCACTTAGATTTCACATAAGTTTCAAGTGAACATGTCACTCGTATCCATTTTTATTCCTAAGGTTCAACCGGAAAATTTCTCACTTGTCGATATTTTGTCAATTACATCAAAAATTCAACCACAGTTCATACCATTTATCAAAATATGAAAACGTAAGTAAAAACGATGATTTATTTACATACAAACTTACATAATTACATTCTCAATCTCATCACATCATCAATTTAACTTATCCTCCCCCAATTATTCTATTCAATACTTTCTTGATATTACACAAAGCCATCTTTTTAATTTGATCTTACATGTAATTTATACCAATTTTCATTAATATGTCGAGTCAATATCGAACATTATAATTATATTAGAAAATCAATACTAAAGTATTAATAACTAAAATTTCAATCTAACATTCAAACTTGCATCATTAAATGCTTATTAAACATATGAACTTACCTCGATACCAAAACGGCCATTTTATCAACTTTCCCAATTTTCAATTTTCCTCCCGTTCTAGGTCCAAATCTCATTTTTTGGAGTCTAAAATATCACATTTCACTTATTTAATTAATGTACTGTTCAAAACAATCCTTAACTCAACTTTTTCAAAATTATATTTTTACCCCTAAACTTTTACATATTTGCACTTTTGCCCCAATACTCGAAAATTAAACTTCAGCCCTTATTCTTATGTTTTATAACATGCTGATCATTTTTCTCTTCTATGGAAACATCAAATTCTCACTAGTTCACACACTTATGACCAATTTATAACTTTTACAATTTAACCCCTTTTATACGATTTCATCGAAAATCATCTAATAAAACTTGTTTCTCTAATCATAGACATGCATAATATACCATAATTCATCAAAATTCACAATTATTCAACATGGGCCAATTTTTAAAATTAAAATCTAGCTCAAAATAATGGTAGAAATAGCTAGACTAAGTTACCGGATTTCAAAATACGATGAACATTAAAACGGGCTCAAAAACACTTACTATGAAGCTTGAAAAGCTTGAAACCCTTAGCCATGGAGTCTAGAAATTTTCGCATCAACTTGAAGAAGATGAGCAGATTTTTTTTCTTGTATTTTGTCTTTTATTCATTTAAAACACTAAATGACTAAAATACCCTTAAGACTTTTCTTTCACTTTTGTCCTATTCATGCCCATTTTGTCCATCAAGTTATTAAATGGTCTAATTACCTTTTAAGGGCCTCCAATTTAAAACTCATAGCAATTTGACACCTCTAATATATAGAACTCAACTTTTTCACTTTTTACAATTTAGTCCTTTTGACTAAATTGAGTGCTCAAACGTCAAAATTTTTGAACGAAATTTTTACGAAATCTTTCCGTAAAATTTTAGACCATAAAAATATAATAAAAATAGAATTTTACTCGTCGAATTTATGGTCTCGAAACTACTGTTCCGACTAGACCCAAATTTGGGCTGTTACATAAACCCCATCTAGGAAATCCCAATCAATGCCAGCGACGTTATCAGGAACTCATTTATTGGTTCCCATCATTTCCAATGAGCCACATTTCCTTTCTTGAAATCTCTTTAGATCTTTTCAGCAGAGAAACCTCCAGAACATCCATCGTCATCCTCTTCTCTCAACCTTTCATCTTCTTCCTTTATCCGCTTTATCGTCTTTGTTCTTGCGCAGTTTCTGTTCGCCTACGCACTACACTAAAATAGACTTTTAGCGGTATTTTTAGTGGCGTTTTAATCAAAAAATGCCGCAAATATTATCCTTTAGAGGCGTTTGAATGAAAACGCCGTAAAAAGTAGAACAATAGCAGCGTTTTTTTCTCAAATGCCGCTAAAAATGAGATATAGCGGCGTTTTTTTCCCAAACGCCGCTAAAGACCCGAGCTTTAGCGGCGCTTTTAAAAAAATGCCGCTAAATACCTGAGCTTTAGCTGCGCTTTTAAAAAAACGCCGCTAAATACCTGATCTTTAGCGGCGCTTTTATAAAAACGCCGCTAAAAGCTTTTCATATTTTTCCCTCATTCTTGTTTTGAATTAAATTTTATTTTGATATATTCACTTATAAGCAATGATAAAGTTTCATTTTTGTTACTTAATTATGAAAAGTTACAAATTGCTATCTAAACAATTTAGAAGTTTTCATTTAAGTTACAAATTAAGCTATTAAAATTGATTTAGGGTTTAATGTTTAGTATGTTAATTTCATGGTTTAGGTTTTATTATTTTGGTGTACGAGTTTAGTGTTTTAAATTTTGTTATTTGGGTTTATTGTATAGTGTTTAATATCTTAGTGTTTACCGATATTAAGGTTAAGGGTTAGGGTTAGGGGTTTAAAGAGAAATGATTAATGGGTTAGGATTTTGGGTTTAAGGTTTAAGATTTATGGTTTATGGTTTATAGGGTTTAGGGTTTAGGGTTTTAGAGGGAAATGGTTAATGTGCTAGAGTTTAATGTTTAGGGTTTAAGTTTAAGATTTTTTAAGGTTTAAGGTTTAAGGTGTTAGCTATATGACCGAAAATCCTGAAAACTAAATCCCTACGAGGGATTCATGGTTAATGTGTTAGCTATTAAAATATATGTTTTGTACTACACTAACATTGGCCACATGAACTCCCAAAAAGAGTTTAGGGTTCGAGTTTTATGGTCTAGCTAGTATTTAAGGTTTGGGGTTTTGAGTTTGGGGTTTAAGGCTTGGTGCTTGTGCTTTAAGGTTTAAGGTTCAGGGTCTAAGGGTTATGATTTAAGGATTAATCTTGGATTTTTTAGAATATAAATCAAAATAAGATAAATTGTAAATTATTATTTAAAAAAATATAAATCAAAATGGGTTAAATCCCAAAAGCATACATGAATAATGGTTTAGTGTGCAATTGTATACACGAACTTTAATTTTGATCCGGATCTTGTAAAATATTAACACAATTATTGAAATAATTAACATCATTTTTATTTATATATTGCATACATATATAAAAGTTATATTTATTCAATATAAAAATATATTGATGTATTTATATTTTAAAATAATGTGTATGATTAAATGAAAATTAAAGTTTCAACTATACATTTAAACGAATTAGAAATTCACATCTAGAATTACACATTAAACTAAAATTCATATATAATTATGAGATGTATCTATACCAAAATTTAGGTGTATACATATATTTGAATGACATTTATATAAAATCTAAACAACTAATGTTGGCATAAAAAGAAAGAAAAAAAGAAATTGAGTTGATAATGATAATTAAATTTTAAATTTTAATAATAAAAATTAAAAACTTAAAAACAAGATATTTAATATTTTAGTTAAAAGTTCAAAATTAAAAATATAATAAAAATAAAATTGAAAAAAGAAATTAAAATTAAAATTGGAAAAAAATTAAAATAAAAATTTTATATGTTAATTTAAAAATTATAAAAATCTTCAAAAAAATTCCGAAATTTTCTTAAAAAGTTTAATATTTAAAATTTTTAAAAAATAAAAATTCCAAAAAATATAATCTCAGCACAAAAATTTTGAAAGAAAAAAATAAAAAAAAAATTAAATTGAGAATAGTGGCATTTTCATAAAAAACGCCGCTAAAATTTAAATTGACTGCAATAGTGGCGTTTGTTAAGAAACGCCGCAAATTATTTGTTTATTTTTTAGTGGTGTTTTGTCAAAAACGCAGCAACAGGTAGGATATAGCGGCGCTAATAAAAAACGCCGCAAAAAATGTTTATTGTATTTTAAGTAAACGACGTAGTTTTATATTTTTTTAGTGGCGTTTTTTTTGTTAAACGCCGCAATAGGTATGTTTTAGCGGTGCTATTTGATAAATGCCGCAAGGCTTCAATTGTTTTAGGCAAATGTTTTGCGCGTTTTGCTCTCTGAAATCCCTAAATTGAAATTGAGTTGCGCGTTTTTTCTGAGCTCAGATTTCCATCTTGTTTTTGCGAGATTAAATGTTGTTCGATTTCCATCTTGTTTTTGCAAGATTAAACGTTGTCCAATTTCCATCTTGCTTCCATCATGAAGATTAATTGTTTTTACGAGATTTCCATCTTGTTTATGAGCTTCAGGTTTTTTCTTGAGTTGTGATATTATACGTTGTCCGAAATCCAAGCCTTTACCAATTCAAAGGTAATCTTAATAAATAATCTGATTTCTTTATTTATTCGTTGTTTGAGTTTTGGTTTGTATGTGGTTAGGTATTTTTGGATTTGTTTAGTTTTTCTGTGGGGTTTTTCGATTCTCTGCCTCGACATGATTTTAAGCGAAAAAAAAGAATTGTTGAAAGCATAATTGGTTATTCTCGCCGCAACTTCGCTTTTGTCAAGATATTCAAAGATCGCTATCCCGTCCTTGTCTACAAGGGCATTGTTCGAGAATTTGTATTCTTCCTTTTCCCCATCTCTTTAATTTTATACTTTAGTATTGATTTTATCGATTTTAGACTTCCTTTTTTTTTGCGATCATAATTTGTTTTTTAATTGCATTTTAAATTGGTTGAATGGGAGATTTTGGGATGTTGTTTGATTAATCGATTTGGGTCTGCATTTATTCTTTGTCGAGATTGATTGCTGATTTCGACTATTGTTGTTTTAGTTGATTTGCTTTATTGGGTTCTTATTGATTTCCTTAGGGTTTCGTAGTTTGAAAAAGGGTTTTGAAAATAAATTGTTGGTCTGTCTTCTGAAAAATTTTGTGATGTAAATCCTTGGGTTGGCTTGATTTTAGCTAACATTCTTATGCCGTGATGTATATTGCTGTGGTATCAAAATTGGCGATGCACAATAATGCAAAAAAAGTTTCCTTTTTGTTACCTGCACCATGTTTCTTCTTACCTGGTAGATCATATATTATAAATTTGATTTGGGGCTATAAGATTCTTGTTGAGATTGATTTGCTGACCATGATAATTGATGTTTTAGTCGAGTTCTAGTTTTTCGGTTCGATTAGTTTCCTTAGTGTTTTGTAGTTTTAAAAGGATTTGAAAATCGATTTTTTTCGAATGAATTTTTTGTGGAATAAATCTTGAGTTGGTTTGATATTAACAACTACATGTTAACTTTTATCTAAGTACTTGCTTTTTAAGAGTTAGGGATAGTTAATCGGTTCCTTAGAATGCTTATTGTAGTGAATAAAATGGCAAACCAAACACCTTGAAATTTAGAATTCGCTACTTTATCCTAATAATAAAGTGCGTTTGCGGTTTTTTAAATGTTTTGATAAGCTACTTTGAAAATAATAATCTTGAATCATGAGTTTAGTGATTCATGTTTTGGTGGGCCTAAGACCAAAGCTTCATCAAACTTATCATTATGATGATGTAAGGCTTGATCGCTTATCTTTTTATCTTTTGCTTGTTGAATAAATGTAAGTGATATGTATTCTGAAAGTCGGGGGGAATTATTTCTCTCAGATGTGATAACTTTCCTGTTATTGGATTGAGAATTGTCTGTTCTTGTAACTGTTAAGTATTGTCTTTGTGCTTTTAGCTTGTTGCAGTTCACTGTCATCTAGTCTGTGATTTGAAGATACAACATACAAAATTGCTTTAAGCTTGTTTTTCCTTCTTGTTTCTTACTGTTTCTCTGGAACCAAACAGTTCAAAAGGTTTGTTATTCTTTTCAATTAATTGAAAAGTAGATGATTTTAAAGGTAATTGATGTTCCGAGTGATGGGTGTCGGTTATTTTGGTATAATAATTTATGGGTTTGTTATTTTAAGACTACATGCACATGTGGTTTTTTTTTATAACATATTCGCTTGTCTCTAACACATCTGATATTTATTTTCTTGATTTTGTTTTATTATTAAGCTGGCTGAATGTGTGATTAAGGCTACTTAAAAGTTAGTTAAAATGATGTCTGAGAATAAATTAATTTGGTTGCCTTAGACGGTATTTATGACGTCTGTATTCTGCTGTTAATAGATCCCTGCTAAATTAATTTGGTTTGCGTTTGTTTAATGGTTTGATCTGTAGTTTATGGTATTTTGAACTTGAAACCGGGTAACGGGCTAACGAAATTTTACACTTTTTTTGGTTGTGGAGATATATAGTTGTTTGATGGGTGTTATGTTGCTTTCTGTCAGGTATGTTGGTCTAGGTGATGCAGAAGAAGTTCAACACATTTACTACTTTGTAAAGTCGGAGGGGAAACCTAAAGACGACCCTCTTTTGTTTTGGTTGAGTGGTGGCCCTGGCTGCTCTGCCTTTTCTGGTTTTGTTTTCGAAATTGGTAATCCCACCCATATTCCACTTAATTACATGTTCTTTGCTTAATGAAAAAGGGACACTTAGATTATGAACAATTTTACGCCTAACGACTGGATGCTTCATATCTAAGAACCCAAGAATGAATGGAATTTTATTTGATGGGCTATGTAACTGTGAAGCACAATGATTGTTCAAGTGTCAGATTTGTGTTTAAGTGTCAATTTTTTTTAAAACATGTTAAAAAAATTATAAATAAAATTAAATATCAACTAATATTTATAACAAAATTATCACTAATATTTTGGGTCTTACAAGGTATGGTAGGGTTCGATGTCAAGGATCAGGTGTTACCCCGACTCAATATTTTAGATCCGGCTCCCGGCAATACATGCCTTCCAGGAGTCAATCTCGTGCTGAAGTTCAGAGACTGAAAGACCAGATATCTCTGATGGAAGCGAGCACAGCTGAGCAAATTTCTCAGCTTAGAGCGGAGGCAGCAGCGAGGGAGGCGGAGCATATCGCTCAACTTAGAGCGGAGGCAGCAGCGCGGGAGGCAGAGCAGAACAGAAAGTATGAAGAACTCCAGCTACAGCTGCAGACTATGATGCAGTTGTTCCAGCAGCAGTCGCAGAGGCCACCCTCTTAGACATTTATTTTATTGTTGTAAGATTTTTTTTAACATTGTTACAGTTAACATTATTGTAAAATTGTTTGAATTATGCTTCATTTATTAATAAATATCATATATCTTTTATTAAATTTGAAGTATCGTTTAGATTTAATGCTTTTGGTGAGATTTAAATGTTTTATTTGCTGCCTTGGGTTGGAATTATATGCAATTCATTGCTTTTTGGTTGGTTTTAATGCGGGAGGTAGGATATTGCGTAAAAAATAAGACCGCAATCTGTGCAAATTAGCGTTTTTGTTAGAAAGCAGCTAAAAATCCACCTTTATGGCTTTTATAAACGCCATAAAGACCCATCTTTAATGGCGCTTTTCTAAGAAACGCCGCTAAAATGCCCAACCTTTAGCGTCGTTTTATAAAAAAGCGCCGCTAAAGGTGGGGTCTTTTAACGGCGTTTCTTATAAAAGCGCCGCTAAATGTGTTTACTTTTAGCGGCGTTTCTCATAAAAGCGCCGCTAAAGGTGTGGTCTTTTAGCGGCGTTTCTCATAAAAGCGCCGCTAAAGGTGTGGTCTTTTAGCGGCGTTTCTTGTAAAAGCGCCGCTAAAAGTCAAGACTTCTAGCGGCGTTTTTTCACAATAAACGTCGCTAACTTTTGCGACGCGTGTTTTAGCAGCGTAATATTAGTGGCGCTTAAAAACGCCGCTAAAAGTCTGTTTTGGTGTAGTGACGGTCTGCCATCATCGCCGATTCAACTCTAGTCGGAACCCTATTCAACAGATAAGTGTTTTCCCTATTTTTAAAACCCTCATAAGCAATTCTATGCGCAACCTCGTTTGCTTCTCTGTGTATAAATCGAAAAACACAGTGTATGTAACGTAGGGCCATTTCCTTTGAGTCTTTGATATATGCAGCGATTTCCGACCTATCTTCCCCATTTCCTTGCAGTTTTTTAATCACCGTTCTTCATAACTCATCACTTTTATTCTTTTGGCGACGACTTTGGATTATTGATAATATTTGACCTTTAACAGTGTGAATATTATTTTGAAAGTATTCAAACAATATCATTTTCAAAACGTTTTAGATTTTGAAGATCTTAGAAATTAGTTGCATAAAATTTTAACACCAATAGATGTAAAGCGTCCAAAGACATTATTATTAAGTCGAGATTGTAAACTCTTTTCTTGAGCATTATTAAAGTCAAACCCTTGACCTCTTTGAAATAACTATACTTCACGCTTACATATTATTTTTAATTAAAATATGTTTTAAGTTCTTATACTTTTTTTTTGTACATTTGATATTTAATTCATCTACTTTTATTTTATTTTTAGGAATAAAAGTGGAGAAATTAAACATAATAGGTAAAAAGAATATAGGTAAAGCATATTTATTTACTTATTCACTCCTGCAAAATAGAAGAAGAAACTGGAAGTATGGTTGTTTCAACTTCTAGAGCCCAAATACTAAGCTAATAATGAATCCATTTTTCAAAAGCCCAAATAAAACTAAAACCCTAAATCCCAGAGATTGTGGAAACTGAAAAACCGTCGCTCGTTTATCTCGCTGAAGCTAGGCGAAGCGAAGCACCCGTTTTAAAAAATGGCGTCCTTAATCTCAGAAACAAGCCAAAAGATCTTCACCCCCGAGACCCTCCGTGCTGCAGCCAAACAGTCTGAACGTTGCCTCGTCGTTCCCGTTCGCCTTCGCCGTGCCATCAAGAAGTACCTCCGAGGTAATCCGTCCATCCATCATCCCGGTAAATTTGCTTGCCAGCTCGATATCTTTTGACTCCAAATTTTCGTGGGTGTTGGATTGTAGAGCAAGAGGACCCTCATATGCGAAGAAAAGTGTTGCGGTTATCCAAGTCTTTTAGCGATATTAAAGATGTGAATCTGCAACTCGTGGCTGAGACTTCAAAAGAGCTCGTTGCGGATCCTCTTAAGTCGATGGAGCAATCACAGAGATGGAAAATCAAGAGTGCTTATGGTGATATCGGTCTCACTTATAGAGATGATGAGACCGTTGCTTATGTTGCTTCCAGGATGCCCGCTGTTTACTCTGCTTGTTATAGGGTCCTTAGTGAGGTACGAAAATTTCTTTCCTCTAAATTGCTACATCAATTATAAAAAAATTTGTGCCATGATTGCCAAATATTTGCTTTTGTGGCCATTTCTGTAGGTGAAATTTTATATTGTATAACTAATTTTGAGGAATTTTTTGCTTATTCTAGGTGAGGAGAAGGCTACCAGGTTTCTCTCCAACGAAAGTTTTGGATTTTGGTGCTGGTACTGGTTCAGCTTTCTGGTGAGAATTTTTTTGCTCTTATCTGCAAGAAGCTATTTGCCTTGAAGTTATATAAAATTTGTTACAGTGGTGTGAACTTTGTGGTGTTCTAGGGCAATGAGAGAAGTGTGGCCTAAATCTGTGGAGAAATTAAACATAGTGGAACCATCTCAATCTATGCAGCGTGCAGGTCGAAGTCTTGTACAAGGTAATAATTATTGAACTTCACATTTCATTTCATTGAATCTAATCGCTGCTGGGAAATGCATTTTTCAGGGAGCTAGTTAATTGCATTTCAGCTTCTTCATGCTTATGCAAATGAGAAATTTTGAATATTGGATATTATTACATTTATATGAGTGCATTACATCATAGTTTATGTGGTTTAGGGGAAAACAGCAGTGAATCAATAGAATTAGGGCTGAACAAACGAGTAAGAAAGTAGTAGGAACTCTAGGAAATGTAAGTTTATAAAAGAACTTCTAGTTTCTTTCTGTTAATTCAAAGAAAATAATAAGATTAATAATGTTGGGGGTAAAGTTTACAACTTATTTATACTAGACTTTTTCTTGCAAGTAAAGTTGCTAGGCTTCCTTGAAAATAAAGTTTTATTCCTAAATAACTCTAGCCCTCCATGATATGTCTAATGCTTGATAAATGAAACGGAAATAATTAAAATCTGCTGCATCGTCAGTGACTTATACGTAAGTTTGGGCATGTAAATGGATGGTACAAAAGAGTTGAGATCACCAATTGTCTTAGGTGACTATTGGAACGCAAATGGATGGTAGAGTGGAGTTGAGATTATTAGTTGTTTGTGGTGATGATTTCTTTTTGATGATACAATTGACATGGAATTATTACAAGCGAGCATAGAAGTTTCATTGTCTTAACTTTGAACACTTGTATAATACATTATTTAAGACATAACTGGGCAATTTCTTGTATTTTTATGCCATTTCTTTATGTTACTTTTAGACCTGAAGAACTTGCCCCTTATTCATGGCTATACTAGCCTTCAAGCATTAACAAAAGAAGTTCAAAAGTCTGAGAGGCAACATGACCTTGTAATTGCTGTAAGTTTGTCACTCTACCTAAATTTTGTCATTGTTTTGCTGCATATAGTTGGTCCTAACAAAATAAAATTCCTCTTTTAATGGGAAAGTCTTATGTGCTTGGAGAGATACCATCATTGAAGGACCGAATTACAATAGTGCGCCAACTTTGGAATCTTACACAGGATGTCCTGGTATGTTCTTTGAATTTTTATATGTTTGTCATGGTTGGGGATTATCAGTGATTTTGTATCGCTCTGTCTCATTTAATAGAATGCAAAGTAATGTATGCCATTCATGCCGCCTTGACTTGGAAAGTTGGAAACCCTTCTGACACCTGATGGGATGAATTGAGTCACCTGGAACAATGACTTGTAGATTATAAGATGTTATTCTTGGAGAATATAATTTTGGTCCTTTGTTTTCTATCCTATTGATTTCAGTTTTTATAAATTTGATTGTTGGCAGGTCTTAGTAGAACCAGGAACACCGCATGGATCTAATATTATATCCCAGATGCGATCTCACATATTGTGGATGGAAAAAAGAGTGAGTTTGCCTGTCCTCCTTTTTCTCTGTTGACAATAACTTTGGCATGTTGCGTGACTATTGTGTTTCATTTATGGATATTCTTTCTCCCCATGCTTATATGATACCTTAGTAATTACTTCTTAGAAATTCCGTAAAGCCAAGGTGAACAGGGAAGATTCTAAGGACCTTATCGATCTTAGAAGTGGTGCATTCATTGTTGCTCCTGTAAGTGTGGTGTTGTTTCCCCTCTACTTTGCCCTTTTTTCCCCAGCCTAAAGTATGCCTCATTCCTATTTATTTTCTTTCCTTTAGAGGACAATTATAACTGAGCCACTTTCATGGTGCAGTGCCCTCATGATGGGCGTTGTCCTTTGGAGAAATCCTCGAAATACTGTCATTTTGTTCAACGTTTGCAGAGAACAACTTCACAGCGTGCATACAAGGTTTCTCTAGTTCACTTATGGATCATTTGTTTATCTAGTATTCCATGCAACATATCAGCAACTGTGATGCTGGGAGTTTTTATTCTGCCATTCTTTTTCTCAACTTAAGATTTGGTATGTTTTACTTTTACAAATGAGCTAATCACCACATGAAGTGCCTAGCTCCATACTATGTCACGTCTCATGGTGGTTCAAAACAAAAGTTGAACTATACTTAATATTTGGCATTTATAGAAACTTTTTTGGGGAGCCAAAGAGTTCATCTTCAAGGAATCAGAATTAGGAAACTTCTATAGATCTCAAGTCTCTCCTTCATCATTATTTTGCAGCGCTCCAAGGGCGATCCTTTACGTGGCTTTGAAGATGAAAAATTTTCTTTCATTGCTTTCAGAAGAGGACAACGACCTCGGTAAGTATGTTTACTGGTTTGAGTAATACCTAAACACCTCTTTAAGTATGTTTAAGCATTACCACAAACCATACACCCACCGTACTTTTAATCCTCACCCTTTTTCGTCTAATATTTATGTCATTAATGTTAACCGCCATTAATAAATTTCAAAAGGGACCCTTGGCCTCTGGATGGTATGAAGTTTGAGACTTTGAAAGAGCAGCGTGCTAAGAGAAATCCAGAAGATTTTGAGATAGACTATGGTATCGTGTCTATCTCCCTTTATTTCTTCTTTTTTTTTTTTTTTTTTATAATCGTATTTGGCTCAACTACAGTGCTTGCTTACTTTTACTTCAAAACATGTTCTGAACTCGGACAGAGGATCTAGTTGATGCAGAAGAAACTTCTGATATGATCCCATATGAAGAAGTGGATCCAAGTGCATACGACTCCGATGTTGTGGAAACCGATTACATCATAGATAATGACAAAGATCAAGAAGAAACCGTTAATGCTAATCTTGGTGGTGGTTGGGGAAGGATCGTCTTCCCTCCTGTTCGACGAGGCCGACAGGTTCACATGAATATTTGTCAATCAACCAATCCAGACGCCTCAGAAGGTTCATTCAACCACGAGGTTATCACACAAACTAAAAACCCAACGTTGCATCTTCAAGCCCGAAAGTCTTTCTGGGGCGACTTATGGCCGTCGGGAAGGAATGTAACAACTGCAGCCTCATGATCACACACCAATGTGAAAGACTATATTTATTAATACAGAAACGTTTGAGTTAATAATATTTGCATGTGAGCTTCTTCTTCCACCGACAAATTTCAAGCTTGGTTCATGCACCGAACTTGCCTCTTGCAAGGTTATGCAGGTAGAGAGATAAGTGAACAAGTCTTCTTAACTTAACTAGATATGGAATGTCCATCGATTAGCCACAACCTTTACTGGTTCACTTTTGCCATTTCATGATGAGATCTGGTTGTAGCATTTTGGAGACGAGGACTCTATCTGTGTTACAAAACGACACTTACTTTTGTCTCCCACCATCAAAAGAAAAGAAAAAAAGAGAAACAAAATCTCACCCCCAATCCCAAAAGTAGTTGATCCTGTTTGATCATTTGAGACAATGGATAAGGAAGTTGTCTGGTCATTCTTGAGATTAAAGTTGAAGGGATGATTATAAGGTTTAGGGTTCTTTAGATAAAAAGGTAAAAGAACTTTCGGGTGTCTCTTAATTTTAATATGGAGTATATCTTCAATAAAATGGGGTAATTAAAACCTTTTCAATTTTGGAAGTAATCAACTAATAACAATTAAGTACGATATTCACTTCATTTATTTATTGATCAATTTATCTTACTTTTGGTTGGAATAATAGCTCTCAATATTATCCTGAATCTAAAAAATTTAACAAATTTAGCTATCAACATTTATAAAATGTATCAATTTGGTCTTAGTTCTAAATTTGTTCGTATCCAACGAGGGTTAAAGTTGTTAATCTTCTTAGGATCAAGATCAAAATGGTAGAATCTATAAACATTGAATTTTAAAATTGTTATTATTTACCAATCAAAAGTAAAATAAATTGACAAAAAAAGTAAACATCATGATTAATTGTCTTTAGCTGCTCACTCTCAAAATTAAGTAGGATTAAATTGCATCATTTTTATAAGGACTAATTTATTCAATATTGAACTTGATAGGAACCGAAGAGCTAATTTACCATATAAAAATATATAAGCTTTTACTTCATTTATTTATAGTTAGATTAAGGGCTAGTTTGGTAATACTTTTGAAAAATTTGGTTTAAAATTTAAATGTTTAGTATTGCTATCAAAAAGTGCTTTTAAGAAATAGAATGTCCATTTTAAATATGTTATTATCAAATAACAAATATGCATTTAAATAATATTTAACTTAGTTAATATTATTATATTTTAATAAAAATATAAAAAATATTATAACTTGTTGTTAATATTTTAATATATGAAATATAAATTTTAAATATTTTTAAGCAATAAATATTAATTATTTATAAAATTTAATTAGAATATATAAATTATATTTTACACATTTAAATATAACTATTAAGTATTTGTAATTAGTATTTTAAAATTTTTTATTTTTAATTAATGATTTTAATACATTTGTAATTAAGCACCAACAAAAAAAAAAAGAAAATTCTATGTTATTGGAGGGGTGAAAAAATAATTAAACAATAAAAGTACTTTTGGGAAAAAAAAGCTAAAAATTTTAGCTTATCCTTTTCAGAAGTACTCAGCTAACAATTTCAGCCAAAATTAATTTATTTAACACAGCTTTTCTTCCAAAAGTACTTTTTTTAAGCACCGCAGAATGACAATCAACCATCTCTGCTTTTTATAGAAAATTTCAGAACTATAAAGTATATAAAAACATTAAAATCTGCTAATTCAAAGGACAAACTTCATCAAACATGAATCTTGGAGTTGAACAACTATTTAACTTTGATGGGTTGTACAGACAAAAAATTAACTTGGATCTTGAATTCGTAAGATGTTGAACATGCCAAGTTATTGAACTAACGTACTAGAAACTTGAATTTTTTTATACACGTAGTCAATCTGATATAAGAATAGAACCATTTTATTAAATGGGTGACCCCATATACGATACTTAAGTTGAAAATTATGGTAGGTGTGCCTCTCAAAAACCAGAAGTGGAATCTGCATTAATTTCAATCTAAATCTTTGCTTCAAAAGGAAGAAAATTAGATCGAAACTAAGCTTTATATTATATGATCATATACACGAGAAGCAATTAAAATTTGAAAAATTTAGGCCAATTAAAAAAAGGGCCTGGTGGTCCAAAAAGGGATCATGGGACAACTGTGGGCTTATTACAGGCTACAATACTATATAGTGGAGATGAGGCCCCCTCTCCCATGAACCAACCAAACCAACCATGTGGCCTTCACTTTTTGACCCTTTTGCATAATTGACCCCTTCCTGTTTTAGTTGCTCTGTCTATATCACTTTTATTAAGACCATATGTTTTGATTGGTATTTCTTTTTTCTAGTTAAAATATGCTATTAGTCCCTGTATGTATCTAGAATTTGAGATTTAGTCCCTGTACTTTAAAAGTTAAAAATTCCATCTTTCTACTTTTTCAGTTTAAAATTTCTAGCTCAATCATTATTGTTGTTTGTAATTTTTGTCAAAATTTGTTAACTTAGCATCACAAGCTAATCTAGAAATTTTTCGGGAGGATTAAGATTGAGTTATATATTTTTAGGAGTATTAAATAAAAATTTTGTCATTTTAGGGTCAAACTATAATTTTACTATTTATTTACCTAAAATTTTATAAAAATTCAAATGTTATAAAACATAATTTTTCATTTTAAGGGCATGACTCTACTTTAACATGTTGTTTTTGCCAATTATATGTGACATAATATAAAAGTAGTCTAATGTGCTAATTTTGTAAATTTTGACTGAAAATACTAATAATATGTTAATTATTAAGCTGATATTTTAAATTAGACAAGTAAGATGATTTAATTTTTAGCTTTTAAATTATAAGGGCTAAATTTCAAATGTTGTCTAAGTACAGGGACTAATGGCATATTTTAATTTTTTTAATTTTTTTTTGGCTTGGTTACCACGCGCCCACAATTTTAACTTAACAAAGTGTAAACCCAAGCTCATGCCCCAACACGCTTACACATGGTTATCCAACGTTGAAATTCCTGTGATCAAATAGGATCAACGGTCGATATCACTCCATGGCCCAGAATATATATATATATATATATATTATTGCAACTAAGAATAAAATTGGGTGGTGGAGAATGGATATTAAATTCATCACAGATTTTAGTGGGTCCCCGGAAGATGGACTAGCTAAAATCCAACGGTTCAAATAAACTAATTTAAATCTTTTTTTAGAAAAAATAAAATTAGAGATTTGGGGGCAGAAAAATAGTGAAGCCGTTGTATGAGAGCCAAAAAAGTCGTCAACTTGAATTATATTGTACAGTAATAGTAGTCGTGGTAATATTAATTTTCCTAATATTTTATTGATGACGTGGAATGCACTAGCTAAGCTCACATGCGGTCCACGTCTAAAGATGGGGTCCGTCACGTGACATGATGAGAATGGGTAATTTTCTTCTTTTTAAAAAAAAAATAAATCGGACGGCTGTGGGTGTATTCCTTGCTTTGCTTGATTTGAGTATTGTTGGGCAAGGAATATAGAGACGGGCGCATGAGGATTGGGGATTGCGGGTCCACCGCAAACACCACCGCCCTCGCTTACTTGTTTTTGTTTTCTCGTCATGTTACAAACGCACTCAGCCTCCGGCCGCCGCCGCCCTTCAAAATTCAAAAAAAATTGAGTGGGAGTGGCGTTGCGTTGCGTTGGTCAATTTTTACGGTGGGTTGGGTGAGTGGTAGCGTGTGTTTTGCGTTGCGGTGCTGTTTTGGGTGGGGCCGTAACGTTGGAACATGATGCCCCCACATCGGATGGCTTCAATTCGCCGCCATGCAAAACTGTAATGCAGTGTATACTAGTACACTGCACAGTACCACGAATAGGTACTAGAATTGATTAGAGTAAATAGGAGTGAAGTCACGGGGCATGCAGGGCTTTTCCCTTTGGTTAATGACACAAAATAACATCTTAGCTCCTCACAAATATTAGTTCTTTAATTTAAATTTTTGGAACTCTTTGGTAAAAATAAAGTGGATTACATTTTTTACCCCTTTCGATTAATAATCTAATTTTTTTAACATAATTTTTTAAGCTTTACCTCCTCTAATATTTTGTAATTTTATCTCTTTTTTTAAACATAATTTTGTAATAAAAATATTAAACTTTATCCATTAGTTTATTTATTTTTCTCTCATAAACGACAAAATTTTAGCGTCTTCACTTGTAAAGAACGTTAAGATAGGTGTAGTGAAAGCCAGTGGAAGTTAACCACGTGTGCATGCAAAAAATAATAGCTCCAAGTGATGGAGCCACCACCAATGGGGAGGAGTGGGGTTATTATTAGGTAAGGTAATGATACGATGTATACATGACTCACAGGAGTTTTGTTCACAAAGAAAGCCACGTGGCCAACAACCGTTGATGGATGGAGGTCCCATTTTTAATCTATCAATGTTCCTAAAGGAATCAACCCAATCAGATGCACGATCGCTCAATCATGTCCCTTCAACATCTCATCTTTTATTTTCTTCGTCACTTTACCTTTATCAAAACCCTAGTCTTAAGTCACAAGTGATGCACATATGTATGCAATAGGTCAAATTTTATATATCTATTTTTTAAAATTTAATCTTTATATTTTCATTTTTTTAATTTGTATCTAAACGTTGAAGCCAACGTTTGGATAATATTTATAATTTATTATTTGAAAAATATAATAGGTTTAAAATCAGACAGTTTGATTAAGGTCAAAACTAAACTAGGTTAGTACTAAGTTGTTGTCGTACTAAAAAAAAAAAAAGTCATTGTTCTATTCAGATTTCACCAACGTTTGGATAAAACAAAAGAAACATTCGTCTTTAACGTAAATTAGTGTTTATATGCACATATTTGAAAGTAATGGATTTGAAGTTAAATAATTATTAAATTGATGGGGCGAAAACAAAATAATTAAAAAAAATGCATTTGAAGTTAAAATAATCATTACTACCCTTACAAAGGAGGGCAATAAAAGCAAAATAAAGCAGAAAGGTGTTGTTCATATGGGATTGCCATCAAATTATTGTTCTTTAAAATAAAATAAAACCCAAATACAGTCAAGGTTACTTAAATGTTTAATTGAACAGCATGGAAATTGTGATATCTCTTAATTTAATTATTCCGTAAAACATACATGCAATTTTTAAAAATATATATATGAATTTTTAAATTTGAATAAAATTTATTTGATACACTTAGATTAGCAGGCGGTTGATTAGGGTTTAGTAAAATACTAAAACAAATAAGTACTAAGAACATAGTCATTTAATTAATTGAGTTTTAGTTTAGTTGGCATGAATATTATTATTTAATTTTTTAATCTTTAAATCAATAAAAATGTACTTAAACGCAATTGAATCCATATCCCCGTAATTATTACCGTGAACAATAAACTAAAAACTCACTTTAATATATATATATATATATATAAATCATTTGTTACTTGATTGTGTAATACAATATCCATACTTGGTAAGCAGCACAAATGTAGGTTAATTAATGAGGCATTAAAATTAGCAAAGTACATAAGTTTGAATAGATGTAGGCATGGCCCTGTCGTTGGTGAGTGATGAAGCAAATTGGTGGTGCAAGAGCTAATTAACAACTCATATTAGCAATACCAATTACTAAGATTAGCACCAAAATTAATGTGGATCCTGACTCAGTTTTACGTGCATGCTAGCTAGCAACCTATATATCCACACACCCACATTGCTCAAATAAATTAAAAAGCTGCCCCTAATTTACATATCTATGCTTAAATTATTTACGTTTGGTACTCTTTCTCAACTAAAGTGGTGTCAATATTCCATTACAATGCATGTTTTTAATGGACCAATCCTCCAAACTGCATTTAACTCAGTTTCTACCTAAATTTGAGTTAGATTATATATATATTTTTAAATGGGCATAGATGACTACTTGTTAAGGCCTACGACTCCCCAAGATTTTTAAAAGTTTTAGTAAGGTCCCATAAAATTAGCATTTATACGCTAAATTAAAGAATAAACTTTCTATTATTAAAAATTGGCGTAATTAACGAAATAATTAGATAGTTGTACATAGCGTGCCATATATACCTTAGATGGACATATAAAGACTAATTTTTAATAGTAAAATAGATAAATTTTTTTAATAAAATATAATTCACGTCTGTATATAAAAATTAATTCTTGATTATCTTTTTAAATAACATTATTTTCAAAAATCGTCATTTAGTCGGAAATTTCATTTTCCTATTTCTTCACACAAAATCATTTCATTAAATATAGGCTTTTAAAGCTTTAACCTCAAGCAGCAATAAATTCATCAACTTTTCTGTTTGTAATTTGCTTTCATTTTCTTTCTTCCTATTTAGTCAAACCTAATTCAATGAGAACAAAAATAAAAAAAGAAAACACAATAGTGTTTTTAAGGATGAAATAATGTATATGATGATATGTAAAACATGCACACATAAGCCACTCACCTTCTTTTTTTTTATATATATATATAAAATAAATAATGAATGTATTTGCAGAAACAAATATTCCCACTTAGTATAGTTTATATTTTATATTTTATTATACAAAACGTCCCATCTCTTGTTTCTCTTCTCTCTCTTATACACAAGCCATAAAGCAAGGCGATATACATTGTACATATACATAGAAACCCCCTCATAAAAAACCATCCAACATTTCATTTTCTCTGCTTTTCAAACCAGTTTCGAGACCAAACAGAAGCTGTTTCACTATTTTTTTTCCTCTTATATTGAAGATATAATACTGTTCATATTTATTTCCTTCTCTTTCAGTTTCATCCATGGATACTGCTCACTGGCCACAGGTAGAGAAAGATCTATCACCTGGCTAGCTTAGCTGATCTTCTTCTCCTCTTTATCAAACTTTTGGGCTTTTTTTTTTCCTTGTTTTCTTTTCCTTTTTGTTTTCGAAGTTGCAAAAGATGGTTTTTCATGGCTATGGATAATCGTTGAAAGTCCCCACTCAAATTGGATTTAGTTTTTATCATTTGTTCTTCAACATTTTGCACTTTATCTTTCTCTTTTGCTGATATCAATATGTAATAAAAAGTAAAGTAACCCTTTTATTTTATTTTATAAGTTTATCTCTGGCTTTGTTATAATCTTGGAAAGTGTAAATCAGTTAACTCCTTTGGTTTTTTCCATTTGTCTGCTCATCTTCATCTTTGTTTGATTGATGTTTGTAGGAGATAGTGGTGAAACCAATAGAAGAGATAGTCACAAATACATGTCCAAAGCCAACAGGTTTAGAGAGGAAAATAAGACCTCAAAAAGAACAAGCTTTGAACTGTCCAAGGTGCAATTCAACAAACACCAAATTCTGCTATTACAACAATTACAGTCTCACTCAACCTAGGTACTTTTGCAAGACTTGTAGAAGGTATTGGACTGAAGGTGGTTCCCTTAGAAACATCCCTGTTGGTGGTGGTTCAAGGAAGAACAAGAGATCATCTTCGTCATCCTCTTCTTCTATTTCTACTTCTTTAACATCATCCAAAAAGCTACCTGGTTTGGTTACACCACCTAGCTTATCCCAGTGTTCTACTCAAAACCCTAAGATCCATGATGGTCAAGATCTCAACCTAGCTTTCCCTACAGCTAGTCAAGGCTATAGGAGTCTCTCTGAATTGGTTCAAGTTCCCTTAGAAAACAATAATAAGAACCAAATCCCTAGCTCTTCTTCTTCATCACCTACTACTTCTCAACTTTCAGCTTTGGAGTTGCTAACTGGAATCACTTCCAGGGGGTTTAATTCTTTCATCCCCATGCCTGTTCCAGATCCAAACACAGTGTATACACCTGGTAATTTTCCCATGCAAGATTTTAAACCAACACTGAATTTCTCCTTGGATGGACTTGGAAATGGATATGGAAGTCTCCATGGTGTTCAAGAGACAACTGGGAGGCTTTTGTTTCCATTTGAAGATCTGAAACAAGTTTCCACTACAACTGATATTGATCAACATAAAGACCAAGGTGATTCAACTGGTTATTGGACTGGTATGTTAGGTGGTGGATCATGGTAATTAAACAAGATGGAAAAAATTTAATATGGGTTTTTCTTTTTCTCTTTTTTACTGTTTTTTTTGTTAAGGTGGGGTTGACTTGTTTGGATTTCTTCATTACTAACAGAAGATGATATACATGGTTTTCCTTGATCTCTCTCTCTCTCTCTCTCTATATGATCCCTTCTTTTTTTTTTTTTTTAATTAATTATGGTGGGAAATTTGAAGCTTATTTTAGGTTGGCTTCACTGAGGGCATACTAGAAGAAGATATCAAGCTAAGCAAAGATCCTTTTTTAGGGTAAAAAAAGTGTAATGGTTCAAAAGAAAGCAGAAGGGCAACCCTATGAATCCATTGGTTGGCTTGGTACAAGTACAAAAAAAATGTATAATTTTCAAAGTTTGTAAGGGATTCCTGGTTGGAGCAAAAAAAAGACTCTTAATTTGTTCATAAAGTTTTTTTTTTTTAATTTTGATTTTAGTAAACAAATTGTTGAGTCTCTCATATTTGATATTTGTTGCTGCAATGGTGATTTTAAATTCTCTCTCTCCCCATATCCCCTCTTTTATATCATATGTATGGCGTCGTCACCTAAGAGATTAATATAGGAGAGAAGCTTAGAAAGATGAACTGTATATATATATGCCAGGTAAGAAATCTGATCCTTCCCACGTGCCATTGTAAATTTTCGTGTTACCCTGTAAAACTATATACATATAAACTTGCTTCAATCCAAACAAAAGCTTGCCTACTGATATTCTACACGAAAAACCCACAAATTTTAGACCCATTTCCATCGTTGCTTCAATGCCACCCTCTTTCCCTTTTTTTTTTTTTTTTTTGGAATTGAAAGATTTAGAAAGATCTGACAAAGCCTCCTTTCTTTCGGTCATGAAAATGGACCCACAAACATTCCCCTCGACAAGTGTGTCGAAGAATAATACACCCCCAACCTCCCCCACTAAGGTTTTCGATCAATCCAGATCTACACCACCCTTTTTTTATTATATATATATATATATGTATGTAGGTTCGATTTTGTTGTTTGCTGTAATCCACCTTTAAATTTGTGTATAATATCTGACAGATAGTGTGTTTAAGTTAAAGCCTGTATCAACCACCCTTTTGACTCTTGAGTTTAGTTTCTCTTTGTTCTCTCAAGTTAATGGCTTGTTCATCATGGGCTATTTATGGAAACCATAATAATCATGTAGTCTTTTATTTTAACATTTTAGTCTAAACAACAAGAATGCCTGATGAAAAAACATTTTTGCTTAAACAAGAAATGGGGAGCTTTCAGATTCAAATGGTTTCTTTACACACGGAAGCTATTTGTAGAAAACATAATGTGGCAAAAAAATGTGCAAAAATGGCAAGATTATGAAAAAGGGTTTTGCAATTTAGACAAAACCAAGTTCTTTTTATGTATTAAAAATGGGTATTCGAGTTCATGTAGTATAGCATAAATCAAGTGATTAAAATATCTAAATATTTACGTGAATATTCTAAATCTAATGATCGACTTTAATTATAGAACCATTAAAATATTAAAGAGAAGTAGTACGATAATAGTGTTATTAAATTCGTGTATCATGTGTTGAACTTAACTTCATTGATCCATCCATGATGTCTGAACTATAAGAACTTTTTTTTTTGGATTAAAAAAATGGAAACTTTTTTTTTCTGTAAACGTTTGCGTCTGGGAATGGGGAAAATTTAGAACATTAGTTGGGACGCAAACACATGGAAATTAACGTGTCGTGGAATTCGTTCAGTAATGGGGGTGGATTCCCTCAGACATGAACCAGGAGATTTTGCCTGTACTTATTTAGCTTGTGATTCAAGTTAATATGTGTTTCACTCAAAGGCCTTGGTTGGACTACGAAGTGACTGACTCACTGCCCACATGCGCATGTCTTTCACCTGTAAGCCTGATTGGAAATCTTTCCCTTTTTAAAAAATTTATTGTGAATGTTATAGTTTAAAGAATAATGAATCCGAAACTGATATCAACAAAACAAAAGTTCTTTGTCACTCTACCTGTAGTTCACAAAAATGGATATATCTTGGCTTCCAACAAAGTTGGAGGCTAATAAAAGATTTGTGGCTTAAGCTGAGAGGAATATAAGGCAAGAAGATGACCTATATAGCTTGCAAAGAGAGAAAGTAAATAGTATATCTGAATGTATTTTTCCGTGGCCTAAAGGAAGGGAAGGTATATTTTCTTAACCTGATTAAAGAGAAATGAGAATGCCCTTTTCAGTTTCATTATCTGTAAAGGGATATTACAATTATATTTGGAAATTGGGATCACCCCAAAATAATGAAACTTAGTACTTGAAAAACCAGACATGAATTCCTTGGCAGTTGTTCAATGCTCACCGTTGATTCCGAATATACGGACCTTGTGCATGTTGGGGAACTTTGCAACGACCAGCACAAATACGGCCAACGTATTGAAGAAGAGCATCGGGTTTTGATAATCTGTTGTATGTGAGGCGATAAGGTACCTGGAAAATAAAATGTAGGGTAAATACCAAGATAAAAGAAAATATTAGAGTTCTTGTATAATGTCTTGCGATGCATCACTTTGATCCTTACTCTTATCTAAGGTTTCAGAGTCCTAAAATGTCTCCGTTTAAGAGCCAATTAATAAATATGGCAGCAGGAAACAGCTAGTTTAATATGCAGAAAAGTACTGTCTAGTTTAATGAATCAACTGTTGAATGATATGGAAAAGAATCCATAAGCAATTAGTAACAAACAGAAATTAGTAACTGTTCTTCTTCCATATATACGTATGCATGTAGAAAAGCACATACTGTAAGTGCGATACCCATGGAGATTCATCTTCTTCGCAGAAGGAAGTCATTGATAACAAGGAGGTGGATGACCAAGTTGGAAGGGTAGAATACGGTTTAAATCAATTGCATGTGAGGAAACTATCTTTTATTAACTGATTATTTGAATAATGTAAATTGACTACATCCATAGGTCGTAACACGAGGCATTCATGTGCGTGGCAAAGGTTGAATGCAACTCACTAAGTATCTAACAGAAGGCATGCACCTTAATCAAATAAAACATAAGGGAGACCCACCTCGTTGCTTCTTATACGCTTTAGTTAAGTGAATCATCTATGAATTAAAAAGCGGCCAAATTTTTATTTCTGATATTCATTATAGGTTTATATAGAAGAAAGTGAATACTTACAGCACAACAGGTACAACAGTCAAAAACTTCCTGTTCCGTGTCAGTTGCTTGCCATTGTCTATTTGCTCCCACCAAGTCAAACCGTTGTAGATACCTTGGTCATCAGCAAACGGTGTTCCCTTCTTCCAGTGAAAGAAGTGATATGTGACCTGAGGCAAGAATATGCAAATCCATGCACAACATACTCATTAAGCATAGAATAAAGAGCTGAAAATTTGAATACTATACCATTTATTAGTGTTATAGTGAAGAGTAAAGAATAATCATTTCTTAACCGTGTCTTATGGTATAACAATAACAAGCAAATCTCTGACCGGATATCATAATTAGTAATCACCTGAAAATGTCTAACAAATTGTTTCACGTTGATAAACAGGAAATTGTTATTTAGACATCTAGTAATTAAACTCAAAGAAACAAACTCTGACCAACCGTATAGGTGAAATCTGAGCCTTGCTTTACTCAAGGAAAAGAAACAAATAGAACTATCAAAGGGGGCATGCCAAACATTAACAAAAGCAGTAATCACAAATATACTAGTTTTAGCTCATTCTATTTGCTACCAAGCGAGTACATCATTAAGACCTAAAATTTTAGATTTCCATTCATTCACGTCTATCAAACCGTCAAGAAAGCTAGAAAAGTATTACAGCAGAATCATGAAAAGTGAAGACAGTAAGCAACAGCACCAGATGTTGTCTAATCAAATCTCGAAGGGATGCCTTACTCTAAAAATGTAAAGGTCAATTAGCCCTTTACTACCAGCTAAAAAGGTTGACAAACAACCAATTTAGAATCAAGAATCCTAAGCATTCCAGTTTGAGAAAGTAGGCTATTATTCTCAAAATTCTCACAACCACGTGGGCCTAGAATACCAAAGAAAAAACAGACAACAGTCCATCTGTTGTAGACATGCAATTTAGTATATGATATAGCATTTCAAGCCAATTTGATATAGTTGATACACTGAATTCCCAAAAGAAAATTCAGTTTATAAATTGAAAAGTGAGGGAAAAAGGAGCTTTAAAGATTTCCAGACCAGCTTATTCGCTCATTCAGTTGTGGCTTGTGCTGAAAATTTTCACCTCCTTAACTAAGTTTAAACCTCCAAATCTTCAATAAGCTTAGAGATATAGCCTATATAGGCATCTCAAAGGCCAATAAACCGATGACAACAACGCATAATCAATTCACAAACACAAGAAACAGAAAGAATTAATACTATCAACATATTATTCAAGTAGTTGTAATCATAGACATAGATTTCGACCAAGCACTAGCACCAACAAACTCATAATTCAAGCTTTCTACAATTCACCTATACAAGAAGCTATTTGGGGAACCCGCCAAATCTCTCTAGTCAAGCAATATAGCAAAGATGGTCCAGAATAATAATCCCCAAAAATTTTAACCAACGCAGGGGAAAAAAAACTAATTTCGTCGTTGCTATAGCTAAAGTCTCAAGAAATCATCAAACCCTTAATTCAATCCAAAACCCCCCATCAACAAAAAAACAATCCCAAAAGCCGATCAAATTAAAACCCAGATAGGAAACGCAACAAAAACCAAGAAAAATATAACTTTTATGAATCGAAATCACAAGGGGGAAAAAGGCGAGCTTACAAAGAAATGCGCGAGATGAACAATTGTCCAAGCGGTTCCAGCAGAGGTGCCAAAGAGAGATAAAACGAGGAGCCATGAAATGAAAACCATCAAGATATAAGTGGTCCAAACCCCTGGGTACGTGAACCACTCCGTATTCTTGTTCAGATCTGTCGTTGGCACCGCTCTCACGTACATATTTCACTTTTTTGCTCTTCTCTTCTTCTTCTTCTTGTTTCACAAGTTTTCCTTCTTTTCTTAAACAAGCAGAGGCTGATTCAAGGGTTTATTGTTACAAATTTGAATTTTCTTTGTTATTGAACAAAGGAAGGCTTAATTTCAAGGTCAAGGATGATGATCGAGGGAGACGTAGGATGATGATTATGATGATGATGATATTGTCTTTATTGACGGTGCGGGTTTGGGTTTTTTTTTTTTTAACCTATTTATAAAGCTCCCTCGATCTGAACCATCCTTTGTATTTTCTATGGCCTAGCCTGGCTGCTTGTCGTTGTCGAATTATTTTGCTACATTACATATTTCGGAGGAATTTTCGGCAAATTTTCTTTTTGTAGATAATGTATAAATATACATTGTTGGTTTAATAAAATGTAGGCAAGGAATGTTCCATACATGTGTATTTTTTCCTATGAAAATATTAGTGCTCAGATGCAAGATTTAATGGTGAAGATTGCGGGTGGTGATTGATGATACATTGTGATGTTGTAAGTTTTGTATTCAAGAAGTTGGACAGAGTTTCGATATATATCTCAAAATTTACCGCTTTTTGGTAGTCGAACCGTAATAGAGAGACTTGATACAGGTCCTTTTTGCTATCCATAAAAGTTGGGTTACTTTTAAAATTGAAAAAAAAAAAACTTCATCCAAAGTATGGATAGAAGTGACATGATATGACTAAAAAATCGGTTTTTGAAATGGTGAGATGTGACATAATATGATTGCATCCGTTCGAGGGTCAATCTTATCCAAGACGAGCTCCTCCGACCGATATTGTAAATCAGTAAAAAAAACCCTCTATATTGTAATTTATGACCATAACAAGATGTTATGTGGTATGAGGTTCGATCATTTATGTGTTGAAAATCATTCTCGTTCTTCATACCAGAACGATCTACAATTAATAATAAACAAGTAAATGTCGGAACCACAGGCAAGGAAACACGATGAGTTGGATCATGCAGGTGGACGGTTGGTTCTCTGAGCATAAAAAGATATGTAATTTGTCGGTTCATCTAACCTCAGACAACAAGCAAGAACATGGCACTATTTTCTTTGTAGTCTGGTAGTTGCCAAACCAATACCAACCGTCGATGATCTGTTTACTTTGCCCTGCAATGGCGGCGCAAGCACCTCAAAACTACATGGATATGATCATGTGAAGGGGCAAAAAATCAGATGAAATTAAGGATCATATAGAGCTTTTGATGGAGTCTGAGTTACATGAAATGGGGATTGTCACCATCTATTTATTTTATAAGTTCAAATCATACAACTTCCAAGAAATCAAAGGCTAATAGTGGCATTGCCAACTCTATCCAAGCCTTCCATTAATCTTCTCTTTGCTGACTTGGTTCTGTAACACCATACCTCGAATGCCTCGCTCAAGTCAGGATACTTAAGCTGCTCGGTTTTCATCCAATCCGACAGAATATCTGCTTGATCGTTAGATGGCAATGCTAGTACTAACGAAACGATCGCCCCCTCGATACTTTGGCACAAGTCTTCATCCATCTTGTAAGGGAAATCTGTATCCTCGTCAGCTTTTGCGTCCAGGAGAGGCTTTATCTTCCTTATATAGGGTAGCCATGTCTTCAGCAATTGGACTCGACACGGTGCAGGGAGAATCACGTTTCCATAGCCAACAGCTTCCAGAACTTTCCCGGTCACTTCTATAAGCTTCACCTTCAAAACCCACATTGCATTATCAAGTTTCTTGTCTTCAACTATCTCCAAAATTTTTCTAGACATCTCACCCCAACTACAAACAAAGTCCTTCATTAAATCCATTTTGGGGAGTATGTTACACATCCACTCGACATCCGAAAGGCACTGTAAAATTCTAGTCTCGGCGATCTCGGCAGTGATGTCGGGAACAAGAAGAAAGGAAGACAACTCGTTTTCAAACAATGAACAAACTTGGGAAAGACCTGATTTTACTACTGATTTTACTTCATCATCTGCTGTAACTAATGGGGTGTCTTCATCTCCTCCAAGCATGAACTCCACTTGTTCCTGTGCAGATGTTTTCAGCTCGTCTCCAAAGGGTGGAAAAGATCCACCTATTGACGTGGCGAACCGAACTGCAGAAATAAACACATTCTTGGTAGCACTTAAATCCACTGGTTGGATCCTCGCCAATATCGGCATTGCTACCGGCCCCAGTTCCGAGACTTCTTTTACAATTTGTTCCTCTTCCTTATCCTCCCAAGGAACAGCCTCCAAATACTGGATGCAGCAGTTTGTAACGTCTTCACAAAGGAATGCAATTGCCAATGGTAGAACACCGAGAGCAGATTGAACCGAGTCCAAGGAATCCAAAAGTGAATCGGTGGGGAGATACAGTAATCTCAAAAGGTTAACATGATGGTCATAAGTAGAGTCCGAGCAATGAATCTCGATGCAGGAGCCCGAGCCAGGATTAGAGAGCCGATCCGCAAAGAACCCGCTTTTACTTACGAGAACAGATGAGTGGGAGTAGAACCATTCAGGCCTTCCTTCGCAGTTTCTCAAGCGTAAAACGACATCACTCGTACCTTTGTCACCGAAACTGCAAGGCTTGGCTACTGCAGTTAGGTCCATGTGCAGAGATAATGAAAATGATATTCATGCTTCACAATTCACACACCTGAAAAAAGCATTATTCGAACTTAAGTTCCGGCAGAACCGACACAAATTCTGGAAGTATGAGAATAGATCTATCTTCCTCTATCAAAACATATGCTTCTTTGCCCCAAAACAGTACAAAATCATAGTATCCGACAGAGCACAACTAACAATAATCTAAACAGGAAATTATGAAACTGTTTGGTTCTTGAGACATTGAAGCAAGAATTAATACCATAGCCTAGAAAGGAAACCAGTTCATCATTTTTTTAAAAAGAGAAATATAATAAATTTTAGGCTTTTTAGCTATCACTGAGAAGATGCAAAATTAGAAATTTAAGCATCATATTTAATGGATATCAGAACACAGAACATAGATTACTATTTTCTTAATCCCCAAACCAATAAAACATAGAACATAACATTCAAAATCAATTTTTTTCCTAGGAAACCAAGAATAAGATAATAGCAAATCAATAAGCAATAAAAAACATAATTAATATCACATTAATGGGGAAAAAAGCTTCATAAATGATAAAATCTGAATTAAGGGAAATAAAAAAACTGACCTTTTCAAACACCCATATTGCATTGAGAGCAGACATAAATTTATCTCAACTTCAACATAACAAATCTGGTGTTAAGTAAAGAACATAGAACAGCAGTTCTTTCTCTCTCTTTGGGTCTGGAAAGTGAGTTCTGCTTCAGGTAATAAAATGAAAAAGCATGGACAAACCCCAAAGCACCTTTTAAGACAAGTTTCTGAAATGACGGAACTAGCCTCGTGCTTTGCATGTTAGAACTTGACAAGTGGCTGGTGGGTGATGGGGTACCTTACACTTTTGGGGGCATTGTAGTTTTAACAAACATATAAGGGCAAGAATGTAATATCATGGCACATTTAACCATGGTATGTGACAAATGATGGGTTGAGAGGTGATATTATTTTTGTGGTTTGATGGATTAGATCTTAGACATTGAACGTCAACAACATCATGGTAAAGTTAATATCTTTACATTTACGGATTTTTTTAATAGTAACATTATTTAGTTTAATATTTATAATGATTAAATACATAAAAAAATTAATATTTTCAAATATTGTATTTAAATTTTGTGAATAAAAATTAATATTAAAAGAATTTTGTTTTATTTATAAATTTAAATTCAATTCGACTTTAAATTTATCCAACGTAAATTTAGTGAAGCAATTGTATGAATTTCTCAACATTACAAATTTATTATGATGATGATATTTCAATTTAGTACCTTTTAGAAGAGGATAGGAGGATCAGATAGCAAGATTCGATATATATTTTTTCATTAATTTTGTTGGCTCAACTTGTACAAGTTGCAAGTTTATGCACAATTATTTAATGCCATAGGCCAATTAACCATAAAAAAAAAAAGAACTGAATAAAAGTAACATGCATAATGCAAATTTTTAATCGGATTAGTTAATTTGATGGGTTGAATAGAACGTTAATGATTATTTATATCTTTATTAAAAATTATATAATATAATATATTTTTTGAAAGGATATTTGTCTATCTGAAATAAAAGATTAGGGAGGCCACTTGCGCAAGTTGTAGCTATGATTAACCAACAGCAATCTAGAAAAGGAAAAAAGCTGCCTACATTCCAAAGTGAGTGTGACTGTGATTAAAACAAAAGCTAAAACCAAGTTGTGTCTTGCCTTCACTCCTACATGTTGTTTCTCTGCAAATTCCACGAATATAGATGGATATTTTGGTCTCGCACTCAATATTTGTTATATGGATACGACCCGCCCAAATGTCAATAAATACCACCTCTGCCAGTCAAATAAGCATTGCAGTAAGGATTTGTAACACATGATTGCATCACTTACTTTATGGGGCCTTTGAGCGATGGTGGTGACGGGGGAAATGCATTGTGGGCTGGTATTTGAAATAGAGCCCAATCAAAACTTTCTGAATCTTTCTAGGGTTTTCGAGCCTTTTTTTGTTTTATTCAGTTTATGCAAATAGATCAAAAAACCCTTTTGATTTGAATCAGTTTGGGTTATTTGAAAGATGGCAGAAACGATACGTACATCAGAAAAACCTTCTAATTCCTCCTCGTTGAATCCTCCTTCCCGTATCATCTGCCATGTGTACGTTCTTCTTCCTTTTCTTCTTCATTTTTTTTGTGAATTTCAGATTATTTGTCCAAATATTTATTTATTTTTCTCAACTTTCAACTGATTTTGCACAGGTGTCAGAAGCAATTCTCGCAATACACTTGCCCTCGATGTAACTCCCGCTACTGCTCTCTTCCTTGTTACAAGGTAAGGCCTCAATTTCACGCTTTCTTCAATCAGAAATTGGTTTTTTCTTTTTTGTTTAGTTTGTTCTGAAATGAAACAAAAAAGGTTTTTTTTGGGTGAATTTTTTTACAGTCTCATAGCATTCGCTGTACCGAATCATTCATGCGAGAAAATGTAGTCGAGGAGCTGCGCCATCTTCAATCTGACGATCAAACTAAACGGAAAATGCTTGAAATTCTGAAACGTTTCCATTCCGAGGACGAAACCGAACCTTTAGATGAAGATGTTGATGGTATTTTCCTTGATTTTTTATTTTTATTTTTGATAATGGGTATTTTCCTTTATTTTGAAGTACCTATATATATATATATATTTGCTTTGTTTGTTTGCCTAATATAAGCCTTGATTGAATTACTGTGTCAATGAAAAATGTAATCTGGATTTTTTTTTATGGCAGATTCCATTCTTTCGGATGACACTATTCAGAAGATTTTGTCAGGTAATCTTTGGTTCAAATTCAATGTATTAATTATGGTGAAAGTACTTGTCAAGTCCCTCTATTATAGGGTTGGATCAAATTAGTCCACTTATTATTAAATGGATCAATTTAATCATTATATATTAAGAAGAATTAAATAAGGCTCATTAGTAACATAGTTATCATTTAATGTTTAAAAAAATTGTCATGAAAATTATTTTTTCATTTGCAGCTCAACTCCAAATAGAAGATTCCCTTTGTAAAACTATAAGAAGATTTCAAAATCTTAACTCTTTTAAATTATACACGACATTTTTGAACTTTGAATGTTAACTTTGTTGAAATTTGGTTTCATTTGATTCTTTTTAGTAGTACAGGGACAAAATTGATCTGTTTAATAATAGAGGGATTAATTCGATCAGATCCCTTTAATAGAGGGACCAGCCAAGTACATTCACCTTTTAATTACTTGGGTATGCCTTTCGTTCATCCAATGTTTACATTGATTTGTCTTATGAATTTTGTTATTCTATGCTTGAACATAAATTTTTGTTGTTTCTTTTTTATGTAGGAGGTGAAGTTAATATCAATGATTTATCCCTTGAAGAGAAAAAACGGTTCCAAAGAGCTTTGGCATCTGGAGAATTGAGTAAGATGATTGAGCCGTGGGATCCTTGGTGGTTAAAGCCTGCTGCCAGAACAATCTGTTTAAGCAAGGATGGAGCTCAACTTATACAACCTATGGCCAATCGAGAAGATCTTGAAAGCGACCAACCAAGCGATATTCCTTGTGGCCCCAAACTCCACTTCCTTCGCTTCGTAAGCTCATTTCTACGGAACCATCTCCACTCTTAGCTGTTCATTTAGTTGATATTATATATAGTTACTGCTTCACGGTTCGTGTCTACAATGGAGATTGGCAATCGGATGCTGTTGGATCAGCAATGGTGGTATTGAGTATATCATCTGTATTAGGTCAAGCTGGACAGCCCGAGACTGTGCAGGAAGCTCTGTGTTATTGCTTGGAGCAAACCTGCTCTCCGGCTTACCGGCACATCGGTGGTTTGCAATTTGGATTGGCACTTGTTGATGACATAACAAACCTACTTTCCCTTGGAAGTCCTGCATTGATCTGTTTGCTTTGCGATCTACAAAGGATGATTATAGCTGCGGGAAGGGAGTTGAAATCCGAGGAACAAAGAAAGCTGAGGAAGTCCGAAACGAAAAGCAAGCTGAAACTTGCTGAGAGGAAGGTTTATTTCATAATGTGTTGGGTTCATGAGCAACCGAACAAAGCATTGTCTTCTTTGGCAGCCATTGTAAGTGCAGAAAAGAGTTCATTCATGGAATATGGAGGCAATAAAAGTTTTCCCAGAACAGAGAAGAATGTAGCAGGAAACAAGGGCAAAGCCTTGATAGAGGAAATGTAAGGTTGTTAGTTGCTAAAATAACCCTTTTTTAACAATTTTCAATATGGATATTTTGTTGTTGTACATGTCCATGAACTTTTTGATGTATATTTAATTCATATCTTAAGGGATACTAACTAAAACAGAGTATCAGTATCCATCCATGTAGGTGTTCCATAATGTGCTTTTAGCTTAGCATTCCCAATTGATATATTCTGTTTTAAAAATGTGATGGTAAATATATTAGAAAGTAAAATAGATTGAAAAGGCCTATTTGTTGTTGGGCAATAAAAGGAAAGCACCAAACGACGTCGTTGCGAAATCTATTAATTTCACGGCGCATTATTCATTTCAGGCGGTTTTAAAAGGTCTAATTCTGCCACCCAACCTTTTACTCTTCGGGTTTTAGAAATTTAGTCCTTGCCCCTGGTCTTTCATGCTTTGTACATTTTTCCAACTACCATCTGTTTTTAGCTTGTACCAACCAACCTTCGGACTCTCCCAATACAACAGCATTTCATGCGTCAGTTGAGTTGGATTCTGGCTTCCTTGAAGGTGAAAAACTCCTTTTAAGTGTGCAAAATAACTAAAATTAAAAAGTTTAAAGAGTACAGGGACTAGACACAGAATTAAACCTTTTAAAAACAATCAAAAGCCAATGTTAGTTACGTAATTTCGAACAAGTCTGTCGTCCGAATATTTTGTTACGATCCCCTAAAGCATTTGAACTCGATCTTCTTCAATCTATGAACCCTTCGCTCTCTAATTTCCCCTTAAACCAACCATCCAAATAAATAGAAATTAAAAGAAAAAACCCGAAGAAAATTCCCTTGCCTCCGATTGTTCTTCGTCCTTCCTTTCTTTGTCAGAAAGAAAGGAAGAACCCTAATATTTTTCATTTTGTAAATTCTCGAGAAATGGTTGATGTAGCCGATAAATTGGCATGTTTTCAAGCGGTGACGGGCCTCGAAGATCCCGATTTGTGTACGGAAATCCTCCAGGCTCATGGTTGGGACCTCGAACTGGCTATCTCTTCTTTCACCTCTTCCAATCAATCCTCTGCTTCCACCATTACCTCCGATTTTGACCCTCGAGATTCTCTTGACCCCACCCAATCCGCATCCAGTTCGGGTCTCGTTCCCGCTCCCAACCCCAGCATAGCTTGGAAACTCGTTACATTGCCCTTCTCTGTGATATCCGGTAGCCTAGGGTTAGTCTCTGGAGCTGTCGGGCTTGGATTATGGGCCGCCGGCGGAGTTCTTTCGTATTCTCTTGGGATGATCGGCCTGGGACAGGGACGGGGTGGGGAATCATCGGCACGATTGGTCTCGGTCTCAGCTGCGGCTTCTGAAGCTATGGAATTCGTGGCGGCATTTGAGAGAGACTACCCGACGACTAGGCCAAATTTCGTCGGTGAGGGTTTCATGGACGCGTTGCAGAGGTCAAGGAACTCCTTTAAGCTGTTGTTTGTGTACTTGCACTCGCCGGACCACCCGGATTCTCCTGTATTCTGTGAAAGGACCTTGTGTTCCGAGGCAGTGGCTGCCTTTGTGAATGAGAATTTTGTGGCCTGGGGCGCCGACATTAGGGCTAGTGAGGGTTTTAAAATGAGTAATAGCTTGAAGGCATCTAGGTTCCCATTTTGTGCCGTGGTTATGCCTACTACGAACCAGAGGATTGCACTCCTTCAACAGGTATCAACACTGTGATTCTCACTTCTATTTTGAATTGTTAGTAATGCAATAAGTTAATGTTTTTGGGAACCCGAAATCAATTAGATATCCTTTTGGCAAAAGCAGAAACTGAAAATGACCTATTATCATTCGTGCTTTAGATATTTTTTCGTAAATTTTTGTGCAGTTAACCACATGCTAGGGGTTAAATGGGTAAAACTCAGGGATTTCATTCTAATTCTTTGTCATTCTGCTTCTGCTGAGCAGAAAGTTTAGATGTAAGTTCTTGCTAGTTTTGTTTTGCTTGTTGGTAAATGCCTTTGAATATGGATTTTTGGGTGGGCACTGAAGTTTTGACATGGCGAATAGCTAGGCGTATGAGTTCTTTTTTAAAGCCTGAAAATGCTGAATAAGTCATCTTCTTAATTATTTATTAAACTAAAGCTTATCTGATTTTCAGTGCGCCTACCAGTTCTGTATAGTTTGTTATAAGGCATTTTGTGACTTATATCATGCTACAATTGGGCTTTGCCTTTTTAATTTCTTTACATTAAGATGCAGCTTTTGCTCGAATTGTGCCTTCATTCCAGACTACTACATATTAAATTCATTTGACTATTGTTTTTAGTGAATTGATTGGACTCTTTAATAGCATTCCTGTTTCTCATATTTTTAACTTTAGGTCAGCATAAAATAACGGATCTAAACCGGCCAGTCAGACCAGTTCAACTGTGAACTGGTGGCCTATCTAGTCCGGTACATTATAACTTTTCTGAACCGGTAAAACCGGTTTAATTGGTGATCTTGCATGGTGATGCTCTCTTTCTTCGCAGGTTGAGGGACCAACATCTCCAGAAGAAATGCTCACGATGCTGCAGAAAGTGCTTGAAGAAAGTTCTCCTGTTCTTGTTACTGCAAGACTGGATGCAGAAGAGAGAAGAAACAACATGCGTTTGAGGGAGGAGCAAGATGCTGCTTACAGAGCAGCACTTGAAGCTGATCAAGTAGGCTGCTTTTAATTTTAAATTAGCGGCTTTAATACAGTTTACTACATATTTGGCTAGATGGCATACTCTAGTTTCTTTTTCCTCATTACTGTCATTATATTCCAAGAAGACTGAAAAAGGAAAATAATAATCCCTTCTTTGCTTACTAAATGTATTTGTGCTTTAAAAAGCACCGTTGGAATGATAAAATAATAGCCTGACTAATCTTCTCATTTTATTCGTGACATTAGGCTAGAGAACGCCAGATGAGAGAGGAGCAAGAACGTCTGGAAAGGGAGGCCGCCGAAGCTGAGCAGAAACGGAAGGAAGAAGAAGAAGCTCATGAAAGAGCAGCACGTGAAGCTGCTGAAAAGGAGGCTGCCCGGGCTAGAATGCGAGAACAAAAAGCCTTATCACTTGGTGATGAACCTGAGAAAGGACCAAGTGTTACGCAGGTAATTTCATTTTTCTTGCTTTCTTTATGGTTTAGGCACTTTTATTATGTCAGTTCTAATGATCATTCTCCATCGTCCTTGCATTTTCCACTTTACTCCATTGGCATGCCTAATACTTCTCCGTTGCCAAATTAAAATTAAACATATGCATGTTGTGTTGGGAAAACAGGTATTGGTACGGTTTCCCACGGGTGAACGCAAAGAAAGGAGGTTTCACAGCACGGCAACAATCCAATCAGTTTATGACTATGTTGATTCATTGGGTTGCTTAGAAGTTGAGGATTACAGCCTTGTGTCCAACTTTCCTAGAGTTACATATGGTCGAGATAAGCAATCCTTGAGCTTGAAAGAAGCAGGATTACATCCTCAGGCCAGCCTTTTTGTGGAGCTAAACTAGTCTGAACTGAAGAAGGCTTGATACTTGTCATGTTGTATGATCTTAAAAAGTTTTCTGCAATTACTGAAGTAAATATTTTTAATATGCTTCTTGTTTTTAGTTTCAACATAATCAGCGAACCATAATTTGAGATAAAGATAGCAGGGACTCTGAATTCTATAAGATTCGCTCGATCAACCAAATGGCCAAATTTTTCATTTCAATCAACCACTAGTATGTAGAATTATTAAAAGTTTAAAGAAACGTTCATGTATTTATATTTATTTAGATTTTGATTTTTTAGTTTTCAATTAAACATGCAGTGTTTTTCCTAATTCCATTTATCAAATAATTATTTTTTATTATGTCGTTTTATTTATTTTTATGAGATTTCTTTTATAAGATATATTTGTTCTAAAATTACTTTTAACATTTATGTTCTTATAACAATCTCAGATATTAAGTTTGTAGCTCATTTTCTATATCTCAAGTCAGTTAACTCATCGTGCTTTTTAGAGATATATATCTTCATTGAGAAGTCACAATCCTTTAAACACAAAATGAGAAATATGAAAGGTTTAGAAATCGATCAATAAAATCGTTGCGAGTGTTCCCGCCTGCAATCCAGGTGACCCGCGTTCGATTCCTGGGCAATGGCGTGTTTTGCCGAAATTACGGACCTTTTATTATTTCTGGAAATTTGCACATCCGTTATTACGAAAGAAACAAAATTGAAAATATGAAACGCCTCTAATTAAAATAATAATAAAAAAGCAAATAAAATTATGGTGGTCAAATAAAGTCATTGGGAGAGCAAGCAAATCTACTTATGATTGTTATAAAATAAATATAAAAATGTAATTACGAGAGCAATTAAATTTAGGATGGATGGGGTTGTTGATATCTCCATCAGTCGGTTTTCATTGAGTAGAGAATTTTTATTTTCACATTAAAAATAAAAGAAAATTATTTTTAATTTTGTGCTTTGATTCAATCGTTGAATCTGCACATGAAACAGTTCGTGGTGCGTGAATAGTGGAGAAAATCGTTTGGTTGAAAGTTAGAAATGATAAAGATCCATCTATCCGAAAGCACTTGTACGAATTTAGTCGAGGATTTATTGCTATAAATATTATAAATTGAGTTGATTTTCAAAATTTTAATTTTTCACTATGCAAAAAAATTATTTTCGAATCGAATTTTTTTCAACAACTTGAATAGACATCACACATTCAAAAATACTAAAATGGGTTATATTTTGCTTTTGACTAAAAGTCAATTGTGATAGGGAATATTTATCGTAATTTATTAATATGATGCATACCAGTGTCAATTCATATAAAATATCATATCCTTATATAAAAGTTTTGTTCTCAAAAGATACAGTTTACTACTAATTGAAGGCATTTAATTATTAATTATGCTAAACCATATATATGTATAAACAACAGACTTTTACAATCATTGAAAGCCTAAGCAATAAACTCACAAACATTAGCAAAAATTGTCTCGATTATATAATTTAAAAGTTTTACTCTTAAACAAATTATTAAACAATTGTACAATTTGATAACTCACATACGTTTAATTTAGAGATGCATCTATTAAAATAATATCAAAACATCCAATTTTTTTGTTTATAATGGACCCATATTTCTTTCAAAAATGTTAGAGATTTAATCTCAACATTTATTAGTGAGGTTCTAATAATCCATATCTTTTAAAATCAACCACATTAAAATTAATAAAAAATATTAGTCAAAAAATAAACTATTTATAAAATCTGCATATTAATATCTAATATTTTGGATGAAAAATCGAGAATAAATTTGATTGTCAGATATTTTGCATTAATATTTTCTTTTTCCTCTTTGGCGCTGCCAATTGGTTTTACAATTTTTTTCGCATTATGATATAAATATTGTGGATTAGACGAGCGACAAGTTGTTGAGGTTGGCTTTTAAGTAATCAGGTTTGATCCTTTTTGAGGCTTGTTATAGGGAATTTTTTTGCCTAGTCTTGGAGTGATTTGTTGAGAAAATTAAAAATTGGTTAAAAATAGGACGTATTAAAATAATTATGAAATGCGTGAAAAAAAAAAAACTTGAGTATCGTACTGATATAATGTTATGAAATAAATATCAAAGAATGTAAAAGAATAAAGAAACGGAGAGAGCAAAAGAGAATGTATTTTATCGATCAATCAAGTTATTTATAATATTTCTCCAAATTCTATATTTATAGACATAAAGTGTAAACGAAATAAATTTCTATCTCTAATGAATTAGAGTATTAAAATACATTAAACTTATATTGATCTTGGTGGATATCCGCCATCGATAAGATATTTATAACAATGATTTATTTATTTGTGTTTTTTCTATCGGTGCTTAATTTTTCTTAGGCTTAATCCATAAGTTGGTACATAAGCTATGCAATTTTTTCCATATTAGTACTTAAATTTTTTTATCACAGGTGATACCTAAACTATCTTTTTCTTTTCCAAATTGGTACCTCCATTAGTCAAATTGTTAAGTCTACTTTAAAAGAGGCTTAACCCACAATTTGGTATCTAAATTATGCTCTCTTTTTTCTATTTCGGTACCTAAATATTTTTATTGTCTCAAGCGATGCCTAAACTATTTTTTTTTCAAGTTGATACTTTTGTTAGTTTAATTGTTAGTTAAACTGTTAAATTTTAAGAAAAATATAATCGATTAAAATTGATGTAGCAAGAAAGATAAAAATATATAATTTTCTTATATATATATATTTCAAAATTAGACCAATGGTTAGACCAATCGAGCCACCAATTATTAGTTTGATCAGTTCGCTCAGTTCAGTTAAAAAATATTAAAATTTATAAAAATAATAAAAAATAAAATATAGAGAAAATTAGTTCAATTGCTTTTTCAACTTGGTTCAATTAGTTTGTATGTTCATAAATTAATCGATTCAATCTCGATTAATTCTCAATCTAGTTTTTCACCTCTTCAAATAGAGCAAGCAGGCAATGAAATTCAAAAATAGAATAAATAGCTAATGCCTTGACTTCAAGAGAAGCATTGTCAGACAATACAAAAAATGAAGAAAGGAAGAAAAAATAGAAAAATAGAAAATGAAAAGGGAGACAATGTAAAATAGAAAAGGAAAATACAAAAAATTAAAAGTAGTTTTTAAGTTTATATGATATCACGATTATTTATGGGCAAATATCCCAAAATATACCAAAAAATAAAAATTACGGAAAGGACATGTTTCAAAAATATTGACCGGAAGGGCAATTTCCCAAAAATCGCGTCCACGTCGGTAGCGTTTTTAGGCAAAAAGTAAAGCGTCCTCCTGGGGAGCTTTAAGCGCCTCAAAGAAAACGCTCCCACGAGGCGCGCTTCTTGAGGTGGTTTAAAGCGCCCCCAGGACGCGCTTTTAGACGTCATGATCAAATTTTTTTTTTGACCGTTGACTCCCAACGGTCAAAACCAATGGTAAAAGAAAAAAAACTATAAATACCCCCAACCCTTCATTTTTTCACACTTCAATCCTTTCTCATTTTTCTCTCAATTTTCTCTCAATTTGCTCTCAATTTTCTCTCAAGTTTCTCTCAAAGTCCTTGAAATTTACGCTTAAATTTTAAAATAGTCTTCTACTATTTACAAAAAGACCTTTATAATTTTTTAATATATTTATTTTTGGAAAATTTAAAATTCTTTATCGAGTACAATGGTCGGGAATTACGTCGCTTAGACAAAGATTCACATTGCCGTCGAGCAAATGAAAATGGTAAGTTTGAATGTTAATTTTTCAATATTATTAAATTTTTTAATTATGTAATTTTAATTAATTTTGAATTTTATAATTTTTAAACAATCGTAGATCGGTGTTGCAATGTTATATTCGCAACATGCCCGGTCCCCATCGCCATTGATCGAGAAATTACTCGGGAAGCGGGTTTTTGGCACGTGGCCACGATAGGTAGGGGGTTTAAGTTGGACCCGCCTTTGATCAGCGTGTTGATAGAGAGGTGGAGACCGAGACGCACACTTTCCATCCGCCATGCGAGAGTGTACCATCACCTTAGAAGATGTGCGATTCTGATTGGGATTACTTGGATTCGCCCAGTGTCACCGGGTCCATAACATCTCTCGATTGATGGCAGATGCTACGAGCTCCTGGGTGCCATTCCGGATAAATTGCAAGGAGGTCGGATCGATATGGGTTGGTTACGAGACGCATTCCCACAGTCGAATGAAGGTTCGACTGAAGAAGAAAGAATACGGTATGCGCGGGCATACATGCTTCAGATAATTGGAGGCTATCTGATGCCGGACCTTTCTAGAAACCTCGTCCACCTGAGATGGCTCCTGAAACTTGTTGATTTCAGAGCAGTCGGTGAATTGAGTTGGGGGTCTGCCGTGCTATCGAGGTTGTACCGGGAGATGTGCGGGGCGACGCTGTCGAGTAAAGCAAAAATCAGAGGTTGCCTATCACTACTGCAGTCATGGGCATGGTTTCGATTTCCATTTTTACGTCCTCGACTCGACCAGCCATATTCATTCCCACTGATAACGAGGTAAATTTAATATTATATTTTACAATTATGTCGTAGATTTATAGTATAATTGCATGCTAAAAGTTTATTTAATTAGGTGGAACCATCCGACGAGTCATGTTGGAATACCGACTCGCTTGAGGATATACTACTCCTATTGGAACAACGGTCGGAATCACAAGTAAGTGTCAATTTCGTTATTATAATTTAGTATTTATGTATATAACTAATATTTTGGTAATGTTAATATAGTTTCAATGGACACTGCACGAGGATCCCGAAATTGGGCAAGAATTCGGAGGAGTTCTCCAAAATCCGAGCAGTTGGCACGTTAAGGTCCCGCTAATCACCTACGCGACCGTGGAGATGCACTCAGATCGGGTTTTGCGGCAATTTGATGCCGACAACCGATTCCGTGGTTCTGAGGTGCTCAATGATGAGCACAGTGTGGACTTACAACAATGCGACACGGATTGGCCAATATTTTGGTCGAACATATCGAGACGGGAGAACCGGTATGACTTTTTACCTAACTGAACCGATCGTAGTTCCCGAGTTAGCGTCGTGTTGAGTACATGCCATGGTTTAGAATCCATGGCAAGTCAGATCTGTTGTCGGATGAAGAGAGGCGACGGCAAATTCATGAAGGAAGGGAACGTCGGGCCCTTTACATTCAAGGAGAAGGGTGATGAGACGGGTCCAAAGAACAAATACTACATCAATGGGCCCATCAACAGCGCCTACACAATCATCGGCCCATCGGTTCACTAACAACACCGACAACACAATATTCACGAGCTTTATGCCAAAGTATGCACCGCCTTATATGTATCCTCCTAACCCATATATGTTTCCTTTTCCTAGTCCCCAGTGTTGGAATGCATGGTCGGGTTCGAGTCCGCTCCGACAACTCCTTTTAGCCACCGATCGTGAGGCCGATGTCGAGTGTGGGATTAAAGGAGGCGCCGTCGGGAGCGCTTCTTCTACTGTGCTCCTTCACCGACGGATGCATGAACCCCGCCGTGGTTTATGCAAACACCTCCGGTCATTATTTTATGAAGGTGGGTCATCATCGCAACACCTGAACTGCACCCACCGCCGAGGAACCCGATTCACTTTGAGGTTCGACGACCCCACGGAAGCTAGAAAAGGAGGAATCCAGTACAGAATCACCGACCGCCCCCATGTGGCATCGGGTTCCCACCAAGATCAACCCTAAACCCTAATTTAGTTTTGTTATTTTATTTTTTGTAAATTAGTTTTAATATGAGTAGAAAAATTTGAGTTTAATTTTTTAATTTCTGTAATTTAAATTTTTAATTTAATTTTAATATCTTTGATAAGATAGAAATGGTTTTTTTGTAATTTAATTTTTTATATGTAATAAAATTTGAGTTTAATTTTATTTCGTTGTAATTTAATTTTTTATTTTAATTTTAATATATTTGATAAGATAGAAATGGTTTATTTTTTTTGTAATTTAATTTTTTATATGTAATAAAATTTGAGTTTAATTTTATTTCTTTTGTAATTTAATTTTTATTTTAATTTTAATATATTTGATAAGATAGAAATGGTTTAATATTTTTTGTAATTTAATTTTTTTATATGTAATCAAATTTGAGTTTAATTTTATTTCTTTTGTAATTTAATTTTTTATTTTAATTTTAATATATTTGATAAGATAGAAATGGTTTAATTTTTTTTGTAATTTAATTTTTTATATGTAATAAAATTTGAGTTTAATTTTATTTCTTTTGTAATTTAATTTTTTATTTTAATTTTAATATATTTGATAAGATAGAAATGGTTTATTTTTTAATTTAATTTTTTATATAATAAAATTGAGTTTAATTTTATTTCTTTTGTATTTTAATTTTTTATTTTAATTTTAATATCTTTGATAAGATAGAAATGATTTAATTTTTTAATTTTATTTTTTTATATAATAAAAATTGGTTTAATTTTATTTCTTTTGTATTTTAATTTTAATATCTTTGATAAGATAGAAATGATTTAATTTTTTAATTTAATTTTTAATTTAATTTTAATAACTTGAATAAAATAAAAGTTGGTTTATTTCAAGCATCAACGTTGATTAGGATGGGCTGTTTTATTTTTTAAATTGTAATAATTTTTTATTTTTGAATAAAAAAGTTGTTTTTATTTGTGTTTGTAATTTAATTTTAATTATCTTATATTTAATAAATTTGAGTTATTGCACAAAAGTTCACCGCTTTCCTCCCAAAAATGTAAATTACATAGCCAAGAAGAGACAAACAAGCTAAGAACGCGGTCAACTAGTCCGATTTGGACACAAGCGAGATGTATGGTCGGGTTCCTACACCACCCGCATCACCGACTTTGGTTGGTCGGTTCTCTGATATCCATATTGTTGCGTATTCTAGTCGAGGAAGGTCGACCTTTTGGTTTGCGCCTCAATTCTCTATCCCAAGAATGCCTTATACGGCAAGCGATACCGATGGCCACTTACGCTCATCTCGGGATCGGTGGGAATACGTGTTCCACACGTTGTACATGTTTTCTAATTTGTAGACTTTGTCGACATAGCTCATGGGGTCAAGACGAAGATTATGACAAGCCGCAAGTACATGAGCACATGGGTAACGGCGCATCAAATATCCCACACGCATGTCCTATTTGTCAAGTGTACACGATAATGCCCGCCAACAATACCTTGGTTCGGTTCGTCAAACTCCGTGACACGAAACCATAGTCGTCATGCGTCGTGACATACCGTGTGTGCATGGTGTTCGTCCGCGCTTTCCCACGGTTAATTTCTTGCAAGACCTTCGCTCCATACATGGCCTCCTTGCATCTCGCCTCGATAACTCGCCGCTTCTTCAAAATAGTGCCGTTAAACGAAAATATGTCTCCGTAAAACCGCTTATAATCAGCAGATGACGGGTTCCTTTAGCACGTAATTTATGCATTCGGCCGGTTTGTGGTCATATGACCATATCGTAGCCGCCATCATATGCTTGTGTCCACTGCTCAAAAGGAATATTGCATGTACTCTGCGCTTCTCTGCGTTATCTGCAAGTAAACCGCCAACATCTCGTGAAAACGGTCTTTATTGATCTCGTACCCTGCCAATATACATTGATAGCGAATATTACATACCACTATTTAATTGCGAATAAATTGAAAATTTCAAAAGAAATTATATTAATAGATATTTCATACCCATATGGGTCACTTGCCGCTTCGCTTTTTAGATCGGTGTTGCCCATAGTAGTTGGATGAAACATGCCTCGTGCAATATCGATGGTGTGTACGATGCCACATGCTTCCCTATCGCCTATTGCCGCAAGTATTCCAGGCCTCGATCCGATATAACGATATGTCGTTGAGGCGACATGCCTCCTTAACCTAGATAGGAAGAAGTCCCACCATCACCGACTTCGGTGTTATTGCGAACGAATCGGAAGGATTCTCCCACGTACCGTCTTGTGCCACAAAATAGCAATAGCCGTCGTATATCTAGCATACATGAAGGTACCGTCAATTTGTACCAATGGCTTGCGATGTAAAAGCATCTCGGCATTGCTTAAATGTCCGAAACAGCGCTTGAACACTGCACATCCACGAGCGGATGATCGTTGTAGACGCCGGTTCCGCTTTCAATATTGTTGTCTTCGACATATATCTCCAAAGACTGACACCACCGCCACACTTCATTATATGAAGCGTCCCATCGACCGTGCAACTTTTCCAACGCTTCTCGCTATCTATCCAAGCCTTTCTATAAGAGGGCGTGTACCCCATTTGGCTACGAATATTGCCAATTAATGCCAAGATCAGTAGTTTTGGGATCGGCCTTCACCGTCGGATTATTAAATCACCAACATGTCCGAATCCATCCTGGATGATCTTGTGTTACACCACAACGGCACGTTAAATAATGCAACATTACATAATATTAGTGTTACTCAAATCATTAAACACATAGTGGTACTGCATCTAAGACATGTATGCAGACCTTTGTACTTCTTCACCTCCCACATCCCCGCCCTTTTCCTCAACGACGCCATGATTTTTCATGCACATGTGCCGCCTTGCAAGACACTACGCCTCGCACTCTATCGAGTTTTGATTTAACCATAGTGTAGTTAACCCCATTCCGATGTTGTATTGTTTCAATGCACCAAGAAAAGTGTTCTTGTTGGAAAACTGTTACCAACTTCTAATTGGTCCGAATCCAACGAAGAATTTGTACGGTCCACGCGTCCCGGTGTGGTAGTTCAGAAACTCCAATGCATCATCTTGAGATAGATCGACATTATGCATGTGCTACCGAGGCGAGTATGCCTGAATAGCGGATCTTCTTCTTCTTCGTCCGAACCGCCTCAACATCTTCGGTACAATTGAACGGCTCTCGGTTCGTAAAATAGTCCAACTTCGCACCATCGTGCCCTCGCTTCCGAGGTGGATCCACATCGGATTCACCGTCCGATCCTCCATAACTCGCAACAAACGAGGGCCCTCATTGGTGGATGTCGTCGGTAATACATCATCCTCCTAAACATTTTTCAGAAGATTCCAATCGTATGTGGATTGCCATCCACTAGAAGTTGATGACGTCTCCCAATACGTATTTCGCCATCCGACGTCGAATAACGAATATGCATGTCCCATCCACCAACCGAAAGTGTCGCGGGGGTTATGTTTTCCATACTACCACCGCGACACGGGCACTTCGTGTTTTGCCTCCCACTTACAGAGTGTCGACTTGGGGTCGTGTATTCCCCGAACGATACTAGATGTTGAGGTCGCACGATCACTGAGATGAAAATTCTACATATACCTCAATATAGGTGAACCATCGGCAAGATGAGTCTCCACCATTGCCTCAAGGCTCCGGGACCTTTGATGTCGAATCGCGCATATCTCACCGGATCAACCGAAGCGCAAAATCTATACTTAATAGATCGAACTTTCATTAGCGTTGTTCAATATTTTACGCCTAATTCTTTTATGGTTCTACCAAATCGACGTTCGATTAAAACTCAATCGCTACTGTTCTCTCGATAAGAAAACAACACCATCTTCTGTTACGACTTTACCATCGTAGTAAATAACAAAGATTAATACGCTCACTCATTTTCAATTTTTTTCCTTTTGCTTGAATTTGCTTTCGCTAACCGAGAATGAAATTTGGTGATTTATAGCCTAATTTTGCGGATAGCATCAGAGCAAAAGCGGCCCACGTGGGAGCTCTTTTCAAGATTCGCTAATCGTGCACCTCGCTTGGGCGTTTTTGCCATCTGTTGTTCGTAAACGCTCCTCAAAATAATTTTGTCGGAGACCACTGTAGCAAAAGAGAGTCCATGGGAGCGTTTTACCACGGTTTGTTCTCGACCGCCTCCTCAAAATAATTGTGCCCGAGACCATCAGTAGCAAAAGCTCGTCCACGCGAAGCGTTTACCACGGTTTGTTCAAACGCTCTCAAAATTATTTTGCCGAGACTGCGCCTAAAAACTTATTTCATTTTTCACATTGCAAGTGGATTGGAAGAATCTCAAACGTCCGCGTAGCGTGTTTTGGGGAAAATGGCCTAAAAAGCGTCCACAGAAGCCACCTCAAAGCTAAGCGCCTCGTTGGAGCGTTTTTTGAGGTGGCCTAAAGCGCCCCTCAGACGCCTTTAGTCAGCTTTCCCAAAAACGCTACCGACGTGGATGCGATTTTTGGGAAATTGCCTTTCCGGTCAATATTTTGAAACCCGTCTTTCCGATAATTTTAATTTTTTGGTATTTTGGGATATTTGCCCATTATTTATTGATTGTAATTTTTTAACGGATATAAATTTTGGTATAAAATAAATAAATAATAATAATTTAAGTATCAATTTTAAAAAACAATTTAAATATTAATTAGTGAGTTAAGCTCTTTTTGAAATCGATTAAATGGTTGACTAACGAATGTAGTTTTTTTTTAAGTACAGAGAATTTGGTTAAGTTGAAAAATATGGACCCGTGACGGTGATCGACAAAGCGCAGTAAAGCAAAGCAAGAACAGTTGATGCCAAAAAAGGTAGGAAAAAAAAAAAAACTCAGATTTCCGGGGGATCTTTTTTCTACTTTCTTTCAAAAATCCGAACTTTATGGTTGGCCACGCGCGCAATCTCACTCGTTTCACGGGCCTTTCGCTTTGACCTTTTTAACCATATGCACCAGTAACCACCATTGTCTTTTCTTTTTCTTTTTCTTTTGCCTTTATAAAAAAATTATTAAAAAAGATAAAACTTATTAACAATTTATTTAAAATATTAAAATATAGAAAATTATTTAAAGGTTTGGAGCCTTTAATTTCGGTAACAAGAAAATAATAAGTTTGAAGTATATGAAGGAAATTGATGTTTTATAATATTTACAAGTATTCTATATTTTTATAAAATTGTAGAAATTTTAAAATTTATTTAAGAAGCTTTTAAAAATTATTTGAATATTATAAATAATTATAAAATTAAAATATTACTCCTTTTATCATTTAATAATTCTTATATAACTTTCTAATAGTTTTAAATATTTTAATAAATTTTCTATAATTTCTAAAAAATATAATATTTTTTATTTTTCAAATATTTTTTAATTTTCTAAATTTTATAATATTTTAAATTTTAACCTTAAATGCTGAAAAATCCTCGTAAAATAATTATAAAATCAATTAAATTAGCACATCATCATTTTTCCATGTCAAACGTTATGTTAGCAATCACATAGTCATTTTCTCACATTAGCCATTATATTAGCACTTAACGATCATAAGATTTTGAACAGAAAATTATATTTCAATAACTCGATTGATTGCTAATTTTTATTAAAATAATAAATTTTAATTAGGAATTTAATTGATTTTAATTATTTGACAATAGTTTTAAAACATTTAAGCCTTTTAAAAAATATATAATCACTTTTAATTATATATTTGTTAAAATGAATTTATATGATTATTTAATTAAATTGATATTGGACTAAAAGCAGTAAATAAGTCTACTACTTATTAATTAATTCTAGCTCGTTATATAAAATATAGATTAATAGTCTATATAATGTATATAAAAGTAAAATAAAAGATAAAAATCACGTAAGCTTAAACAATTTTTAGATTTATAATTTAAATCAGATTTAGATAAATATAAAATATATTAATATCATATTTAAGTATAGTTCAAATCCGACTAAATTCAACTTATAAAAACATCTAACTGTAAGCGTTATGCATAGTATTAATATGATACTACCTGCAGAACCCAATCAAAAGGACAAACCCCTTGGCAGCCTCCTATGCCAAGTTAGCTAGATGATTTGCATGTTTGTTGCCTTCTCTAAGAACAAAACGCACTTCTACAACCCAACAATTAGTCGTGGGATTTCAAGACTCTTGGCCAACCTTAACAACACCTTCACAACTCCTAAATAATTAATTCTAAATGTTGTATTTTTATTAAACCTGAAATTAAAATTTGTATTTATGTTAAATTATACTTTTATTATGATTTAAATTATTTAATTTTAAACTAAAATTTTATCAATAATTCAATAATATAAAACTAATATATATTAATATTCAACATTTAAATATATTCATTCAATTAAAATTAAACAGATAAAATCATATATAGTACATGTAAATTTAAAATTAATAAATATAAAATGAAAATACATTAAAATTTTACTTATATCTATAAGTCTCATAACTAAATAAATTTTTTATTTGAAAAGCAACAAATATTATCATGAGTGTATTTTTGTAAATATTTTATAAAGTCACAAAAAAAAACTCAAAATGAATCTACAAATGATAAAACTTGAACCTAGAACACCAAATTCTCAAAATTTTAATTTTATCATTTCAATTAAAATTTCATTTGTAAATTATATACTTATACATTTTTTCACGCACATCGTGTCAACTTCTCATAATTTAATTTATATGGAAATCTATAGATAAAAGTATTAGAGAAACCTATATATTTAGGGGCAAATTACATTTCGATCCTCTATTGAAAAATTGGTAAATTAAACCTTATTTCTATATATATATATATATATATTATTTCTCAAAGTATCTACAGAGTAAGCCCAATAGCTAATGAGAGTAAATATTAGACACGAGTTTTAAAACCGTTTTATACCCAAAACAAAGATCAAACCCTTATTATAACTAAAATATCATTTTGATTTCTTAAAATTTTCTTAACAATAATTCTAATAAAATAAAATTTATTTTTTAACAAATCTAGGCAAAAATTATTTAAAATAAAAAGTTACATTTTAAATTAATTAATGACAGGGAATTCCTGATGCTTTTACCAAATCTATAATTCTATATATATTTTACTTTAATTTAAAAATTAAGGAAAATATTCCTCGGTAACAAAGAGTTCTATATATCTCCGGCAACTTGTTGTATAGCAATTAAAATCCCGTGAAACGGAAAAATTAGTAGTAATTGATTCCTTTTAAAAAACTTCAACCTCAGACACACGCTCCTAAATATGCGCGTGTGATTCTTCTACTTCCTTATCCCCATATGCCGTTGCCGATAATGATACATCCGTTTATGCTTTTCAAATTGCCCTTCTAAATTAAATTACTTCCCTAACCCCTTTCCTTTTCTTTCTTTCTCTCTCTCTCTCTCTCTTTTTTTTTTTTTTTGATAAAACTCATCTCTTTTAATCCTTAGGACTCCAAATTTCCCAGTGATTAGGATTCTTGGTGTCTCAGAAAAATTCAGAAATCTATTGAAACCTAAAGCAATTAGGGAATAATTACAATGCGGATAGCATTATGCGGGGAGAATTTGGGATTGGTATAAAAATGAAGAGAAAATCGAATCCAGGGAGAAATAGCTTTATGGAATTGGAATATCCAGAGACTGAAGAAGATATGCGTTTGATCGTTGCCTTCGGATGCCGGTTCCGATTCCGATCGGCATTCGATTCCTACTCTGTGGCTTGTGAAGCGTTCTCTGAAAAACGACAGCAGATTCTCTCCTCTTCTTCTTCTTTGCATCTAATCGGTGTCAAGCTTCATCTCTAATAGCGTTTTCTGCAAAATTTTTTCTTTTGGAGTTTTTCTTGTTTTTCTTTTTTTTTCGAGGGTCTTCTTTTTGGCTGTTGTTGTTGGAATTATCGATCCGGTTGCGGCGGCGGTTGGTTCTTTGTACATAGAAAAAATGGAGGTTGCTGATGACTGTGATTTCGCTGAGAAAGATCCGTCGGGTCGGTATGTGAGGGTATGTTTTCTGGCTCCGAATCCTGTTTATATATATATATATATTGTTCGGTTTCTCTTTGTTAGGGTTAGTATCTGTTTGGTTGGCAAGAAACTTGGAAGGGAGCTATTTAACTTATATTTCTCGAATTCTAATGGAAATTGTGGGACTTTTTATATAATAATCAAATACTGCGTGCTGTTTAGGCGTAATTTAGTAAAAATATTGTCAAATTTCGGTCCAAGGTGAGATTGTCATCAATTTCTTAGCAACCAAACAGCGTCAAGTTTGAGTAACGGAATCAATTGTCTAGAATTTAACCACCTTTGGTTATAGCTTAGCTTCTACTTAGCTAATAATTTGTAAATATTTCTTCTTTAGCTATTTTTACCGCTCTTGTAAGATTACTTTTTCTTGCTCTAGTCATTGTTGAGAAAAAAGGGAATTAATTGCTTGTTGTACTCCCATTTTAGTGAACAATATTAAGCATGATACATATGCATGATCAACCAAAATGCCGATGTTATTCAAGATATTCTGAAATTATTTATATTTTCTTAAATAGTTTGTTTCATTAGAACTTAAATTAGTTTGCACTTTCGAATGTAGTGTTACAATTTTCATTTTTTTTTTATTCGCTTTATTTTTATTTCCGCAGTATGATGAGGTCCTAGGGAGGGGAGCATTCAAGACTGTGTATGGTTCCAAGACCTATCTTCTTTGAATTTGAATAACTTTGATAGGACTGTCTGTTTGATTGTTTTTCCTGGTTTGGCTGCTACATTGTTGTTTGTAGTTACAAGGGATTTGATGAGGCTGATGGAATAGAGGTTGCATGGAACCAAATCAATGTTGAAGATGTGTTGCAGAAGCCTGAGCAGCTGGAAAGACTATATTCAGAGGTTCATCTTTTGAAGTCATTGAAGCATGTAAACATTATCAAGTTCTACGATTCCTGGGTGGATGATAAAAACAAGACCATCAACATGATAACTGAGTTGTTCACTTCGGGGAGTTTGAGGCAGTGAGTTTTGTGAAATTTTCTTTTCCCATTCTTTTCTGCTTGGTGTTGTCATTCATCTCTGATATGCTGAGATTTGCTTTCCTTTAGATATCGTAAGAAGCATAAGAATGTTGAGGTGAAGGCTATTAAGAGCTGGGCACGGCAAATCCTTAGAGGGTTACACTATCTGCATAGTCACAATCCTCCAATCATTCATAGAGATTTAAAATGCGATAATATATTTGTTAATGGAAATAATGGAGAAGTGAAGATTGGAGATCTTGGATTGGCAACTGTCTTGCAGCAGCCCACCGCCCGAAGTGTAATTGGTACTTCATTTTCCCAAAAATTAGTAACATTGACTTCATCTAAAACCATTTTGGCCTTAGCGGGGAGAAAAACTTAAACCAATTTTGGTTGAAACTTGTAATGCTTTGCTATTTGTGCAGGCACTCCTGAATTCATGGCTCCAGAGCTTTATGATGAGGAGTATAATGAGCTTGTCGACATATATTCTTTTGGTCTGTGCATATTGGAGATGGTTACTTGTGAATATCCATATAATGAATGCAAAAATCCAGCACAAATATACAAGAAAGTTACCTCTGTAAGACAACCATCTTCAATACTTCACTTCTCCATAATTCTGTCAAGCGATCATTTAACCTCTCTCAACGTCATTCACTGCAGGGTATTAAACCTGCTTCCCTTGGTAAAGTGAATGATCCACAAATTAAGCAGTTTATTGAGAAGTGTCTTCTTCCAGCATCTATGAGATTGCCAGCTGCGGAACTCTTGAAAGATCCATTCCTTTTGGCTGAAACTCCCAAGGAGCCTGCCAGTTGTCCACCAGTGAACTTGATCCAGACTGAACCTCATCTGATGGAAATAGATCTCAACTGCAAAATGCTTATGGTCAAACCTTCTTCTGAAAGCATCAAAGAAACTCCTCGGTTCTCAGCTCTGGAGCTACAGTCTTTCACTCAGAATAATGAATTTAGGTTGAAAGGGGAGAAGAATGACGATAATACAATTTCATTGACCTTGCGCATTGCTGATCAGTATGGTAAGTGAATCTGCTATATAAAATTTCTTACTCTCTTCTTTTTGTTTGGAAAAAAAAAAAGAATCGTGTAACTGTTTGTCTTTGAACAGGTCGAGCAAGGAATATCCATTTTTCATTTTATCTGGATTCAGATACTGCTATTTCAATTGCTGAGGAGATGGTTCAACAACTTGATTTGTCAAATGAAGATGTAACTGTCATTGCAGAGTTGATTGATAGCATGATCATGAAGCTTGTTCCCTGCTGGAAACCTTCAGTTGGAAGCATTTCATGCCTACAAGATTGCTTATGCTACCCAAGTCAGGGCACTATTAAGACAGTTGGTGAACAAGAAGTTTTCCCACGGTTGGCTGTTCTTAACTGTCAAGACACCGAAGAATCTTTCGGTTCAGATATATCAGCTGAATCTAATGGAATGGTGGCCTCAGATGGGAGTAACAATAAACCAATGGGATCTTCTGATCACAGTTATGTTGAGTGCCATAACGGTTTGAACGCATATGATTTTGGTTTAGATATTGGGGCTTATAACCATAAAGATACCAGTGACGAGAAAAACCTCGGGGAATATATAGCGATAAAACATTCCGCAAAGAACTCTGACACTTCCTTAATGGATTCTTGTTCATTTGCTTCACAAGACATGAGCTTGTCAAGCATCGGCTCTCTATCCCTTGCAGACAAGGACAAGTTGGAAGAGCTGAAATCGGAGCTTGATGCGATAGATTCACAGTACCAGCAATGTTTCCAAGAGCTCTTAAGGATGAGAGAAGAAGCAATGGAAAACGCCAGGAAGAGGTGGATATCAAAGAAGAAAGTATATGTGATGTGATGTACAATATCTTTTACTTGTTAACCATCAAGTTTTTTCTCCTCTTCCCTTAGCTTATGATAGTTGCTATTTTTTTTCCGCTGTTGTTTGCATTGGAAGATCATTTTCTTTGACAAAATTTCATTTATTTGGTTTATTTTCAGATATGGGATTGAATCTATGATTTTTGTTCATTGGTTAACCATATTGGTTCCTCTTTTGATCATTATCGAGACTTTTGACTCTAATTGGCCTTCAAATTTTATGGATGAAGACTAAAATGTGCACACTTCTTTTACTTGATTGAATGATGCTTCCATGTGATATGCAGTTGTCAAATTTCAATCTATTTTTCCTCTAAAAAACAATGAAAAAAGACAGAACTACCGACAGCCATTGACTGGGAAAATTGAGGCCCTTTTTGTTACAAGATAAAAACGACAAATCATGGTGCTCTGGTCCTCATTGAAAGGGAACTACTATTTAAATGTGAAGCACTCCATTGCAGGGTTCATTGATCGTTATTATCCAAGAAGTAAATAATTTTGATTTTTGCCTCATAATTATATATGTTCTCATGATGGACAGAATTATTGCCTATTTCCCATTTTCCCTATTTTTTCTCAATTATTGAGCTTCAATTATGAGATTGTTCTGTACCAAAATAGTGTTCTATTTTCTCAATCTTCCAATATGTTAGCAGATTTTTTAAAGGACATATCGCTATAGTCAATATCCTATCCCACCCTCAAAACCAGAGACAGTAGGGACAAACAACAGATAGACCACACTTTTGGACCATCCATACAATACAAAATACAAGAACACCAGGGTAAACCACCAGCCACCATATAAACTCTTAAAGATAAAAGAGCAAATGCTTATCTTCCGCTTTGTAATCTTTCATCTCAAGATCAATGCTCCATTAACTGAATCACTTCTTCCACTTGTATTACTAAACTAGAGATTTTCCATTAACATTCATATTAACCGAAAAGTTCGAACCTCAGATACTTCTAGAATCTATATATACACTTCAAAACATTTAAAGCACCACTGAAAACAAGTAAACATCAATGTTTGAGCAAGTCAATCTTGATGGCAGACACTTTAATATTCGATTGTCAGTTTCTTTCTACAGTAGATGATATCTCACCGGTTACAGTAATCAGCTATATCGGATCAGTTATTTCGCATGCATTCACGTTTCCATGTTTGGCCAAAGAAATATATCCTAGTCCCTAGAGGGTTGTACAAAAATGGTGACAACCCCGAATAGTTTCTGGCAAAATCATATAAGACATCCTGTTGAAAACCGACTTGCAGATAAATCAGAAGAACAAACGGTATGTTAGTCCATGATCCAAATATGTTAGAAATGCAGATTCAATGGCAGCCCGATATACAAGCACGTAATAAGAGAATCCATTCACAATTTATTAAGAAAATGAATAACATCCGGTACGATATCCACACAAGGAACACAACAAGAATGCACAGGAAGAGCAATTCGTGAAATGCGTTCAACCAGGAATAGAAGAAAAACACAGAAAGCCATCCATTTACTTGCTAGATCAGGAGAAATTGTTCGGAAATTTTACATTGGTACTACCAGTTCTCTTTGACAATTTTCGACTTCTCAAGAATGAATTTCCCTTCCTTGTACTTCTGAGTTTCCTCATAAGCCCGCTCGTATTTCCAACCCAATACCTCTCGACAATCGCGACAGTAAACATCAGCCACTGTGTGAAGACCAGTCATCAGTTGTCTATCCTCCTTAGGACCCACCATCACGTTCATTGCGTGGGAGAATAAAAAAGCTCGACCGTTTCTCCCCTGAAATTCACATTGTTAACGAACCATTTGGAACATATATCTATAGAATGCTTTCAGCAAAACAAATATTAATTGAACCTAAAGCAACATATAGTCGCAACATCGAAATGACAGAAAACACAGTTAAGCAAACATTTAAAAGGTAAATGATATCATAAGCATTTATCAATAAATCCAGCAACATTAGCATCGAAATCCCGACCTGAAAAGACTTGGATATAACATCGTCGTGAAGGGCAACTTGGTTTCTGCAATTGCAGCAACTGTACAACCTTGGCCCAACTATTTCCGTCATCGTGGCAATAACTTATCGAAACTCAACTTGTTGCTACTCATCACAAATCATAGGAAGAGAATAAAAAATCAATGTTCAATCTTATCACAAGAAAGATAGCAAAATTAATCAAAAGCTTACCTTGAGTTTACCAATAAACAATACAATATACACTGCCAATCAACTTCTGTTTGAGAAAACAACTGCATCATAGCCAAAACAGAGTACTTGAAATATCAAACGAAGCAATATTCAGAATCCAATAATGAAAACAAGTCAAGCTGACCAAAGAAAAGCTCATATATTCAAAGAACAAGTAAAAAACTGTTGAACCCTGTAATTGGAAAGAGCTAAAAGAAGAGAAGAAGACCATGAAAAGATCAACTAAACAAAATAATGAAAACCCAGTAATCCGAAGAAAGCTAAATAATTTGTAGACAATGAGATGATGTAATGCAAGCAGTGAAAGAAGAACAAAAAAAAGGGATCAAGAGAAAGGGTAATTAAAAACCAATAATCAAAACAAGTTAAGCTCACCAAAGAAAAGCCCAGATATTCACAAGTAAAAAGAAGATAAACCCTGTAATTGAAAGAACTAAAAGAAGAGAATTGCATAAAAAAGATCAACAAAAACAAAAAGTAAAAGAAAACCCAGTTATCGGAAGAAATGAAAAGAAAATCCCGTTACTTTAAGACAACGAATAGTGTAATGCAATCAGTGAAAAAAGCAAGAAACAAGGAGACAGGCGTTGGTATTTCTTTTATTGTTATGTTTTTTTTTTTAATTATAAAGTGTTGGGTTCTCAAACCTGGATCGAGTTCCATGATTTTGTGTATTGATGGTTGTCTCAGAAGCAGAGAGTTGAGGGTTTTGCACTTTTCTCTGAATAGAAGACGACAAATAACAATGGAGGTTTCGGTAATTCGGTTCATCAATTGACATGGGACTATCCTAAATTACTAATCTGCCATTTCCATTTTCATGTCTACCAAACACTTAGCTATAGTAAATTTACAATACCAAAGTCATTAGGTCCTAAACTAATATTATGTAGAAGAAAGAAGAAGAAAATTATATCTTATATTTTATTTTTAATTTTAAGCATTTTATCTCATTCTAAGCCAAAAGTCAGTTTTAAATGTAAATTTTTATAAGATAATATAATAGTAAAATAAATAAAATCAAATTAATTGAAAATATTCTATGTTAAGTGATAAGTAATTACTATTTACTTATCATTTTCAAATTTTTATAAAAAATTATATCAAATTATTTTATTTTGCATTATCAAACATGTATAAAATTTTAAATCATTGAAAATATTAATTTTAATTGATTTAATTTTGTTAACCATTTATCAAACAAAATCTCAAAATGTCTCTTTATTGTCTATGCTAATATTAAACCCTTTGATTGAGTTGTTTAGATGAGTACTCCTTTGGAAAAAGATTAAAATACATCTTTATGTAAAAAGCAAGTTATCTATATTAATGTTAAGCCCTTGATTAAATTTGTATCACGGTGTATCAATTAAGTTCAGAAAAAAACTAAAATATCTCTTCAAATACAAAATATATTATATTATTATGAGATTGTTTTTGTCTTTTTACATTTTATAAATTAATAAAAATTCAATTATAGTAAAATTTAAACTCATGATATTATACCTTTCAAACATTTAATTTTATCATTTTTAAAACTGAAGTATTACTTAATATTTATATAAACTTTTAATAAGTATATATATGAAATGATTTATTTTTAGTGTGCAATATATAAATTATATGAAATAAATAATAAAAGAGTAAAAGAACAAAAATAGGAGAGCAAAAGAGAAGTATATGTTGTTATTATATTAAATAAGTTAATTAATTATTTAAGTTTATTATAAAAAATATATTTTATTTTATTTTGAAATTTTTTTAAATATATATGATTTTAAGTTTATATGTTCTAACATTGAATTAATTATATTGTTACAAGATTTTAATTTAACACATTTAATTATTTAATTTAACTCAAACAATTTCATTTCACGAAAAATTTAAATCAAATTAAAATAATAAAATAAAATTTTTAAATCAAATTAAAATAATAAAATAAAATTTATTAACTCAATTAATATGAATTTTTTTTACTTAAATCAATTTCATTAAATTACTTATCAATTTAATCTTAATATTAAAAAATTTCAGTAGTAAACCGGTAAACAAGTGCCTAACATCCTAAAATCCCCGGCCCGACCGCTTTACTCATTTAAACCCCAACCAGAACTAAAAAAACACACAAATAAAGCCATGGAGAGCAACTCAGGCGGCGAAGACGCCGTAGCAACCATCAAATCAATTCGGACCCAACTCGAAACCCGAATCCAAGACCAACATGCCACCCACCTCGACCTCCTTGCCTCCCTCCAAACTCTGGATCCTAACATCGTTCCCACCCTCGATCTTTCCCTCCGTTTCGTCTCCGCCTTCAACCTCCGCCCTTTCTCTCCCACTCCTCCACTCCCCACGCCTAAAAAGATCTCCCACCCGCCCCAACACCCGCCCACCCACTCCGTACCCGATCCGAAACAGCTCGCCCTTGTTAAACCCGAAGGAGGCGACAAGTTCGCTGACGAGAGCGGCAACCCATTGTCGGTGATGCGAGCCATGGTGGCTGAGTGTTTACTTCAGAGAGTGCCATTTAAAGCGATCGATTCGTCTACGGTTTTAAGGAAGTTAGAGAACGACGAGAATATAACTACGGCGGAGAAGGCTGCGATGCGTGAACTGGGAGGCGATTCTGGGGCCATTCTTGCGGTGGAAATGGCTTTGAGGTCAATGGCTGAGGATAACGGCGGCCTTGAGATCGAAGAGTTTGTGGTCGGCGGCAAAAGCAGAGTTATGGTACTTAGCATCGACCGAACACGGTTAGTTCGAGAATTACCCGAAGAACCTCAAAATCATCAAAAAAGAGAAAGGATAAACAACGTTAACGAAAGTGAGAACCTGAAAATGAATAATAACAGCAATAACGAGTGGCTAGCACCGAGACCAATGAGTGAAATTTGGATGGGAGGGGGAGACCCTGGCATGATGTATCCTCCGGGTGGCCCAATGGCAGGCCCTAGAGGTCGGGGAATGGGGATGATGGGAAGGCCACCGATGGCACCAAACAGTGGCCTTTTGCTGTCACAGAGACAGAGTACTGAGGAAGATGATTTGAAGGATTTGGAAGCTTTGTTGAATAAGAAATCGTTTAAGGAAATGCAGAAATCAAAGACGGGTGAGGAGATTTTAAACATCATTAATCGCCCAACTGCTAGGGAAACAGCTGTGGCTGCTAAGGTACATTACATTGAAGTTCGTCAATATATATATATATATACACTTTTTTAAGTTTTCATTTTCTTCTTGTTTATTTGGTTGATGATTGTGTTCAAATAACTGGGTATAGTTTAAAAGCAAAGGAGGTTCTCAAGTGAGGGAGTATTGCTCAGCTTTAACCAAGGAGGATTGTCGAAGACAATCTGGCTCATTTCTTGCCTGTAAGAAGGTATTAAAGCAACAATTTAAACTGCACCATACACTTCCATATCGCTTGACAGTTTAGCAATGTCCTTTGATATATTCATTAGCTTGAATGGTTGCATCATTGAGCATTAACCTATAGTGTTATTGTTGGTTTCATAGAAATGGTTGTTGCTGTAGATAGCTATGTTTTATGTGGTGCTATCATTTGAACTTCCACAAATCATTTGTAGCTTTTAGAAGTATCCTCTTAGGATTCCTGATATGCCTATTTGCAATGTTGTTTTACTGGCTTTTATAACTTTTTTCAGGTGCATTTTAAGCGGATAATTGCTCCTCATACAGACATCAGTTTAGGGGATTGTTCATTTCTAGATACCTGCCGGCATATGAAGGTATTTTTCTATAGTAAATAGTTCAATCTTTTACTACCTTTCTTTCTGTTGTCATCTTATTACAACTAGTACTTGAGAGTAATGCCAACTCAATAATAGACATGCAAATATGTCCACTACGAGCTTGACCAAACACAAGATGATCTTGGTCCTGAGAAACCTTTGAAGCCTCCACGTGCTGAGTATTGTTCGGAAGTCGAATTAGGTGAACCACAATGGATTAATTGTGATATCAGGAATTTTAGAATGGACATTTTGGGGCAGTTTGGTGTTATCATGGCAGATCCACCATGGGATATTCATATGGAGTTACCTTATGGAACAATGGCTGATGATGAGATGCGCAACCTTAACGTTCCTGCATTGCAGACTGATGGTCTGATATTTCTTTGGGTCACTGGACGTGCAATGGAGCTGGGACGGGAATGGTGCGTGCTTTATTTTGAATGTTAATTAATTAAAATTATGTAATAACTGAATGTTATCTTTTTTATGAGAAAACCTCAAGTTTTTTATTCATATATGTTAAAGTAATCATGCTTCTTGCAGTTTAGAACAATGGGGTTACAAGCGGTGTGAGGAGATTATTTGGGTGAAAACAAATCAACTTCAGCGAATAATTAGAACAGGAAGAACAGGTCATTGGTTAAATCATAGTAAGGAGCATTGCCTTGTAGGAATCAAGGGAAATCCAGAAATAAATAAGAACATTGATACCGATGTCATTGTTGCCGAGGTTCGAGAGACTAGTCGCAAGCCAGATGAGGTTTGTGGACAATTTGGCTGCCCCATTTTACATTTATCTGTTTACACTTCTTGATGTCAGAAATGTTAGCTTAAGGATGCTGATGGCCATGCATTCTGATTTTGAAAATTTTTGTTGTTGCTTCTTACATTGTCATTTCAGTACATAAAAGGTCTCTCTTCATTGCTTTATGTTTCTGCAATGTCCCTGTCATGTAGTTCAAGAACTTACCTTAACTGGAAACTTAACTATGCAGATGTACCCTATGCTGGAGAGGATCAGTCCAAGGACAAGGAAGCTTGAACTATTTGCTCGCATGCATAATACTCATGCAGGGTATGGTATCTTGAACCAGTTTTCATACTTCAAAATTGTTCGTATATATTATCATCTATCAGAGTGTGCTAACAGGGCATGTTTCGAGGATAAATAGATGAAGGACCTTGACGATCTCTAAGCTTAAATAAATTTTACATTTGTTATTGTCAGTACCTAATGTTGAATTCCCTTATTTAATATATTCTTGGGAATCCACAATTTTCTACTGCTAAGCAATCTCCTTTACTCTTATTTTCCATCAGATGGATATCGCTTGGGAATCAGTTAAATGGAGTTAGACTGGTTGATGAAGGCCTAAGAGCAAGGTACAAGGCTGCCTACCCACATGTAGAAGTACAACCTCTCTCTCCTCCCAAAGCTTCTGCCATGGAAATAGACTCTACTTCTGCTAGAAGTCCCTTTGCAACAGAGTCAAGATCACAATTTGCGGATCCAGCTGCTCCCGATGCAGGCCATGCTCCCGAAGAGAGGGCAATGGCTGTAGATACTGATATGACCACCTGAAAACCTGACCTGCCTTGGTTAATTCCCAGATACTAGTTCAAGGGCCGATGTATCATTACTTAATAGTTCTTTTGTTTCTTTTGTAATGATTTTACTGTATCAGTCCCATTTTACTGTTTTTAGTTAATTTTTGACTCGGGTTCATTTGTAATGATTTTCTGTCAAACATCGAATTATTAATTTCAGTCTATCGTAATGTTTTTATCTGACTTGATATGATATCTACCCTCGAATAATTGAAACTCGCGTATGGTTAATCCATGTAAGAGGTGGCTGAAAACAAAATCAAGCTTAACATTCGTCTTAAAAAATGGATTGAAATAGAGGCTGAACCCACTTTCGACATTAAACTTTTGATGTCTGCAATCAAAAGAGGCACCAATAAGGTAAAGCTAAGAAAAAATTACCAAATTTTGTACTTCAAATCAGCCTCATTATCCTCTTCCCCGTTCTCATTAGACCTTCCTGTCCTGCTAATCTTGAACTTTCTATTTTCTAACATCCTCCAAAGCTGCATTTCTAAACCCACCCAATATCAATGTCGCCGGAAACCATCTGATGCCAGATCCTTCCGTGCTCCTCAGGCATTGTGTTCCGTGCTCCTCAGGCATTGTGATACCAACCAAGAAGGCTCCACCACGGTAACGGACTAAAGCACTCATTTATCCACCAGTCTTTAACTTCTCCCTAACCTTCTTGTGACCCAAGTCCCACAAGTAGCCCAATTAGCACTTAAATTCAGTGGCTTGAATATAGTTAACCTCATCGATGACAGCGACCTCTTCCAGTTTTTCTTTCCCCATTTTTTAGACCCCATCAATTGTCTCTACTTAGCGCATTACTAACAAATCATTCATGAAATTACCTAATTTGCCTTCGTTGATTCTGTAGTCAGAAGTTCTCACCACCATCTGAGCATATACACAGGTTCCATCAGGAGGGAAATGGCAATAAAACAATGCTACAGAAAATTCAAGAGGTGGATTCCTCCAGGGCCATGTTCCATGCTGATGATTAAAAAGTTGTAGCCAGAGTGCGATCTTGGCCAGAGCTGGGGAGGAGAGGAAGAAGATATTTGCGAAGAAGGGATTTGAGAGAGGATGAGGAGGGAAAAGAAGGATTAAGGGAGCATTTGGGAGGGCAGCGGGTGGGGAATTTGGAGGATATGAAAGAATCATGTTTCCAAGGGAAAGATTGGGGGTAGCACTGGCAGCGGAGGCAGCAGTGTATTTTATGTTGGCCATGGGCCACAGTGGTGGGGAGCTTCGGGGTTGATGAAAAACGTTATTCTGTTTAACCTTTATAGAAGTTTAAAGTTCGTAGTGGTAAGAAACATACGAGAGTGGGATTTCCTTTGGCTCACTCATTTATAGGAAAATAAAGGAAGAAAAACCTTCAGGTTTCATTACATCCTAAAAGTTTTAACTTCTTTCTAAAGACAAACTAAAAATGCAGTCGTCACATGAATCAAATAGTACTTAATAAAAACAAAAAACTTGGGAAATGATCCAAATCCTGTGTTATAGAATGATGTAAAAGATACAAAGTCAAATGAAAGAAATAGAAGCAATCTCCCAAGACTACATCTTTAGAGCAGTTCTTGCCATCACTAGAGCACCCTCATAAGTTTGATTTCCACCGATAAACCCGCTCATGTGGACAAATACACAGCCAGAAATTCTTGTCTCCTTCGAGAGCTCATCATCCCTCAAACCTCGCCACTGTGCTGGGAGGGGCTTCCGGCTCTCAAAACTATCAGGAGATGCTGCTACTGCCTGCACTCGCCATTGTTTGCCCCGTTCATCCTGTGTCATGATTAAAATAAGAATCTATCTCAAACTCTGAAAAAGAGGAACAATAACTGCAACATATCCATTTGCCTGACACTAGTATCTAATATAGGGCTAACACATTAGAAAACTTGTATGAAAGGAAGATTGGTCTACTAAATGCATACCTCATAAAGAACATATTTAATAAGAGGCTCAACCTTCAGCTCCGCCTCAAGCTCAAATAAGTGAAGCTTCCACTGTTGGATGTGAAATGAAATCAGACTTAGTTGTAAATAAAATGGTGTATGATGGTAAGTCAATAATAAGCTGCAGTCATTTGCAACAATATATTCATCTCACATACTAATGAAAGTAACAAAGGTTATTTGATGAAAGATCAAACAAATTGAATAACCAAAATGAGTATATTTATAAACAAGCAATTCTTTCCTCTTGAGAAGAGTTGCATAAACAGAACAATCTATAACATACACTTCTGCAGGGCTAGTTGAAGAAGAACATAAGTACATAACAGTAAGAAGAGAATAAATTAGAAAATCTACTTACAGGGCAAAACTCTTTCAAAACCATAATTTCACCACTAGGATCTATGTCAAATCTCTCCGCAATGCACTCCATTACAATTGACCTTGCTGGTAGCCATGATCTTGCATGAAATCGGACACTCTGAGAATTGAAGAAGGCCATCAGAATATTAAAATACGAAGAATGATACAGTACATACTTTAATAAATTCGCAAGGAAAAGAACAAAAAAACAGAAATCCATATCGAAGACCATGCTAATAATATTTAGGTATGTTTAATTTTGACAGAGCCTTACTTCTAAGAACTCACTACCAGCTAGAGCCATTGCTCGTTGGAAAGCCTCATTCTCCTTCTCAGGTGATTGATCAGGATCTGTCCAGTCTAGATTTAATCTTCCAACTCTAGAAGATAAGTGTGTATTGTTCACATATTTTGGTGGCTTGTCAGTATCAAACTGGTTGATTCCATTGTCAATCGCATCAATTGCCTGGTAAAAGCAAAAAAAAAAAAAAAAAAACCAATTGAACATCCAAGTTATAATCCCTTAACTAAAGCATAGGAAAAGGAAAACCAAGAAAATAGCAGTTCCTAATCTACTTCCATGGAAGCTCAAGAAGTCGTGGAACTCGAACCCTTTTTAAACATAAGAACCAAAGTTGTGAGTACCTCCATGAAGCTTTTGTAAATGGCCAGAAATAATCTATGCACATCCGGGTGGTCTTCTCCAAGCTGAAGCTCTTTAACCATTATCTCCTTGCCAAAATGCTAAATACAGGGAAAATCACTAATAAGGAAGAAATAGAATAACCTACCGAAACACGTCATTGCTCATATTATACTCTACCAACTTGTATCAGGCCACAATACACAAAAGGCAAAAGGAGAGAACTATAAGAAGAATCTTCAATTGCCCTATAGAATAAATGAATACCTTATAAACAAGTCCAGCACTGCTAAGCTTTGTATTAAATCCATGTCCAAAAACCTCCTCAAATCCCTTCTGGTGATGATCATACCGGTCATGATTAGGATCATAGACGCCTCCAACATCAAGCACAGCATCAAGCCCCTCCAATACCTGAAAATTTAGATAAATCTTATAAACAATCTTCAAAGAGGAATCATTAAGACCAAACGAGAACAAATAAACTACACGAATCCCATAATAAACCACCTACATCTCCAATTGGTTCTAGATTTCAAGCTTTCTAATTTATAGCCAACGCTTGTAGCAAACAACGATAAAGCTAACTTTAAAAAGAAGCACATATTTAGACCCAAAGAAAACCCATTTCATAATTTCCATTTCTTCTAACTTTGCTATAATATTCCGCAACCACACAAAAAAAAGGGGGAACTAACCTTGGGATCTCGGGTACGGATAATCTCGGAGTTGGAGAACTTGTCAGTGAGACGAATCATGAAGCAGCCGAGGGCCTCGTCGCAGTGGAAGCTGCCATTGTGAGTGCCGACGCGCTTAAAAGGAGCGTGGTTAGGGGAGGAGGTGGAGTAAGAAGGAGAAGAAACCCTAATAAGGTTAGAGGTAGCCATGAGAGGGCGAGAGAGGGTTTTGGGCAAGTTGAAAATTTTCTGGTTAAACCCTCCTCTTGTAATTGCCCACATGCCTTTAACTGCCCATTTTTCTCCAATGCCTCCTCTAGTTTATACACTTGACAAAAACGGCACCATTTCCACGTATTCCTATGCCCATTATATATTTTGGATTTTCAGTGCTTTTTTTTTTCTAATATAATTTCGACTTGGATAATTAATGTAAAAATAATAGTAAAAGTGAGATTAAATATTATAATAATATCTTAACTTAGAGTGCAAAAGCAAAAGGGAGTTTGATTGCAAGACCCACCCGTCGAAAGGGGACGAAAGTCGGCCTTAGTGATCCAACGGTGCCGAGTGGAAGGGCAGTCGCTCAATGGATAAAAGTTACTTTAGGGATAAGAGGCTGATCTTCCCCAAGAGCTCACATCGACGGGAAGGTTTGGCACCTCGATGTCGACTCTTCGCCACCTGAATAAAAAGTAAGCTAAACGCACTATACTCAATTATCCTTAAACTCACCTTGAATAAGGTTTCAATTTAAAATTTTACTCAAACGATAATAATTTTTTTGTATAAACGATGATTCAAAATTAAAATAATTTTGAAGAAGATAAAAGGGTTTAGAGACATCCAACTCTTTTACTACTCGATGTGATTTTACAAACTTAAATCATCATTAATTTAACCATATATTATAAATAAAAGGTAAATTATATAAATAGTTACTTGAATTATACTCGTGATCTTGTTTTGGTCTCTCAACCTTAAAAATTTCAATTTAGATACTATTATTTGAGTTCATTCATATTTTGATCACTCATCATTAAATTGGTATCGAAAATCTTTTTAATTGGTATAATAATGCATTTATTCCTCAATACTTATATATTCTATCAATTTGATCATAATTCTAAATAATTCAATAAATTTAACCATTCATATTTATAAATTCTATTAATTTACTCCTCAAACTTCCTAACAAAGCTTTCACTTTTAAAATGAAAGCATTTTATATTTATAAATTGTAACCCCAAAAAAAAAAACATTTAATTGATATATTTTAGCTCATTTTATCCTAGAATGAGCATGGTCAACTACTTAAAAAAAAAATGAGAGGGTTTGGGTAAAATATAGGCCCAAAAATGGGCTTGAAAAAATGAGGCCTTTAAAAATGGCCATTCTAAAATTTCTTGGCATACTACCAAAATCATTAAAGGCAAAAAAATATTTTTAAATATTATTTTCTTATTGTTTTCTCTTTATTTTGCTACTATTTTACTATTATGTTTCTATTATTTTGTTGTTATTGTTTAGATATTATATAAAACTTATTTTATTGTTAATTTTGTTATTATTTTAAAGACATTTGTTAATTTTGTTATTATTTTAGAGGTATTTGCTTGTTAAGTTGCATCTATTTTAGTGTTATTTAAGTCTACATATTTTTAAAATTTATTTTCAATTTGTTGAAAATATTTATTTTGATTTTTAATATTTTGATGTATTATATATATTTAAAATTATATAAAATAATATAAAAATTATATATTAAACTTTTTAGTATTTTATATGGGCGGGCTTGGGCAAAATTTTAGGCCCATTTTGGGCCCGACCGCCCGAGCCCAATGAATGGGCCTAAATTTTAGTTGGACCTGCCCCGCCCATGCTCACCTCTAGTTTATCCTAATAATTGAATATATCAATTAATTGATGCACAAATTTTGTTGTATGTATCAATTAATATATATTGTATGATTTTGTATAAATTTTATAATTTATATTATAATTAAGTTTAAATCATTTTATATCTTTGTAATTCAATATCTTATTTGACAAAATTAATATCTTAAATCATTATTACCCTAATTGAAAAAAATTGGTTTTAACTTAGGCACTAACGTTTGAATTAGCCCTATTTTAGTTACCACCGTTAAATTGATAATGATTTAAGATATTAAGATATTAATTTAAATCATTAATAATGATTTAAGATATTAAGATATTAATTTAATCAGATTTAAGATATTTTAGTTTAATTGTGTTAGAAAAAACTGGTTAATGAAAATTTAAAATTACAAAGTAATTACCAAAGAAGAATAATTATATTAAAATAAATAATATAAAAATAAGATAGATATCATTATATTTGTAAAATAATATAAACAATTTTAATAAAATAATTTTTAAAATATATATTACACTTAAATAAAAATAATTTTGAAGTTTAAATTTTATCTTACAGTGAAATCATATGTATTAAATAAAATAAAATTAAATTGGTTTTGAAAAAAATTAAATTATTAAAATTCCTCTTAAAATTACTCATAAATATTAAAAATTCAATATATTTACTTAAACAAATAAATTATTTTCTTAAATTTTGAAAACCTTAATACAAATAAAATCTCTTTTCCAAGTTTTTCACTCACACACACCCTAAAAGCACAGATCCCCCCCCCCCCCCCACAAAAGGATCATAATGCAATCTGCATTAGAATATAGGGACCTGTAAAGTATTTTTACCGAAAGTAAGTGATTAAAACATCAATAAGAACCGCAATAAAAATCAGGGGCCAGAACTGGAGGCCCGAAGGGTGAGAGGGAAAGGATAACAATCACATTTGCACAGAATCCGTGCGCAGCAATCCCTGCATCAATGCCCTCAGCAATCACCTCCACTTTGCTTTTCTCTTCAAAACCCATATTCCTATTCAAAGATCCCTTCTACTTAGCACCTTCAACATTTCCAAAAGGCCCCATTTCTCCTCAGCTAAAGCCTCTCACCTTGAAATGCAGCGGTAACTCGGAGGAGCAAGAAACAAGCAATGGCTTGAAGGATGCCCTTTCTGATATCCTTGGCAAGCAGGTTGAGGAACTCTTGAACCGAGAAGAGAATAAGGGTTTGCTTGATGGATTGGAGAAGGCTTCAGAGAGAGTAGAGATTGCTAAGAGACAACTTGCAGAGATTGAAAAACAAGAACTTGAAGTTCGGTTATTGAGAAATTACATTGACCAATTAGGATCCAGGGCTTCCGAGGTGAGCTTCTTCTCTAATTATGGGAAACTTTTCATATGATTATTTAATTAACTCATAGGGATATTTTCCATGATGGGACTATGTAACTATTGATGAGTAAATTTTGGTGAAAATTCAAGATTGCAGAAACTCAGCAGGAGATTTCACAAGCACGGGCCATGATTGAAGAAGCAGAACGCTCACTTGGACCTAATGAAGCTAATTATGGAGATGGAAACGCTTTCAGCAGCCAAGAAGATGGTGAAGAAGGAATTGATACTGATAAGGAGAGAGTAGAGTCATTAAAAGCAGCTTTGATATCTGCAATTGTTGGCACCCTTGCTGGATTCCCCATCTCCCTAACCCAAGTTTCCAGCACCACTCAGCTGCTGCTCCCTTTATCACTCAATTTCATCAGCTGTGCATTGTTTGGGGTCACTTTTCGCTATGCAGTTAGGAGGGACTTGGACAATTTTCAGCTCAAGACCGGCACATCTGCAGCTTTCGGTTTTGTGAAAGGTATATATAACTGCAATCATGTGCTGCTAGACACAAATCTTCATGCGTATAGTCCGTAGATTAGGATATATGCAAACATAGAGCACATGGTTCAGGTTTGATATGTAAAGTAATAATTGAAAATGCAGGTCTTGGTACATTGGGAGGAGGGGCTCCTCTGGAACTGGATCCTGGAAGCTTCTTGTCTCATGCTGTTGATGGCGCAGTTTATGTATCCCAGAATCTTCTCGTTTTTTTATTTGCTGCTGTTGGCTTGGATTTTTGCATTAAGATGAGGATTTTAAGTCCTTTTCCCATGAAAAGATCAGCTCCGAGGACAGATACGAGGTGATCAGAAATTTCAAATGGATGAGAATCGGTATATATGGCTCATTTTGACTGCATTCTGTATCATACTTGGATTACAATCCCCCAAAAAAAAAAAAAGGGAACATGAGATAGTTCATTATTATCTATGCTTGTAATAAACTTAACATAGTGGCTGCCGAAGTGTATGGTAAACCTAATCGATTGTTTACATAAAGAGTTTAAAGACGCTGGTTAATTCAAAACCATTCAATTCAGGGGTCTCTACTCCCATGGTGACATCTCCAATTCCATTTAAGATCTCATGCTTTTATATAAAATGTATTCTTCTGTTAAATTCCAAATATGGCTACATGGAACACTCCTCCACACCCACAAATATTTCAGAACAATGAATCCAAGTCAAGTATCAAGTTTATAAGCCTAGTACATTTCTGAATTTTCTATTCACTGAATAACACTATAACTTAAACAGCGAGGAGTGGCTTAGGCTCTTACTCAAGGTTAGTATTCAAGAATATCAAAATTTGGATGTGCTCCATCACAACTCAATCCAGTAACCAATTGACCGCATTCAACTTATGTTGATGAACAAGAGCTATACCCATTGTGCTCATCAACACCGATGCTTGTTTTCATGGAAGCAGCTAAAGCTTTCTCAAAGTCCAACTGCGACAATGGTCTTGGTGCCTGTAACTACACACCAAAAACACCAACAAGTTAAGACAGATTGCTATTGCACAAGTCGCAACGAAACATGAAAGAGCATACTGCTAATCTTTTAAAGTAAAGATCTTATGTGAATTTAACAAGCAACTTTCACCAAAAGAAACCCAATGATTTGGTGATTAACTGATAAAGATTCTCACATCTATGAAGAGTAAAACGAGTGATTTATCTGTACTTACTTGACGTGTCTTTTTAGCCTTCTCTTCATTTAAGAGATCCCTGAGAGGAATATATGCTGCTTGTTTGCAGAGCTCAAATAAATCAGAACCAGTGTAACCTTCACATGATCTAGCTATGTGGTACAAATCAATAGTGTCCTCCACTCTCTCATTCTTCAATATCACCTTCAATATCTTTTCTCGATCATCACAGTCAGGCTTTCCAATTTCAAAAACCTGGGAGAAACGCCTAAGAATTGCCTCATCAAGCTCTGCTGGACGATTAGTTGCACCAAGTACCATAACTCGAGCATTCTCTGAATGCAAGTTAATAAAAATTCAACTTCATAGCTATATACAAAAGTTAGAATGCTGAATATCAACATACACTAATTATTTAAAGCTATATTACTACATGCCCATATCTTTTCCAAACTGATTGATCACTTCTGCATGAAGAACACAAGAAACATCACTATATAAGAGTGTTAAACAGTTTTAAAATATAAATCTGACAAAACACCCCACTTGATGTGACACACATGCTTTTCTAATACCTAAGAAATTGACTTAAATACATAATGACTCTAAAAATCAAGGTATGAAGCAAAAGGAAAAACATCTTGAATTAAAATGTAAAAACCATTCTTCTACTATTGTAGTTTTGACAGTGCAATGTATATGTTAATTCAATGGTTAGCTACACAGTAGGAAAGTGTATATAACACCTGACCATTGGATTAACAAATTTTGTATCCTTAACCCTTCTAATTCAATCGTGTTTTATACCAATAATGTAAGTTAGAAAAGGACATTTAATTTGTCGTACATTCACAGATTAAAAGTTAGTTCATAATTAAGGTAATAACAAAGAATACTCACGATCGGTGGTAAAACCATCCCACAAGGCCATGAACTCAGTTTTCATAATAGCCATTGCCTCATGGTCCGTGGCTCGTCGTTGCCCCAGAAAACTATCCACTTCGTCAATAAATATAATAGCCGGTTGCAGCTTATAAGCCAAACTAAAGACAGCAGCCACTGCAATAATATAACATAATGGCATTAATATAATCTTAGAAGTTAGAAATGTGTGTAACAAGGATTAAACGAAATCTCACTGTTCATACCTAGTTTTTGGGCGTCACCGAACCATTTACTCATCAAATTAGAAACTCTGACATTGATAAAAACAGCCCCAGATTCTTTTGCAATGGCTTTGGCAAGCATGGTTTTCCCGGTCCCTGGTGGTCCGTACAAAAGCACCCCTTTTTGGGGACCCAAAAGTTTGCCATAAGCAAAAAGCTCAGGCCTCTTAAGAGGAAGAATAACCAACTCATACAGTGCTTTTTTTATTCTATCAAGCCCACCAACAGAGTCGAATTCTACGTCTATGTGATCTGGGTTCACCACATCACCCACTATCACATCCTGCATTTTATGGGGAAAAACAATGACTTCGAGAATACAAAAGGGGTTTTGCCCAATCTATATGTAATTATAAAAGATGATTTTGTTTTTCCATTTTTTTTCTTTTTGAAGTACCTCGTAAGGGTCAGTGTGGATGAGGGGGCGACCAAGGCGTTTGGAGATAGCATTTTTGTTCGCAATCGATTTCTTAGAGGCATCACGATTTGGGTTTAGTTGTTTGAGGCCGGCGAGGACCAGGCAACTGAAAGTGATGCTGGCTGCATATAAGAGTAGGTCTTGTAACAAGCTTCTACCCGAAAGACGGCCGGGGGCCATGGTTGTTGCTTGCCCCTCTGTAGGCCACCGCCAAAATTGTTGGAAATTGTGAAGGGAAATGTAGAGGAAGGGAAGAAGCGTTGCCGTTATGTCCGTTAGTGCACAACAACGCCGATGGTGAAATGGGTTAATGAATGTTGGAACTGTTTGGGGCGCTACTATAGGGCACAGGGATCAATTCTCTCATTGGGCTGAGGCCCTACAACTTTATGTAGTCATTAAAATCTGGGTCAATGTTCGCCTCTTTAGAGTCTTTATATAGGCTGATGAAAATTTCCTTTCAAAAGAGACACGTTTCAAGGATCAAAATAGCCCCCGGCCCTAAAATAGCCATCTCAGTGACTGTCAAAGGAGATCATATTAGATATTTCTTTTCTTTTTTCTTTTTTTAATTTTATATTGTTTGAAAAAGAGACAAGATAACACTGACTGAATAAATAAATCTTTAAAAAATGTTGGCAATTGCATTAATAGTCCTAAAAATTACAATGTCGAAATATATTATAAATATAGAAAAAGATATACTATACTGGTTCAACATCCCATGATAGCTTCGAATAAACACCACCTTGGTTGTTCAAATGACTTAATATGATACTCAGCTTTTTCTGGACACAACCAAAACTCATAAATCTAACCTTTCTATGCTACTTCCATGATTCTGGCTCTGGAACTGGAACATCATTTTTTTTTACATGAAATATTCAAGTACAAGCATCCTCATGCAACCATAATATTTGCTTATTTGTCATTGAAGAAGCTGAAATCTGCAAAGGGATGTATCAGATCAAAGCCTTCTACTGTTCTAACGTTGTCGATGGCTCATAGGCATTAGGCAAACAATGGCGGAATATAACTTCACCTGCCTACTTTACATCTTTTGCCCAATTATACATTGGGAGTCTACAGTACAGTGGTTGTCACAGCTTTCTTGCGTAACCTTCCCTTCTAATCCCACTCTTCCCCACCAGACATCAACCTAAGTTGTTGTTGCAACTGCATAATGATAATGAAACTATCAGAGCTGATGGATAACTATTCCATCTTCGCATTTTAGATTATTAAGGAAAATATTGAGAAAGGACAGATGAATCAAATTTCGAGCAATGGAAGGGGGTGGCATGCTTAAACTAGGTCCAGAATCAACATCAGATCTTGAGTGTATCCTACACGCACACGACCATGAAATAAAGTAGAGGCAACATAAAGCCTGAAAATGTAATTAGATATCCACCATGCAACTCACTTGATCATATTTTAACTTTTCAGCAGTCAATTCATCAGTCAAACTCATCATTCTGCAACAAGTGTTCAAGGAAGAGAGTATCAGAAGAAACTTGTATACATAGGTGGGAAAGAATGGCTTACACTTGGTAACAGATTCCCAACAACTAACCTCGACTGTAGCTCTGAGATCTTGCCAAGCAGTAAACGCTCCCTCTCAGAGGCTGCTGTTTTCACCTATTGACAAAGACGACCAGATGAGGAAGGAAGAATAACCTGCTAGATATTAGTCATAGTTAAGAATAGATAAAATGTTCTTACATTTCCATTGCTCTCAGAACAACGAGGTAGAGGAGGCAACTTTCCATTTTGAGCGGCTGGGAAAACAAAAAGAGAAACGTATTAACACTGCAAGCAGTATACTTCCTAATTTAATCATGTAACTGTGATAGACCAATCTTTCACTGACCATCTACAAACTCAGCTGGCTGCAATGTATTCAACAAATTCACAATAAGATCCTAGCATTCCAGAACAACTTCTAGTGAGAACATTGTCTTTAAGGCAAGAAAGTATGTATCAGCGAAATGATTGTCCCAACTCCAAATATTTACCTGTTGAGCAGAGGTTTGCTGGAAAAGATTCTGAAGGTGAGTCAAAACAATTGAGGTGGGCATGTTACCATTGGTCAAATCCTTGGGGGAATGGTTGTTAGGCTGAAAAACAGGGAGCGGTGGGGTGGGGTAACTGTAAGCAGACAAATTAATGACATAGTGCAGCAGCATAATAAGCAGCTAAACATGTTCCACCACCGGAATGTTGGAGCCACGTAAAAGATTAAATGAATTTACACTGAAGTGTGGTTATTACCCCCTATTAATGTGAAACAACACATATTCTTCTTCTTGCTACTATATACCTCATTATAATATAAATCGTAGAAAACAAAATCAGTTGAGTGAAGCTAGTATTTTGTGAGCCTTTCAGAAGGCATGCGCCTCAATAAAGGTGTATCCCATGGAAGGCACTTTCTCTAATTTTGTGCCAACCTTATTACCTAGGCACATGCCTTAACAATGGCTCCTCCATTTATAACACATCCTTAAGCTTCAAGATGGAAGATGTTAAAATAAAACAGTGCATAATTAACATTAAACCATGTTGAGGAGAAGATCTAGTGCACGAACCGCTGGTTTGTATTCAAGTATCCAATCACCAACACTAGCAGACTTTCTGAGAGGCGAAGTCTGAAACCCAAGAACAAAGAGAGCAACCAGTAAGAAGTGGACAATTAATATTGTTAATAGAAGGATATTTAAGCAAAGACCACTAACCAACCTGTGACGATCGGCGCGAAACTGAACTTAGAGGAATATCCTATAGAACATTATTTGATTAGTGAAGTTGCAAAAGAGAACTAATATAGCATTAAAATTGAACCTTACCTTTACAAGATCTAAATTTTCAGATGTTACTGAAAATCGACCTTTTATTTGCACCAGATTAGCCTTTGACTTGTCATCCAGAGAATCCCTAAACCCTGTCAAAGGAGGAAAATAATGATACTATATTTATTTAAATCCCAGTGTCCAAATATTAGTAGCACTGGTGGTGATGCTGGTGACACAAAAAACAATATTTCTAAATGCCATTAATTTATTACCTCCAGATGATTTAATTGGAGCTGATAAACTGTTTGCAGATGCTCGAGTAGGAAGCATCAACGGACCACTAAAGCTTGGTGCTTTACGAACTAGGCAAACTCTCTCATTCACTTGTGAAATTTCATTTTCAAACCTAATCATCAGCAAGCATTAACTCCGCATCCTACAGTTTCTCTTCTATTTTAAAAGATTTATAAATTATTTTCTTAAATTAAATTAGACAAGAGTTTGTCACACACGTAAACGCAGTTGCTGTAACCTTAAATTAGACAACACCAAAGCACTAATACAAGCAACTATATTAAAATTTACGCTCATACAAGAATGCAATCAATACTATGCTGAATCAACTCAAACATTTGAATCAGAGAGAGAGAGACCCCTAATATGCTATAAGAAAACTAAAATTAGAACCAAATGTGCTACATGTTAATGCATAAACATCATCAGATAACAATTAATTGGAGAAAAGGAAACGGTTGAGATCACTTCTTAAATAATAATAATAATAATAATAAGATAAATCAAATGGCTAAGCAAGCCTAAATATGAACTATCACCAACCTTTCTGAGTTATGAACCCGCTCAGAAGATGAATGATTAAGAATAGCACCAGGTGTGAGTGGCCCACTTTGGGTTTGCCTAGGTTTCACTGATTTAGCCCCAGTCATGACGACATCCTTTTCTGAAGTTGATGCCGTAATATCAATGCCTGAACCATTTTTCCTCAAACCATTCTCGTGCAGGCCAGCCTCAACTATATCACATTCTGGGTTCTTTCCCTTTTCATTCAAGCAATCAGACTGTAATAAGTCAATGGTCATTGGTTCTCCAAATTCAGACTGAGATACTTCCCTACTTAAATTCAATGTTCCCAAACCAGATCCACAGTAAGCTTCAGCCTGTCAGCAAGACCAGGAACCCATTAACATAGTTTGCAATAAGGGACAAATGAGGAAAAAAAACAATTTCAAGCTGCATAAGTAAAAAAAGAAATACCACTTTAATCATGTATCACAAATCACCGAGGGGGGAAAAAACTACACAACTACCTTATGACCAAAGCTTGATTTCATGCTTTCATCATCATCTTTGCACTCATGAATATCATCATCATCACGCACCTTAGCATGTTAAAGTAGAAAAATTATTATAAATTGAATAACTGATATAACTGACAGAGAAATTACTTCTAACATTATATGTCTGTATTAAAATATTTAGTATTAAAGATTAAAACTAAATATGTGGCCTACCAGAGATGCTTGCGTTTTCAAATCCTCAATATCAAAATTCCAGGCACTAACTCCTCTTTGGTACTCGCTCTGACAAGCAGAAGAAAAGGTAACACCCCAAGCAGTAAAAAAGCACAAATGTCCCCAAGTGGACAACCCAATAGTTAAAACTTTCACGGATATGTTATGAGAAGAAAAGAATCTGATTTATCTAAGACAATAATGACTTCTGATTGATGACTGCTAACCTGTGATATAGCTTCTTCTTCTGCTGAAGGCATTTTCTTTAGAGCTAGTTGTGCAGCATCTTTAAGCTGTAAAATTTCAAACAAAAAAGAAAAGCATTAAACAAATATGATGGCAAAAGAAGCAAAATACCTGCATTGTGGCAATGTGATCACTAACCTGAAGGGATTTCACACGATTCCAAAGTGGTGGCAGACCAGCAAATAATTTCTTCACAGAGAGCTCAGGAGGCTTTGCATGCTTGAAAAAGGAGTGTTTTAATAATTTCTCTGCAGTCGGCCTCTTTGTTTGATCTTTCACCAGGCACATTGCAACCATTTCTTTGAAAGACTGATCACAGCTGGAAGTCCTTTAATTAGAAATTTGCTATGACAAGTAAGCAATTGCAAAACACCACTGAAGGCACCAACCAATGTTTTACATACATAATGACAAATAACATGTCTATCATTGTTATGGTGTAGCCGGAAAGAATAGCAGTACCTTAGAGAACTTCTTATCACGATCATAATCAAGTCCTGGAGGAGCATTTTGTATTGTCATCAAAAGAACCTGTTAATGTTGGGAAAAAAAAGGTTGTGAACATATATAAAGGTTGATTAAAAACTCATGATAGCGAACCCTCACTGTGCATCACTCATATAAATTCTTGTTATATTTTCAATGGAGATTTGATACCTTCATTGGGGGATATTTTGAGAAAGGTGCATGACCATGAGCCAACTCCAATGCTGTTATACCAAAAGACCATATATCAGCCCTGTGCCAGAAAAAAAAAAAGCAATTAACGAATTACAGAATTAACGTGGAATAAAAATGTACCATTTCCTTAAAGGTACCAAGAAATACATCAACATAGCATGCAACTGAGCAAATTTCAATGCAATCCAAGCATACTAGCCATTAACTATATAAACTTTAGCCAGACTCCCACAATACCATTTGAAGATTCAGAATACAGATTACAATTTACATGCAAAAGTGGTAACTTTGAGGCACATAAGTGCTTTCATAGAAAGCCCAGATGTGTGGATAAAGTGAAGTTTTGTGTTTCAGAACAAATGTCGCTCAGACCAAATTCATGAGTCCTTGTAGGTTCAAACTCATGAGTCATGACCACCCCTTGCCACACCGAGCAGAAAATACTTGTGTACACTAAGGTGTCGTGCTTATGCAACATTGTAAGGTGACAATGGATTTAAGTGAAATTCTAAGACCTTAACTTTAAGTGAAGACTGAACACTCACTTGGAGTTATATCCACTTCCAGGCTGCAAGACCTCTGGTGCCATCCTGAAAGAAAGGATAAATAGGAATATCAGAGTACATGAGGAGCTGAAGAGAAGGGTAATTGTTGGACAGATTTGACAAAGATAGCTCACCAGCAAGGAGTCCCAACAAAGGTATTTCTAGAACGTTGTCTATCTCCTGCATCAAACATGCAAGCTGAAACACCAAAGTCAGCAACCTTTACTGTGCCATTGTTATCAAGCAGTATATTTCCAGCCTGTAATGCCAATTAAATAGAACTTAAATAAAATAATGGTGAATCCAATCATATAACATAATGCCAACTTCCGTGAGGCACTGACCTTAACATCCCGATGAATATGTCCTTGTCGATGAAGATAATCCAGAGCTTTAAGAGTTTCTTTCAGAACAGAACCAATAGCAGGCTCTTCGAAACCATCTGGATATGCTGACTTCATGAGGTGCAAACAGGAACCCTCTGACATGAAAGGCATGACTACCCAAAGATTATGGTCAACCACAAAAGAACAATATGCCCGAATAACATTTGGGTGATCAATCAAACTCATTGTTTGAGCTTCCCGGCGTATATCATCCTGCAAAACAGCATTAAGAAAGCCTGTTAAGAGCCAATAGATCACATGAAGAGCAGTATGGATCTAAATATACCACTCATGATACTACCAATTATTAAAGCCTCTAAACAATATCACAAAAGATCCCAATAGCCAAAAAAGATTTTTGGTACACATACTTGAGTGATTGTATTACTACCAAAAGTAGAAAATTCCCATAGAACAATCAATAGTAATGAAACAAGCAAACATACAAGATGTTTGGTACACATGAACTGGATCTAAGGCCTGGCCTGGATTGAGAGGAAACTAGGGAAAGGAAAAGGAAGGTTTCTAGTGTAGTACTGTGTCCCTTATTTAGAGAACATTTTAACATGATAAAATCCCACCACAAGCAAGTCCAAACTTTTAAACTCTTACTAAACTTGGAATGGAATCCTCCTGATCTCTCAATACTTCCTCAAGTTGAGTAGCAAAAATTCTATGAAAACAAGATCATATCTCTTTTTTTTTTTTTTTTGAAAGTAAGATTATATCCTTGAATATCAAGTAGACAATAACTCTATTCCTCTATGCAAGTATTCCAGATTTACACAATTTAAAAACAAAAGAAAGAAAATATCAGGGATCCAGGATGACACATTTCGAAGTAATCTCAGCTTTAAGTAACCATATAATGTTGATAGACTACCGTAAGAGCACACAGTACCAAAAGCAGTTCAGCACTAAAATGCCTAATCTAAATCAATGGCGTAGATGCTAAAAGAAAGATAACTCTAATTTGAATGAAATATTTCGGATAACACTATTAAATATTATTTCTTTGCTTCCTCAGAAATAATTAATGATAGACGATAAAAAGAACAAAGTTTCAACTTTACACAAGTTCAAAAGGAACAAAAACCAAGCACCATATGGAGTGATAGAAACAAGCGCATACAAAGTGTTTATATGACCCAAATCCCATTTGATCCGACTTGAAAAGTTCAAGATGCAACTCTCTTATTAAAGAAATAAAATTGGAGATCTGTGGCAGGCTATGGCCTCGAGCCAAACCCCATCCACCACTAAACTCGACTGGGGGTGCGACCGGAGGTGCGCCCCCACGGTACAGGCCATGCCGCACAGTTGAATCCGTATATGACTATACTTTCTTCTATTAGACATTGATCATAACAGGGATGTTTAACTTCCAAGTAAAATCTGTCTGTTCTTATTTTTCTTTCGGGATCATTACTATTGCTTTTATCGACATATAGTATAATATAAAGCTTCAATTCGATCATGTTCAAGGTATAACAAACTCCGAAAAAATTCAAAGAAACGATCTTCAATAATAAAAAGTACGAATATCATAATTCCGTTCAACCCGACCAAAAAACAATCACTGAAATCCACAATCAAATCAAATTCAATCAAACGAGATCTCTATCCAAAATTAACTAAAATCAAATCAAGTACGCTCATTTATTTGACTAGAGACAGTTAAACTAAAAGAAAATTTCGAGAAAAAAAAACACAAACCAGATTACTGTTGCAACGATCGAGATCCAAGCATTTCACAGCTACGATGTCGTTAGTAGGAAGGAAGATCGCTCTATAAACAGTAGCACTGGCGCCATAACCAACCTCTTCTAGAAGCTTGTAATCGCTAGGATTCGCTGAGTAACTCCGATTTCCTCCCATTCTCCGCAAAACCTAAAGCCTTAAACCGCCTTATGGAAAAAGAACTAAATCACTAGCAGTCGAGTAATCGACGTTGAACGCCGGCGGCGGAGTAATTAAAGTAAAAGAATCGTAGTGAAAATTAAAAAGGCGGCTTCTTCTTTTTAATTATTGGTTGGTGAAGTGGTTATTTGATCCGTTGACCGCCATGAGTAGCGATATGGGGGGACTGATTTGAGGAGAAGAGAGATAACCGGGGTGGGTGCTGACGTGGCTTTAATGTTAGGTGATTAGGATTTTGACACGTGGACTTGATGCTTTCATCACTTCCGTAAACTGTTTGATCATTTTAATATTTTTCTCTCTTTTTTCTTTTTCTTTTAATTTTCTATCCGAATAAGGAATAATATAACTTTTTGATTGGGAGATATTCATGAATAAATTATAAACCATAGTTATGTAAACTGTATTGATTATAACCATAATTTTGTCTTTAATATATATAACATTATATAAAAAACTATTAAAGTGGATGATGTCAATCAATAGAAGACGAAGGATAGAAAACTACAACAAAGCAAATAAAACCCGGTTATAGAAGTCCAGGGTTATGGTCATATCAAAGATAAGTTCAAGCATCATCTTGTACATGCACCTAAATGAACATTCTCAATCATCTAAAGCCTCATATCTGCACCAGAGACGACTGGATTCAGAATCCATGGCCATCGGCATCTGAAAGTTTCATGTTCTTGACCCAAAGTCCTAACCAAATCACCATTTAAGATTATTAAACCATAAATAGGAAAAGTTGTCCGTGATTCTCTCTCATTCAAAACTTACTAAAACCCTGTAATTTGGGAAGCATTTCAGTTTCCTTGGGTTTATTTGTTGTCAATTGCAGCTTAGCCAGGCCTCATTTATGTCATTAAAAAAAAAAAGCAAATATTTTGGCAAGTATTTTTCCCCAATAATTCGTTTGTTACAATAAACCACTCGAATTGGAGTTTCACAAAATTCCTAAATTTGGGTAACAAATAAAGATTAACACAACCTTGGAATATAAATTCCACAAGGTAAATGTTTTTTTTTTTTGTAACAGTGTCAAAGTAATCGCATGCGCCTCAAGCTTTTGGCAGTGGCTTTAGAAACAAAATATCCAACCCCGAAGCACATGATCCAAATGCCCACATCAAAGGCCCAGCTTTCACCCGCCGCTTCTATATCCACCTCTTCTCCCCCACCGTCCGCTTCTCCACAACTGCAACAGAATCCACCGTCCCTTTCACTTTCTCCTTCTCTCTCCTCTGGAATATCCTCCAGCTGATCGAACCCCACCCTCCTGTTTTTTCTACACTTCCTCACTACCATCTCCACCCTCTCCCCCATCGCCAGGTCTCCCTCCACCGCCACGCAAACATCCGCAACCGCCGCTTTACCGCCTATCATTTCGGTATTGCCAGTCTCCAGCGCGCACTTGCATTCCATTTTCCACTTTTCTTCTTCTCTCCTTAAAACCCCGTTCAACACCTTTTCCTCTCTCGAGTAAACCTCGAACCGGACCCCATCCCCGGCCCGAACCCGCTCCCTGCTCCCATATATCGCCTCTCCGTCCCTCGTCTTCAATTTCACCAATCGATGGAGTGTCACGAACGCGGGAGAACCGGATCGGATAATGGAGCCGGAAATTTCTAGCCTCGCCGTGCCATTGATTCTTGGTGGGAAGAGTAGAGTGAGCGAATCGGATAACGGGTCGGCTCTTGAAACGAAACCCGAAAATCGAACGAAGAAAGCTTTGATCTTCAGAAGACTTTGATCGCCGGAGCGAAAGTCGTAATAATCCGCAGATCTGCACATAATTTTGTAGTTCCTTTTGGAATGAAGATGACTTTTAATGGATTCATATTCATATATATGAATATAGAAATGGGATTTTAGTCGGCGCCGCCGAAGTGGAGACGTCGGTTTTGGAGCGTGAAACGACTGGAAAGCACACGGTATTTGGTGGTGACGTGGAGAAGAAGACAAAAAGATCCGCGGCTTGTCGGATTAGACTGGAGTTGCAGACCTGACTTTTGGTGGAGTTAATTATCTAGTACTTTGCGCAGTAGAGAGAAAATGGTTCTGCTATGGTTTGATGAGAATGGACGGTCGATGATCTCGTTCTGTTAATTAGGTTGGCTTTTTTTATTATCAAATAATAATCATTTTCATTCCACAAGTGAAGTGATCACGGTCAAACGAGGACAAATTTATCGTAAAAACAAAGTTTAATAAAGTCATAAACTCAGTTACACAAAACGAAGAGGACAGTCGAAGACTTCAATTCAATACAAGATAAAACGTGAAAGGTAAGTAAAACTGTAAAACCCGAAGGGAAAAAAAAATAAATTAAATTATTAGTATGTTTATATTTTAGTTATTTAGTTTTAAAAATTATAAAATAATTATTTAATTATTTAAAAGTTTTATTTAAATTATTAAACTATTTAAAATTTTTATTTAAATTATTGAGTTATTAAATTTTAAACAAATAATTTGATGATCAAGTAAATCAATTTTGATTCGTATATGTATGATGTTTAAAATTATTTGATAAAATTTTTAAAAAACCTTAAATAAGAAGAAAAATTTTTCAATTCGATGTAGACAATATAAATAAAGATTATATAACAACAATTTAAATAGTTTAATAACTTAAACAAATACTTTCAATTAATTCAATAGTTTTTTTATAACATTTTGGAGTTAACTTAGTATAATTTACCCTTACTTAAATCAAGTCTCCTCCCAATATTATTCAAAAAAAAATAAAATATTCTCTCCACTGATAGTGGAGGCAAAGACTCCATACGTTCTCACAACGTTTTCAGCCGTGGAATTTAGTTCGACTGCGGAATACTTGGAATGCGAATGGAGTCCAATGTGATTAAAGAAAAATTTCACATCACAAAAAAGTTACTAAAAAATCGAAATATTATTCTTTAATTAACAAACTAGTGATTATTTTTGCAAATAGACTGATCAATGGAAAAGAACTGACACATAAAGAACAGTAGAAGTTGGCAAGTTTCTGTCATTTCAATAATTGCAAGCAAACAAAGTTAAAAACATTTTAAATAGCTGAATTCTCAGCGTTTGCCACCATCACCCAGATGAAGTATCGAGTGCGGGCAATATAACATAGTAGATGTAAATCCCATAATTTACTTGGTTCAGGGTATTCGCCTATCAAAACACTTTGTTTCAGGCTGAAATGTCAAATAACTTGGATCCCTTCTTTAGTTTAGGGTTCCATAAATGTAGCAAGGAGTTGAGTTGGGGAAAAATCAGTGAAAAAAAAGGCAGGCAGAGTGGTTTGGTCTTAAATCTTGTCATGTAGGTTGACCACTAAATCATGGGCATCGTCGAGAAGTTTCCAGACATCCAGATGCCCGGCCATACTATTGCATTCTCTCATTATCTCATCCATGCTGCTATACTTTTCTATGATTAGCTTCCTCCTTTGCAAAACACATGCTGCTATTGCATAAAGCAGAAGATCATCGGTAGGGGGAGCACGAAGTCTCATCCTCCCCCAAGCAGACCTTGCAATGCCGGCACGGATAGCTGCTTGGTCTGCCCACATCACTTCCCAGAGGCAAAGTGTCTGCTCAAAGTTCAATTCCCTCCTGAAAAGTACTATAACCATCCTATACACAAAAAAGCAGTCTTCAGCTTGAAGCTTCTCGAGGTGTCTATATAGATGATTATCCTTACACTTGATAATCTTGGAGACAATGTTTAACTGTCTTCTGATCCCCACCTCATCAAGTCGGAAATTGTGACGAGCTCTTTTCATGAAACCTGCAAAGCACCAGAAGGCCTCAGAGTCATCCTCTACCACTGAGATGATTGGAGAGAGCAGATCACTCATTCCTTGGCAGTAACCTATCTCGGGATCGTAAAGGGCATAAGCCTCAAGAATAGAAACCAGGCGAGCTGCATGAAAAATCCTGCATGGCTCTAAATCATCATAATCTTTCAACCCAACACTCTCAGCTAACCTTTGTGCTTTCATTGTGGATACTGAAGCCTGAGATGGAGAGTAAATGATCCAGTCATCATTTGCCCTCACTGCATCAAGGAGGATAATTCTCCTCCATGTGGCAAAATCTTCATCAGTGGGGGTTGCAGACCTGCCTTCTATCTGGGAGGGAGGGGAAGTATCATTATCATCTTTATGAATATCATTTTCCTCGATTATTTCAGAGGAAAGGAGAGGTGTGTTTTCATCTTCTTCAGAAGAGTCAGAATCAGATGATTCTGTCTCACCAGTACAGGCATCTTGACTAATGACTACTCTCTTATCAACCTCTCCCTCCAGAAATGAATCAGAAGATGAAGAGGTTGGATGACTATGATCACAGACGTGGTGATCAGAATCATCAAACACAGGGCTTCCTCCCTCGGTGGAGTGGGACCTCCTACCACTAACCATATCCTCCAAGCCTGGTGAATCAAAAACTTGACTGAAACACTCATTGTCTTCATTGCAGACGTTTCCAGCAGTTCCCTTCAACTTAACACTCTTCTCAGTACGTTTAAGGATTTGGCGGCACCGCTTACGCAGTCTTTCATACTCTTTTCTGCATCAGAAATACGTAAACAGACAGACCTTCAATGAAAGAAAAAAGATGGGGAGAAGGGGAAAACAAATATGGTGAAGTAACAAAGCATTGGCAATTAATATGTGTGTAAAAGAAGCACAATAAAGAAAATAAATGATACCGTTTCTGACTTCTCAAGGAATCTCTTTCTTCCTTCGAACTGTTGAAGTCGTATCTGTTAAGCATGCAGATATCACAGTTAGTTGGTGTAACAGGTCATTTATGATCCACTTCTCAAATGCATAAGAAAACATCTCCTCAAAATTGTGTTTTCCAGATAAAAAAGTAATACAAAAAATGATTGCATATGAAGAAAAACTCGAGCAGCAAGGAAAAGAACTTAAAATGGATGCTTGAAGAATATATAATGCAAATGAATACAATAAATACTCCATTTCCCCTAAAATGGATGCTTGAAAAACTCGAGCAGCAAGGAAAAGAACTTAAAATGGATGCTTGCAGAATATATAATGCAAATAGCAACTCGCAGTATAAAATTATTTTAACTCAGGCTTTCTATCCACTAAAGAATCATTGAGACATAAACAGTTAGAAAAGCACCAAGATATGGTAAAAGATGATACAATGATGTATTAGAAAAAGGAACCAGGCAACCAGACAGTGATTTGAAAGGAGTAAGCTCATAGAGAGGTTATAGAAGTAAGAACTAAATAGTTCAAAGAAAGGGAGGTTTACTTGACTCAGAGTATAAAATGGTACATAAATAAAAGTATAAGAATCTTACATTCCGAGGAGGAATGGCCACACCTCTGCCCTAATACTTGGATCAACACCCTGCATTAAAGGTGCAAAGAATGAATTCTTGAGAAGCAACAAAATATCCACTAAAACAAAAAAGAAAAAGAAAAAAGAAATACAATGTCTAAGAAAACAAGATGAAGGTAAAGTCAAATAAGTCTAAAGCAAGTTTAAAACATACTCCACTTCGAATTTTCTTCAGAAACTTGACACCACCATCAATGAGTTTCCCATCAGCAGTGAACAAATTCTTCCATTGTTTAGGTAGAAGGGCATGTTTTCTTCTCCTGTGGGACCAAGGTGATTTTAGGCTACCCCTGCCGCCAAAGAAACAAATTAATGAATCTTCTATCAAGATATAGGCTTATGAATAATAGTTCCTATAAGTTTGAATTAAGTTGACAAACAAAAGCATAGTTTTTTTTGGGTTTATGCATGGTTCGTGAAAGACACAGTATATGAGCTTAAACACTTCCAAAATTGCAATGCATCATTTGTGGAAACAAAGCTTTTGTAACACTAAACTACTAATGCTAAAAGCTAAGCAGATACATGGAAGAGTCAAGACAAGTATGGGAAAAAATTAGCTAGTTCTGCAAATAGAAACCCATTGCAGGAGTAATTACGATCACTAAGAGAGACCTTAATGAAGATGGAAACAAAGAAAAACAACTCCACAGCAACAACTAAAGAATCCAAATTAATAGTAAACATCTATCATGAAGTACTACAAAATCGAGAATTCAATGGCTTTTAATCATGTTTCGGCTAATGAATTAGATTCCGAAAGTGACTGCTTCTCCTCCCCAGAAGTTAAAGGAATCACAACACCTTGACTAGTTTGACCAACATAAGCGTTGAAACGGTTGAGGCTTTCAAAAATACTTTGAAACTAAGTTGAAAAACGAACCGAATAATAATCAGATTCAGAACCTTCGGAGAGACGAAGAAACAGATAGATTGGAATCGAACTCTTATTAACAACCTAAGGAACATGATGTTGATGGAATTGATTCGACTACTTTCAGATCGGGGATTCAAGTAAGGAATAAGAATTTTTAATTTCAACAAAAATAGAAAATTGGGAAACTAACTAACATATCCAGGCAAAAATAAGTAGAAATCTTTACTTAAAATAAATAGGGGGAAATAAGGAAAGTAGTAGTTTAAGTGGAAGAGGAAAAAGGAAACTCACCGATCAGTCGGAATTTGTTGGGAAGAAGATGAGGAAGATGACGATGAAGACGAAGAAGCAACGACTAATAAAACCGATCGCAAATGAATCCACGACGACGATGAAGAAGATGAAGTATTTGACGACGATGAAGAGGACGATGACGTTGATTGCGATGAAGATGTGTGACTTCGCCGCAAAGCTCGCATTAATGGTTTCTGTTCCGTAAGCATATCGATTTCTATGCGTCTTACTTTACCTAATTAATATCCAAAATCAATCTAAGCTCCCTATGCTGCGGTAATGATGGAAGTGATTTTGAATGAGAATGAACCTTTTTTTTTTTTTGTAGAATTTTTTTCTTTCTTTTCCTTTTTTTTATCTACAAGAGTAGACGACGGTTGCGGCGACGGCGATGCCAGCTACGGCAGAGACGGAGATCGCTATACCGAAGTTAAAACCACCGAATTAGAAGACCAGAAACCGCCGCCACCGGTGCCAGTACTAGCTCGCCCAAATAAGATCCATTTACCAAAATCAGCAGTAACGCCGTCACCGGATGAGAAAAAGAGCATCAAAACGGCGACGTGAGCTAAAATGATGGGTAAACCCAAGCCCAAATCCCGATTTGACTTGCGGTTTGGCTTCAGTTTCTGCTACTTCTTCTTCTGGTAGGTAACAAAGAAGAAAGCACTAACCATCAACAAACGGAGGATCCGCTTTGGGTTTTCATTATTATTTTGATTTTTTATTTCTTTTTTCCCAATTCAAAGCTTTAAGCACTCTTTTGATGAAAGGCAGTAACTATGAACTATCTCTCTACCAATTATAATACTTTAACTAATATTTTATTCCTCTTCATATAACTAACTATAATATACAATTATATATCTTTATTGGATATTTCCTTTATTTTTATTAGTGAAAGAGAGTGATGAGAGTGACCGAGTGTTATGGAAAAAAAGTAAAAGACGTCTATAGTTGAATTTGTTTTCTTGAAAAAATATTTAAGAAAAATGCTTCTTTTTTACGATTTATTGGAAAATAAACTTTTTTGGGGGAGAATTTCAACACGAAATTTTAAATAAAAATATCTTGAACCAAGGATTATTGTATTAAAATCATTATTGTAATTTATTACTTTGATAAATTTATTTAATATTAAATTTTTATTTCAATAAAAATTTAACATTAATATTTTTAACTTTTAAATACTGTTACTATTTTATTAAAACTATTTTATTTAATATGAATATTTTTATATATAAATATTTATTTAAATATCGGCTAATTTTCATTTATCTTTTCTAATCGGAGGGTGTTATTATTTACTCTCGTAAATGTAAATTTTAATTATGGGTTGGTTGTTGTTTAATTTATATATGGTAAATTTTGTTTGTCTTTAATAATATTTGTAATAAATATAATTTATGTTATATTTGCTTCAAATTTTAGTCAGATTTGTCTAACAACAAAAAATTTATCCAATCATCGGAATTTTCCTAAAAAATAATTTTATTTTCCAAGATTTGATTTTCCATAAATTATTTTTAGTGAAACAAATACATATTTAATTACATATCATGTATTAAAATTATGGTCGAAATTTTAAATTGGTCTCGAATTTTAGAACGTTGTAATTGATTCTTAAATTATCATTATCATATCAATTAGGTTATTCTATTAGCTTAGCCTTTAATTTTGATATTAAATGTTAATTAAAAATAGCATGAATTATATTCAAATACATGAATTAAATTGTAACTAAATGTGGATCTATTACATGAACCGTTTAGATATGACGTATTAATTAATAATAATAATTCTCCTAACAATCCATTGACAATTTTTTTAAATGTCATATCCATGTCGAAAATACTAATATATTTACAATTTAATCCATTATTTTAAATATACACCACATTATATCCAAACTAACATGTAATGACTAAATTGATTGTTGGGCTGTCAGATCTTATTAGTACAATTCTAATACTTTTAGGATTTATTATAATGTTTAGAAGTTTAAAGATCAATTTAGAATTTATATAATAATTTAGGGACGTTACACAAAATTAACCAAAGGCGACGTCTCCCATTGTGGACAATAGTTGGTTGGGTCTATTAGCTCCGCCCAGTTTTCGGTTTTCCTTAATTTTACGGAAATTCATTTTGTCAGGAAAATAAATCTACCTTGATTTGTTTTCTTTGTTTCCTTTAATTTATACTACATAGATTAATATGTTTAGAGAGTCCTTAATTTTTATTTATGGATGGTAAAATAATAAGTTTAGTCCCTAATTTTTATATTTTTATTAATTTGATTTTTAACCTTTTAAAAAATTAGATTTGACTATTAAATTTTCAAAAGAGATAAATTTGATCAACAACATTTCAAAAGAGTTGATTTTTGTTTGCAATGAAAATATTGACTGAAACGTTAAATTTTAAACATGAAAGCTTAAATGGTAATCTATGTATAATTCATGCTATTTTTTAATTTTTTATAATATTCTTATAAATTTAAATTATTTGTTGGCGTGGATAAATAATGTCATTTTAGTATGGAGTGCATGTGGAGTTGTGGACTACACAATTGCCATGCCAATATTGTTAAAAAATAATATATTAGTTAGCATTTTAATTAAAATAAAAATAATTTGACTTTTTTTAATATTATTAGAATTGGACCAGTGGTTAAATTAGTTAGGTCACCGTTGACTCTTCCAACTGATTTGATAAAAAATAAAAAATCTAGTTCAATTAACTCAAATTTTTATTTGAAATAATACTCGATCCAATCTATCCGATCAATTGGTCTAATCTAATTTTAAATAATTTACCTTTTTTTTAAAGATTAATGAACAATATATATGTTGAGGGCTAAAATTATTGTTATGCAGATTTTTTTTAATTTAGAAGTTATAATAAATAATGAATTTTTATAATTATTTTCCAATTTCATAAAAAATCCAAAACTACCGTTCGTGCAAATGAATGTGGAAACACGTAAAAAACGCATCACTTAAAAGACATGCGACAAATCCATGTCTTAAATATATCAGGCATTCACTTGAGTGTTTCAACAAACATTCAAAGTCTCATCAACCTCCACTTTCACCCTTCAAAACCCACCAATAAAAAAATACGCAGCAGACGACGGTTAAAATTAAAACCAAAAAGAACAAAAAAAAAAAAAATTTAAAACAATCTGTATTCATATACTTTGCTTGTTGCGGTTGTATTTAGGATTTTTATAAAATCGAAACGATAAAATTAAAATAAATTTAAAAGTTAATTCTATCAAATAATCACCTTAATTCATAAATTTTAGAATATTCTAGTTACATCTTTAAATTATTTATGTTATATCAATAAAAAAATTTGTTACTAGGATTGTTAATTTCATTGTTAAATGAAACATTAGATCTTAAGTGACATAATTTAAAATAAATATTTTAAAGAAATACGAATGTTGTAAAGATCTCAATTTTAAAGTTTTTGATTTTAAAAATTATGTGAAAACATTTTAATTTTCTTTAAAATTTTCATTTTAAATTATCTCACATAAATACTATTTAATAGTTTTTTTTTAAAAACAATAATCAAATTGGACTTATTAATATACTAATAAAATTATATGAACATTAGAAATTGGCCCAGAAAGTCTTGGGCCAATAACTAAGAAAATTAAGAAAAATCTAGAATGCATCAATTTGAAAATGAAAAACTGCCTATCTAAATGCCCAATCAGACGTCCTTTCGCCTGTCCAGTCTTGTCACTTCTTTCAAATCTTCATTAATGGCGAAAATTCATTACCGAGAGGATTTTAATACTTGTTGAATTTGTTTGTTTTACCATTTGGAAAAACCCTCTGATTCTTCCTCTCTTCATCTTCTCAATCTGGCTCTCTTGCACTATTGTTTCTTGCCTGGTTTTCTGCATACCATGGGACGTTGTTTAGCAAGTAAATCTCTTCCTTTCTTTTCAAAGTTTCCGTTGCCAATATGTGTGCTAGATTGTTTGCTGATCTTGGAATAAACTCGAACTTTAATCTGCTGCTTCTGGATTTCATCCTGTGAATATCGTGAATGTAAGAACCTATCTTTGATTTGTCAAGGTATGTATTCTTGCATTTCTTTATTATTGTCAGTGAATCGCCTTCAATAATGATGTCTTTTCTTCCCATGTTGAGTGCTATTTGGTTTGCTCGTCGTGAGCAATTCTTCAAAGAAATAAGGGGAATCTACCCTCTGATTTACATTTTGGAAACGATGACTTATCCCGTGCTATCCCTGGCTATAACCCCAAACGCCGAATATTTGCTCCTCACATAAAAAGCCCAATCGAAATTAATTTTGACTCCCTGGTCAAGTGGGTGTCTCCATTTGATGTTCATAATAGAATTATTTTGGGTTACTTTTCTAACTCCATCCAGCTCTTTAAGATGGTTGAAAACAAATATTGCAATCTCCTGACCTGATCTACTCGTTTTATCATGAATACGAGAATTTCTTTCACCCCAAATGGCCCAAAGTGCTATACAGAAAGTTTGACTCTTTTTCAGCGTTAGGGAAACCAAAACCATGGTAAGCCATTCAACAAACTCTTCATATGTGAATACTGCCAAATCAATATCTAATAATACTCTCCATATTTCCACTGAAACAGGACATTTTCGAAAAAGATGGTCCATTGTCTCTTCTCCATCACTACATCGGGGCATAAACTACTTACTGCTAATCTTCGAATAGTCATATTCACTTTTGTTGCTAAGTAGTTCCAAGACGTTTTCCATATAAAGAATTTTATTTTTGTTGGTATGTCAATCCACCATAATTTCCTGTAAAAATCTCTATAGATGTTCTGTAAAGCATAAGCTGCAGGATCCAGACTTTGTAATAGTTTATAGGAACTCCTTACTGAGAATTCTCTGATGATTCGCCATTCCAAGCCAAAAAATTTCATGGGGTTCTGCCGCCAGAGGGATTCGGAGGATCAGATCTGCTACTTCTTCTGGGAAGGTATTAAGAATCAAGTCTCTGTTCCATTCTCTTTTGTTACTGCTGATTAACTCTACAACTCTATCACTTTGCAAATTATCAAATCTAGACATTAATCTAACATTAACGTAATTTGGAATCCATGCATCTCCATTAATTGAAATATTCCTACCCATACCTACTCTCCAAATCATTCCTTTCTCCAAAATATCCTTAGTTGCCCAAATGCTCTGCCACACATAGGAACACGAATTCCCCACCGTGAATTAAGGAAATTGCTCTATGGAAAATACTTCTCTTTAAAGACTTGCGCTACTAATGTTTCTGGACAAGTTAATAATCTCCATCCTTGTTTTTCTAAGAGAGAAATGTTAAATTGATCCATACTCCTAAAACCCAAACCTCCTTCCTCTTTAGGCCTGCATAATAACTTCCACTAGCACCAATGGATTCCTCGTTTACAAGCTCCTTTTTGCCACTAGAATTTGGCTAATTTACTCTTTATCTTCTCACATAAGGCTTTAGGAAATAGAAAGCATGACATAACGTAAGTAGGTATTGCCTGCAGAATTGATTTTATGAAAATCTCTTTACCTCCTTGAAATAACAACCTTGAGCTCCAAGCCTCAATCCGTACTGCAATTCTATCCACTAGATTGTGAAAAGCTTCTTTTTTTCATCTACCCACCATGTTTGGAAGACCTAAATATTTCTCCGGACTAAAAGAGCTCCTTACACCTAGCAATGCCGATACTACTGCTTTCGATTCCTCTCCGTATTCGAACTGTAAAAAATTGTGGATTTGCTAAAGTTGACACATTGGCCTGAGCATCTTTCATACTCTTTAAGTATTTCTTTCAGAATCCTGGCTCATTTCTTAGTTGCTTCGCCAAACATTATGCAGCCATCTGTAAATAATAAGTGGGAAATTTTTGGCCCATTCCTACTTGCCTTCGCCCTTTTAACTAAACCATTCCTCTTTGCTGACCTCATTAAGGCTGAAAGGCCCTCACTGCATATGAGAAATAGAAACGGACTTAATGGATCACCATGCCGAGTCCCCTAGAAGGTTGGAACAAACTACCCCTGTTTCCGTTGATGATAACTGCATAAGAGATTGAAGTAATACATTGTTATCAAATCTATCCAATTCTCTGCAAATCCCATCTTTCTCATCACTTCCTTAATAAAATCCCATTCCACCCTGTCATATGCTTTGCTCATATTCAGTTCTACCACCATATACCATTTTTTCCTATTCGTTTTTTCCAAAACGTATGTAACATTTCATATGCTAAAAGAACATTATCTGAAATCATTCGACTTGGTACAAATGCACTCTGAGCCTTATCAATACAATTGCCTATGACGTCTTGCAATCTATTAGCTATTGTTTTTGTCACTAGTTTATACATAACTGTGCAAAGACTTATCGGCCTGAAGTTTACAAGAGTTGTGGGTTGTAAAACTTTGGGGATAAGTACAATATCTGTCGTATTAGTTGATCAATCCTTTTCCTTCATTCAAAATTCCTAAACAATATTCTAAAACCTCCTTTCCTACAATGTGCCAGTATTTCTGAAAAAAATAAAGCTGGGAAACCATCCGATCCTGCTGCCTTCGTGGGTCTCATTCCCTTTAGTGCCGCACAAACTTCATCTCCCCTGAAGGGTGATTGTAAATGTAACACCCCTATCCCGTGTCCGTCGCCGGATTAGGGTTAGGAACGTTACGAACAAATCGAAAAACATTTACAGAAATTTCATACATTCATTCATTGTTCACAAGTATAATATCCCTTAAATAGGTCCTCGAGACCTTAAGCATGCTTATAAATTGAGTTGGGGCTAAATCGAAACACATAAAAATTTTATGAAAAATTAAAACTTTTCTAAAATATAGGGAATACACGCCCTTGAGAGAGGACTGTGTGCCCTACACAGATTCTGGACACCCTCGTGTGTCCTGCCCGTGGTCATATACCGACTTATCCTCCACGGCCACTAAGCATGCCCGTACTGAGGCCGTGCAATCTTAGGCCACATACTAACTTTTCCACCACGGCCACTGAGCACGCCCGTGTGCCATGGCCGTGTGTTTTTAAGCTAGCTACTGACTTGATGCCCATGGCTAGTTGACACGCTTGTGTCAAGGCCGTGTATAATTAGACTAAATCATTTTATTCACCCACGGTCTCTAGGCACGCCCGTGTGCCACGACCGTGTAATATTATAGGCCATTTACAAGGCCAAAATGCCACCCCTTTAGGGTCTCACCTACAAGCAATACATACCAAAACATATTATGCATATCTGGCAACAAAAAACATACCAATTTATCCAATCAATAAATACAATAAATACCAACCCCAACCATAACAAATTTAATACCAAAACTTATCTCATCACAAGCATTATTCATTCATTTACTTACCCAAAAACTTAACCATATCATGGACTAATTCATCATTCTAAAACAAACTTCACATGACATAATCTTTCATGCATATTTCTATTTCATGTCTAGTCAAAACACAAGGTCAATTTACATAGCAAACTTATGACCAAAACTAGCCTATACCAAAAATGCTAGCCTATACATGCCATATCTAACATTATACATTTCCAAAGTATACCAAAATGAATTTATTAGTGTGATGACGATCCGTGACGGTCCCGAGCCCTCAGTAGCTTTGATGACCTATAAAACAGAGAAAACACACACAGAGTAAGTTTCCCAAAAGTTTAATAAGTCATATACAATTAAACTTGGCATGGGAGGCATATATGCAAATAAATACATTAGCACATATCGATCACTTAGCAAATTATCACATATATGCTTTTATTCATATACTTTTGACCACATTTGCCATATTCACAATTCAAGAATCTTATAAACACATAGCTCATCTAACCAAAACTTCACATATCATATCATCAATTCCGTATTCATAGCATCATAATAAGATTACATAGATGCTTACCTTATATACATAATTAGTGTATAATCAACATACCTGAGATGGTTTTAAAATCATATATTTGTTCATAGTTCAGATTTACAATATGTATCACAAACTTGCCCATTGAACCAATAGAAATCTAGTAGGATACTCAGAAAGCTCGGAATAGTCATACAATGCCAACGTCCCAGACGAGGTCTTACATGTATTCAGAGATCGATGCCTCTGTCCCAAACAGGGTCTTATATGAATCAATATGATGACGATGTCCCAGACATGGTCTTACACGTACGAATCATAATGATGCCAACATCCTAAACATGGTCTTACACGTAAAGCTCATATCGTTGCCAACGTCCCAGACGTGGTCTTACATATAAAGTTCATATCGATGCCTACGTCCCAAACGAGGTCTTATATGAAATTTCAAATCAACGCCAACGTCTCAGACGTGGTCTTACATGAAATCAGATATCGAAGCCACTGTCTCAGATAGGGTCTTACACGTAATCAGATATCAAAGCCACTATCCCAGACAGGGTCTTACACGTAATCAAATATCGAAGCCACTGTCCCAGACAGGGTCTTACACGATTATCAAATCAATGCCAACATCCCGGACGTGGTCTTACATGATAAAACAGAACAGATACCTTTGTATTCCTAAGTTCATACAAAACTTCTCCGACTTATCACTATGTCGACCTTATCCTAGAATTCATATACATAGCATCTCATATGCAGTCATTATCATTGATAGTCATGTAAATAAACTCAATTCAATACAATTACATTTATTAACGAAATGACTTACCTCGGATTCGATCTATTGGAATGGAAACGGCTACTTGTTTACTTTCGCTTTATCGCGATCTAAGTCCATTTTCTTCGATTTTTGATCTAAACATATCTAGAATTAACCCTTTTATTCACTAATTCATTCAATTCAATCCAAAAACACGTATTTAGGGCAATTAACAAAATAGCCCTCATACTTACACAATTTATCAATTTAGTCAATTTTTCTCAAAACATCAAATTCAAAAAATCAATACACAATCAAGCTTAGCTGAATATATATATACTTCATACAAGCCCATAATTTTCATAAATTTGGCAATTTAGTCCTCCAAATTACTATTTTTCAATTTAGCCCTAATTAACCAATTTCACCAAAATCTCAAGAACAAAGTATGTTCATCTAGCTTATATTTTTCATTTAACACCAAAAATCATTAAAAAGCTTGAAATATCATCAATGGAATATCACACAAACATCATCAATTCACAAAATTAATACATGGGTTTTGTAGCTCTCAAAGCAACGATCACAAAAACGTAAAAATTATCGAAAACCGAATAAAACATACCTTGAATTTAAGCTTAGAATGGTTGAACCCTTGCTTGGTTTTTTTCTTTCTTTTTCTTTTATGGGGTCGGTAAGAAGATGGTAAAAATGAAACCATCCACTCATGTTTCTTTTATTATAATATAAATATAACTTATAAATAAAACAATATATTTATAACATATATTATAAACTTATAATCATATAAAATATGCATGTACTACATTTATTACCGTCCACTAATATAGAATTGGCTTAACTACCACATAGTCCTCACATTTATAAAGCCACAACACATTGGTACTTTAACAAATAGCAAGCAACTTTCATATTTAATGCAAATCAATCCTTTGCTCCAATTAAACACATAAACAGACAAATTCACTTAAGGAAATTTACCACATGCTTATTCACTCACATATTAACGACATAGAAAATAATATTAAAATATTATTCAGACTCGAATTTGTGGTCCCGAAACCACTGTTCCAACTAGGGTATAAACCGGATTGTTACAGTAAAACTTTATTTATCTCGTGAGAAATACTACCCTCAATCCCTTCCAACACCTATTTTGGATTTGTAACATCATTCGTTGAAAATAGATTTTCAAAATGACTCTTGGCAGCCTCTTGTAAACCTGAATCGTCGGTAATTTCCTTACCATCATTCAACACCAACTTAGAGATGAAATTAGCTCGTCTTCAAATTATTGCACTTTTATGAAAATAAGCCGTATTTTTATCCCCAAATTGTAGCCAATTTACTCTAGCTCTTTGTTCCCAGTACACTTCATCTTTTTCAATCTCCATGTTTAAATGAATTTTCTTATCGATAATCTTTGCCAACTTCTCATCGTCTCTATCTTCCATCAACAAAGCTTCAAGCTCTTTTGTTAATTTCTTTTTAAGTTCCCTTTTCTTTCTTTTAAATGCGCTTGCCTATTTCTTCAAGGCAAACTGCAAGGTCTTCAATTTCTCCATTAACGGTTCTGAAAATGACTCCCAAATTTCTCTGAGAACTCCTTCAAATGATTCCTTCATGGTCCACCAAGCTTCAAAGTGGAATCTTCGATTTCTTGAAAAGATATTCACGCTATCTATACTTATGAGTAGAGGACAGTGATTTAATGTAGAAAAAGGAAGATGCTGAATACGTCTCATTGGGAATAAGGTTGTCCATTTTTCATTTGCAACCCTCGATCTAATCTTTCTCTTATATTTGTTTCTGGAAGATTTTCCCTTTCCCATGTGAACCAAGCTCTCGAATATCCAATATCCATCAGATGACACTCTTCTAAAGTTTCCCTGAATACCTCCATTCTCTTTTGGCCACTTGGTAATCCCCCACTTTTCTCAAAAAAATACATAATCTCATTAAAATCTCATGCAACAAGCCATGGGTAATTACTATCCTGGCTTAATCTCTTAAGCAAATTCCATACATGATTCTGATTTTTCGAATATGACGAACCATAGAATCCCGTAAACCTCCATTCCTCCTGGATAATATCCTCTTTCACCATTGCATCTATATACCATTTAGAAAAACTTTTCAAAGTTACCTCAATGTCACTTTTCCAAGCTAAAAACAAACCGCCTCGAGACTCTTCTACTTCAATATCAATTCCATTGATAAAACCACAGCTCCTCATTGCCATTTCCATGCGCTTCTGATCCAGCTTCGTCTCCATTAAGAAGACCATATGGGGATTATGCTGCTTAATTAGGTGTCGCAGCCTCCGAACTGCTCATGGGCTCCCTAACCCAAGAACGTTCCAACAAATATGTTTCATTGTAGCCAGTCGGCTAGCTCACTACCAGCCGTCGATCCTAAATTATTCGAAACAAGACTATGCTCCCCATCAACACATATAGTCTCAATACAATCTACTGCATTCTTAATTAAGCCAACATATTTCAATCTTTTCACTCCATTATCACTTGTTTCATCCGTGTTTCCTTTCCCATCCTCCTCTTCTAGAAATTTCCTCTTGGACCCAACATTTGCATGTCTTCGATAATCTGTCTGGTTTGTTAGAACTAGTCTCTTCTAACTTGACTTCTTTGAGTCTTTAAAGCATCCCTCCCCTTTATTATTATCCTCCTTTAACTTCCCAATCTCCAACCCGCTACTACTATCCTCCTGCTCCTTTAGTCCTTCCTCCCGCTAGATAATATTTTCCTCTAGTAATTAACCTTTCGTGACAATAGATTCAGCATCATCTTCCCACCCATGCTGCTCCTTAAATTTTCCTATGTAATTGTGCTGTGAGCTCGACTTTTTGGTAAAGGTATTAAACTTCATACTTTCTTTCCCTACCACTTTTGATTCAGCTTTTAATGCTATAGTATATGGGGGATCTTCTCTAATTTTATTCTTTTCTACAGGGTTTAACAACCAGCAGTCATTGAGGCCGTGATCCATTCTCTCACACCCGAAACAAAAAAATGGTAATTTTTCAAATTTAAAAGGGATCCATGACTTAACGCTATTCTCACTTAAAACGAAAATACCTCTCCGAAGGGGTTTCTGAACATCTATATTGACCCTAACTCTGCAGTAATCATCATTAATTTCAGATCTAAGAACACCTCCGAATGTACTTCCAATAGCATGCATCAGATCCTTTTATCATATTCTGGTGCACATGGCCCGATCTTTATCCAGTATGGCAATGAAGTTAGTCGAATCTGATCCCGTTCTATCGAATTCCTTAATCTATCAAACAGAATTAGATATTTGCAAAAAAACCAAGGCCGCCCCTCCATGATAAACTTCAGATCTTCTTCTGAGTCAAAGACGATGGAGAAAAGATTCTGCCCAACCACATGGATTTCAAACTTTTTATTAGTCTTCCATATGCTTCTTAACTGTGCCCTAAAACTCTCTGGATTAAATGATTTCCTCGTCTAGACTGAGCAAATCAAGGTCGGCTTGATATCCAGCACTACCATCGATCTCTTGATTGATAGTTGGATAAGTTCTTCTGCTAACAGTGAGATCTCCTCACTGGTCTCCCTCTCCACGCCACCACTCTCTTCCATCCCAAGCCACAGTAGTTACTACTTTCTCTAGGACTCTTTTAGGGAGCAGTACTCTTGGTTTTCAAGGGAGTCTTTAGAACTAAAATAGCATTAATTAGACGAAACTTATATACCATTTAATAGTTAAATTAATGATTTCAACAATAAATGAACCCAATTGAAATAACATCGATAATTTACAATGTAATTAAAATTTTTTAAAATTTAGAGACCAATCTAAAATAAAAACCATAATTCGGAGATGTATGATACAATTAATTCTGAAGTAAAAATTACTATTAAATCAACATGTCATTAATATTTTTCATGTGTGTTTGATGAGTGAGTATGGTTGTGAAGGTGATGTTTACTCCACGTATAACAAATATGACTGCAAATTCTATGACAACATTAGGAAAAAATATTTCTTTTGGTTTAAGAATTTACAATATTCCCCAAAATAATTGAAATGAAAAATCGATAAAATAATATTGGTGTAAGATATAATTCTTATTATGACTAAATATATTTAACTTCTTTATCTAAATAAACCAGAAATAATGAAGGTAGGTTAAAGAGAAATAAATTGGTAGGGGGAGGACTTTTGATCCCGTGGCTATATGTAAGACGTGGAGGAAGGGTTAGGGGGAATAGCATGGGCCATGGGAGACGAAGGCCACATTTATGCCGCATCACATGCCATTTGCTTCGCCTTCCACTACTATCTAAAACTTATGTCGCATCGTACACTTTTTCTTTACGTTATTTTATCATCATACCATTGTTTTTTTTCCTTACTGTAATATATAAAAATACACTGTAATCAAGTTAAATAAGAATTAATAAATATATTATAAAAATCAGTGATTTTTATTAGATTTGTGATCGAATTAATTTGGTGATTGCTTTTCGATTCAACTGGTTCAAAATAAATAAATTATATAATTTTTAAATATTAAAGAGTTATAAAATTGATTCAATCAATTTGTATCAATTCATAAATTCATTAATTTTTTTGTTTTGTTCGGATGGATATATTAACAAATTTAGTCTGACTATTAAAACATGAAATTATAGGAAAAAGTATTAAATTTTTTAATCCCATTTAATAGTTTATGTGATATTCTTGGAGTTTTTTTTCTCCAAGAAAGCAACTTTTAATGTTTAAATTTCGGTATTTGCAATTTATTTTCATATTCTCTTGTAAATCTTGTTTTATACTCAAAAGTATTGTTTTTTTTTTTTTTAATCTGCACGAGTCCCTGCTATTTCCAAACATTTAAATTTTATTATAAACTGGAAAAAAAAAAGTAAAACAAGAGACTGATTACTAGGTTTTAGTTTAATTGTCGTTGTTGTTATTACAGCAATTTTGAACATGTGACTCGTTAAGTATGCAATATCTTCCATTTAGGATTAAGGGATTATGAATATTTTAGTTACTATATTAAAATATGATAAATTTAGTCTTTAATATTTATATTTTTTATTAATTTGGTTATATATTTTTAGTTAAAATTGACTCTCAACTTTTTAAAAGAGTAATTTAATTATCAACTTTTCAAAAGAACTGATTATTATTTTTAACAAGAATCTTGATTAAAACGTTAAAATTATAAACATGATAACTCGCATTGCAATCCATACGTACTTTACGTTAATTTTTTGAATGTTTTATAATTTTTAAATTATTTTTTGATGTGATATATAAAAAAATAATGTTGTGTTAACGTAAGACACGTAAACTGTTGTGTGAGTTACCATGCCAACATTGTTGAAAAATAATATTTTAATCGATATTTCTATTAAAAAATAATTTAACTATTTTTAAAAGATTAATAGTAAAAATCAAATAAAGTAATAAAATTCAAATTCAAAAAAATATATAAAAATTGAATGATAAATTTATGAATTCTATATAAAAAAATTTATCAAACTAGATGGATTAGCAGTGCATTTTGAGAATAGTCAAAGGTGCGATGACGAGGAATAGGGCATTATTTCCCGTAAAAGGAGGGGATGCCATGATGAGGCAAAGGGTCCATCGATAAGGTGTGGGCTAGGCCTTCAATGGAATCACGATGCTGTTGGTAGCGATATTAGATCCAGTGATCACTTAACCAACGAAAATCATGGAACTCTGTCACTTGTTCATTTGACACTCCAAACCCTCTGGACCCCAAAAGATAATCCTCAAATAATCTAGCCTTAAAAAAAGCAATTATACATTTTCCAACAACCCATTTTACATGATATATTAATTTAATATTAAATATATATATATATTTGTATTGACTGATTTTCGAACTCTTTTAGAAACGAGTCCATGAAGTGTCTAATTCAAATCGTAGTATTTTTATCCATCAATATTTTATAAGTTTTCATAGATGCGTTTTGGTTCAACAAGGTATAATGCACATGATTTGTCTTTTCAGACTTTCAAAGAAATGTTCTTACTCTATCTTCATGCACACAGAAATTTCAATAGAATAGGGACAACACTAAGCTTATTGATAAATTTATGGACTAAATCAACAACACTTTGCAAACTTTCATAAGTAGAAATCCTTCAACAATTAGATTTAATAACATAGTGTTAATAACAAGTATTTTTAAAATAAAATTAAAAATACATAAGTAATTTTATGGTAAAATTTATTGTTTTTAAATTTATTTTTTCTAAACAAATTGGTATTTAATTAACTAATCACACAAACCCGATTAACAAATTAAAAAAAAACATCATTACAAAGGAATAAAAGTCCGTAGTTTATGTTGAATCAAGCGTAAAATTAATATAAAATTCGGTTAAAAATTTGAACAACAATCCATTTTCGGTTAAACTCTATTATCAAATCAATTTGATTAATTTTAAATTTATATGGTTAAATTTTACTATTAATTTTATATTTTACATAAATTGTAGATTTAGTCCATATTTTTGATCGTAGCATGCTTAGTCTTTATGTTTTTCAAATTGAAATTTTAGTCTTGACACAAATGATAACTCATTAAATCAATTAATCGATTTTTTAATAATATGAGGAAATAGTATAGTTTAGACAGGTTTTAAAAATAACATAACTTAATAAATTTAATAACTATATTTCCAACATTCTTGTCTTGCAATTTTAAAAGGATATTTCACTATTTGGCCAAACCAAAATCGAAACCCAAGACGGGTTGGGCACGATTTCTTGAATTTCCAATCATGAAATATTGCCTTTATTTAAGAAACACGATAAAAGAACCTTTGAAGGATATTTAGTTGTTTGGACGAACAGAAAATCGAAACCCAGCACGATTGGGCACGAATCCTTTGAACTTCCAAACACGAAACATTGCCTTATTTTCAAAAATATGATCAAAATCTTTAAAGGATATTTAGTGATCTAGACGAACGGAAAATCGAAACCCAGCACGATTGGGCACGATTTCCCAAACTTTCAAACACGAAATATTACCTTTGTGAAAACTCTTTTTATGAATTTTGGAAAAAACAAAAACCGTTGAAATGTAGACACGGCAATAATAAGGAATAGTATTAGTACACAAAAGGAAAAGAACCATAATATTATAATGACAAAAATAGGATACGGCAAATAAAACTAATAGCAATAATAATACTGCTAAAGTACCCTATGAATATTAAAGAAAGGAAAACATAATACTAAAATAATAAATATAGTAATAGAATGGTAACAACAATAAACACAAAGACACATATCAATAAAAATAGTAATAATATTAGAATAATAGTACTAATTAAAAATAATAATAGTAGTAAAAAAATTGATAATGAAAATATAAATATAATACTAATATACAAAAAGAAGTAAACAAAATAATGTAAAAATTATAGTACCTAAAATAGAAAGTATATAATTATAACAATAGTAGTACTTAGTAAATCAAAAATAACATTTGCAAAGAAAACAATAATAATAATACTTTTGTAAAAAACAGTAGTGAAAATAAAAGTGATGTGAGAGTAGCTATAATAACAATCAAAGTGATAGTAAAAAAAAATAGTAGTAAAATCAATAATACACAATTAAAAGAACTAAAGCAAATAATAATAATAATAATAATAATAATAATAATAATATTTGATCGTTTTAAAATTTTAAAATTTAAAAGGTACATAGATTAAAAATAATCAAACTAAAATATAAGGATTAAATCTATAAGTCTCACGTAGTATGGTGAGAAAACATGCGAAGGGCAATGAAGTTAGCACTCGGTTTTGGAGTCAAGTCGAGAGGGGGAAAAGCAAAGGGTGGAAGTATTGTTGTTTTGAGTGGGCGACGTTGTGGTGATAATTCATATATAGCCCACTTACCATTCCCCAAGTAATATGTTTTTGCTGCTTTGCAATTAGAACAGTTTTGGGAAATTGGGTTTTCTTACAATTGTTTTAAGAAAAAGGATCTGCTATTGATTTGATTATTACAATGGCACTGGCATATATTCAGTTTTGTTGCGTGGAACATGTTGGGGGGCAGCTATTTTGAATGCTGTTGGTTGGTCACTTGGTGCCAATATTCCCATTTGATATCTTGGTCAGGTGAGATTGCAACAGAAATGTCCACATCTGTTCATTTTTGTTCCAAGCTGGGCTTTTCTGACCCGTTTGTTTGGGTTGGGCTCTTGTACTTCACCATTTTAGTTGTCCATATGATTTGTTTTCAAGAATGGAAGAGAAGGGTTGGGACCTGTCGGCCTTATAGTGGTTTTAATCTATGATGACTTGATTAGGTAAGTCTAAAATCATTCAGAATTTGGATTTGTTCCTAATGTAAACTCGTGACTTAAGATTTTGTCTTTGTTAATAAGGTTAAAAGATTCTATAGGAAAAGTGGAGAAGGCGAAATTTGATTTGACTTGGGCCATTTTGTCAAAATCATGTTCAACTTGATGTTTAGAATGAACTTGGATGGGTTTCCAATCTAATATTCAATCTAAACCAGAAACTAATGTGTATGAATGCAAATGAAAAAGTGTAACATCGTCAAAATTGTTGGTTTAAGAACCATGACTACAACCAGGCGTTAAAGCTTGGATTATAGATTCCACAATCAAGAGGCAAAGTGACTGAACCATGATGTGTGTTTGGTTTTGGTCATATGGGATAATGGAGAATCTTTGGGGTCCCCCAAGATATTATGCTAATTTATAAAAATAAAAATAAAAAGCCTTTAAAGAACGCAATGGATAAAGATGGACGATTGGCAGGGCTTACTGATCATATCCATGTGCCTGATGTCAGTGCCACGTCCTTCCTCCTGCATAATCCAAATTTAGTAACACGTAATAATTAAATGATTAATATGTACTATTTTATTTTTCTTTTTAAAAGGGAAATTAAATTCGAATATATACGAAAAAAGAAGCATAATAATTTTTTTGTTTTTTTAATTTTATCAAATCAGTTTAAAATAGATAAAAAATATTAACTTTAACTAATATAATATATATATGGATTATTACGAGAATAACACGAAAAAAAAGCAACACATGTGATTGAAATGTATAATCGGTTTATTTGCTTTGTTTTCTGAATAGGTATGCACCAACCACGTGGCCTTAGCTTTCACCGTATTAACTTTTGCTTTCATTCTTGAAACTTTCGAGTCATTTTCACTTAATAGTCATCTACCACCAATCGCTGTAAAGAGATATTGGAAAAAAAAAAGGTAGGATGAAAGAGAACAAAGAGAAATGGTCAAAGCTTTTTCTTTTCTTATATTTTTATTATTTCATTTTGGGTAAACTTGCATTCCTTTTTTTAATTTGGTGTTACTTATATTTAAATTTATATATATATATATTAACACTATTAGACTGACAATAATATGATATTCATGATTAATAATACGACTAGTTTCAAAATATTATTAATATAACAAGGATAGACATTGGTCCAAACTCCAAACCATCATGAGCTACGAGACTAAGTCTACCTAATCCGTGAGCAGCCTTGTCTTGGACTGAATTGCAGTGCACAAGTGAAAAACATGCATCTTCAATGTACAAATAATACTACAGAGGGGGTCGTCACATAAGACAATGAGTGATGGGCCCTTGTCTTCTTTGTGGACATGGTTGGTTTCTAAACACCAAAGTGATGGGTCCTGCCTTTGCTGCATCCATTTTCTTATTGTTTGGAATTATGTATTTGTTTGGTTTCTTTTCTCTCAAATTCTTCCATATCAACAGACCCACTTTTGTTTTTTGTTCTTTATATAATCTCATTCCACCACTATTTACCTCAGTTCCCTCATGTTTGGAGGTCACAATCAATACTAATACCTTTTTATACTTTGGGGTTAAAAAAAACACCCTTGTCTTCCTCATTTCTTTAATATATCATCTTTAGGTTAAAGCCTTCTTTCTCATAGTATATTATATCTGCCCAATGTCCAAATATACAAAAACAGGTAGATTAGGAAAATATTATACAATAATATCTGTCCATTACCAATAGCTAAAATTATTGAACTTCAAAAGCTATCTAAAACATGACATATATATATTTAACTATATACATTTTATTTTCTCTTATAATTATATAAAATATCATTAAGTGGTTAGAAAAATTAAAAATAAGTATTTATATCAAGCTCGAATATTAGAATCGATGTTGTTAGAAAGATTTTACTTGAATGTTATTTCGAGTCAAACAAAACTAAATTTAAATCGTAAAACGAATGAATTCATCTATAAAACCTATAAAATCCTCTGAAATTCAAGCACTGCAATTCCTTTCCAAGCCATCTATCATGAAACTTATGGAGCTAACCGGAACTAAAGAATCCCATTGGTCTATCTGTATGTGTGTATAGATATGACCGAGGGTCCACACATGCACCATCAAATAATAATGATGAGGAGGAGGAGGAGGAAAGGACAAAGGCATTAGATGTTGGAGTGTTGGGTGATAGGATAAGATTTGAGTTATGGGCAAAGTTTAAGTGCTCACGGCTTTAGTTTTCCATATTGTGGCCGACGTGGCGGAAAAAACATCGATTTCATGGGTCCACTTGAGTTTGATGTGTCTACATTTTGACGAGGAACAGGATGCCAGGTCATGCCCACATCAAGACAAAACCAGAACCAGAAATGAAAGGAAAACAAAATCATATTGCCTTTATACAATACAAGTTGGAAATGGAAATTAGGTTGAGAATTTCGATTTTAGTTATTTTTTAACAAACTTAATAAATGATTTATATATTTATTCATAATTAGTATATTTTAACTTTTTTTTTGCTTTATAAATAATTTTAATTTTGAACTTTAGAATTTTAAAATTTACATATATTTTTAAATATTAATGTATTGCATTTTTTATAGGAGAAAAGAATTTAATCTCGAATTTCTCAAAATGAATCGATGATGTTATTTGGGATATGTTAAATTGATTTCGAGTTAAATTAATTTGATTCGGATTAATTTAGCTTTTAAATCTTTTAGATTATTCGGGGTTTAAATTTTTGTAGGGGTATTACTCGTCTGTTTTACAGTCTATGTTCAGGGTACATATTTACTCCTCCACAAAATGTTGTATTCAAGGTTCGAATTTGTGTTTCCCATTAAAAATGTAATGTGTCTTACCATTATACTTAACACATTTTGGTCCATCTAAGTTTATTTAACATGTTTTTATTTTGAATCAAATAATTTTATATTCAAGTTATTTTTATTTTTACGCGTAATAATTTATTTTACTAAATTGAATAAATTATTTAATTGATTTAAATTTATTAGTGTCGTAACCATTTTTGATAAAACATGAAACAACGCGTCGACTCGGTTTTGAAAATGAAAAAGAAGGAGTCGCCACCAATCTTTTTTTGATGAGGTGTGATCGGGTCACCTCAGTAAATGCAGTTATTTTAATAAATGTTTGATTTATCAAAACAACGATTTTGGTCTCTGAAATCTAGAAAACAAGTTCGGGGTTCGATTCACATGACGAGGAAGGTTAGCACCCTCGTCGTCCAAAATTGGTACCAAATTGATTGATCGATGTCCTAATATTGAAAACTTTGAAATGATTGAAAATAAATACTTTTTATTTCTAAAACTTGAAGGGATCGGAAGGGACGTTAAGACTCTCTTATTTTCGAAGAGATAAAGCATTATGTCCAGTAAGTTAGGGCGCAATACTTTAGACTTCCGAAACTAAGCTCGCCTTTTAAAACTTAGTTTTATATTTGAAGAGGATCTCCCGTCATTTGTCAATCGAGAAATTAGAACCCAGTAAGTTAGGGCTCGATTTTTCGAGAATCCAAATTATGAATATTGCCTCTATTTTAGAAGGAAAAGAAACTTATCTCGCAATATCTAGGTGTCGAGTCCAGTAAGTTAGGGCGCGACATTTTGAATTTCTGAGATAAAGTGTTTTGTTTAAAATTTAAATTGCGATTTTAAAAGGACACTTTGTTGTTTAGCTTAAGCGAGAAAAATCGAACCAAGTAAGTTAGGGCTCGATTCACTCGAATTGCTAATACGGAATATCGATTGTTATGAAAATTGAGGTGTTGGGAAAATCAAGGAGACGAACAATGAGAATATAAGTAGCGGGGAAAGAAAAATATTGTGACAATGGTGAATATGTATTAACGATGGCAGAAAATAATGATAATGATAACATAATAATTATAATAATAGATATATGTGTGAAAATAATAATTGTAAAAGATAAATAAATTATTAAATAATAAGTAAAGAAGGGTTATGATGTTAATAAAATAACAAAGATAGTAATATTAATAAAAATAACAATGGTGCATAATAGTATAGTAATAATAATGCAAATAAAATAAATGAATAAAATAATAATATAAACAAATAAAATGCATACATTTATAAAAATATAATAATAGTAACACTAATAAAAATAAATAAATAACATAATATAAGCACACAAAATATACAAATACATAGAATATAATAATATAATAACGGTGATAATTGATAATAATATAACAGGGTAATAATAAAATAATAATAAATAGTAATGGAATAAAATATTAAATAATAGTAAAAATAATACAAATTGCAAAATAATTGAAAGATAGGCTAAATTGCATTAAAAACTGAAATTTCGGGTCAAATTCTATAAAATGAATAATAGGGGGACTGGATTGCAATGCGGGCAAAAGAATGAGGGACGCGGAGGGCAATTTCCCCAAACGGTTTGAGCGCAGCGTTTTAAAGGACCAAATTACAAAATGCACGAAATTTTTGGGCCAAAATTGAAATATAAAAAAACTTAATTTTAAAATCTGAAAATGCGGAAGGACCGAAAACGGAATAAGCCCCTTGGCTAAAAAACACACGGATCCTACCTGGAGCGAGTCAGATTCGGGTCGGGTCGAGTGAAACGACGTCGTTTCGGGGGTTAAAAGCCAACCCCAAAACGTCGTCGTTTTAAGGGGCTATAAAGGTCTAAAATTTCCTTAAAAATTTCATTTCTCCTTTGTTTTTTTTTTAAAAAACTGACTTCTCTCTCGTTTGCTCTCTGCAGGTTCGAAGGGGGATGTAATGGCCTAAATTCAAGGTTATCGGAACAATGGTTTCGTAACCATAAATCCGATTTAAAGAGAAATTTATTTTAATATTTTTGCATGACTATTTATATGATAGAAAAATCGTATTAAAATATCGATAGAAAAATTTTACCGATTTAGTGGTTGTTAGAAAAAGGAATTATTGAAGGAATTGGGTAAAAAAGGTATCGGGACCTTGATCTCATAAAATTGAGTAGAAAATATTTTATAAGTATTTATAAAATGTTAGTAATGTGGTATTAAAATTTAGTTAGAAAATTTTAACGTTTGAGTATGTAATTAAATGAAAAGGACTAAATTGTAATAAATACAAAATTATAAAAAATGATTAAATAATTTAAATGATAAAAGAAAGAGGGCTTAAAGGAAAATAGACCCAAGGTCTATTTGGGCTGGACAACAAGGTATGAAATCAGCAAGAAAATAAGGAGAATTAAGGGCAAAATTAGAATATTGCAAAATTTACTTAATAAAGCTAGGACTAAAGTGGAATTATCCAGATTTCTCTTTATTTTCTGCATTCTCATCAGCAAAAACACCATACAAGGGTTTCCTTAAGCTGGTTTTTCATATTTCTACTGCAAGTAAGTTAATCCATGCCTGTTTCTTGTAATTTTTACGTTTTTAAGACTTTTACAACTAGGTCCTACTATTAAATTCATTAGTTTTTAATTTCATGGATGAAATTGAAAGTTACCATGGTTGAGTGCTGTAAGTTTATGATGAATTAGCATGAAATTTAAGCTTTAAATTGTTTATGAGATGATTTTATTAGGTAATTCCAATAGAAATTGATTTTAGGATCTAAATTGTGAAAATATTTGGAATTAAAGTCTATTACTGAAATTCTGATTTCCAAAGGTTATAAAGTAGTTTAAAGTGATAGAATAAAGTTTTAATTGAGAGAAATCAGCTCAATTGAGAAGTTAATTGAGGAGGATGAAATTATCATTTATTGAAAGCTTAGGGGAAATTGGTAATAAGCAGTTTGCACTAAAACAGTTTTGGACAGCAGCAGTAGACTAATTTTGAAAAATCACCATAAATTGTAGAAATCGAATTAGAAGATGAAAAAATATGAAATTAAAGCTTATTGAGTCTAGTTTCTCATAGAAGAAACGGTGTAAGCAACAGATAAGTAAATCATGAGATATAATAAATTTTGTGAGATAAGGTCAGAATGAATTCAGGTTCCCTGTTTTAATTTTAGAAAATCATCAAAAATTGGATAAAAATAATTATGGGATAAAATTTATATGTTTAGAATTCTTAATGAGTCTATTTTCAATAGAAATAAACGGGAACATCATCCGAACCTTTATGAAGAGATAATTAATTTTTAGTGAAGAAGGGTCAGAACTGTCAAACAGCAGAACAGGGGTGATTTTAAGGAATAAACTGTACTTATTGGCTAAACCAAAAATTCTGAAAATTTTATGGGAAGAAGATATGTGAGTCTAGTTTTATATAAAATTAACGGATCTAAATTTTAAGTTCTGTAACTGAAGATAAAAATAATTTAGTGACTATGACTCAAGTAGACAGTTTTGAATGAACTAATTAAAAATAATAATAGAATTATAGAAAATGGTACATGTGAACATGAAATGTATTGAATTGATGATTGACTTTATTCATTTAGATCCGGAAAACTCAAATACGAAGCTAGATCGAGGAAAGGAAAAGTCCGGATTAGTAGATTTTATATACGAACTAGTATCGAGGTAAGTTCATGTAACTTGAATTATCTTCTTAAATGCTTGAAATGTATGTTATTGATGTGAATATAATTTGAATGTTCATTGTATGAAGATTGATGAAACATTGATATATTTGATAAAAGGGAAGTAATCCGGTTGAATGAAAGGAAAATTCGATGGATCTCGAAAAGGAATTGACGGTAAAAGGATCTAGCCCGGACGGGTGATCCTATCTGATATAGCCCTCCCAAGAATATGTGAAAAATAGATTTAGCTTGGACGGGTAATCCGAATTAGGTGCGAATTTAGCTTTGATGGTAATTGGATCAAGCTCATTAGAGTAATTGTCGTTGCAGGATTTAGCTTGGGTAGGTAATCCGACAATACTTTATGAGTTTACATTCTGAGGATTTAGCTTTGAATAGTAATCCCATTGTAGGATGAGGTTCATGAGTGTGCTCTCTGAAATGAAAATGTGCACATGAATATGAATTGACGGACTCGGTTTGTACACTAAAGTGTACCTCTAAAAATCCATCGAAATTCTAAGTAATTCAATGGGATAAATATGGAAATATAACAAAGAAACGGAAATCATGGTATTGATGAGCTCATCAATCATGGTATATATTATTGATACATGAAAATTATTGAACTAACTTGAATGTTGAGCTTGTGTATGTTAGGGTAATAATGCATTGAATGGATATATGAATGTTTATTGCATTGTATTGAAAATGTTAGGTAAGTATAATTCTTGCTACATGGATTTACTAAGCACAAAGTGCTTACTCATTTCCTTTTCCTGTTTTGTAGTGTTAAGAGCTCGGAGGTCGGATTCGGTAGGAGATACATCACACTATCGACCTCAAGATTTCGGTATATAAAGAAACTTTATTTTGGAAATCAATGGCATGTATAAGCTAATAATGTTAATTTAAAATGAATGTAAGGTCAGCCATTGGTATGGCTAGCAAACATTGGCTTGGTATGTGTTGATGTTATCTTATAAATATGCATGAATCTATTTTGAAAATATGTTGAATTGGATTGGTTGATGCGGATTAATATAAGGTCTAAAATTTCCTTAAAAATTTCATTTCTCCTTTGTTTTTTTTAAAAAAATTGACTTCCCTCTCGTTTGCTCTCTGCAGGTTTGAAGGGGGAGGGGATTTCCGGCGAGCTCCGGTCCGGCGTTCGGACGATGCACCACCGCGTACGGTGGCCGAAAAAGGTAAAAATTTTATTTTTTTATTTCTCTTTTAAAATATGTATGTGTATATGTATGTTAAAACAAGAAAGAGTGAAAAAAAAAGTTTGAAAATGATAAAAAATTTCACCTTTTCGACCTCTGTTTTTCCTTCTTCTTTTTTTTTTTTGTGTTGAATCTTTGCCTATTGCTTCTATTGATATTTTATTTCTGTTTTTTGGCTGTGATTGATTCTTTTATTGCTGAAATTCTCTCTGTTTTTGCATTGATTGGAAAAAAAAAACCCTTTACATGGTTTTTTGTTCGGCTTATATAGCCATTTACATTGCTTGCTTTCTGTCTTTTCTATTCATTGTTTGCAGGCGCAAGTGGTGCTGAGCGCATGGGCGGTGGCCGGTGGCTGCAGGCGGCGTCAGTGGGCAGAGCAAGTGGATGTCAGAAGGCCCTAGATGCGGCGCACCTAGGGTTTAGTTTTTTTTTTTTTTTTTTCTGATTTGGGTTGAGAGGTAGAATGGGCTTGATTTGAGTTTGTTGTTTGGGTTAGTGGGCCATCAAATTTGGGTTATATTTGGTTTGTTAGCCCGGACAAAATTGGGCTATGACAATTAGAAAATTAATAATTATAAAAATAAGTTTGGAGAATAAGATTTAATAAATTATTCTAAATTTACATTAATTAATCTATAATATACCAAAATCTTTAGAACAAACGAAAATAAATATTTTTATCGTTAATAACATTTATTTAATTAAAATATTGATTTTTTAATAACATTTATCTATTCTAAATTTTTTGAATGAGCATAAATTAATGAGTTTTCATCTATCATTTTTATTTTGATAATCAATGAAAATCAAAATTATTTGATCCTCTTCATCATCATCTACCAGGGGTGAAGTCAGGGGAGCTGGCATGGCCTCGCCCCTCAAAATATAAAATTGTTATTTAGGCCCTTAAATTTTTTTAAAATTTTTAAATTAATAAAGATAAAATTGTGCTTTGGCCCTCTAAAATTATAAAAATTGATTTAATCCTTTACAAATTATAAAGATATAAACTATAAAAATTAAAATTTCATCCGATCCTCCTAAAATTATTCTGCTTCACCTCGCCTATTATTATTATTATTATTATTATTATTATTATTGGAGATTCAAGGAAAAGGAATCAACCTTTGCTTTATAAAAATAAAAAATAAAATCAATATTTAATCTAATTTTTTTATATGTTTAACATTTATCTAATGAGCAAAAACCAATGATATGTTTAAATTAAACAAATATTTAATTTAAGTTTAGCTTAAACCTACTTATTCAAGTTATTTTAGATTTATGTTATGTCGGGTTCAATTATTTTAGATTTGGATTAATTTTAAATTGAATTAATTTGAGTTTAAATCAATTTGAGTTTAAGTTTCAGATAAATATCAATTTACTCAGCATGATTTTTAATTTGAAAAACAAAACCTGAATCATCCCTACTTCAAATAAAAATATATTCAAATCATATACAGTACATTAATTATTTAAATTGGATATTCACTTTTTAAGTGTTGCTCGGTCAAGTCTTTTTTAAAATTCTTAAATAAAATCTAACCTATTCGAAATTGTTCAAATAAAGGCTTCTCAAGTTTTGGTTGTCAAGTATCAAATTATGTATCCATTATTGTCGTTGACTAGTTAAGAAGTTCAAATAAAGAGCATGAATGTTACTAGTTAAGAAGTTTACTTTTCGTTGACTCCCAAAAATGCAAAAAAAGTTCAAGAACAAAAGGTCTTAGATGTACATTACATTGGCCTTTTGGGCCCTATGTATGAATATAACACCCCCTACCCGTATTCGTTGTCAGAATAAGGTACAAGGCATTACCAGAGTTTACGATTTTTTTTAATATAGCCCCTTTATAAATATCTAACCTTCCCTGCAAATTTTAAACCGAGACCAATCCACATCAACCAATCCAATTCAACATATTTTCATAATAGATTTATGCATATTTATAAGATAACATCAACACATACCAAGCCAATGTTTGCTAGCCATACCAATGGCTGGCCTTACATTCATTTTATATTAACATTACTTTATTAGCTTATACATGCCATTGATTTCCAAAATAAAGTTTCTTTATATACCGAAATCTTGAGGCTGATAGTGTGATGTATCTCCTACCGAATCCAACCTCCGAGCTCTTCACACTACAAAACAGGGGAAAAGAAATAGGGTAAGCACTTTGTGCTTAGTAAATCCATGTAACAAGAATTATACTTACCTAACATTTTCAATACAATGCAATAAACATTCATATATCCATTCAATGCATTATTACCCTAACATACACAAGCTCAACATTCAAGTTAGTTCAATAATTTCCATGTATCAATAATATATTCCATGATTGATGAGCTCATCAATACCATGATTTCCGTTTCTTTGTTATACTTCCATATTTATCCCATTGAATTACTCGAAATTTCGATGGATTTTCGAGGTACACTTTAGTGTACAAATTCGAGTCCGTCAATTCATATTCATGTGCGCACATTTTCATTTCGAAAGCACACTCCCATGAACCTCATCCTTACAATGGATTACCACCAAGCTAAATCCTCAGAATATAAACCCATAGAGTATTGTCTGGATTACGGTCAAAGCTAAATCCTCAACGACAATTACTCTAATGAGCTTGGATCCAATTACCATCCAGGCTAAATTGAGACCTAATTCGGATTACCGTCCGGCTAAATCCATTTTCCACATATTCTTCGGAGGGCTATATCAGATAGGATCACCCGTCCGGCTAGATCCTTTTACCGTCAATTCCTTTTCAAAGATCCATCAATTTTCCTTTCATTCAACCGATTTCTTCCCTTTTATCAAATATATCAATGTTTCATCAATTTTCATACAATGCACATTCAAATTATATTCATATCAATAACATACATTTCAAGCATTTAAGAAGATAATTCAAGTTACATGAACTTACCTCGATACTAGTTCGTATATAAAATCTACTAATCCGGGACTTTTTCCTTTCCTCGATCTAGCTTCGTATTTGAGTTTTCCGGATCTAAATGAATAAATTCAATCATCAATTCAATACATTTCATGTTCACATGTAGCATTTTCTATAATTCTATTATTATTTTTAGTTCATTCAAAACTGTCTACTTGAGTCATATCCACTAAATTATTTTTATCTTGAGCTACAGAACTTCAAATTCAGATCCTTTAATTTTCCCTAAAACTAGACTCACATATCTTCTTCCCATAAGATTTTTAGAATTTTTGGTTTAGCCAATAAGTACAGTTTATTCTTTAAAGTCACCCCTGTTCTGCTGTTTGACAGTTCTGACCCTTCTTCACTAAAAATTAATTATCTCTTCATAAAGGATTCGGATGATGTTCCCGTTTATTTCTATTGAAAATAGACTCATTAAGAATTCTAAAAATATAAATTTAAGCCCCTAATTATTTTTATCCAATTTTTGATGATTTTATAAAGTTAAAACAGGGGAACCCGAATTCATTCTGACCTTGTCTCACAAAATTTATTATATCTCATGATTTACATATCTATTGCTTACACCGTTTCTTCTATGAGAAACTAGACTCAATAAACTTTAATTTCATATTTTGTTCATCTTCTAATTCGATTTCTACAATTTACGGTGATTTTTCAAAGTTAGTCTACTGCTGCTGTCCAAAACTGTTTTAGTGCAAACTGTTTATTACCAATTTCCCCCTAAGCTTTCAATAAATGATAATTTCATCCCTGCTCAATTAACTTCTCAATTGAGCTGATTTCTCTCAATTAAAACTTTATTCTATCACTTTAAACTACTTTATAACCTTTGGAAATCAGAATTTCAGTAATAGACTTTAATTCCAAATATTTTCACAATTTAGATCCTAAAAATCAATTTCTATTGGAATTACCTAATAAAATCATCTCATAAACAATTTAAAGATTAAATTTCATGCTAATTCATCATAAACTTACAGCACTCAACCATGGTAACTTTCAATTTCATCCATGAAATCAAAACTAATGAATTTAATAGTAGGACGTAGTTGTAAAAGTCTTAAAAACACAAAATTACAAGAAACAGGCAAGGATTAACTTACTTGCAGTAAAAATATGAAAACCAGCTTAAGGAAACCCTTCTATGGTGTTTTTGCTGATGAGAATGCAGAAAATAAAGAGAAATCTAGATAATTCTACTTTAGTCCTAGCTTTATTAAGTAAATTTTGCAATATTCCAATTTTGCCCTTAATTCTCCTTATTTTCTTGTTGATTTCATACCCTTGTTGTCCAGCCCAAATAGACCTTGGGTCTATTTTCCTTTAAGCCCTCTTTCTTTTATCACTTAAACGATTTAATCATTTTCATAATTTTGTATTTGTTACAATTTAGTCCTTTTCATTTAATTACATACTCAAACGTTAAAATTTTCTAACGAAATTTTAATACCACATTACTAACATTTTATAAATATTTATAAAAATATTTCCTACTTTATGAGATCAAGGTCTCGATACCTTATTTTTACCCAATTCCTTCAATAATTTCTTTTCTAACTAACCACTAAATCGGTAAAATTTTTCTATCGATATTTTAATACGATTTTCCTATCATATAAATATTCATGCAAAATATTAAAATAAATTTCTCTTTAAATCGGATTTATGGTTTGAAACCATTGTTCCGATAACCTTGAATTTAGGCCATTACAACTCTCCCCTTTTAAGGATTTTCGCCTCGAAAATCTTACCAAGAAAGAGGTTTGGATATTGTTTCTCATTGCCTCCTTCGGTTCCCATGTCGCTTCTCAATCCGTGCTTTTGCCACAATACTTTCACCAAATTTATTTTTTTATTTCTAAGCTCCTTTGTTTCCCGTGCTAATATCTTGACCGGTTCTTCACTGTAAGTCATATCCGGCTGAATCTCCACTTCCGTTGGAGAGATAACATGTGAAGGATCTGACCGATATCGTCGTAGCATAGAGACATGAAAAACATTATGAATTCTATCGAGTTCCGGTGGTAACGCCAATCGATAAGCGATCGGTCTAATTCTTTCTATAATTTCATATGGCCCGATAAATCTTGGACTCAATTTACCCTTTCGACCGAATCGGAGAACTTTCTTCCAAGGAGACATTTTTAGGAATACCTTGTCACCGACCTGAAATTCAATCTCTTTTCGTTTAAGATCGGCATATGACTTTTGGCGATCAGAGGCCGCTTTCAAGCTATTCCGAATCACTTTTACTTTTTCTTCTGTTTCCCGAATCAAATCAACCCCATGTATCTTCTTTTCACTGAGCTCTGTCCAATATAACGGTGTTCTACATTTTCTACCATACAAAGCTTCATACGGAGCCATTGTAATACTGGACTGATAACTGTTATTGTAAGCAAATTCAATCAAAGGTAGATATTTCTCCCAATTACCTTCAAACTCTAGTATACAACATCGGAGCATATCTTCCAATACATGAATTACACGCTCAGATTGGCCATCTGTCTGAGGATGAAATGTAGTGCTGAAATACAACTGAGTACCTAAAGCTTCTTGCAATTTGTCCCAAAAACGAGACGTAAATCGGGGATCTCTATCTAATATAATGGAGACAGGCACTCCATGTAGCCTGACAATCTCAGATATGTATAGTTCAGCCAGTTTATCTAAAGAATAATCCATACGTACCGGAATAAAGTGTGCTGACTTTGTCAATCGGTCAACAATCACCCAAATAGCATCTTTTTTCCTCGGAGACAATGGTAACCCCGGTACAAAATCCATAGTGATTCTTTCCCATTTCCATTCCTAGATAGTAATTGGTCAAGTAACCCAAGGTACCGATGTTCTGCTTTGACCTGTTGACATATCAAACATCTTGATACCAACTCAAAAATATCACATTTCATACCTGGCCACCAGTACATCTTCTTCAAATCATTATACATTTTATTACTTCCCGGATGTATAGACATAATACCACTGTGAGCCTCGTGTAAAATCTTCTGTATAAGCTCTGAATTCTTGGGTACACATACCCTATCTCTGAATAATAAACAACCATCAACCCCAACTTGAAATTCAGAATCAGTACCTGACCACATTGTGCCCGTTTAACCTGTAACTTCTCATCATTCTTCTGAGCTTCACATATTTGCTGTAGAAATGTTGGTTTAGCTCTCAATTCAGCTATGATTGAACCATCATCAACCAAAGACAATTGAGCATTCATAGATTGCAAAGCTAACAGAGATTTTCGACTCAAAGCATCAGCCACAATATTAACCTTACCCGGATGGTAATCAATAATCAAATCATAGTCCTTTATCAATTCAAGCCACCTGCGCTGTCTCAAATTCAAATCTTTCTGTGTCATCAAATATTTCAAGCTTTTATGATCAGTATAAATATGACATTTCTCACCGTATAGGTAATGCCGCCATATCTTCAAAGCATAAATACAATAGCAGACTAATTCAAGATCATGAACCGGTAATTTCTTTCATGTGGTTTAAGTTGTTTTGAAGCATAGGCTATTACTTTACCTTCTTGCATCAAGACACAACCTAAACCATTTAATGAGGCATCACCAGAATAACAAATTCCTTACCTTGGTTCAGTTGCACTAATATTGGTGCTTTCGTTAGTAGATCTTTCAATCGGTTGAAACTCACGACATTCATCATCCACTCAAACTTTACATCTTTCTCGCAATAATCGAGTCATCGGAGAAGCTATCATAGAAAATCCTGTACAAATCTTCTAATAACTAGCTAAACCCAAGAAACTTCTAACTTCAGGTACATTCTTCGGTGGACTCCAATTGACAATAGCTGAGATTTTACTTGGATCTACCCTAATGCCTTCAATGGATATAATATGTCCAAGAAAACCCACTTCTCGAAGCCAAAATTCACATTTACTGAATTTAGCATATAACTGCTTCTCTCGCAAAATTTGCAACACAATTCTCAAATGTTTTGCATGTTCTTCTTCATCTCGAGAATAGACCAAAATATCATCAATGAAAACTACCATGAACCTGTCTAAATATGGTCCAATATCCGATTCATCAAATCCATAAATCTGCAGTGCATTAGTCACTTAAACGGCATAACCGTAAACTCATAATGCTCGCACTGGTTCGAAAGTCGTCTTTGGCACATCCGACTCCTTTACCAGAATCGATAGTAGCCCGATCGGAGATCAATCTTTGAAAATATAGTAGCACCTTTTAGTGATCAAATAAATCATCAATCCGGGGCAATGGGTGCTTATTCTTTATAGTTACTTTATTGTCGCCAATAATCAATACACAATCTCAAAGATCCGTCTTTCTTTTTCACAAATGTAACTAGAGCACCCCAAGGTGAATGACTCGGTCGGACAAAACCTCTATCAACAAGTTCTTGCAATCGTGTCTTTAATTCCTTTAATTTCAGAGAGCCATCCAGATGCGAGCTATGGAAATTGGAGTAGTTCCGTAATCAAATCTATAGAGAATTCCATTTCCTTTCGGTGGCAACCACGGTAATTCCTCCGAAACACATCAAAAATTCGCATACCATCGCATCGCTCAGATCTTTGACTCGAGATACCTTAGTGTCGAGTACATAAGCAAGAAAAGCATCATACCCTTTTAACATACCTCGAGTAGTAATTATCAAATCACATCGATAATCCTCCGTCGATCGATTTAACCGAGTAATTCGCCATTCGACACTTCAACACAATATATTTACATTTAGCTTTACTCTGCGATCATGCCGAGTTAACCAATCCATGCCCAATATCACATCAAACTCATCAAATGGCAAGAACATCAAATCACCAGAAACAATAACCTCTTACCATCATTGGACAATTTTTACAAATTTTATCCACCAAAATAGATTGGCCAAAGGGGTTCGAGACTTTAACCACAAATTCAGTAGGTTCAACGGATAAATCTTTAACGCATGCAAGCTTTACACATATATATGAATGCGTAGAACCGGGATCAATTAATGCAGTAATATTAGTATCAAGTAAAGAAAATGTACTAGTAATAACATCGGGTGCTGAGGCATCTTCTCTGGTATGAATAACATATGTCCTAGGAGGCGCCGTGTCTCAAGCCTACTTGCAGATCTTTGTAGCTCCTCACTACCACGACATTACCAGATGGTCGAGATGGTCAACCCCTCAAAGATGGATTACTCGGATTCGATATCTGTTCAGCTTCTTTTTTACCCTTTTCTGGACAATCTCTGGGGAAATGATCAAAAGAACCACATCGGTAACAAGCCCCGCTCTTAAATCGACATTCACCAAAATGAGCTTTATTACAATATCGGCATCTCACTAGGGTACCAACACCGCCAACACCGGTCACTGATAGAGTGGAAGATCTTGGATTATTGCGTTGAGAACCTCGATCTCTGCCCGAATACCCAGTGGCTGAGGTAGAACGATCCTGGTACTTCCTCAATTTCTTTGGAGAAGAAAATTGAGATTTTCCCATTGATCTTTTTCTAAAATTCAAGCTTCCTCTCACTGCTTTTTTTTTGCTCAATTCTTCCGCTTTATAAGCTCGCTCTGCCAATGTAACAAACTCTCGAATTTCAGGAATTCCGATAAATAGCTTAATTTTTTCATTTAACCCTTCTTCAAATTGTTTGCACATTTCACTCCGATTGCACCCATTCTCGAGCATATTTACTCAACCGAAGAAATTCTCTTTCATACTCGACATCGATCTATTGCCTGTTTCACTCAAGAAATTCTTTTCTTTTCTCGATTAAGGAATCTCTGATCGATATATTTCTTTTGAACTCGATGCGAAGAATTCCCATGTAATTTCTTCTTTCTAACAACAGTATTCCTCCAATGATAAGTCGTGTCTTTTAGCAAAGAGACGGCACATTTTAAACATTCTTCCGGTGTGCAAGATAATTCTTCCAAAACCCGAGTAGTATTCTCTAACCAAAATTCAGCTCGCTCGGGATCATCATCAACTCTACTCAAATTCTTCTATCCCATATTTTGATTTTATCAACTGGAGCTTTCCTTTTCCGACAGATTCAAGACTGCACCTATGGAATCTCTGGAACCGATGGAGGAACAGGAGGGGAGCTTGAGTTTGTTGCAATCGTAGGTTAGTTCTTATGTAATCGAGTAAACCATTCATTCATCATTTGAAAGAAGGCTATTTTGCCTCCTTCCTTGACCCTCTATACCGGCCTTCTACTACTAGTTTCTTCTCTTTGTACTGAAGCTGGAGCATGACTCCCAGCTTCTTCAGATTGAGCTCGGTTGGATGACATTACTATAAGGAAAACACAATTTAAATGGTCGAGATATCACACTATCAAAATAATTTAAATGGCATGTATAGCTAATCCAGATTTGTTATGTCGGTCCTAGAACCGCTAAACCGTAGCTCGATACCAACAAATGTAACACCCCTACCCGTATTCGTTGTCGGAATAGGTACAAGGCATTACCGAGTTTACGATTTTTTTATATAGCCCTTTATAAATATCTAACCTTCTCGCAAATTTTAAACCGAGACCAATCCACATCAACCAATCCAATTCAACATATTTTCATAATAGATTCATGCATATTTATAAGATAACATCAACACATACCAAGTTAATGTTTGCTAGCCATACCAATGGTGACCTTACATTCATTTTATATTAACATTACTTTATTAGCTTATACATGCCATTGATTTCCAAAATAAAGTTTCTTTATATATCGAAATCTTGAGGCTGATAGTGTGATGTATCTCCTACCGAATCCGACCTCCGAGCTCTTCACACTACAAAACAGGGGAAAAAGAAACAGGGTAAGCATTTTGTGCTTAGTAAATCCATGTAACAAGAATTATACTTACCTAACATTTTCAATACAATGCAATAAACATTCATATATCCATTCAATGCATTATTACCCTAACATACACAAGCTCAACATTCAAGTTAGTTCAATAATTTCCATGTATCAATAATATATTCCATGATTGATGAGCTCATCAATACCATGATTTCCGTTTCTTTGTTATACTTCCATATTTATCCCATTGAATTACTCGAATTTCGATGGATTTTCGAGGTACACTTTAGTGTACAAATTCGAGTCCGTCAATTCATATTCATGTGCGACATTTTCATTTCGAGAGCACACTCCATGAACCTCATCCTTAAATGGATTACCACCAAAGCAAATCTAAACTCCCAAAGCTAACGATAATTACTCTAATGAGCTTGGATCTGAATTACCACCAAAGCTAAATTGAGCCTAATTCGGATTACCCGTCTGGCTAAATCCATTTTCCACATATTCTTCGGAGGGCTATATCAGATAGGATCACCCGTCCTGCTAGATCCTTTTACCGTCAATTCCTTTTCAAAGATCCATCAAATTTTCCTTTCATTCAACCGATTTCTTCCCTTTTTATCAAATATATCAATGTTTCATCAATTTTCATACAATGCACATTCAAATTATATTCATATCAATAACATACATTTTAAGCATTTAAGAAGATAATTCAAGTTACATGAACTTACCTCGATACTAGTTCAGTATATAAAATCTACTAATCCGGGACTTTTTACTTTCCTCGATCTAGCTTCATATTTGAGTTTTCGGATCTAAATGAATAAATTCAATCATCAATTCAATACATTTCATGTTCACATGTAGCATTTTCTATAATTCTATTATTATTTTAGTTCATTCAAAACTGTCTACTTGAGTCATAGCTGCTAAATTATTTTTATCTTGAGCTACAGAACTTCAAATTCAGATCCGTTAATTTTCCTGAAACTAGACTCACATATATTCTTCCCATAAAATTTTCAGAATTTTTGGTTTAGCCAATAAGTACAGTTTATTCTTTAAAGTCACCCCTGTTCTGCTGTTTGACAGTTCTGACCCTTCTTCACTAAAATTAATTATCTCTTCATAAAGGATTCAGATGATGTTCCCGCTTATTTCTATTGAAAATAGACTCATTAATAATTCTAAACATATAAATTTAAGCCCCTAATTACTTTTATCCAATTTTGATGATTTTATAAAGTTAAAACAGGGAACCTGAATTCATTCTGACCTTGTCTCACAAAATTTATTATATCTCATGATTTACATATCTATTGCTTACACCGCTTTCTTCTATGAGAAACTAGACTCAATAAACTTTAATTTCATATTTTGTTCATCTTCTAATTCGATTTCTACAATTTACAGTGATTTTTCAAAGTTAGTCTACTGCTGCTGTCCAAAACTGTTTTAGTGCAAACTGTTTATTACCAATTTCCCTAAGCTTTCAATAAATGATAATTTCATCCCTGCTCAATTAACTTCTCAATTGAGCTGATTTCTCTCAATTAAAACTTTATTCTATCACTTTAAACTACTTTATAACCTTTGGAAATCAGAATTTCAGTAATAGACTTTAATTCCAAATATTTTCACAATTTAGATCCTAAAATCAATTTCTATTGGAATTACCTAATAAAATCATCTCATAAACAATTTAAAGATTAAATTTCATGCTAATTCATCATAAACTTACAGAACTCAACCATGTTAACTTTCAATTTCATCCATGAAATCAAAAACTAATGAATTTAATAGTAGGACCTAGTTGTAAAAGTCTTAAAAACACAAAATTACAAGAAACAGGCAAGGATTAACTTACTTGCAGTAAAAAATGAAAAACCAGCTTAAGGAAACCCTTCTATGGTGTTTTTGCTGATGAGAATGCAGAAAATAAAGAGAAATCTAAATAATTCCACTTTAGTCCTAGCTTTATTAAGTAAATTTTGTAATATTCCAATTTTGCCCTTAATTCTCCTTATTTTCTTGTTGATTTCATACCCTTGTTGTCCAGCCCAAATAGACCTTGGGTCTATTTTCCTTTAAGCCCTCTTTCTTTTATCATTTAAACTATTTAATCATTTTTCATAATTTTGTATTTGTTACAATATAGTCCTTTTCATTTAATTACATACTCAAATGTTAAAATTTTCTAACGAAATTTTAATACCATATTACTAACATTTTATAAATATTTATAAAAATATTTCCTACTTTATGAGATCAAGGTCTCGATACCTTGTTTTTACCCAATTCCTTCAATAATTTCTTTTTCTAACTAACCACTAAATCGGTAAAATTTTTCTATCGATATTTTAATACGATTTTCCTATCATATAAATATTCATGCAAAAATATTAAAATAAATTTCTCTTTAAATCGGATTTATGGTTACGCAAACTATTGTTCCGATGACCTTGAATTTAGGCCATTACAATGAATCCACCCTCTCAACTTGGTTTTTATTAGTTCATTCGAGTATAATGGCTTATAAAAAATGGGTCTTAAGGTCTTTCTTTCAGGAACTTAGATTGGATTCTTTTGAAATATCTTAAGTGTTGTTTGATAAGTTAAAAAATTAAGTATTAAAATTTTAACTACTGAATTTAAGTTATAAAATTATTTGACATATTACTTAAATTAATTACTAAATACAATTAGATTATTTGATAAATATAAAATTTAAATTATAAAAATAAATTTTACATTATCTTTAATTTTAAACATTTCACTTTATTCTAAAGAAAAATAAAAAATTTAAACGATTTTTTCTAGAATAATATATTATTAAAATAAATAAAATAAAATTAAAATAATTAAAAATATTCTCGTAGCTGTTATCTACTTATTAATTTCCATCATCTTTTATAGAAAAATAATATTATATTGAATTAAAACTATTTTTTAATCCCTACAAAATCAATGTAAATAAATGAATGATGTTATCAGTGTAAATTATAAATGTTAAATGCACATATTTGAAGTTAATTGAGCCTACACATTAATAATTCGGGAGTCAATGAGGGTCAAACACAAAGTTAAGTTACAATTATTGAGTTAAACTAAAAAAATACAAGATAATGTCTCGAGGCATACTTTTCTTATTTTGTGATTTTGACTTCAAAATTTAAAGTCTCGAGACAATAAAACCATATTTATATAATTTTAATTTATTCATTTCATAAATTCTTTAAATAATGTATATTTATATGCGAATATATGTTACAAAGTTTTATCTAAAGTATGAAATTTTAGCGACGTTAACACTATAAATTTTTACATTTGGCATTAAATTAAATTGAGACAGGTTGATTTCCTTTTGGCTTATTTGTGTTATAAATTATTTAAATTATATATATTAAAATATTTTATCTAAAAAAATAGCTATAATTACCTTATACAATTTTTATATTTGGTATTAAACTAAATTGTGACATGTTTATACCTTTTTGGCTTATAATTTTGAAGAAATAATATATATATATATATATATTACCTTACAAGAATTTATTTGAAAAGGAAAGTTTTAGTCATGTTCACATTTAATTTAGGTAACGCTTCTTTTATCCGCCACTAATACTTTGTTTTGAAAAATTAATTAAATTGTAACAAACCCCATCCCACCTTATTTGTTCAATTCCCTGCTTTATATATACCTTCGAATCCCCTCCCCATCTCCTGGCAAGCCCCTTTTTAATTCCATTATTAGTTCTCCAGTAACCAGCAAAGGTCCCCCACATAAAAAAAAAAAAAAAAAAAAAAAAAAAAGAAGAAGAAGAAGAGGAGATTTAACTATGGCAGAAACCCAGAGCCGTGGCCTTGTTTTCGCCGGGAAGAAAAGAGGAACAGGAACCGATGACTTTGACGGGGATGATATTTTCGTGGCCAAGAAATCAATGTTGCCCACAATGGCATCGGAAAGCGACCCTGCCGCTGCATTAGCCAACGCTCGCCATGAATTCGGTGAACATGGTGGTGTTAACATGTCCATTGAAGCCTCCGCCACCTTCACCGTCATGGAACCTGAGACCATGCGCCGTATGTTCGCCGGTGAACTCGGTCCTGATCGTGATTTCTTCATCTATAGCCGTCATTTTAACCCCACCGTCTTAAATCTTGGCCGTCTCATGGCAGCCCTGGAAGGAACCGAAGCTGCTTATTGCACCGCTAGCGGTAATTAAAAATTTGTCACATAAAAAAAACTTAATTTTTTTGTGGTTAATAATTAATTTGGTTTCGTGATGACAGGTATGTCTGCTATATCATCCGTGCTGTTGCAACTCTGCAGCAGCGGCGGACACGTAGTGGCATCGAGGACCTTATATGGCGGCACCCATGCACTCTTAACACATTTCTTTCCCAGAGCCTGTAATATCACGACCACGTTTGTGGATATCGGCGATCTCGAAGCTGTGAAAAATGCCATCGTCGAAGGAAAGACCAAAGTGTTATATTTCGAGTCGATGTCGAATCCCACGCTCACTGTAGCCAACATTCCGGCACTAAGCAGAATCGGGCACGACAAAGGAACGACGGTGGTCGTGGACAACACGTTTGCCCCCATGGTTCTTTCTCCGGCTCGGCTGGGTGCTGATGTGGTTCTCCATAGTATCTCTAAGTTCATCAGCGGTGGGGCCGATGTTATTGCAGGTTCGTTTGTCGTATGTTTCTCTTATCCGTACACGTGTCGGACACAAATCTCCGTTGTTTTGTTTAGGGAGTCGTGTCTTCAATCACGTGGGATCCTGTGATTGATTGAGTTAATAAGGGCAATTCAATTCAAAGCCAAATTTTAGCCTCGTCAAAACCAGTCAAGGCGAAATATATTTTGCAAAACAGGTCAAATTTATTATTAGATTTAATTTATAAATGAATTTAGTAGCTATTTCATTTAAAATACATGCAATTATTTATGTTACATGATAAGTGGAAGAGATTTGTTTGGAAGAAAAAGAATCCATGTCTATAATTTATGGGGTTAATTATTTGAAGAAATTAAGGGAATAATAGTGGCGGATTTTAGACTAATTTTTGGGAGACTAGGAGTTTAAAGAGATTTTTTTTAATAAAAGGGATCTAATTAAAATTTTTAAAATTTTGTGAGATTAATGAGAATTTACAAATTTTTCAAGAGAGCTTGATTAAAATTTTCAGAAAAAATAAAAGGTATAACGATATATATTTTTTTAAATTTAAAGAAAAAATTTCTCAAAATTTTGCCCCCCAAGGCCCTTGGCACCATTACAATCCGTACTCATAAATAGAAAACTGGATTACTATTTATTTTTCTCTCGTGTAAATATGTCAAAAGTGTGGTTTTCAGGCAAGCTTTTATGGGTGATATGATCATGAATTTGATCAACATGCATGTGAGTGAGGTGTGCGTTTCAATATTGCTTTTCTTGTCGTTATCATGGATAAGCTTTCATGTGATGTTTCTTGTCTTTTGTTTCTGTTCTGATAAATTATTTTGTTATTTTAAAGACCTTTTATTTGACATTTTTAGTTGAAAAGTACACAAGTATTTTGTTCTTCTAATTGTTATCTTTAGTTTAGTTTATTAATTAATTACTACAAGATGTACTTGCGGTAAAATTCAGGTGCTGTTTGTGGCCCTGCAAGCCTGGTGAACTCAATGATGGATCTTCATCAAGGTGCGTTGATGCTTCTAGGCCCAACCATGAACGCCAAAGTCGCCTTCGAACTCTCCGAGAGGATTCCTCACTTGGGCCTGAGAATGAAGGAGCATTGCCGAAGAGCCATGGAATATGCCATTAGAATGAAGAAATTGGGGCTCAAGGTCATATACCCAGGCCTCGAGGATCACCCCCAGCATGAGCTATTGCAGTCCATGGCCAACAAGGAATATGGGTATGGTGGGCTTCTTTGTGTTGACATGGAAACCGAAGAAAGAGCCAATAGGCTGATGCACCACTTGCAAAACTATACTCAGTTTGGGTTCATGGCGGTTAGCTTGGGTTACTACGAGACTCTCATGTCTTGTTCCGGCAGTAGCACCAGCAGTGAAATGAATGCCGAAGAGAAGGAACTTGCCGGCATTTCACCGGGGCTGGTGAGGATGTCCATCGGATACATCGGAACACTAGAACAGAAGTGGAGCCAATTAGAAAAGGCACTGTCTAGGATGCAAGATGGCACCTTGTTGAATAAAAACTAATGTTTGCCTTGGGTGTATGAAGTCTTGTTTATGTTGTTTCAGTTGAACTGGAGCGTTTGCATAAATATAATGCTTTTTTTTTAAAATCTTTATCCTTTAACGTTGGACAAACATAACATAAAGTACTTAACTCAAGATATGGCCCCTCGAAAAGCTTTATTCCAACAACAGAAAAATACCATAAGATTTATACACACACAATAGTTATGGCCCTTATAATGTTTTAGGTTTGGGCTTGAAACAAAAAGAAATTAAGCTAATGGCATGCTTCATACAAACATAGCAGGGTCCAGATTTTAACATGATGAAGTAGCACATTGTATGCTAGAAATGACAGAGTAAAACAGAGTTCATTTCTTCCAAATGATATCTCTAGTATCCCATATAATTTTGATTCAATTATTTGTTACATTAAAATTCAAATACCAACAATTCAATTTTATAAAAAAAAATCATTTTAATTATTTATTAATTTTTTAACTTTTAAATTTATATTTATTGTCGACTCACCTTAAAATTAATGAAAAGTTAATGGTTTTTCACTTTGTTGATGTTACATAAGTTCATTCACACTTAATTAATTTATTAAAATTTAAAATTCAAAAAATTATAAAAGCTATTTAAAAATAAAAATTATTAAAAATTCTAAAAATTGTTTTGTTAATAATTTAAAATTTTAATTAAATGTTGACATGTTATCTATTTGTCAATCCACATACATGTCATGTCAATCAAATATTAATTTTTCCATTTATTTTGAGGTGATTTAATAAAAAATACAAGTTTAAAGACCAAAAAGATGAAAAATTAAATAGAGAACTAAACTGATTTTTTTTATAAAGTTAAAGGACCAAAAATCATTTTACCTATATAGAATAGTCTCACTGTATATGTTATATCTGAACATGAACAAATTTGTGTATACACATGTTATGATATATCTTTTAGGAATATCTAAATATATTATATATCTCTCTTATTCCTACGTGACTATTGATGTATAAATATTATGTATACTTTTGAGGTCTATCAATAATATTGAAAGGGATTACCCTATTCTTGTCATGGTATCAAGAGCTTACGTTCCTCTTATTTATTTTTCTTTTCCAAGCCATTTGCTTCTTATGTTTTGTTTTGCTCAGTGGTGCGACGATGTCAGTCTCTAGGTTGGCTATCGCTCGCCTTTTAACACAGTTTTTTTCATCGTTCTCAATGGTTGGTGGCAATTCTACTTCTCTACTACCACCTAAAATTGAACCTAATTCTCTATTTTTCTTGTGCCCTCAAGATTGACTTGGTGATTTTATTACTCCTATTCAATTAAAGCTCGACAACTTCGACGATTGGGCTTATGATATTTGTGTCCCACTATCTTTGTGGCTTTTGAATGCATTAGATGATGAATTGGTTAGTATGTATTATCCACGGACTGTTGAAAAAGTGGTAGTTGCAAGAAGGGTAAAAGTTGCGATAAGAAATCAGTGTGTGCCTCAAATTACCCTTTGATATGGTCATTTGTTTTTTGTTGTTTTCATGCCTCATTTGAGTAAAGGGGTTGTGGTGGTAGATATGTTTTCTCAGTCTTCTACTGAGGTTGAGTGTAGGTATATGGCTTCCATCACTGGTAAGCTTAAGTGGTTGAAGGCCTTGCTATTGAGCTTAGGTGTTCATCATCCTAAAGCTATTTCCTTTTCTTTTTTTTTAAAATTTTTTTATGATAGTTAATTTGCGTTGTATATTGCAATTGAAGTGGATTATCACTTTATTAGGGATGCAATCCAAGATGCATTTATTGCATATTCTTTTGTTCCGACCTCCATTCAGTTGGCTGATATTTTTACAAAGTTGCTTGGTAAACCGCAATTTGAATACATTCTTAGTAAGTTGGGTATTTATAATCTGAATGCTCCAACTTGAGACGGTGTTAGGATATTATTATGGGATATTATCTTTTAGTAATATCTAAATATATTTTATATCTTTCCTATTCCTACGTGACTATTGCTGTATAAATATTATGAATGCTCTTGAAGTCTATCAATAAAATTGAAAGGATTACCCTATTCTTATCAACACGAGACTTCCCACCATATATGCATTGGAATTTTCTCCATCTCTTTCCTCTCTATATCCATCTATGATTACCAGAGTAAATTAAATTTATCACCTCTTTCCGTGCACATATTGCATGCACTTTTTGTGATAATCCTAATCTATTTTAGGTCTGATTCCTATGAATTTGTATACCCAGATGCCTCACCAAGATTTTTAGACAGAAATATTTTGTTTTCAGTTGAAAAATTAGGCAAAGCTACCTAATCATTTTCAGCTACGAATATTAACAAACTCCTTTTCAAACATGATTCGCAAGTTTTGATCACTTGCACAATATTGCGACATTTCTTGTCCAATTTCTTTTCATTAGGTTTGTATGGTTTAATAAAATTGTAAAGATATATAAAAACTAAAAAAAATTTGGAAAATTCGAAGTTGTCGTCAAAAAATTTTAAAAAAATAATCATTTTAACCCACACTTCATAATATTGGTTATTTAATCCTTCAACAACAACAATCAAATAATTGGAAAATTTATGAAACACATCTATGATAATCCTAAATCCTTAAAATTGCAAAATCCAAAATAAAACGAAGGACTATTATATAGAAAAAATAATCATAGATGCACTTCAAAATAGATAATAATAATAATAATTCATAAATAATAATTTTAACCCAAAATTCATAAGATTAGATGTTTAATCTTTCAACAACAGCAATCAAATTATTGGAAATTTTGAAACACATTTATGATAATCCTAAATCCTTAAAATTGCAAAATCCAAAACAAAAACTGAAGAACTATTATCCAGAAAAGAAAAAAGAAACACTCCAAATCACATATAATTATTTGATAAAAAGTAGATTCGCAGATTTCAATCCAACTCATCATTAACCAATCTTTAGTAAGTCAATAGGAGGTAAAGAAATGCTTTATTTCATTGGAGAAGCTATTGACTCACTTCCTCAGGTTACGAGATTTTGAATATTTAAATTTGAGTCGTGGATTCATTCTAAATTCATTTTTGATTAAATCTCACCATGTGTCGCTTCTCTCTAGAGTTGTTTTAATTTAATTTCAAATAGATTTTGATATTTGATTCAATTGTAATTTATAATATTTTATTTTAATTATAGTTGGCGCGGGTTTATTTGTATTTGTATTTAAAAAAAAAGCCTATTCATTATTCTAATAATAATGATGTGTCAATTGATGAGGTTGTCCACTTGTTGCAGTTTTAAGCTTTCATATAAGATTGTTTCCTAGAATGCTTGTGTACCTTACTAACATTATATATTAAAGATAATAAAATTAAAATTATACATGAATTTTGATTTAACGTGAACTTTAATTTTAGTTCAAATGTATACGTAACTTTGATTTTGATTCAATTCTATGCATTTAAAGAAATAAATATATCATTTTATTTTTATATTGAAAAAATATAATTATCGTGATGTAATATGCAAATGCAAAATGGTGTCATATCAATAACGATGTTTGTTTTTTACAAAATTGAATCAAATCAAAATTTTATATATAATTTTACAAAATCAAAATTTATTAATATCCTTGCACATTACACCATAACTCATATAAAATTTTAGGATTTATCTTTATATTAAATAAGGTAACTACATAAAGAAATGAGTTAAAACCCAAGTTTATTTCTAAGACTTTTGATGTAAACAAGGTGCTCTTTAATTTTCTCCAATAAAAATTTAATTACAATAATCATTTATAGATTGTGATTTAATTTTGAATTGATTTGTAAACTTCAAAATGTTTAATTGAATTATTAAAACATTAATATCTTATCAACCATTTCCATTCATAAGTTTAGTATTAGTTTGAGTGTTAAGTATTAGCTTAAATTTGACATTGAGTATATTTAAATTTTAAATGTGCATGTATCTATTATTTACATAACTTGGACTCTACGATTAGGACAATAAAACGGTGTTTATAAATTTTAAGAGGACTATTTCTACTTTTTCCCTTTTTAACAAGACACGTTTAAAATATTATAACACATATTTTAAATATACATGTAAAATTTGAATTTAACATTTAATCCTCAAACTAATAACTAAATTAAGAAAAACTAAGTAATATGATATTATTAGTTTGAAAATTCAATTAAAATAGCATTAATAAAATCATAGCGTATAAATTTATACTTATGTATGTAAAGTGTCTCTCCATCATGATTTAAGGATAATAATTTCTAAAGTGATACCATTAACAATCCTCCACCTTTCAGATGCTAATTGCCTGTAAAATTGACTACAAATGTACCCACACAAAACACTTTCCACACTCTAATTATAGACCTAAAAAGTTTGTTGAGTAGGTAGCTAATTAGGCTTTTATATAATTTTGGAACCTAAACATCATAAACCCTACTTCTATCCCAACAAATAGCCCTGCCGGTTATAGCACCAACACCATATTTTTTTTGGTTTATTAAGAAATAATCATTAGAATTAAGGTTGAAAGCGATGTCCAGCAAATTTTCTACTAATAAAGTGCATCACTATTCCAAGGTTTTTGCATCATTAATCATTATTCAGCAAAAAAGCTTGTGTTGAATGCTCCATTTAAACCTTAGTCGGTTGGCTATGGCTAATTCAGTGCGCATGATTACTCACAAACCCCGAATATTTTCGGGGTCAATGCTGTTTATCCCACTGTTTGTATAATTTATTTAATCATCGTTTCATTCTTATGGACGTCGTGCCTTTCAACTTGAATATCACCATGTTCTTCATGGGTAAATCCTAATATAATATTTTTATGGAGTTGATTGGGTTTATAAAAAATGTTAAAATTAACATCGATAAATATAGAACGATTGCAAAGTAAAAAAATAAAATAAAAAAAACATACAAATTTTACGTGAAAACTCTTTCAGGAAAAAATTACGGGTAGAGGATGAGAAATTCACTGATGTTGAAAACTGAATGATACAATAAGAGTTTCGACTACATCTATTTAAAAGTTGAAAAATATTATTCTAATCAATATCAAATAAAAAAGTGTAGTTCTATATGAGAGGAGTTTCGACACTCGACCTTAAACTTTAAAAAAATCCCTTATTTTGCCATTGTATTTATTTAACAAAGATTCGGGTCACATAATTTTAATAAAAAATATGTTTAATATTTATATATGAATTTAATTTATTTAGACCATAAATTCTCAAATTCCTAATTCAATCACAATGTTTGCCATTAATAAAAATAAGACATATGCATAAAAAATTGCAATCAATTAATCACTTATTAATCAACGAACAAACTATATATATATATATCATGGTGATAATCAAATGGCAGACCATAGCTTTAAATTCTTCCAAAATAGGTAGTAAAAATAATAATTAGTTTGCAAAACAAGGACGCGAGCATCTAGGCTTTTACAACAACATACTCTCATTTCATATATCATTCATAATCATATATATCAAATTGGATGGTATGAGATAATTTAAACAAATGGAGACTTTTTAAAAAAAAAAACTCATAATAATAGTAATTATATTTCATAAACAAAGTTTTGCTATTGTTTAATACAGAGCTAATATAATTATTTTAAGAAAATATTATCTTAAAAGGAATGAACATGGTGTGAGCCAAAAAAAATAAAAATAAAACAAGAGGACGAATGATGGGACTTATTAAGAAGGACAATCCGTGTGAAAAATGACAGCAAAGTATGAGCCATACATATGGAAGCATTCGACATTATTCAGTTCAATACTGTTCATTTTGTCACCATGTTTTTTTTTTCCTTTTAAATGGGTATCTCTCTTCAGGTACATTAACAATAATTTTTACGTGTGTATATATATTTGTACGTACGACAATCCTACCCCACATAAATCATGGTTGGATACATGTGTACTAGGGTCTCATTTTTCAACCACAACCAAGCTTAGGTCTAGTGGAATAACGACGAATCAAATCAATCAAAAGATATTCATGCATGGGAATGGCCCTTATAGTAGAGACACCAGCATGTGTCCATTATAAATGAGTGTGTGTCCCCTAAGAATTTGCTAAATAGAGTTGTTGTATGTATTTGTGAGAACAAACGGTGAGAATAAATTCAAAAATAAAGATAATTGTTTGGGCACTTCGATATCAAATTTACATTTGGGGGGCTTGCTCATATATGAATTTATTATTAAGAAATAATTCAAATGTTTGTGTATTAACAAAATGTTATTAAACTCGAACAATCATGTGGGCCAACAACATACGGAAATGGTGATTAAATCTTTTATTGGCACCCGAAAAATTAAGGTTCAAACTTAATGTTATCATCTCTTTTCTTAATTTGTAATATGTAAAAAAGAAAGAACAATAATGTGGTCATTCAACTTGATATCAACATTGAAGAATGAAGTTCACTCTAGTCAAAATTTTTTACATTTAACCATTATCATCCCCTATATGTAGCTTGGATCTTCCCTTCATAGAAGCCTTTTCAATATCATGAACTCTCGTATTTTTAACTTTGGTTTATATTATAAACCAAGTTAAAAACTGCCGCCACAAGACAACCTCAAACAAACTATTGTTAAAAATACTTTTTTTCACCTTCATTCAATTCAACACCTGATTCATCTTAATTGTATATTATTTATCTTAATTTTATATTCGATTCATAATTATTTGAAATTTTGGATTCATGAAATCTAATAAAAATAAAATTAGATTTTAATGTGAAAATATCTTATAACAATGTTTTAAGAATATATACATATAAATGAAAAAAATGGCATATCATACATACATAAATAAATGAAAATGAATATTAATAATTTAATAACTCAAGAGCATTGTTTGTAACTTTGGGTATTAGGATTTTTCCAAAAAAAAGTATTTATACTTTCGTTTAAAATTAAAGGCTAACTTATAATTTAGCTCTTGAGCTGTACTTCATCCCACACTGTGGTAAAAAGATATTTATAGTTTCATGCCCCATCCAACACTTTATCCTACATCATTACAAAAGCTGACGTGGCACTGCTTGGCTAGTCAAAATAGGACATATGGCACATTATTTTGGAAGATGAAATTGAAAAATATCATAAATTTGTGAAGTTCCAAAGACCCATAGGTCACCTTTCTTTCCTTCTTTACTCTTTTTAAGTTTTTCCCTTTTACTTTTTCGACTCAAGAACATAAAATTTTCCTTCTCTTCAAGACGAAAACCCTGCCGTTGCTAAAGCTATTGAAGCCATCACTGCTTGGTCCTTTTTCTTTGGATTTGAGCTCTTAGTGCTATCATTTCGTAATTTTATATGTATTTTTTGAATTAATTAAAATAAATAAATTTTTACATGATTATTTAATTATATCTTTTATGTTTATCTTCAATGAGTTTTGCATAAAAAGCAAAATGTATAAGTGAATATTAGCTCTTTGATTACCAAAGGTGTATACATAAATTATGAGTCTAATATTGACTGGAAAAATAGGAGTCAAATTATGTTCATAACTTTGAAAAGAGTCAACTCTCTATATTTCTTGATTACAAAGAAAATTGTATTGATTCTTCTCTTCGATTGAGCTTTGAACCAAAGGTTGTCTAGACTTTGATCTTGGAAAGATGTGTTTTGCTTCAAGTGTCGTAATGACTTGCTCTTGAACCAATGATGCCTGCTTCAAGGGTCGTCGAGGCTTGAATTTGAAAATGAGTTTGGACCTCTTTTCTTTAGTTGTATTGGATTGAAATGAGGCTTTCTATAGAAATGGCTTTTGGCTTCCTCTTCTTGGTTAAACTAGACTGGAAGGTGGCTTTTATTCAAAATGGGTATGATGTTTGTTAGAATTTTTGAACGTCATAATGTTTAACTAATGCTAAGTTGCATTATAAGAACAAATTATAATGCAAGAAAGACAAGTTATATTAGTAGGTAATCTAAATAGCCCATAGTCTACAAGAATCAAATTGACCTATTGATTAAAAATAAATAGGGGACTATTATGTTTTTTTAAGTCCAATTAAGAATATGTTTTGTCTTTGATATCGGAGCAATTGACTCCCAGAAATAAAGAAACAGATATGGTTGTCAAGACTAATAATACATTGGACTAGACCCAAGTTGAATTTATTCTAGTTCTGTATGGATTTATTCACTTATGATGTTTATGGTATGATTTACCTCAATCCAAAAGCAAGTGTCTGACCATGTGTACAGAAATAATGTACTTTGATACGTTGAAAACCTGAGCTTTCATGGTAATTAGTCGAAAGTTGGTATATTAGGTACATGACTTATATATAACATGGTTTCACTCATAATAGTGGAGTTCATAACTCGAGCAAATAGTAAATGATTTCCTTTCAATGGCATTATATGATTATGAAAATGAAATGTGGTCACGAGTCTTTTGTCAAATACAAATGACTAATCATTACTGTTTGTAAGTAATAATAATTTTCATCACGAAAGATATAATCGTAACCATGAGATAAAATGGATTGTATTAGGTTACAAATTTAACCTAAAGAGGCCAATGATATCCTACGAGGGCAACAAACATATGATAAGGTTAGTGGACAAAAGCATATATAATGCATGTTGTTTTCATAATGGTATATAATACGGAGATCAGCCATTGCACTTTTGGTGGATTGACTTCATGATTAAATAATTTGTAATTAATAGGGAATAGTTGGAACTTAATTACAAATTGTTATATATGTTTTATTGGTCCCTCCACTAGCTCAACACAACTCTATATGGATTGCGTAGTAGTAATTGATTGAATGAATGAATCACAACACTGAATGAGAAATAGATTGCATCAATTATTATTTGCAATAAATGCATTTTCTTGAGATGACTTGAAAATAAATTTAATTTATTTGAGTTTTATTTAATTGTATGAAATTAAATAATTAAATCCAAAGTGAAAATTAAATTAATTAGTCATTATAATTATACTTTAATAGGATAATTAAATCAGTTTACGTATAAATTCTAATACTTTAAAGTCATCATTATTTAAAACTTAAGATCTTATCAAAGGGCTATAGACTTTTGACCCGGCATCGCACATGTGCGATAAACAATGAATTTATAAAACAATTTTTAAAGCCTGGTTTTATTGCAAGCGTACAAGTCAGTTGTAATATTTATAGTGTTCTAATGAAATACTGGAGTATTCTAAGGATCTAACCTAAGGGAGATGGTGGTTGTATAACAGTCCGGTTTATACCCTAGTCGGAACAGTGGTTTCGAGACCACAAATAAAAGTTTGTATAATATTTTAATATTATTTTCTATGCTGTTGTTATGTGATTAAGCATGTGAAAAATTTTCGTAAGCTAATTCGTTAATTTGTGTGTTTAATTTGACAAAAGGATGAAATTGCATTGAGTGTGAAAGTTGCTTGATATTTGTTAAAGTACTTAAGTGTTGTGGCTTTTAAAAGTAGTGGCCTTAAGTGGTAATTAAACCACTATTTAGTTAGTGGATGGTGGAATGTCATGATAACCATGATTTATATTTGTTTTTTATGATTATTAAGTGGGTAAATGGGTAATTGAATAGTTCAGATATTAGTTAATAAAACAAATAAGGTTGATAGTGGATTTTTATTCATCCATCTATCACCAAAAATTAGAAGAAAGAAAAAGAAGAAATGTTGAGCTAGGTTTTGGCATTCATTAAGCATAATTAAGATGAAGAACCGAGGAAAACAGATTTAGATCGCGGGAAAGCGAAAGTAATCGAGTAGCCGTTTCCATTTCGATAGATCGAATCCGAGGTAAGTCATATTGCTAATAAAAGTAATTGTGTTGAATTTTGAGTTTATTTACATGACTATCAATGATAATGACTGCAATTATGATGCTATGTATATAAATTCTAGAATAAAGTCAAAATAGTGATAAGTCGGAGAAGTTTAGTATGAACTTAGAAATACAAAGGTATCTGTTCTGTTTTATCGTATAAGACCTAAATGCGGGACGTAGGCGTTATCGATCGATATCGATATTTGATTATATGTAAGACCTCGCCCGGGGGCGTAGGCATCGTTATTTGATTATATGTAAGACCTCGCCCGGGACGTAGGCATCATTATCTGATTATATGTAAGACCTCGTCTGGGACGTAGGCATCGATATCTGATTATATGTAAGACCTCGTATGGGACGTAGGCATTGATATCTGATTATATGTAAGACCTCGTCTGGGACGTAGGCATCGTTATCTGATTATATGCAAGACCTCGTCTGGGACATAGACATCGTTATCTGATTATATGAAAGACCACGTCTGGGACTTTGGCAACGATATGAGCTTTTCGTGTAAGACCATGTCTAGGACATCGGTATCATATTGATTCGTGTAACAATCTGTCTGAGATTGAGGTATTGATATTTGAGTGCATGTAAAACCCCGTTTAGGATGTTGGCTTTGTACGACTATTCCGAGTTTTCTGAGCATCCTATTATATTCCTATTGGTTCAACGGGCAAGTCTGTGATACGTATTGCAAAACCGAGTTAAGAATAAATATGTGTATGTAAAACCATTTCAGGTACGTTGGTTATACACTATTTGTGTATACAAGGTAAGCATCTAAGTGATCTTACTATGACCCTATGGATATGGAATTGATGATATAAAATGTAAAGTTTTGATTATATGAATTACGTAATTATATGATTTCTTGAATTTACATAGATAGCAATTGTGGTTAATAGTATATGAATCAAAGTATATGTGCGATATTTTGTTAAGTGATTGATATATGCTAATGTATTTATTCGCATAAATGCCTCTTATGTTTATATTTGTTTATGACTTACTAAGCTTTTAGAAAGCTTACTCTGTATGCGTTTTCTCTATTTTATAGGTCGTCAAAAGCTACTGAAGGCTCGGGACCGTCAGGGATCGTCATCACACTACTAAAAATCATTTTGGTACACTTTGAATATGTGTATGGCTAGATATGGCATGTATAGGCTAGTTCTTGATATGAGTTGTAAAGTGAACTTAGCCATGTAATTTGACTAGTTATGTTTTGGTATCATGTTTAAAAGAATGTGATATGTGAAGTTGTTTTGGTATGGTTGGTTGCTATATGATATGTTTATATATGAATGAAATGAGATGATATATTTTGCTTGTAGGATTGACCCTTTTGGGTGGCATTTTGGCCTTATAAATGACCTATAATGTCACAGGCCATGGCACACTGGCATGCTTAGTGGCCATGGTGAGGAAGTCAGTATGTGGTATAAGAGTGCACGGCCTCAGTGCACGGGCGTGCTTAGAGGCCGTGGAGGATAAGTCAGTATATCACCACGGGAAAGACACATGAGGGTGTCTATTAGTCGTGGAGAGCACACGGTTTCCTTCCACGGGCGTGTCTCCCCTATAGTTTAAAAATGTTTTAAATTTTCATAAAATCTCATATGTGTTTCGATTTAGTTTCGACCCGAATTATAAGTATGTTATTGTTCTCAAAGACTCATTTATAGGATATTATGTTTGAGAATGATGATTGATTGTATGAAATTTTTGTAAATACTTTTTGAATTGTCTAGTAATACTCCTAACCCTAATTCAGGGACGGACACGAGATAGGGGTGTTACATTTGATTGGTATCAGAGCCACGGTTTAGCCGATTCTCGGACTAAAGTAGCATGTCAGAGTCTAGCTATACATGCCATATATTTGAATTGTGATAGTGTAATAAATCCTGACGTATAAAATGTGATTTTTGTATAGTAATGGATTTCGAAAGAGCCGTAGCTGACGACATAGAAAGTAATGCACCTACTCCCGCTCAAGGGACAGAGCCTTCTGATTCGAGACCGATTACGAACGGTCAAGAGGGAGAAGCTAAACAAGCTTTCTTCCAAATGATGAGTGAGTGGTTCACTCAGTTTGTTAAGATTAACCCGACTATTTCACAACCCCGCCCCGATTAATCCCTTCAGACATCCGATATACCTCCAACTGCAAATCTAAATTTATGGAATGAGCCTTTGGTTGACAAGATTCATTGGTATAGGGCTGAAGAGTTTCGGGCTACTAATGATGATGATACTGTAAAAGTTGAGTTTTGGTTAGAAAACACTATCCGAGTATTTGATGAGATGTCACTGACTCTTGAAGAATGTATAAAGTGTGTTGTTTCTTTGTTACGAGATGCAGCCTATCGGTGGTGAAAAACTTCGACTTTGGTTGTTCCTAAAGAACGGATCACATGTGATTTCTTTCAGTCTGAGTTCAGAAAGAAATACATTATTCAGAGATTCATTGATCAGAAACGAAATAAATTTTTGGAATTGAAATAAGGTCACATGTCTGTCATTGAATACAAACAAGAGTTTGTAAGATTAAGTTAGCATGCTCAGGAATGCGTTTCAACTGAAGAGATAATGTGTAAAAGATTCGAAGATGGCCTAAATGAAGATATCCAATTACTAGTTGGTACTCTGGAGATACAAGAGTTCGTAGTGCTAGTTGCCCGAGCATGCAAAGCTGAGTCGGAAGCTAGAGATATGAAAAAGAGATTTATGAACAAATCACTTCAATCTGCCTCGAAGAAATTTCGAGATGAACATAGCCGTTCAAAAGCTAAGGTGAGGCATTCAAGTAGAGATCGAGCTAGATCACAGTTAAGCTCTAAAGCTCAAGTAACTTCAATAGCTAGTATTGGAAATGTCAAATTCAAGCGACCTAAATGTAAACATTATGGAAAAAGGCATTCAAAAATTTGTAGATTAAATGACCGAGCTTGTTTCAGATGTGGATCATTAGATCATTTCATCCGAGACTGCTTAGAGTCTGTTGAACAAGAGATTATTCATAACCCGAGATCTAAGAATATTTCAGCGAGAGGTGGATCTCCTCAAAATGTAAGAAATGTTAGCGGTAGTCAGAGAACTACGAGAGACAATATTGTCAGATCTGAAGCCAGAGTGCCAGTCAGAGCGTACGCTACTCAAGCTCAAAAAAAATTTCATCGCCTGATGTGATAATTGGTACTTTTACTATTTATGATACTTCTGTGATTGCTTTAATAGACCTTGGTTTTACGTATTCATATATATGTATGAACTTAGTATTCAGTAAGACTTTGCTTGTAAAGTCTACTGAGTTTGTTATAAAAGTATCAAACCCCGTAGGTAAAAATATTCTAGTTGACAAGGTAGGTGAGAACTGCCTGTTAATGTTTCGAGATATCTGTTTCCCTGCTGATCTGATACTATTACAGTTTGATGAGTTTGATATAATTCTAGGAATGGACTGGTTGACCTTGCATGATGCTGTAGTGAATTGTAAAAGAAAGACTATTGATTTGAGTCATCGAAATGGTGAAATAGTTCGTATTGAGTTGAATGATTTAAATAGATTGTCTGCTGTGATATCTGTGTTAAAAGCTTAGAATTAAATTAAAAAGAGTTACGAGGCATATTTTACTTATATGATTGATTTGAAAGTATATGAAAAGAAAGTTGAATCGGTGCCAGTAGTCTATGAGTTTTCTGATGTTTTCCTTGAAGAATTACCGGTATTGCCTTTGATTTGTGAAGTTGAATTTGGTATAGATCTGTTGCTTGGTACGATTCCTATTTTGATAGATCTATATAGATTGACACCATTGAAAGAGTTAAAGTCACTGTTGCAAGAATTAACCAACAGAGGGATTCGTAAGACTAAGTTTTTCACCTTTGGGTGTTAAATTTGTTTGATGATAATTTAGTGTAAATTGAATTGAAAGTAAAACTGTTGTTTTTTATAGCAAATATGCGATCCTCAGAAAGTTGATAATAAAATGTTAGCGAAACGAGTTTAGTGTGATTCAAATTCTAAGTTCGAGCTTTGAGTTGTTGATAATTACTGGAGATTTCGAGATCGTATCTGTGTTCCGAGAAACCATGAAGTATATAATAGTCGTTTATCTGTTCATCTATATAGTACAAATATGTATCATAATCTGAAACGACGCTATTGGTGGCCTGGTATGAAATAGGATATTTCTGACTTTGTTTTGAAATGTTTAGTTGTTAACAAGTGAAAATTTGAACATCAAGTTCAAATCGGTTTGTTATAGCCAATTCGATTCTCGAATGGAAATGGGATAGAGTGACTATGGATTTTATTTTTGGTTTGCCTCAGACTCCGATAAAGAAAGATGTAATTTGGGTCGTGGTTGACCGATTGATGAAATCTACCCATTTTATTCCGGTCTGATATGAATTATGAAGAGAAACCGATACGTATCTTAACTCGTGAAGTGAAAAAGTTGAGAAACAAGAAAATTTCGTTAGTAAAAGTATTATGAAATTGGCACAAAATTAGAGAGGCTACATGGGAGCCTGAAGATTCAGTGAGACGATAATATCTAACTCTGTTTAACGGTAAGATTTTCAGGGACGAAAATCCCTAAGGGGGAGAATTGTAATAGTCCGTTTTATACCCTAGTCGAAACAGTGGTTTCGAGACCACAAATTCGAGTTCGTATAATATTTTAATATTATTTTCTATGATGTTGTTATGTGATTAAGAATGTGGAAAATTTTCGTAAGCTAATTCGTTAATTTGTATGTTTAATTTGACAAAAGGATGAAATTACATTGAGTGTGAAAGTTGCTTACTATTTGTTAAAGTACTTAAGTGTTGTGGCTTTTAAAAGTAGTGGCCTTAAGTGGTAATTAAACCACTATTTAGCTAGTGGATGGTGGAATGTCATGATAACCATGATTTATATTTGTCTTTTATGATTATTAAGTGGGTAAATGGTTAATTGAATAGTTCAGATATTAGTTAATAAAACAAATAAGGTTGATAGTGGATTTTTATTCATCCATCTATCACCGAAAATTAGAAGAAAGAAAAAGAAGAGATGTTGAGCTAGGTTTTGGCATTCATTAAGCATAATTAAGATCAAGAACCGAGGAAAATAGATTTAGATCGCGGGAAAGCGAAAGTAATCGGGTAGACGTTTCCATTTCGATAGATCAAATCCGAGGTAAGTCATACTACTAATAAAAGTAATTGTGTTGAATTTTGAGTTTATTTACATGACTATCAATGATAATGACTGCAATTATGATGCTATGTATATGAATTCTGGAATAAAGTCAAAATAGTGATAAGTCGGAGAAGTTTAGTATGAACTTAAAATACAAAGGTATCTGTTCTGTTTTATCGTATAAGACCTCGTCTGGGACGTAGGCATCGTTATCTAATTATATGTAAGACCTCGTCTGGGATGTAGGCATCGATATCTAATTATATGTAAGACCTAGTCTGGGACATAGGCATCGATATCTGATTATATATAAGACCTCGTCTGGGACGTAGGTATCGTTATCTGATTATATGTAAGACCTCGTCCTCGTCTGGGACGTAGGCATCGTTATCTGATTATATGTAAGACCTCGTCTGGGACGTAGGCATCGATATCTAATTATATGTAAGACCTCGTCTGGGACGTAGGCATCGTTATCTGATTATATGTAAGACCTCGTCTGGGACGTTGGCATCGTTATCTGATTATATGTAAGACCTCGTCTGGGACGTAGGCATCGTTATCTGATTATATGAAAGACCACGTCTGGGACGTTGGCAACAATATGAGCTTTTCGTATAAGACCATGTCTAGGACATCGGCATCACATTGATTCGTGTAACAATCTGTCTGAGACTGAGGTATTGATATTTGAGTGCATGTAAGACCCCGTTTAGGACGTTGGCTTTGTACGACTATTCTGAGTTTTCTGAGCATCCTATTAGATTCCTATTGGTTCAACGGGCAAGTTTGTGATACGTATTGCAAAACTGAGTTAAGAATAAATATGTGTGTGTAAAACCATTTCAGGTACGTTGGTTATACACTATTTGTGTATACAAGGCAAGCATCTAAGTGATCTTACTATGACGCTATGGATACGGAATTGAAGATATAAAATGTAAAGTTTTGATTATATAAATTACGTAATTATATGATTTCTTGAATTTGCACAGATAGCAATTATGGTTAATAGTATATGAATCAAAGCATATGTGCTATATTTTGTTAAGTGATTGATATATGCTAATGTATTTATTCGCATAAATGCCTCTTATGTCAAGTATATTTATTTATGACTTACTAAGCTTTTGGAAAGCTTACTTTGTATGCGTTTTCTCTGTTTTATAGGTCGTCAAAAGCTACTGAATGCTCGGGACCATCAGGGATCGTCATCACACTACTAAAAATCATTTTGGTACACTTTGAACATGTTTATGGCTAGATATGGCATGTATAGGCTAGTTCATGATATGAGTTGTAAAGTGAACTTAGCCATGTGATTTGACTAGTTATGTTTTGGTATCATGTTTAAAAGAATGTGATATGTGAAGTTGTTTTGGTATGATTGGTTGCTATATGATATGGTTATATGTGAATGAAATGAGATGATATATTTTGCTTATAGGATTGACCCTTTTGGGTGGCATTTTGGCCTTATAAATGGCCTATAATGTGACACGGCCATGGCACACGGGCGTGCTTAGTGGCCGTGATGAGGAAATCAGTATGTGGTATAAGAGTGCACGGCCTCAGTGCATGGGCGTGCTTAGAGGCCGTGGAGGATAAGTCAGTATATCACCACGGGGAAGACACATGGAGGTGTCTATCAGTCGTGGAGAGCACACGGTTTCCTTCCACAGGCGTGTCTCCCCTGTAGTTTAGAAATGTTTTAAATTTTCATGAAATCTCGTATGTGTTTCGGTTTAGTTCCGACCCGAATTATAAGCATGTTATTGTTCTCAAAGACTCATTTATAGGACATTATGTTTGAGAATGATGATTGATTGTATGAAATTTTTGTAAATGCTTTTTGAATTGTCTGGTAATGCTCCAAACCCTAATCCAGCGACGGACACGGGATAGGGGTGCTACAGGTTGAGCGATAGCTAGTATACACTATAGAGTCTAAGTGGCTACTAATACGATCTTATAGTATGACAATTCATATTAAGAAAAGATTGCAAGAAAATAAAATATGATACTCTAATAACTAAATTGCAAAGAATATAAAACTAAGTGAATATTCAGTAAATAACTAATGGTGGTTGGTTGATTTCGATATGGTTCATCGATTTTTGAACAATGGACTTAAATCATGTAAATTACTAAGTGACTCGATTTTATCTTCGATCTTAATTTTATCGACTTATACGAATTAGCTCGATTTATCTTTCGATCTCACTGGTTAATCCGGAACTAATAGACAGATGCGCGACAATATTACCTTTCGGTCTCACTTGCCTTGATATTTCCTTAGGGGTGTCACTTCCTAAGTTTTTAGTTCTACTCGATTTAGTCATTTGTCCAAAGATTTCAGTCCATCTACCAACCCCCTTTAAGGTTTAGCTACTCATGCTAAAATTAAAAGAAATGAATTTGGAGATGCAAAATAAAACAACCATGAAAGTAAAACTTAAGAAAAATATGAAAGTTGAGATTTTATACAAGAAATCTTAAATAACATGACACTAAAAGCATTTAACAAGAAAATCTAAAGCAATAAAGCTTTAATAGATTTAAAGTAAAAAGAATTAAAATACATTAAACTAAAGCTTAAAGTTCTTGAAACTAAGGTACAGGAACTAAAAGCGTAAATAAATCTTAGTTACAATGGTAACTAACTTAACTAACACTAATTAAAAACATCAAGAATAAGAAGTAAATGCGAAAAAAATGAAAACCCTAAAAAAAGTAGAAAACTAAAAGAAAACTAAACCTAAAACTAAGCTAAAGTGTGTGTCTTTCCTCCTCATCCAATTTTGGTTGTTTTAAGATATCATCCGATGCTTTTTTGTTGCCAAAAATGCCTCTACACGGGCCTTAGGTGATTGGTGGATCGACTGGACAAAGACTATCCTTTTTGTCTGAGTTTGTCCCCTAGCGAAGGCGATGTTGTGATACCCATAGGTGGATATTATGATACCTCGGGCAGTGTCGAGCCTTAGGGTCGCCTTTGAAGGGTAGATATTGCGATACTCAAAGAAGATATCACAATACCACTAAAAGGAGTCTTCTTTCTTCCATACTATTGGAGATATCACAATTTCAATGTGTGGATATTGCGATACCCTTTCTCTTGGTGTCGTTCTCACTCGTTTTTTTACCTCCAACATGTCCTTACACCACTCAATCACATGTTAGGCCTCCCAATGACATTATTGGCCAAATTGGGTCACAAAATGGGCAAAAACAAAAATTTTCACTTATTAACTAAAAATCTAAAAATAACAAAAACTATTCTACTTGAGAAAAAGCTCCTTAAGTATGTCGGAAGAGCCTGATTTGCCACATCAATTTGTGATAGATTAACATTACAACTTAAAGACTAATAAGGTGATCACTAGTCGAGATGTTTGATTTGATGAGAAGGTAACCGACTTATTCTTCACCAAATTCTCCATCTTTAGCAAGTTATTCGTCTTCACCAAGTTCTAACTCTTCATCATCAAGCCCTATTCTAAGAAAAATGAGGAGTTTAAGTGATGTTTATGCTAGATGCAATTGTTGTATAGTAGAATTATAAAGATTTGAAAACAACAAGACATGTGTGTTGGATAAAAAGCTGAATGAAAAAGAAGCTATTAACTTGAAATGGGTGTACAAGGTAAAGCACAATCCAAATGGTTTGATCCAAAAAAAAGTTTGATTAATGGTAAAAGGCTATGCAAAATAGGATGGTATTGACTATCATAAAACTTTTGCTCTAGTTGCTTGCCTGAACAAAATAGAGCAAATATCACGTTGGCAACATCAAAAGGTTGGAATGTATACCAACTTATTGTGGAATGAACATTTTTAAATGAATGATTAAAAGAAATGGTGTAAGTGCAACAACTTCAAAGTTTTGTGATTAAAGGCCAAGAAGATAAGGTGTACAAATGGAAGAGCTCTATATCAAGAGAATGGTACACTGAGATTGACAACTATTTCATTGAGCAAGGATTCCAAAGAAGCAAAAGTGAGCCTATTTTTTATGTTAAGTATCAAGGAATAGTTTATATTCTTTTTGTTGCACTTTATGTTGAAAGCTAGTTTATTTTGGTAATAATGAATGAATGAGCTTTAGCCATGACAAAAAATATTTGATGAGTGATTTTGGATTGTTACACCATTTTCTTGGCATTTAAATTTATCAAGATGATCATGATGTTTTTATTTGTTAAAAGAAATATGTTGAAAATATCTTGAACAAGTTCGACATATGCTTGGTTGCAAATATGTTAATATTTCATTGGTGGTGAATGATGAGAAGAAAAAAGGATGATGGAAAAATGGTAGATATGCAAATATATATAGAAGCTTAATTGAAAATTTTTTTCTTCTAATAGTTATGAAGTTGGTTTGATGTTTGTAGCTAGTTTACTTTCAATATTGAAAAATGGTAGATGCAAACATGTATAAAAGTTTGATTGAAAAGTTTGTTTTATCTAACAACTACAAGGCTTGATTTCATGTTTGCGATTAGTTTACTTTCAAGATTCATGAGTAAACCCAATTATTTCCATCTTAGAGTAGCAAAAATAGTGTTAAGGTATGTGACGGACGCCATAAAGTACGAGATTCTATTTGGCAAATATTCAACATTAAAATTAAAAGGATATTGTGATAGTGATTGAATCGTATGTAATCATTATATGAGGAGCACTTTAGGTTATATGTCTTCTCTTAGAAATAATATGATTTTTTAGTGTTCAATGAAGCAATACATAATGCCCCAATCATTTGCAAAAACAGAGTAACTAGCAGTTAGATTAGCGACACAAGTAGTTGAGAAGAATTACGGAAGACACTAGAGAGAAGTAAAAGGAAGATTTTCAACTTCATTTGACAACAAGTCAACTATTGCTATGTCAAAGAATTCAATTTATCGTATCCAAATCAGACACATCAACATTAAACATCATGACATTCGAAAATAATAGAAGCAAGAGAGATCCAACTAGTGTTATGTCCTTCACAGGAGCAACTAGTAGATATTTTCACCAAAACACTTTCAAGAACAAGACTCCAACTATTCAAAAAAGCTTTGAGAGTCAAAGAATATTACTTTAAGGGGAGTATGTCAAATAATATGTGGTTATTAAGTTTGTATTTAATAGATATGACTAGAATGGGTGAAATCAGAATATTTAATAGCCACTTGACAAGAATGCATGAATATAGCAGATCAAAGAGTCACATATTTGTTACTTAATTATAATTAATGAATGTATAGAACCTAAATGTCACTTGGGTTGTAAATTATAAATCCATTAAGCCAATGTAAATCAATAATTGCATCTTTCATACTCTTCTCTTTTCATGTTTAGATTATTTTCAATATCATGATGTATAATTTAAAGGTTGAATCGTATATTAACTTTCGATTTTTATGAATAAAAAAAAAAGTATAATGGTTTACTTGAACAAAGCATGTTAACTTATAAGTTTTTTTTTTTAATATATTAGCCATAACTATATGTATTTTTAATATGGTTTTAACCCACTCAATCCAACCTACTATTCCTCTTGCAAGACAGGACTCTTATGCATCGAAGTTTCTTTTTTTATCATATGGGGCAAATGCCGGAGAAAGACCCCAACTGAAGCTTACCCCTTAACCGAGGTAGGTTTAGGGTTTGAAACAAGTGGATTAAGACTTGACAAGAAATGGGTGTTAACGTAACAGACAGGGAAGATCACAATCAATGTCTGGGGGCGGACAATAGACAAAAGATGTTTAATGTGAAACTACTTTTTTTCTGGCAAAGTACCAATAGTGCCTTTCGGTCCATGTGCATTTCACGTTCCATCCACTAGTTGGCTCATATGCGATACACCTTATTCAAGGGGTAGAGTGCATCGGCAATGTCCCCCAACCCCATGTTTAGATGATGAAAGAACCCTCTCAGACAAAAAGGAAATCTTCTCTAGCTTCTTCTCGACTCTTGCCATTCTTTTTTTTTTTTTTAAAGAAAAATTCTTCGTAACAGACATTTTCGATAATTATTCGCAATCAATTGCAATGAATATCATCGTTGTGATTGAGCTGGAAAAGCTTAAAACCTTTTTTAGTTATGAAGTGATAATTTCCTTTATAATTGGCAGCCTACAGTTCAGAAGTACAAATTAAAAAAACAATAATGTCCGTTTTTTACACTGATTTGTCGCCATATATTATTATACTTGCATCTTGAAATGCCCATATTGTCCACTTTCTCTTCTACTACTGGAGTTCCCATAGACGGTTTAAAATGAAAGTGTTCTGTACAGAAATTGAATTGCAACAAGAAAACCATACAGTGAAATCGTGATGTCTGCATCAAAATTCATAGCCCACTGCTATACATATATTATTTCATATAATGAAATTTTATAAGCTGGCAAAAATATCAAAACCATATTGCAGTCAAATAGTTACAATTTACAAACTGCTAGCACTAGCTAGCTTATTGCTAGAATAGTTATCTACATTAGGAGCGAGCAATACTGTAGGTTAAGAGATCAAAACACCGGGGGGGGGGGAATTGGGATTTGTAGAGACAAAACACTACTATTTTTACATATATTTTTAAAGTCCAGCATAACTAACAGGCGGCTAATTTAGGATAATGGCGTTTGCTGAGATTTCGAGGTGATTTGACTCCATTTTCATGATTATTTTATCTGCGCCTAGGTTGCACTTTGACCTTGAGTGGGTTAGCCATTTCACAGGAGAGCTTAAGGACTTCACTGAGATCAACTGGATTATCATCTGATGCCACCCACTTGAACTCATGCAATAAGGTGCCGACCCAAAAGGTAACAGTGGCTAAACCCAGTGTCTTTCCAGGGCAGCTCCTACGGCCAGACCCGAATGGGGATAGCCTGAGGTCAGAACCCAACACCGAGAACTCCACATCAGCACTCTCCTTGGACACGAATCTCTCTGGCTTGAACTTAAGTGGGTCCACCCAAAAATCTGGGTCCCTAGTGATGGCCCACATGTTAACCATGGCTGTTGTCCCAGCAGGCACGTGATATCCATCGACAGTAGTGTCTGTGATTGCTAAACGGGCCCACGATAGAAGTGGACCAGGCGGGTGCAGCCTGAGGACCTCCTTCACCACCGCCGGCAGGTAAACCATCGACTGAATGTCTGATTCCAGCAACGCCCATGATTTCCCAACGACTTGATCAAGTTCGGCCTGGACCCTTGATTGGATTTCAGGGTGAAGCACCATTCTCGCTAGTATCCACTCTATTAAAACCGCCACAGTATCGGTTCCTCTAAATATCATCTCCTATAGCATGATTAGAAAAAGGAAAAGCAATCAACATTTTGTAATTAATCAAAGGGAACATTGGTACGTTTGGTTATGCTAACAAGTCCTTGCAAAAGCTAAGAAATTTTATAGTATATTTTAGGAATCTAATCAACAAATTGATCCTCCAAATCATTATCAAGATTCCACCTTTGATTCTTTACTTCATGCAAGAGAAAACAATAACATGCATATTAAAATGAAAAGAATTGCTTGCTTACCCAAAGAACAGCAATCATATCGTTGTCCGAGAGTCTATCAGGTCCATTGAGAGAAAGTAAAACGTCGACAAAATCAGGGGTTCTTGTTCCTGTTTTGAGTTTATGTTCCTGAATGATTTTGTTCACGAACTTGTTCACTCTGGGGACAAGTTCCGAGCATCGAAGCCGGATATTTTGAATGTCTAAACAAGCAAGCCATGGAAGATGATCGGACCAATTGAGATTTCCCAGTAGGTCGTAACCTTCTTCGACTAGTTGGCCGAGCTCTTCAGTTTCAGTATTTGACGATCCCAGTTGATATTTAGTGCCGAACACCGAGCACATCATGTTGTTAAGAGAAGCTTTCTTGAGCATATTGCGTATGGTGAACACCCCACGACGACATGCAATTATAGACACCATTTGAGAAGCGATATCCAACCTCTGTGCCTCGGTGGAGCTAATTTGTTTAGGGCAGAACAGATGCGTAGCAGCGATTCTTCTCAGTGTTCGCCAGTAAACCCCATAAGGAGCGAAACCAATCGCTCTGTTGAACATTAAACTATAAGCAGACTCTTTCACTGGACGATCAGCGAAAACAGAACTGTTAAGGATCTCTTTGGCTACATCAGGGTTGCATGTAATGATAACCCGAGTATCACCCAAGCTAAACGCCATGAGCCGCCTAGCACCAAAACAGTTAGCTGCAGTTGAAAGCTTACGGTGAGCCAGGTTAACCATGAGATTCATGCTTCCAACAATTGGAAACCCTCGTGGTCCTGGAATGGTGTTTTTGGGTTTTGAGGCAGCTCGCTTGGTCAGCCAATTATACTTACCCCAAGCAGGGCCTCCAGGGTAAAACCAGAAGCACAAGGTCATGGCAAACCAAGCCATGTACAGAAAAAGAAGAAGCAAAATCGAATTTTGGGTGGAAAAAGATTTGCATTTGGATGCAAGAAACAAAACCCAGAAGCAATCAGAGTGTGTTTCCATGGGGAAGGAAAATTTTGTTTGATGTTTGTTTCTAATCAGTAATGGTTTCCGTTTTTGGGTTAAACCAAGAAATGGGATGTTTGGCTTATATAGAGATTTGAAGTATTATGAAATGTTTATACGTACATAAATAATTGATTTTTTTAATATAATAAAAGAATTCATTTTATTTCCCAAAATAATTTTATAAATCATTAAAAGAATTTAAAACTAAATTTTTTATCATCGGATTTTTTTATTTATTTATAATTAATTCATCTAAAAAGTAATTACGTATCGTTATAGTTGTACGTAGCATTCACATAAAAGTAACGGTTAAAGAGGGCGTTATATTATAAGCATTTATAACGGAAATAAACAAAATCAAAAGTTAAAATCAAGGTGCGCCGCCACTACCATAACGGAAATTAAGATTCGAGGAGTTCATGCCCACGCTTATTGAACAATATAGGCCAATAGGGCCATAGCCATTAACCAACTTGCACTAATTTAAAAATTTTATAAAATACCAAATACCAATCATACCACTACTTCACTCCTCAAATTTTTTTTTTCTTTTATCATTTATTAGAATGCTCACGTGAATCAATTTTAAAATTTTTAATTTATGTATTAATGTTTGAATTTATTCTTATTTTAGTCATTCGTCGTTAAATTGATAATGAAAAGTCTTTTTCTAACTGGTATAGTAACTCATATAGTCCTCAATACTTACATGTTCTATCAATTTGATCCTAATTCTAAATAATTCAATAAATTTAATACATTTATGAATTCTATCAATTTGATATTTCCTTCAAGGTACATAGAAATAGTATTGGGACTTGAAAATTAAATCCAAAGTTAAAATAAGGCTTTAAAAATCTAATTGTTCGATAAATAATTATATAAGAAAAATTATGAACATTTAAATTTTCCATAAAAATGTGAAATAATTAATTGAATTTCCTTTTGTTACATTGATAATGATTTTTTAATTTTATAAATTGATTAAGAGATTATTATGTGTTCTATTAATTTTAATTTTTTAATTTTAAATCCACAATAAGCAATACGTATCATTAATAATTTGATTTAGTGTCAAATTAATTTACCAAATTAATTATATGCTAGTCAATATGATTTTCTTTTACAAATATTAAAATATTTATATAATTTTATTATATATTACATTTTTAAATTTTGTATTTTCTATTATTTTAATGACGTTTAGTTAATTTCTAATTCTAACACTAACTTGTTAAAAATATAAACAATTAATGGATGTGGGATGCCTCTAATTTAAAAGTTGAAAGCTTTGGTTAGGAAATTTGAGGATCAAATTAATAGAATTTGTAAATGTGAATGATTAAATTTATTAAACTATTTAGAATTAAGATCAAAATGATAGAATATGTTTGTATTAAAGACTAAATGTGTTATTATACCGTTAAAAAAAAAGGTTTTCGTTATAAATTTAACAACAGGTGACTAAAACAAGAATAAATTAAAAATGTGAATGTCAAATTAAAATATTTTAAAATTAGGTGACAAAAACAACAACATGATCATAATTGAATGAATATCGGTATAGAATATCTGATATTTAAATTTATTTTATATAATAAAATAAGTTTTCAAATTCAAATCACGCAAGAAAAGCATTATTAGAACTCAGCTAAATTGTATGATGAATTTGTGAAGAAAATCGTATCTAATTCTTTTTCAGTTTGCTAAATCGTTAAAACAATTAGTAGTGGTATTTTCATTAGCATTTAATAGATGGAAGTTGATTCAATCTAGGCCGTTTATTTCAGCATAGTAACCTGTTAATAGACTTGCTCATAGGTCGGGTCACCCGACCTGACTCGACCCGGCCCAAAAACTTGTCTGAAATGTGAGAGGGTTTGAACAAAAATATAGGCTCGAAAAATAGTCTTGAACAAAAAAATAAGGCACATTTAAAAATGAGCTGGGCCTCGAGTAAAGCATTTGCCCGGCCCTGCCCGAATTCACTAAAGGACAAAAAAATCTGGTTTTTTTAAATATTATAATCTTATTGTTTTTCTCTATTTTGCGACCATTTTACTATTATGTTGCCACTATTTTGTTGTTATTGTTTGGATATTGTTTTGTTAATTTTGTTATTATTTTAGAGGCATTTGCTTGTTAAGTTGCATCTATCTTAGTATTATTTAAGTATACATATTTTTAAAATTTATTTTCAATTTGTTGAGAAATATTTATTTTGATGTTTTTAATATTTTGATGTATTATATATATCAAAACATTTCCGTTTGAAAAATTATGTTTCACGGTCAACAATAAAATACTTTTTATGTATCAAATCTTATATAAAAGTTTTCAAAATTTGTTAACTTATTATACATTAATTATAATTCAACTTAGCTAAAAATAGCAAATTACAATATACTAATAAAGACTAATGTAAAGTGAACTATTAGAGATTTACTCTTTAATAGTAATTTCATACCATCTCGATTCGTTCTTCACAATCCAAAATATTCAATTCTTTATCCAAACCAATCCAATTTTAAAGAAAGTTGCTTTAAATGATTGGACTTCAAAGTTGAGCTTGCATATATATCCAAAATGTTAATATTATTCAATGCCCAAAAAGTTTCAGGTTATCGTAAGGATAATAAAGATGACCACTTTCGATTGACACTTAGTCGATCACTTCAAAAATTTATTTTAATAAATATGATTCATAATTATTGTAGAGTGGATGTGATTTCTTTCCGTGACTTAAAAGAATGAAAGGAAATTAACTGTTGAACTTCAAATCTTGTTGTATGAGAATATAAAAATTCAGAATGAAAACTTGGAGTTGAAAAAAACATACGAACTGAAAAGACATTTTATTGATTTAGGTGTTGTTTGGTAAACTGAAAACATATGTGTTGAAAAATTAAATATTGAATACAAGTTATAAAATTTGTTTGATAAATTAGTTTGTTTAGTAAATATATATTTTAAATTATAAAAATACGTATTCTATATTTTATCCTTAATTTTAAATATTTCACTTTATTTTAAGCAAAAGTTAAATTTTAAACGTAAAATTTTATAGAATAATATAATATTAAAATAAATAAAATAAAATTGAAGTAATTGAAAATATTCTCCATTAAGTAAGTAACTCTTACCTGCTTATCATTTTTCTCACTTTTTATAGAAAAATTCCACTTAATTGTTTTTATCTTGGCTTGGTAGAAAATTAAATCATAAAAATATTAAATTTCAATGGATTTAATTTTTTAACAGTTACCAAACAAGGCCTTAGTGTAGAAGTCATTAATATATTATATTTTTTAATTTAAATTTTTAAAAATTCAAATATGATCTAAATCCCAAATGTTGTTGTAGGAGTATAACAACCACCTCTCTATTACATTCAAAATTTTGTTAGACAAATGAGACTATTATAAAAAGAGCTGACTATATTACTTTTGATAATAATAATAAACTTCAAGGTTAGTTTAAAAGTTGAAGTATAATTCATGAGTGAACTTACTAATAAAGCGAAAAAAAAAAATCAAAATTCTAGTTCAATATAACATCGAACATATTTAAAATATGTGATCAAAATTTAAACATATTTATAATTGTTGAGTTGACAACTTGTATGTAACATGTAAAATAACCAATAACATGGTAATGTTGTTTTTTATCAAGTTTAGATTCAAACTGTTGGGAAAATTGGTTTACAAAACAATGTACAACATTGCACAATGAAAGTTTAATTTTTTGTCTTAAAACCGAGTCTTATGGTATTTATGGTAATAAATCCTTAAACAAATTGTTACTTGTGCTTTGAGTGTGGCAATCTAAGTCGGTTTCTAACTTTCAACCAAACAATCTTTTTCGCTATCCTTGAACAACGAATTGCTTTGAGTGTGGGTTTAAACAACACGAACCAAATGCGCAAAATGAAAAACTTTAATTAACTTTAAGTGAGAAAGTTAATTTCTCTCTATGGGAACCAAAAAACTTTGAACTTTACAAAAGATAGAATTTATTCTTGTAAATAAGTACCACTATTTTTGGCAAAGTAACAACACTCAATTAATGTGCAAGGTCTTCTTTTTAGGTCATCCCATAGTTCCCACCTCTCATGTAATGAGATGTGCTCTCAGGCCATTCACATGTATATGTGTTATCTAGACTTTTAATCAACACTTATAATTTATCCAACACAATAGCTATTTTTCTATTTCCTAAAATATTATTTATTTAAATTAATTAATTTATCCAATTAAATTTATTTTCTCAACCTAATTCTAATTTTATTAATGTCATAGCAACTTTACGCATTATAATATATGAGGAAATATATTTAATTGCCCCATTTAATAAAACCATGATGACTAATTAATTTAATTCTCAATTCTATAATCTATGAGGAAATATATTTAATTTCCCAATTTAATAAAACCATGATGACTAATTAATTTAATTATCACTTCAAACTTCAACTATTTAATTACAATCAATTAAATACTAATCCAAATAAATTATTTTAATTTCTAAGTCATTCCCTGTAGATAATGATACATGCAATGAAACATCCCTAATACTCTCTGAGTCGAGAATAGTGCTAATATGAGATGATATCTGTTAGAATTTTCGAAGGAAATAAAATAGGAATTATTAGTATTAGTAGAGAAGAAAGTTGCATGTCAGAAGAAATTGAAAAGACTCGTGTATTGAGAGAAATAAATCCGAGGTATTGACTAAATTGTAAAGATGTAAAAAGTGATGGGGTCAAAATAAAATTAAGTAAAAGTCCAGTGGCTAAAGTTCAAATTCAAAAAATTTGAAGGACCAAACATGAAAATATTTTCAAGGTGTAAAGGACCAAAGTGTAAAATAAACTAGTAAGCATTGACTAAATTGAATAAATGGAGAAATATGATGACTAAATCACAATTTTACCAAATTAAAGTCATAATTCAATGAAGGAATTGTAGAGAATGTTGAGGGTAAAATATTATTTTCCAGTTAGGATAATTATGAATATTGGGTTAGATTTTGATTGGTTAAGATTATTTTAAGATTACTTTGTTTTAGATGTTTTACTAATTAATTAAATGTTAAGAAATAAAAAGAAAAGGTGGTGCTTTCTACCATTTTTTATGAACAGAAAGTTCTGTTTTCTTTGCAATTTGTCTTTGCAATTAAAATTCATCATTTTCACCTATAAATCAAAAGAATTTTCACAGCTACCAAGAGGGAAAAATGATAAGAATACTATGGTGAACATGAACATCAATTTGGAGAAGAGAGAAAATCAAGCTAAGGCTTGACATTAAGCGAACAATGTAAGAAATTCAAGTATTTCTCATAGAATTCATGGTGGAATGAGAAAGTGATTTTAGTGTGAGTTTTGATTATGAATTTGATGTGCTCGTGAAGTAGAAAAAGAGAAGAAATGATGAAAGAGTTGGAAACAAAGTGAAGGTGATGTCAAAAGTGAAGAAGGAAGAGAATTAAAGTAAAAATAGTGAAATTCTAGTAAAAGAGAGGTGAGTACACCAAAAATCTTAGCATACCAAATTAGAATTTATGTGTGAATTATATTCTAATTGTTATATTAGTGTTCTTAAGATTTAATTACACATATGAATAGGGAAATGTTAATATTTATTATTAAATTCTTGTAGAAAGAAGTGAATTTATGAAATTAACTTCAACAACAAAGTGTAGTGAAATTATAGTAAAAAGACTAAATTGAAAAATGTACAAAATTTTAAGTGTGAAATAAAATATTATGATAAAAAGCTTAAGTGAATTTAAGTGTTAGCGAATTAATTACAAAGTGATATTTAAGTGAATTTCTAGTGATACTTGAATTTCATATTGAAAAGGACCAAATTGTAAAATATGAAAAAGTGGATAAGTGTACTAAGATTTTGAAATAACATATTCAAATGTAGTGATATATATAAGTGAAGTGAATACTAAGTGAAAGGATGATAATTAATGAAAATATATGCTAGTAAGGACTAAATCAAAAGATTGTAAAGTAAGTGAAGTGAAATTTATGCAAAGAATACTAAATAGCAAAGTGACCATAATTTGATATGTGTAATAAATTATTAATGGAGAATTTTAATGAAGTGTTTATGGTAGTAAGTTTCAAGGCTATGTGAGATTAAAATGACATTTCGTTGAATATTGAATTTTATGAAATTAAGGACTAAATTGTAAATATGTAAAAGTGACAGGTGAAATGTAACAATACTTTGATAGTAGATATGGAATATTATGAGTTAGTGTGTTATATATTTTATGTGCCAAAGGAATATTACTATAATGTTTATTCATTTTTTATAACAAAGACAAAATTGAAAAGAATTCAAAAGTATTTAAGTTCTATTTTGAATTGTAAAAGTGAAGTCAATTATGTTATATTGGTCCATGTAGATAAGACATAAACTAGTAGGATATAGATGGCATGCTATTATGAAACATTTAGAGTGCTCTTTGTTCTGTTGATGCACTTTGGTGCCATTCTATTTTGTTAAAGCACTTCAGTGTCATTCTGTTCTGATATTGCACTTTGGTGCTACTTTGTTCTATCATTTCACTTTGGTGCATCTCTTTATCATTTCTTTATATCCTGCATGTTTAAGGCTTCACTAATAAGATAATTAAGGATAAAAGAAAAGTGCAATGATTAATATGAATATGGTTTATAATTGATAGAAAGATAAGTAAGTAATGGTTTTGAAAACTCTATTGAAAATTTTCTAACTCTAATTATTACATTATTGATTAGTGGATTTAACTATTGTCATTTGCATTAAAATTTAAAATTTAAAAACTGTAGGGACTAAGAACATGAAGTAAATCTACAACATTACTCATAATGTAAGATTAATAACAAAATTTAATCAACCAGATTTGATTGTTAATGTTTGGGCCCATGTAACAACCTAATTTTCAGTGGTGTCAGAAACAATGATTCGATATCACTAAATTCGACGAGTAAGTTTGAAAATTTAATAAATTAATATTTATGAGTCAAGTGTGATTTTAGAAATATTTTTGAATTAGTAAATTTTGTGATTTAAAAGAATTAATTAGGTAAATTGGGTCAAAATGAGGAAATGAGACCTCGATTTCATAAACCAGGCTGTAAATATTTTTATAAATATTTACGGAGTATTAGTGAGTTAGTATTAAAGTTTCGCCAGAAAATTTTAACGTTTTGATAGTTAATTAAGTAAAAAGACTAAATTGAGAAAAGTGCAAAACTTATTAAAATGAGTAAATAGCTTAAATAGTAATTAGGGAAGGATTTAAAAGGTAATTAGACCCAAATTATATGGGCTGAACGGTATGGGGTATAGAAATAGACAAGGAAACAATGTGAACTAAGGACAAAATTGTAAATTTTATAAATTAAACAAATAAAACAATGAATAAATTGAAAATCTAGATATTTCTTCATCATTCTTCAACTAAAAACACCATAGAAGAGTTTATCTAAGCTGATTTTTCATATTTTTCTCCAAGTAAGTTCATTTTTTTTTTCTTTTCTTGAATTTTTTGTGTTTTTGTAACACCCCCTACCCGTATTCCTTGTCAGAATAGGGTACAAGGCATTACCAGAGTTTACGATTTTTTTTTTATAGAGCCCCTTTATAAATATCTAACATTCCCTGCAAATTTTAAACCGAGACCAATCCACATCAACCAATCCAATTCAACATATTTTCAAAATAGATTTATGCATATTTATAAGATAATATCAACACATACCAAGCCAATGTTTGCTAGCGATACCAATGGCTGACCTTACATTCATTTTATATTAACATTACTTTATTAGCTTATACATGCCATTGATTTCCAAAATAAAGTTCCTTTATATACCGAAATCTTGAGGTTTGATAGTGTGATGTATCTCCTACCGAATCCGACCTCCAGAGCTCTTAACACTACAAAACAAGGAAAAGGAAGCAGGGGTAAGCACTTTGTGCTTAGTAAATCCATGTAACAAGAATTATACTTACCTAACATTTTCAATACAATGCAATAAACATTCATATATCCATTCAATGCATTATTACCCTAACATACACAAGCTCAACATTCAAGTTAGTTCAATAATTTCCATGTATCAATAATATATACCATGATTGATGAGCTCATCAATACCATGATTTCCATTTCTTTGTTATATTTCCATATTTATCCCGTTAAATTACTCGAATTTGATGGATTTTCGGAGGTACACTTTAGTGTACAAATCCGGTCCGTCAATTCATATTCATGTGCGCACATTTCCATTTCAGAGAGCACACTCCCGCGAACCTCATCCTTACAGAGGGATTACCAGTCAAGGCTAAATCCCATGTAATATAAACTCATAGAGTATTGTCGGGATTACCGGTCAGGCTAAATCCCACAGCGACAATTACTCTAATGAGCTTGATCTGAATTACAGTCCGGCTAAATTGAGACCCTAATTCGGATTACCGTCCGGGCTAAATCCATTTTCCACATATTCTTCGAGAGGGCTATATCAGGATAGGATCACCCGTCCGGGCTAGATCCTTTTTACCGTCAATTCCTTTTCAGAGATCCATCGAATTTTCCTTTCATTCAACTGGGATTTCTTCCACTTTTTATCAAATATATCAATGTTTAATCAATCTTCATACAATGAACATTCAAATTATATTCACATCAATAACATACATTTCAAGCATTTAAGAAGATAATTCAAGTTACATGAACTTACCTCAATACTAGTTAGTATATAAAATCTACTAATCCGGGACTTTTCCTTTCCTTGATCTAGCTTATATTTGAGTTTTCGGATCTAAATGAATAAATTCAATCATCAATTCAATACATTTCATGTTCACATGTGCCATTTTCTATAATTCTATTATTATTTTAGTTCATTCAAAACTGTCTACTTGAGTCATAGTCACTAAATTATTTTTATATTGAGATAAAGAACTTAAAATTTAGATCCGTTAATTTTCCGTAAAACTAGACTCACATATCTTATTCCCATAAAATTTTCAGAATTTTGGTTTAGCCAATAAGTACAGTTTATTCTTTAAAGTCACCCTGTTCTGCTGTTTGACAGTTCTGACCCTTCTTCACTAAAATTAATTATCTCTTCATAAAGGATTCAGATGATGTTCCGTTTATTTCTATTGAAAATAGACTCATTAAAATTCTAAACATATAAATTTAAGCCCCTAATTATTTTTATCCAATTTTGATGATTTTATAAAGTTAAAACAGGGAACCCGAATTCATTCTGACCTTGTCTCACAAAATTTATTATATCTCATGATTTACATATTTATTGCTTACACGTTTATTCTATGAAACTAGACTCAATAAAATTTAATTTCATATTTTTTTTCATCTTCTAATTCGATTTCTACAATTTATGGTGATTTTTCAAAGTTAGTCTACTGCTGCTGTCCAAAACTGTTTTAGTGCAAACTGCTTATTACCAATTTCCCCCTAAGCTTTCAATAAATGATAATTTCATCCCTGCTCAATTAACTTCTCAATTGAGCTGATTTCTCTCAATTAAAACTTTATTCTATCACTTTAAACTACTTTATAGCCTTTGGAAATCAGAATTTCAGTAATACACTTTAATTCCAAATATTTTCACAATTTAGATCCTAAAATCAATTTCTATTGGAATTACCTAATAAAATCATCTCATAAATAATTTAAAGCTTAAATTTCATGCTAATTCATCATAAACTTACAGCACTCAACCATGGTAACTTTCAATTTCATCCATGAAATCAAAAACTAATGAATTTAATAGTAGGACCTAGTTGTAAAAGTCTTAAAAACACAAAAATTACAAGAAACAGGCAAGGATTAACTTACTTGCAGTAAAAATATGAAAAAGCAGCTTAAGGAAACCCTTCTATGGTGTTTTTGCTGATGAGAATGCAGAAAAATAAAGAGAAATCTACATAATTCCACTTTAGTCCTAGCTTTATTAAGTAAATTTTACAATATTCCAATTTTGCCCTTAATTCTCTTTATTTTCTTGCTGATTTCATACCCTTGCCGTCCAGCCCAAATAGACCTTGGGTCTATTTTCCTTTTAAGCCCTCTTTCTTTTATCATTTAAACTATTTAATCATTTTTCATAATTTTGTATTTGTTACAATTTATTTAATTACATACTCAAGCGTTAAAATTTTCTAATGAAATTTTAATACCACATTACTAACATTTTATAAATACTTATAAAATATTTCCTACTCAATTTTATGAGATCAAGGTCTCGATACCTTGTTTTACCCAATTCCTTCAATAATTCCTTTTCTAACAACCACTAAATCGGTAAAATTTTTCTATCGATATTTTAATACGATTTTCTTATCATATAAATATTCATGCAAAATATTAAAATAAATTTCTCTTTAAATCGGATTTATGGTTACGAAACCATTGTTCTGATAACCTTGAATTTAGGCCATTACAGTTTTTAGGACTTTTGCAATTAGATCCAACTATTTAATTTATTAGTTTTGATTCTATAAGTGATTTTGGAAGTTACCATGGTCTATTTCTGGAAGTTTATGATGAATAAACATGGATTGAAGCTCTAATTTTGTTATGTGATGATTTTATTAAGTGATTTCAATGGAAATTGATTTTTAGGACCTAATTGTGAAAAAGTTAAGAATTAGGGTTTGGTGTTGAAATTTTGAATGTTAAAAGCTGTATAGTAGTCTAAAATTATTAGATAAAGTGTTAATTGAGAAAAATAAGCTCAAATGATGGGTTAATTAGCGAGGACTAAATTCTAAAAACTATAAAATTTAGGGTAAAAGTGTAATTTTAAAAATTAAAGGGCATAAATTGTGACGTGAATTAGAATTGAATTAGATGTTGATGAATGATTAATATAGATCAAGAAATCGAAGATAAACGTAGAAAAGAGAAATTAACAGATTAGTCCCTGAATTTCTACAACTTCTACAATCTACTCCTAGTAAGTTCATGTGGTTAAACTTTCATGATTATTTGTTAATTTAGGAATGATATAATGTATTATCTCTTATGTTTGTTAATGAGTTATGATTATTGTAAAAATATGAAAGTTGGATCGAAAGTTCAAATTAAGTGAAACGCAGGATTGAGTACAATCGTTCAGTGACAAAAGACGAATTGGCGGATAAGACCATGGTTGGACCATGGAAATGTTTAAGTGTAAGACCATAACTGGGCTATGGCATTTTAGTGAAAATACTATAACTGAGTTATGGCACCGTGTACGTAAGACCATGGTGGGACCATGGCAGTAAATACATGTGTAAGACCATAACTGAGCTATGGCAGTAAATACGATGCGTTACCGGACATAAACTCGAGCAAGCATTCAAAACCGAGACTTAAATTTCCTTCTAAATTAAAACTTTTCACACTCATTCATAACGTCCCTTATATGAGCCTACGAGGCCCAAAACATGCTTCGGGAGTGGTTCAGGACTAAATCGAGATCTTAGGAAGATATTATGAAACTCGGAAAAATTTTGAGGCTTTAAAGGCACACGCCCGTGCGGGTCAATGGACACGCCCGTGTGCTTAGGCCGTGTCGATTTTAGGGTGCATTCTATTTATGACGTCAGCAACAAATGGTAGCCACACGGCCAAGTCACACGCCCGTGTGCTAGGCCGTGTGGTCGATTTTATTGTCATGATTTTTTTTTCATAAATTAGGTGCAGACTTCACACGGCCAGGGCACACGCCCATGTCCCAAGGCCGTATCACTCACACGGCCGTGTCTTGTGCCCGTGTGATTACTACTGAGCATTTTGTTTCTCAAAACTACGGTGCAAGGGACATACGGCCGGAACACACGCCCATGGGGGCAGGCCGTGTGTCACACACGGCCTAGATACACTCCCGTGTGTCTACCCGTGTGGACAAATACAAGGCTATTTTCCAAGTCATTTTGCCACCCTCTCTTGCACATATCCACGCAACATCACATTACATATTATTAAGCATATAAATGCAATCAAGCCAGCCACAATCATGCAATAACATGTCATTTACATACTCACATCCATCTTTCTAATAGCAATAGGCTTTACCAATGCTATTCATGCCAATTTCATAATTATAAAGATATTAACCCATACCTTGAACCCATAAACATCCTTAGCCAACTTAACTAGTCAACAACAAGGCTATTAACCACATCTATCACTTTTCAAGCAAACATAAACCACATTACAAGGCATTGACATATGCACTTGAAAATTCATAAAATCAACATAAGCCATCATTCATGGCTATGTACAAATTGGACTATAAACCATTCTAGGCCAACACATTTGGCCACATTAATAATGACATAATTAATCAATAGACAAAGTCCCTATACATGCCATATCTCAAAAATGCTTGAATACTTATACCCAAAATGACAGCATGATAGTGTGATAGCATCTCCGGCGATCTCCAACTGAGCTAGCTAAATTAACCTATAAGTGATGGGAGAGGAAGGGAAGTAAGCTTTAAAGCTTAGTAAGTTCATATGTATATAATAAACAACTATTAACGTTCATTTATTTTACTCATCTATAAGAATATTATTAGTACAATTTGCATTAAACCTCATGATTACCACTTACTCATTCATAATGCTTACTCTTTTATTTTACAAAAACTAATTGCATGTATTGGCCTTAGACTAGTAGCCATAATCTCCCTATTATAGCATATCACTTTATTTAGCAAGTTATTTCAACTCTCTTAACAACATGCACATCATTTGCGAGTAATCATAATTTTAACATATAGCTTAACAATCTTTCACTTATCTATAGCTCATATCTCTCTATGTTTTCATAATGACTTTAATCAACGATTAGGCCTGTCTTTCCTCTTTCTCATATCAATTGACTCACAGTTTAAGCATATACATCGTACTATATCACAACCCAAATTAGACTCATAAGCCTAACATATGGTCATTTTCAAATCTTATTGTGCATCCATCCATCATAAATGTAGATCATTGATCGCAAGGTTATCAATATCTCACAAGCATAACTTATTCGTGTACATTCTTACCAAGAATTCATCATATACCAAATTCACTTCACATGAGTTCTGTGTACATACCTGTACCATTTCATAACATAATCATAGCCTTTTATATCATTGACGTAATATTTAAATTACCCGTTTAACCACTTGGAATACTAATGGATACCCGAAAAACCTCATACACATGGTAAGATGCCAATGCCATATCCAGATATGGTCTTACATGGGATCACATATCGATGCCGATAACCCAGCTATGGTCTTACATGATGTCTCATATCGATGCCATGTCCAAGACATGGTCTTACACGAAATCACATATCGATGCCATATCCCAGATATGGTCTTACACGAAATCACGTATAACCCTAATGTCATGACAATTATATCCTATCTATTCCTAAGGTTCAAAAGGGAATTTTGCCACATCGAATCTTCGTCGAACGTATTTATAAAAATAACTAAAAAATCCATGCAATATCAAATATTAGATGCATAATATAAAGTTACATTATTTACATGCGAACTTACCTTGACACCAAAAATGGCAAAGAGGGACTTAATCGTAAATTACTCATTTTTCCCCGTTCTAGGTCTGAACTTCATTTTCCTTAATCTATAATATCAAATTTAGTCTACTTGTTAGTCACATTATTCAATGTGATCCAAAAATCACATTATGACAATTACATTTTTGCCCCTAAACTTTGACATATTTACACTTTTGCCCTAGCTCGTAAAATAAAATGTGTTCAATTTCTTTACTACCCCTACATAGCCGATTCATTTTAATGCTTCTAGCAGCCCACATTTTCCATTAAAATGCACTTTTATGACATATTTTATAACTTTTACAAATTAGTCTTTTTATGCATTTTTACCTAAAATCACTTAGTAAAAGTTGTTTCTCTAACCATAAACATGCATAATCTACCATTAAACATCAAAATACACAAATTTATAACATGGTTCAAATCCTATACCTTCATGATATCTCAAATAAATGGTAGAAATAGATAGATCATGTTACAAGGATTTCAAAAACGTAAAAATCATTAAAAACAGGCAAGAACGTACTTACTATGGAGTTTGGAAAGCTTGAAAAAAACCCTAGCCATGGTGCCCATGCAAGTTTTGGCCAAGAGAGGTAGAAGATGGACAAATTTTTGGCTATTTTGGCTTTTTAATTCTTTTAATTATTAAATGACCAAATTACCCCTAATTTAAAAATATTCTATCTCACCTATTTCATGTCCATTTTTGTCCAAAAATTTATCCAATGGTCTAATTACCAACTAAGGACCTCTAATTTAAAATTTCATAGCAATGAGACGCCTCTAGCTTCTAGAACTCAAGTTTTGCACTTTTTACGATTTAGTCCTTTTGACTAAATTAAGTGCCCAAACGCCGAAATTTTCAAACGAAATTTTCATAAAATAATTCTGTGAAATCATAAACCATAAAAATATAATAAAAATAAATTTTCTTACGTCGGATTTATGGTCTCGAAACTACTATTCTGACTAGGCCCAATATCGGGCTATTACATAACTGGGTTATGGCATTACGAGTGTAAGACCATGGCAAGACCATGAAATATTTGTGTAAGACCATAGTTGGAGTATGGCATCAAGTAAATGATGTACTTAAATCCATAAGACGTTCTCTAATTTGACGAGTATTGGTAAGTGTTATATAGATTTATTATAGAAAATTTTTAAAAACTATTGATATTAAGCTCAATCAAATGAATGTTATCAAATGAAGTTGTTATTGGAAAGTAATGTTAATGAAATGCTCTATTTAATGTTTTATTATAGTGGTTCGGTAAGATTTATTCTTAAAAGCCTATGAACTTACTAAGCTTCTACAAGCTTACTCTTGTGCGTTTCATGTTTTTTGTAGTTTGACGTAAAATTGAAGGATCGGATCAACACATCAAGCCACACTATCCAATTCACTCTAGTAGATTTTGTTATGCATTTTAAGGTTTATATGGCATGTATAGGGTTGATTTGAAGAAGTAAACTTGAAATATGGTTGTGAATAGTAGATTTTGTTATGCATTTTAAGGTTTATATGGCATGTATAGGGTTGATTTGAAGAAGTAAACTTGAAATATGGTTGTGAATGGCACATATACATATATATATATATGTTTGTATGCATGTATTTAGTAGTATCTTATAGTAATCAATGAATAGAGTTATTGTGGTAAGTTTATGCAAATGAGTTGTGTTGTAACACCTCTTACCCGGGTTCTCCGCCAGAACGGGCATGAGGCATTACCGGACTTGACTTGCTTGATCATTCCACTTTAGGCTATAAAAATGTTCTCAAATTTAAAAATTTTCATTCACTATAATAACATCCCTATCATGGGTCAACGAGACCCTTTACACTCGCTCGAGATATTGTGGGACCAAATTGGAACTTTACGAACACTTAGAAAATTTTCACCTAAACAGGGGTCACACGCCCGTTTTGGTCTACGAACACGCCCGTGTCTTTCACCCTTGGTCGACACAGACTAATTTCGCACGGCCTAGACACGTCCATGGCCCTGCCCGTGTGCCAAGCCTTAGCATTCTGACTCATCCACACTGCCTATACGCACGCCCGTGTTCAATGCCCGTGGTCATCTTTGATTAATTCACACGGTTGGTCGCACGCTCGTGTGCTTCCACCGTGTGGCGATTCAAATTCCAAATCCTAAGTACAGACTTCACACGGCCTGGGCACACGCCCATAGACTGACCGTGTGTCACACACGGCCTAGGCACACGCCCGTGTGCCTACCCATGTGGATAAGAATGAGGCTATTTGCCAAGCTCTTTGCATCCCTCTAGTTCACACCACATGAATCTATTCAACATATCAATAAACAACTTGTAATTTGCAACATGAACTTTCATGAATAACTTCATATTTTCATTAATGACAAGGTGAGCCATCAACCATGGCAATATACAAAATAGTTATCTTAACAAGGGGCCAATACACTTTTGGCCAAAATAATAAAATACTCTAACTAATCTAGCCCCTATACATGCCATATACAAAATCACTAAGTCTAGATATACCAAAGTAAGCTGATAGTATGAGCGATCTTCTGGTTATCGGCGTATCCCGGCTCGAGCTCTTAAGCTCTATAAAACAAGGGAAAAGAGAAGGGGGAGTAAGCTTTAAACTTAGTAAGTTTACATGTAAACCATTAGCATTATAGTATGTGCAAAACAATAAATAGCATTACATACTAAATAAGAACCATTCCACATCCATAATCATGCTTACTCATTTCTTCCATTTCCACATCCAAACCATATCACAAGCTTAATGTATGCATTTATTAGCGTATCTCCCTGCACTTAGCACAACAATGTCACATAATACAACACATCACAATCTCTTAATCAACCACTCATAATCAAATTACTTGGCGGTTTCGCACTTAGCCCACCATAGGTCTTTATTAGGGTGGTATCGCATTTAGCCCACCAAAAAGGTTAGTTACGGTGGTATCGCACATAGCCCACCAAAGATGTTAGTTACGGTGGTATCGCACATAGCCCACAAGTGATAAATAGTTGATGGTACCGCACATAGCCCATCGTAATTAAGTATTAAGATGGTATCGCAGCTTAGCCCACCATTAAATATTGATACAACACATTTACATATCCATTCCATCATTCATACTAGAGTTATTCAATAACTATCACATTCTACCCACTTGAATCATACATGTTCTCAATTGTACTATGCACTAGTTAGCAACAACAATGTATATATATAATGCATCGTTTACACATAAACTTACTTCGATGCAAAACGTATTGAATTGCAGTTTACTCCGTAACCTTGCCTTTTCTTTGGTCAAGGTTAATTTCGCTTTCTTCTTGATCTATAGCAATAAGATTCATTCATTTAGATAATTTAATGATCATAATGCATCAAAATCTACACTTAGGTAAAAATGACCATTTTGCCCTTACACTATGGCAAAATTACGATTCTACCCCTAGGCTCGTAAATCATTTTTCAACATATTTTATCAATAAACAAGCTTAGCTGAATATTTATTTCTCTTACAACTACTCACCATTCCAACCATTTCATCCATTTATGACACAATTTCATTCTTTGCATTTAAGTCCTATTTAGGTGTTTTCATGCTAACACCTTTCACAAAAGTTGTTTCTCATCTTCCTAACATTCATTTTCTTCCATAAAAACTCAGTTAACAACATAAACTCTTTCATGGAAAGTCCCTAGACTTTCAACCATATTGCAAATTGGTCCCCTCATTAGCTAGCATAAGCTTTGGGACTCTAAAAACACAAAAATTATCAAGAAAAACTTCAAAAATCACTTACTTGCTAGGGAATATGTTGGCTGAAAGTTTGAGCTTCAAAACCCTTGTTTTTCTCTTCAAATTTTCGGTGGATGAAGGTGGATGAATAGTGAAAAGATAATAACATCTTTATTCATTTTTATCACCTAATATCCATCCAATTTTGACTAACATTAAAATCTTGTCCCCCTAGCTCCTATATGGCCGGTCATCAGTAGATAAATGGCCTAATTGCACTTTAAAGACCTCCAGATTGTATTTTACAGCTATTAAGTACCTTTACCATATAAAATAGAACTTTCGCACTTAATGCGATATAATCATTTTTTCATAATTAAGCATGATATCACTCAAATTAATGCACCAAAATTTTTACATAACCTTATAATTATGCTACAATACATAAAATAACATCAAAAATAATTTTTCCCGACCTCGGTTTAGTGGTCCCGAAACCACTGTTCCGATTAGCCCCTAAATCGAGCTGTTACTTGTATAGTGAGACATTAGGTCTAAAACTTAATTTTTGGCTTGCATTGGTTGTTTGGTTGGATTATATTGGTATATGATAGTATTGTGTGCTGGTTGATAGTAAAAAGGGTGAGAAAATGGCCTATTTTCGTCTACACGGGCAGAGACACGGGCATGTGTCTTAGCAGTGTGTGACACACGGTCACGCACATGGGCTTGTAGTCTGGCCGTGTGTCCCTTGCATCTTAAAATTTAGAAACAGAATGCTCAGAATTGAGCACACGGACTGAGACACGAGCATGTGTCTCAGCCGTGTGAGGCACACGGCTTATCACACGGGCGTGTGGCCTGGCCGTGTGAAAACTGCACCTAATTTTCGAAAAATAAATTGACCACACGGCCTAACACACGACGTGTAGTTGGCCGTGTGACCCAAGTCAGGGAGTTACACGGGGTAGGACACGGGCATGTCATAAGGACACACAGGCGTGTCCCTTAGCCACACGGTCGTGTATGCCCTATACCAAGGAAAAATTTTGAAATTTTGCGAAAAATTCTCTAAGTTCCCAATTTAGTCCCGACTTGTTTTTAATCCTTAAATTGCGCCTCGAGGGCCCATTCAAGGGATGGCATGATTAGTTTCGGAAAATGAATAGTAAATGACATGAATTATCTACGACTGTTCTGTAAACTTCGGTAATGCTTCATAACCCTGTTTCGGTGACGGATATGGGTTAAAGGTATTACAGGCCAAGACTAAAATTTCAAAATTCAAAAAGTATAAGAACTAAAATTGACCAATTCAAAAAGTACTATGACTAAATTTGATCAAATTAAAGTATAATGATTAAATTTACAACTTATGCATGGTACAATGTCTAATAGCAGGTTTTAACCAAGATTTTTTTAACCCTCTATTTCGATGCTATTGGTAGAGCCGAGCAAGAAAAAAAATAAAAAAACTGAAAACTAACCTAAATCAAAGTGTTTGAACAATTTATGGAATGTAAGTTGAAACCATGGTTAGTAAAAGCAAATATTTTATTTAATTTATAAATAATTTTAATTTTATGATGTAAAATAAATCATTTATATTCAAAATAGTGAAAATAATTTGAAAGTTATGTATAAAAATATATTTTTAAAATACCATATAAAAGTAATTGATTATTTTTATTTACTCGGAATATTACTATTTTAAAAATATTTATGGATTTTTATATTTTATTAAATAATATTTAAAAATTATAAAACAAATATTATTTTACTAAAATAAATATAAAGATTCAAAATAAAAGATTAATATGAATAACAGAAAATCAAAGCCAGACCAAATTGTAATACATAGCTGGAAAAATCTAAAATACTTGACTGAATCTAATTGATTAAAATTAATCCACAAATCAATCACACGACGACATTTGACAGACTCATAATTAATTTTGTATTTTTAATAAAATTATTAAAAAATTAATTAAAATCAGTTTACTTGAAATTTTTTATTAACAGCAAAGGTTTAATTAAAATTTATTTTTAAGGGCTTTTTGTACTTTAGACTTTAGAGTCTAATTTTTTTATTTGATACTTACATCAATTTTCTGTTTTTCTTTCACATAGTTAAATTTAAAATCAAGTCAAATTAAAATTTTAAATAAATATAAAACTCTGTCGATGTTAATATTTTAATTTATAAAATTTAAATCTAAAATTTTTATTTAAAAAAGATGAAACCGATAATAAGCGATATGGTATATAGGAGGGTTTAGGATATAGGACAACCCCACCTTCCCACCCAAACAGCAAGGGACATTGCTGTCATATTGGAACATAGGACAACATAAAAGACAAATACATCCACGGATTCGTCCTAGTCATTTCTCCTTTCACCTTGGCCCCGGCTGGTCAAATTTGAAGCTGATTATTGGGAGTTTTAACACAAAAACATGTTTAATATTTCCTCTACTATATTATTTTAATGGTCCAATTCCAAGACAAACAAAATCCCTACGATGGAGAGCCAATTATCCCCATTAATGTTCTTTTATTATTTTGTCAAGGAAATGCTTGTACATATTATGGTCTTGTCAAAATGCTTTTTCTTTTCTTTTTGCTTAAGTACGATTTAAATATCTGCTCTTTTAATGCTTTTACTTTGTTGCTTAGATTCTTAAAGAGTATCAAATTCTTCTTTCTTAAATTTCACAAATACATAAAAATTAGATTAAGGGTGAATTTAGATGAATGATAGCATACGATGCGATATATTTAACTTATTTTTTGTTTTACGTTACAATAATTTAATCTCATCGCCATCGCTATTTTTATGCTAACCGCAAATAAATACACCACCCATCTAAACCCACATTAAACCTATAATCAACACTACATGGTAGATAAATAACGATCTTGCTTTATTTACAACTGCATATCTTTTCCTTTTTCTTCTATCTCAATTCACATAACTACGCTCTCTTTCCATTGTTTGGTTCATATTCAAAATCTATTCCATAGTTTAGATTGTTTATTAGGTTTATAACTATAATTGCAATATGAAGCTGAAGTAATATATTAGTGATGTTGCCACTAGTTGTAATTTATTGTGAAATTGGATGTTTGTTCACATATTTTGATTAATTTTTTATTTTATTTATTACAATTCGTTATTTAATTGGATTGGATCATGTTAAATATTAATAAGGAAGAAAACTATTTGAAAAGCTTAAAGTCTAATAGATTTATCTTGTTTAAAAGATACCGACTTCTATAGAATTTTAATTGAGGAAGAAAAACCCTAGGCTCTCAAATTTTCCAAGCCAGATCTTAGCTTGCGTTGGCCCTCGAACTGTTTGCTAGTCATGACTTCTTAAAAGATATTTTATAATTTTTATTTTGTTTTTAATTTCAATCAACATTATCATAGCTTTTGTTCGCATTATTGTGGTTTTGTTTTGTCTACTATATTTTCCCAAAAGTAGTGATGGTTTTAGTTTTTCATTTTAAGTTGTGTTTTTGAAAAGTTTTATCATAATAGAGTACAGTGATAGTGTTCATGAAATTAAAATTCGAGATGATGAGAAGAAAGATAGGTCATCTGAGACTTGGTCTTTAATGCACCATTGATGCAGTGCGGTTATTGGCAGTAATTTTTTAGTTGACCAAAGTTCATCATCTAGTGGGTTTGATGATGGAGGGATTAGAATGCAAATTTTTGTGGTTTGATCAATGTGGAGCATTTTTTATTTATTTCTGAATTTTTCTAATGTTGCTGTTAGAGTTGTGTGACCCAAATTCTAAGAGTTTGCTTGCAAGTCAAGTTAAACAAAATATATTTTCTTTCTAGAAGATTTAGTATTTATTAGTATGATGTATTTAGCATTTATTAGCATAATTTGTTTGACTTGACTATTTAGCCTATAAATAGGCTCTTTCACAACCTTAGAAAAATAACACCCATTAGAGATTAGAACTCATAACACATTTAGAGAATTTTGTGTTTACGTTTGAGGGTTCTTTGTTTTCGGGTTTTCGGGGTTTAGTTTTTTATCTCCACCTTTTTTGTACTCTTCATTCTATTGCCATTATAGTAAAATTATCTTTGCCCGTGGTTTTTTATCCTCTTTGGAGGAGTTTTTCCACGTTAAATTTGTATGTTCAATTTCTCAATTTCTTCCGCTATTTATTTACTTGTTGCTTAAGGTCAATTCCTAACAAGTGGTATCGAGCTAGTTCAATTATAGATCACTGTTTAGGAGATGGCAAGAACAAGGTTTGAAATTGAGAAGTTCGATGGTGAGACAAATTTCAACTGTGGCAAGTTCGGATGATGGCAATTCTAGTTCAATCAGTTTGAAAAAGGTTATTACCGGAAAAAGCCCGAAAATATAAATAAAATGAATGGGAAGAGCTTGATGAAAAGGCCTTGTCCGCAATCCGGTTGTGCCTCATGAATACGGTATTGCAGGAGGTATTGATGGAGAAGACCTCATCCGCTTTGTGGAAAAGGTTAGAAACTCTTTATGCGACTAAGTCTCCGCTAACCGCTTAGTGTTGAAACAACGCTCATTTACGCTTTCGCATGAACGAAGGTGAGCTTCTTAGAGATCACATCACCAATTCATTACTCTTTTAAATGATTTAACTAATGTTGAGGTTCATATTAACGATGAAGATCGAGCTATGCTATTATTGTGCTCTTTACCCCTTCATACAAGTCTTTCGGAGACCCCGATTTATGGTAGAGACAAACTCTCGCTCAAGATGTGAAGGGTAATTTGTTGAGTAGAGACAAACTCGACAATGAGCTTTATTTGGATAGCAAGGCGATAGGCAAGCTTCGCTTTTGATAGCATCAAAGAAACGAGACAAAAGGTGTCGCTATTGTAAAAAGTTAGGTCACGCCAAAGCGATTGTTATAAACTGCGAAATAAAAAAGTCACGAGAGTAACGAGGAAGATGTAGCCGGTGCTAATTTGGTCGATGAAAGCGGTGATGATTTCTTGTTAGTGTCAACGAGTGATAACTCAAGCTCACGTCCGAGTGGATCCTAGATTCGGATGTTCTTTCCACATGTGTCCCATTAGAGAATGGTTCTCCACATACGATTCAATTGAAGGTGGAGTTATGCGCATGGGAAACGATTCATCTAGTAAGGTAATTGGTATTGGTACTGTTAAAATTAGGATACACGATGGGACAATTAGGACACTCTCAGATGTTAGGTATGTACCTGGTTTACGAAAGAATCTCATCTCATTGAGTAGTTTAGGCTTGAAAGGATGCGTAATCAACATCGAGTCGAAGCGGCATTAAAGTATCTCGTGGAGCTCTCGCTCGTTAAAAGGTAAAAAGAACCGCATTTTTATATTCGGAAGGTTCTACAAGGACCGGTGAAATCGGATGTCCTCGTCTGCTATCAGAGTCAAAGTCAACTCGTTTGGAGCGGAGGCAACTTGGTCATAGGAGGAAAAACGATGACCGCTTTTGTTGAAGAGAAGTTCTCTTTTGATGCAGTTTTGAAAAGTTAGGCACCGTGTTTATGAAAATCGGACCGGGTTAATTTTGATTTGGCAAAGGCACAAGTCGAAGGCTAGAAGTCTTCCACTTCTAAGCATGATTTGACTCGATTAATTCCTGCATAGTTCAAGATAGGCCCATAGCGGGCTTTGGCAAAGATGGCGTAAGAATTCGTGTCAAGGTGGTTTTACTTGTTGCTTAATCGGTCAATTCCTAACAGATTATGATTTTTTCATCATTCTCCTCTTTTCAGATTGCAAACATGCACTTATGCATTATTTTTATACTATTTTATTTATCAGTTATATTTTTATATCGATTTCTATTAAGATTAGTATTTTATTAAAAAATTAAAGTGGAATTTTGGGTGTATAATCGGATTCCAAGTAAAAAAAAAAAACATTTATATATAGGAAACTTTATTATTTTCTTTTTGTATGAATTAAGAGCACGTACTAAGAAAAATTTATTTTGAATGCAACGTATTTGTAATTTGTAAACAACAAATTGTTTTATATACAGTTTATAGGTAACTTTTGAGAGATTCATCTTAATTGATGTACAAAAATGATGTTAATAACTCGTAATATTGGATTGTTCTCCCGTCGATGAATGGATATATCCCCTCCTTTTCGGAAAATAAAAATGATGTCATCGCAAGCTCTTGTCTACGTGTCTTGCACTTAAGCATTAGATCCCACGGACAAAGCCAAAGGTGGTGATGGGTCGTAGGCCAACATTAATATTTTTGCTGGTAGTGCGCCAAGATCACGCCTTCTAAGCTTTAGAGGTTTAGTTAAACAAGAAATCAATTGCCATATATATATTTATCTTAACTGCTAATGATTTTAAACCCTCAAAGCTTGTTGCAGTACCCACCTTGCAGGCAGCTATCAAAAGCTTGTAAATGGCTATATCATGGAAGAAATTTAACAAAAAAAAAAAAAATCAATTTCTTTGGTGATGTATGCAGCACAATTGGAACATATTTAAGTGCTTCATTCAAAAGAATCAAAATATCCTGGTTCTTAATCCGTTGATGAGTACATAGATTTGTAGAGCTGTTTAGGTGGAATAGCCACAAACTCTTTTTATTAGCATTTATAAACATGAGAGTGGCTCCAGAGAATCGAATACATAACATATTTGCTCAACGGTTCTTGTGTGGTTTAAGGGCTGCTTTCATCAACATCCATGGATTCTTTTATCTTTCAAGCCCTGGGATTTATTATCATCATCATCATATTTACATTTTTATAGATATTAAGGTTAAGTGATTCAGTCAATCTTCTCTAAATTAGTGGGCTACATTAATCTTTCCCACTTGAGAAACAAAAAGGGTTTTTGGAGAAGACTGATAAGGTTTAAATTAACTCAACCATGAATCTTTAATATATGTTGTATCATAGTTCACTTCACTGTCCTTTAAGAGGCTCTAAGAGGCTCTTCCATTTTGCTTGAAACTGCTGATGCATCATCAACAACAGCAACTTTTTCATATTATTCTTTTTGAGTTAAGAAGATTGTTTTTAATCTAGTATTAGATAATAATTAGCAACTAACGATGTTGGGTGCCACACGTACGGTGTAAAATCTAAATCTAGGACCATGATTTGAGTGAACAACTGGCGTGGAGGTTTCTATATTATCATATCAAACCAGCACTATCGGTAGTGAAAAGGATATCTAATTTAAAGAAGGCTAAACTACACCCAAGGTAACTAAATTATTATTAAGTTTACGTTTTAGTCGCTCAACTTAAAAAAATTACAAAATGATTATTGAACTATTCAAAAGTTTTCATTTAAATCACTGAGCTTTTAAGTTTTTTTAATCCAACTAGTGAGCTCCTAGAGATGATTTGACGATTGGTACGGTGGATTAGTATCCATTGATGAGTAGAAAAACATTTCTTAGATCCAAGTTGATCTGACGGTCAATGTTGAAGATCAGAGAAGAAAGTTGTTTGGATTTTGTTTCGCTGATTTGTACTAATTTTTTTTATTGATGCAGACAATGTGAATAGAAAATATCATGCAACAACAAATTTAGCAGTCTAGTGGCTAAAATGAAAATTTTGAATTATTTATTGATTATTTTATAACTTTTTAAAATTGAGTCTGATTAATGAAATATAGCAATGAAAGCTGAAGGAAAAAAGAATTAAGGCTTTAATTTATTCTTTCCCCCGTGAGAAGATTTGATACCCCCAGATTAAAGATTAGGGCTTTAATTATGTTCAACTTGAAAGCTCAAAAGGGTTGCAATCCTCAACAGAACACCCCAATCTCCAGTATTTCGCTATCATCTGATATTAATATTTTAATTGTTTAGTGACAAACAAGCTGCTGTTGTTCAGCAAATAAGGTAGTATATCACTAATTTGAAGGACCATCAAAATTTCCCACAATTCTAAAATCCCGGAAATTAATGAGTATTAGCCAAGTTGATTTAGGTTTGCTGAATCATATCAGATTTGTTTCTCTTTTTTTTTCTTGATTTGGACTTGAAATTCCATCAACTTTTTACCTTGGTAATCCGCTTTTACTAGTAATTGATATTCATACTTGATTGATAGTATTATACAAAAATTGAATATACTCTTGTTAGACATAACCGCACTGCTTAAGCATCGGCTGTGGGATCGATTCCAGGTCCTAGGGGATCCATCAATACTACTACCACCAACTAAAGCTTAAATGAGGGACGATTTTTTACTTGCAAGGGAAGGTATGTAGATAAATTGTGAAACACCCCAGTTTTGTTTATTAATTTCTAATATATATATATATATATATATATATAGATACGTACGATGTTTGTTTGTATGATTAGCTTGCATAAATCTTTCGCATGTTTAGGGATTAGGTACTGATAATGACATCTTCGACTGTCATTCGATGAAGAGAAAAGAAAGGAATTGAGCTGTACACATTAAATAAAATAAAATAAAACCCAAGGAGGGAGGGACCTCTCATAGTATTGTTTGATGGATCGATTCCTTCTCAGCTTTATTGTGCTTTGCATATATATAATACGTTGGCAAAATCCATTTCTAACCAATCTCACATCTTCTAAAGCAAACACAGCTGGTCCTTTCATCAAGATTTGTTTTATCTTTGCACCAGAATTTATATATGTACACATACAAATCTTGCATCAAAAGCTCGCACTCTGCTTTATTTCATTTTATGTACTATATATATACTACAAGTTGATTAAGACCTAAGCAAAAAGAAAAACATAATTTGCAAGTGGGATAAAGGCTTGACAATGAGATCAGCTAATAGAAATGGTTTTGAATAAATGAATCTAATAAAGTGCACATGATGAAGCATATGTTCCTTGAATGAAACAGAATATTAGAACCCATTTCTTTGTTAATCTAGTGGCCCAGATCATCATCAACAACCAGCTTTATTAGAGGGGGGGGGGGACTTATATTTATCGGCAAGGAACTGTACAGCTGGTGAAAAAAATATTAAAGGTGCTTTATTCAGACATAGCTTTTAACAGGCAACTTTTTTGGTTTTGCTAAATTGACATTTGAACCAATTGATGAGTAGGTTCGCTATAGGTTTCACATCATCACCTTATTCTTCTTCCTTTCTGTTCTTAAGGTTGATTGAAAGTGTTACAACTTTTATGATACCATCATGTTAACAACGCTTTCCTTTCCTCTCCGTTGATGTAAGGATTGTTGGCTCGTGTCTGCAGTCAAGTATTTGTCTATTCCTGGAATCACCATCATCCGTACAATTTTGTCTTCTTTAAAAAAAAAAAAAACATGAACTTCCAACTTTGGACAACGCAAAATTAGTCTTTCTTTTTATGATGTGCCTCTAAAATGATTTATATTGTTGAATATCAATACCAATTAGTTTGAAAATATTTTTTTTTAGTATTTATTATTGTACAAAATTTAACTTTTGTCTTTAGTTTCTACTTCTAGGTACTAAATATAGTTTAAGTATTTTGTTAATAAGTAAATGAATCCCACATCACTTAGGTGCAAAGGGAAAAGTATTATGAGTTTTTATAGAAACTCATATCTCACGTTCCATGGATTTATATAAGAACTTAGAAGTATTATCAACACTAAACTAAATACTGAATTTTCTATTTGTTTTTTCTAACTGATATTTTTGTAGTGTCATGGGTATAAATATTCTACAGTTATCTCATTACAAGCACAACTCGACAATTTTTATATTAACACTTTAAAATTCATTTTAATTTTTATTTATGTGAATTTGATTACCCTAGATGGTAATATTTTAAAATTTCTAGAAAAAATAGATGTGAGGAGAAATGGGAATGGCCTGAATTGGGACTATACTTGGATTTCATTTCAGTCATTTTCCATCTCCATTAATGGCAGGAGCATAGGCTCTCTATATTTGGTAATTCACTTACATAAAGTGAAATGGCGCATCTTTGTGCTTGCAAGATTTTATTAGATAGCCTATATATGCTCTGCAGAGTTAGACTTGTTCGAGAAGATCAGGTTACTCTCTTGTGATTAGATTCATTGTTGTATTATATGATATTACAGGAAAAACATGCAATTACAACCAAATAGAGAAAATAATTAGCAGACAAGTTGGAAAAGATAAAACAATCAAAAGATTGTTACACTGCGCCTATGATGACGTCTTGTTCACTTTGGAGATAATAATCATACGTGAAAGTGTTGTTTTTTCGAAAAAATACTTTATAAGAAAAATAAATCAATTATCAGTAAATTCAATATGATCTTTGTAAGGAGTGCTCTTAGAACAACTTTAGTATCAGGTGAGTGTTTTTTTTTTTTAACAATTAGAGAAAATTAATATTTTATTAATTTATTTTTAAAATGTGTTCTATAACTATAAAAGAAAACTATTAGATAAGATATTTTCTACAAACAAGTGTAGGGATCTATTTATCACTTAGTAAAGAATAGATTCAACTATTTTATTTTATTAAATATTATTTTATTCTTTATCAAACAATCTAAATATACCTTGTTTAAGTAATATATCAAAAGATTTTATAACTTAACAATTAAATTTTCAATTAATCAAGTAGGCCCCATGTTACTTGAGATTGCGCTTTCATTAAATACAATAATATTTTACTACGTTGGTGGTAAATTCTATTTTGTTTTATATTAGGATAGGGGATGGGAGTCATATAGTTTTAAACTCGTATCAGATGGGTGTTTGATAAAAACATTAACCATCGTTACGTACAAATAATATAGGTAAGAAAAATATAAAATTAGTGATAAATTAATACTGATATTAATCGAGTTAAAACTCAAGTTGCAATTGAATGTTGTACATTGTGATAGAAATTGTATTCAAATATATCAGTATTTTTATTCTGTTGTCAAATGGCGAGCTGAGTTCTTTATAAGGCTCCATGGACTGAAATTGGGCATTCTATGGATATTTTCCTGACCCAAACAATTCGAGCCCAAGTTTCATTCAATTTAGGTTTGGGCCTTTAAATTGGGCATATATGACATTAATTAAGAATTCCAGATAATAAAAATCGAAATCAAACCCAAATCAAGATTCCTAGAAAATCCGAGTCAACATTTTGTTCCCCAAAGTCATTAGCCTTTGCGCAGATTTCTAGGGTTTGTGGCGGATTTCAATTCCCACTTCTCTGTTTCTGTTTTTAGGTTTTAACTACCGGTCAGTTTTATTTAATTATTACTCTCGCTTCTCTTAATTTTAATCTCAGTGAATCAATCATAGGAGAGGAGGAAGAAATTACGAGTCTATAGAAAATGGATTCGTCACAAGCTTCAACGTTAGGGACGAGTGGGAGCGGTGGAAACGGGTTGGTAAGCGCTCAAACTAATGATACGGCAAACGCAACCCATAATGATGATCCTAAGCAGAATCTGAATCAAGTAATCAACTCCATCCAGAAAACTTTAGGCCTTCTTCATCAACTATATCTCACCGTCTCTTCTTTCAATGCCGCTTCTCAGCTCCCTCTCCTTCAGCGCCTGTAATTTTTTTTATTCAAATCCCTATCTATTTATTTTACAAGATTTTCGTTAGCTTTTTTCCCGCATTGCTGATCTCGTCAGTTTTTTATTATTCTTTTTTTGCAGTAATTCATTAGTTACGGAGCTCGATAACATGGCAAAGTTATCTGAAAAGTGTAATATTCAAGTGCCGATGGAAGTTCTTAAGTGGGTTGGGTTTCCTTTTATTTTTATTAATATTATCTTTGTTTTATGCCTAATATTGCTTGTTTTGTTTAGTTCTTAGTAGTAATTTGTTCGTTTTTGGGTTAGTTTGATTGATGATGGGAAGAACCCTGATGAATTTACGAGAGATGTTTTAAACGGTTGTATTGGAAAAAATCAGGTTACTAAAGGCAAAACCGATGCTTTCAAGGTAATTCTCAATTCCTTTTGTAGGGTGTTTTGTTATAATTGCATATTATTGAGCACAAATTGATCTGTATTTACTCTACTGTTTTATTTTATAGGGTTTACGGAAACATCTTCTCGAAGAGCTTGAACAGGCATTTCCTGATGAAGTTGAATCCTACAGGGAGATACGCGCGAGTGCTGCTGCTGTGAGTTAATTTAATAGTTATGTATTTCTAAATGTTATGAATATGTGTTCATTTTTGTGATATCCATGAAAAGTAGTAATCAGTTCTCCTAATTGCGTTGACTGATGATGTGATATGTTATCTGAAATGTTTAATCATTGGATTTTGGTTCTTATGTGGAAAATCTACTTACTGATTGCCTCTTAACCTATCCTTTTTCTTTTCCATCAACGCTAGTCCACTCTCATTGTAACCTCTTGTTACCCTCCTCTTTGATTTTGTACTTGGATGGATGTTGTCTCGCCTGCATTTTGAAAATGTCTGGGCTTATTTTCTCCTTAGCTGGTGTGGTCTTTTTGCTTCTGTCATCATGTTATTCTCATAAAGACAACGCAGTTTTTCAGGCTAGATAATAAGTGAAATGAAGGCATTCTAAAAAATTGTTTTTCTGTCCAAGACTTTATTTGCATCCATTTCATATGTTATATTTTCCCCATTTTCATACAAAACTCCACTTGCTGCTTGATAAAATGGAAAATACATTTAATTATTCCTTACTGAATTAGTAAGAGCTGAAGAAGCATCTAGTATATATGTTTTTATGATATCTGAACTGCACATCTTATAATTATTGCGTTAAGAGCATGCTTTAGTCACATAAGCTTAGAATCATGTGAATAAGTTACTATAAAACTGAAATGTTGAATCCAGTATTTCAAATGTGTGCATGTTGAATCAATAGTAGACTAAATCATTGAAATTGCGTCTGTTAAGCTTATGCCTACGATTCTGCAGTTCCCTTGAAAATCAAATCTGATTTATCATTCTCTAATCTCTGTTTTTTTTTTTTTTTTGTTGTTATCACTGATTATGTAAAAGCTGTTTCAACAATGCAGGAATCTAAGCGGCTCGCACAATCACAAAGTATTTTACAAAATGGAGATGTAAAAGTCAAAACTGAGCTTTAGATAGTTGTATTTGGTGTTCTTTTTTCCGCCCTTTTTCATCTATATAGGTTTCTGTCTGTACTAGATTTGCTCAATACATTCTGATGTAACGACATTTCTGGCTTGTATTAAGAATTTGACAATTTAGTGCGCACTCTTTCTAATATTAATGGTGGGAACATTTGAGCGTTCTCTCTATACTTTGGCTGATGCAGTGAAAATTATTGTACTGGTTCTCATTTTCCCCTCATCTATAGCCAACTTTGTGAAATGACTTGATATAAAACCCATTACCATAGCTTATGATTTTCTGTATTTTGAATTCAGTCTTAGCTATCAGAACTGGGAATGTCCGAATAGGAAATGGAAAGAGAACACGAAGTGCATGCTCACTGATTTATAGTCACACGATGATATATATATGTATGTATGTCTATATGTAAATGTATATGTAGAGGATCAAAATTTCAGATGCAATTCAGTTGGTGGGCTTCTGAATCTCATTCAACATCACCAGTACTCCCACCAGTTTGAACTACAACTCGACTCGTCTAGGAAACAATTGGACTTGAAGCGGCACCATTTTTCCGATGAAGTCAAGGAACCATTGGTTGCTTCTATCATGTCCAGAGCCACCCTATCTCCATCCTCGCTCTCGACATTTCTGCTATTGTCATTGCATGGAAGCAAACGGTTATATCCTTCGAATAGGATGGTAACCTTCTCGTTTGTGTCGAGTATAGTACTCCAATTCTCAGGTTTGGCATCACCACTGTTTTCATCTGCTCTGTTTGGTCCATAGTGTTGTTGGTTTTCATGTTCCATTTCAAGCTGACCCTTCAGTTTTTGCAGCTGTTGGGACACATTAACTAGTATTAGAACTCACAATTTAAGGCCTTTCAAACTCAATTCTACATGGTGAATGGTAGTGGAAATTAATACCTGGATACATAAGGATTGATTTTCTCGTTTCAAGGATTCATAGCTAGAAGAAAGAGCATCATAACTCTCTTTCAAAACGTTGTAATCCCGCTCAATTTGCTTAGCTTTTGATCTAGCTCTCCTATTCTGGAACCAGATGCCAATCTGTCGAGGCTGTAGTCCAAGCTCATTAGCTAGCTGCTGTTTTATCAGTGACTCTGGTCTCGAGTCCGACTCGAACATGACTTCAAGTGACCTGATTTGTTCATCACTGAACCTTCTCTTGTTCCTATTGCTGGATTTAATATTTGTAATAGGGTGGTGGTGCATATCCAGGTGATCTAAACCTGATAAACCAAGTTCCATCTTCACCGCCGCAGTGTGGAGCTGCTCTTTATTTGCCAACATGGTTTAGTATATTATTACGGGGCAGAGAGTGTGAAGCAAACTAAGATGGAGAGCTAGGGTGTATATAAACATAATATATGATTGGGAAACGATGTGCCTATAAGTGGGGGAGAGGGTATCCGAGGGATGGGCCTGAACTTGACCTGAAGCCTGTTTTGATGGGGAAAATACCTCTTGTTGATGCTTTATCGGGAACCTGTTGGACACCCTTGTGGATTTCTCTCTCAAACGACATGGATTGGCCATTTGTCTCAAGAAGTGACATGTCGTAACGTGATTGGCTATGGGGGACTTCCATGGGGTCTCTCCATTTCATGATATGGGATCTAGGTTCCTAAAACAATAAAAAGTTTCTGTAAAATTTGTTTCCGCTATTAAAGAAAAAAGTAGAACAAACAAACACAAAAAAATTGTTATTCACACCCAAATATGGATTATGATAATGATGATTAGAACACGTATTGTCCTGCCATTAGACATGACATAAATTAGTAAATTTAATAACAAATGAATCTCATGGTTGTCTAAAAAATTTGAAGAATATGAATATCTTAGTCCCCATCTTTAATTTATTGAAAGGTTGTTCCCAGTTCGAAAGTCTTTTCGTTCGGGAACAACTTCATTGCGGGGAAGCCACGTTTTGGGTCTTAAAGTAAATGTTTGACAATGCCAACTTTGGATCGTAGCGTTAGGACAAAGCCAGGGTTAAAGCAGGTTTTAGAGATACAGCCAATGAGTTGACGCCACACTCTTGTTTGATTTTGAGTAAAAAAAAAAATGGGGTCCCTTAGTCTATCTGAATTTCATGGGTATTTCGCATCTGAACGTGTCCACTATCTGGTGGTTCTTTAGGACACGTTAAGTTAAATTTTAATGGCATTTTCGAAAAGAGGTTTAGTTCGACAAGTGTCTGGCAACATTTTCTTTTTTAATGTGGAAGGGGCACAAACATTTGATTCTTGAGGATTCGATGTTCATACTTCTGGGTTAGACTGTCACTCTCAGTTACTGTTTGAGCATTGTCTCTTGGCTGCATATTCAGCTTCCTATAGTCTCTGGGAAACTGATAAAAGTTTATTGAGGACGGTGGTGGGCTTAGAGTAAGATGTGACATGATTTTTATTTAGGTAGAACAATAGAACCTTTTGAAATTATCCCAAACTTCTAAGTTCTCACTAGGGACATGAACAAATGGTTTTGTTAGTATATGTTGTGCGTTGTTGCTGGATTTGTACCAATGTTGCTAGACAAATTCTCAAGAAGCTTAGGATAAGTGAAAAACTAGATGAAGTTTTCACTACTGTTAGAAGAAAGGCGGGGCATACAGGTTTAGGATTTACTGCTAATCCATCTTTGCAAAGAAAATTTTCTCCTTTCGTAAAAACAGACACATCAAGTACCACAATCGAAGAACCAATAAACATGATGAAATTTTTGGTATACATAATCAATCTAAAAAGAGAGTAGTTCCAATACGTCGTAATTGTGTTGTTGAGCTACAAAATGTTGAGAGATTTAAGAAAGATCGGATATAGTCCACCCAAAATGCTCATAAAATCTGTCACAACACAACAAGTTTACAGATTCATATAAAGATAAACAGAGATCACATTGTCACATTGCAATAAAGTCATATACAAATGCATTATGATTATTCGAAACACATGAAAGTTTCCCTAACCTTGAAAATATGTTGCTTGTACAGGAATTAGAAGCTAATAAGGCCTTCATGTAAAATTTAATAAGGATAGTTGCGATGTCCTTGATGAAGAAAATGTTGTTATTATAAGAGAGCTTTTGTACAAGACCTAGAGGTTTGGCAGCAGAAGTTTGGCCATGTAAATTATTAGAATTTGCAAAAGATAATTCAATATGATGCTGTTCGAGGGAAAGCTCGGTAGTGCAATGACCACAATATGAAGAAATTGTGTGTTGGGAAAACAACATAAAGTATCTCATCACTTGCTAGTACATATTGTGACAACATCTATCAGAACTATTGCACATTTAATAAAACAACAAAGTTCTATAACTAGGCTAAGTTAAAAATTATTTTTCCGCTCCTAAATTATAAATTAGTATCGAGTAGTAAATAAATCAAAAAATTAATCAAGTTTTCAATCTCATATCTTATTCTGAAAATAGACTAAATTTTCTTTAAAAATAAACAAATATTTTAAATTAACTGTTTTATAAATTTCGATATACATATTAAGTCACTTCGGTAGCTAATGTAAACTCCTGAATTCTGGTCTAACATCTAGGCTGGGTTGGCGAATGGGGAGGTTACAAAATTTTTTTATAAAATTTATCTTCATCTAATTTGCTTGTAATTTATTTAGAAAAAAGTAGTAAATTTGATGGTTTTCACTTTTTCTAATTTGAATTTTAGATTTTTTTATAATTTTTTAATTTTTTAGATAGATATATTTTTATAATTTATAATTTCTTTTATATTTTAAATATTTTATATAATTTTAAATATTTTATAAAAAATAGATTATAGCATCATATGTTCCACATGTCACAACCTAAGAGTGTCATGTGCCCTATATTTTGCACCGTTACAAAAAAATACTAAAAACCTTGATGAAATGAAAATTCAAATATCAACTTGAGAGAATGTGCCAAGTTCAAGGGAATAATATTATATTTTATACTTTTCATAAAATATAATTTATATTTAATTATAAGTGTTTGAAGATTAAATTGATAGAATTTATAAATGTGGAGGATTAAATTATTTAGAATTAAGATCAAATTGATATAATGTGAAAGCATTGAGGACCAAATGTGTTATTATACTAATTAGAAAAATAACACATCGTCACTTCCAATAACTATTTAACGGAGAATGACCAAAATAGAAAAGATCTAAAACATTAGTGTCTAAATTGAAATTTTTCATAATAGAGTGATCAAAATAGAAATACACTAATAGTTGGGTGACTAATTCTATAATTTTCCCTTAAATTGTAGGATATTAGGAGGTTTGCTTGGTCGGCTCAAGTCTTAGTTTAACTAATCAGGTATGTAAGGCCCAATTTTAAACTTGGGGCCCAAACCAAATAAAAGTCCCAAAATTTCAGTCCAAAAGCACAGCCCACAAAGCCCAAACAGAATAGAAATAAAAAAAGAGAGGAAACCCTAGCAGTTGATCAACAAGCAGCAAGAGCCCTACTCAGATCGCACACCCCAACGCCGAGTCACGCCCACGTCGTCGTACCTGCGAAAAAAGGGAAGAAGAAAATCAGCAGCAACAGATAGAGTTCTAGTCTTTTAGGGGATCTTCCGAAAAGGCTATAAAAAGCCTTCGAAATCATTGTAAAGGGGGACGTTTTTTTAATAGCAAAAACAGCAGTATACACAATTTTTTCAGATACAAAATACAAGTAAATTGAGGGAGAGATTTTTCGCATAGATTGGAATCGAAAGTCAGGGAAAATAAGGTGATTTCGGTATTTTGGCCATTTGATCTTCGAGTTTCGTTTTTGTTTTTTTACTTCGACACAGCATATGAAAACAACAAAAGAGGGCCTAAAACCCTTCCTATTTTAAAAAAGGAGAAGTCAAGAGGGGGATTTATCAGGTTTCCTCCGGTCGCCGCAACCGATGCGCGTGTGGGGGGAAGCTCGCCTACAGACTACGGGAATCCAAGCCCTAAAAAATGAAATGAGAAAGGGAGGGGGGCCTGTTCTGATTTTTCTTTTGATTTTGAAACAGAGGAGAAAATGAAGGAAAATGTATTTTTTTGTGTTTTAAAAATTAAAAGGGAATTGTGGCTTTTAGAGGGTGAAGGCCTCACGTGGTCACCTGTTTTTGCAGGTGAATTAGCGCAATTCCACCCTTAATGGGTAAATTCACCTTCGATCCTTCGGTTGCTCCCCTGGTTTTGATCGCATCCTTTTTCAACTTTTTTTCTTTATTTTAAAATTTACCCTGGAATTTTATGCGTCATTCCAATTTGATCCGCGTCCAGGCACAATGTTCAGAAGCTTGGATTAATTGCATTTCTAGTTCCCCAAGATTGTGCGCGCGATTAAATTTGGTCCTTTCTTTTATTTGCTTCGCGATTTTGCCCAAAAACTCCTGTTTTTGATCCAATTTAGTTCATTTTCGTTTATTTTTGGTGATTTTACTATTAAATTAATTATTTTTTAATATGGTTTATTATTTTTATGAGTATATTATTATTATGGCCGTATTCTCTATATTATATTTACTATTATTATATATATTATTATTCTTATTATTATATTTATCATTACATTATTTTATTACTAATATTTTTCTTTATTTTTTATACTATTATATCTATTTATATGTTATGGTTTACTTTAATTGTTTTATTATATATTATTATTTTATATCTACTATTTTTGTTATTATCAAGATACCTTTGTTTCTTTTACTACTATTTTTATTAATGTTAATATTATCACCATGATTTTTATATTCATTATTCATTATTTATTATTAGTATTATATTACATTAGTAGTATTAATATTGTTGTTTATTTTTCCCCCTTAGTGTTCATTATTGTCATTCCTATTAATCGTGTTTACATTTCCACGTTTCATTTTTGCTTTTCCCCAAAACTTAAAGGTTTTACAAAGGTAATAATTAGTGTTTGGATGTTCGAAAATTGTACCCAATCGTGGTGGGTTTCAATTTTCCGTCCGTCTAGATAATTAAATATCCTTTAAAGATTTTGATAGCATTTTTGAACAAGGCGATGTTTCGTGTTTGGAAGTTCGAGGAATCGTGCCCAATCGTGCTGGATTTCGATTTGTTATTCCTCTAGATCACTAAATATCCTTTAAAGATTTTGATCGTGTTTTTCGAAAATAAGGCAATGTTTCGTGTTTGGACGTTCGAGTGATTCGTGCCCAATCGTGCTGAGTTTCGATTTTCTATTCGTCCAAATAACCAAATATCCTTCAGAGATTTTGATCGAATTTTCTTAAATAAAGGCACTATTTCATATTTGGGGAACTCGAGGTTTCGTGCCCAATCGTGCTGGGTTTCGGTTCTTAGCTTAACCAAATAGTGGAATACCTTTTTAAAAATTGCAATGCATGAATTTGGGAAATCATGAAATGATCTTGGTATCGAGGGTTTGAAACATCGTGTCCTATCGTGCTGGATGTTGTATTTCATCTTTTCGGAACAAGAGAATTTCGATATCCAATGCGAGTTATCCAAACATTTTTAAAGATTCATATTTTAAAATATTTTCTAATTTTTGATATTAAGGACATTAATCAATCAATACGGTACCAATTTTGGGCGTTATGAGGGTGCTAATCCTTCCTCATCATGAATCACTCCGGACCCATTTTCTTAAACTTCGTAGACCAAAACGTTTTCAAAAGTGGCCCAATCACACTTCAAAAAAGATTGGTGGCGATTCCATTTTCCTTTTTAAAGTCGGCCCGTTTTCCAAACAAAAATGGTTCCGACAGCTTGGCGACTCCACTGGGGACCAATAAGAGAGTCAAGCCGTAAAATTGATTGATTAATGTGTAACAGCCTAAATTTGGGTCTAGTCGAAATAGTGGTTTCGAGACCACAAATCCGACAAGTAAAATTCTATTTTTATTATATTTTTATGGTCTACAATTTTACATAAAGATTTCTTAAAAATTTCGTTCAAAAATTTTGACGTTTGGGCACTCAATTTAGTCAAAAGGATTAAATTGTAAATAGTGCAAAAGTTGAGTTCTACATGTTAGAAGTGTCCAATTTCTATGAAACTTTAAATTGGAGGTCCTTAAATGGAAATTAGACCATTGGTTAAATTGTTGGACAAAATGGACATTAGATAAGTGAAATGGGATATTTTTAAGTTAGGGGCATTTTGGTAAATTGGTAATTAAATGAATTAAAACAATATTAAAATGCCAAATTTGTCCATCTTCTTCATATGGACGAAATTTACCAGGGAAGACATGGCTAGGGTCTTCTAAACTTTCCAAGCTCATGGTAAGTCCGTTTCTAGCCTGCTTTTCAAGTTATTAACGATTTTGGAGTCCCTTAGCTTGATTTAGCTTATGCTACCAATAATTCATGCTAAGGTTCATCTTTAGAAAATTACCCATAATTGAAAAGTGTGTATTTAGATGTTTTATGATAGAATATGAAGGCTAAAATTATGTTAAACAACTTTTACTAAGCGATTTTACATGAAAACGAGTAAAACGTCATAATCGGTAAAAATACCTATTGTTCATAAGTACATGTTAGAGTGAGAATTTGATGTTGCCATAGAAGAGAAAAATGATCAGCATGTTATAAAACATATGAATAAGGGCTGAAGTTTAATTTTCGAGTATTGGGGCAAAAATGTAAATATGTAAATTTTAGGGGCAAAATTATAATTTTGAAAAAGTTGAGTTAGGGACTGTTTTGAATAGTACATTAATTAAATAAGTGAAATGTGATGTTTTAGACCCCGAGAAAACAATATTTTGACCTAGAACATGAGGAAAATCGAAAATCGAGAAAGTTGGTAAAATGGTCGTTTTGGTATCGAGGTAAGTTCGTATGTTAATAAGTATTAAATTTAATATGTTTAAATGTTTAACTGATACCATGTGTTATTTCGTATGTTATTATTGGATCATGAATAATATAAAAATTATGAGATTGTATTAAAAGATCAAATTAAGAGAAATGCAGGGCGGAGTATGATCGAATTTCGACATGTGATGAATTGATAGTAAAGACCATGGTTGGACCATGGCAATATGTGTGCCAGAGTAAGACCATGTTTGGGACATGGCATCGGCCATGATATGAGAGCCAGTGTAAGACCATGTCTGGGACATGGCATCGGCATTGATATGTGTGCTAGAGTAAGACCATGTCTGGGACATGGCATCGGCCACGATATGAAAGCTAGCGTAAGACCATGTCTGGGACATGGCATTGGTACGATACATCATGTACGAGTTTTTCCGAGTATCCATCCTTAGTATCCCAAGAGTTTCAATGGGTAAATCCAAAGATGATATCAAAGAAATGACAAGGTATGATCATGTTGAAAGTGGCATGTATGTACGCAAAATTCACGAGTACTAAATTTCATGTATATGGAACATTTGGTAAGAATGTAAATGAGTAAGTCATACCTATGAAAATGATCTTGTTATGACCTTGTGACGATAGGTCTATACTTATGATGTATAAATAGGTGATAAATTTGATTTATGACTATGTGTGAGGCTTTTAGGCCAAATTAAATTGTGACATGATAAGTTTAAGTTTTGTTGTTGATGTATAGGTTTGTACGAGCCCAATTTTGCCCGGGCCCATTAAAACTCGAGGCCCAATCACAAACCCACTATAGCCTACCCAAACAACCCAACAGATCAGCCCAATTTCAAACCCAAATAAAAAAAAAAACACCAAAATCAAAAAATCAAAACCTAACCCTAGCCACTTGCTCTGCCCAGCGCCGTAACCCCCACCTGCTTCACCGACCACCGTCCCATCACCACTTGCTCCCCATAACCTGCAAAAGAAGACACAACAACATACAACAATGGCAGAAAAATAGGAAATATTGTATTTTATTTTTTTCTTCTTCCAATTTTGGTTATAAAAACCGAATGAAACAATGTAAAGGGGGTTCTTCATTTTCGAAAAATCAAAAAATACGAATCATCAGCAATCAATAAGAGAATAGAAGCTTAAGGTTGATTCGCTTTTGTATTTTCTATTATTGTTTATCGCTTTCTATGTTCTTTATATATTTTATAATAAAAAATAAAAAAATAAAACTTTTACAAACAAAAATAAAAAAGAAAGGCGAAGAGGGCGTTACCTGAACCACCGGAGCGTGTCTCGGAGCCCCTCCCTTCTCCGTTGCCGAGGCTGAAAGCAGAGGAGGAGGCTTTCTCTTTCGAGTTTTGAGGAGCCGAGGTTCGGCCTCCTAGCCAACTCCGAAAACCAGGCCCGAAGGCCCATCTCCACGCATCGTTTACCACCGAACTAGTGGTGGTGCGTCGATCGGCCGGAGAAACCCCTGTAACTCGAGGAAGACGAGAGAGGAGAGGGAAGAGATGTGAAGAAGAAATGGTTTGGAAGGCTGTTGCTTCTAATTTTTTAGGGTTTTTAATTTTTTTTCTTTTTTTTTCCTTCAGAAAATGTGGGCCTTATATGCCCTCACTGAAAACGACGCCGTTTGGGTCAAGGAATCGCGATATCCCTTCAAAGGAATATTTGCGCAACAGATCCCTCCCCATTACAGCGTCATTCAATCAGGCCCATTTCGTTATTTTTTTCCTTATTACAGATTTCACCATTTAATTTCATTGGGTTTTCAATTGGGTCCACGACCACTAAACACGCATAAGGGCTGGGAATATTTTCCCAATCAGTCCCTCCTTCTTTAAGTGCGTTCCATCTTGGTCCCTGTTCGCCTTTCCATTTTAATTTATTACTGTTTTAACCCTCTTAGTTTTATTCTGATTCCGATTTAGCCCTTCCTTGTTTGTTGTTTGTAATTACATTGTTATTGTTATTATCATTAATTTTAATATTTCTATTAGTATTGTTATTATTATATTATTACTACTATTATTATTTTATTATTTTATTTCACTACAAGTATTATTTTCATTTCTATTAACACTTATTTATTTACATTTTTACTATTATTTCACTTTTATCACTACTATAATTATTATTATTATTATTTAGTATTTTTATCATTACATTATTATTATTTCTATTATTGTTTTGTTACCATATTATTATCATCATTATTATTTTATTATTATTATTATTATTACTATTATTATTAGCATTTTACTATTATTATTATATTATTATAGTTAGTATTAATGTATTATTTTATTTTTATTATCATTGCTATTACTATTATTTGATATTATCATCATTATTATTAGTAATATTTTTACACATGTTCATCATCAAACAAAATACATTTCGTAAAATTATCATGTTTCATTTAAAAGTTTTAAAATAAAGGCACTGTTTTTTTTAGAAATTCGGAGAATAGTGCCCTAACGTGCTAGGTTTCGATTTTCCGTTTGACTAAATAATTAAACTTCCTTTTGACAAACTTCATAAATCATGAGATGACTTTCATTACGAAGGATTAAAATATCGTGTCCTAACGTATTGGATGTGATATTTATATCCTTTCGGAACAAAGAAATCTCAATTTTAACTCAAATATCTATATTTATTTTATGAGTTTAACACTGTTAACAAAAATACATTTTGCAAAATCACTATATTTCATCCCAAATATTTTTAAATAAGGCAATGTTTGTGTTTAGAAATTCGGGGAATAGTGCCCTAACGTGCTGGGTTGCGATTTTCCGTTTGACTAAATAACTAAACATCCTCTTAATAAATTTTGTGGATCACGAGGTAACTTTGATTACGGAGGCTTAAAATATCATGTCCTAACGTGCTGGATGTGGTGTTTGTATTCTCTCGGAACAAAGAAATCTCAAATTTCAACCCAAATTATCCAAACATCTTCTAAAGGACCTGTATTTTAAAACCTTTTCAAATTTTCGACATTAAGACACTAATTAATCATTTCGGTACCAATTTTGGGCGTATCGAGGGTGCTAACCCTTCCTCGTGCGTAATCGACTCTCGAACTCGTTTTCTAGATTTCGTAGACCAAAATCGTTGTTTTGATAAATCAAACTGTTTATAAAAACAATCGTTTTACGAGGTGACCCGATCACACCTCAACAAAAAAGGATTGGTGGAGACTCCCATTTTATTCTCTTTTTCAAACCCAAAGTCGTTTCACCTTTTTGTTTTCCAAAAAATGGTTACGACAGCTTGGCCACTCCACTGGGGAATGATTTAGAAAGTCAAGCCATAAATTGATTATTTTCTGTCTTTTGTCGAAAATTTGAAAGTTCGATTTGAAAATTATGATCCTTTTATTGCATGTTGTTTTAATTTCAGCATTGCATTGCATGACCGTTGTGGTCGCACCTTTAAGTGGGAGTGAGAAACTACTCCTTCGTGAGGTCTTCACCTTCGTGCAGGATAGTGGATCGCTTTCGGGATACATCCGTACCTATGTCTTCGTGAGATTTTCATCTCCGTGTAGCCACAAGGAAATGTATTCCCCTAAACTGAACTCGATTTATATGAGCCTATAATGGGTGAGGATCGAGGAATCTGCTAGTTCGGGTACCCTTACCTTAGAACCAAACCACATGTAGTGAACCCTAAGAGCCCACCTTAGGTAGAACTATGTTAAACCCCTAATGATCACCTGGATAGGTACTCTATTTTGTTTATTTCTCCTGTGCTAACATGTTTTGTTTTGTTTGTGATTGCATTACATTGCATCACACCGCATCATCTTAGAAAGGAGGTGTTGATTCATATTCGATTGCTAAATAGAAGAGTTTATCATAAGGAAATGCGTTACTTGATAAAGTAGATTATAATACGGTCGTTCGAACATAGTCCAGGTAAACAACGAGAGAGGACTGATAGCCCACAAAAGAATACAAGACTTTGCCCGAGGATTCAAGCCGACAAAGATTATTCGAGAGTCATCATGTCTCCATTTTCTAAAAGAAGCTTATGAACATCGTGAAAGATAAGTGAGCGAAGAGGTACGGCCTGGACCAAGCAACAACGAGCTAGAAGAGGTATCTATTGAGAAAGTTCACGAGGCACAACCATAACATCCGGATACGAAGAAGAGAATTGGTGTTTTCACCTAGACTATGAGGATAAAGCCGTATATGCAATCCGTTTTATGTAAAGAAATGTATTTTCTGGAAAAGTTTTTCTAATGGAATTGAATTCATAATCAACGCCTCTCTTTCTTTGTACATTCATTTCATGCATTTGCATTGCATTTCATGCATTTGCATTGTATCATATCACGTGTATTAAAATTTGTAGAAAGACCCTAATTAGGTGAAGTTATTTCAGTAACCTAGAAGACATGGAACAAAAGTTGGAGAGATTAGAGCAAAGGTAAATACTGATGCAAGAACAGTTGGCCAAAATTCAACAAGATATGCGAGATCAAATGAATATCATAGGCCAGTTAACCCAGTTACTAACCGGGGGACTTGAAAAAAGGAGTGGTTCAATGGTTAGCAGTGTGGATGATGAAGAAATTGTTTACTCCCCGATAAATATTCGGACTCAACCAGACGTGCAGTTGCATAGGGTACCCGCCATTATTGAACCCCAATGTCAGACTAATACCTCGACCTTATTGAACTTCCCGATGGGCTTATGTTTTAACCCTGAGGATGATTGTGCCAAACCGATTATTCAGGCAGAGACAAAGGAAAGGAGAGAGTGGACTTTGAAAACCCCGAAGAAGAAGAAAAGGAAGCGGGTAGTATGAGTAAATATGACAAGGGCCATTCGGAGCCGATGACAGTAAGCCAGCTAAGGATGGTGACTACCAGCCATCAAGGGCCCCCTAGGCAGGATTTCAACTCAAAGCCTAACACTGGAAGGCTCTAGTTCACACCCATCCCGATGACATATAAGGAGCTCTATCAAAATTTATTTGATGCGCATGTGGTGTCTCCTTACTACTTAAAACCAATGCAGCCTCCATACCCCAAATGGCATGACACAAAAGCTCAATGTGAGTATCATGCGGGGATTATAGGACATTTAATAAAAAACTGCCTTACTTTTAAAAAGTTGGTCGAAAAGCTCATTGAAATAGGATTGTGAAGTTCGACGATTCTTCAAAACCTAATCGCTCTGGCAAAGCAGTAAATGCGATGGTTGGAGGTAAAGCCAAGAGAGTTGCGACGCCTTGAATAAGACAAGAACTCGAAAGGAATATCGAGGAGTCTGAATAACATATCCGAAGAGGGAATTTAGGGAATAAAGTTTTCAAGCCCTTATATGCTTGGGAGAGTTTTGAACAATGGGACTGTGGAAGAAATCCCTGTGTTTTTAGAGCTAATCTAGAGTAATACTCGGAACACACTTGTTGCTTTATGTAACATCCCGAATTAGGGCCTAGTTAGAATAGTGGTTTGAGACCACAAATCAAGTAGAAATAATTATTTCTATGGATCATATGGGGTTTATGATATGTTCAGATGCATGTGTAAAAATTTCATGAAGAAATTTTAGGCATAAAGTGTCCAATTTGACTTTTGGACTAAATTAAATAAGTTGCAAAATGTGAGGTTTTAGAAGCTTTAAGTATGAAATAACTTAGATTATCAATTTGAGGTCTAAAATGTGATTAAATTGTTGTGTGAAAATTTCATTGAGAAATTTTATCGAAAAAGTGTTTAATTTGGTTAGTAGGATTAAATTGTTATAAGTGTGAAGTGTGTTTTGGATGATAAAGGGTGTAATTGTGATGGGTTTTTAAAGTGAAGGTCCTTATGAAGAAATTAGTCCACTTATAAGTTGATGGAAGATATTTGTTTGGTATTCTTGAAATTAGTTGAAAAGAAAAGGACAAATTTGGAAGTTAAGTTAAATGGTATAATAAGACAAAAATAGTAATAATAATAAAAAAAAAAAAAAAAACACCCATCTTCTCTTCTTCTCCAGCCGAATGTGAGAAGAGAAAATTGGCAGCCATGGAGAAAGCCATATTCGCCAAGCTAAGGAGCTTGATAGGTGAGTGGTTTTGTTCCGCTTTTAATGATTTTTACGCTTTGAGTCGTTGTAACTCGATTTAGCTATTTCGTACCTTTATTTTCAAAACTGTTGAAGTTTGTGAATTTTTCCATGGTTGATTAAGTGTGTATTTTAATGATTAATGGTGGATTATGCATGTTCATGAATAGAGGAACGATTTTTACTAAGTGATTTTCGGTAAAAACGAGTAAAATGAACTAATTGGTAAAATTTGTTATTGTTCATAAGTGTATGTTAGAGTAAGAATTTGATGTTGTCATAGAAGGGAAAAATGATCAGCAGGTTATATAACATATGAATAAGGGCTGAAGTTTAATTTTCGAGTATTGGGGCAAAAGTGTAAATATGTAAAAGTTTAGGGGCAAAATTGTAATTTTGTAAAAGTTGAGTTAGGGATTGTTTTGAATAGTACATTAATTAAATAAGTGAAATCTGATGTTTTAGACCCCGAAACAAAACAAGATTTGGACCTAGAACGGGAGGAATATCGAAAATCGGGAAAGTTAGTAAAATGACCGTTTTGGTATTGTGGTAAGTTCATATGTTTAATAAGCATTTAGTTATGCATATTTGAATGATAAATTGATATTTTGGCCGTAAATACTTTAGTATTGAGTTTCAGATATAATGATTAAAGTTCGATAATAATTTGATATTGAAAAAAAACTTGTATAATTTATATGTAAGACCATATTTTGTATTACTATAATTCAAGTTATTAAATACTAATTTTATATTTATTTATTTTATGGTAAGTAAATATTGAGGTAAGTAACTTTATTGAATTGAATTTAGAAAAGTGAATTGAGTGAGAAATATGTGTTAGTATTACTATAATTCAAATTTGATTATTGTTAAATTTTAAATTAATATATGTATATATGATAAATAAATTGAAGTAAGTATCAAGAATGAATTAAGTGATAAATATGTATTGGAATTGAATTTATTATTAGTAACTGTTGAATTGTGAGTAATATGTTTAGTAAATAAAAATAAGGTTAATATTGATATTGAATTAGATAAAACCTAATTTGATTGTGAATTGAATGAAATTGAAATGAAGTTTGAATATGTATGAGCATTTGATGATATATTGATTAGAAAGTGGAAAATGCATTGAATTGATGATATATATATATATATATATATATATAAATGAATGGAATGTAAATGTGAAAAGTGAAAAGTGATTTGAAATTAAATCAAATTGAATTGAATGTGATAATTTGAAATGTACATGGATTGAAAGTATGAGGAAGTGATTGAGTTGAATGTTCAAGAAATGAATGAAAATGTGAATATGTGTGAATATATGAATTGTATATTGATTGGAAAAGTGTATTTGATATTGAAATTGAATTTGTTATAAAATGAAAATGAAATTGAGAACGAAATACCCTATTAATTAGTCGGTGAGTCGGATTTAATTGGCATGCCATAGGATTTGGAAGAGTACGGATTTATCGGCTTTGCCGATCGGGCACTTTATGTGTCGATTTCGTGCACCTCGTGTGTCGATTTCGAGCACCTCGTGTGTCGTATTTCGTGCACCTCGTGTCGATTTCAGAACACTTCGTGTCGATTTCGTGCACCTCGTGTGTCGATTTTTGAGCACCTCGTGTGTCGATTTCGAGCACCTCGTGTGTCGTATTTCAGGCACCTCGTGTGTCGTATTTCAGGCACCTCGTGTGTCGTATTTCAGGCACCTCGTGTGTCGTATTTCAGGCACCTCGTGTGTCGATTTCGTGCACCTCGTGTCGTACTGCAGCACCTCGTGTTTCGTTTCGGAACTTATGTGTCGATTCGATCAAGTACTATGTACCGCTTAGGCACAATGAGCCGTCTTGGTGTGTTTGGGTTGGAACTGTATCCGTTGAGTCCGAGTCTATTAATAGGGATAACTAAAGGAAATATTAAATTGAATAAAATGAAATGGTTGAGCCATTGGAAGAAATGTGAAAATAGAACATGAATTGAAAATGTGATTTGAATAGGAGTATGGGAATGGAAAATATGAACCATTGGTTCATGAGATGGATAATGGCTCAACATGAATGTGAATGATTTCAATTGTTGAATAGCTAAGATTGAATTGTATGAATGTGACCAATTGAGACACGTGGCAAATGTAATGATGAACAATATGTTCGATATGTAATCGGAAATTAGAAATATTGGTATAAGCAAGTGATGAACACAACTAAAGTGAAAGAGAGCAAAATTTACAATAGAAGCGCTTTGGACAATGAGCAGTAATATGAATTTGAAAAATCACCAAAATAGTAAAAATTGAATTATAGTTGGATGAGGTATTGATTTAAAGCTTATTGAGTCTATTTTCATATAAAAGAAATATGATAAACAAATGATTCGTATATTTTGAGATATTTGAATTTCGTGAGACCGGTTCGAATAATCACGTGATCCCCTATTCGTATTTGAAAAAAATCGTTAAAATTTGTACAAAAATAACTATGAGATGTAATTTACATGCCTGAAATCCTGAATGAGTTTAGTTTCAAATGAACTAAACAAGTAGACCATATAAATTCTGGACAAAGAGAAAATTAACTTATAGTGAAGAGAGTTCGAATAGTTGAGCAGTGAAATAGAGAAAATTTAATGAATAAACTGTACAAATTGGCTAAGCCAAAATTCTAAAAATTTTATGGTAAGAAGATAAATGAATCTAGTTTCAGGAAAAATTAACAGGTCTTAATTTGGAGTTCTGTAGCTCTAGATATAAATTATTTAATGACTATGACTCGAGAAAATAGTTTATCCGAATATGAATAAATAGAAAGAATATGAAAATAGCAAGTTATTGTATTGCTTATTATTTTCATGCAAACTTACTAAGCGTAAAGCTTACTCCCTCCTTTCCATTTCTTTTAGTTTTATCAGGTCAGCTCAGGGTTGGAGATCGTCGGAGATCGCTTCACACTATCAAGCTATCTATGGGTATCTTTATTTATAAATGATTTAAGTTATGGCATGTATAGGGGCTTGGCTAAGTCATTTTGTATATGTGCTAATTAATTTGACCAAATGTATTGTTAAGTCGGTAATGCCTCATACTCGGTTTCGCATAAGATACGGGTAAGGGGTGTTACATTTAGTGGTATCAGAGCTATGGTTTAGTCGGTTCTCGGACTACCATAGTGAGTGTGAGAGTCTAGCTATACATGCCATAATGAACTGTGATAGTGTGACGACTCCCGACCCTGATGTAAATTATTTTATTAGATGATGCCCACTTCAACCGAGCTAAATTTGATAGTGCAAATAGTGTGTTTATGAAGAGTTGAGTTGTAGATTAACCGCAACGTAATCGAGTTGAGAATGGTTTAGTAAATGAACACGATTCTTGAGAAAGATGTCGATTAATATGAGGATCATTCGTATTCAAATGTTATAGTTAAAGAAAGGTCAGCTCAATAATTAACCCATCCGGTATGAGGCCTAAAGTATGTGATTGATGGAATTTATTCGAATTTATTTCATTTGCAATTAGAATAATATCAGTTAGTAAAGATAGAATTAGTTAGTGCAATCATAATCGAGATGTATTAGTGACTGAATGTAGTGTTTAGGGTTGAATAATTACAACAATCTCTTCCGACTATTATATATGTCCATTTACTCTCGAGGTATATGTATCTCAAGATTTCAAATGAAATTCCTATAGTATGAGAATGTCGCCTAAATTTAAAGGTAGATAAAAGTATTGTAGTCTATTTGAACTGTGATCGAAATTGCTCTATCCTTTCTAGTTTTTGCATCATTCACATATAGAAAGTTGATGATGAAGGTCCGTATGATGTTAGCGTCTTGTTTTACTAGCCATTGCTCAATGAAAATAAAGGAAGATTGTTTGGCTTTTGTTAAGATTATTTTCAGTACTTATGACTATTTTCTGCGTAGCTCCATGTTCTGAGATTCTATTATTTTCGTTTCTTTAATAAATTATTGTTCAAAGTATCTACCATGAGATATCAGTAGGAAATGTTCTATTGATGAAAATGATTTCTTTTATTATTAAAATACTTATGATGATTATAAGTTTTCACTTGATGGTGAGAGTACTTTGATACAATTACGAGAGGTATAAAGATTGTGCTTTTGTATTGGTTGTTATGAAATTTGTGTTTAAATTTCTCCAATGATCGTGAGAAGTTAGTCTTATTATGGGACTATGATTTTTAAGTTGTATGAGTATTGTGGCATCAAGATAGTTAAGTGCTTGACGAGTAACAGCTTGAAGTAAATTCTACTATAAGCTTAATCTTTCTAGATTTGAGAAGAAATTGAAGTTGGCAAAGTGTGAATGATAGGAAGTTCAACTTAGACACGTGTATTTGTTTTCACTTTTCAAATGATCTTGATATATATATGAGCGAGTTAAAGATGAATGTTATGATGTCTATTCGCTAGCAAGTAAATCGAAATCAAGTGTATCCAAGGCTATTACGATCGGTGATAGAGCGAGAATGAAGATTAGATAGAGTCGCCATAAGCTTTAGAATCGGGATTGTCAAAATCTCGAAAAGTAAGATGTTATTTGGATTGGTGTTAATTAGTTGTCAAGGATCCGTATGATACAAAATTCTTATTTGACTGACATTCTTGAGTAAATGTACTTAAAAAGAAAAGAGATTTTGATGATGTATTTAGACTATAGGTTAAAGAGTATTGCAAAGAGATATCTGAAGTTATACTGGTTTGTGATTCTAGAGAGATTGTGAAGGTATCTCATTGAGGATAAGAGTAATTTACTCGTAAGATTTTCTGGGACGAAAATCCCTAAAGGGGAGAATTGTAACATCCCTGAATTAGGGCCTAGTTAGAATAGTGGTTTGAGACCACAAATCAAGTAGAAATAATTATTTCTATGATCATATGGGGTTTATGATATGTTCAGATTCATGTGTAAAAATTTCATGAAGAAATTTTAGGCATAAAGTGTCCAATTTGACTTTTGGACTAAATTAAATAAGTTGCAAAATGTGAGGTTTTAGAAGCTTTAAGTATGAAATAACTTAGATTATCAATTTGAGGTCTAAAATGTGATTAAATTGTTGTGTGAAAATTTCGTTGAGAAATTTTATCGAAAAAGTGTTTAATTTGGTTAGTAGGATTAAATTGTTATAAGTGTGAAGTGTGTGTTTAGGATGATAAAGGTGTAATTGTGATGGGTTTTAAAGTGAAGGTCCTTATGAAGAAATTAGTCCACTTATAAGTTGATGGAAGATATTTGTTTGGTATTCTTGAAATTAGTTGAAAAGAAAAAGGACAAATTTGGAAGTTAAGTTAAATGGTATAATAAGACAAAAATAGTAATAATAAAAAAAAAAAAAAAACACCCATCTTCTCTTCTTCTCCAGCCGAATGTGAGAAGAGAAAATTGGCAGCCATGGAGAAAGCCATATTCGGCCAAGCTAAGGAGCTTGATAGGTGAGTGGTTTTGTTCCGCTTTTAATGATTTTACGCTTTTAGTCGTTGTAACTCGATTTAGCTATTTCGTACCTTTATTTTCAAAAGCTGTTGAAGTTTGTGAATTTTTCCATGGTTGATTAAGTGTGTATTTTAATGATTAATGGTGGATTATGCATGTTCATGAATAGAGGAACGATTTTTACTAAGTGATTTTCAGTAAAACGAGTAAAACGAACTAATTGGTAAAATTTGTTATTGTTCATAAGTGTATGTTAGAGTAAGAATTTGATGTTGTCATAGAAGGAAAAATGATCAGCAGGTTATATAACATATGAATAAGGGCTGAAGTTTAATTTTCGAGTATTGGGGCAAAAGTGTAAATATGTAAAAGTTTAGGGTAAAATTGTAATTTTGTAAAAGTTGAGTTAGGGATTGTTTTGAATAGTACATTAATTAAATAAGTGAAATCTGATGTTTTAGACCCTAAACAAAACAAGATTTGGACCTAGAACGGAGGAATATCGAAAATCGGAAAGTTAGTAAAATGACCGTTTTGGTATTGTGGTAAGTTCATATGTTTAATAAGCATTTAGTTATGCATATTTGAATGATAAATTGATATTTTGGCCGTAAATACTTTAGTATTGAGTTTCGATATAATGATTAAAGTTCGATAATAATTTGATATTGAAAAAAAACTTGTATAATTTATATGTAAGACCATATTTTGTATTACTATAATTCAAGTTATTAAATACTAATTTTATATTTATTTATTTTATGGTAAGTAAATATTGAGGTAAGTAACTTTATTGAATTGAATTTAGAAAAGTGAATTGAGTGAGAAATATGTGTTAGTATTACTATAATTCAAATTTGATTATTGTTAAATTTTAAATTAATATATGTATATATGATAAATAAATTGAAGTAAGTATCAAGAATGAATTAAGTGATAAATATGTATTGGAATTGAATTTATTATTAGTAACTGTTGAATTGTGAGTAATATGTTTAGTAAATAAAAATAAGGTTAATATTGATATTGAATTAGATAAAAGCTGAATTTGATTGTGAATTGAATGAAATTGAAATGAAGTTTGAATATGTATGAGCATTTGATGATATATTGATTAGAAAGTGGAAAATGCATTGAATTGATGATATATATATATATATATATATAAATGAATGGAATGGAAATGTGAAAAGTGAAAAGTGATTTGAAATTAAATCAAATTGAATTGAATGTGATAATTTGAAATGTACATGGATTGAAAGTATGAGGAAGTGATTGAGTTGAATGTTCAAGAAATGAATGAAAATGTGAATATGTGTGAATATATGAATTGTATATTGATTGGAAAAGTGTATTTGATATTGAAATTGAATTTGTTATAAAAATGAAAATGAAATTGAGAACGGAAATACCCTATTAATTAGTCGGGCTGAGTCGGATTTAATTGGCATGCCATAGGATTTGGAAGAGTACGGGATTTATCGGCTTTGCCGATCAGGCACTTTATGTGTCGTATTTGGCACCTCGTGTGTCGTATTTCAGGCACCTCGTGTGTCGTATTTCAGGCACCTCGTGTGTCGTATTTCGAACACTTCGTGTGTCGTATTTCGTGCACCTCGTGTCGATTTCGTGCACCTCGTGTGTCGATTTCGAGCACCTCGTGTGTCATATTTTAGGCACCTCGTGTGTCGTATTTCGTGCACCTCGTGTGTCGTATTTCAGCACTTCGTGTCGATTTCGCACCTCGTGTCGTATTTCAGCACCTCGTGTGTCGTATCGTGCACCTCGTGTTTCGTTTGAGAACTTATGTGTCGATTCGATCAGTACTATGTACCGTTTAGGCACAATGAGCCGTCTTGGTGTGTTTGGGTTGGAATCTGTATCCGTTGAGTCCGAGTCTATTAATAGGGATAACTAAAGGAAATATTAAATTGAATAAAATGAAATGGTTGAGCCATTGGAAGAAATGTGAAAATAGAACATGAATTGAAAATGTGATTTGAATAGGAGTATGGGAATGGAAAATATGAACCATTGGTTCATGAGATGGATAATGGCTCAACATGAATGTGAATGATTTCAATTGTTGAATAGCTAGGATTGAATTGTATGAATGTGACCAATTGAGACGTGGCAAATGTACGTATGAACAATATGTTCGATATGTAATCGGAAATTAAAAATATTGGTATAAGCAAGTGATGAACACAACTAAAGTGAAAGAGAGCAAAAAATTTACAATAGAACTGCTTTGGACGATAGCGATAACATGAATTTGAAAAATCACCAAAAATAGTAAAAATTGAATTATAGTTGGATGAGGTATTGATTTAAAGCTTATTGAGTCTATTTTCATATAAAAGAAATATGATAAACAAATGATTCGTATATTTTGAGATATTTGAATTTCTGTGAGACTGGTTCTGAATAATCACGTGATCCCCTATTCTGCATTTGAAAAAAAATCGTTAAAATTTGTACAAAAATAACTATGAGATGTAATTTACATGCCTGAAATCCTGAATGAGTTTAGTTTCAAATGAACTAAACAAGTAGACCATATAAATTCTGGACAAAGAGAAAATTAACTTATAGTGAAGAGAGTTCAGAATAGTTGAACAGTGAAATAGAGAAAAATTTAATGAATAAACTGTACAAATTGGCTAAGCCAAAAATTCTAAAAATTTTATGGTAAGAAGATAAATGAATCTAGTTTCAGGAAAAATTAACAGGTCTTAATTTGGAGTTCTGTAGCTCTAGATATAAATTATTTAATGACTATGACTCGAGAAAATAGTTTATCTGGAATATGAATAAATAGAAAGAATATGAAAATAGCAAGTTATTGTATTGCTTATTATTTTCATGCAAACTTACTAAGCGTAAAGCTTACTCCCTCCTTTCCATTTCTTTTAGTTTTATCAGGTCAGCTCAGGGTTGGAGATCGTCGGAGATCGCTTCACACTATCAAGCTATCTATGGGTATCTTTATTTATAAATGATTTAAGTTATGGCATGTATAAGGGCTTGGCTAAGTCATTTTGTATATGTGCTAATTAATTTGACCAAATGTATTGTTAAGTCTGGTAATGCCTCATACTCGGTTTCGGCATAAGATACGGGTAAGGGGTGTTACACTTTAAGTCTAGAAGCAATAAGGGTCCCTTTTTGTGAAACATGACTTTGTATAAGACATCGTTATTTTCAATGAAATGCATCTCTGCCATCTTTTGGGTAAATTTTCTTCTATTTTTATTCATCATCATTATTCTTCTATTCTTTAGATATTCTTCTAAATATTTTCATTCTTCATACATCATGCCAATAAATATACTTAGATTCCTTTGTTCTATGAGCCTTTATTCATCTCCATAACAGGTTCCCAAATATCAATGATTTGAGTAACGCTACCGATGACTCAGAATGTCCCTTTGAGCAAGATATGGGTACGAAAGATTTTCAGGATTTTGAAGATGACCAAGGTTGTGACCTATCTCCTGAACTGTTAAGGATGGTAGAACAAGAGGAGAAACAAATTATACCTCACAAGGAGTCAGTGGAAATAGTGAACCTGGCGGATGGACAAGAAAAGAAGGAAGTGAAGATCGAAGCTGGTATTACCGCAGAGACAAAGTGAGACCTCATTGAGTTACTCCAAGAATTCAAAGATGTCTTCGCGTGGTCGTATCAAGACATGCCTAGGCTAAGCATTGATATTATGGTACGTCGTTTGCCCATAAAGGAAGAGTACAAACCGGTCCAATAGAAACGTCGGAGGATTAGGCCAGATGTTTTGCTGGAAATAAAAGAAGATGTCAAAAAGCAATTTGACGCAGGTTTCTTGCAAATGGATAAGTACTCAGAATGGGTAGCCAATATCATCCCCGTCCCTAAGAAAGATGGGAAAGTACGAATGTGTGTAGACTATAGAGATCTAAACAAGGCTAGCCGAAAGATAATTTCTCGTTACCTCATATCGACACCTTAGTGGACAATACGGCAGGTTATTCATTGTTCTCGTTCATAGATGGCTTATCAGGATACAACCAGATAAAGATACTTCCTGAAGACATGGATAAGACCACGTTCATAACCATGTAGGGAACCTTTTGTTATAAGGTAATGCCATTTAGGTTGAAAAACGCAGAAGCAACATATCAAAGAGCCATGGTAACCCTATTCCATGATATGATGCACAAAGAAATTGAAGTTTATGTCGACGACATGATCGCCAAATCCAGGACTGAAAAGGAACATGTCCAAGTCTTAAAGAAATTATTTTTGAGGTTGAGGAAATTCCAATTAAAGCTTAACCCAAAAAATATACCTTCTGAGCGGATCGTGGAAACTGCTAGGATTTATAGTCGATGAAAAGGGATTGAGGTTGACCTGCACAAGGTCAAAGCTATACAAGAACCGCCTCGCCTGCATGCAAAAAGAAGTTCGAGGTCTTAGGAAGATTAAATTACATTGCTCGGTTCATTTCACAGCTAACTGAGAAATGTGACCCCATATTTCGTCTTCTTAAAAAACACAATCCAGGTGTGTGGGACGAGGAATGTCAGAAGACCTTCGACAAAGTGAAGCAATACCTGTCCAATCCTCTAGTATTGACGCCGCCTAATCTAGATAAGCCTTTAATCCTCTATTTGACGGTACTTGATAATTCAATAGGATGTGTGCTCGGCCAACACGATGAGTCAAGAAAGAAAGAAAAGGCAATATACTACCTTAGTAAAAAGTTCACTGAACGTGAAACGAGGTACTCGCTAATTGAGAAACTTTGTTGCGCCTTGATCTGGACAACTCAGAGATTGAGGCAGTATATGCTGTATCATATGACTTGGCTCATCTCGAAGCAAGACCCTCTGAAATACATGATGGAATCAACTGTCTTGAATGGCCGGATGGCCTGATAGCAAATCCTGCTTTCTGAGTTCGACATAGTTTATGTAAACCAAAAGGCGGTGAAAGGGAGTGCAATAGAGGATTTTCTAGCCAGTAGAACTCTACCAGATTACGAGCCTTTGGACTTTGATTTCCCTAATAAAGATCTAATGTATGTGGCAACCACTGAAGAAGGTACCCCAGAAGATCGTCCTTGGGCACTGAACTTCGACGGGGCATCAAATGCTGTGGGCAATGGAATTGGGGCAGTTCTGGTATCCCCAAACGGAGATCATTACCTATTTACTTGTAGGTTGGATTTTGATTGCACAAACAATATGACAGAGTATGAAGCTTGTATCATGGGTATCCGTGCCACTATAGAACGCAAAATTAAGGTGTTGGAAGTATACGGAGAGTCTGCACTGGTGATTTATCAACTTAAAGGAGAATCAGAGACGAGAGATCCCAAGTTGGTCGAATACAAAAGATCGGTCCAAGAACTGATCAAAAAGTTCGATGACATCACTTTCAGTTGTCTACCAAGAGACGAAAATCAGATGGCTGATGCTCTAGCCACATTGGCTTCTATGGTGCGAGCAAACAATAAGGAGGATATGAGGCCTACACAAATGAGCATTTATGAGGCCCCAGCCCATTGCTACAACGTGGAAGAAGAGGAGCAAAATGATCACCCGTGGTATCACGATATACTACAATACGTGAAAGTTCATAAATACCCCGATCAAGCAACCGAAAATGACAAAAGGACGTTGAGAAGACTAGCTTGTGACTATGTCTTAGACGGAGAGATCTTCTACAAAAGAAGAAAGGATCAAGTGCTATTGAGATGTGTGGATGGCACCGAGGCTAAGCAGATCCTAGAAGAAGTCCATGAGGGTGTCTGTGGAGCACATGCCAATGGGTTCGCAATGGCCAGACAAATCATGAGATTTGGGTATTATTGGTCTACCATGGAAAGAGATTGCATTGATTATGCTAAGAAATGTCATAAGTGCCAAATTTATGGGGACAAGATTCATGTACCACCCTCACCTTTACATGTTATGACCTCTCCATGGCCTTTTTCTATGTGGGGCATGGACGTCATTGGACCAATCTCTCCAAAAGCTTCCAATGGACATCGGTTCATCTTCGTGGTAATTGATTACTTCACTAAATGGGTGGAGGCCACTTCATATGCTAATGTGACGAAATCAGCAGTCATCAAGTTCCTAAAAAAGAAAATCATATGTCGATATGGAATGCCTGAGAGGATCATATCTGATAATGCGTTAAACTTGAACAACAGCATGATCGCAGAAGTCTGTAGGCAATTCAAGATCAGAATCACAATTCGTCACCATATCGCCCAAAGATGAACGGTACAGTAGAAGCAGCTAATAAGAATATCAAGAAGATAGTAGGAAAGATAACTAAAACTTACAAAGATTGGCACGAGAAGTTACCATTTGCCCTTTTTACCTATCGAACGTCAGTCAGAACCTCCACCGGGGCAACTCCTTTCTCATTGGTTTACGGAATGGAGGCGGTTTTACCCATTGAAGTTGAAATTCTGTCCTTTCGAGTATTGTCCGAACTGAAATTGGATGAAGTAGAATGGATCCAAGTTCGATATAATCAGTTGAATCGATCGAAGAAAAGAGATCGAAAGCTATCTCGTCATGGTCGGATGTACCAAAAGCGAATGATGCGAGCATACAACAAAAAGTGCGCCCAAGAGAATTCCATGAGGGACACTTAGTTTTGAAAAGATCCTCCCCATACAAAAGGATTTTAGAGGGAAATGGATGCCAAATTGGGAAGGACCTTATGTGGTGAAAAAGGCTTTCTCTGGAGGGGCACTAATTTTGGCCGAGATGGATGGGAAAAATTTATCCAATCCCATAAATTCGGATTCAGTTAAGAAGTATTATGCTTGAAGAAGGGAAAGGCTAAAGTGAAAACCCGCAAAGGGCGCTTTAAGACCTAAAAAAAAAAGCGGAGAGGCTAAAGCGAAAACCCGAAAAGGGCGCTTTGAGACCAAAGGGGTTTTGAGTCGAAAACCCGACAAGGGCAGCTCAAATTCTGACAAGAGGAAGAGTATGTGACGATTCTATTCTCTCAGAACTAACAGAAAGGAGGAATGTTACACCTCAGAACATCTACAAAGCACTGCAGATCTCCCAACGTCTATTCAGCTCAAAACGATCTTCGGAAGGATTCGATGGTGAAGCTCAGGCTGCAATATCTGGGGCACCTACCTTTTCTTTTTACCCATTTTTTGCATTCCAATAATGTTTACTTTTGTTGATTTAATCCAATTCCATTCTTCATGTAACAGCTCGATTTTGGGCCTAGTCGGAATAGTAGTTTCGGGACCACAAATCTGATGAAAAAAATTATTATTATATTTTTATGATCTAAAATTTTACGGAATGGCGTCGTGAAAATTTCGTTCGAAAATTTTGATGTTTGGGCACTCAATTTAGTCAAAAGGACTAAATTGTAAAAAGTGTAAAACTTGAGTTCTAGAAGCTAGAGGTATCTAATTGCTATGAAATTTTAAATTGGAGGTCCTTAAATGGTAACTAGACCATTGGTTAACTAGTTGGACAAAGAATGGACATCAAATAGGTGAAATAGAATATTTTTAAATTAAGGGCATTTTAGTCATTTGGTGATTAAAATGAATTAAAACAAAATTAAAAGCCAATTTTGCTCATCTTCAACCCATTGGCCGAAATTCTCATAAGGAAGACATAGCTAGGGTTTTCAAGCTTCCAAGCTTGATTGTAAGTCTGTTTCTAGCCAGCTTTTAATGATTTTTACGTTTTGAAATCCTCGTAACAAGATTTACCTATTTCTACCATTATTTTGAGCTAGGGTTTGTGTTTAAAATTTACCCATGGATGAAATGCATGTATTTTGATGTTTTATGGTAGAATATGAAGCTTGAAATTATGTTAAAGAACTTCGCTAAGTGATTTTAAGTGAAAACTAGTAAAATGACAAAATCGGTAAAAAAATACCTAATGTTCATAAGTGTATGTTAGAGTAAGAATTTGATGTTGCCATAGAAGGGAAAAATGATCAGCATGCTATAAAACATAAGAATAAGGGCTGAAGTTTAATTTTTGAGTATTGGGGCAAAATTATAAATATGTGAAACTTTAGGGGCAAAAATGTAATTTTTCCATGGTGTGATTTTTTAGACTAAATCAAATAATGTGAGTATTAAATGAGTTAAATGTGTTATTATAGATCAAGAAAGACGAGGAATTGACCTTGATCGGGGAAAAAAAGGTTGCGGACTAAATTGCAAATTCGTCATATTTTGCAACCGAGGTAAGTTTGTATGTAAATAATGCATCATTTTACTTACGTTTTCATATTTTGATAAATGGTATGAATTGTGGCTGAATATTTGATGTAATTGACAAAATATAGACAAGTGAGAAATTTCCCGGTTGAACCTTAGGAATAAAATGATTCGAGTGACATGTTCACTAGAAACCTATGTGAAATCTAAGTGAAATAAGTTATCTGGGTGCTGGTCCGTACGTTCTACCGGTGGCTGAGTTATTCGGTATGTGTTACGGATACTCGATAGCTTGTGTGCAAAGACCGAGTAGTTACGTGTATGACCGACTTGTGTGAATGCAGACGAGATTGTGATTATGTGAAACGGTCTTTGGTCTTATAAGTTTTACCATGGTGGGTAATCCTGCATGTGTTGCGGATACCGACAGCTTGTGTGCAAGATCTTGAGTAGTTACGTATGACCGATAGCTTGTATGAAGCGGATCATGAATGTGTATCACTCGAGAATGAGTCTAGGTGTGATAAGTGATTTGAAGTAGCTTTGGCTACAAGTGTGGCACTATGTGCAATATTCCGATGTCTCCGTTAATATTCAGATGTGTTCAATTGGAAATTGACTAAGTGAAAATACAATGTGCTCGATATGTGATCGAACTTAGGTAAGATTGATACGGAGTAAGTGTTCCAATGAAAGTTACTATAAAGAAAACATGAAAGAATGAAATTTAGAAATAAAACAGTTTTGGACAGCAGCAGTAGATTAACTTTGAAAAAATCACCAAAAATGGTAGTAGTTGAGTGAGATATGAAATTAAAGCTTATTGAGTCTATTTTCATATGAAATAAATAGAGAATGCAAAGAAATTCTGTATTTTGAGATATTTATATTTTGTGAGACTAGTTCAGAGGAATTTCGAGATCCCTGTTTTGACTTGGAAAATCATTAAAATTGTACAAAAATAATTTTGGGACATAATTTATATATTTAGATTCCTTAATGAGTCTAATTTCAAATGAAACAAATTACAACATCATTTGAATTCTGCACAAGGAGAAAATTGATTCGTAGTGCAAGGTGGTCAGAATAGATGAACAGTGAAATAGAGGAAATTTTAATGAATAAACTGTACTAATTGGCTAGGTCAAAATTCTGGAAATTCTGTGGTATGAAGATATGTGAATCTAGTTTCAGGAAAAATTTACGGATCTTAATTTGGAGTTTCGTAGTTTAAGATAAAATAATTTAGTCCTTTGTGACTCGAATAGTCAGCTTGCTCCAAACTTGAATAAATAATGAATTTGATTGTAGGTTTGATTGTGTTGTTTTGTAAACATATTAAATCCATTTATTAATTATTTATATACTTACTTACTAAGCTATATGCTTACTCTCTTTCTTTTCCTTGTTCTATAGTGTCATCAAGCTAGCTCGGGATATGGTGATCGTCGGAGATCCATCCACACTATCGACCTTCTTTTGGTATTTTGAAAACAATATTTTGGAAATTATGGCATGTATAGAAGGCTTAATTGTTTAGTTATTTATAGTAACGATTGGTTATTTTGCTTATGGGTATAGACGACTATGTATGGGAAAAGTTTTAAATTTATATGGATTTTACATTCTAAATTTTGTACAATAGCTTGGATCATGTCCGTAATGCCTCGTATCCTGCTACGTGACGGACACAGGTAAGGGTGTTACATTTTAGTGGTATCAGAGCTATTGTTTAGTCGATTCTCGGACTAACATAGCGTATGTGAAAGTCTAGCTATACATGCCATAAAAATACTGTGATAGTGTGACAACTCCTGACAATTTAAATTGTGTTTTTATATAGTAAATGGATCCCACCGAGTCATGGTGATGGCGTGAAAGTAATCTGCTGGCTCCCACGCAAGGGGCCATGCCAGTGGGTAGTAGACTTGAAACACATAGTCATAGAGATGGGGCTCGGGAAGCCTTCCTCCATATGATGAATAATTGGTATACAGAATTTGTTCGAGCGAATCCGAATGTTCAACCTCCTCCACCCCCTCCTATTCCTCAACCGATTCCCGTAGTTTCTCAAGGTACAGAAATGATAAGACTGACTAAGCCTCCGGTTGATAAGATCCGAAAGCAAAGGGCTGAAGAATTCAGGGCTAACATAGATGATGATCCCGAGAAAGCAGAGTTTTGGCTTGAGAATTCTATTCGGGTATTTGATAAACTTTCTTGTACTCCCGAAGAATGTTTAAAGTGTGCTATATCTTTATTAAGAGACTCGGCATATCACTGGTGGAAGACACTGGTATCTGTGGTTCCGAAAGAAAGGGTTACATGGGATTTCTTCCAAGAGGAATTCAGAAAGAAGTACATAAGCCAACGGTTCATTGATCAAAAACGCAAAGAGTTTCTCGAGTTAAAGCAGGGCCGAATGTCTATGGCAGAGTATGAAAGAGAGTTTGTTAGACTCAGCAAATATGCCTAGGAATGTGTGTCTACCGAGGCCATTATGTGTAAGAGATTTGAAGATGGGTTGAACGAGGATATTTGACTGCTAGTTGGGATCTTAGAGTTCAAAGAGTTTGTGGTATTGGTTGATCAAGCTTGTAAAGCTGAAGAGCTGAACAAAGAAAAGAGAAAAGTCGTGATTGAAGCGGAGATGCAAGAAAGAGGCCAATAAGTAAGTCATTCCAATCTCGGACCAAGAAATCCAAAGATATGAATCATCGATTATTTGCTTCACTGGGTATTCGCATCGAGACCGTGGGAGATCATATTCGAGTTCTAAAACTCAAGCTACTTCAATGGTAAGTGTAGGTAATGCTAGATCCAATAGACCTGAATGTCAGCATTGTGGTAGACGACACCCCAAATGAGTGTTATATGGTTAGCCGTGCTTGTTTTAAGTGTGGTTCTCGAGAGCACTATATTAAAGATTGCCCTGAGAAGTTTGAAGAAGGAAAATATCAGAGTGTTAGACCGGGTAATACTGCCAGCAGAGGTAGACCACTGAGAAATGCCAGAACTAGAGCTAGCAGTAAAAGTATAGCGAAAGAATCAGCTGTGAGGTCAGAAGTGAGAGCACCTGCTGAGCTTATGCCATACGTGCCGAGAATCGTCATCTCCGATGTGATTATTGGTACATTCTCTCTATGATATTAATATTATTGCATTGATTGATCCGGGATCTACTCATTCCTATGTTTGTGTGAATTTAGTATCTAGTAAAGTTTGCTGTTGAACTTCTTGAACTTGTGATTAAAGTGTCAAACCCTTTAGGCAAATATGTGTTAGTTGATAAGGTTTGCAAGAATTGTCCTTTGATGATTCATGGTCCTTTTTTTCTGGCTAATCTGATGTTGTTGCCATTTGATGAGTTTGACGTTATTCAGGTATGGATTGGTTGACATTGCATGATGCCAAGGTAAATTGTAGCGAAAACCCTTGAATTGAAATGTGAAAATGGTGAGATTCTTTGGGTTGAAACAGATGAATCAAATAAATTGCTCGTGGTGATTTCGCATATGTCTTTCGAAATACATGAGAAAAGGGTATGAAGCTTATCTTGCTTATGTGTTGAATCTTGAGATGTCCGGTTGAAGCTTGAATCTATGCCGATGGTTTGTGAATTTCGGATGTGTTCCCGGAAGAATTGCACGGATTACCTCCGATTAGAGAGATTGAATTTGCTATTGATCTATTGCACGGACCGCACCGATCTCGATTGCTCCTTATAGAATGGCTCGAATGAATTGAAAGAATTAAAAGCTCGGTTGCAAGAGTTGATGAGATAAAGGATTTGTGAGACCGAGTTTTTCTCCTTGGGGTGCTCCGTATTGTTTGTGAAGAAAAGGATGGATCTATGAGACTTTGTATTGACTATCGACGACTCAACAAAGTGACTATAAAGAACAAGTATCCGATTCTGAGAATTGATGATTTATTTGACCAATGAAAGGCGACGTGTTTTCAAAGATCGACTTGAGGTCCGTTACTATCGGTAAGAGTTAAAGAGTCGGATGTGCCAAAACCGCTTTTAGAGCGAGGTATGGACATTATGAGTTTCTTGTGATGCCTTTCGGTTTGACTAATGCTCCCGCCATCTTTATGGACATGATGAATCGCATTTTCAACCATACTTGGATAAGTTTGTGGTTGTGTTCATAGATGATATCTGTTTATTCTCGAGATGTGTCCGAACATCTTGAACATTTGAAAACAGTCTTTGCAGATTTTGAGAGAGAAGAAATTGTTTGCTAAATTCAAGAAAAGTGAGTTTTGGCTTTGTGAAGTCGATTTTTGGGACATATAGTTTGGTGATGGTATTCGGTTGATCAGAGTAAAATTTGACAATAGTTGATTGGAAACCGCCAGAGAATGTATCTGAAGTTAGAAGCTTTTTAGGCTTAGCCGGTATTATAGCCGTTTTGTTGAGGATTCTCGATGATTGCCTCTCCTATGACTAAGTTGTTGCAAAAGAATGTTAAGTTTGAATGGACCGATAAATGTCGAAAAAGTTTGAGAAGTTGAAAGCGCGATTGATGAAGCACCGGTTTTGGTACAACTGAGTCGGAAAAGAGTTTGTGATTTATAGTGATGCATCATTGAATGGTCTTGGTTGTGTGTTGATGCAAGAGGGCAAAGTAGTAGCTTATGCCTCGAGACAGCTAAAACCGCATGAGAAAAACTATCCGACGCATGATTTGGAATTAGCCGCCATCGTATTTGCTTTGAAGATTTGGCGTCATTATTTGTATGGTGAGAAATGTCGAATCTTTACTGATCATAAAAGTTTGAAGTATCTGATGAATCAAAAGGACTTAAATTTGCGACAACGGAGGTGGCTCGAATTATTGAAAGATTATGAGCTAATGATTGATTATCATCCAGGAAAAGCGAATGTAGTCGCAGATGCCTTGAGTAGAAAATCATTGTATGCTTTGAGAGCTATGAATACGAGTTTGGCTTTGTCTGACGACGGTTTAATTTTGACCGAGTTGAGGGCTAGACCGTTATTTCATCAGCAAATTTGTGAAGCTCAAAGGAAAGACAAGGAATTGCAAGTTAAAAGAGTTCAATGTGAATCGGGTAGTGATTGATTTTGAATCGGATCGATGATTGCTTGATGTTCCGTGATAGGGTATATGTACCGAAAGATGATGAGTTGATTCAAAAATTTTACATGAGGCACACAAGTGGTTGTTTGTCGGTTCATCCGGTAGTACTGAAATTGTATAGTGATTTGAAGAAATTATATTGGTGGTAGGGTATGAAAAGAGATATTTCGAGTTTGTATCAAAGTGTTTGATTTGTCAACAAGTGAAAGTGAGCATCAAGTGCCTTGAGTTTACTTCAACGTTGATGGTTCCCAGTGGAAATGGGATAGAATTACGATGGATTTTGTGACAAGTTTGCCTCTGACTCCGAAAAAGAAAGATGTCGTTTGGGTTGTGGTTGATAGATTGACTAAATCGGCTCACTTTATACTGATACATACTGATTACTCACTTGATAAGTTGGCTGAATTGTATATTGCTGAAATTTTGAGACTACACGGAGTGCCTATGTCTATTATTTGAGATAGAGATCCGAGGTTCACTTGAGGTTTTGGAAAAAGTTGCAAGAAGCCTTGGAGTACGAAATTGAATTTTAGTATCGCGTTCACCCATAACCGACGGTCAATCTGAAAGAGTAATTCGTGTTCTTGAAGACATGCTCCGATGTTGTGTTTTAGAATTGAAGGTAGTTGGGAGAAATATCTACCTTTGGTTGAATTTGCTTACAACAATAGTTATCGATCAGTATCTGAGATGGCACCGTCTGAAGCATTATATGGTCGAAAGTGTCGAACTCCTTTGTATTGGACCGAGCTTAGTGAGAAAGCAGATTCACGGAGTTGATTTAGTTAGAAAGCGAAGAGAAAGTTAAAGTAATTCGTGATTGTTTGAAAGTCGCTTGGATCGACAAAAGTCATCGGATTTGAAAAGAAAAGAAATTGAGTTTCAAGTGGGTGATAAAGTGTTTCAAAGTATCTCCATGGAAAAGATTTTGAGATTTGGCCGAAAGGGCAAGTTGAGTCCCGTTCATTGGGCCGTGAGGTTATCAAAAGGATTGGACCAAAGGTATATCGATTAGCTTTACCAGCAGAGTTAGAAAGAATTCATAATGTGTTTCATATGTCAATGTTATGACGCTATCGTTCGATCCTTCACATGTGATTTCTCCGTGAGATTGAGATTGACGGGATATGACCTATGATGAGGAACCGATTAAGATTTTGGCTCGGGAGGTTAAACAGTTGAGAAATAAAAGTATAGCCTTAGTGAAAGTGTTGTGGCAAAAACATGGAATGGAAGAGGCTACGTGGGAACCAGAGGAAGCCATGAGAAAACAGTACCCAAACCTCTTTTAGGTAAGATTTTCGGGACGAAAATCCCTAAAGGGGGGAGAGTTGTAATAGCCAGATTTTGGGCCTAGTCGGAATAGTGGTTTCGGGACCACAAATCCGATGAAAAAAATTTATTCTTATATTTTTATGATCTACAATTTTACAGAATGACTTCCTGAAAATTTCGTTTGAAAAGTTTGATGTTTGGGCACTCAATTTAGTCAAAAGGACTAAATTGTAAAAAGTCAAAACTTGAGTTCTAGAAGCTAGAGGTATCTAATTGCTATGAAATTTTAAATTGGAGGTCCTTAAATGGTAACTAGACCATTGGTTAACTAGTTGGACAAAGAATGGACATCAAATAGGTGAAATAGAATATTTTTAAATTAAGGGCATTTTAGTTATTTGGTGATTAAAATGAATTAAAACAAAATTAAAAGCCAATTTTGCTCATCTTCAACCCCTTGGCCGAAATTCTCATAAGGAATACATTTCTATGGTTTTTCAAGCTTCCAAGCTCGATTGTAAGTCCGTTTCTAGCCCTGTTTTTAATGATTTTATGTTTTGAAATCCTCGTAACAAGATTTACCTATTTCTACCATTATTTTGAGCTAGGGTTTGTGTTTAAAATTTACCCATGGATGAAATGCATGTATTTTGATGTTTTATGGTAGAATATGAAGCTTGAAATTATGTTAAAGAACTTACGCTAAGTGATTTTAAGTGAAAACTAGTAAAATGACAAAATCGGTAAAAAAATACCTAATGTTCATAAGTGTATGTTAGAGTAAGAATTTGATGTTGCCATAGAAGGAAAAATGATCAGCATGCTATAAAACATAAGAATAAGGGCTGAAGTTTAATTTTTTGAGTATTGGGGCAAAATTGTAAATATGTGAAACTTTAGGGCAAAATGTAATTTTTCCATGGTGTGATTTTTAGACTAAATCGAATAATGTGAGTATTAAATGAGTTAAATGTGTTATTATAGATCAAGAAAGACGAGGAATTGACCTTGATCGGGGAAAAGAAAAGGTTGCGGACTAAATTGCAAATTCATCATATTTTGCACCGAGGTAAGTTTGTATGTAAAGAATGCATCGTTTTTACTTACGTTTTCATATTTTGATAAATGGTATGAATTGTGGCTGAATATTTGATGTAATTGACAAAATATGACAAGTGAGAAATTTTAGGTTGAACCTTAGGAATAAAAATGATACGAGTGACATGTTCACTAGAAACCTATGTGAAATCTAAGTGAAATAAGTTATCTGGGTGCTGGTCCGTATGTTCTACCGGTGGCTGAGTTATCCGGTATATATTACGGATACTCGATAGCTTGTGAGCAAAGACCTTGAGTAGTTACGTATGATGAAGCGACTTGTGTGAAGCAGACTCGAGATTGTGATTATGTGAAGCGGTGTTTGTCTTATAAGTTCTACCAATGGTGGGTAATCCTGCATGTGTTGCGAATACGACATCTTGTGTGAGCAGACCTTGAGTAGTTACGTATGACCGACCGCTTGTGTGAGCGGACATGAATGTGTATCACTCGAGAATGAGTCTAGGTGTGATAAGTGATTTGAAGTAGCTTTGGCTACAAGTGTGGCACTATGTGCAATATTCCGATGTCTCGTTAATATTCAGATGTGTTCAATTGGAAATTGACTAAGTGAAAATACAATGTGCTCGATATGTGATTGAACTTAGGTAAGATTGATCTGAGTAAGTGTTCCAATGAAAGTTACTATAAAGAAAACAATGAAATTTAGAAATAAAACAGGTTTTGGACAGACGTAGAGAGTAACTTTGAAAAAATCACCAAAATGGTAGAAATGAAATTAAAGCTTATTGAGTCTATTTTCATATGAAATAAATAGAAATGCAAAGAAATTCATATTTTGAGATATTTATATTTTGTGAGACTAGTTTAGAGTAATTTGAGATCCCTATTCTCGACTTGGAAAAATCATTAAAAATTGTACAAAAATAATTTTGGGACATAATTTATATATTTAGATTCCTTAATAATTTATATATTTAGATTCCTTAATGAGTCTAGTTTCAAATGGAACAAATTACAACATCATTTGAATTCGCACAAGGAGAAAATTGATTAAGTAGTGTAAGGTGGTCGAATAGATGAACAGTAAAATAGAGGAAATTTTAATGAACAAACTGTACTAATTGGCTAGGTCAAAATTCTGGAAATTCTATGGTATGAAGATATGTGAATCTAGTTTCAGGGAAAATTTACGGATCTTAATTTGGAGTTTAGTAGTTTAAGATAAAATAATTTAGTCCTTTGTGACTCGAATAGTCACTTGCTCCAAACTTGAATAAATAATGAATTTGATTGTAGGTTTGATTGTGTTGTTTTGTAAACATATTAAATCCATTTATTAATTATTTATATACTTACTTACTAAGCTATATGCTTACTCTCTTTTCTTTTCCTTGTTCTATAGTGTCATCAAGCTAGCTCGGGATACGATGATCGCTGGGAGATCCATCCACACTATCGACCTTCTTTTGGTATTTTGAAAATAATATTTTGGAAATTATGGCATGTATAGAAGGCTTAATTGTTTAGTTATTTATAGTAACGATTGGTTATTTTGCTTATGGGTATTGACGACTATGTATGGGAAAAGTTTTAAATTTATATGGATCTTACATTCTAAATTTTGTACAATAGCTTAGATCATGTCCAGTAATGCCTCGTATCCTGTTCTGGCGACGGACCTGGGTAAGGGGTGTTACACTTCATAAATTCCATTGTTATTTTAAATCTTTAAGCTGTTTGCAATTGAAATAACGACCCATGGACCCATAATGCTTCCATAAAAGGAGTCCCGCTATTACTCTGAAGCCTCTAAATGTGAGAGAACCTAAAACAGGGTCGTTGTTTAGGAACCACCACACTTAGGGGTTGAAAACGTTCGAGGAAGAGGAGTCTAAAATTATGACTATTTCTTGATTCGCCGTCATAGATATCAGACAAGATGTTGCGTGCGTGCGTGACCTTGACGAGCGAGCGAGCAATTACTACCCTAAGCTTGTAAAAAGAGATCATTCCCATGACATCCCGCATTCATGCAAATGTCCTTCATAATATCATTGCATCTTAATTATTATGAAAAATCATCATTCTCATGACATTCTGCATTCATGTAAGTGTCATCCATATCACACGTAGTCAAGAGAATTTGAGTCATTCCGACTATAGCATCCGCATCATTTGGCATAAACACAAGCATATAAAATCAAGTCTACAGGATATGTCCCCAAAGGACTGTGTAGCAACACTGGTGAAGCCATCATTCTATCGCCACTGACCAGTGGTGGAATAGGTTGAAAACCATGCTATTGCCACTTGACCGATGAGTGGAATAGGCTAAAGATTGTCTTATTGCCACCGACCGGCGGTGGAATAGGTTGAAGATTGCCCATTGCCACCGACCGGCGGTGGAATAGGTGGAAGATTGTCTTATTGCCACCGACCGGCGGTGGAATAAGTTGAAGATTACCTATTGCCACCGACCAGCGAAGGAATAGGTGGAATACCATCATATTACCACCGACCGGCGATGGAATAGGTCAAAATTGTAGATCTTGTCGCCAACCAAAGAGTGGGGCAAGATCGAAGGCAAATCCGGCTCCCCAACGGTGAGGGAACATGATTTAGGCCACCGTCCTATGTCCCCGACGAGCGATGGAATAGGTCAAAATTGTAGATCTTATCGCCTAACCAAGAGTGGGGCAAGATCGAAGGCAAATCTTGGCTCCCTAACGATGGGGAACATGATTTAGGCCACCGCCCCTATGTCACGACCGATGAGTGGAATAGGTCAAAATTGTCGATCTTATCGCCTAACGATGAGTATGGCAAGATCGAAGGCAAATCTCGGCTCCACAACGATGGGGAACATGATTTAGGCCACCGTCCTATGTCGTGACGGCGATGGAATAGGTCAAAATTGTAGATCTTGTCGCTCTAACCAACGAGTAGGGCAAGATCGAAGGCAAATATTAGCTCCCAACGATGGGAACATGATTTAGGCCACCGTCCTATGTCACTGACCAGCAGTGGAATAGGTCAAAAATTGTAGATCTTGTCGCCCTAACCAGTAGTGGGGCAAGATCGAAGGCAAATCTTGGCTCCCTAACCAGTAGGGAACATGATTTAGGCCACCGTCCTATGTCCCTGACCAGCAGTGGAATAGGTCAAAAATTGTAGATCTTGTCGCCCTAACCAGTAATAGGGCAAGATCGAAGGCAAATCTCGGCTCCCTAACCAATAGGGAACATGATTTAGGCCACCGTCCTATGTCCCTGACCAGCAGTGGAATAGGTCAAAAATTGTAGATCTTGTCGCCCTAACCAGTAGTGGGGTAAGATCGAAGGCAAATCTTGGCTCCCTAACCAGTAGGGAACATGATTTAGGCTACCGTCCTATGTCCCTGACCAGCAGTGGAATAGGTCAAAAATTATAGATCTTGTCGCCCTAACCAGTAGTGGGGCAAGATCGAAGGCAAATCTTGGCTCCCTAACTAGTAGGGAACATGATTTAGGCCACCGTCCTATTGCCACTGACCAACAGTGGAATAGGTGGAAGATTGCCCTATTGCCACTGACCAGCAGTGGAATAGGTGAAAGATTTTCTCATTGCCACTGACCAGCAGTGGAATAGGTCAAGAATTGTAGGTCTGGTCGCCCTGACCAATAGTGGGGAAAAACCGAATGCAAATCTTGGCTCCCTAACCAGTAGGGAGCATGGTTAAGCTTTAGTCCTATTGCCTTAACTAGTAGTGGAATAGGCTGAAGACCAAAGACCTCATCTCTCTGGAGATGTAGTGGAGCAGTTTAAAATAAACAAGTCACATCCCATTGAAGTCGCAGCAGGAGCAAATTGAAGCCACAGATCCCATCTCGTTGAAATAGCAGTGGAATGGATCAAAGCAACAAGGTATGGTGGACTAAAACAAGGCACCTGAAGAAGAAGAGCACCAAAGAAGTCAAGACTCGGTGAGACCGGGCAAAATTGGTCTATTGAAAGTCTTTGCTCCATTCCCGTTGCACGAAAATGAGCAAAGAGGGACAGCTGTACGAGCCCAATTCTGCCCGGGCCCATTAACACTCGAGGCCCAATCACAAACCCACTACAGCCTACCCAAACAACCCAACAGATCAGCCCAATTTCAAACCCAAATAAAAAAAAAAACCAAAATCAAAAAATCAAAACCTAACCCTAGACACTTGCTCTGCCCAGCGCCGCAACCCCCACCTACTTCACCGACAACCGTCCCATTACCACTTGCTCCCCATAACCTGCAAAAGAAGACACAACAACAGACAACAATGGCAGAAAAATAGGAAATATTGTATTTTATTTTTTTCTTCTTCCAATTTTGGTTATAAAAACCGAATGAAACAATGTAAAGGGGGTTCTTCATTTTCGAAAAATCAAAAAATACGAATCATCAGCAATCAATAAGAGAATAGAAGCTTAAGATTGATTCAGTTTTTGTATTTTCTATTATTGTTTACTGTTTTCTATGTTCTTTATATATTTTATAATAAAAAATAAAAAAACTTTTACAAACAAAAATAAAAAAGAAAGGCGAAGAGGGCGTTACCTGAACCACCGGAGCGTGTCTCGGAGCCCCTCCCTTCTCCGTTGCCGAGGCTGAAAGCAGAGGAGGAGGCTTTCTCTTTTGAGTTTTGAGGAGCCGAGGTTCGGCCTCCTAGCCAACTCCGGAAACCAGGCCCGAAGGCCCATCTCCACGCATCGTCGACCACCGAACTGGTGGTGGTGCGTCGATCGACCGGAGAAACCCCTGTTACTCGAGAAAGACGAGAGAGGAGAGGGAAGAGATGTGAAGAAGAAATGATTTGGGAGGCTGCTGCTTCTAATTTTTTAGGGTTTTTAATTTTTTTTTTTTTTTTCCTTCAGAAAACGTGGGCCTTATATGCCCTCAATGAAAACGACGCCGTTTGGGTCAAGGGAATGCATATCCTTCAAGGGATATTTGCTGAATGATCCTCCCATTGTAGCGTCATTCAATCGAGCCCATTTCGTTATTTTTCCTTATTACGATTTCACCATTTAATTTCATTGGGTTTTCAATTGGGTCCACGACCACTAAGCGCATAAGGGCTGGGAATATTTTCCCAATCAGTCCCTCTTTCTTTAAGTGCGTTCCATCTTGGTCCCTGTTCGCCCTTTCCATTTTAATTTATTGCTGTTTTAACCCTCTTAGTTTTATTCTGATTCCGATTTAGCCCTTCCTTGTTTGTTGTTTGTAATTACATTGTTATTGTTATTATCATTAATTTTAATATTTCTATTAGTATTATTATTATATTATTATTACTACTATTATTATTTTATTATTTTATTTCACTACTAGTATTATTTTCATTTCTATTAACACTTATTTATTTACATTTTTACTATTATTTCACTTTTATCACTACTATAATTATTATTATTATTATTATTTAGTATTTTTATCATTACATTATTATTATTTCTATTATTGTTTTGTTACCATATTATTATCATCATTATTATTTTTTATTATTTTTATTATTATTACTATTATTATTAGCATTTTACTATTATTATTATATTATTATAGTTAGTATTAATGTATTATTTTATTTTTATTATCATTGATATTACTATTATTTGATATTATCATCATTATTATTAGTAATATTTTTACACATGCTCATCATCAAACAAAATACATTTCAGTAAAATTATCATGTTTCATTTAAAAGTTTTAAAGTAAAGGCACTTATTTTTTTAGAAATTAGGAGAATAGTGCCCTAACGTGCTAGGTTTCGATTTTTCGTTTGACTAAATAATTAAACTTCCTTTTGACAAACTTCATAAATCATGAGATGACTTTGATTACGAGGGATTAAAATATCGTGTCCTAACATATTGGATGTGATATTTATATCCTTTCGGAACAAAAAAATCTCAATTTTAACTCAAACATCTATATTTATTTTATGAGTTTAACACTGTTAACAAAAATACATTTTGCAAAATCACTATATTTCATCCCAAATGTTTTTAAATAAGGCAATGTTTGTGTTTAGAAATTCGGGGAATAGTGCCCTAACGTGCTGGGTTGCGATTTTCCATTTGACTAAATAACTACACATCCTCTTAATAAATTTCGTGGATCACGAGGTAACTTTGATTACGGAGGCTTAAAATATCATGTCCTAACGTGCTGGATGTGGTGTTTGTATTCTCTCGGAACAAAGAAATCTCAAATTTCAGCCCAAATTATCCAAACATCTTCTAAAGGACCTGTATTTTAAAACCTTTTCAAATTTGCGACATTAAGACACTAATTAATCATTTTGGTACCAATTTTGGGCGTATCGACGGTGCTAACCCTTCCTCGTGCGTAACCGACTCCCGAACTCGTTTTCTGGATTTCGTAGACCAAAATCGTTGTTTTGATAAATCAAACTGTTTATTAAAAACAACCGTTTTACGAGGTGACCCGATCACACCTCAACAAAAAAGGATTGGTGGCGACTCCGATTTTATTCTCTTTTTCAAACCCAAAGTCGTTTCCCCTTTTTGTTTTCCAAAAAATGGTTACGACAAGGTTAAAGGGGAAAATGAATGGCATGTAAATATTAGATAATGGCTAGCTATTGGAATGACTAGTTAAGGATATGTTTTGGGGTTATGTATGATTAAATGGATGTTAATACAAAGCAATCATGGAAGAGTAAAATTTACAATAAAACTGTTTTGGATAGCAGGAGTGATGTGAATTTGAAAACTCACCAAAAATAGTAGAAATTGAATTATAAGTTGGATGAGATACTGATTTAAAGCTTATTGAGTCTATTTTCATATAAAAGAAACATATAAAACAAAGGTTTTTTATATTTCGAGATATTTAAATTCTTGTGAGATTGGTTCAGAATGATTACGTGATCCCCTATTTTGACTTGGAAAAATCATTAAAAATTGTACAAAAATAATTATGGGATAAAAGATAAATGCTTGAAATCCTTAATGAGTCTAGTTTCAAATTAAACAAATTATAACATCATTTTAATTCTGTAAAAGGAGAAAATTTATTCGTAGTGAAAGGTGGTCAGAATAGTCGAACAGTGAAATAGGGGAAATTTTAATGAATAAACTGTACTAATTGGATTAGCCAAAAATTCTTGAAATTTTATGGTATAAAGAATATGAGTCTAGTTTCAGGAAAAATTAGCGGTTTTAAATTCGGATCTCTGTAGCTCAAGAAATAAATAATTTAGTGACAGCGATTCAAGTAGACAGATTAATGTGAACATGAGTAATAAGGTATAGGCATGTGATTTAATGTTTGTATCAAATTGAGAACTTGTTGTGAGGATTTGTCATGTTGAGGCTTTGATAAGGCTACAAATGAGTAAGTCGGGAAAGTAAGAACTTAGCATTATTTATGCAAGTTATGACAGCTTAGTAGTAAGCTAAATTCATTGTTAATGCTTATTATTTTTACATGTGAACTTACTAAGCTTTATAAGCTTACCCCTTTTCTTTCCCATGTTACAGAGTCCTACTAAACAAGCTCGGGTTGGAGGTCATCGGAGATCGCTTCACACTATCAAGCTATCTATGGGTGTCTTTATTTATAAATGATTTAAACTATGGCATGTATAGGGGCTTAACTAAGTCATTTTGTATATGTGTCAATTAGTTTGACCAAATGTATTGTTAAGTCTGGTAATGCCTCGTACTCGGTTCCGACATAAGATACGGGTAAGGGGTGTTACATAATGTCCTTTTATCGAAAATAAAATTTTGGATTTCGTTTCTTTCACTACATAAATTCGTGTTGCATCATATGTCTATGTGGTTTGAGTCCCGTAGGATATTCCTGCATCATATTGCATGACCGTTGTGGTCACACCCTTTAAGTGGGAGCGAGAAGCTATGCTTTGGTGAGGTTTTCACCTCCGCATGGGCTAGGGGACTGCTTCCAGGATACATCCGTACCTATGTGTTCGTGAGGTTTTCACCTCCGCATGGCCATAGGGAAATGTATTCCCTGAACTGAACTCGATCCGTATGAGTTTATAATGGGTGAGGATTGAGGAATCTGCTGGTTCAGGTACCTTTCCTTCAGAGCCAAGCCATATAAAGCAATCTTTAAGAGCCCACCCTAGATAGAGCCATGCTGAACCTTAGTGGTTACCTGGATAGTTATTTGACGTCCTTTTACTTGCTTTGGTGACTATTATTCGACACTAACCTGTTTTATTTTGGCTATGATTGCATGTCATGTCATATTAAAAAGATGTCGATTCCTGTTGGATTATTGAATTAGAAGGCTTGTTATGGAGAACGAATTCCTTGATAAAGTAGAGGATAATGCGGCCGTGCGTATATAGTTAGACTTGAGAAGGGGTAGGCCGTATATGTGACTCTGTTTATGTAAACGATTTTGTTTTTTTAAATAAGTTTCTAAAAAGAATTAAACTAGAATCGACGCATTTTATTTTTGCACTCATATCATACATTTGTATCCCATCGCATCACATGCATTTAATATCATAAAAGAACCCTATTAATTATAAATCGTATTATAGCTACCCTGGAACATTGCTACTACACTCGAAGAAAAACCAAAGCTATGGATCAAAGGTTAGAGCAGATGCAGAAAGAGATGCAAGACCAACTTTAGGCTCATATGCAAGAACGGTTGGCTAAAATCCAACAGGACATGAGGGATCAAATGCTGGAGTCCCAGAAAAGTATGATGAGCCAGTTAACGCAATTGTTGATTGAAGGGCATGATAAAGGAAAGGGCCCTATGGTCGATACTGGAGATAATAATGAAGATTCTGCTTATCTTCCAGGCTTGGCCCCGGTAAATTCCCAGATACAACCAACAAGAGTGTCCGTCAACATTAAACCTTAGTATCAATCCGGTACCTCAGCACCGGTAAAATTTTCGACAGGCTCGAGCTCCAACCCTGGAGACAATTTGGTAAACTCGATGGTCCCTGATTTCGATGAGGCAGTAGAAGAGAAAAAAACAAGGGCAGAGCTCCCAAAAGAGTTTGAGGATCGATGCAAAGGGCTGGAAGAGAAGTTCAGAGCATTGGAAAGTACTGATTACCAATGCGAGGTAGATGCTAAAAAGTTGAGTTTGGTCCCTGATCTGGTACTTCCACCAAGGTTCAAAATACCAGAATTCGAAAAATATAACGGAACCAGCTGCCCTGAGGCCCATATTATAATTTTCTATCAGAGAATGACGGGATATGTCAGGAACGACCAGTTGTTAATCCACTATTTTCAAGATAGTCTAACTGGAGCCACGGCTAAATGGTACAATCAGCTTGAGTTGCACCCAAATCAAATCATGGAAGGATTTAGCATAGGCCTTCATGAAGCATTATGGCCATGTGACTGATATAGCGCCCGACAGGATCACGCTACAAAATATTGAGAAGAGATCGGGTGAAAGTTTCAGGAAATATGCCCAGAGGTGGAGGGAAGTCGCTACAAAAGTCCAACCGTTGCTGCTGGAAAAAGAAATGACCATGCTCTTTATTAATACCCTGAAAGCACCTTTCATCAATCATATGTTAGGGAGCGACTAAGAGTTTTGTAGACGTAGTGATGTCTGGCGAAATGATAGAGAACGCGATCAGGTGCGGGAAGATAGAGGCTGAAGAGAGCATGAGAAGATCGACTCCGAAGAAAAAGGAAAATGAAGTAGGTAGTGTAAGCTCGGGTTATCCAAAAAGCTATTCATCGCGATTAACGAGAGGCGGGTCTGCTGAGCCGACAAGCCTCACCAAGGCAGGAACCCAATGCGAGGCGGAATGCCGAGAAATACCAGTTTACTCCTATACTAGTGACGTATGGGGAGTTGTATAAAACCTTGTTCGATGCGCACGTTGTAGCCCCTGTCTACTCAAAATCATTGCAACCCCCATATCCTAAATAGTATGATGCAAGTACTCAATTGTGAATACCATGCCAGAATAGTGGGGCACCCGATAGAGAATTGCTTCCCATTCAAAAAGCTAGTCAAAAGGCTCATCAAAATTGGCATGGTGAAGTTCGAAGATGCTCTTGTCGTAGGAATTCCGTTGCCCAGTCATACTGATGAAGGGGTAAATGTGATAGTCGAGAACATGGGGAGGAGAATCAAACAAAATGTTGCTGAGGTAAGAACCCCATTGAAGGAGGTTTGGAAGGAAATACGGAAAAAAGGTCTAGTTCCGCAAGAGTTGAGGAGCAAATCCCGAGATGCGAGGAACTACTGAGTTCCACAATAAGAAGGACCACGAGATCCAGCAATGTAGCGAATTCAGGGCCCTAGTGCAAGGGTTAATGGATAACAAAGAGCTGGAGTTCCTTGACTCTTCTGAAGGAGAAAACGTGTGCACCATAGGAAGAGAATTGGTAGAGAAGGACACCGAGGTCAAACGGGGATCAATGACTTTTCCCTATATATCCAATTATCGAAAAAATTGTCTATCCAGGACCGGAGAACATGAATGAGGAAACGGTTGAAGACATGTTAAAAAACTGTGAGCATCAACGCCGTATTCGAAGAGGGATCAAATGAAAAAAACCTGATGGGCATTCGCCCCTACAAGCCTGAAAGTGTTTTGAATAACTAGACTGTGAAGGAAATTCTTATAGTTTTTAGAGCTAACAAAGAGTAATGTTCAAAATACACTTGTTGTTTTAAGCCTAGAAACAATAAGAATCTTTTGTGAAATAGGCTCATGTTCAAACGTCTTTATTTTCAATAAAAAGTGCATTTTTATGTTTCATGCTGAGTAAATATCTCTTTACCCTCTCATTTCATTCATAATCATACCATAAATAATCATCCTTAGAATCATTTATTCTTTGGAATTTGCCTTCGTACCTACAATAGGTACCCAGATATCAAGACATGAGCAACGTTGTTACAGACTCCCTTTTGAGTGAAATATAGGTCTAAAAGGATCTGAGGATTTTGAAGATGTCAGAGATTGTAACTTATCTTTTGATTTGTTAAGGATGGTAGAACAAAATGAAAATAGACTCCACCGTACAAAAGGGTCAGTGGACATTGCGAGTCTGGGAAAGGAGTAAAGATCGAAGCCTTGCCCACCACAGAAACAAAACAAGACGTCATTAAGTTATTCCAAGAATTCAAATATGTCTTTACATGATCGCATCAAGATATGCCTAGGCACGATAAGGCTATGGAATGTTCGAAAGGCACATGCTAATAGTTTTTCAATAGCTAGGCCGATTATAAGGTTCGGGTACTGCTGGTCTACCATTAAAAAGAGATTGCATCAGTTATGCCATAAATGCCAAATAGAGGAGGACAAGATTTAGGTGCTTTATCCACTTTTTCCCATACGTGGGGCATATATGTTGTAACACTCCAAACTCGGTCCAAACACTACTACCGGATCTGGTTTGTCACTAAGAAAATTTTTAGTAAAACAAATCGTGTTGACAAAAAGCCCAAATAGAAAATTACATAAAGTGTGCCTTAATAATCAAAAGCCCAAAACTTAATTACATGTCCTTGAAATAAATTAAAACGAGAATAAATACTAAAGGCCCATTTTAAATCTAAAATGTAAACAAATGGCCTATGGCCTTATTACAATGTATTTTAGATCCATCATATAAAGTACTTTAAAAAAAAAACTAATATGGGGAAACTTTGTCGCCGGATCCACCTTCTTTTGCATGGCCACCTTGTGTTCCACTCCGGCCCGGTCCGATGCACTAATCGTCACCTGAAAGGTTAGTTTGAAGGGGGTGAGTCGCGAGACTCAGTGTGCAACCCTCATGCACCACTAGATTTGGGCCTCATTAAACATAATAATAAATTCATTTACATGGAAACATATAATATGCAAAGCCCAACCCAACTGCCTAGGTTTCCATCTGCTACACGCCCCCATACCAACCAACACACTATTGGGGATTTCTACAATCAACCCACACCGCTACTCTCCAAGATGGTAGTCAAGCTGCTCATCAACATATATTGGCCGAAGCCTTTATAACATATAATGGCTGAAGCCCGTATAACAGTTCACGGTATTAGCCGCTACAGTAGTTCACGGTAAAAACCGTTACTCATATACATGTACATATAACTTCCTCTTTTCATCACCCACCCCATGCAATATACACAATAATTTAAAACATGTACAATAGTTTACTTGTAACATATAGTCAGATTATTTACTAACCTGAGGGTCCGTCGTTTAAATCCGAGATTTCAGCTTTTAATGTAACATATAAATCTTATGAACACATATACATATATATATTTATTATTAATCAGATCTAGACGGTGGGGAAGTATTACACACCTGATTTACGTACTAAGGCTTTTGCTATATCTACGTTACTATCACTTGAAACAACTATTATTAGCCCACGATCGACTTTGATTTTGGCCCACACCCAGATTAGCCAATCTCGCACTCACCAAATAGATCGCTTCTTGGATTTGGGTGACGCTTTACGATCCAACCTTCTCTCGCTTGATCATTAGTTGAGTCCATATCAATCCCTTAATCACTAAACCAAATAACGATGAGATCTAACTCATTAGTTAAATGTAACCTTTAAAACGAACACCTACCTAGTTAGTAAATCCAATATCCTTTAGAAATTGTCACCACCAACCTTCCTACATTCTACCATTCCCAAATATTAAACGAATCAAAAATCACAACCATTCCAACCTATATGCTATTTGACTAAATGGAAAGAATCATGGAAGGCCATTCGGCCACACTTACCACTTCTTGCCTTCGATTTTTCCACCAAATCGGCTTTAACGGGACAGTTTCGGCTTCTAAGAGTAAAGAGTATAATCAAAAGGACCTTGGAACAATGGTTTAGATTAGGAGTTTGATAAAAATAAGGGAATCACAGAAAAGGAAAAATCCTAAAACTTACCAGATTACTAAGGAGTATACGGCTTACATTGCACCTTCGGGAAAACAGAGATCTCACTTATAGATTCGGCTATGGAAGATGAAGGTATGAGCAAATGAATTCAGCTCTTAGAAAAAGAAAAACAGAAACTGTAGACAAGGCTTGAAAATTTCGGCAGAGAATGAGAGAAGGATAGGGTTTCAAGATACCGAAATTGAAGAATACTACTCCCTATTTATAGAGAAATTTCAGCATACCTACACACACAGAGTTGGAATTTCGGCCAACTCTCCCCTCTCCTGATAGCCTTCATCTCATCTGATAACTCAATCCTTATCTTACCTTTAGGAGAGCCCACCTTAAATCCAACTCCTCCTTATTAATTATCAGCTTTTTAACACTTAAAATAAAAGAAATAACTCCTAAAAGGTAGCCTAATTGCAGTCCACCCCTTTCCATTTAAGTCTAGAATTTGACCCATCTTTTAAGGCCCAAACGCCACACAAGGGCCCAAATTCCTCCTCCTTAAGGCGCCACCTTATGCCCACTTAATGCACTTTAATCCTTTGGGCCACAAGCCCGACTTGTCACTTAATTAACCATCTTCTTAAATTATAAGCTAACACCATTTATTAGCTACCTAACCCAAATTTTTAAAGCCCACTATTTCACTTTAAATTATCCAGAGCACTAACTTTAACCCTAATCCAAATATTTAATCAAAAAGTCAGCCCATCCTTTACAATCCCAACTTAACATATTAGACTATCATATAAATGAGTAGGCCCACTTTCAGGATGTTACAGTTCTACCCCTTTAAAGAAATTTCATCCTCGAAATTTCCAGTTAACTAGAAATCATACTATTTAAGTCTCACCACTATGCTTTCGCCGTGCACTCTAATTCTAAAGCCAAAATAAACACTTAGTATATTATGGTAGGGTACGCACCATTATTTGCATCTGGAGCGTCTTCGTCTCCTTGTACTCATTCTTTCGATCGACGTTTATCTGATTAAGAATTTTATGAATAATTAATTCTTCCCACTTATTAATCGCAAACAATCTTATGTAAAATCATTTCGATAGTAATTCTTTTGAATTCGAATTCTATCTACGGGTTTAGTTCTCAAGTCGATACTTCCTAGTCCTAGAGTTCACCTTCAATCAACATTCAGCACACATCAATCATAAAAACAGCTTTATAAACTTACATTCACCACCTAGGGGTATTTTCGTCATTTCACTACCCAGGGATATTTTCGAAATTTTATCCTACAGGGGTATTTTCATAATTTTTTTCCAAAATAAGGTTCCGAGTGATTTGGCGAAATAAGGGTATTTTGGTAATTTTCCAACTTGAGGGTATTTCGATAATTTTGAAATCTGGGGGTATTTCGATAATTTTGTAAATCTAGGTATTTCGGTAATTTATAAATCTAGGGTATTTCGGTAATTTTGAAATTTGGGGGTATTTTAGTAATTTTGAAATTCGAGGGTATTTCGATAATTTTGAAATTTGGGATATTTTGATGTTGTTGTTGTTTTTGTTTTCTATGGAAAAATTTTGTTGACTTTGTAAATCAGGGTATATTTGCAAATCATGGGTATATATATATTTCAAAATAAGGATATTTTAACAATTTTGTGAGAAAATAGGTGGCTGGTCCCTTTCGGGTTTTAATTATAAGTTTTGGCCTGTCAATACGTCCTCATGGTTAGGGTGAACAGTCACTACGCACCAGGTAGGATTCCAGTGAAGAGGAGGTGAGTCACTAGGACTGCTTAAATACCAAGCTCTCCCTGTATCCACTCCTAGACATGCGTATGCCTGTTGCCACACCCTAACTCGGCGACTAGTTCACAGGATTTGTTTCGGTAAATTAAGTCTTATGGAATTTAAGAAGTTGTTTAAGTTAAGCCTATAGTCCATCAAAGTCTAATTAAACTAGCCTACGTCCCATAAAGCCCATCAAGCCCACATATATATATCACATAATGGTTTAGAGTACTTACCTGGCGGACTTGGGCCGGAGACGCAGGTGCCATGCCGAGCTAACAAACCTTTATTAAGAGAAATCCATGTTTTAAAAAACCCATTTTTAGAAAATCTTTTGGGCCCAAAATCCCAAAGTCGAGTTTTGAACCGGGCTCTGATACCAATTTGTAACACCCCAAACCCGACCCAAACACTACTACCGGATCTGGTTTGTCACTAAGAAATTTTTTAGTAAAACAAATCGTGTTGACAAAAAGCCCAAATAGAAAATTACATAAAGTGTGCCTTAATAATCAAAAGCCCAAAACTTAATTACATGTCCTTGAAAGAAATTAAAACGAGAATAAATACTAAAGGCCAATTTTAAATCTAAAATGTAAACAAATGGCCTATGGCCTTATTACAACGTATTTTAGATTCATCATATAAAGTACTTTAAAAAAAACTAATATGAGGAAACTTTGTCGCCGGATCCACCTTCTTTTGCATGGCCACCTTGCGCTCCACTCTAGCCCGGTCCGATGCACTAATCGTCACCTGAAAGGTTAGTTTGAAGGGGGTGAGTCGCGAGACTCAGTGTGCAACCCTCATGCACCACTAGATTTAGGCCTCATTAAACATAATAATAAATTCATTTACATGGAAACATATAATATGCAAAGCCCAACCCAATTGCCTAGGTTTCCATCCGCTACACGCCCTTGTACCAACCAACACACCATTGGGGATTTCTACAATCAACCCACACCGCTACTCTCTAAGATGGCAGTCAAGCTGCTCATCAACATATATTGGCCAAGCCTTACAACATATAATGGCGAAGCTCAGATAACAATTTACGGCATTAGCCGCCTGATGAGTTCACAGTAAAAGCTCATACTCATATACATGTACATATAACTTCCTCCTTTCATCACCCACCCCATGCAACATACACAATAATTTAAAACATGTACAACAGTTTACTTGTAACATATAGTCAGATTATTTACTAACCTGAGGGTCCGTCGTTTAAATCCGAGATTTCGACTTTTAATGTAACATATAAATCTTATGAACACATATACAAATATATATTTATTATTAATCAGATCTAGACGGTGGGAAAGTATTACACACCTGATTTGCGTACTAAGGCTTTTGCTATATCTACGTTACTAGCAGTTGAAACAACTATTATTGGCCCACGATCTGACTTTAATTTTGGCCCACACCCTGTTGGCCAATCTCGCACTACCGAAACAGATCGCTTCTTGGATTTGGGCGACGATTTTACAGATCCAACCTTCTCTGCTTGACTGTTAGTTGAGTCCATATCAATCCCTTAATCACTAAACCAAAAAACGATGAGATCTAACTCATTAGTTAAATGTAACCTTTAAAACGAACACTTACCTAGTTAGCCGAATCCCGAATATCCTTTAGAAATTGTCACCACCAACCTTCCTACATTCGGCCATTCCCCAAATATTAAACGAATCAAAAATCACAACCATTCCAACCTATATGCCATTCGGCTAAATGGAAAGAATCATGAAAGGCCATTCGGCCACACTTACCACTTCTTGCCTTCGATTTTTCCACCAAATCGGCTTTAACGGGACAGTTTTGGCTTCTAGGAGTAAAGAGTATAATCGAAAGGACCTTGGAACAATGGTTTAGATTAGGAGTTTGATAAAAATAAGGGAATCACAGAAAAGGAAAAATCTCGAAACTTATCGGATTACTAAGGAGTATAAGGCTTACAGTGCACCTTCGAAAAAACAGAGATCTCACTTGTAGATTTGGCTATGGGAGATGAGGGTATGAGCAAAGGAATTCAGCTCTTAGAAAAAGAAAAAGAGAAACTGTAGAGAAGGCTTGGAAATTTCGACAGAGAATGAGAGAAGAATAGGGTTTCAAGATACCAAAATTGAAGAATACTACTCCCTATTTATAGAGAAATTTCGGCATACCCACACACACAGAGTTGGAATTTCAGCTAACTCTCCCCTCTCCTGATAGCCTTCATCTCATCTGATAACTCAATCCTTATCTTACCTTTAGGAGAGCCCACTTTAAGTCCAACTCCTCCTTATTAATTATCAGCTTTTTAACACTTAAAATAAAAGAAATAACTCCTAAAAGGTAGCCTAATTGCCGTCCACCCCCTTCCCATTTAAGTGCCGAATTTGACCCATCTTTTAAGGCCCAAACGGCCACACAAGGGCCCAAATTCCTCCTCCCTTAAGGCGCCACCTTATGCCCACTTAATGCACTTTAATCCTTTGGGCCACAAGCCCAGCTTGTCACTTAATTAACCATCTTCTTAAATTATAAGCTAACACCATTTATTAGCCACTTAACCCAAATTTTTAAAGCCCACTATTTCACTTTAAATTATCCAGAGCACTAACTTTAACCCTAATCCAAATATTTAATCAAAAAGTCAGCCCAACCTTTACAATCCCAACTTAACATATTAGACTATCATATAAATGTGTAGGCCCACTTTCAGGATGTTACAGATGTTACGGGGACGATCTCGTCAAAAGCGTCTAGTTGACACCTATTTATCTTCGTGATTGTCAATTATTTTACTAAGAGAGTGAAGGTCGGTTCCTATGTTAAAGTTACAAAGTCAACCGACATCAAGTTTAATTTCAATTTCAAATTCTTTTTCGAATCCAAAAAAAAAGGAAAGGAAAAAGAAAGAAAAGAAAGAAACCATCCAAAAAGATTTTGAAAGATGATTGAAACTTGTGAGGATTGGCATAGAAAAGTTATCATTTACCCTTTATGCTTCTTGAATGTTGGGCAGGACCTCCATCGGGGTAACTGTAACATCCTGGAAAGGGCCTATGCATTTTCGGTTTAATTGTATGAAGTGACATGTTTTATGTACTAGGAATAAATTTGAACATTTTGGAAACCCTAAATGAATGGAAATGATTTGAAATGAACATTTTGGAAACACGAAATGTATAGAAATGTTAAGTTTAAAATGGAAAGTGAACATTTTTAGGAAATGTAAGGAAATGTCAAGTTCTGAGCGAATGAAAATTTTTAGAAACTTAGAAATGACTTAGAAATGTCGAGTTTTAAAGTTTAAAAGAGGAAATTAAGGCAAGGTGGCCTTAAAAGAAAAAGTTTGTGAAATTTGACACACAATCGGGCTTGGAAAAGTGGCACAAGATGTCACTTAAGGCCTCGAAATGGCGCCACATGCAAGGTGTTGGGCCTGGGTTCAAGTCACTTGGGAAGCAAATAAAAGGAGTTTTATTTTTGCTTCCGCGAGGAGTGGACAGCAAGGCTTCTAGAAAAGGGAGTTTTATTCCCTTTAAATTTCGCAAGTAATGGGATAAATAAGGATTTAAATTGGATTATTTTTTTGAAGAGATAATAGATGGATAAATATGGATTTATTTCTTTTATTTTGATAGATAAGGAAGAGATAAAAGAAGATTATTATTAGTATTATTTTATTAAGAGATAAGAGATAATAAAGGATATTTCTTTAATTATTTTAAATTAAAGAGATAAAGCTATCAAATAAAGAAGAGTGGTGGCCAAGTGAGGATTACGAGTAGTAGTTCGGCTATAAAAGGGGAAAATAGGGCTACTCATCAATTTGTTCTTCCTTCTCTTCTCTCTACGAAAATTCCCTAAGACATTCCCTCTCTCCAAAATTTTCCTAGCCAATTCTCTCTTTTCTCTGCTATTTTGTTAAAACCAAAACCCTAGTAAAGCAAGCCAATCTCTTCATCTTTCTTTTCTTCCTATTTCTCCTTACCAATCCATTCAAAAGCCGAATCTTGGAAAGGCTTCAAGCATAAGGTGTTGTCGATTTCTTCAAAGGTAAGAGCAAGTTTGGTTTCCATTCTTTTCTTTTAGATTAGCCGAGATAATCTAACCCCATACATATTTTGGTTCTTAAATATGGAAGGATCTTTCGGGATTATCGAGTAGTCAACTAAAAGGAGGAGTATTCTGGATTTCTAAGATTAAGGTACGACATGTGAATATTCTACCAAAGGCCTTGATTTATGATTTGATGATTAAGATTAAGTCTAACGTAAGGTTTTAAGGATTTCGACATTCCTAGGGAAACAAGGAATAGTTTGGGATTTGTTGGTGATCCAACCGGCAACAAGGTAAGAATACTAATCCTACTAAAATTTGGAATTTTGGCCGAATGGCTTTTTATTAAGGTAAAAAGTGATTAATCAATTGTAGGAACTTGAGATCTAATGCAGTAGATCAGATCTCGGATCTCAAGGAATCATTAAGCGAATCAGGTGTGTACCCACACTATTTCATAATATGTTTTATGGCTGTGTTAAATAATATATGTGATATTAAGAATATGAAAGTGGCTAAGGTACCATGATATGGTACTAAGTACTCGTGTACGTTTCCTACTTCAACTAGGAATATGAAAAATGTTATTCGTAACATGAGAATATGATAAGAATGTGAACTTGGGCATGTAATTGCATAATATGTTAGGGGCATATGGGATTGTTTGAAAGGGAAGTGAAAAGTGGTGACCTAAGACCACGAGAATCGAAAGTGGTGACCTAAGACCACAGAATGTCAACGTGGTGACCTAAGACTACGAATCGGTGACCTAAGACCGCAATTTGGAGTGTAGGAAGGAGGGTCGACTTAGTAGTCCCACGGTGTGGTGGCAGTGCACGGGTGTGTAGCGAATGGACAATTAGGATTGGGTTTGGGAATGCATCATAACTTGTATTTTATGTTTTGAATGTGTAACTATTGTATGCCTGATTCTATTATGATTTAGTGTCGTGTACACATTGAGTCTGCTTTGACTCACCCGTTGTGGGACCATGTTCCGTGATGAATAGTGATGGACCGGACTAGCGGCAACACCTTTCTCACTAATTTATGGGATGGAGGCAATCTTGCCCATCGACATTGAAATCCATCTCTCCGAATTTTTTTAGAGCTGAAATTGGATGAAGCGGAATGGGTTCAATCTCGACATGTCCAACTGAATCTAATCGAGGAAAAGGTTAAGAGCCATCCGTCATGGTCAAATGTACCAGAAGCGAATGATGCAGACTTACAACAAAAAGTCCACCCTAGAGTGTTCCATGAAGGAGACTTGGTATTGAAAAGATCCTCCCTATGCAAAAGGACTTCAGAGGAAAGTGGATACCTAATTGGGAAGGACCTTATGTTGAAAAGAAGGCCTTTTCTGGAGGAGCATTGATACTAGCTGAGATAGACGACAAGAGTCAGCCAAATCCAGTTAATGCGGACTCAATCAAGAAACACTTCGTTTAAGAAGGAAATAGGCTAAGGCGAAAACCCGCAAAGGGAGCTTTGAGGTTTTCCAAAAAAAAAAAAATCGGAGAGGCCAAGGCGAAAACTCGCAAAGGGCGCTTTGAGACCAAAGGGGCTTTGAGTCGAAAACTCGAAAAGGGCGGCTCAAATTATGATCAAATCATGATGGGGCATACAGTAGTTTTGCTAAGCTTGAATTAACAATGAGGAAGTATGTTACGTCTTGGGGTATCGACAAAGTACTCCGGATCCCCTAAACACATATTAAGCTTAAAATGGTCCTCAAGAAGTTTGAATAGATAAGCTCAGGCTACGATATCTGGGGCACCTAGTTCCCATCTTACCCATTCTGAATTTGCTCTTTTCAAAATACACTACCAATAAATTTCCTTCTTGATTGCATTTGCTATCTTATTTGTTTCGAGCTATGCTCCTAATTAATTTCTTTCTTGTCCATTATTATGATCTTTTTCAGGCATTTTTTTCATTGAAATAACGATTAGTGGACTAATAATACTTTCACAAAAGAGGTTTTGCGTATTACTCTGAGAGTCTCTAAATAATACAAGAATCTGAAACATGACAATTATTTAGAACTCACCAGGCTTAAAGGGCTCGGAGCACTTGAGATAAGGGTTTAAGTAGTAATGATCTGCAGATTCTCTGTTGAAAATATCAACTGAGTAAGAAGACATACGCCAGGGGTACTACCTTAAAAAATGGCGAGTAATGATAGCCCAAAAGTTAAAAAAATTGGATCATACTCATGACATTTTGCATGTATCCATTCATTTGCAATACATTGGTTAGGAGCATTTTTCAATCATGACATCCTAATCATTTGGCATAAGCATAGACCCCATAAAATCAATTCTACAGGTAGGTTCCTCAGGGAATAATGTAGCAAAATTGATGGGGAGTTACCGAAAATTACAGATCTTAATTCCCTAAGCAGTAGGGTGACAGATCGAAGACGATGAGCCTTAACCCCCTAAGCAGTAGGGTAATAGGCCAAAAATTACAAATCTTAATTCCCTAAGCAGTAGGGTAACAGATCGAAGATGATGAGCCTTACCCCCTAAGCAGTAGGGTAACAGGCCGAAAATTACAGATCTTAACTCTCTAAGTAGTAGGGTGACAAATCGAAGGCGATGAATTTTGGAAATCATGAAATGATCTTGGTATCGAGGGTTTGAAACATCGTGTCCTATCGTGCTGGATGTGGTATTTCATCTTTTCGGAACAAGAGAATTTCGATATCCAATTCGAGTTATCCAAACATTTTTAAAGATTCACATTTTAAAATATTTTCTAATTTTTGATATTAAGGACATTAATCAATCAACACAGTACCAATTTTGGGCGTTGCGAGGGTGCTAATCCTTCCTCGTGCGTAACCGATTCCCGGACCCGTTTTCTTAAAATTCGTAGACCAAAACGTTTTCAAAAGTGGCCCAATCACACTTCAAAAAAGATTGGTGGCGACTCCATTTTCCTTTTTAAAGTCGGCCCGTTTTCCAAACAAAAAATGGTTCCGACAAGGTAAGTGGTCAATATTTCTTCGGCTTTTAGTTCTCGAAAAATCAACCTCGAATGCTTTACATTATGTACGATATAAATGATTTTGTTTGTGCTTTATGAAAGTTGGGTTAAACAAGCAAGTATGATTCTTGGATGGCAACAATTATGCTTTTCTTATTGAAATTTATGCTTTCATACTAAAATTTATTTGCACCATCTATTTTTTGAGAAATATACTTTTGAATGGTATTTTTTTTGGTACATGCAATATTAAATTGTGTTTTTGGTACATAGAATATGTTTTGAGAAAATTATTGTTGGATTATGTGTTAATATATTGCATATGTTTATTTTTTAATCTGTTTTTGATACGCTATGTTTCAATGCTGCTAATGAGGGTTAAACGTTAGTCATGTTGACATGTTTTATGTTATTAAAAATTGATTTTCGTTCAGGCCCATGATAATACCTATCGATGAGTTGAAGAACTTACCTTCGATTTTAATTGATTTGACAATCAATGTTAAAGATCGGGGAAGAAAACTATTCGAATTTTAGTTTGCAGGCTCGTGTCATTTAAAGTTGTTTCATGGAAAAAACTAAACTAAAGAAGATAAGGGAAATGATAGCTTCCGATTGGTGTCATTGGTTTGAACGGAGAAAACCATACAACAGTAATTTTAATAATTTAATAGCTTAAAATGAAAACTTTTGAATAGTTTAAGGATCATTTTATAACTTTTTAAAATTGAGTGACCAAATCGTAAACTTACTAATAATCTGGTGAGTTTAGATATGGTTTACCCTAAAAATATAGTTTTAATATTTTTTTTCCATGCAAGTTTTTTATCTTTTCATTTTTCTTTTCCCTTTCCTAAATAAAGCCTAAGACTAATGAAACTACTTGAATCTATCAGTGAACTTTGCTGAGCCTGAATTGGATTACTACTATGGACCAGGCCTTGGAATATTCAATTTCATGACAGGTCTTTTAAGCTATGACTCTTTCCTCCTATGCCAAAACTTGGGCCATGTACCAAATTTTGGGTTTCTTCCAAGGACTGAATTTGGGAATTCTCTGTTTAAAGGCTTTGCCTTGTCTTAAATTGAAACTCATTTTTATTCAGGTACTAAAATTAAAATAGTTTTATATTTTTCATAATTCTTTTATGATTTATATTTTCACAATTCAATAGCTGAATTTATCAATATAATTATACTTTTCGTACATATAAAATTTTGAATCCATCTAATATTTTTATTATATCGATATAAAATATTATCTAAAATAATTAGAATATTTAATTTACTCCAAACTTAACCTACATAATTTATCAAAACAGAGGAATGGATTAAAGTACTAATCATACGGTATAAAATAACTTCAAATTTTACGCTCACATAAATGATGTATTTAAATTTACTATGTAGAATTTTATCATATTTTATTAACTTTAACACTATTTTTAAAAAAGGAATATTAACATTAAACCGAAGTTTTGGAAAAATAAATTATTGGGTCAATTTTGTGAGGCTTAAAAGGCGGCCAATAAAAGGAACTGAATCATCTCACACGGTTCGTATCGCTTTCATCTTTTGGATTGGGATGGAGATTTTTTTTTTTGGTTAAAATATGAAGTTAAAAATTTAAATATAATTTTTTAATTTAAAATTCTAGTTCAATCATCATCATCACTAGTGATTTCTGTAAAATGAATTTAATTTTAATATTTTTATTTTCTATCAATCATATATTACATAATATGAAGATAACCTAATTCAAGTGCCACGTTGATAAATTTTGACGAGAAATACTAAAAATGTTAATGATTGGACTGTAATTTTAAATTAAAAATAAAATGATTTAATTTTTAGGTTTTAAATATAGAAATTTAAATGTCTAATTTTATCAAAGTAGAGATATTGATAACATATTGTAACATTTTTTTACAACTTGCACATCATAAACAAAAACAAATAACTACCGCACAAACACCACTAACAGACAATTCTTGCAGTTTGAACACAAAACACGAGTGTGGAAATAAACTTATGGATATTGAATTTCTCTTTCAATATTCTTTTTCAAGTCATATTCTCTTTTCTTGTCTACCGACCAAAAAATAAACATAAAAATTCTGGGAGATATATCCATTTTTACCTCTATCTATTTCTTTTCTTTCGAGCTCAAATGATTAAATTTGAATTTAACATAATTTTAATTTTAAGAATTTAATTTATCTACTCTTCTTGTTTAATAATCGAAACTAGATGTTAACTTTATTAAATAAAATTATATATGATTTTTTCAAAGATTCCTCACATGACAAATATTATAGGTATAGAAAATGAAATAAGAAAATTAAAAATGTTGAATGTAAGGGTGATAGGGAGAGTGGTAGGGTTTCGGATTATAAATTTGAGATTTAATTTCTCGACAACATTTCAAAGGAAAGTGAAAGTTGATTTTTTTTTTTTTTTGTTTACATGGCTTCAACATGACATTAAACCAACTATATGAGTTATTTTTGGTTTAAGAAATACCATATAATTCAATTTAACGCAATTCTATTGACATTTTATCAATTAAAATTTAATTATTAATAAAAGCATATTTAATTATTTTATACAAAAGTGTATTTATTATTATAGATAAAAATTTAAATTATAATACTCGATGAATAAAATATTAAAACTAATAAGTCATATTATTTTAAGGAAAGGATTATATGAAATAGTGATATTATCCATTTCAATAGTTTTACGTCACATCAGTATTTTCATCCATCCTGAAATTCAAGATAAGAATACTGATGTAGAATAAAACTATTGGGAAGGGATAATATCACTGTTTCATACAATCTTTTCTCTTATTTGAAGGCTTTTAGTCAATTTATGACATCTTAGTTTATTAAAATGTAATGTAATTATTAAAATAAGAAATAATATGAATCATGAAGAACAAAAGTCATAAGACTATAATTCCAACCAAACGAAGGGTGATGGTGTAATTAGTGGTGGTCGTTTGATGGTAGAATATGTGTACAAAAGCTTATGAAAATAAGACTCCATTTAATGTGGAGTTGATACAATTATAATTTCAAGGTCGTTGGCTTGATTGAAACCAGAATTTTAATTCGTATTTTCTTCAACTCTTGAATTTGCATCCTTTGCTTAAACAGAAATAATGGAAATGATGAGGTAATGGTCATAGATCCGACGGTGCTACTTGCATAATAGATGGTCAAAGTTTCAAAAAATTAAAAAACTTTTTTTTGTTTTCCATTAATTTTAAAATAATATTGATGTGAGATATACATCAATAAAATCATCTAGATGCAGTGCCCATGTTGATAAAATGATTAATGAGCCCACATCAGTAAACTGCCGTGATATCAAGATTTAATGGTGTCAACGGTCAATAAAGAAAACCATTCAAATAGTTTATCGGATTAAATGGAAAGACTGAAATACTCATTTGGAATTGGGTGCAATCAAATGATAGGACTGTTCGTTGACCGTGAACACCATTAAATCTTGAACGTCTCATTTATATTTATTTATATGTTTTGAAAATTGATTGAACTTCTAGTTGCGTTGCATTTCAAGTGTTTTAGCAGCTGATGTTTTGTCTATTAGCTTCGAAAAGGAAAGAGGTAGTAGTGAAGTCACGAATTTTGAATTATTAGGTCATATTAAAATGTTTAAAAAAGATAATGTATATAATATATATATATTTAACATTATTTTCATTATAGATCCTTATCATATTTACTCTTTTTGATACAATATCTAGAATTATATATAGCCCTTCTCTAACCCTTAAATAATAATATAATGCACTTCAACGCACTCGAACTTATGCCTCTCCTGGTAACAATAACTAAAAGAAAGATAAAAGTACCATGGTAGTCTTTGTTTAGGAATTAGATTGCATTTTGCTGCCTTCATTCAAAAAATGGGCAAATTAATCCCTATACATTATATCAAAGACTAAATTGGTCATTTCTACTAAAAATTGTATCCATTTGTACTATTAAAAATTAGTGTAGTTGATGAAATAACTAAATAGTCACACGTGGTATGCAAAGTGTATCTCAACTGACGTACATGGACTAACTTCTAATAGTAGTAATCGATAATTTTTTAATAGAAGGACAAGTTGCTATTTGATCTAACATGCAGGACTAATTTGCCCATCTTTTTAGTAGAGGGGCAAAAAGCAATCCAACTCCTAATGCAATGCCCTATATGATACTTTTACCCTAAAAAAAAAAGGTAGATCAAAGAAATGTCAATAGCTTGTACATTTTTCACAATTGTTTACAATGTTTTCTCGTTTGTTAAAACCACTGAACTATCTTCCCTTGTCAATGTTGTAAAAATTTTAGATTACCTATGAGAGAAAATTGATAAATATTTAAAGAAAAAAATTATGAATTTTTTAGTTTTAGTGATTAGAGAGAGACTAATTTCTTTTCATATAAATTAATTTGTTTTAAAAGAATTTTTAAAATTTGCGAGGCCATTTTTTGCAATTTTTTTGTAGGTTCAATTTCCTAATTTTTTAATTAATATTTATTTTCTTAAAGTAAATTTTAATCACAATTTTTTGGTGAGGCCAATTAACCCCACAATCATCAATATGGCATTGCCACTAGTCTTAGGACCAGGTGTACGAAGTAAGTTTGTTGGCTTGAGTTTTAGCATGCCCTTTCCTTCATTGGACTAGCTTTTTTTTTCTTGATTTTTGGTGAAAAATTTTGAAAAAATTGAAATATTTCAAAAGAACCAAATCTCACATTCCTTAAGAAAAATTTTGAAACCCTTGTTTATATGTCATTGTACTTCATTAGGCTATTACGAACAAAGTTGAAAGGATGGACTTGCACACACAAAAATTGGGCTCGAAAGTATAATGTAGTGTAAATTAACTGGTGGATTTCCCTTACGTGTGATGTGTTGTGATGACTTCTTTTTTATTGAAATTTTTTAGAGGAAATTACTTATCTAGAACCACCTATATTTAGCCAAAGCTAAAAATAAGTTAATTGATTGAAGTTAAGTAAAATCCACTTTTTACTCAACTTACTTTTGTTATCTTTTACACACCTTAAAAATTCTATCTTTCTCCTCTCCACCCTTTTTTTTTTTTTTTTTTTTTTTTTGTGATCTATTGTTGATTCCTACTCTCGTTTTATGATGGAAGAACCAGTTGTATACTAGGAGATACGCTTTACGACAAAATATACTTAAGGACAATGTCTAACACGCCTTAAACTATTCAAACCGTATTCTTGATTTGTCAAGTTGGTGTAATATTTGCCAAGAATTAATACATGGGTTTTACCTTCTATTGAAGCAAATTTTTGAAGTGTCTATCTATGTGCAAATGGAAGTGGCCACTTCTGCTATAACTTGCCTTATTTGTTGGTATATTCCACCAAAATATTTTGATGATTTACTTGTATATTTTTTAGGGTATTGTGCAGCCAATCTTATGTTTATTATTGGAGAAGATACTAAATCAATCATGATTACTTTTCAAGGATTCTTATGTGATCTACTTACCTTGTATACTGAGGTATGCAATCCAAAAAGATATAGGCTGACTTTGTGATCTTTTATATCATTATATTCAGGATATTTGATTTGATTAGATTGGGGCATATCAAGATGGACTGAACGTTACTTTGTGAATATGGATTTATGGTTTAAATATGAAAGGCTTGAGAAACCTTGATAGAGGTTTTATTATTAAGGCAAGTTTTTTTAAGTAGTTGTCAAAGTGCCAACAAAAGTAGCCACTTCGGCTAGCATTTCAACTAACAACGTAAATTTCCTTATTTGGAGCTGGAAATCTTTTTAACCAAATCAGTTGGGTACTGATTTAAATAATTTTGTGAATGTGTGTTGGCCCATATATGAAGATCCATCTTATGGACCAACAAATCTTTGAAGATTGGATTAGATCATGCAATCGAATCCATTGGATTGTGGAGATCAGATTGGGAAGCTTTGAAGACATATCTCCAATCAATCTTCTTTATCTTGCACTTTATTAATATATTGTACATGGTATTTTAGCTGTTTTTTTATGGTGGCTTTTATCCTAAGTTGTTGAAAATTAAAAGAAAAGAAATAGGAGAAAGCTTGAACCAAAGACCTCTAGGATAAGGAAATAACACTTAACTATCAAAGACTAAGATTCATTCTTTGTCTATTCCTTGCAACCAACCTCGCTATGTTTTGAGGCGTGACAATTCTCCCCTCTTTAAAAAAAAAATTTCATCTTCGAAATTTCCCCGTTGTCACATCAATTGCTTCATCAAAACAATTCATTATTCCTCCTTTCAAACCAACCAACATCATGCTTTCGTTGTGCAACTCTGATTCTTATGCAGCTTTAGGCAATACCTCTTGTTGTAACCATTTTTTGATGAAACAGGAAACGACGCGGTTGACTCGATTTTTGAAAAAGAAAAGGAAGGGAGTCGCCACCGATCTTTATTTGGTGTGATCGAATCACCTTTGTTTTAATAAAATGTTTAATTTACTAAAACAGTGCTTTTTGGTCCACGATCTTTGAGAAAACGGGTTCGGAAGTCGATTACGTGCGATGAAGGATTAGCACCCTCGACACACCCGAAATCGGTACCAAACTGATTGATTGATGCCCTCTTTGTTGAAAACTTTGAAATGGTTTGAAAAAAACGATACTTTTTATTTCCACAAAATTGAAGGAATTAGAAGGGACGTTAAGGTTATCTTATTTTCAAGAGATAAAGCATCATGTCCAAGAAGTTAGGGCACAATACTTTAAACTCCCAAACTAAGCTCGCTTTTTAAAACTTGTTTTTATTTGAAGAGGATTTCCGTCATTTGTCAAACGAGAAGTCGAACCCGAGAAGTTAGGGCTTGTCTCCTTGAAAAGCCAAATTAGGGACATTGCCTCCATTTTAGGAAGAAGGGGCTTGTCTCGAAGTATCTAGATGTCGAGTCCAGTAAGTTAGGGCGCGACATTTCGAGTTTCCGAGAACAAGTATCTTATTCAAAACTCGTATTGCGATTTAAAAGGGGTATCCCGTTGTTTAGTTTAAACGAGAAAATTCGGAACCCAGTAAGTTAGGGCTCGATGTCTCGAATCACTAATACAGGATGTTGGTCGTTATGAAAACTGAGACATCGAGGAAGATTAGTCCGACAAGTGATAAGGATGTTGATAATAATAAAAATAATGGAAAAATAATAATAGGTAAAAAAAATAATATTAGTGATGCTAATGAAAATAACGGTAATAATAATGGTAATAATATAAAAAATAATAGTAAACGAATAATAGTAAAAAATATGTATATAATAGTAATAATAATAACATACAAATAATAATAATAGCAAATCGATGATGATAATAAAATATAAATTAGCAAACAAGATAATAGTAATATATATATATATTATAAAGAAAATATAATGATAATAATAATATAAAAATGGTGATAGTAATATATTCAATAGTGATAATAATAATATTAATAATAATAATAATAATAATAATAATAATAATAAGTTGGTGAAACAAAATAATAATAAAATATGTACATAAAATAATATAATAACGGTAACAACTATAATAATGCAATAATAAACGGACTAAAAGGATTGCAAAATAACTAAAACAGGATCAAATTGCATTTAAAATGAAAGTTTGGGGTCAATTTGAAATAAAATAAAAGGAAAATGGCCTATTTGAAACGCGCGAATTACATGGGGGACCCAAAGGAAAATTTTCCCTATCCTCTCAAAACGCAGCGTTTACTGCGGGGCCTAATCGCAAACCGTAAAAAATTATTGGGCCAATGTTGCAATAATTAAAAGTTTGATTTTAAAAACTAAAAATACGGAAGGACCAATCGCGCAATAAACCCTCGACTTAAAAACAAGCGGATCCTGAGGCGGGTCGGGTCAACACGCGGATCCTGGAGGTAAAACGACGTCGTTTTGGGGTTAAAGGCCAGCCCCCAAAACGACGTCGTTTTGAGGGGCTATTTAAGGCCCTAAATGTTGAAAAAAAATTTATTTCACCTGCTTCCCCCAAAAAAAACCTCCTAATCTTTGTTTTTTTCTCTGCAGGTTCTGCTCGTCGGCGTTGTCCGGCCGACGTTAAACGACTTCATGCCACGGCCATCACAAGACGGCGAGAAAAATAAAGATTTAATTTTTTTTTAAATATATGTATGTGTTAGAATAGGTTTTTAAATATTGGTCTAAAAACAGAAAAGAGACGAAGAATAAAACGAAATATCTAAATTTCTTGTGAAATCCTTACTCTATTCTGTGTTTCCCTTGCTTTTCGTCTGGAATTTCTGGATTTGTGTTGGATATGTGAGTCTATTCTTTGTATTTGAGGATCTATTCTTATAATTTGTAAATCTCTGGTTTTTTCTTAATTGAAAGAAAAGTCAAAAAAAAAGATCCCGTTTACATTTTCTGATTGGCTTTTTATAGCCATTCTTTTACACTTTTTCTTCTTCTGTCTTGTCTCTGTTTAATGGCCTTGCAGGTGCTCGGCGCAAGTTGATGGCGATGTTGCAGAGGCGGTGGATGTGGGGTCAGAGGCAAGTGGCGGTCCACAAGCGCACCAAGGGTCGTAAGGATAGCCAAACAAATCCCCAGCAATTAATGCTTATACGCTAGGCTCCTTAGGGTTCCAGGAACCCTAAGTTTTAGACTTTGGGCCATTGGGCCACCGGGTGTAATGTGTTGAGGGGTTTTTTAATTTGGGTTTTATTTTGGGTATTGGGTTTTGGGTTTTCGATTGGGCTTAAGTGGGATTGTGAAATGGGCCAGGCAAAATGGGTTTGTACTGTTGCCCTCTTTGCTCATTATCGTAATGACAATAGAGCAAAGACATAAGAAAGACCCATTTTGCCCTGGCCTCGGTGGGCTTTAACTTTTTGGTGCACTTTTCTTCGGTAGCCTCATTCACCCACCGCATCTGGTCATTTCGATCCTATTCCACCGTTGCTTCGGTGAGATAGGACCTGTAACTTCAATTTGCTCCCTTGCAATCTCAGGAAGATAGGTTTAACTGTCTTCTATCTGCTCCACTACAACTTTAGGGGGATAAGACTTGCAACTTCAACCCGCTCCACTGCAACTTCAGGGAGATAAGGTTTGTTTTGAACCTGCTCTTGCAACTTCAAGGAGACAAGATCTGCCCTCTTCACTCTGCTTCCTGTTATTTTCCACCTGATCCCTGCGAACTGGGGGATCACCAGATTGATGTCTTCGACTTGCTTCCTACAACTTCAAGAATGTCAAATCTGCTATCTTCAATCTGATCCCTACAAACTCGGGGATCACCAGACTAAATCTTCGATCTGCTTCCTGCAACTTCAAGAAGGTCAAATTTGCTTTCTTCAATCTGATCCTTGCAAACTTAAGAACCACTAGACTGATATCTTCGATCTACCTCCTATAACTTCAAGAAGGTCAAATCTGCTATCTTCAATCTGATTCCTGTTATTTTCAATCTGATCCCTGCGAACTGGGGGATCACCAGACTGATGTCTTCGATTTGCTTCCTGCAACTCCAGGAATGTCAAATTTGCTATCTTCAATCTGATTCCTGCAAACTCGGGGATCACTAGACTGAATCTTCGATCTGCTTCCTGCAACTTCAGGAAGGTCAAATCTGCTATCTTCAATCTGATCCTTGCAAACTTAAGGACCACCAGACTGATATCTTCAATCTGCTTCCTGTAACTTTAGGAAGGTCAAATATGCTATCTTCAATCTGATCCCTGCAAACTCGGGGACCATCAGACTGAATCTTCGATCTGCTTCCTGTAACTTCAGGAAGGTCAAATCTGCTTTCCCTCACCTGTCCCTATAGTGTCCTTTTAAGGACATAACCTGCAGAATGAGTACATGCTCATGCCTAATGATTAGGATGCCATAATTGGAATGAGTCAAAATGTTATGAGTATAATTTCTATTCAAGGTGTTATCACTCATTTATCCGTCAAGGTTTTATCTTCGTTTCCCTTGCAGTAACTATTTTCGCATGAATGACTTGCCCCTGTGGAAATTCCAAAACCTATTTTAGGCCTCGGAACACGGGCTTGCCTTTACTTCTAGTTGTCTTCTCCGGGAGTCACAACTCCTACTTGAAGAATACCCAACTTGGTTCGTTTTGGATTCGTTCATCAACGGTTTAGGGTTTCTGAATCTTTCCTTATCGAAAATTGGCCTGTCATACTTTTTCTAAGTGACCAAGTAACATTATTCACCCTTGCCACAATTACCGAATCGGAGAGAAACTTTGAAGAAATGGTCTCCATTAAGACTCCCTTTCTCCTATGTCTTTATCCTGTGGTCGTGGAAATTAAAAACAAATGTTCTATTTTGATTTCCTGTTTTATCTAGAGATTTCCAAAGTGATACGTGGAACTTTCCTTCGTGAAATCGTTAGTTCATCAATTATTGTTTCAATGCAGCATGTTAATGATGGGTAATAGTAGATTGATTTCAAATAGAATTAAAATGAATTATCTATGAAACAAAGGAAATTGACTGGGGACATATCTCTTTTTTACGGAGGAAAAGAACCCAAAAATGGTAAAATAAACAACATGGATCAGACGCCCTGGACATCGCCACTTGGGCTTCAATATACAAACTTCAAGAAGACTACTTTGAGCCTGTCATGTGTTTAGAAGACTCAAAGTATTTTGTCGATGCCCCGATATGCAACGTGCTTCCTCTTCTGTTGATTATAGCGCTGCAAGATCGCAACGTGTCCATTCAAAATTTGAGCCGCCTTTTGGTTTTCACTCAAAAAGCCCTTTCGTCTCAAGGTACCTTTTGCGGTTTTCACCTTGGCCTCTCCGTTTTTTTTTCAAGTTTCAAAGTGCCCTTTGCGGGTTTTCACCTTGGCCTCTTCCATTTCAAGCAAAGTATTTTTAATCAGATCCGAGTTCACGGATTGGGCAAGCTTTTCCGTCCATCTCGGTCGAAATCGAGTCACCTCCCGAGAAAGCTTTCTTTACCACATATGGTCCTTCCCAGTTCGGCATCTATTTTCCTCTGTAATTCTTTTGTATGGGAAGGATATTTTTCAGCACGAGGTCCCCTTCGTGGAATTCCCTTGGGCGAACCTTTTTGTCGAAGCTCGCATCATTCGCTTTTGGTACATCCGACCGTGACGGATAGCCCTCAATCTCTTTTCTTCAATTAAGTTCAACTAATCATATCGAGCATGGATCCATTCACTTCATCCAACTTCACTTCGACAATACTCAAGAGAAGGTATTTCCACTTCAATAGGTAGAACCGCCTCCATCCCATAGACTAATGAGAAAGGCGTCGCCCAAGAGAGAGGTTGGACGGACGTTCGATAAGCATAGGCAGCAAACGGTAATTTTTATGCCAATCCTTGTAAGTCTCACCATCTTCCCACTATCTTTTGATGTTTTGTTGGTTGCTTCCATTGCCCATTCATTTTTGGACGATCTGAGACGAATTGTGGTGTTTAATGTTGAATTGGCTGCAAACTCCCGCTATCATACTGTTGTTTAGGTTCAATGCATTGTCTGATATGATCCTCTCAGGCATTCCATATCGATAAATGATTTCTTTCTTCAAGAACCGACTGACCGCTGACTTAGTGACGTTAGCATACGAGGCGGCTTCTACCCACTTGGTGAAGTAGTCGATGACTACGAAAATGAACCGATGCCCATTTAAAGCTTTCGGCGAGATTGGTCCAATGACATCCATGCCCCACATGAAAAATGGCCATGGGGAAGTCATAACGTGTAAAGGTGATGGAGGCACATGAATCTTATCTCCATAACTGCATTTATGACATTTTTGGCATAGTTGATGCGATCTCCTTCCATGGTGGACCAATAATATCCAAACCTCATTATTTGTCCGCCATTGTGAAACCATTGGCGTGAGTTTATGACGCCTTCGTGGACTTCTTCCAGATTAACTTAGCTTGGCAAAGCATCCACATATCTCAAAGAAGACTTGATCTTTCCTTTTCTTGTATAGGACCTCTCCATCCAGGACGTATTCACAAGCTAATCTTCTTAATGTCCTTTTATCGTTCTCAGTTGCTTGGTCTGGGTACTCACGATTTTTCACGTACCGCAGTATATCATGGTACCATGGTAGGCCAATTTTCTCTTCTTCCTCAATATGGTAGTAGTGGGCTGGGTCCTGATGAATGCTCATTCGTATAGGCTTCATATCATCATTCTTGTTTATTTGGACAAGGGAGGCTAAGGTGGCCAGAGCATCAGCCATCCGGTTTTCGTCTCTGGGTAAATAACGGAAAGTGACATCGTCAAACTCTCTGATCAAATCTTGGGCCAATCTTTTGTAGATGGCCAGTTTTGGATCCCTGGTTTCCCATTCCCCTTTAAGTTGATAGATTACGAGGCGTAATCTCCACACACTTCCAATACTCGATTTTATGTTCGATAGCGGCGCGAACCCCATGATGCAAGCTTCAGACTCGACCATGTTATTAGTGCAATCGAAATCCAGTTTGCAAGCAAATGGGTAATGGTCTCCTTTTGGGGATATCAGAACTGCCCCAATTCTATTGCCCACAGCATTTGATGCTCCGTCAAAATTCAGCTTCCAAGGATGATCTTCTGAGGCACCCTCTCCAGTGTTTTCCACATACATCAAATCTTTGTTAGGGAAATCGAAGTCCAAAGGCTCAAAATCTTCAAGGGCTCTACTGGCTAAAAAGTCCGCTATTGCACTCCCTTTTACTGCCTTTTGGTTCACATAGACTATGTCGAATTCGTAAAGCGAATCGCCATCCGCCATCCTTCCGTTCAAAGCGGTGGACTCCATCATGTATTTCAGAGGATCTAGCTTCGAGATGAGCCATGTCGTATGATACAACATATACTGTCTCAATCTTCGAGTTGTCCAAATCAAGGCACAACATAGTTTCTCGATTGGTGAGTACCTTGTTTCACACTCAGTAAATTTTTTACTACGGTAGTATATTGCCTTCTCTTTTTTTTTCGAGTCGTCATGCTGACCAAGCACGCATCCCATTGAATTATCGAGCACTGTCAAATAGAGGATTAACGGCCTACCTGGATGAAGTGGTGTCAATACTGAGGCATTGGACAAGTATTGCTTTACTTTGTCGAATGTCTTCTGGTATTCTTCATCCCACGCGCCTGATTACGCTTTCTTAAGCGAGACGGAATATGGGGTCACATTTCTCGGGCGGTTGAAATGAACCGAGCGATGTAATTTAGCCTTCCTAAGAAACCTCTAACTTCTCTTTGGGTACGTGGTGGAGGCAACTCTTGTATGGCCTTGACTTTGTCTGGGTCAACCTCAATCCCCTTTTTACTGACCACGAATCCGAGTAACTTCCCAGACCGAGCTCCGAAGGTACACTTTGTTGGATTAAGTTTTAGCTGGAATTTCCTCAACCTCAAGAATAGTTTCCTTAAGACCTGCACATGTTCCTTTTCAGTTAGGGACTTGGCAATCATATCGTCGACGTAAACCTCAATTTCTCTGTGCATCATATCGTGAAATAGGGTTACCATGGCCCTCTGATACGTCGCTCCCACGTTTTTTAGCCCGAACGGCATCACCTTGTAACAAAACATCCCCCACATGGTCACAAATATTGTTTTATCCATATCTTCAGGATGCATCTTTATTTGGTTGTATCCTGAGGAACCATCCATGAAGGAGAACAACGAATAGCCCGCCGTATTGTCTACTAAGGTGTTGATGTGAGACAACGAAAAATTATCTTTCAGGCTAGCCTTGTTTAGATCCCTGTAGTCTACGCACATTCGCACTTTCCCATCTTTCTTAGGGACAGGGACGATATTAGCCACTCAATCTGAATACTTAACCACTTGTAAGAATCCGGCGTTAAATTGTTTCTCGACTTTTTCTTTTATTTTTAACAAAACATCCGGTCTCATTCTTCGAAGCTTCTGTTGGACGGGCTTATATTCTTCTTTTATGGGCAACCGATGTACTGCGATATCAGTGCTTAATCCGGGCATATCTTGATACGACCACGCGAATATATCCTTGAATTCTTGGAGTAACTCGATGAGGTATCGCTTGGTCTCTGCCGTGAAACAAGCTCCGATCTTCACTTCTTGTCCTTCTCCCAGGTTCACCACTTGCACTGACTCTTTATGCGGTAGGATATGTTCTTCTTCTTGCTCTACCATTCTCAACAAATCTGGAGGCAAGTCACATTCTCTGTCATTTGCAAAATCCTGAGATTCCTCTAAACACATGTCTTGTTCGAAACGGACCTCTGAATCTATAGTATCGTTGCTCATATCATTGATGGCCAGGGACCTATGATGGGTACCAATGGATGTACAAAGATTGAATGAATTGAAGGATAACTATTCACATGATATGAATGAGAACAAGAAATAAAGAAAAAAAGTTTGTTAGAATTAAAGATGCATTTCATTGAAACAAAATATTCGAACATGAGCCTGTTTCACAAAAGAAATCTTATTATTTCTAGGCTTAAAATAATGAGTGCGTTCAATATTACTCAGATAATCTCTAAAACTACAGAAATTTCTCTGCAGTCAATTGTTCGTAATACTTCCGTGTTCGTGACGCAGGCGAATGCCCAATGTGTTTTCTTGATCGGTTTCCTCGTTGTGTATGGCATTGATGTGAGGAAGATTCTCCGGGTAGATTATTCCTCCTGACATGAAGGTACGGGATATATGGGGGAATGTCATTGATTCCCACTTGACGTCCTCTCCGTTCAACCTTGCCCTTCTCCTTTCTTGTTTCTTCTCTATTTCCTTCCTCATTTGTTTTGCATCTGGCTTGAAACCCAAGCCAAAACGGTCTCTCTTCTCTTTCAACATCGGGATCTAAACTTTCCCTTGGAGACGTTTGCCCAATCCCTTTCCTGGTAGAGCCCCTTTTCCTATCATCATTCGTAGGCCCATCCTCGTGGTCTTGGATAGCTTAGGCACCGGAACTTCATTCCCCTCCGAGATAAAAGTAGTATTTACGAACTCTAAGGATCGAAAAGAACATTCAACGGCCTCCTCACTTGTTTCTACATATGGCGCTTCGTTGGTAACAGTTGCTATAATGTCTTCTTCTTCGTTTATAGTTACCAGCCGATTTTACATTACCGTTTCAATTTTGGTACAATGATGAGGTACGGCCCCACCGAATGAATCCATGGCCTTTCCAACAGGCAGTTGTAAGAGGGCTTGATGTCCATAACTAGAAAATCTACTTCATATGTGTTAGGCCCGATCAATAATGGCACGTCCATTCTTCCCATCACTCTTCTTTCGGTGCCATCAAATGCTCTCACTATGTTCTGGCATGCTTTCATGTGAGAACTGTCTATTGGCAACCTCTTGAGTGTAGCCAGTGGTAGGACATTCAAAGCTGACCCATTATCTATTAGCACGCTTGGCAGAGTGTATCCCTTACAGCGGGTAGTTATGTGCAAGGCTTTCGTTGATCCCATGCCTCCGGGTGGGATTTCGTCATCACTGAAGTAAATAAAATTATCAGCACTTATGTTACTAACCAGACGGTCCAATTTATTAACGGATATATCTTTAGTAACATAAGTTTTATTCAGTACTTTCATCAGTGCTTCACGGTGCACTTCTAAGCTTAACAGCAAGGCTAGCACGGATATACGAGCTGATTGTTTGTGCAGCTATTCTACCACGCTGTACTCGCTGTGTTTCAAGAATTTCAAGAATTTTTTGGCCTCCTCCTCTTTTCTGAGTTCGTTGATCTGGGCTTGATTCCTCTTTCGGCCCAACAAGATAGTTTTTGGTTTCACTTTGGTTCGCGCTCTTTTATTCTTAGGGTCGTACCGCTTCCCACTGCATGTATAGGACCCTTCATTCTTGCCTTCTTCCGAAATGATAGTGGAGCTTTCCGCCCTTGGTATCATCACATTACAATTGTAATCTCAGTACATTTTTACTGTCTTTGTAGGAAAAAGAAGCAGGTCTCTGAATTATAATCTTCGGCCTTTCCTGTACCCCGCCTTCCGTGTTTCGCGAGATGATGATTCTTGGGTGATTGATTCCATGCTTCATCAATTCTTCCTCAGTCGCGCATGCATTCCTTTCCTCTACTCCTTCTTCATAAAACTCCAGTTCCTTATTATCCATAAGGTTTTGCACTAAGATTCTAAACTGGGCACATTCTTAAATCTCGTGCCCTTTTGTTTTATGGAGTTCGCAGTAGTTCTTTGTATACTTCTAGTTTTTCGCAGGATCTGAATCTGTCAATCTTCTCTTTGCTATTTCCTCCTAGACTACTCTCAATGGGGTTTTTACCTCCGTGATGTCCTTCTTGATCTTTTTCACCACCTTCTCGCCAATTGTGTTTACCCCTCCACCCTCGTGATTGGGTAGTGGGTTCTCCTTTTTTACTGAGTCGTCGAGTGTTATGACCCCCATCTTTATGAGCCTCTCGACTACCTTTTTAAAGGCGAGGCAATTCTCAATCAAATACCCCGCTACCCCTGCATGGTAATCGCATTGAGCGTTAGGGTCGTACCACTTAGGGTATGGCGGTTGTAATGGCTGCAAATAGAATGGGGATACGATATGCTCATTGAACAAGGTCTGGTATAGCTCCTTGTACGTTATTGGAATTGGCGTGAATTGAATTTTTTCAGTGTTTGGTCGGGTTTTCGATTCCTATCTTGCCGGACCTTGTTGTCCAGAGGTGATTGCCTTTGGCCGATTAACCGTGATCGCCTTGTGTGTGCTCACGTTATTTACTTCACCGTCTTTCTTCTTAGGAGCGGCCCTTCTAGTGCTTTCTCCTACCTCAATCTTGCCACCCGTTATGGCATGTTCGATCATCTCTCCTGCCATTACTATGTCGGTAAAGCTTTTAGTCGTACTCCCTATCATATGAGTTATGAAAGGGGCCTTCAGGGTGTTAATGAAGAGCATGGCGGTCTCTTTTGGTGGTTGGACTTGCATGGTGACCACCCTCCATCTTTGCGCGTATTTTTTGAAACTTTCATTTTGTCTTTTTTCCATGCTTTGCAAAGTAATTCTATCTGGTGCCATGTCTGTGACGTGGCTGTAATGCTTTAAAAATGCTTGAGCCAGACTTCTCCAGGAACTAATGTTGGCCCGACTAAGCTAGTTATACCATCTAGCAGCTGCGCCCACTAAACTTTCTTGGAAACAGTGGATTAAGAGTTGATCATTGTTCACGTACCCAGCCATTCGCCTGCAGAACATGGTGATGTGGGCCTCCGGACAGCTAGTCCCACTGTACTTCTCGAATTCAGGCATTTTGAACTTATGAGGAAGCACTAAATCTGGAACCAGACTCAAGTCTTTTGCGTCAATACCATGGTGGTGATCAGTATCTTCCAAATCCTTGAACTTTTCCTCCAACCATCTACAACGATCCTCTAACTGCCTTGAGAATTCTTCTCTCGACCCCATTTTCTCTGCCATATCTAAATTAGGTACAACAGGATTGGCCGGGTTATCTCTTGGTTGGTATCCGGAACCTACGTGGAAGCTCATGGGTGGTCTAGCGTCGTCTTGCCCTTGTTGGGGCCTGATCGCAACTGGTGGCCTTAGGACATACTCCTCAGGCCTTGTTCTCGCATGTGGCAGAATAAAACCCAGGGGAGCGCCTTCACTATCCTCATCGACTTGAGGCATTGGACCTTTCCCTTTGTCTGTTACTCCATTCAGCATTTGGGCCATCTATGCTATCATGTTTCTCTGAGCCTCCTGCATTTGGTCCCTCATCTCTTGTTGGAGTTTTGCCATTTGCTCTTGCATTTGGTCTTACATTTCCTTCTGGAATTGTTCAAACCTTTGATCCATTCTCTTGGTTTTAGCACGAGTCCCGTAGTAATGTTCAGTTCCCAGATTTCCTCTTTCCTCTCTCTTGTTTCTGATAATCTTAACCAATTAGGCTCTCTTTTTATAAATTTGAATGCATGTAATATGATGCAATGCAAATGCATGAATGCAGGAAGAAGACATCGATTCTAATCAACTTCATTTTAGAAAACTTTATTAGAAGGCAAAACCCTTTACATAAAGCATATTACAAATATGCTTTCACCCTAAGGCCTAAGGTTTTGATTTTTCCAAGTAGGGAGATTAGCTCTTCATCATGACCCAGTGGTAGCTCATATCTCATGCTCAATATGTCAGCCTCCGCAGCCAAAGTCTGTAGGTGATCAGCTACCTCTCGAATCTAGATTATTGCTTCACCCATGAGGTAGTTTCGACTTCCAACTTACTCGCAAGAATGGCGAAGCTCCTCCTCCCAACGCCTTTCTCTCGTTTCCAGAAGCTCAATCCGGAGCTCACTACTATGTAATGCCGATTCTAGCTCTTCAACCTTACCTTTCATTTCCTCTATTCTGTTCAGGCTTGACTTCAGTTGGCTTTCCGAGTCTTGACTTCAATAGTGGTGTAAAGACTGCCCAAGCTCAGCTATTCTAGCTTTTAATCCCCTTTTCTCCTTTTGGGCTTTTGTCATGCCCTTCTCTAAGTCTTCCTTTTGCGTTCGCATTTCATGAAACTTTCTCTCCCAACTGCTAACTTTAGCTTTTTCCTCTCGGAGCTCTTGTCGCCACTGCTTCGAAGTTTTTCCTAATCCCGCATTTTTTATCGTCAAGCGTATCTTCTTGTATTCCGTCTTCAAGTTATCTCGATCTTCCTCTACCTTCCATTTTTTCTTTCTGAGTTTTTTAGCCTCTGATTTTTGACCATCCACCTCTAACTGGAGCAGCATCTTTTCTTCTTCCAACTTTTTTATCCTTTTCTCGAGTTTCGAACTCATCCGTTCAAAATTTTGCTTCACAATCTCTAATTCTGACGAGATCACTCGCAAGCATTCTTCTCTTGGTCGGGCGCCTTCTGGATTTGGCTCGGGAATGTTATCATTGACTCTCCTAGCCCTCCATTCACTGTATTCCAGGGTCGTTCTCGGGCCTGCAGATAATCTTCTCATTCTGTGAATTTGATTCTAGGCACTAGAAATCTCTTTAACCCTTTTCTTATAGCTTTCCCCTTTGTATGAGAACTCGCATTGAGCCAGCCCGTATGTCGTTGGTACAAACTGTCTTGAACTATACTGTCTTAGGACCAGCAAAGGGGCATAGGCAGTGGCACCCCAAATTCCCAATAGGGGAACCCAGTCAAAGCTTCCACAATGATAAAGGATTTTGTCGGTAATCAACCACGGAGCATTCCACCCGATGTCATCTTCTTGAAGGTTTTGAAAGAGAGCGATCCAATTTTCTTTGGACATATCCTCTCTTCTAGGCGTAGATGCTATCTTTTCTAGCGGGGAGTAATTCTCCGACATAAACTGACAGGACACTTTCTCCACTTTTCAGAAGTGACTATAAAACCAAGCCAATAACAACTGCGCACATCCAATAAACCTGCCTTCACCCATTCTCCGACATGCATTTAAGGATCTGAACGTTTCGGCTAAGATGGCAGGAATAGGTGTGACCCCTTTGTCTAATCGGCTGAATAGATCAATAACTGCTTCATCAATGTACCTTAAAGCTTTCAGGAAGATTACCAGACCGTAAATACACAAGGCCAAGATGTCAATCCTTTTCTTTGCATCGGATGCGCCAGGATCAGGTCTCTCAAACATATCCAGGGTATGCATTTACCTCCGCCCTTCTTTTGCATTCTAGTTGAGACCCATTGTTCGCTCATTCCGGTGATATTCATCAACTTTTTCGCGAAGGTTGGGCCATTAACTGCTTTGGAATAAGCTTTGTCAACTTGAATTCTTGGGCAATGTAGCAAGGTCATATACTCTTCTACCGTGGGAACCAAATCCACCTTCCTAAAGGAGAAACAGTTATAAGCGGCATTCCAGAACTGGGTCATTGCTCGAAATATGTGCTTATCTATTTTGACATCAAGCAGGTAAGGCAGGTCGCCGTAAGCACCATAGAACAGCTGCTTCTCCTCGTCATCCCACTGAGTCCAAATTTCTTTCAACTCCTGGAGCTCGTTCTGTGTGATACTGATATTGGTGAAATCCCGTAGCTCTGACACATTCCCCTCAACTAAGCTATCCCCTTTTTCTATTTGGCTTTGCTCTGACTAGGTGCAGACGGCTGCATTGTCCTCCACTTTATCAAGGAATTCGCTTTCCATAACCATCTTCTAACTCAGAAACGGACCGTGAATCGATGCCTCTTAAAATATGAAATGATATGCACAAAAAGAATGAAACACAACAAGTTAGTACCATGAAATATAAAGCAAGTAAAATAAACAAACACCTATCGGGATGACCACTAAGGTTTGATATAGCTCTACCTAAGGTGGGCTACTAGGGTTTACTATATACGGTTTAGTTCTAAAGTTTGAGGTACCCGAACCAGCAGATTCCTCGATCCTCACCCATTATAGGCTCATACGAACCGAGTTCGATTCAAGGAATACATTTCCTATGGCTATGCGTATGAAAACTTCACGAAGACATAGGTACGGATGTATCCCGAAAGCAGTCCACTAGCCCATGCGAGGTGAAAACCTCACGAAGGCGTAGTTTCTCGCTCCCACTTAAGGGTGTGACCACAATGGTCATGCAATGCAATGCCAAAGTATTCAAAAGATTCAATATTGAAAGTGCATAAAAAGGCGTGATTTTTCGAAACCATTTTCTAATTTTGATCAAAATGACAAAAATCAATCAATCTATGGCCTGACCCTTGTCCCCAGTGGAGTCGCCAAGCTGTCGTAACCATTTTTTGACGAAATAGGAAACGACACGGTCGACTCGATTTTTGAAAAAGAAAAGGAAGGGAGTCACCGCCGATCTTTATTTGGTGTGATCGGATCACTTTTGTTTTAATAAAACGTTTAATTTACTAAAACAGTGCTTTTTGGTCCACGATCTTTGAGAAAACGGGTTCGAAAGTCGATTACGTGCGAGGAAGAATTAGCACCCTCGACACGCCCGAAATCGGTACCAAACTGATTGATTGATGCCCTCTTTGTTGAAAACTTTGAAATGGTTCAAAAAAATGATACTTTTTATTTCCACAAAATTGAAGGAATTAGAAGGGACGTTAAGGTTATCTTATTTCCGAAGAGATAAAGCATCATGTCCAGTAAGTTAGGGCACAATACTTTAAACTCCCGAAACCAAGCTCACCTTTTAAAACTTATTTTTTATTTGAAGAGGATTTCCCGTCATTTGTCAAACGAGAAGTCAGAACCCAGTAAGTTAGGGCTTGTCTCCTTGAAAAGCCAAATTAGGGACATTGCCTCCATTTTAGGAAGAAGGGGCTTGTCTCAAAGTATCTAGATGTCGAGTCCAGTAAGTTAGGGCGCGACATTTCGAGTTTCCGAGAACAAGTATCTTATTCAAAACTCGTATTGCGATTTAAAAGGGGTATCCCGTTGTTTAGTTTAAACGAGAAAATTCGAACCCAAGAAGTTAGGGTTCGATGTCTCGAATCACTAATACATGATGTTGGTCGTTATGAAAACTGAGACATCGAGGAAGATTAGTCCGACAAGTGATAAGGATGTTGATAATAATAAAATAATGGAAAAATAATAATAGGTAAAAAAATAATATTAGTGATGCTAATGAAAATAACGGTAATAATAATGGTAATAATATAAAAATAATAGTAAACGAATAATAGTAAAAATATGTATATAATAGTAATAATAATAACATACAAATAATAATAATAGCAAATCAATGATGATAATAAAATATAAATTAGCAAACAAGATAATAGTAATATATAGTATAAAGAAAATATAATGATAATAATAATAATATAAAGAATGGTGATAGTAATATATTCAATAGTGATAATAATAATAATAATAATAATAATAATAATAATAAAGAAGTTAGTGAAACAAAATAATAATAAAATATGTACATAAAATAATATAATAACGGTAACAACTATAATAATGCAATAATAAACGGACTAAAAGGATTGCAAAATAACTAAAACAGGATCAAATTGCATTTAAAATGAAAGTTTGGGGTCAATTTGAAATAAAATAAAAGGAAAAGGGCCTATTTGAAACGCGCGAATTACATGGGGGACCCAAAGGGAAATTTTCCCTATCCTCTCAAAACGCAGCGTTTACTGCGGGGCCGAATCGCAAACCGCAAAAAATTATTGGGCCAATGTTGCAATAATTAAAAGTTTGATTTTAAAAACTAAAAACGCGGAAGGACCAATCGCGCAATAAACCCTCGGCTTAAAAACACGCGGATCCTGAGGCGGGTCGGGTCAACAGGCGGATCCTGGAGGTGAAACGATGTCGTTTTGGGGTTAAAGGCCAGCCCCCAAAACGACGTCGTTTTGAGGGGCTATTTAAGGCCCTAAATGCTGAAAAAAAATTCATTTCACCTGCTTCCCCCAAAAAAAGCCTCCTAATCTTTATTTTTTTTCTCTGCAGGTTCTGCTCGTCGGCGTTGCTCCGGCCCGGCGTTTGGCGACTTCATTGCTTGCCAATGCCACCGCCACTGGCAAAAAAAAATAAAGATTTAATTTTTTTTTTTAAAATATATGTATGTGTTAGAATAGGTTTTTAAATATTGGTCTGAAAACGGAAAAGAGACGAAGAATAAAACGAAATATCCAAATTTCTTGTGAAATCCTTACTCTATTCTGTGTTTCCCTTGCTTTTCGTCTGGAATTTCTAGATTTGTGTTGGATATGTGAGTCTGTTCTTTGTGTTTGAGGATCTATTCTTATGATTTGTAAATCTCTGTTTTTCTTAATCGAAAGAAAAGTCAAAAAAAAGATCCTGTTTACATTTTCTGATTGGCTTTTTATAGCCATTCTTTTACACTTTTTCTTCTTCTGTCTTGTCTCTGTTTAATGGCCTTGCAGGTGCTCGGCGCAAGTTGATGGCGGTGCTGCAGAGGCGGTGGATGTGACGGGGTCAGAGGCAAGTGGCGGTCCACAGGCAGACCAAGGGTCGTGGCGAGATAGCCAAACAAATCCCCAGTAATTAATGCTTATACTTAGGCTCCTTAGGTTTCAGAACCCTAAGTTTTAGACTTTAGGCCATTGGGCCACCGGGTGTAATGGGTTGAGGGGTTTTTTAATTTGGGTTTTATTTTGGGTCTTGGGTTATGGGTTTTCGATTGGGCTTAAGTGGGATTGTGAAATGGGCCGGGCAAAATGGGTTTGTACAGCTGCCCCTCTTTGCTCATTATCGTGTAACCACAATGGAGCAAAGACATAAGAAAGACCCATTTTGCCCGGTCTCGGTAGGCTTTAACTTCTTTGGTGCTCTTTTCTTCAGGTAGCCTCATTCAATCCATCAGATCTCGTCGCTTGATCCTATTCCACCGCTGTTTCGGTGAGATAGGACTCAGAATTTTAATTTGCTCCCTTGCAAACTCAGGGAGATAGGTTTAACTGTCTTCTATCTGCTCCACTACAACTTTAGGGGGATAAGACTTGCAACTTCAACCCGCTCCACTGCAGCTTCAGGGAGATAAGGTTTGTTTTGAACCTGCTCTTGCAACTTCAAGGAGACAAGATCTATCCTCTTCACTCTACTTCCTATTATTTTCCACCTGATCCCTGCGAACTAGGGGATAACCAGACTGATGTCTTCGACTTGCTTCCTGTAACTTCAAAAATGTCAAATCTGCTATCTTCAATCTGATCCCTGTAAACTCGGGGATCACCAGACTGAATCTTCGATCTGCATCCTGCAACTTCAAGAATGTCAAATTTGATTTCTTCAATCTGATCCTTACAAACTCAAGGACCACCAGACTGATATCTTCGATCTGCTTCTTACAACTTCAGGAAGGTCAAATCTGCTATCTTCAATCTGATTCCTGTTATTTTCAATCTGATCCCTGCGAACTGGGGGATCACCAGACTGATGTCTTCGATTTGCTTCCTGCAACTTCAGGAATGTCAAATCTGCTATTTTCAATCTGATCCCTGCAAACTCGTGGATCATCAGACTGAATCTTCGATCTGCTTCCTGCAACTTCAAGAAGGTCAAATCTGCTATCTTCAATTTGATCCTTGCAAACTCAAGGACCACCAGACTGATATCTTCGATCTGCTTCCTGTAACTTTAGGAAGGTCAAATCTGCTATCTTCAACTCGATCCTCAAACTCGGGACCACCGGATCAATCTTCGATCTGCTTCTTGCAACTTTAGGAAGGTCAAATCTACTTTCTCTCACCTGTCCCTATAGTGTCCTTTTAAGGATATAACCTGCAGAATGAGTACATGCTCATGCCTAATGATTAGGATGCCATGATTGGAATGAGTCAAAATGTTATTAGTATGATTCCTATTCAAGGTGTTATCACTCATTTATCCGTCAAGGTTTTATCTTCGCTTCCTTGCAAAGAATCGTTTTCGCATGAATGACTTGCCCCTGTGGAAATTCCAAAACCTATTTTAGGCCTCGGAACACGGGCCTGCCTTTACTTCTAGCTGTCTTCTCCGGGAGTCACAACTCCTACTTGAAGAATACCCAACTTGGTTCGTTTTGGATTCTTTCATCAATGGTTTAGGGTTTCTGAATCTTTCCTTACCGAAAATTGGCCTGTCATACTTTTTCTAAGTGACCAAGTAACATTATTCACCCTTTCCATAATTATCGAATCGGGTTAGGAACTTTGCAGAAATGGTCTCCATTAAGACTCTCTTTCTCCTATGTCTTTATCCTGTGTTCGTGAAAATTAAAAACAAATGTTCTGTTTTGGTTTCCTGTATTATCTAGATATTTTCAAAGTGATACGTGGAACTTTCCTTCGTGAAATCGTAAGTTCATCAATTATTGTTTCAATGCAGCATGTTAATGATGAGTAACAGTAGGTCGATTTCAAAGAGAGTTAAAATGAATTATCTATGAAACAAAGGAAATTGACTGGGGACATATCTCTTTTTTACGGAGGAAAAGAACCCAAAAATGGTAAAATAAACAACATGGATCAGACGCCCTGGACATCGCCACTTGGGCTTCAATATACAAACTTCAAGAAGACTGCTTTGAGCCTGTCATGTGTTTAGAAGACTCAAAGTATTTTGTCAATGCCCCGATATGCAACGTGCTTCCTCTTCTGTTGATTATAACGCTGAAAGATCGCAACGTGTCCATTCAAAATTTGAGCTGCCCTTTTTGAGTTTTTAGCTCAAAAAGCCCTTTGGTTTCAAGGTGCCCTTTTACAGGTTTTCACCTTGGCCTCTCCGTTTTTTTTTTCGAAGTCTCAAAGTGCCCTTTGCGGGTTTTCACCTTGGCCTCTTCCATTTCAAGCAAAGTATTTTTTAACTGCATCTGAGTTCATGGGATTGGGCAAGCTTTTCCCGTCCATCTCAGTCAGAATCAGTGCACCTCCCGAGAAAGCTTTCTTTACCACATACGGTCCTTCCCAGTTCGGCATCCATTTTCCTCTGTGATACTTTTGTATGGAAAGGATATTTTTCAGCACGAGGTCCCCTTCGTGGAATTCCCTTGGGCAAACCTTTTTGTCGTAAGCTCGCATCATTCACTTTTGGTATATCTGACCGTGACGGATAGCCCTCAATCTCATTTCTTCAATTAAGTTCAACTGATCATATCAAGCCTGGATCCATTCAGCTTCATCCAACTTCTGACAATACTCGAAGAGAAGGTATTTCCATTTCAATAGGTAGAACTCCCTCCATCCCATAGACTAATGAGAAAGGCGTCGCCCCAGTAGAGGTTCGGACAGAAGTTCGATAAGCATAGAGCGCAAATGGTAATTTTTCATGCCAATCCTTGTAAGTCTCGGTCATCTTCCCCACTATCTTTTTGATGTTTTTGTTGGCTGCTTCCACTGCCCCATTCATTTTTGGACGATATGGAGACGAATTGTGGTGTTTAATGTTGAATTGGCTGCAAACTCCCGCTATTGTACTGTTGTTTAGGTTCATTGCGTTGTCTGATATGATCCTCTCAGGCATTCCATATCGATAAATAATTTCTTTCTTCAAGAACCGACTGACCGCTGACTTAGTGACGTTAGCATACGAGGCGATTTCTACCCACTTGGTGAAGTAGTCGATGACTACGAAGATGAACCGATGCCCATTTGAAGCTTTCGACGAGATTGGTCCAATGACATCCATGCCCCACATGAAAAATGGCCATGGGGAAGTCATAACGTGTAAAGGTAAAGATTTAATTTTTTTTTAAAAATATATGTATGTGTTAGAATAGGTTTTTAAATATTGGTCTGAAAATAGAAAAGAGAAGAAGAATAAAACGAAATATCCAAATTTCTTGTGAAATCCTTACTCTATTTTGTGTTTCCCTTGCTTTTCGTCTGAAATTTCTGGATTTTTGTTGGATATGTGAGTCTGTTCTTTGTATTTGAGGATCTATTCTTATGATTTGTAAATCTCTGATTTTTTCTTAATCGAAAGAAAAGTTAAAAAAAAGATCCCGTTTACATTTTCTGATTGGCTTTTTATAGCCATTCTTTTACACTTTTTCTTCTTCTGTCTTGTCTCTGTTTAATGGCCTTGCAGGTGCTCGGCGCAAGTTGATGGCGGTGCTGTAGAGGCAGTGGATGTGACGGGGCCAGAGGCAAGTGGCGGTCCACAGGCAGACCAAGGGTCAGGGCAGATAGCCAAACAGTCCCAGGCAATTAATGCTTGCGGCGCTAGGCTCCTTAGGGTTCCAGGAACCCTAAGTTTTAGACTTTGGGCCATTGGGCCACCGGGTGTAATGGGTTGAGGGGTTTTTTAATTTGGGTTTTATTTTGGGTATTGGGTTCTGGGTTTTCGATTGGGCTTAAGTGGGATTGTGAAATGGGCCGGGCAAAATGGGTTTGTACACCTCTCATAAAACCTTTTGCATACATCTCTTATAGATCGTATTTACAATAATCGTCTGTCCTAAAGGGCTTTATACGATAACATCGGTAGTGGTTCTCTCTACCCCAATACCTAGTTTACCAGACATATTACGAGCAATTTATGAATGAGTAGATCCTATGTCTATTAGGGCAAAATACCTGCAATGTCATCGATTACATCTTTATCTTCATGACCTCTAAGAACATAAACAAGGGTGGGTTGTCTAGCCTCAATTCGGTCTGTATCGATTGTTACAGTATTTGCGGTCCTATTTTGACCTCGACCCCTCGAAAGAAACTAACCTAATCTCTGGTTTTGGGCCTGATTTTAAGTCGAAGGTTGTGCGAGCTCGACCTAACAAGGACAATCCTTTACTACATGCTCCATCGATTTACATTTCACGCAGGCACCCTATTTCTTCCTACACTTGCCCAAGTGGTATTTTCCACAGTACATACAATTAGGAGCCTTACCCTTAAAATTAGTTACAACACCCCTTATTGTGGTATACTCTCTCTCTAGCTCATTTTGGGAAATGAGAATTCGCTCTAATGGAACTAAAGTCTTTCTTAGCTGGAACCTTACCATTATCTCGTTTTTCACGTTCATCTATCTAATCTCCACCACAATTTTGGCTTTCTCCACTAGGGTCTCAAACACTTGTTCCTAGTATGGAGCAACCTGTATTTAAAGATCGTAACGTAACCCATTTTCGAACCTTACACACTTATCATGCTTCGTGGCAACCATTCCTTGAGCATAGTGACTGAGCCTCGAAATTTAGCCTCATACTCTGCTACAGTCTTATCTCCCTCATTTAACTTGATAAACTTGAGTTTGCAAGCTTTCACATACTTAGTGCCCACATATTTCTTTTGGAAAGCTTCTTGAAAATATTCTCAGGTTATACGTTTAGCCTACGTACCCTTATAATAGACTACTACCAACATTAAGCCCTTTCCCTTAACAAAGACACAATGCCCTTCAATTTCTATTTTGGAGTACAATCTAGATCCTCTTGAATCCTTTCTGTAAACTCAATCTAGTACGTAGCCACAGTAGGAATCGTTTCAGCAACATCATTGAAAATTTTTGCCCCATTTGATCGGAGCCTCTCCGTAACATATCCATGGCTTCCCGATCTAGTTTGGGCTCCAGTAACCCTTTGCAAAACCCTCAGCATCACTTATGCCACTGTATCATCTCCATTCTTGTAGCCTTCATCACCATTGACGATAGAGTTCTCAACATATTCCTCCTCAAGAATTGGGTTTTCTCCCAAACAATGGGTAACTCTATAGGTGCAACCCTACGCAATCTACCCCTACCATGTCTACCTTGAGTGTTCATAATGATCTTACAAATATTGTAATATCTAAAGTATATCTATAGTTTTTAAACAAAAACATATGGGCATCAGCAATTTCTCCTTAATGTTCACAATCTAAGGTTTGCAATTTATCTAAAGTTTCAAGGGTAACAATAACTAAGGTGGGATCGGCATTGGAGTCTCGTATTCAATTCCTGTAGAAAATTAATTTTTCAAAAAAACTTTTGGCAAGGTTTTTCCCAAAATACCCATTTCTGTGACATACATGCAAACTCGTTCAAAAATCCACAGTCTGAGTTTTGTAAACTTGACTTTAATACCACCAAATATAACATCCCCAACTCGGCCTAGACGTTAGGCTCGAATTTGAAAGATTACATTGGCCGCTGAAATAACCCAATAAGCTATCGGGGTTTATAAAACAATTATTTTAAAACATTTATTTATTTTAGAAGAAAACTTAGTATATTTTCAGAAAAACTCACGAGTTAACAAAAACCGATTAAGTAAAACATTTGCCTTGTAACAATGACTACTTTTGAAAACTTAATTAATTTCCAATTTAATTATTCTTCTAAAAGTTATTGATAATCTAGTAGCGAAAAAATGATTTTCAACTTATTTTAATTAAGTAAAATCGAATAATTTTTATGCAAAATTAATTTCTAAATCCATGTTTCATCATCCTAAATTTAATTTAAATACCATGCATGCTAAATAAATCCTAAACTTAAGTCTCATGCCATAGTTTAAAATAAAACAATACAGTCTCTGAATAATAAAGATATCAAAAATATTTTAATAAATGAAACCGAGCCGAGACCCTCCAAATCTCGTGTCCGCACCTTAACCTGGTGGGATATTTGTAGAAATATAAATAAAAAGAGGGTGAGCTATGAAGCTCAGTATGAGTTCCATTACAAGAAAATCAGTGCAAACAGTAGATGACTTATACAACATAGCAAGTCTCAGAACGATCACGCTCATATATTGATTCAAAGTATCAATTCTTTAGATCAACACATCAATATCACAATATTTTAGAATTCATAGTTCATGTATATACATGCTCATGAATGGCAATGCGCTAGCAATTTATTATAAAAAGGTCTTACCTCACCGCTACACACCATACTATGAGTTCCCCAAAACTCATCCAACATTGTAGCTCCGGGTTGTGGATAAACCACCGCTGATTTGAGGATAAACTATCACTTATTATGCATACCCAATATAATTGTACATAAAAGCTGCTATCGGGTTTGTAAAATTTGTAGGTAAACCACCAGTATTTTTAGATGAAAACATATTTGTAGTTAATGCCACTTGTTGTGAGTGCACAACATATTTACAGATTAAACAAACTGCCACTTGGTTGAGATCAAACCACATTGTTTGCAGATTATTAAACTGTCACTCTTCCTCCGTACATATCATCTCACCCTATGCAATGTAGCATGATACATTTTGTAATAGAATAAACCAACACTAGCAATAATCATGTTTAACATGTATTCGATTAATCACTAGCAATTAACATGCTTTAACAGGTATTCAATTGGGTGGCGACAATATTAACACCATCAATTTATCTGTTTCACGATGACAGTAGCATATAATTTACATTTCATATACGGTATAACCATAACACTTCAATCATTAAATCACAAATTCCAGAGTAACACAATATCATCAGGAACTTAATTGAGCAAATAAAAGCTCTTAAGAACCATTCAAGGCATATTTAGGGACTAAATTGAACCATTCTAGCAAAAAAACTGAACGTATCATAAATTATTGGGAAAATTTGGAAAACATGGGGCACATGGTCGTGTGGCCAGGCCATGTGAAAGGGTCACATGACCGCGTAATAGGTCGAGGCCGTCGGCAAATGCAAAAATAACCTACAGAGGAGACAGGACTACCGTGTGGAATGGTTTAGGCCTTGTGGTTCACGAACTACACTAGGGTTTCCAAGGCACATGATCATATGGTGGGTTGTGTGGTCCACACATCCGTGTGGCCCTATTCTTAGACACGATTTGCCTCGATTCACTTGTAAAAGAACACACACCTTTCATCGAAGCCCGAACGACATCCTTCATGTTCAAATCTAATCCAATGTACCTAAAACGGGTCGTTCAAACGACATTTATATATGAGTTAACGATCAATTTCAAGATTTATTAATATTATTGAGAGATTTATCAAGAATCGAAATGGATTGTTTAATTGGGTTGAAAAATTATTTTCGAATAGAAATTCTATAAAAATTCAGGATTTATTCATTGGGACCGATATGTACTTATCGATTGAGTCTTAATTCGATTAATATAAGCATTGTTATCAATATATGAGGACATGGGTTCGAATGCGCTGAAGCAAATTATCCTCTTATTTATAGGTTAGAGAGTGTGACTATGGATAATTTTAAACACAATGAAAAAAATATGATCAAAATATATAAAAAAATTATTTAAAAAAAATTATTCGAGATCTTCCTCCATGGTTAGAGAAGACAAGATTATCATGCTCATTATTAGAATTAAGCGTGAATCTTTTATCAATAGGTCGTGTTGATTGGTGGATCACGGACTCGAATTTATTCTTGGTAAAAGAGACAAGAAAATCACAACTTAAGGATTATTAAAGATTCAGTTGCTAACATTTGAAATGACGATTTATAACAATGATATTTTAAAAAAATAAAGTTATATATTAATGTAAAAAAGTACATCATATTTCAGATATGTATAATTTATCATTTGGTTTAATAATATTTAAATTAATTAGCATAATAATTTATTTGATTCTTCATTTAAATTTTTATACTTTTTAATTTTTAAATTTATATTATTTATCAATTTTTTCAAAATAAATAAAAATAAAAATATTTATTAATTTTATTAATGTGATATACACACGTTAAGAAATGAGAGATGCGTGCATGGTGATGAACAGAGTGCAACAGTCGCATCACAGTATGGTTGATTTCATAGTTGCCTGAGCGGGCGATGCATGCATGCTGCCGCCCACACAAATCATGTGGCACCCTAATTTTACCTCAGCCGTAGTTTTCCCACTTTCAATGTCAAAGAAGGTCCCCCACCAGCCCCCACTCCTCTTACCCTCTTTGTTTGTTTGCTTCAATATTCCTTCACCGTTTACTCACCATCCATCTCCCTTTCCCTACCTTGCCCTTTTTCGGGATACAAACCCTAATCATTTCCCAATAATTTATTCTATTTTATTTTGTTTTGATTCCTACCTTTTATTAAATTTTATGTTTAAAACGCTTGAATTCGTTTATTTTATTGAATCAAATATATATATATATATATATATGAGGAGTTTTATCCTAATATTTTAATGATTCAATCATTAAATTTATTATAAAATTTTAAATTGATTTGATATCTCTATGTTATCAATTTAAAATACTATAAATATAAATATATATATTTTATTAAACGATTTAAAGTTTTTACATAAAATAAATAATTAAAATTTTAATTTATATTAAATTTGACATGTATGATTTATATTAATAAAATATAAAATATAACAATTAAATTATTAAAATATTAATCGTATTACACGATATAAATAAATTTCTCTCCGTTAATTAGTATATTCAAATCTATTTCATATTGACTTAAAAATTGATTTGGTTATTTCCATTTTAAGATAGACTATTTTAAAGAAAAAAATAGATATATTTTTTCCCTTTACTACTCTTCCTTTCAGTTTAATAAATCAGAAGATGGTTTAATAATTTCTAAATTAATCGAATACAAAAGAATATCAAATTCGTGTCTATAAATGGAAGCATTTAGCATTCAATGGCTTACTGCAATGCATAATTTTATCTAAGTTAAATAGTATAACATCGTAGAGAAAGGATTGTATGAAACATAAATTTTATCATTTTCCAATAGTTTTATATCACATCAATATTTTTATACTGAATTTTAGGATTTTAATTTGGATTTAATTTTTTTCAAGATGAAAATGTTGAAATTTAGGATGAAAATGCTGATGTGGCATACAACTATTGGAAAAGAATTACGATAATGTGACGTCACTGTTTCACACAATCCTTTCCCTAATATCGTGTTAGGTATAGATTGCCTTTCATCATAATATCATTCTAATCTCTTTACTACATACAACTTTAAGATTTGGTTCCTATATTGTAAATCGGTAAAATTTTATTTTTATACTATTACAATGACATTATTTAGTAGAAATAATCATCACCCTTAACCGTTCGATAAAAATATTAATGTAGATTTTCTTAAAACACTTATTTAAACTCATCATGATAAATTTTTGTTGAAATCATGTTCTTAGGAAAATTTTGCATCCGTATTTTGATTGGAATAGTTAAAAATATTAATTATTTCAACTAACTAATGACATTATAAAATAAAGAGATCAAAATATTAAATTATAAAGATTAGATATTAAATTTGAATAATATAATAATCAAAAATAAAATTTAAGGGTTAATGTAGTTTTGTTGATGGTTGCCATTATACTATTAAATTAATGGTAAATTTATCATTCGACTTTAACTCTATATTGAATTTTATCACCTAACTTTTATTGGAGTAAATTTTGAAGCTAAAGTTTTTTAGTTAAATTTAAATTAAAATATTTTATTTAAATAATTAAGTAATTAACTATTGTTATTTATAAAAAATAAAGTATCCTTTTTCTATATTTAAAATTTTCAAATCCTCCTTCCATCAAATAAAAATTAGTGAACATATATATTTTAATCATTTTACTAAGTAACTTAATATTCACTGTTAAAATAATAATATTATTCATTAAATTTTGTTTCAAATCATTAAAATTAATATCTAATGGTAAATTTTAATTTTAAAAAATCAAAAGTTAGTGTTAAAATTAATAATTTAGTGGCAAATTTCAATCACATAAATGTTGAGTGGTAGATTTATACATATTCTTGAAATAAAAGATGGTAACAATTTCCAATATTTATTTCCGGTATAATGACAAATTTACACTACAACCTAAAATAACTATTTTATTGTCAAAACTGAAAAGAAAAGAATTCACATGTGAAACTTGAGACTGTTGGAGATTCTTTTTATCTACAATTAGATAAGTAAAACATTTAAATAGATAAGTGTTAATCATTTGAATCTTGTTTCTAAAATAATAAAACATTGTATTAATTATATAATTTACTGATCAAGGATTAAAAAGAAAACACAGTAAAAAGTGATTACCAAAAATTCAACTTTTTATTCTTGATGGCAAGTTTTACCCATAAAGGTTTAAATAATATGATTTTCAAATTCGCATTTATTTATTTTATCATAAGGGTACCAAAATATATTTTGTTATCTTAAGTGGTACCTAAATTATTTTTCGTTACCTAAATTATCCTAGTTGTTAAAAAATATCTTAATCAATCCTTTTTTGACACGTGACAATTTTAACTAATAAAATATTATTTCTTCAAGCTTTTTTTTTTTAAAACACCTTATAAATATTTTCACCTTTTTTGTGCTTCACCCAAGAACTCCGGTGATGAAAAACTTATCTAAATCCAATTTTCGACAACAAAACCAAATTCCAACGAGCTTTTCTATTTTTAGACCTCAAATTCGATTTCTTTCCCACCCAGATCAAAACTTATGAATTATTTTTTTAATAATAATTTTTCCATTATTTTTTTTATACTTTGCATAAAATAGTTAATGTTGGGTGAATCTCAATAATGAAAAAAAACTCGAGATAAAACATGAAATTCAAATATTAGAAAGAAGTCGAGTAGGAAAAAATGATAAGAGGGTTCAAAGAAAAATGATCTAACAGTTAAAAAAGTGCATCAAAAGAAATAAAAATAATGTGGAAGGAGAGAATGTAAAAAAATTAATTTAATTTTTAATAATTTAATATAATTATATTCTTTTAGTTTATTTTAATTTAAAAGTGTTACACATTAAAAATGATTGGCAAAAAGTTTTTAAAGAATTAGGTAATTTAGACAACGAAGAATAGTTTAAATGGTCAAATAAAAATTTAAACATTAATTTGAAAAAATAGCATAGTTTAAATATCATTTATAAAAAAATAGATATTAATTTAAAAGATAATATAATTGAAGTAGTATTAAGCTCATAAATTATAATTGAGGTAAGTAGAGGATATAGGGAACATATTGCCTCAAAAAATCAGAGCAAATCCCCTATGATTTAGCATGAAAAGATGAGTTCAAATCCCCGATAATTTAGCATTCCATAAAAAATAAAAAATAAAATCAGCTCAAATCCCCAATGCTTTACCATTCCATGTTAAAATTATTTAATCGACTTTGGATTAAGGAATATAATATTATGTTTTGCCATAAAATTACCAAGTAAAATGTTTGGCATTTTGTATTACTTCATTTAATTAAAATGTAAGATTCATTTGTTTAATTGATAGAATGTAAATTATTTAAAACAAGTTCTTATGAAATTTATATTTTAAAAACAAACTTAATTCCTTTAATATTTTTCAATATCGATTTTTAAGAAATTAAATGAAGTCGAAATAATTTGATAAATTATAATTATAATAATTCGGAAAAATGATTTCTTCACAAATTATTAATATATTTATAAATAAATCATTAGAATAAATCTAATAAGTATAATTGTAAAGTATTACATCTACTATTTCAATGTTATGGAAAAAATATATTTTTGTTTTTAATTAGACTTTAATTTTATTTTGAAAAAATGACTAATTTGTTTAAAATAATAAAAACAAAGAGTAAATTGGCTTGAATTTTAAGATTACCGAGGAATAGATATAATAAGATTACACATTATATTACGATATCTAAACACTATTTGAAAATGTGTGATTATGAGATTACCAAAATGTTAAGAATCAAACAGTAATATTATTCTAGTAATATTATTTTAGAATATAACATTACAGGTCGTAATGTAAGGTTTAGAAATATATATATATATATATATATATTAATTCCATTCAATTGAATGCATCTATATGAATTATTGATATTGAATAGGGATGGAAACAATTTCCAAAAAAAATGTGATAAATTATTATATATTTTATTATATTCTATATATCAATAAGTAAATATATGATATCGAAATAAATTTATAAATTATAATTATAATAATTTATGAAAAGTGATTTATTCACCGATTAGAATTATAATCATAATCAGAGTATAATGCTAAAGTATTATACATGTATTGTTTCATTGTCACGAAAAAGAGAGATTTTGTCATTAATTAAACTTAAAATATATTTTGAAAAATTAAAAATAAAAGAGAGTAATTTAGGATTACACGTAATATGAAAATGTGTGATTGCGGGATGATGAGAATGTTAAAAGTTAAACAAACAACGTAATCATATTTTAAATTGGATGGAAAGGCATCGAAAACTGTGTAGATATTGATTCCATAGAGTTGAAGACATATAGTATGAATTATTGAAATTGGAGAGGAATGGAATCTGGGAATAAAAATAATTGATTGGAACTTTTCGGTTATGTATTTAAGACAGAAAATTAAAAGGAGTAAAAATAAGAAAGCATAGATATTGAAATGCGTATCTTGATGCTAGACTTGTCCAATTATTGGATTATTCGCACAGATGGACCTCGATTTAAACTTTTTATAATCGGAGTTGATAGATTTGATACACATATTTAAAATATGTGTCGGGGGATGGAGATAACAATTGGAGTAAGAAGACAATCAGATAGGAAAGTGATGACAACAAGTAAATGCAAATGTCCTTTGTATTATTTGTCGGTTAAACCAGGGAATAGGACAAAACCAGTTTTACAGACATGGGGACGAACAAAGAATATGTTCATTGAAAAAGAATCTAGGAAAACCCTTCTCTCTCTCTCTCTTTTATTTTCCGGGGGAAAAACGACGTTTCATTTCGGTGATGTAAACGAGGAAAAGATGTTTGGGCCCAAATGTTACAACACCTTGACTTATCTGCAGTCTGCACGTCGTGTTAACTAAATTACAAAAATGGATTGTTTTAATTTTCAATCTGCTGCCTTAAAAATGTTTTCCTTATTCATAATTTCAATTTTGGCGATATACCAGATCATACGTTGGAAACCGAAGCTTCTTAGTCAACACGACGACCATTAGTGACCGCGGCCTTCTTCTCCGACCATTCCTTTCTAGATTTCGATTACCTTTGATTTTAATGTATCACTTTCTACGTAACTAAACAAAAACAAAAATCAATATCAATAGACACCGTTAGTACGGTCAACCCTTTTCGTTTCTATGCTTATATTTTGAATGTTGACTGTCCAACCACTCGCATTCTATTTTTATCCTTTCATTTTAATATTAATTAGATCAAAGATTAACTTGATTTTTTTTTTATCTATTAAAATTTTATCAATTTTTACTATTAAAAACTAATCATTGTATGTCAACTACACCTTTTTTAATAGTAACATTTAATGAAACTTTTATCATTTTACTCTTTGATCTAAATAATTTGTCTATTTTTTAATAGAGGGGTAAATTCCAATCTAATTTCTCATAAAAAGGCCTCCATAATACATTTAATTTTTTTTTTTAGGATAAAAATGCTGATATGGCATAAATCTATTGGAAATGGATACAAATAACGTGGCGTTACTGCTTCATACAATCCTTCCCTGAAAAACTGTTATAGATTATGGGAAATGATTGAATGGAACAGTGACGCCACGTCATCTGTATCCCTTTCCAGTAGATTTATGCCACATCAGCATTTTTATCTTAAATTTTAACATTTTTATCCTGAAAAAAATCAAATCTAAATTAAAATCTTAAAATTCAAGATAAAATGTTGAAATTCAGGATAAAAATGCTGATGTGGCATAAATCTATTAGAAAGGGATACATATGATGTGGCTTCACTGTTTCATTTAATCATTTCTCATAGATTATAATATAAAACATTAAAAAAAAATCGATTTTGCAACAACTTTATCTATTATAATGAAATATTGGTATAAAAGAAAACTCTTAAATTATATTTCTTCTTTTAATTAAATTATGTGAATAATATTATTACTATATTGTTTAAAATTACAAAATTGAATGCAATACCAAATTATTTCAGTCATTATTAAAAGCATTAAATTTCAACGAAGGACAATATTATGATAGTTCATAGGGAAGTACAACATGTTATATTGATCGAATATATTCTTGAATCGTTTATAGAATATAATCGTGCGATTCTTAAAACTTCCAAAATATTTTGAATTACTCAAGTACAATAAATATATCATCGAATATATTCTTCAATCATTTGTAGAATTGGATTAAATTCTGCTATTAGTCCCTATATTTTGAGAAAGTTACATATTTATTTCATGTATTTTGATTTGATTAATTTTTCTCTATACTTTTAAATTGACAATTTTAGTTCTTGTATTTTTAAATTTTGAAATTATATTCCTAACCCAAGCAGTAGTAATAAAATTCAATTAATAATCATGTTTTATGCGTATAGTTGTAGATTGAGTCCACATTCTCTAATTTGATCATTCTAAATCTATATATATATATATATATATATATATATATATAAAATTTTGAAATTCCAACTCAAATTTTGTATCATTTATTTTACTTGACACATTTTTCGCACGTACACGCACACGCTACATCTAAAGAGAGTTAACTCAAATAAAAATTTACTGCTTACTCCTCGAAAATTTGTTCTTGAGCAAGTTGTATAGTTAAACAATAATTAAAAAAATTCTCAAATATAAATTATTAATGTATAAAAAATTATATGGATTTTAGAAGTTGTAAACATAATTATCTCGTGATGAAATACTAAAATACAAATACAAGAGGGATGATGTATGATTATATATGTGCTAATAATGTAAAGAATAGGTGGAAAGGAATAATGATTTTTTTTTCATTTTTAAAAGAATAGGAAGGATCATTTCAAGACAAATGATTTGAACATTCTTCATAAATCTAAGTGGATTTCTTTTAAATTAAATATTTGTTGTTTTTATTTGCAAAGGTTTTACAAATCATTGATGCCTACGAGAGGTAGCTAGCTATATCACTATTAAACGGTGTCGTTTAATTGGTAAAAGTTCAAATATAAGGTTTATAGTTATTTTAAGATTATAGATTAAGTCAAAAATTAATATACCAGACTAAAATAGTCATTTTAATTATTTATTTTTGTTCCTTTAATTTATAAAGGTTTCTATTTCTATTTTTATTTTTTGAGTTAATTGCATCATACATTCTCAAATCACAACCCTACTCCTAAACTTCAAAATATTCTAATTACATTCCTAAATTATCAATGTTATATCAATCAGGTTCTTTCATTATTAAAACCATTATATGACACATCAAATCTTATATTACTAAATTCATAATGATTTTTTAATAAAAATAGAACGTTGTTTAATAACTTTTAAAAGTAAAAACTAAAAATAAAGTAAAGTGGGAAAAAGAAAGAAAGAAGAATAATTTTTTGTGAAAGCTAAGATTTTTAGAATATTCATTTTTATTTTAATTATGTCATATAACACATAGTTAAATTAATAATTCTAGTAGCGGGACCTAATTGACATAACCGTGATAGTTTAGGGATGTAATTAGAATGTTAAGGACCAAATTAAAATGAGGGGCATAGTTAGGAGATGTTTAGTACAATTAACTCTTATTTATTTGGTTATTAACTTTTTTTTGGTTTTTGTACCAATAGTTCATGTGGTGCAATTATTGATCCATATTTACAACATAAATATAATGATGTATATAAAGAGAGAAAAGCAAAGCAATTGAGTAATTGAAAATAATTAGTCAAACAAGTGTTGTAGGATGAAGCAAAGAGAACCAGTTTTGAACTTTTCAAACATATTATTTGCCCTTAAAACATGTTGTTTTAATAACAAACATTCCCCCCATTGCCTATTTGGCTCTGAAACTTAATTAATTAGTGTTGGAAATATATGATAAATTAATAACACACTTGGAATGGGATAAGTTAATTAATTAGTGTTAACTTTCTGCTTTTTTCTTTTGGCTCTTTGTATTTTGGATGTCCAACATTTCTTTTTTATTTGGCCATTCATGTCCGACCTTTTCAAACACTCAATTTGATTGGTGGTGAAACTTTTTAAAAATATTTACCCACACCCTCCAAATTTAATCCCAATTTCCCTACTGATGATCAAATTATGTTTGATTCCATGCACCTATAAACAGAGTTTGGAGTTATATGATTTATTACTCTTTCAAATTATTATATAATAAATGTTATTTTTAATCTGTTTATTGTGGTAGGCAAATTTTATCTTAATCCAATGTATTTTAATACCATATATAATTAAATTCTTGTTCACATGAGATAAAAAAACTAAAATTACTGCTAAAGCATTTGCAATGGTACCCTTTCTTCGTTTATACTACAAATTGCGTTAGTCCTCAAAGGGAAATCCAACCAGGTAAATTAACTCATAAATAGGGAAATAATATAATTTAACGCACTTGAACTAACATTCTTTTACATTAATAATAATACATGGTATATATATTAAACTCTTGAATTTATTATTTTATTTTAAATTTTTTTTGTACTTTTATTAAGTATTTTTTCATGTCCGGATTATTAAAGTCTTAACTATTGAATTAAATCCATCTAACACATTATGATGCTAAAATAGGTTATTATCTTGTCTATTGTATTTTTCAAATATTTAATATTGTTAAAGATATCGCATCACTAATTAGTTATGTTGATACAAGTTTTTGAAGTAAATGTTTATGTGCAAATGGAAGTTGACATTCCAACTATCACCATGCCAAACACATATCTTATTTATTGGCATGTTTGACCAAAATATTTTGATGATTTGCTTGCATCTTTTTGAGAATCTTGTGCAGTCAATCTTGTGTTTATGATTAGGGAAGAATTTGAATAAAGCAATATTACTTTTCAAGGATTCTTATGTGATATACTTAACTTGTATATCGAGATATGCAATCCAAGAATATATGGATTGATTTTATGATCTTTTGTATCCTTATTTTAAGAATAACTGATTTCATGAGATTCGGGTAGATCAAGATGGATTAAAGGTTATTTTGTGAATATGAATTTATGCTCTACATATAGAAAGCTTGTTCAACCTTGATAGATGTTTTATTGTTGGGGCACGCTTTTTTAAGTGGCTGTTAAAGTACTCAAGAAAGTGGCCACGTTAGCTAGCACTTCGATAGGCAACATAACTTGTCTTGTTGGGAGTCGAAAATCTTTTTAACCAAATCAATTTGGCAATGACTTAAATGATTTTGTAGACTTTTATTGGCCCATATTAGAAGATTCATCTTATGGAGCAACAAATCTTTAAAGATTGGATTAAAACAGATCAAATAATTGAATCCCTTAAAATAATAAGATTAGATTAGGACCCTATTGAAGACTTATCTTGGAAAACTTTGATTTATTTTAGGCTTTATGATGATATTTGTAAAGCCTTTTATGAGGTTTTTTTTTTTTTTGTGGGATCTTGATTGTGATTGATACTTATCTTAGCAAGCCTTAAACTCTTATATATTCAAGGCTTGCGTAAGTTAAAACTAAGGAGTTTAGAGAGCAGCTATTAGTTCACTGTGGAACATTATTTCAATGGTGCATTTGAGATAGTGAAACCTCTTGTAAGTGATTTTACAAAGGAATTTAGTGATGCGAGATCTAGTCTTTGAGTGCAAAAGTGAGGATTTTATAATGGGTTGTGATAGAACTAGGGTCATTGATTGTACAGAGTTCAAAGATAGTAGATTCATCTTACTAAGTTAGGCTTCGCAGACGTAAGGAAATCGAATTGCGTAAATAATTTCTTGTCCCATGTCTTTAAATTATTTATTATAATGTCATCAGAAGTGCCACTTCCAACGTCACTTTTATTCATACTCTATTTATTGTATATTAACAACTGGTTTAGGTCAACAATTGGTATCAGAGCCTTCCACTTAACGTAGCTAGTGGTGTTCCTAATGTTAATACTTGCTTGAGATGGAGGTTCTTTATTTTTACGATCCCTACGTTGGATGTAGAAAGTTATGCTTATTGGAAAGTAAGAATGAAATATTCATAAATTTTTTAGGTGAGAAGGCTTGGAGATCAATTTTCAATGGTTGAGAGCCCCTTATTGTTGATGTTTTTGGTTTCAAAACTCTCAAAGCTAAGACTACTTAGACAACCAAAGGAGAAAGACTTGCAAATGCGAACTCAAAGGCCCTTAATACAATCTTCTGTGGTGTTGATGGTCAGGAATTTAAAGGATTTCTAAATGCACTACTCTTGAAGCATGGTTAATTCTTGATATGACCCATGAAAGAACCAATACAGTGAAGCAATCGAAATGCAGATGTTAACCACCAAGTTCGAGACTTGAGGACTCTGAATAATGAAACTATTTGTGACTTCTATGCAAGGTTATATGACTTGCCTAATTAAGTATTTGCATTTGGTGATTAATATTTTAACTCAAAAACTGGTTAGAAAGGTGTTGAGATATTTTCTTGAAAGGTGTGCGATTAAAGTCAACCTTTGAGGAAGCAAAAGCTTTATATAACGTGAGGATTGATGAGTTGATTGGATCCTTACAAACCTTTGAGAAGAATCTTGATGAAACCAAAAGAAGCATGACAAAAGGTGAAAAGCGCATTACCTTCGAAGTAACAGATAAAATGCCTACTACAGACTTCACTATGATTAAAAGTCTTCAAAAACAAGTAGAGTTTCTTACTCTAAACTTCAACAAGGCTTTCAAGAAGCTTTCCAAAAAGAGCAAAAGATTTGAAAGTGGTCAAATAATTGGCATGGAAAAAGAAAAAGTTGGTAAATGATTTGAAAAGTATGGTCATGTTCAAGTCGAGTGTCCAAACACTATGAGAAAGAAGTCTTTGCATTTAACTTGGAGTGATGATGATTCCTTTACCAGCTCAAATTCAGATGAAAAGTACTTGAGCAACTATATGGCCTTCATTACAAAGGTTATTTCTCCTAGTGTGACTGATTCAGACACAAATAGTGAATCAGATGGTGAGTCAAATATAGAGTTCCAAAAAACCTACAAGATTATGCTGGGAAAATGGAAGGAAGTATGTCATGTAAATGCAAAGTTAATAGATGAGAACTTTAGCCTCAAGAAGAAAACTAGAAGTTTGTTAAGGAAATGGAGTTGAAAGATTCTTTACTTGCTAAGAAGCTTGGTAGTTTGAATAATGCATAGAAGGATCTTACAGCTACTCAATCCATGTTAAAAAGTTCAATACTAGTAGTGGTAAACTTGATAAAATTCTTGTTACTAGAAAAAGGTATCTAAGAAAAGGTGACGTTGGATATGTTGATAAGAAAGAAAAAGTAAAATATCTTGGTGACAATACGAGGAAACTAATTCTAATTTTTTTATGCGCAAGCCATGCATAAAAAGAGAATAAACCACATTGTTATGTTAACCAATGAGCAAGGACAAGTCTGTATTGATGCAAACTGTATGGCCATAATTGTCAACGACTCTTTTCACGAGTTGTTCTTTGCTTTTAGTGGGTCAGGTGTGGGTGTTTTCACCAATGCCTCTTCTTGCATTACCAATAGCGATAATGATTATTTGATTGCCCCTTTTACTATTGATGAGTTTAAAAAAGTTGTTTAAAGGATGCATCCAGGTAAATCTCAAAGTCCGAATGGTGTGAACCCTACATTTTTTAGAGTTTTGTCCATTGTAGGAAATGATGTTTACTTGTATTGTTGTGATTGGTTGGATAGAAGGGAACTCCCTTTGACTCACAATAACACCATCCTAGTGTAAATTCTGAAGAAAGAGAAGTCAATGAACATGAATGATCTTCAACCCATTGCGTTTTACAATATCTTTTATAAAATTGTTCCGAAGGTTCTAGCAAACCGAATCAAAGTCTTACTTTATGGGATCAATTCTCCTCTGAAAATCAATATTTTTCTAGGTCGATTGATCATTGCAAATATTATGGTTGCTTTAGAGATTATTCACCACATGAAAAACAAGGGCAGGGAAAGGTAGGTGAAGCAACATTGAATATCAACATTAATAAAGATTACAACAGTGTTGATTGGTCTTTTCTTCGTTTCATCATGACTCGAATGGGTTTCAATGAGAAATGGATAAATTGGATTATGATGCGTGTCTCTAGCATGAAGTTTATTGTGTTTTTTAATGTAGCAAGGTTAGGTCGATTATTCCTAAGAGGGGATTGTGTCAAGGAAATCTTGTGTCCCTGTACTTAATTATATTATGTATCAAAGGTTTTAATCATTTGCTAAGGAAGGCTAAGGCACAATGATAGATATCTATAGCATTTTAGTTTGTAGGGTAAACCTTTCAGTGTGATATTTATTTTTTACAAGCAACAATTTTATGTTTTTCAAACCCTCAAAAAGAGAATGTTAATTTTAAGTCTATTTTAAGGAATTATGAGGAAGCTTACGGTCAGTCAATTAATCTTAAAAAATCGGGGGTATTTTCAACTCCAATACTAACCTTAATGACAAACAAGATGTGAGCTCGATTTTGGGAGTCTACTTGCCTCTTGATCATGAAAAATATCTCGATCTTCCCTAGGGGCGAAGCCAGAACAATTTTTTAGGGGGGCCGGATGAAATTTTAATTTTTTATAGTTTATATCTTTATAATTTGTAAAGGATTAAATCAAATTTTTATAATTTTAGAGGGGCCAAAGTTTAATTTTACCTTTACTAATTTAAAATTTTTAAAAAATTTTAAGGGCGTAAAGAGCAATTTTACATTTTAGGGAGGTCGAGGCCCATGTCACCCCTCTGGCTTCGCCCCTGATCTTCCTTGTAACACCCCAATCCACGTAGTTCAACTGAAGTGTTACACACATAGAAAATAGGCATATGCATAAATTGGTTTTCAGTTCAACTTAAATACATATTAACTTAACTAGGCGACCTCAGAAAACTTCTACAAAACACAAGTTTATTTAAAAATATACACCATAGAATAAAAGTAAATGGATTTAAATATTTTTGATGAAAGACTCTCATTTGAATAAAATACTAATAGTAACGATTACTTATAAAACATCCTGGCGAATACAAGTAGAAATAATTTCGTAAGTTAGAACTTAGCAATCTTTAACAAATCCCTCAAGGGGTCACATTCTTATAAATATGTAATTAAATGAGAAAGCTATTTATTACAGATTAATTTTAAGAATAGAGTTACACACCGCCCCCAAAACATATGCATATTACAAAAAAAAAAAAAACAAATGAAGGTCACTGTAGAGAATGCTTCTTTTGGCTTAGTCCCTTCAACAAGCCCATAACAAAGACCACCTAGAAGGAAGGAAAGAAAAGGGGTAAGTTCAAAAGAACTTTGTGAGTTCCACAAAGGAAAACTCAACACTTAAATAAGAATAGATTCACACTACAAGTTCATAACACAAACTAATACATTAGACTCTATACGCCGAGACATACAAGCATACACTCTTATCTCATTGGAGAACACTTAACCTTGGCGTATAACCTTCCGAGCATACTCACATATTTGGTGCATACCATCTTTCATGACATTGGGCGTACACTTATATCCTTTCCTCCACATAGCACTAAAACTTAAACAGAATTGATGCTTCTCCATTAACATAGTCTTTTTTCATAAGTACCTTTGTATTACAGCCTCTCTTCAGGTGAACTCATACTTACTTTCAAAACTTATTAGGGAGCGTTCAATATATCCTTAATCATTCTTATCGAATACATTACGATCTCGACGCGTCAACAAGAATCAAAACATACTTCCTTAATCATTAATCATTCTTTTCATCTCAACTGATATATGCATCACACAAACATACACAATATCGTATTAGCTATTCCTTTCAACACAAAACATATCTTATAACACATACAAAGACATATTGTCTTACTCTTTCATAACCTTCCTTAGGTTGAACCTCGAATTTCACATATCAGAACAGATCTTTCGTATCATATCATTTTGAACACCTATGTGTTCTTGTGAGTTCATGGCTATTTGCTATGGTTAACAACTAACATGTCTTCTACCGTAGGCAACACCCATAACGTTAGGCTAGTTAGCAACTAGTATGTCTTACCAAAACCTAACACTCACGCCAACTTGTTAGTAACTAACATACTCTACCAATGGTCGCCAAACTGGTTTACAACTAACATGTCCTAGTAGTGGCCTATCATATATCCACATCTGGTTAGCAATTAACATGCCCTACTAGTGGTCACACATTTCTGCCATTCTAGTTTGCAATGAACATGCCCTAGTAGTGGCTCATCTTATCTAGATATCGAGTTCATACCCCCAAGGAAGTCATTTCTATATCATGCCATGATCATGCACATACACACAGACAATTACATATAATAGAACACAACACAGAAAAGAAACACATGGTTTGCATACTCATAGATGATTTCAAGGAAATTGTTATTCTATCACTACTGCCGCATACACACCTCTTTCCTTCTTTTCGATAACTTGTTACTTTTTCTCCAATGAACTCCTCTTAACAGGATTTCACAGTATAACATTTCAAAAGAAAAGAAGGAAAAACCTCACTACAAATGTTTTCACCGATATTTATATCTCATAGCTTCCTCACTCAGGGTTAACACGTGGCTAATATGCAAGGCTAACTCAATTCTATCCTAACCAACATAATCATTATAGGTCATTATATATAAAAAAAATAATCATAACACTTTGGTATTTCTAATTGTATCTCGGTTAAAGCACGACTAGAACTAAATAGAAATCATATGTGCACAAACAGACAATATTTAGATCCACAATCCAACAATCCTTTACTGGCGTACATAAATAAAAGGTCTTAACATACAGACTTTCCAAAAGAAACACTGATTGGCAGTTCTTTAAAGCGACCACACCAAAACAACTTAGACTTCACCCAAAATACAAATATTAACAGTCTTACCCATAAATCATACAGTCTGCCACTCATGGCGTACAACCATACAATTACCACTCTGACGAATACAACATAAATCAATCTTACCTTGACTCAAATCTTAGCTAACTTTCAGCCCATACAAACCATCAACAAGACTACATCGGACTACATCGGACGGGTATTACATTCCCTCTTTATTGGACGAAAGAAGAAACATATATTCTCTTTTTTGATGGAGAAATTGAGCAAATGACTTTGTAATTGGAGGAATAATTTGTTGAAAGAAGGTAAAGAAATTGTATTGAAAACTATTGCTCAGGGTCTTCCTATTTATTGCATAAGTGTCTTTCTTCTCCCTTTCAATATTTGTGATGCCTTACAGAAAATGATGAATTTCTTTTGATGGGGTCAGATATGGATGGTAATAGGAAAACACACTAAGCATCATGGAAAAATTTGTGCAAGCCATAGAAGATGTGTTGTATGAGTTTCCAAAATTTAAGATGCTTTAATCTTGTTATGCTTGGCAAATAGAGTTGGTGGATTATAAACAATCCCAATCATTTTTCGAATCAAATATTCAAAGCTAAATAGTTCCCAAATTGTGGGTTTCTTGAATCTAGTGAAGGATTGATTGCTGAAGACTTAGACCATGTTTTAATGATGTATATCAAAGCTCAATTTGTATTGCATATTGTTGGGTTAAGGCTATTGCAAGATTCAACCCTAGAGTTTCTCTGCTACTACCTTAATATGCAAGATGCTAATGAGCTGAGTTGGTGGTTAAGTGTAGCATGGAGCATATGGGTGTGCGAGCCCATTTTTCCCCGGGGCCCGTTACACCTAAAACCAACCCAACAGACAAACCAAACCCAATTTTTAACCCAAACCCAACCAACCCTAGCCCAACTACCCTAGCCCACTAAACAAATCAGAAAACACAAAAAAAACAAAAAAACCCTAACCCCTAAGTGCCTTGGCCAGATGTCCGCGCCTTCCGACCTAATCGCTCCACCGCCATTGACAGAGTCACCACCGACCCTCCACCTTACCGCACGTGTCAAGATCACCCATGACCATGCAAACAGACCAACACAAGAAGAAAGCAACAATAATAAAAAAAAACATGTATTGTCTTTCGGCTATTTTAGCCCGAAAATAACATTGTAAAAGGGGGCTTTTTCTTCAATCAAAAAAAGAGATTTTTGAACACACAAAAAAAAAAATAGAGATCCAAGAAATATTCGAGAAATAGAAATCAAAAGAAGAGATTCAAAACGAGTCAGTGCAAGAAAAGAGCAAAATCCGATTATTAAATTGCAATAGAACTGAGTTTTCTATTTTCGGAAGGTGATTTACTTTTTAAAAGCTTCATTCTTTAAGATTTTGTACTATTTCGTTTTATCTATTTAAAAACAAGAAAGATTTTACCTTTCCGGCCACCGTGTACGGTGGCCGACGCCAACGGGCGACGACGGAGGTCAATGGCATCTCGTCAAAAACCCACCGGCTCTCCCCCCTTCTGCAGAGAAAAAAAAAAGGAAAGAAGAATTTTTTTTAAGTAGACAGCAAAATGAATTTTTTTGGGGATTTAGAGCCGTATATAGCCCTTCAAAACGACGTCGTTTTGGGGGCTGGCCTTTAACCCCAAAACGACGTCGTTTTGCCCCTTTCCGACCCTATCCGACTCGACACGCCTTAGGATCCGCGTGTTTTTTTAAGGAAGGGCTAATTGCACTTTTAGCCCTTCCGCCTTTTATTATTTTACAATCAGATTTTTATCGCTTTAAAATCTCGCCCAATAATTTATTTTGACTTTCATTTCGGTCCCTGTCAAGACGCTGCGTTTAGGAGAAGGGAATAATTTCCATTTTGGTCCCTCCAGTCTTTTCGCGCGTATAAATAGGCCCTTTTTCTTTTATTTTATTTCGAATTAACCCCTAAACTTTTATTTTAAATGCAATTTAATCCTATTTTAGTTATTTTGCAAATTTTTTTTAGTCTATTTGATAATATATTGTTGTTATTACCATCATTATATTTTTATGTAGATGTTCTATTGTTATTTTGTTTCACTAACTTCATTATTATTATTATTATTATTATTATTATTATTATTATTATTATTATTATTATTATTATTTACCATTATAATTATTTTACTATTAATATCATTATTATTTCTCTAACATCATTATTGATATTTCTATTATTATTATTACTATTTATATTTATATTTATTTTCTTGGTTTAATACTATATTACTATTATTATGTTTATTACTCTTATTTAATATTATTGATTTAAATATTATCATATCATCATTATTTATCATTTTATTTTAACATTATTACTATATTGTTTTTGTATTTATTATTATTATTACTATTATTATATTATTTTTATATGTATATATTTTTGTTAATTACCTTCATTTTATTTTTTTCTTATTAATGTCATTAATATTATTTTATTATTACTATTTTTTACTCTTAAACATTATAATTTTATTATTACCATTTATCATTATTGTTTTTATTTTTATTATTAACTATTATTATTATTTCTTTTACTTTTATCGTTATTATAAATGTGTTACTATCGTTACTCTTTATTTTACCATTATCATTATTATCATCATTTTATCATCAAATTAATTAACTTAGCATTATTACATATATCATTATTATTTTTATGCAACCTAGCTTCGTAATTTATTTCTTTTATCGAATTGTGTTGCATTAACCTTTGCTCGAGTCATCAAGTTTTTTAAATAATCGATATTTCGTATTAAAGATTCGAGGGAACCGAGCCCTAACTTACTGGATTTCGGTTTTTTCTCGTTTAAGCTAAACAATGGAATGTCCCTTTTAAAACCGTAATTTAAATTTTAAACAGAACTCTTAATCCCAAAAATTCGAAATGCCGCGCCCTAACTTACTGGACTCGACATCTAGATACTTCGAGATAAGCTTATTTTTCCTAAAAATAGAGGCAATCTTCCGTATTTGAAATCTCGAGAAATCGAGCCCTAACTTCTCGGGTTCGATTTCTCATTTAACGAATAACGAAGATCCTCTTCAAAACGAAAATCAAGTTTTAAGAGACGAGCTTAGTTTCGAGTCTAAAGTATTGCGCCTTAACTTCTTCGGACATGATGCGTTATCTCTCCAAAATAAGAGAGTCTTAGCGTCCTTCTAGTGCCTTCAAATTTTGAAAATAAAAGCATTGTATTTTCGAACCCTTTCAAAGTTTTCAACAAATAGGACACCAATCAATCAGGTTTGGTACCGATTTGGGCGTGTCGAGGTGCTAATCCTTCCTCGCACGTAATCGACTTCGAACCCGCTTTCTCAAAGTTCGTGGACCAAAAGTATTGTTTTAGTAAATTAAACGTTTATTAAAACAAAGGTGATCCGATCACACCAAATAAAGATCGGTGGCGACTCCTTCCTTTCCTTTTTCAAAAAAATAGAGTCGACCGCGTCATTCTTTTTATCAAAAAATGGTTACGACGACTTGGCGACTCCAATCGGGGACTCGAGGGTCAAGCCATAAATTGATTGATTTTTGTCCTTTTAATTAAAATGGTTTCAAAAAATCACGCTTCTTTTAATGTACTTTCAATATTGGTTTCGTAAATACTTTGGCGTTGCATTGCATGACCGTTGTGGTCACACCTTTAAGTGGGAGCGAGAAGCTATGCCTTCGTGAGGTTTTCAACTCCGCATGGGCTAGTGGACTGCTTTCGGGATACATCCGTACCTATGTCTTCGTGAAGTCTTCACTTTCGCATGGCCATAGGAAAATGTATTCCCCTGAACCGAACTCGGTCCGTATGAGCCTATAATGGGTGAGGATCGAGGAATCTGCTGGTTCGGGTACCTCGAACTTTAGAACTAAATCGCATATAGCAAACCCTAGGAGCCCACCTTAGGTAGAGCTATGTCAAACCTTAGTGGTCACCCAGATAGGTGTTTGTTTATTTTACTCGCTTTATATTCCATGGTACTAACTTGTTGTGTTTCATTCTTTTTATGCATATCATTTCATATTTTAAGAGGCATCGATTCACGGTCAGTTTCTGAGTTAGAAAGCTGGTTATGGAAAGCGAATTCCTTGATAAAGTAGAAGACAATGCGGCCTCCCACATATGGTTAGAGCCAAGCCAATTAGAAAACAAGGGACTAAAAGCTAAAATAGCTGAGTTTGCGCTGTCTCTACACCACTATCGAAGTCAAGACTCGGAAAGCCAATTGAAGTCAAGCCTGAACAGAATTGAGGAAATGAAAGGTAAGGTTGAAGAGCTAGAATCGGCATTACACAGTAGTGAGCTCCGGATTGAGCTTCTGAAAATGAGAGAAAGGCGTTGGGAGGAGGAGCTTCGCCGTTCTTACGAGCAAGTTGGAAGTCGGGACTACCTCATGGGTGAAGCAATAATCTAGATTCGAGAGGTAGCTGATCACCTACAGACTTTGGCTGCGGAGGCTGACATATTGAGCATGAGATATGGGCTACCACCGGGTCATGATGAAGAGCTAATCTCCCTGCTTGGAAAAATCAAAACCTTAGATCTTATGGCGAGGACATATTTGTAATTTGCTTTATGTAAAGGGTTTTGCCTTCTAATAAAGTTTTCTAAAATGAAGTTGATCAGAATCGATGTCTTCTTCCTGTATTTATGCATTTGCATTGCATCACATCATATGCATTTAAGTCCATAGAGAGAGCCTAATTAGTTAAAATTAATACAGAGAGAAAGAAAAGAAAAATCTGGAAATTGAGAACCATTACAGTACACGTGCCAGGACAAAGAAAATGGATCAAAGATTTAAACAATTCCAGAAAGACCTGCAAGACCAGATGCAAGAGCAAATGGCAAAACTCCAACAAGAGATGAGGGATCAGATGTTGGAGGCTCAAAAGAGCACGATGACTCAAATGGCCCAAATGTTGAGTGGGGCAATGGACAAAGTTAAAGGTCCCATGGCAATTACAGGGGAAGAAAGCGAAGGCATTCCTTTGGGTTTTACTCCACCACATGCGCCGACACACGACAAGAGTATCCCCAAAGGCCATCTGTCACAATTAGGCCTCAATCTGGCAAGCTGATACTAGACGGCCCACGAACTTTCAAACTGCTCGGTATTAACCTGTGAGATAGTCCAGCTAACCCGGTGGTCCCTGACGAAATGGCAAAAATAGACCAAGCAAGAATCGACTTGCCAAGGCAACTTGAGGACTGTTGCAAGTGGTTAGAAGAAAGTTTAAAGAAATAGAGATCATGACCATCACACGGGTAGGCGCTAAGGACTTAAGTTTGGTCCCGGACTTGGTACTTCCGCCAAAGTTCAAAATGCTGAATTTGAAAAATACGTTGGGACTAGCTGTCCGGAGGCCCACATCACTATGTTCTGTAGATGAATGGCTGGCTACGTGCACAATGATCAATTCTTAATCCACTGTTTCCAAGGCGCAGCTGCTAAATGGTATAACCAGCTTAGTCGGGCCAACATTAGTTCTTGGAGAGATCTGGCTTAAGCATTTCTAAAGTATTTCAGCCACGTTACGGATATGGCACCGGATAGAATTACTTTGCAAAGCATGAAAAAAAGACAAAATGAGAGTTTCAGACAATATGCGCAAAGGTGAAGGGAGGTCGCCATGCAGGTCCAACCACCCCTCTTAGAAAAGGAAACTACCATGCTCTTCATCAACACACTGAAGGCTCCTTTCATAACCCATATGATAGGGAGTACCACTAAGAGCTTTGCCGACATGGTAATGGCAGGGGAAATAATCAAACATGCAATCAGATACGGCAAGATTGAAGCAGAGGAAACCACTAGAAGGCCTACTCCTAGAAAAAAAGATGACGAGGTGAATAATATAAACATGGGGAACACAAAGTTAATTACCGTTAATCAGCCAAAAACGGTGACTACTGAGTATCAAGGTTCATCAAGGAAAGAATCTCGCACAAGGAAAAACATTAAAAAACTCCAATTTGCGTTAATCCCTATAACGTATAAGGAGTTATATCAAAGTCTATTTGATGCACATGTTGTGTCCCCAATATCCAAAACCGATGCAACCTCCATACCCAAAATGGTATGACCCAAACACTCAGTGTGAGTACCACGCAGGGATCACGGGCCATTTGATAGAAAATTACCTTACTTTCAAGAAGTTGGTGGAAAATCTCATCAACATGGGTATTGTAAAGTTCGATGATGGAGCAATGGTATACCCGAAGGGAACCGAGGAATAAAAGTTTTCCAAACATTTGCCTTTATGTAGTTGGAAGTGTTTTGAACAATGAGACTATGGAAGAAACATGTATTTTTAAAGCTAATCTAGAGTAATGTGTAAAACACACTTGTTGCTTCAAGCCTGGAAGCAATAAGATTTCTTTTGAGAAGTAGACTTGTGTCCAGAATTTTTATTTCAATAAATGCATCTTTCTAAGTAAATATTTTCATTCTTTATATTTTCATACTGAATATATTTCACTCATGACTATATCATACGAATAATCATCATTAGGATCATTTATTCTTTGGATTTTCTGCCCACAATGGGCCCCCAGATATCAATGACATGAGCGACGCTATTGCTGACTCCCTTTTTAGTGAGATATATATCTAGAGGGATCTAAGGGCTTTGAAGATGACAAAGATTGCGACTTACTTCCCCAATGTAGATCCTACATTATGAAGTGTCAGCAGACGCTATGAACTAACGAAGGAGATGAAGATGCAAGCGTAGCTCCTTGTAGGAATAAGGCAAGGCATCGTTGAGCTATTTTCAGGAATTCAAGATGTTTTCGCATGATCATATCAAGGCATGCCAAACTACTAAAACATGGGTATGCTGTTAAGGTTGGGGTTTAAAGAACCCATGTTTTACAATAGCCTAGCTAATCAAGAGGCTTGGGCTATTGGTTCACCAAGAAAGAGAAATTGTATCTGTTATGCCATAAAATGCTAAGTCGAGGAAGACTGTGCCTTCTCCATTTTCCCTATATAAAGCATGGATGTTAACAGGCCAGTCTCCTCAAAAGCTTTTAGCCAACATCGATTCATATTCATGGTCGTTGGTTACCTCACTGAGAGGGTGAAGGTCTCTTCATATGCTAAAATTACAAAGTCGACAGTCATAAAAAAAAACATTCAAATTTTTTTTGAAAAATGGCTGAGACTTGTAAAGGTTGGCATAAAGAAGTTACCATTTACCCTTTAGGTTCCTTGAACGTTGGCCAGGACTTTTGCCGGGGCATCTTTCCCATTGGTTTATGAAAGGGAAGCAATTGTTAAAAGATAAAATTCTTTTTCCCAAGCTTGGATTGAATTAGATGAAGCAGAATGCCTCCAGTAAGCTTGATTGAAAGTATTCAGCAGGGTCAAATGTACCAAAAAAATAGATACGGGCTTGACAAAAAGGTTCGCTCAAAAGAATTTCAGGAAGAGGACCTAGCATTAAGAGAGATTCTTCTTATCCAAAAGAACTCCAAAGAAAAAGTAAAAGCCTTATACAGTAAAGAAGGCTTGTTCTAGGGAAGCATGAGTGTCAACCAAGATGGATGACAATGACCTGCCCAATCCGGTGAGTTCAGATTCAATAAAAAGTTTATCAAAAAAAATACAAAAAAAATGAAAAACAAGAAAAAGGAAAAAGAAAAAAGAAAAAGGAGAGGCCAAGGAGAAAACCCGCAAAGGGCGCTTTGAGACCAAAGGGTATTTGAGTTGAAATCCCAAGAAGGGCAGCTTAAAATTTTGATCGAAAGTAGGGCATACAGTAGTCTTGCTACGCTCAAAGAAGTATGTTACGTCTTGGGGCATCGACAAAGTACTGGATCCCTAAACACATTTTAAGCTCAAAATGGTCCTCGAAGTTGGAACAGAAGCTCAAGTCGATATATCGGGGCACTTAGTTTCCATTTTATCCATTTTTGTTACTTGTGGTTATTTTATTCCTTTCAAAATACCACCGATAAATTTCCCTCTTAATTGCATTTGCTAACTTTGATTAACTTGTTTGTTTCAAGCTATGCTCCCAATCAATTTCCTTTTTGTCCATTGTTACAATCTTTTTCAGGCATTTTGTATTGAAATAACGATTAGTGGACTAATAATACTTTTATAAAAAAAGTTTTGCATATTACTCTGGAAGCTTCTGAATAATACGAAGACATGAAACAAGACTGTTGTTTAGAACTCACTCAGCTCAAGGTTTGAAAATATTAGAGAAAGACGATTATCTCTTTGGACCTTTTATTGGTTGAACAAAAAGACAATACATTTCACCGGTGATACGACCTTGACAGATAACGAGCAATGTCAACCCAGCAGTACAAAGGGATCATTCTTGAGAAAAGAAAATGATACTCTGATTCATGCACATATCGAGCCTACACATCCGGTCATTACACGGTGAATAGTGTAATGATCAAATTGATCCTATACCTTGGAGTTACAGCAGGATGGATAGAAGAAACCAAATGTTATTCTCCTAAAGTTGCAGTGAGAGATGGAAACTTTATGTCTCAGAAGGTACAGTAAAAGGGACCCTGAAATTATAGCGGAGCAAGCTTGTTGAGCAGAATATGATCATTGTTTTAGGTTTTCTATCAAAGATACTAGCTGAACGAGAAAGCATGATAATGCATCAGTGATAGAACCTTAATGAACTACGAGCAATGACGACCCCAAGCATTTAAAAAGGGATCATTTCATTTTGCATTCATACATCATTTCAAAGCACGTTTAGTTAGGAGCATTCGACTCATTGCATCCTGATCATTGTAAAAAGATTATTCTCATGACATTCTGCATTCATGCAAGTGTCGTCCATATCACACGTAGTCAAGAGCATTTGAGTCATTCCGACCATAGCATCCACATCCTTTGGCATAGACACAAACATATAAAATCGAGTCTACAGGATATGTCCCTAGAGGACGGTGTAGCAACACTATTGAAGATTACCCTATTGCCACTGGCCAGCAGTGGAATAGATGTAAGATCGTCTTATTACCACTGACCAGCAGTAGGATAAGTTGAAGATTATCCTATTACCGTCGACCAGCGGTGGAATGGGTGGTCCTATTGCCATCGACCAGCGGTGGAATAGGTTGAAGATTATCCTATTACCACTGACCAACATTGGAATAGGTTGAAGACCGTCCTATGTCCCTGACCAGCAGTGGAATGAGTCAAAAATTGTAGATCTTGTCACCCTAACCAGTAGTGGGGCAAGATCAAAGGTAAATCTTGGCTCCCTAACCAGTAGGGAACATGATCTAGGCCACCGTCCTATGTCCCTGACCAGTAGTGGAATGGGTCAAAAATTGTATATCTTGTCACCCTAACCAGTAGTGGGGCAAGATCGAAGGTAAATCTTGGCTCCCTAACCAGTAGGGAACATGATTTAGGCCACCGTCCTATTGCCACCGACCAGCAGTGGAATGGGTCAAAAGTTGTAGATCTTGTCGCCTAACCAAGAGTGGGGCAAGATCAAGGCAAATCTTGACTCCTAACCAAGAGGGAAGATTTAGCCCACCGTCCTATTGCCATACACCAAGGTGTAATAGGTCAAGAATTGTAGGTCCTGGTCGCCTACGACCAATAGTGGGGCAAGACCAAGAATGCAAATCTCGGCCCCTAACCAAAGAGGGAAGCATGGTTAAGCTTTAGTCCTATTACTTTAACTAGCAGTGGAATAGGTCAAGACCAAAGACCTCATCCCCGAGATGACGGGAGAGCGAGATCAAGATTGAAGTCTTCCTGAAGATAGTAAGGAAGCAAATTGAAAAGTTCTGAATTCTTATTTCCTCGACGTTCCAGTGGAATAGGTTGAAAATCCCGTCTCCCTGAGTTAACAATGAGGATCAATCATTATTCATTTGAAGTTTCGGTAAAAAATATGGAGACTATGAATCTCTTCTCCCTGAATTCTTATTTCCTCAAGTTCCCGTGGAGTAGGTTGAGATTACAAATCCGTCTCCTGAAAGTTAACAATGAGGTTATATCCTTAATTCTCAAGTTTCAAGAGAAAGATAGAGATTACAAATCTCTTCTCCCCAATTCTTATTTCTTCGACGTTCCGGTGGGGTAGGTTGAGATTACAAATCCCGTCTCCCTGAGTTAACAATGAGGATCAATCATTATTCCTTTGAAGTTTCGAAGAGAAGATGGAGACTACGAATCTCTTCTCCCCGAATTCTTATTTTCTCAAGTTCCATGGGTAAGAAGTAAATCAAAGAAAGCAGTCTTGTGGTCCCTGAGTTTGCAGGGATCAGATTGAAGATAGCAGATTTGACAATCCTGAAGTTGCAGGAGGCAAATCGAAGACAGAAGATTTTATCTTCCTGAAGTTGCAGTAGAGCAGATCACTACAAATCTCATTTTTCAAGGTTACAGTGAAGTGGATCAAAGTAACAAGATGCGGTGGACAAGAGCCACGCTACCTGAAGAATAAGAACATTGAATAAGTCAAGTCTTAGCGAGACCGGGCAAAAATGGTCTCTTTTGAAAGTCTTTACCCCATTCTCGTTACACGATAATGAGCAAAGAGGGGCAGCATTGTACGAGCCCATTTTTCCCCGGGGCCCGTTACACCTAAAACCAACCCAACAGACAAACCAAACCCAATTTTTAACCCAAACCCAACCAACCCTAGCCCAACTACCCTAGCCCACTAAACAAATCAGAAAACACAAAAAAAAAAAAAAAAAAACCTAGCCCCTAAGTGCCTTGGCCGCCGCATGTCTGCCTTCTGACCTAACTGCTCCACCGCCACTGACAGAGTCGGCCACCGACCCTCCACCTGCCCACCGCCCGTGTCAGCATCACCCATGACCTGCAAACAGGACCGAACACAGCAAGAAAGCAGCAAGCAACAATAAAAAAAACATGTATTGTCTTTCGGCTATTTAAGCCCGAAAATAACATTGTAAAAGGGGGCTTTTTCTTCAATCAAAAAAAGAGATTTTTGAACACAAAAAAAATAGATATCCAAGAAATATTCGAGAAATAAAAATCAAAAGAAGAGATTCAAAATGAGTCAGTGCAAGAAAAGAGCAAAATCCGATTATTAAATTGCAATAGAACTGAGTTTTCTATTTTTGGAAGGTGATTTACTTTTAAAAGCTTCATTCTTTAAGATTTTGTATTTTATAATAAAAAAAAGAAAGATTTTACCTTTTCCGCCACTGTACGGTGGTGCGTACCTTAACCCGGCGACGGAGGTCAGCATGACGTCTCGTCGAAAATCCACTGGCTCTTCCCCTTCTGCAGAGAAAAAAAAAGGAAAGAAGAATTTTTTTTTTTAAGTAGACAGCAAAATGAATTTTTTTGGGGATTTAGAGCCTTATATAGCCCTTCAAAACGACATCGTTTTGGGGGCTGGCCTTTAACCCCAAAACGACTTCTTTTTGCCCCTTTCGGACCCGATCTGACACGACCCGCCTTAGGATCCGCGTGTTTTTTTAAGGAAGGGCTAATTGCACTTTTAGCCCTTCCGCCTTTTATTATTTTACAATCAGATTTTTATCGCTTTAAAATCTCGCCCAATAATTTATTTTGACTTTCATTTCGGTCCCTGTCAAGACGCTGCGTTTAGGAGAAGGGAATAATTTTCATTTTGGTCCCTCCAGTCTTTTCGCGCGTATAAATAGGCCCTTTTTCTTTTATTTTATTTCAAATTAACCCCTGAACTTTTATTTTAAATGCAATTTAATCCTATTTTAGTTATTTTGCAAATTTTTTTTAGTCTTTTTGATAATATATTGTTGTTATTACCATCATTATATTTTTATGTAGATGTTCTATTGTTATTTTGTTTCACTAACTTCATTATTATTATTATTATTATTATTATTATTATTATTATTATTATTATTATTATTTACCATTATAATTATTTTATTATTAATATCATTATTATTTCTCTAACATCATTATTGATATTTCTATTATTATTATTACTACTTATATTTATATTTATTTTCTTGGTTTAATACTATATTACTATTATTATGTTTATTACTCTTATTTAATATTATTGCTTTAAATATTATCCTATCTCATTATTTATCATTTTATTTTAACATTATTATTATATTATTTTATATTTATTATTATTACTATTATTATATTATTTTTATATGTATATATTTTTGTTAATTACCTTCATTTTATTTTTTTTCTTATTAATGTCATTAATATTATTTTATTATTACTATTTTTTTTACTCTTAAACATTATAATTTTTATTATTACCATTTATCATTATTGTTTTTATTATTATTAACTATTATTATTATTTCTTTTACTTTTATCGTTATTATAAATGTGTTACTATCGTTACTCTTTATTTTACCATTATCATTATTATCATCATTTTATCATCAAATTAATTAACTTAGCATTATTACATATATCATTATTATTTTTTATGCAACCTAGCTTCGTAATTTATTTCTTTTATCGAATTGTGTTGCATTAACCTTTGCTCGAGTCATCAAGTTTTTTAAATAATCGATATTTCGTATTAAAGATTCGAGGGAGCCGAGCCCTAACTTACTGGATTCCGATTTTTTCTCGTTTAAGCTAAACAATGAAATGTCCCTTTAAAACCGTAATTTAAATTTTAAATGAACTCTTAATCCCGAAAATTCAAATGTCGCTACTAACTTCTTGGACTCGACATCTAGATACTTCGAGATAAGCTTTTTTTCCTAAAATAGAGGCAATCTTCCAGTATTTGAAATCTCGAGAAATCGAGCCCTAACTTCTTCGGGTTCGGTTCTCATTTGACGAAATAACGGAAGATCCTCTTCAAAACGAAATCAAGTTTTAAGAGACGAGCTTAGTTTGAGTCTAAAGTATTGCGCCCTAACTTCTTTGGACATGATGCGTTATCTCCGAAAATAAGAGAGTCTTAGCGTCCCTTCTAGTGCCTTCAAATTTTGAAAATAAAAGCATTGTATTTTCAACCCTTTCAAAGTTTTCAACAAATAGGACACCAATCAATCGCTTTGATACTGATTTGGGCGTGTCGAGGGTGCTAATCCTTCCTCGCACGTAATCGACTTCCAACCCGCTTTTCTCAAAGTTCGTGGACCAAAAAGTATTGTTTTAGTAAATTAAACGTTTTATTAAAATAAAGGTGATCCGATCACACCAAATAAAGATCGTGGCGACTCCTTCCTTTCCTTTTCAAAAAATCGAGTCGACTGCGTCGTTTCTTCGCTTTATCAAAAAATGGTTACGACAATGGGCACATAGGAACCGATTTATTTGGAATAAAAAAAGATGACAATGTAGTCCAAATTGTTGAATTTGAATATTCTTACCCGGAGGCTTGGTAGGGAGCTCACACAGCGATGACTCGTATTCAACCTACCAGGTTAAGTTGTTCTACTTCTAAGTAGAGTTGGTGCAAATCGCTTGTTAATGGGTTCAAATGTAACACCGATATGGTTATTTTTATAAGAATGTTACCACAAGCTGATAGACTATCATTCATAATGAAAATGGTGATTTTGACAAAGGTCGCACAGGTTTTATCCAAGCAACTATGGCTTCAGAAGTTGTAGATGATTGTTGTTTGAGAGGCATTGCTTTAGTTGAAGTCGTTGCAAATTGAGAGAGTGATCATTGAGACGGATTGTTTGATTGTAACGAGTAAAAGCAAGGTTATCTCTATGGTGGGTTTGATTATTGAAGACTGTCTCATGTTGAAAGCTTCTTCTTTTTTCAGTCTTATGTCCTTCTGTTGGATGAGTAGAAACATTGATAAGATCGCTCATGCTCTTGCAAGGGTAGCTTTAAGTCATGCAAATCCTTATGTTTAGAATTCTTCTCCTAGTTGCATGTCTTCTATTCTTATTTAAGATGTTCCTACTTTTTTATCTAACGAGGAATAGAGTGTATAGGATAAGCCCATTAGCTTAAGAAATTAATATTACAATCCTTATTTTGGGTGGCTTTGTTTGTTTCGTTCCGATTTGGTAATAATCTATTTTCTTCTTTCCCTCAAAAAAAAAAAAAAAGGCTAGGAAGAGTTATTTGAATAAATTAACAAAGTTGAAGAGCTAATTTAATAGATTAACATTTGTATCAAATATTAAAACAACAAGGTAGTTAATTGGGAGTTGAGTTGGGGTTAAAGGTGACACGATAAGCAGAATAATAAACAGAATATGGATGGGAATGGTCCTAATATCTAAAAATAGTTAAAAATCATGGGAAATAGAAAAAAGACAAATAAAAGATGATCACGAAATCGCCCCATAATAACTGGTGTGAATTAAGTTAAAATAATGAGTGGAGGGGTTAAGACGCCAGCAGGAGCACCGCAACTCCACATCAAATAGAGTAAACCATCCATGCCATAAGGAACAAAAAAGAAGAAGAAAATTCAGCCCGGTCATCATCCTTATTTGGAGAGAATCTGGAACAGGAGATTTCCACGTGATAATGATGTCAAGATTTGACTGACAATAGGACCATGAGGTTGATGGTCCTTTATTTCCCCGGAAAATTATACTTTGTTTTCTCCAAAGCACTTCACTTATTAATTATTGTTTTCCTCTTTTTTCACAGCTGCTCCATGGGGTTTATAGCCACCTAGTGACGACTTTGATCATCACTCTTTTTTCTCTTTATTTATTCTTCTTGCTGCTGAGTCCGCTTTGGTTACTTTTTCTTTTTTCTATTTGAAAAACAGTAGTACACACTATCATATTCAATAATGTCTTCCTCTTCTTCGTCTTCTCTTATTACCTTAGGTCAAGATGCCTCACCTACTTTGCAACAACGCCTCCATTTCATCGTCCAAAGTAGGCCTGAATGGTGGGTATACTCCATTTTCTGGCAAGCTTCAAGGGATGTTGATGGTCGCGTTGTTTTGTCATGGGGCGATGGCTATTTTCGAGGGACCCGAGATGGTACGGGCAAATCCATCAATAGGCTGAGCCCTTCCAAATTGGGGTCCAGTTTCGAGAGGAAAAGGTCGGGAAAAGATCAGGTGCAAGCTTATTTTAATGAAGTGATGGACGTGGACCGAATGGTAGATGGCGATGTGACTGATTATGAGTGGTACTATACCGTATCCATGACCCGATCATTCGCTGTAGGTGATGGGATTCTTGGGAAGGCTTTCGGATCAGGCTCCCATATTTGGTTGGGTGGAGACCATGAACTCCAATTGTACCAATGTGAGCGTGTTAGAGAAGCTCGAATGCGAGGGATTCAAACATTAGTTTGTCTTCCTACATCCTTCGGGGTTGTCGAATTGGGATCTTCTGATATCATCATGGAAGACTGGGGCACCCTTCAACTCACTAAATCGATATTCAGTTCTGGGATCAACAACAGCCTGGGTTCAAATCAACCTGCCCATGATTCCCAACCCCAAATCTCAACCCCAAGTATTCCTTTTGTTGATTTTGGAATGGTTTCAGGTGATCAAAAGGAGCGGATTCTTGAAGACAAACAACAAGTCGAGCCCAAGAAAGAAACCACAGGTTTAGGCCGTTCGTCATCGGAATCTGATGGGGATTTTGCCTCTGCAGACACCGAGTTCAATGCTGGCGGTCGGTCGAAAAAGAGAGGTAGAAAACCAGGAAATGGAAAAGAATCCCCTATAAACCACGTTGAAGCAGAAAGGCAACGACGTGAGAGACTGAACCATCGTTTCTACGCACTTCGTTCCGTGGTTCCAAACGTATCCAAGATGGATAAAGCCTCATTACTTTCGGATGCAGTAGCCTACATCAAGGAACTAAGATCAAAAATCGATAAACTAGAGGCTCAACTCCTAGTACAATCTGAAAAATCCAAGTTGAACCCCATCAATGTTTTCGAAAACCAAACTACCAAATCCGCATTCGACAATACCATGAAACAATCCTCTACTTATTGGCCAAAGACAGTGGAAGTTGATGTGAAGATAGTAGGATCCGAAGCCATGATTCGGGTTCGAAGTCCAGATATCGATCATCCAGCTGCACGATTGATGGATGCACTTCGAGACCTAGAGCTACCAGTTCACCATGCCAGTGTATCAAACGTCAATGATCTTATGCTACAAGATGTTGTTGTCAGAGTCCCTACTGGAATATTCATAACCGACGAGATGCTTAGTACTGCAATCCTTCAGAGATGCACGTTGAATTAGGTAGCTAGCTAGGTAGCCCCGCAGTGAGATGCACTTTTTCTTTTTTTGCCTTTTTTGTTTTTTTTTTTTTGTTTGATCAATGTTTCTTTCTTGTTTTATTCGTGCATTAGTTATTTAACATTTCCTATATATGTTCTACGTATAGATAGGTTTCTATTACGACCTGTTTTTATCAGATTTCATCATTTCATTGGCTTTAAACAGCTTTGCTATATGCATGTTTCCTCACAAACACAAACATTGGGGCTTGAATTACAATGTGGAAACTGGCTACAATATAGAAATAATTACTAAACTTAGGAGCTAACTTGAATTTTAATTGTCGAAGTTGAGTTCCAAATAATAATTTAAGCACATAAGATAACATCAATTACACAGACTGAAATCCAGGCCGCCATTAGACTGTGCTTGATGATGATCACTTAAATTAGTCTTATAATTTCATATATGGTGAAAGCTTTATCCCTCAAACAATGAACCTTTTTAATACGGAATTATAGGTTCTTTTGGAGATGGGCAGATTTAGGGTTTGAGATATATCGCATACAAGAAATAATCTCCCATTGAGTTAGTTTTGGGCTAAAACTAACAAGAAATTGCATGCTGAAGTTATTTGAGGGGATATTTCATGTGGGAATTACATAAAAATAACCAAATATCATGGAGGAAAACGACTACGAAAGAAGAAGGTAAACGATCTAGCTATTCTTTTTAGAGGAAATGATCAGAAAATAAAAATAAAATAAACTAAAGCCAACTCGATAGGCTTATTTTACATACCTTCATTCCTAAACATTGGATTTTCACTGTTTACACTATCAATAGCATCCAAACTCAAAACATTCAAATTACAATAAGGAATTGTATCACAAATATAGTAGTTAACATAGCATAAAGCTATCCTCGTTAATGCATGAGCCGTTGTATTAATTTTCCCACCAATCTATTGATTGAAAGGATATATACGAATTTGAGATTCTTTTTTTTTTTTGGGGGGCGTGAATAAAGTGACAAAATTTAAATCTATGTTAAACTAAACTCTAATTTATCAATGTAACATTCTATCACCTATTGAAATAACATATTTATATAATTAATGCAGTCAAATTTATTTACAAAATAGCACATTAAATAAAAAAATTTGTCGAGTATTCGACACATGTTAACCAAGAAATAAGGTTATAACTAAGGGTGATATTGTGATGTATGTTAACCACTGGCATCTTTGTTTTACCGTTTAAGCTTCCTTTTTTTTTTTTTTAAATTACAACTCCTTCAATGATGGTATAAATTAAAGCCGAGTATGATTTAGCCACTAATTTTTATCAAAATTGGTCACATTCAAAACACTGATAAGTTCATAACCGTGATTGTTTCGAATATTTACTTGAAGAATGGGCAACCCGTTGCCAACGTGTATCCCTCTTTGGTTCATAATAATAAAGATTTTATATCTTTAATTAGTATTTTTTATTTGATTTAATTCTACTAGACATCTTTAAATCATGATCTCATTCTAAATTTATCTTTCAATATTACATCTCTAAACTATCGATGTTATATTAATCATGTCATTTGGTTATTAAAATCATTAAAATAACATGTTAAATCTTATGTAGCTAAATTTAAAATGAAAATAGAACATTATTGCATCACAAACTGGAAGAGGGAGCATGAATGACAGCTTTTGAAAAAGCTTTGAAATTTTCAAAATTAATATTTTCACAATATCCATTTTTCTTAAAATTTTCATTTTAAATTATATGTACATAAGATCTAGTATGTCATTTAACAATTAAATTAACTATATTAGCAACAAAATGACCTAAGTGACATAACTTCAATAGCTTTGTTTAGGGACTAATTTAAAATGAGAGTCAGAATCTAGGGATGATTAGCGGAATGAACTCTTTCCATTCTATGAGAAAGCTTTTCTTTTCTTTGGTCGATCGGCTGCTGGTACTAATTTTCGGTTAGTATTTTATTAAAAATAATATTTAGATTGTTTTGATCAAATTTAACACTTGATAAAAAGACTAAATTTAACTAATAAGAAAAATAATGGCAAAAATGATAAAAAAAAAAAAGATTAAGGGCTGAATTTGTGATTACGCCAATGCACAATGGGCTCACGGGACCCAATTCCCATACTAAAAGAAAATAAAAATTGGAGTGACTGACCCAATTCCCAAATGGCATCTTCATTGAACATTCTAGGCCTAATATAATATTCTCTCTCGCTTTTCATTATATTAATATTCTAATATTCCATTTAAGACTTAAATTTGAAAAAAGAAAATATTCTGTTGAGCTTAATGTTTATACAGCTAGCAATTGTTAGGTTGATATAATTCACCAACCTTAATAAGGCGTGCAGATTTAATTTTTAATCTACAAAATTTCTAAGTTAGCTAACATTTCTGCCAATCAACAGTTACCCATTTCAATGCTTTTTCTTCCCAAAAACTCCACTGTAGTCTCAAAGTCCTAACCAAATCAGGGAATTTTTCTTCCACCTTTCCTTAAATATCAGGTGAGAAATTTAGTAACATGTGCTTGTTAATTGGTAGGATGAAGTATTTGAAATCTTGTGTGTAATATCCACATGTATACTTGGTTCCATGGAAGAAGAGAAGTGACAAATTGGACTATCATCATCAAATCTGTGTGAGGAATGAATTGGTTAAGACACACCACACGATACCATATCTCTTTATTTGCTTTACACTCACATCTTAATTTCTTTATTGTTAACATTGCTTCAATTTTTGAGTTTTTCACTATCCAAATTTTATCATCTGCAATTATGATATCATTATTTACGTATGGCCAAGTTGACTAAGGTCCACCAAATTTCTGAAAGAATAATTAATATTCCCTTGAATCTTTTTGAAAAACCATAAATTTGCTGAGTTTTGGGTTATCAAAATCACCATTTTACATATAAGTTTATCAAGATTTAATTATATGGGTTTAAATATAATTACATGTGTTTGAGGATCAAATTGATACAAATTATAAATGTGACGGGTTATATTTATTGAATTATTTAGGATTAGGATGAAATTGATATGATTTATAAATATAAAGGACTAAATGTATTATTATGTTAGTTAAAAAAGGTCACGTCATTACTTCCATTAAGCATTTAACGGAGAAAGACCAAAATAAAAATAGTCTAAAACGTTAATGATTAAATTGAAAATATTAATAGTTAGATGACTAAAATAGAAATATACTAATAATTGAGTGATCCATAATTTACCCTTAAATTTAAAATTTATAGGATAAAAATCCACCACCACATTAATAATTTGGTTGACTGAAAATGCAAAAGACTCAAGAAAAAAGTATTGAAGCTGAAACCAATCCATTAATAGAAGAGTAGGCAGAGGATGACACGAATGCGAAAAGTTGGACAGCCGACGAGTTGCCCATATATTTTGAGACTCGACAGCGACCACCCCAACCATACATCTGCTTTATCATGTTTAAATATTTGTCTTTGATTATTCCTCCCTTTATTTCTTCCTTTTATCCAATTTCATAAAACACCTTGTTGTTATAATAATGATATTAAAAATTCAATATTATTAATTAAATTTTAATTTTTACGCAATAAATATAACGAAAAATAACCAAAAAATACAGAGACTATGGAGACAATTAAACATATTCTTTAAAGATTTTGGATTGCATTTTATTTTTTTTTACGAGAAAATTAATTCTTATACATTAGATGAGTGAGAAAATAACTTTCAATTAAATTTGGTGTTTATGTATAAAGAATGATAATAATTTTAACCTTTAACTTTTACACATTTATTTAATTTGACATTTACTCTTTTATTAAGAAGTAAATTAGAAATTTTAAAAACTAATTAGACTAAAAGATGAACAAGATCTTAGTAGCAAATTAAAAAATTAAATTCTTTTAAATTTTAAAATTTAGTAAAAATCATAAAACTATAAATAAAATTTTTATTGAAAATAACAATACCCACTCAATTGATGTCAACAGAAAAATCAAAATAATTATTATAATGATTTTCATAATTAAATAGTTTAAACAACATTTTCAAAAGAAACTAGCATTGATCCCCGCTTTCGCCGGGGTTTAAATGGTAATATTATTAATATTAATATAATTATAAAGTTAATATATTATAATTTTAAAAGAGATCCATCTCAAAATTATATATGGATTTTGTTTTGTACAATGTTATACATAAAATTTTGATCGATCTAATTTTAACAAATTATTAATACAATTATTGATATCACATCATTTTATGTTGATATATTGCATATAAAATAATTATATTTATCGAATATAAAAATAAATTGATATATTTATTTAAATATGTATGATTGAATCAAAATTAAAGGTTTATGTATACATTTGAACCTCAATTAAAGTTTCATATGTATAATTACATTAAATCAAAATTAATATATCAAATTAGACGGTAAATTAAAATTCATATGTACTTTTAAAAATTTTCTTTTTTAATTAGTGTATAAATTTTATATTATTTGATTTTAAAAAAATTCAATGGATTTAATACAAATTTTAATATGATAAGTGTGAACATGGGTATATTAATTATTTATAACAATTTAAAATATATATATATTGGTAGGTGTTTACTAGGACACTATGTTTCATCTTTTAGAACAATAGATATGGTTACAATTAATTAAGCAATTTCCACAACATGGACACACCAAACCATCTCACATTGGTCTTAAGCAATTAACATAGAACGAAAAAGCCTGCCAATCTGATGTCATCTTTACGCAAATTTCACTGATTTTTTTCTTCTTCTTATAAATTCCAAACTAATTAAAAGGGCACTCTTTTAATGGCTTCTTGATGATCTATTCCAAATCTCCTCTAGTTCCCTAGCAAAGACCTTTTGTCTGCCGACAACAATGGTAATGTGGTCTTTGTTTTCGACAACCTTAACTCGAGCACGAGGGATTTTTCTTTGAACATTGAAGCTGCATTCGAGCGGGATTACTTCATCGTCTTTGCCATGGAATATGTTGACATCGCACTTCATTCGGTCGCGAACGACGTCCAAGTAGCGGTCGAGTTTGGTGGAGGTGCCACAAATAATGTTGTGAAGTGTATGCCAAGCCGCGTTATGTGTGTGGCAGAAGAACCCTTCCATCAAGAATGTTCTCACCCTGAATAATTATTATTATTATTATTTTGATAACAAAAAGAAATGCATTAAACTTCAAGGGCTATGGTAGATGAAGGTCAGTATCAAAAAGCATAGCGATAAAGGAAATTGAAACCGGTGAATTTATTGCTAGACATTGAAAACATTTACGTGACTATACCAACTTGGTATGATTTAAAATATCTTTTTTTTTTCATGGTTGTGCTTCTTACACCCTTAGTTCTTTTATACAAAATTATCAATAAAAAAAGAGAAAATAATTTATATAATAATAGTAACACAGGACCCAACTAAGTCCAATATAGAAATCTTATGTCAAGGATATAATTTATTTGGTAAAAGTGTAATACAATATAATTTTGATTAAAAAGAAAGTTCTATGATTTTAATAGCTCAGTAGGAGTATTTAATGAAGTATTTAATGGCTTGTTTCTCGTAAGTGTTTTTAAGATTAAAAGCGTTTTTAGAGTCACAAGTAACACTAGATAGACAATTTGAAGTGTTTTTCAACTCAAAAGCAAAAGCAGTTTTTTCTAGTTTCTGCTTTCGGCAAAAACACTTTTAGAAACAAGGGACAATTTTAATATTTATAAAATATTTTATATAATATTTATATTGGGTATGTAATTTCTTTTCTATTGAAATTTATTTTAAATATATAATATTATATATTTAAAATATTATTGATTATAGTTTAATATTTAAAATATAGTTTATATATTCTAATTCAATTTTATAAATAATTAATATTAATTGTTTAAAAATTTTAAAATTATATTTCATATATTAAAATATTAACTACAAATTATAATAAATTATGTTTTATATTCTTACTAAAATATCATAATATTAACTAATTTAAATATTATTTAAATTCATATTTTTTATTTTGTCTAAAATAAATATTTTATTTCTTAATAGTAATACTAAAAATACTTGCTAAACTAGCTAAGAAAATAGGAAGTTTGTGGCTATACGTATATGTATATATAGGTGAATATACTTTATAGATTAATTATTATAAGTAAAAATTAAATTAATTGTTCTATTATTAAATGAATCTCTGCATTATTAAAAACAACAAAATAATATTAAATTTCAACTGAATTAACATTTTGAAAGATTTTTTAATTTTTATGATTGTGTCAAATTTCAACGGAAATACTTGGGGGGGTACTTTCACATATATTTGAAAACAGAAAACAGAAGCCAAGGGTGGAACTTGGACAGTCAAAGACGATAAAAAACACGGATAACCGTATGTACTTTATGGGGATAGTTGATTGTTGGTAGGGTTGACATGACTTAGACTTGAGGAGGTGTTAGGAATTATTAGGATTGACGAAATTAAAGCTTACCTGTTTCTGGTGACAAGTTTGGTAAGAAATTCCCATAGCCGGTGGTTCTTGCATATGACCAGGCAAATCGTCCGGCTGATGTGCTCGTACCAGCATGCCAATGATGTACAAAATGCCATCACCGGCCACACTCGTCGGGGCGCTAATTTTCTCATTACATATTGTGTTGCTGCTTCACCCTTTGGCACCAAAAAGTATGGCTGCCAACATTTTTCATGCATATTAATTGCCAACTCTTTTTTTTTTTTTTTAAACCTAAGATTGGTAAAAAGGGGAAAAGAAATTTACCGGTGTAAGTAGGGTTAAAGACTTGATGGAACCAGGGTGTTTTACAGCTAAAGCAAGGGCTAAGATACAGCCTAAAGAATGAGCCACAATGTGAAAAGATTTAACCTCGTATGCTTCCAGCACTGATTTTTCAATTATGCCCACATGTTCTCTTAAGGTGTAAAGTGAATCAGCTGGCTTCGGACTTCTCCCAAAACCCAAAAGATCAACAGCTAAGAACCTGTAAGTTGATTTAGCAGTGTTTGAAAAGTTGGGAAATAAAGTTTCCGTCCAAAATGCTGATGATGAAATGAAGCCATGGATGAATATCACATCTTCTAGTGCTTTATTATCTGAAAATCACAAACAAAATCTTGAGAAAAAGTGAAAAAGTTAATGGTAATATCATAATATGATGAAATCATATATACCCTTTGGTCCCTGAGCCTTGACATAAAGTGTGTCTTTACTAGAAGATGTCCAAGAATTGCAGAATTTACAATCACAATCAGACCATGTAGGGATATGATGCAGTTGCCTACCGACCATCTTGCCTTGAAGCATTTCTACAATGATGGAGTTGATGGTAAATGTCGATCTCGTCGACCCTTTCTTCGTCTTGGCGGTACCGTCTAACTTGAACTTCTTCAGCTCGTTAACGGTGAGTTTCGAGACCTCGGCCACTAACGAAGGACGTGAATAAAGGGTATCCGATATGTCCTCCAGTTGCAACTTGCTTGAATTAAGGGAAACAATCTTGGATTCCCCTTGTTCGGAGACTAAGATCTTGCCGCTGCTAGTGATGGCCTCTTTAGCGGAGGAGCAATAACAAGGCCGCCACTCGGCTTCGATACAGAAATCAGCCACTTTGTAACCATAACATAAGATGAAATCAAGAAGGTCAAGAACAGAGAAGACAACGAAGCTCACAGCTTTATTCAAAACCCCTCCGATGAACTTTAAGACCGACCCCATTTTACACATTCCAGCCATTTTCAGAGAATCAAAAGTGTTGCAAGAACAATGTGAAGACACTGATGGGGCTTTTGACAGGTAAAAATATTTGGGAAACAATTCAACACTGTCTTAAAGCTGTAAACTCTTTCATCACTTCTTCTCTGTTTCACTCCATCATATGCAAACTACACTGACATAAATAGAAAGCAAATGGCTGTATATATACGGGTTTTAGGTTAATCAATTTTCTGAAAATGGGTGCTGGAATACATTATACATATACAATAAAAAAAATAAACTAAAATAACCTTAAACACAAAAACATAGCACGACATAGTATTGTCAATTTAAAATTTGATATAAGTATATAATATTTTAAACACAAACCAATAATCACATGTAAGTCCACATTTTGTGTGATGAAATGGAAGCGTGTGGGAGAGCTTCTCTTAAAGGTTAATGATAGAGAAAGAGAGAAGAAAGGGTTGCCCAAATATTGTTACAACAATTTGGCCAAGGAAGAAACTAAAAAAAGGTGGGTGGTGGTTCAACCGAATGAAGGAAGAAATGTTACAATTCTTCTCACATTACCCTAAATTTAAGATTTTTTGTTTGAGTTTTAATTTGGTTGATATGGTCACGGTAAGAGAATACGAGTTTAAACATGTTCAAGCGTATTTTATCTTCTTATTTAAGGGTTGAGTTGAGTTGGGTTTATGGATAGTTTTAAGTAATGGTGAGTTTTTGATTGAACCAAGTGAAAATATTTCAACTCGATTTGAAATTTTTTCAAATTGAGTCAACTGAAATAATATTCGAGTTAAATTAATTTTTTTTATTTTTCGAATCAAATTAAATTTTGCTCACCCCTATTTTTAAGAATTGGATAAAAATATATATGTATTTATATATTATATGTATTTTTTGTGAATATAATAATGATAATAATATAAAAGTAGCAACTTCAAATTAATGTAAACGATACATATACCTTTAATAATTTCTAAAGTTAATTATTTAAACGACAGTTTCGCTTTTTTTTTCAACTTTTAAATATTGATTTCTTTTCATTCCACGTTCCTTTTTGGATTTCAACTTTCGAATGTTAAATAAAAATTTTGGAACTAAACGCAATCCTTTTCCTGTCTTTAAATATTAAAATTTTCTCTCGTACGTTGTTTTTTTTTTTTTTTTTTTCACTTTTTCAACTTTTAAATATTATCCCATGCTTTTATGGCAATCGAATCAACAAAACTTTAAATTTATTATTCGATTAAAGTTTTAATTTGATAATTTTTACACATTTTAATTTTATTATGCAAATTTTGTTGTCTTCATCAATTTTTACTCTAATTTAAACTCCTAATTAAGTTGGGGTTACGAGTCAACCAGACATTAACTTATTTAAGAAAAATACTAAAATATCATTTTGTATTAAAACATTCATCAATTCTTGAAGTCTTTTATTGAGTTGATGTCACGAGTCAACCAAACATAAACTTGATTAGAAAAATTACTAAAATATATCTTTGTATTTAAAATAAGCTATATTATAAAATGGTATTTTAATCTTTATATATATATATATATATATATATGTATATTGTAGAATTTGAAGCCGAAAATCATAAACTTATATCATTCAGCCAAAATCTTAATTTATTTATTTTATATATTTTAATTTTATTATGTATACACTTTATTACCTTTATCAATTGAATATATATTACTAATATTTTTATTGAGTTGATATCACAAATTAACTTAAAATAACTCGGGATTGATAATAACACCACGATAAATAATTGTATTCAGATTCTTAATATGATGTATTTGTGTGTTTAAATTTTATTTTCAATTTAACATCGTTCATATTTCATTTGTTATTATTAATTAGTTTCAAACCATATATTTTATTATTTATTATATGTTATTTTTAACCACATTTTCATATTCTAAATATGTGGTTTTCACACAATGACAAGACCACCTTCAATATTGTGTGATCAGTTGACCCACAATAATTAAAAAACTATTTTATAAAAGAAAATTTAATTTATATAAGGAATAAATTGACTGCACAAAAGATTGAATACAATTTATTTTATAAAATAAATAATTTTATATAAAAATAAATTAATCTCTTTCCAACCCATTAAAATTTAAAAATCCTTACTCTTTTATTTTCTTTAAACATTTATCATTTTAATTTAAAATTTTCTTATTCTATCAAGGTCTCTTTCTAGATTTTCTACTATTCCATCTTTTAATACTTTTGAGTGAATCTTAATAATTCGGTAATAATTTTTTTTCAAGTTTTATTAATTAATCTCTAAAAATTAAGGTAGTGATTTTATTTGTGATAGATTAAGATTTTTTATTCAAAATTAAGTTTTTATTGCTCCTAATATATTAATTAGAAAATAAATTTTAGAGGATAATTAATACAAATCTTTGAATAAATTACGATTGAATGTCTTTATATATGTTCTTATATTTCTTGAATATTGATTAGAAATTTAATATTTTTATTTGGATTATTGGTATAGTGATTATTGTACTTGCGTTTGACTTGACACAGAAAATAATTGAGTGATTTTTAATTTTGTTAAAGAAATTACATTTTATTTTTAATTAAGTGGCAAATAGCGAATTCTGGACAAAATAGTATGCATAGAATATTAAATACTTTTCATTAAAGTAAAATTTATGGTGAAGTTTTAACTAAAACAATTAAATTAAATTAAAGTCTTCTTTTTTCCTAATTATTGATTAGAATATTTAGTTTATTTTTTTCCTGTTTTTAAATATTATTTTTCAACTTTTAAATATTAATTTTTTCACTCTACTTTTTTAATTTCACTTTTAAATATTAATATTTTCATACCACGTTTTTTTTTTTTTGGATTTCAACTTTCAAATATTAAATAAAAATTTTGCAGCTACCGTATTGTTTTTCATTTTTTAGTGTAACAAGTATAATATAATATCAAAGCAAAAATACAGGTCTAAGTAATTATAAGTATCAAACTATTATAAACGAACTGTTTAGGTAGTCATAATCCAGAATCAGACCATTACATCAGAAATAAACTAATAACTGATACAATCTAGACTAAACTCGACAAATTGACTCGACTAAAACCCACCTATAATAATATAATTACACATGATGAGATTCGAAGAACTATACATAAAATTTTACAACTAAACATATCATTTGTTTTATTTCACTCCATTTTATTTATTTCACATTTTTCAACTTATATATATATATATATATATATTCATACCACGTTTATTTTTAGATTTTAACTTTCAAATATTAAATAAAACATTTGGTAATGACACTCACGTATTTCTTTTATGGGAAGTAAACGTATTCCTTTTCCTGTTTGTAAATATTAATTTGTCATTGTCCAAACCTCTCGTATTTATTTCATGCTTTCTTCTCCGCATGACTCTCATATTCCCTTTGGTAATGACACTCACCACCCCCCTCTTTAGGGCATACTAATCTTAACCTGTTTTTATTATTTTTACCCTTTTTAACCCGGCCACCTCTCCCCCCCAAAAAAAAAAAAACTACAGTTTCCATTCTGATATATAGCAGAGCATGTAAATCGCATGTCGGACAAGGTTGTAACAATGAAGATGAATCCTTGTAATAAAAAAAAAAATTGCATTAATTGTTTAGGAAGGTAAGGATACATGCAAATACGATGCACGTACAAGGATCATACTATATACCATTATTACTGACTAATTACTTAACATGCCATGTTTGTCAATTTTATCTACAAAAATAGTTTTCTTTGCAGGGGAGATAGTGATTATGATGTTGGGGCAAATAGCAATGAGAGAATAGACTTAATGAGCCTCTTTTGGCGGTGAGGGACTGTTTCGAAACCTCTAATTTTGTTGTTTATACGTAATGATACGGTTGATGTGTTGTCCCATATGGGCCTAAATTGATTTAATGATATTGATGCTGACTTGCAAATATATATAATAATAGGCGATTATACCTACAATTTGCGGCCAATTTAACAGACGACGACCCATTTGTGTGGACTACGTCAAGATGTAAATGAGAAGAGGGATGCAATTAACAAGACCCAAAAATGATCTTGTATAAAGTGGAGGGTTTTTTTGAAGTAAAAGTATTTATTAAATTGATATTTGGCAATTAAATTGATTTTTTAGTTAGGACCAATGGACCATGTATCATTAATTCAATTCAAGATGCTTATCATGGTTTCATCATTAGTATCCTTGTCGAGTATTTGGGATGAGTGTGTGGTTAATTCAAATGGGTTGTGTCAAATATTTTTGTTTACGAATCGTGGTTATAATTTTTTTAAAGGTTAAATTTTGTTATTAGTGTTTGTAATTAATAAAAGTTGTAGATTTAATTCTTATACTTTTATTTGGTTATTTTATTTATGTACTTTTTAAAATTTTAAAATTCTTAAACAATAATTGTTAAATTCATTAAACAAAATTATGTTATTTACAAAATCCAATGCGCCAAATATATTACCATATGTGTAATGTCATGCCAGCTTATTATTTTAACATATTACTCACTAAAAATTTAGTTAATGGATTATCAACTATCATTTACGTTAAGATTGAAATTTCAAAATTCAAAAAAGTATAGGGACTTAGAATGATCCAATTGAATAAAATGAACTAAATCTGTAACTATACGCATAGTACAAGACTAATAATTCAATTTAACCAGACAAATTTAGCTGTTACTATTTGGGCCAAGACTAAAATTTTAAATTTTGAAAAGTACAGAGACTAAAATTGATCAAATAAGAGTATATAGACTAAATTTACAACTTTTACAAAGCATAGAGGCTAATAGTAGAATTTAACTTTTAAAAAAAAAAGTTTGTATATAAGCTAAATTCAAATCAATCCATTCGATTTCATCAATTCAACAATTCATATGCAATAAAATAATTAACAAATTAAATTCACAACTAAACTAACTTTTCAATATTTCAGATGAAGTTTCAATAAATTAAAGTAGAAAGAATGATGAAAATTGAAATTAAAACCTAAATATATTTATACATCGTAAAGACTAAAATACCGTGGTGAATTGAGATCAAGTATTATTCTAATTTGTGAAGTAAAAGTAACGCCATTGGTGCTTAATTTATAAGAAGAATATCTTAGATATTAGGAGCATAGGACTGATATCATCACAAAATGCCCCATTGACCAATTGATCTAGAAACAGGATAAGTTGTGGAGGTGATTGAGGATGTCTCATGCTTCTCAGTCTCACTAATCGTTTAAGAATCAATGAATTGCTTATAATTTTAAACGTTTCTATTTAATATATTATTAACTAGCGGCATTATAAGGTATCATGTAGGCTAGAAAAAAGTAGAGCAATATCAAGGGTTGTTTGCTTTCTACTTTTTGCCTTCTCTTAATGTTTGAACCCTTCAATAAGTCATGGTTCCTTCCTCCTCTCTACTATGTTTCCTTAACAATGGAAAATTGGCTAAATTGTCCCTTTTATCATGCTCAAATTAGAGAATTTGGAATAAATCGATTCTCTACTTTTTTTTTTTTTAATATCATGTTTTACTCCTAATATCATTAACTACTTTTTATGTTAAAAGGGTTATTTTTTATGAAAAATTTATATAAGCATTTTAATAAGAATAATTAAAATTTGATTAATTAATGATTTTATAAAATAAATTAGACCAAACTACATTAAATAAACCTCAAACTTGAGAACAATAAAGGAACCAAAACCAAAATTTGACCAAAAAAGTATGTACCTTATTAAGTTTTCTTCAAACTTGCTTTCAATCATATGTAGATTTTGTTTTTTCTTGGACCACAACCTAATCTGACACGACCAGTTCAAAATCTTACCTGCCCCTCAAGGAGCTTCTTCTTCAAGCAAAGATATATGTATGTGTAATAATATCAGCTGGTACAAATCATGCCAAGTAACATTGGAGGTTGAATGCAAAATGGAGAGTTTTGAGGTTATTTTAAAGCAAATTTGCCTTGTAATACTAATAGTTCTGTGCTTGCATGCAATGCCAAGTTCATGTAATTTCACGTCTTTCGTGTTTGGGGATTCATTGGTAGATGCGGGAAACAACGATTATATATTCACCCTCTCCAAGGCTGATTCCCCTCCTTATGGCATCGATTTCACGCCTTCGGGTGGGCAACCTACCGGAAGATTTACCAATGGTCGAACAATAGCCGACATTGTAGGTAAATTCATTTATCAATATTAATAATGCCAGCTTCTCTATCTTTAACAAGTCTTACGAAATTCCTCCAATTTTTAACTGAAATTCGTCCTATACAAGTTTGTTTTAGTTTGGGTCTAATTGCGTATTCTTCCCTCTACTTTAAGATAATTCCCTCTATTTTAATTTGTCAACTTGTGAGAATTCTCGAATTTTAATTAAGTTCGTGGTATATGAGTTATACCAAGTTCATTTTATTTCGAAGTTTAGTTTTGTTGATGCCGGTCTCGGACCCTCAACGGAGGCATTATTCTTGAGTGTCTGTACTCGATTTTAATCTCAGGTTTTTGTCTCCCTATTTTGAGAAAAATCCAAAGAGGTTTACGTGGTTTGGAAGGAACATCTAATCCCAAAAAAAAAAAATGTTTAAGAATTTTGGCTTTAGTGGGATTCAAACCTATACCTTTAAAAGGTCTTTGTGAGTAAGAATAATATCACATAAGGGCATGGGTTAAGCACTCCCATCAAACTTCGTAAAGCCCTTCGATATAGTAATTCAAGTAACTTCTCAGCTTTCATAAAAAAATAAAAAAAAGAAGAAGAAGAAGGAGAAGATGGTTTAGAGAATTATACTTGAGTCCGCTATGAAAGGCTTTGCTAAAATCAGTGGAAACACTGTGACTTTAGCTTTCTCAAGACATTGGCTTTTATTAAAAGCATGTCGGGAGTTAGGCCTAGGATTGATATAAGATTTTAACCAAACTAGAATAGTTATTTTAATGTATACACAATGGTAAACATTAATTCGCTTTTCAAGTCTTTTATCTACATGCATTCCACTATATGAGAATTTAATGTGTCAAAAAAACCACTGTTGAACTGTAAAAACTTCAAAAAGCCATTAATGTGAACTCAGAGCTATTTGGTAGAAGGGTTGAAAAAAAGGAATGTAGCACATGGCATGCATGCTACTATTTGTATTTTCAATCCCTTTAAACTGTTGTTTTTGGATGATATATATGAATCAGGTCAATCTTTGGGAGCCAAATTATTTCCACCACCTTACTTGGCACCAAACACTGAAGCTCAGGCCATTCTCAGGGGAATAAATTATGCCTCTGGAGCTTCAGGAATTATGGATAAAACTGGGTTTTTCTTTGTGAGTTCAATAATATATTCATTATGTTTTTTTTTTATAAGTAAAGAAGAGAATTAATGTAAAGTATATGCAGATTGGAAGAATTCCACTTGGGGAACAAGTGAGTAATTTCGAACAAAATCGAATTTATATGGTGAATGCGATGGGTGAAAATTATACAAGAAAATTTTTAAAGAAGGCAATTTTTTCTCTCACTATTGGGTCTAATGATGTATTGAATTATATCCAACCATCTATACCATTTCTAAGACATGACAAGGTCTCGCCCACAACATTCCTAGATTTCATGATCTCTAACTTGACACTTCAACTCGAGGTAATAACAATTTTTAACAATAAATATATTATTGTCACTTTTTCATATATCGAATTTGTATTGTGTAGCGATTGCATGAGATGGGAGCTAGGAAGTTTATTGTTGTTGGGGTTGGACCGCTCGGTTGCATACCATTTGTTCGAGCACTCAAGCTATTGCGGAGTGGACAATGCTCGAGTGCAGTGAATACATTGATTCAAGCATATAATCAAAGATTAAAAGAGCTTTTGAGTCTTTTAAATCAAGAGATGGGACCTGAAACCATCTTCGTGTTTGCAAACTCCTACGATGTTTTCATGGACATCATTGCTAACTATCATCAATACGGTTAGTAAGTCGTAATTTTTATCATCTTCTACACAAAAACAGCGTATATTGATGTGTTGGGACATTTCTAGGCTTAGAGAACGCCAATGACCCATGTTGCGGTGGGTATTTTCCGCCATTCGTTTGCTTTAAGAGCAGCGACGCGAACACCTCGGCTTTGTGCGACGATCGATCCAAGTACGTGTTTTGGGATGCGTATCACCCCACCGAAGCTGCTAATCTTATCATTGCGAAACAATTGGTAGATGGGGATGAAAGCGTTAGCTTCCCAATCAATATTCGCAAGCTTTACAACTACAATAATTCCTAGTGGCCTGCATGGTTGAGGAAAGGTTCACAATGTTGTGAAATGTATTTAATGCTAATCCCTTTGTTGAATTTTCCCAATTGGAAATTATACCATGTGCCGTAGCCAGCTATAATCAACTGTGATTATCGTCAGTTTCAAAGGTGATTTATTAACTTCTAATAGAAATGAATTTGCAACAAGGAACTATAGAGGCCATGGATGGGGTTCAGTCTGCATGGGACGCTCTTGGTCTCGGGGTTGGGTTATTTATTGGTTCTTTAAAGCCTTTCTCGCTGTTGAGTTAATTTGGGCTATCGGCCTACAAGTAAACCTAGGTTTAGAATCCAACAGTATGGGTTTTGTGTTAATTAATGCTTTCGGGCCTACAAACCAACCTAAAAGACATTACCATGGATCCTCGAATTTTTAAAATCTTGAACCTAAATTATTTTCAAGAAATATAAACACCCATCATAATTTGAGATTCGAAGAAAAAAGGTTTTATATAACGAAAAATGTTTAGTTTCCATAATTCATGTGTCCATAATATAGTTTAGGGTAGTGAATTCTATGATATACGGTTTAAAATTAAAAAAAAGTTTAATATACCATTTGGTATTCAAATTTGATATTTTTCAATGTGGTACCTATGCTATTTTTTATTCAATTTAGTACTTATATTTGAAAAAAGTTATACATTTTGATATTCAAAGATAACGGTGTTAACTTTTTAGTTTTTAATTTAAGTTTTAGGGTTAATTTGATGAAATTTAATTGTTAATATTATTATTCTAGAATTTTCATGATTTTGTTAATAGAATAAATTTGGTTTTGTTGTGAATTTGTTTAATTTTGTATTTAATTTGTCAAATACATTTCAATGAATGTGATTTAATTTAAGTTTTAAAGTAGATTTGATGAAAGTTAATTGCAAATATTATTAACTAATTATGAATCTTCATCAAATCAACCCTAAAACCCAAATTAAATATTAAAAGTTAACACCATTACCTTCAAATACTAAAATATATAATTTTTATCAAATTATAAATGCTACATCCATATCTCTCATCTCTCTCACCTAACTTATTTTCCCTATGGTAGCCATTGAACTTCTCCATTTATTATTAGTGTTTACCATCGTCCATATTTCATTGTTTCTTACTCTCTTTTTTTGTTCTTTTCGAAAAGTTCAAGTCGCCATCTCTTACAAATAAGTAAGAATGAATTTACAAAAGAATATTATAATGCAATTCTATGTTGCTTTTCATGGATATAAAGACGTTTTACGTAATTTTTCGTGACAAGAAATCTCAATATCTACTATTTTTGGCAAGATTATTGATGTTAAAGGGAAACATGTTTAAGTCGAGTGATGCAGTTGAAGCCTTGAAAAGGTTTGAAAATTCAAGTCTTCTAATTCCTTAATCGTTTATGAAAGATCTCATTCATGTTGATGGATGTTGTATAGATTCTCGAAACTCTCTCAAATATTTTATTTTAGTTGTTGTTCATTTGATATATGGTTTTATTGTACAATTCATTATTCACGTAAAGTTTTCTAAAAATTGTAATTTATATATTATATTTAATGAAACAATTTTTTTTGAACAATTTCATTATAAGTTCTAATCATATATATTCTTTTTAATATAATATTTAGAGCTACTCATAGTCCCTTCTAACTCATAAATAAAAAGATAATACACTTGAGAGCACTTGAACTCACGCCCTCTTATATTGATAACAATACCAATTGAAGTTGATGTTTTATTTAATTCTCTTTTAAGCTTTAAAGGTGTTTAAAATCACCAACCATTATTTTTATCTATGCCATCGAGGAGAGCCAAAATAAAATATTCTTTGGGATGACCAACCAAACTCAACCAACTCATTGGAATATTGAAGGTTTTTTTTGTTTTTTTGTTTTTTTTTTTTGCCAACATTAGAATATTTAAGTTAATATATTAAAATATAAATAATCTTGATATACATATTTAAAAATTCAAAATTATCGCATGGTTGAATATTTTATAAGGTAAACTACATTAGTAGTCACCCAACTATTAGTAAATTTCTATTATAGTCACGTAATTATGAAAAGTTATAAAACCATCACCCTAACTATTCAATTTTATCTTTTTTGTCACCGGTTAGCTAACTATGATAAATTTTAAAATTGGCATAATAGCAACTTTAACCTTCAACATTTATATATTGTGTCAATTTAATATTGATTCTAAAAAATCTAACACTCAATAGTTACACATTGTGTAATTTAATCTTTCCTGGTTCGTAAATTATAATTACTTTCCTAGTAAAGCATTTGTGAACCAAACATGATAATATAACTTTCTTGAGATTCTAATCAAATACCTTCAAATATATATATCAAACGTTGTAAAATAATTTTCCCGACAATCACATTCCAATGAATTACATTAGAATCATAACATGGGAAAGCACCAAATGGTACCTAATTGTTTGAAATAAAAGGGTAAACTACATAAATGGTCACCTAACTATTAGAAAGTTTCTTGTTAGGTCACCCAACTTTAAAAAGTTACAAAATGATCATCTGATTTATCATTTTATGTTTTTATTCCAAAACCGTTAAAATACTAACAGACTGTTGAGTTGATAATTAACTTAATGACATGTATATTTTTAACCCTTTATTTTTTCCCATGTAATTTTCATGTCATTTTATAATTAATTAAAAAATGAAGTTTAAACCCAAAACTTTAAAATTATATCGTTGGTTTCATCTTATTTAATATTGTCACTTAAAAATAATACAAGTATCGTTTAAAATAATATACAATAAATAATAAAACGTAACATTAAAACTAATAATAATAAACATATATAAATGTACAAATTTAAAATAAAATAAAATAAGTTTAAATCATGAGTAAAAGGAAATTTAAATCGGTAAGAATGCTAAATGCACTCCAATTTTTATTACGGTATTGTCATTTTTTTGAGTTGGTATTAAGTTGACTCATGACACTAACTTATTTAAACACTTAGATAATAGTATATATATACAAACAATGTAGATGAAATAATTTGTGTAATAAAACTAAAATGTATAAAAAATAAAGTTGGAATATTTGCATTTCTTTTTGTTTAAAAAAATAAAATTACGCTCATAATAATATAACTTATTTAAACTATCTAAGATTATTTTAATAATTTTTTATTAATTTGGTGTCAAATTAACCCGTAATATTTTATTATTAGAATAAATCCATATAATTTATGTAAAATAAAATTATAAAATAAGACAACTAAAGGGTAATCTATTGGTGTAATCATAACTCAATATCTACCTAGTTATTAAACTCCTAAAATCCTTTATTTTAACAAAGAAATAAATATAAATTTAAAGATATTTTTATCTTTTATATAACATGTAGAAAAATACATGCTTACAAGACTTCAACTTAAAGCATTAAACATATACTCTTCCAACTTTACAATTTCAACCATAATAATATTTAAAATTAATTATTTATAATTATTTTCATCCATGGTATACTTTAATATATTTATTAATTTAAAACTCCCAAAATAAATAAAAAGAGTACGTATATATTGTTAAATATACTCATTCAAATATTTAGAGTAAATTACATTATTAATTACTAAATTATGAGTAAGTTTTCGTTTTAGTCATTTAACTAAAAAGAGTTACAAATTGGTCATTGAACTATTTAAAAGCTTTCATTCAAGTCATCGGGCTGTTAAAATCGATGTTATATGACTTTTACTATTCACGTTATATGCATCAATCGAAAGTTCTCTTTCTCTTTCTCATCTATAGTTCATTTTTCATGAAATAACTTTAGACATCACGAATCTACGAACTAAAATTTAAAAAAATTATTTTCTACAATCTCTGACACTGACCGCTAGATCGACTTGGATCTAAGGTATGTTCTTCTACTTATTGATAAGTATTGATCCACCGTATCGATTGTCGAGTCATTCCTTAGAGATCACTTGTGGAATTTTTTTATAAAAAAAACTTAGCAACCTAATTGTTTAAATAAAAACTTTGAATTAAACAAATAAAAACTTTTGAATAATTCAATAACTATATTATAACCTTTTTAGTTAGATGACTATAACGAAAATTTATCAATAATTTAGTAACTAATTGTGAATTTAACCAAATATTTATTGAGAGTAAGGTAAAATGAAGGTGAAGATAAAAACAAAAACCCACCAAAGCCCCAACCGGAAGAACAAATAATAGATCTAGGGACACCGACAAATTTCCAGTTCTCCCATGGCGATGTCTCTCTATTTTGTTCTTCTTCTTTTCATGTCTCTACTTGTTTCTTTTGGTTCTGCTGAGATCCGATTCACGGAGATCCGATCCGATGGCCGCCCCATAATTCCCTTCGACAAGTTCGGTTTCACCCACACAGGCCGTCTTGAGCTCAACGTCTCTCAGGTCGAACTATCAGACTCGAACCGAAATCTTGACTTGTCCAAAGTCGGATTCTTCCTCTGCACACTCGACGCATGGATGCGTGTGCTCCAACAACTCGAAGATGAGGAGGTCGCCTGCGTTCTCGATTCCGATCTCATTAAACTCGTCTCCAATTTTAAATCTCTCAACGGGCAATCCAGCTTCAACTTCCATTATGAAGAAAAGGATGCCGATCAGTACACCCTCGTCTTCGCTAACTGCCTTAATCAAGTTAAAGTATCGATGAAAGTCCGATCAGCGATGTACAATCTCGACGGCAAGAAAAATCGCAGGGATTATCTCTCGGCGGGCGAAACGGTTCTCCCTAGGGTTTACTTCCTTTTGTCCCTCGTTTACTTCACTCTCGCTGGGGTTTGGATTTACGTGCTTTACAAAAAACGACTCACCGTTTTCGGAATCCATTTCTTTATGCTTGCCGTGGTTATTTTGAAAGCGTTTAACCTGGTATGCGAAGCAGAGGATAAGTCTTATATTAAGCGCACAGGGAGTGCTCACGGTTGGGATGTATTGTTTTACATATTCAGTTTCTTGAAAGGGATAACGCTTTTCACGCTGATCGTTTTGATTGGTACTGGGTGGTCGTTTTTGAAGCCTTACTTGCAGGACAAGGAGAAGAAGGTTTTGATGATTGTGATTCCACTTCAAGTCGTTGCTAACATTGCCCAAGTTGTTATCGATGAAACTGGGCCATTCAGTCAGGATTGGAACACATGGAAGCAAGTGTTTTTGCTTGTTGATGTTGTTTGTTGTTGCGCAGTGTTGTTCCCGATTGTTTGGTCTATTAAGAACTTGCGCGAGGCAGCTAAGACAGATGGGAAAGCCGCCGTGAATTTGATGAAGTTGACTCTGTTTAGGCAGTACTACATCGTAGTGATTTGTTATATTTACTTTACCCGTGTTGTGGTTTATGCCTTGGAGACGATTACTTCTTATAAGTATCTTTGGACCAGTGTAGTGGCTGGGGAGTTGGCCACACTTGCATTTTATGTGTTTACAGGGTTTAAATTCAAGCCAGAGGCTCATAACCCATACTTTGTGATCGATGAGGAGGAGGAAGAAGCTGCAGCAGAGCAGCTGAAGCTTGAAGATGAGTTTGAATTGTGATAGTATTCATTGAGGAAAAGAAATGGAGAATGATTAAAGGAGGTTCAGGTTGTCAAACTGGGGCAATTGAGGTAGAAGCCTTATCATCTTAATGGGTACCATTGAAAAAAAAATTGTGATATTTGATGCTTGTTAGTACTTATTGTGCCCTTTTGATCTACTGTACCTTTTTTTATAAGTTGTTAGGATACTTAAACTTTGATGCTTGTTGTGAATTTAATAGCATATGTAACTACAAATACAAAGCTTATGCCTTACTTTTTGTTAAATTCCTTGTTTCCTCATTCTGGGACTATGTTGTGAAACATTGTCATTTATATGTATCTAAAAGTTCTATTGTGCTTGCATTTGCAGAGAACCAATTAGCATATGCTCATTTAACGAACAGTAGTTGCTGTACTACTCCCTGGAATATATGTAGAGGTACATTTGTTTTAGAGGCTTTTATTACATATTTGAAGTGCCTGTTATATGTCAGACGTGGTTCTTCTGATATCTAGTCATAGCTCGACTGCTTTAATGAATCTGAGCTCCAATTTGATGAACATTGCAATTTGCATGTAGCTACTTGAAAGCATTGATCTGTTTTAACGATGCTTATTTTCCAGCACTGTTCAGGCTTCAAGCCTTTTGTTAAAATCCGAATGGATATCTTTCGTCCAATTTGGGGCAATGCTGTTAAATCTAAGTTCTTTTCTTCTGTGAATACTTAGTTTTAGCATTAATTTTTGAGATTGTATTAGAATGATCCGAGTGAGATTGGTTCTCATGAAGTTGGAAAAGTTGCCCTTGGAAGACATGATTGTATCCTTTGGTTAACTTGAGAGGTTTCTTACCGCTAGGAGATCTATGGTTTTAGATTTTCTGCATTGGATTTTAATGGCATGTGTTTGATTCGTGAGGAATACTAGAAACTAATCTGACCATCGATGATTAGTTGTTTGAAAGCTTGTTTTAGCTAACACTAGAATTTGAGGCTGGCATGTTCTCCTCCTTACTGAGAACTTGTTTAATTTCAGTCTTATTAGTTCAATGGCTTTTGTTTCGTCGTGAACCCTCTTATCTGATGGTTGCTTTCATGGCTCTACAAAATAACTGATCCTCCAAGAGGTGGTGATTATGTCGACAAAAAGTGTATGCCATGGAATGTTCTTTGGCTTGGGCTTGGGCTTGGGAAGATACGGTCTAAATTTTAACAGATACCTCGTGACAAAATTGAAGTCAGAGGTCCACCAGTTAGCGGTGGTTGAGAAATTCGTATTGATTAGTTGAGATACGGGAGTTTATTGCTTGGAGTTTCTTTCTATTATTCCCTTCAATTTTCCTCTCACATATTTGTTTGTTGTTACAAAATCCATGGGCTGGATTAATTTTAGGTTAGATCAATTTAGGTTTTGGATTTGGATCATTTTCGACTTTGGGTTGGTTTTGAGGTATTAGGGGTTGGTATTTTTTTGGGTTTGGGCTTAACAAATTAAAAGATTTCTTTCGGCAATTCGAATCAAGGTAGATTTTCAGATTATAATTGACAGATCATAGTAATAGAAAATTGAAGTATGGGCCATGTTCTTGAAATATATATTATAGGCGTAACAGAAGTTTGGGTGTGATCGAAAAGACAGAAATCATGCAAACCATCGGCAGTCTAACACTTGATACATAAAATATTGAGAGTATTGATAAGCATGTAATCATTAAGGTTGTGGGTTACAAACTTCCTTTGTGACTGTAGAAACTATTTTCTATTTGAAAAATGGGCCTAAAAATATGGAGTCGTTACTATTTTTTTTTGAAGTGTAATTAGGTCACTTTATAAAATATTTTGATCTACGAATTTTAAGAAAACAGGTCCGGGAGTCGGTTACGCATGAGGAAGGATTAGCACCCTCGTGACGCTTAAAATTAGTACCTAATTGATTATTTGATGTCCTTATATCGAAAATTTGAAAGATTTTAAAATACGGTTCTCTTTATTTTAAAGAAAAAAACTTGCATAGAATATGAGCGATCAGACCCTCTTATTTCGAGTAAGTAAAATGTCATGCCCAGTGAGTTAGGGTGCAACATTTTAAATCCAAAAGCCGAGCTTATCCTTTGACTTTCAAAATTAATGTGTTTAAATTTAAGAAGGATATTCGACTATTTAGGGTTTCATGAAAAATCAAAACTTAATAAGTTAGGACTCGATTTTCTAAAATACCAAACACAAAATATTGCCTTTGTTTTTTGAAATCCTTATCCCGAGATAACAAAACGTCACATCCAATGAGTTAGGACACGGCAATTTTGAATTCTCGAGAATAAGTTTTTATTTAACTTTTAAAAAGAAATTAATAGGTTATTTAGACTCGAAGAGAGAAATCGAAACCCAGTAAGTTAGGGTACGTCTCCTTTCGAACCTTAGAACACGGAGTGTTTGCTTATTTTGAAACGAAAATTTTAATGCATCGAGTAATATGTGATTTGATTGTAGTAAAATGAAAAAGGGGTATACTACAAATACATAATATGATAGAAACAAGGATAACAACGTAAACAACAAAAATAAAAGCAGAAATAATACAATAAAATAACATTTAAAATCAACAATCTATATGAAATAATTGGAAAATGATAGATAAATAAAATAAAATAATAGCAAAAATAAAAGTTAATGGTAAATAAATAAATAAATAAATACTATATGCTAATTTTTTAAAAAATAAAATAATAAAAATAAAAAGTAAAATAATAATAATAATAATAATAAAATATACTAATAAACAAATAGTAATAGTAAAAATATAAAAAATAGAAATAATAAAATTATGATAATAATGTCAAAATAAAATAATAATAGTAATAATAATAATAAACACAACTATAGGAATAATAATATGTACATAAAAATAATAGTGATAATAATAAAATAATAGTGGTAATAACAACGTAAAAGTAATAGTAATACTAAATAACAACAATAATAATAATAATAATAATAATAAAAATAATAATAATATAAAAAAGAATAATTATAGTAAAAAAAGTGGTAAAAATAATTTTAATAAAAAGAATAAATAAAAGAAAAAAATGTAATAGTGACATATAATAATGAATACAATAATAAGATTATAAAAAAAATAATAATAATGCCCAATTAATCAATTAAATGATAAAGTAGCCAAAACAACTGAAAAGGGTCGAATCGAATTTAAAACGAGAGTTTGGGGGCAAAATCAGAAATAAATAAAAGGGTAAGGATCGGACTGTAACGCACGAACGAAGTGGAAGAACTGGGAAAGTAAATATCCCTTCCCTCCAAAACACATCACCTTGCGTGAGGTCAAATTAAAACGGAAGGAAAATCATAGGGCCAAATTAGAAACAGATAAAACTTAATTAGAAACCCATAAAAACACGGAAGGGCCAAGAGCACAATTAGTCCATCCCAGCAAAACACGCGGATCCTCCTCTTGGAGCGGGTCGGGTCACGAGTCAGAGGCCCAAAACGACGTCGTTTTGAGCCTCTGAACCTAATTTTCAAAATGGCGCCGTTTCACTGGTATATAAATACCATTTTTATACCCCAAAAATTCATTTTTTGCTATTTTAGAAAAAAAAAAGAGTCCTCCAAAAGCTCTCCCTCAAGGCGATTTACAGGCGTGGTTCGGTGGAACTCTAACAGGCCGCTGCCGCCGTCCGTCCCGTCACGTACCACCGAAATTCCAAAAAGTGGTATTTTTATCCTTTTCTTTTTTATACTATATACAATATGTAATATATGTAAATAATTTATATAAAAAATAAAAAACAATGATAAAAAGTTTCGAAAATGGGAAAAAATAAGAAAAGAACTCAAAAACCTTTGCTCGATTGTTTGTTTTCTATTCTTCAAGTGTTTGATGTTGGGTTTTTGAATAAGATATGTTCGAATCTCTTTTTGTATTGATTTTGTGTGTATGAATCTAAAAAAAAATCCTCTCTTACAACTCTCGTATATCTATCAAAATCTCCCCTCCCTTTTTCAATAATTGTTTGGGTTTTTATACCCAAAAAAACAAATTGTTTTTATTACTGCTGCGCTTTTCTCGCAGGTATGGCGACGTGGAGCGAACGTGGAGGGTTCGGAGGCCGACGTGGCTGGCGCACGAGCGTGGTGGTGGTTGCTGGCTGCGCACAGTGTTGGCTGCTAGGGTTTGTGAAACTGTTTAGAGTTTTTCGGTTAGGGTTAATTTGGTTTGTGCTGTTTTTTTTTTTTGTAAGATTTGTTAATGGGTTTTAGAATTGGGCTTTGGTTGGGGTAAAAAATTCGGTCATACAGCTGCCCCTTTTTGCTTGTTATCGTGTAACGGGAACGAAGCAAATATTTTAAAAGAGCCAATTTTTCCCCGTCTTGTTGAGTCTTGATTTTTTGGCGCTTCTTCTCTTCAAGTAGCCTCACTTTAACCCACTGCATCTTTAGGGGTATAGGAGTTTTATTTCAATCTGCTCCACTCCTGCTCAGTGAAGATAATATATGCTATCATTAGAATGCTCCGCTCCTGCTCAGGGAAATAAGGCTAGTGGCTTAAATCTGCTCCATTGCCGATACATGGAGATAAGATTTGCTATTTTTAATATGCTCCACTCCTGCTCGGTGGAGATAAGATCTGCACTCTTCATTCTGCTCCATTGCCGATACATGGAGATAAGACTTGTTGTCTTCGATCTGCTCCACTCCTGCTCAGTGGAGATAAGATCTACTATCTTCAGTCTGCTCTATTACCGATACATGGAGATAAGACTTGTTGTCTTCGATCTGCTCCACTCCTGCTCAGTGGAGATAAGATCTGCTATCTTCAGTCTGCTCCATTGCCAATACATGGAGATAAGACTTGTTGTCTTCGATCTGCTCCACTCCTGCTCAATGGAGATAACATCTGCTATCTTTAACCTGTCCCACTCCTGGTCAGGGAGATAAGACTAGTGGCTTAAATCTACTCCATTGTCGATACATGGAGATAAGATTCACCAACATCTGTAATTCTAATCAATTTTACTACATCGTCCTCTGGGGAACCTACCTGTAGAATTGATTTCATGGGATCTATGCTTTTGCACTATGATTAGGATGCCATGATCGAAAAGTGCTCCTAATAATATGTATTATGAGTGTTTTATGAATGGATGCGAAATGTCATGAGAATGATCCATTTTTTAACCTTTGGGTTGCCATTGCTCGCCGTTTGTTAAGGTGATATCCCTGACGTATGTCTCTTTATTCAGTTGATACTTTCAACAGAGAATCTGAAGATGTCATCACTGCTTAGACCTTTATTTTTCAAGCGTTCCCAGCCCTTTTGAGCCTGGTGAGTTCTAAATAATTGTCCTGTTTCAGATTCTTGCATTATTTAGAGACTTTTAGAGTAATATGCAAAACTTATTTTTTGAAAGCATTATCAGTTCATTAATCATTATTTCAATATGAAATGCTTGAAAAAATGATTATAGAGATGAATGAAACTAAAATTTATTCGGGACAAAACCCGTGAAGAATGAATTGAACAAAGGCAGTAAATTTTGCTAAGGTATAAAAAAACGAGTAAGGGTGACATTGGTGCCCCAGATATCACAGCCTGAGCTTTTTTGTATGAACTTCTTGAAGACCATTCTGAGTTCAACATGTGTCTAGGAGATCTGTGGTACTTTGTCAATGCTCCGAAGATGCATATTTCCTCATTGTAAATTCAGGTATAAGATGGCCAGCCCATGTCCTCTCTTCAAAATTTGAATTGCCCTTTACGGGTTTTCAATTCAACGCTCCTTTGGTCTCAAAGTGCCCTTTACGAGTTTTCACCTTGGCCTCTCTATTTTTTTTTGAACTCAAGACGCCCTTTGCGGGTTTTCGCCTTGGCCTATTTTTCTTCTTAAGCAAAATACTTCTTGACTGAGTTCGTATTAACCAGATTTGGCTGACTTTTTCCGTCCATCTCGACTAGTATCAATGCCCCTCTAGAAAAGGCATTCTTTATGACATAAGGTCCCTCCCAATTAGGCATCCACTTTCCTCTAAAGTCCTTTTGCATAGAGAGGATCTTTTTCAATACCAAGTCTCACTCACGGAATACTCTGGGGTGGAACTTTTTGTTGTAAGCCCGCATCATTCGCTTCTGGTACATTTGACCATGACGGATAGCTTTTAACCTTTTTTCTTCAATTAGATTCAATTGATCATACCGAGATTGAACCTAATTCGCTTCATCCAACTTCAGCTCTGACAAAACTCGAGAGAAGGAATTTTAACTTCGATGGGTAAGGCTGCCTCCATCCCATAAACTAATAAGAAAGATATTCCCCGGTGGAGGTTTTAACAGATGTTCGATAGGCATAGAGGGCAAGCGGTAACTTTTCATGCCAATCCTTGTAGGTCTTAGTCATTTTCCCCACAATTTTCTTGATATTTTTATTAGCTGCCTCAACTGCACCATTCATTTTTGGGCGATATGGCGACGAGTTGTGGTACTTAATGTTGAACTGACTGCAGACTTCTGCTATCAGGCTATTATTTAAGTTTAATACGTTGTCAAATACGATCATTTCCAGCATACCATAGCGACATATGATCTCTCTCTTTAAAAACTTACTAACTATCGTATTCGTGACATTGGTATATGAAGCTGGCTCTACCCATTTGGTGAAGTAATTGATGACCACGAAAATGAATCGATGTCCATTAAAAGCTTTCGATGAGATCGGCCCAATGACGTCCATACCCCACATTGAGAAAGGCCACAGAGAAGTCATAACATTAAGAGGTGAATGAGGCACATAAATTTTGTCTCCATAAATCTGGCACTTGTGGCACTTCTTGGCGTAAAGGATACAATCCCTTTCCATCGTAGACCAGTAATACCCAAATCTTATGATCTGCCTAGCCATTGTAAATCTATTGGCATGCATCCCGCAGACACCTTCATGAACTTCTTCTAGGATTTTCTTAGCCTCAACAGCATCGACACATCTTAACAATACCTAATCTTTCCTCTTTTTATATAGGATCTCTCCGTCTAAAACATAGTCACTGGCCAGTCTTCTCAATGTTCTCCTATCATTTTCTGTTGCTTGATCAGGGTATTCACGGTTCTTCACATATCGCAGAATGTCATGATACCAATGATGATCATCTCTCTCCTCCTCTTCATTGATATTACAGTAGTGAGCCGAGCCTCACAAATACTCATTTGGATGGGTTTCATACCTTCCTGCTCATTTACTCTGATCATAGAAGTTAATGTAGCCAATGTGTCAGCCATCTGGTTTTCATCCCGCGGGAGGTAAAAGAATGTGATATCATCAAACTCCTTAATTAGCTCCAAAATTAATTTTCGATAACTGATCAATTTGGGATCTCTTATTTCCTATTCTCCTTTGAGCTGATATATCACCAACGCGAAATCTCTATATACCTCGAGCGCATTGACTTTTGCGGTCTATGGCTGCTCGAATTCTCATAATACATGCTTCGTATTCTGCCATATTGTTCGTGTAATCAAAATCTAACTGACAAGTGAATGGATAATGATCTCCGCTTGAGGATACCAGGACTGCCCCAACTCCATTACCAATGGCATTTGACGCTCCGTCGAAGTTCAGTTTCTAAGGACGATCTTCTAGGGTATCTTCCTCATTAGCCGCTACAACCATCATATCTTCATTGGGAAAATTAAAGTTCAATGGCTCGTAATCGTCTAGCGCTCTGCTTGCTAGAAAATCTGCTATTGCACTCCCATTCACAGCCTTATGGTTCACATAGACTATGTCAAATTTGGAGAGCAAAATTTGCCATCGGGCTATTCTTCCATTCAGGGCGGTTGACTCCATCATGTACTTAAGAGGGTCTAGTTTCAATATTAACCAAGTCGTATGGTACAACATGTACTGTCTCAACCTCCAAGTTGTCCAGACCAATGCACAGCATAATTTCTCAATTGGCGAGTATCTCATTTTACACTCAGTGAATTTTTACTGAAGTAATATATCGTCTTTTCTTTCTTTCCTATCTCATCATGTTGGCCAAGCACACATCCCATTGAATTATCGAATACCGTCAATTACAAAATCATGTTGACTGCAACATCAGGTTTCATCCTTTAGAGCTTCTGTTGAACCAGCTTGTATTCTTCTTTTATGGGGATACGATGTACCGCAACATCAGCGCTCAACCCAGGCATGTCTTGGTATGACCACGCGAAGAAATCTTTGAACTTTAGCAGAAGTTTAATGAGATCCTGCCTTGTTTCCTCATTTATGCAAGTGTCAATTTTCACCTCGTTCTCCTATTCCAGAATCACATTCTCAATTGTTTCTTTGTGGGGTATGATTAGCTTTTCTTCCCACTCTACCATCCATAACAAATCCGAGGATAAACTATAAAAGTCCTGAGGTCCCTCTAGGCACATGTCTCGTTCATAAGGGAACTCTGGGTCCATAGCAGCGTTGCTCATGACATTGATATCTAGGGACCTATGGCAGGTACGAAAGAATACCCAATGAATCTAAGAATAACTTATTTATGTTATGATTATGAATAAAATGAAAAATAAAAAATAAAAAAATACGAGAATAATTACCCGTCGTGAAACAAAAAATGTATTTTTATTGAAAGTAAAGATTTTTGAACATGAGCCTATTTCACAAAAGATTCTTATTATTTCCAGGCTTAAAAAATAAGTGTGTTTTGAATATTACTCTATGTTAGTTCTAAAAAATACAGGAATTTATTCTACAGTCCAGTTGTCCAGAACACTTCCAGGCTCATAGGGGCGAATACCCGCTAAGTTTCCTTCCTTCGGACTCTCTTCAAACATGGCGTCGATGCTCAAAGCTCTCATCATATCTTCATCGTTTTTCATTTATATTTTTGGCCCTGAATGGATAATTCCTCCCGATAAAATATATTAGACATATGGGGAAAAGTCATTGATCCCCATTTAACCTCATCATCATTCAATCGTGCCCTTTCGTCTTTCACGCTTCCTCTTCAGCTCATCCTTTCTCTATTTCGCATCTGGCCTATGTCCCAGACCAAAACGATCGCTCTTGTCGACCAAACTTTACACTTTGACCCGTCCCTAGAGGTATTTTTCGAGTCCCTTCCTAGCAAATGCTCCTTTTCCTACCATCAGTCGCAGGCTCATCCACGTAGCTTCGGATATTTGCGGCCGGGACCTTACTACCTTCACTGATGAAAGTCGTATTTACGAACTTTAATGACCTAAAGGAACACTCTATTACCTCAGTATCATTCTCTATGTACGACGCATCACTAGTAACGGATGCAATGATGTCCTCCACATTTATAGTTATTAGTCGACCCTCTGTCACCAACTTTAACTTTTGGTGCAATAATGATGGTACGGCTCCTGCTGAGTGGATCCAAGGCCTCCCTAATAAACAGTTATAAGAGGGCTTGATGTCCATTACGAAGAAGTCTACCTCGTACGTATTTAGTCCGATTAGGAGGGGTATCTCAATCCTTTTCATCACTTTCCTTTCGGTGCCATCGAATGCTCTCACTATATTTTGGCATGTTTTCATATGAGAGTTGTCTACAGGCAACCTGTTCAACGTAGATAGGGGCAAGACATTCAGTGCCGATCCGTTGTCAATTAATACCCCTGGTAGCGTATACACTTTGCATCGGGTAGTGATGTGCAGGGCCTTGGTGGATCCCATGCCTCCGGTGGAATTTCATCGTCACTGAAAGAGATGAAATTGTATGCACTTATGTTATTAACAAGGTAGTCTAGCTTGTTTACCGAAATGTCATCAGCGACATAGGTTTTGTTCAACACCTTCATTAGCGCGCTAAGGTGCACCTCTGAGTTTAAGAGTAATGCCAGTACCGATATACATGCCGGCTGTTTGTGTAACTATTCCACAACAATATACTCACTGTGCTTTAGGAACTTCAAAAACTCTTGGGCTTCATTCTCTATTACTGGTTTATTAACCAGTGGCTCTATTTTCTCGTCCTCCTGTCTGATCACAGAGGATTTCTTTTCACTGTGTTCAGCTCCTATGTTTGGCGTGCCGGCTGAACTCTCATTCCTCGAGCATGTCACATTACAGCTGATAATTCCAAAGCACCCTTTTGCTATCCCTATAAGAAAAAGCCACGGTTTTTGAATTACCACTATCGGTGCCACTCTCGCTCCTACTTTAGTGATTCTTGGTTTTGAGATGATCACTACTGGGCGATTGACCTCAAAGGCTTTCCCTGCTGACCCTCCTTCTGTGGTGCATACGTCCTCTCTTTCTGTAGCGTTAAAGAACTTCAGCTCTTTGTTATCCATTAACCCTTGTACTAGGGCCCTGAATTCTCTGCATTGTTGGATCTCATGGTCTTCCTTATTATGGAACTCACTGTATTTCCTTGTATCTTAGGGTTTGCTCCTCAGCTCTTGCAGAACTAACCCCTTTTTCTGTATTTCTTTCCAAACCTCTCTTAATAAGGTTCTTACTTCAGCAACATTTCGTTTAATTCTCCTCCCCATGTTCTCGACTATTGCGTTTACCCCTTTATTAGTATGACTGGGTAACAGATTTCCCACAACAGGTGCATCGTCGAATTTTATAACCCCTACCTTAATAAGCCTTTCGACTAGCCTTTTGAATGAAGTGCAGTTTTTTATCGAGTGACCTACTATTCGTACATGGTATTCACACTGAGCATTTGTGTCATACTACTTAGGATATGGGGGTTGTAACGGTTTTAAGTAGAAAGGGGCTACAACGTGAGCATATAATAGATTTTTATACAACTCCCTATACGTCATTTGTAATATCTTGAAATAGGGGTAAAATTTTATTAAATTAGTTTGCATAAGTGTGGTCATCATGGTATTGATTGAGGAATTTTAGGTGCTAGTGATAGGCTAAGGGAAGGCCCGAGCTATAGGAGAAATTTTATTTTTTTTAGTGCAAAAAGGGGAAGCTAGGCAAGAAGGCTTTAAGGGAATTTTTGTAGGCATTTTTAGCATAAGAAAGGCTCTGGTGAAGTGGCTTCCAGGCGCTACTTAAAGGCTTGGGGTATGGCGCCAATAAGGGCATGGGTTCGAATCAAGGCGGCAGCAAGCGTGTTTTTATTTTTGGTTTTGGCGTGAGACAAGGGAGCTAATGAAGGAGGCCTTAAAAGAGGTTGGGGCGAGTCTATGACACAAACGGCACCTTGGCAAAGCGGCTGGCAGCTTGGGGTGGTTCCAGCTGGTCCTAGGTTCGAGTGGCGTGAGCAGCAAATGGGTGTTTTATTTTTGTTTTGGGCGTTTAGGCAAGAGGGAGCTAAGGAAAGAGCTCTTAAAAGAAAATGGGGTGAATTTATATCACAAAAGAACGCTCTGGTAGAATGGCATGGGGTGTCAAAGCTTAAAGGGGCTTGGTGCAGGTCATGGGTTCAAGACACAAGAGGAGCAATATTTTGAGCCTTTTAATTTTGCTTTTGACGGCAACAGCAGGGGGAGAGTTGGGCAGCATGTGGACTCCAATATGATAAGCTTAATATTTTAATTTTAAATTCGGTTGGAAGAATGGATTATTATTAGTTTTTTATTTGTATTTTAATTGAAGAGGTGATAATGGATAAAAGGTGGTTTTTATTTTGTTTATTTTGAATGTTGATAAGAGATAAATAAGGCTTATTTTATTTAGTTCAAGTGAGTGGTTAAGAGATAAATTAGGAGAGGAATTTGGGATATGATTAAAAGGAATCAAGTGGTACCCAATGGTCTTTTGAGTGGTGTTTGAATTTTGGTCATTTAGGGATTAAGTGCTGATTTTTTTTGAATTGTTTTAATGCCTCTTGCGAATATTGTAGTCCTCTCTACCTTTTTCTTTTCTTGAAACCTTGAAGCCGAATCTCCCTCTTTTGGTGCCGATTGTATCTTTTGTTGGAACCGAATCATTCAGTGAACTTCAAAGCCGAAGGTGGTAGTCTAGTTATTCTTCTTTTGTATTATCATCTTTTCTTGAAAACTACTCTTTTCTTGTCATTCCCTAAAAGCCGAATCTCTCAGTGTTCAAGGAGACTTTGGGTGCAAGCGATTCGATCGGTTCTGATGGTATGGTAAGAAAACTCTTTAACGTTATTCTTTTTTCTTTTATCTTTGGTAAATCGAAACCAGAAACCTAACCCCTTTTAGTTTGATGGCCGAATCAAGAGGTGATCTTTCGGGATATGGAGACTTGAGGCTTGTAGGAGCAATCGATTTGATCATTGAGGTAAGGAAGTGGTAGATGTTTGGACAAGGGCCACAAAATGTTATGTCTTTAGGTCAAGGCCATGTTATGTACTTTAAGTAGTGACCGCTTTTATTGTGGGTTGTTTAAGGAGTTTGACGGACTTCGGGTGCAACGTGTGACTTGAGATTTAGTTGAGTGTATCAAACAGGTGCGTAATCATCGCACGGTTTCTCCTGTTAATTGTTTATTAATGTATATACCTTTGTATGATGTGTGGTAGCCGACAATAAAGGCTAAAGTGGTGGATACCCATGTTTGGGGTAATCGGTTAATGTGTTAGTGGTTTATGATATTAAACTATTTATGGTGCCTGCTTGATATGGTAATGATCATGTGATTATATTCACTCTATATGTTGATTGACATGATACATTGACATATGTGCATGGGGATTGGTTCTGATCAAAGAAGGACGGGGAGTACATATTTATGAACGTGGTCTAATGTTAGCCTCGTGCTACATTAGCGCTTGATGATTTGCTGTGTGCATCATCAAGGGAGGTGTTGGCTTGGTGCCCATCTCGGCGGTTGATAGCTGAGTGCATCACCGTAGACGGATTATTGTGGGAGCACTTATGTGATCGGTGGCTCTTACTACCTTGAGCAAACAAGTCTGCCAAGGTAGGATTTGAGGATATGATGTGATCGGTGGCTCAGTCACGGCCTTGTGCAGCAGGTCTGCAGAGGTATGATATGTGGGATCACTCGGTTGTGATCGGTGGACTAGCCACGGCCTTGGGCAGGGAGTCTGCTAAGGTAGGTGTAATGGATGGACTTAGGTTGGGATGGGTCATAATTGCATATCTGTTGGTATGGACTGTGTGGGTATGGGGTAAGCCCATACGTGTGGAAACATATGTAATGATTATGCATCGAGTCGTGGACTCACCCTATTTTTTTTCATAACCATCGCAGTGAATCGTGAGCTTGGGTAGGTTGGAGTGGATACGAGGTGGCCATGCGTAAGAAGATGTTTTGATCATTTTAAGCATTTTAATATTAAGTACTTTGTTGAAGTATTGGTTGTAATAAGGGCCTTTTATTATTTTTGGTATTATTTCAATTATGGTTTGATTAAATTGAATTGCTATGTGAAGATGATCTTATTTTAGCAATCTATTTATTCAAAATATATATATATACTAAAGTTTTAATTCGACATTTTATAACATCAAAGTTTTAGTTATAATTTTAAATGGACATGGTTTTCAAAAGATGACAAAATTTTATCGTTTTATCTTAATTCAAAAATATTTTCAATCGCTCTTCCGCAGTGACATACCGATTCTTTGTGGCTCGTGGGCCGGGTTTGGGGTGTTACAAATTGGTATCAGAGTCAGGTTCAAAACTCAACTTTGGGGGTTTTGGGTCCACAAATGTTTTCAAGAATGGGCTTTTCAAAATATGGGCTTTTAAGAAATTTTTCAGGTTATTCTGGCATGGCACCTGTACCTCCGGCCCGAAGTCCACCAGGTAAGTACTTCGGACTTTTGAAGTGATTTGTTTATATGAAATGTTATGGGTTTATTTGGGCTCGTAGATTAGAATATTAAGGCTATTGGACCTTAGGATTAGTCTACTCAAACATATGCATAAGACTTAAAGACTATTAAACAAACCTGTGAAGTAAGTCGCCGAGTTAAGGTATGGCAACCACTGTACGCATGTCTAGGAGTGGATTCAATAAGAGCTTGGTATTTAAGCAGTCCTAGTGACTCACCTCCTCTTTACTCGAATCCTACCTGGTGCGTAGCTACGGTTCACCTTAACCAAGAGGACTTGTTCATAGGCTAAACCAGTTATTGAAACCCGAAAGGGATTAGCCTTACTGTTTTAAAACCCTTAGTTTTTTTTTAAAATTTTCAAATTTACCCCTTTGGTTTGTAAACCCTAAACTTGAGTTAGGAAAGACGTTTTTCTCGATTTACAGAATTACTAAAATACCCGTACTTACAGAATTACAAAAATGTCCCTGTATTGTAAAATTACCGTACTACCCTCAAATTTTGTTAAAATGATTTTACTTTACAAAAATACCAAAATCTCAAGTTTTCAAAATATTAAGATACTTTGGTTTGGGAAAATTTACGAAAATACCCCTGGTTGATAAAATTACCAAAATACCCCTGATTTCTAAATTTTTATATTACTCTCGACTTTTACTAAAATATTCCTATTTTACCAAATGTCAAAAAATTCTATTTTGCAAAATATTGGGATACCCAGATTTGGAAATTTACAAGAATACCCCTGACTTCCAAAGTTACGGAAATAACCCTGATTTCTGAAATTTTTACAACACATCTGGTTTGAAAAATAAATTTTCAAGATGACCCCCGAGATTTGTAAATTCTGAAATATCTTTAATTTGAAAACTATTTTCAAATTGACCCTAATTTATTACCGAAATACCCCTATAGGAAAATGACGAAATTACCCCTGGGTTGGGAATGCTCAAGGAAGTGATGTGGATGAATGGATGTGTCTTTAGTGAAGAATGTGAATGTTTGAATTAGAATAGAGAACTTGAGATGAAACTTTGATTGATCGAAAGAACCACTTCTAGAACTTCTTTTCATAAAATTGCTCGTGGGTAAACAATGAAACAAAAATTTCTAATGCATAAAACTTTTAAGCAGTTAAGTCGTGACGCTAGATATAAGTTCTAGGGGCGTGGTCGCAATACTGTGGACGTGGTAGAGCGGGATGGCGATGTCGAACCGGTTGGAGTCCGCCATGGGTCGAGAACGATGTCCGCCACCACCACTATTGAGGTTAAACATCGTGATCGGTGGAGGAGACGACGCATGATCGCGGCTATGCTACAGGTACTTGAGCGAATGGTAGGAGCCAATGTGGGCAATGGGACTCGGAAGTCAGTGCCCGAAAGACTTAGGTCGAATAGAGCCAAGGTCTTCAGAAGAGTGTGCAGGGTAGCTCGACGTGGCGTATCTTCGCTAGAGGCGCTTGAAAGGATTATGGATGACTTGGATTTAACTGCTAAGGAGAAGCTTAAGGGAGCTGTTTCGTTGCTACGAGATGAGACCTACCAGTGGTGGCTCACTGTTAAGGAAGGTACCCCTGCGGATAGAGTGGACTGGGGTTACTTCAAGATCAAGTTTGAAGGGAAGTATATCGGAGCGAGTTATGTGGACGCTCAGAGGAAGGCGTTCCTCAATTTGGTACAAGGTGGCAAGTCAATAGCGGAGTATGAGGCTGAGTTTCTGCGTTTAAGACGGTATGCTCAGAGAATCGTGGCTACCGATTATGAGAGATACGTCAGATTCGAAGATGGGCTGCGGGATGAGCTGCGGGTTTTGATTGCTCCACAACGAGAAAGAGACTTCGCCATTTTAGTGGAGAAAGCTCGAATAGCTAAAGAGGTCAAGAGGATTGAGAGGCAGAATAGAGATAGAGAAAGAAACCGGGATAAGAGGAATTCTGGGTCACCATAACCATTTGAGAGTTTTTAGAAAAGATCGAGGGTCGAGACTCGCCGTCGTTCTAAGTCAACTCTCGGGAATCCGGCCAGTCCATGTGCTCGGTGTGGAAGGTACCATGTTGGCGAGTCTTTGGGCCGGATCGAGAATGCTTGGTGTAAGTCTAAGACTCATCGATTAAGTTGTCCTCGAGGATCCCAACAGGCTCGGACGAGAAGCCAAGGTTATGTGCAACCAGCAGAGGTGGTCAAGACGATAAGGGTCGTGGTCCGAACCATGGAGGAATGGTTACTGGCCGGGTCGTGAAGCTTTAGGCATGATAACAGTAGCACTCGAGGCAAGACAAGTGTCCGGTTTATGCATTCGTCGAAGGGAGAATAATGATGTGCCAGATGTGTCAGCGGGTAAGTTTCTTATGTCTGGAATTTCCTTTATTGCTTGTTCGCTTTAAGGACGCTTTGTTTTTATTGCTAGTAAAGTATCTAGAGCCTTGAGTGTGGACTTAGAAACGTGCCTAGAAATATGGATAGCTCTTTAAGATCAGAGTCTTGTGACTATAGCATAGTGTGGTGATTTGGGATGTACAATTGCTAATTAGCCGGGAATTTCGAGGACGAAATTATTTTAAGGGGGTAGAATTGTAATATCTGGAAATAGGGGTAAAATTTTATTAAATTATTTTGCATAAGTGTGGTCATCATAGTGTTGATTGAGGAATTTTAGGTGCTAGTGATAGGCTAAGGGAAGGCCCGAGCTATAGGAGAAATTTTATTTTTTAGTGCAAAAAGGGGAAGCTAGGCAAGAAGGCTTTAAGGGAATTTTTGTAGGCATTTTAGCATAAGAAAGGCTCGGTGAAGTGGCTTCAGCGCTACTTAAAGGCTTGGGGTATGACGCCAATAAGGCATGGGTTCGAATCAAGGCGAAGCGCGTTTTTTATTTTTGGTTTTGGCGTGAGACAAGGGAGCTAACGAAGGAGGCCTTAAAAGAGGTTGAAGGCGAGTCTATGACAAACGGCGCTTGGCAGGTGGCGGCAGTGGGGTGGTTCCAATGGTCCTAGGTTTGAGTGGCGTGAGCAACAAATGGGTGTTTATTTTTGTTTTGGGCGTTTAGGCAAGAGGGAGCTAAGGAAAGAGCTCTTAAAAGAAAATGGGGTGAATTTATATCACAAAAGAACGCCCGCGTAATGGCATAGGTGTCAAAGCTTAAAGGGCTTGGTGCGAGTCATGGGTTCAAGACACAAGAGGAGCAATATTTTGAGCCTTTTAATTTTGCTTTTGACTACAATTGAGGGGGAGAGTTAAGCGACATGTGGACTCCAATATGATAAGCTTAATATTTTGATTTTAAATTCGGCTGGAAGAATGGATTATTATTAGTTTTTATTTTGTATTTTAATTGAAGAGGTGATAATGGATAAAAGGTGGTTTTTATTTTGTTTATTTTGAATGTTGATAAGAGATAAATAAGGCTTATTTTATTTAGTTCAAGTGAGTGGTTAAGAGATAAATTAGGAGAGGAATTTGGGATATGATTAAAAAGGAATCAGTGGCCGGCCAAGGGTCTTTTGGGTGGTGTTTGAATTTCGGTCATTTAGGGGATTAAGTGCTGATTTTTTTTGAATTGTTTTTAGTGCCTCTTGCCGAATATTGTAGTCCTCTCTACCTTTTTCTTTTCTTGAAACCTTGAAGTCGAATCTCCCTCTTTTGGTGCCGGTTGTATCTTTTGTTGGACCGAATCATTCAATGAACTTCAAAGTCAAGGTGGTAGTCTAGTTATTCTTCTTTGTATTATCATCTTTTCCTAAAACTACTCTTTTCTTGTCATTCCTAAAAGCGAATCTCTCGGTGTTCAAGGAGACTTTAGGTGCAAGCGATTCGATCGGTTCGATAGTATGGTAAGGAAACTCTTTAACATTATTCTTCTTTCTTTTATCTTTGGTAAATCGAAACTAAAAACCTAACCCCTTTTAGTTTGATGGCCGAATCAAGAGGTGATCTTTCGGGATATGGAGACTTGAGGCTTGTAGGAGCAATCGGGATTTGATCAGTTGAGGTAAGGAAGTGGTAGATGTTCGGCCAAGGGCCACAAAATGTTATGTCTTTAGGTCAAAGCCATGTTATGTATTTTAAGTAGTGACCGTTTTTATTGTGGGTTGTTTAAGGAGTTTGGCAGACTTACGGGTGTAACGTGTGACTTCGAGATTTAGTTGAGTGTATCAAACAGAAGCGTAATCATCGCACGGTTTCTCCTGTTAATTGTTTATTAATGTATATACCTTTGTATGATGTGTGGTAGCCGACAATAAAGGCTAAAGTGGTGGATACCCATGTTTGGGGTAATCGGTTAACAGGTTAGTGGTTTATGATATTAAACTATTTATGGTGCCTGTTTGATATGGTAATGATCATGTGATTATATTCACTCTATATGTTGATTGACATGATACATTGACATATGTGCATGGGGATTGGTTTTGATCAAAGAAGGACGGGGAGTACATATCTATGAACGTGGTCTAATGTTAGCCTCGTGCTACATTAGCGCTTGATGATTTGTTGTGCATCATCAAGGGAGGTGTTAACTTAGTGCCCATCTCGGCGGTTGATAGTTGAGTGCATCACCGTGAGACGGATTATTGTGGGATCACTTATGTGATCGGTGGCTCGCCACGGCCTTGAGCAACAAGTCCGCCAAGGTAGGATTTGAGATCACGATGTGATCGGTGGCTCGACCACGACCTTGTCAGCAGTGCAGTCGGTATGATATGTGGGATCACTTTCGGTTGTGATCGATAGACTAGCCACTGACCTTGGGCGGAGTCTGCTAAGGTAGGTATAATGGATGGACTTAAGTTGGGATGGGTCATAATTGCATATCTGCTGGTATGAATTTGTGTGGGTATGGGGTAAGCCCATACGTGTGGAAACATGTGTAATGATTATGCACTGAGTCTGTGGACTCACTCTATTTTTTTTCATAACCATCGCAGGTGAATCGTGAGCTTGGGCCGGGTTGGAGTGGATACGAGGTGGCCATGCAGAAGAAGATGTTTTGATCATTTTTAAGCATTTTAATATTAAGTACTTTGTTGAAGTATTGGTTGTAATAAGGGCCTTTTTATTATTTTTGGTATTATTTCAATTATGGTTTGATTAAATTGAATTGCTATGTGAAGATGATCTTATTTTAGCAATCTATTTATTCAAAATATATATACACTAAAGTTTTAATTCGGACATTTTATAACATCAAAGTTTTAGTTATAATTTTAAATGGACATGGTTTTCAAAAGATGACAAAATTTTATCGTTTTATCTTAATTCAAAATATTTTCAACCGCCTTTTCGCAGTTGACATACCAGATTCGATCGTGGCTCGTAAAGTAGGGTTTGGGGTGTTACATCATTGATATGAGAGAAAATTAAAATTTGTCGATATTCTACCTCATGTTGGGTTCCTGCCTTGGTGAGGCCTGCTGGCCCGTGGTTACCGTTCTCGGTTGACTAACAGTAACGGGTTTGGATAATCCGAGCTTATATTACCTATTTCATTTTTTCTTTTCTTCGGAGCTGACCTTCTCGTGCTCTTTCCAGCTTCTTTTTTCCCACACCTTATCACGTTTCTATCATTTCACCAGACATCACTATGTCTGCGAAACTCTTAGTTGCGCTCCCCAACATATGATTGATAAAAGGTGCTTTCAGGGTGTTAATGAAAATCATGGTCGTTTTTTCTTTAGCAGTGGCGGTTGGACCTGTGTAGCGACTTCCCTCCACTTCTGAGCGTATTTCCTAAAACTTTCTCCCGACTTTTTCTCCATGTTTTGTAATGTGATCCTGTCAGGCGCTATATCAGTTACATGGCCATAATACTTCATGAAGGCCTGTGCTAAATTCTTTCACGATTTGACTTGATTACGACTCAACTGATTGTACCATTTAGCCACGGCTCCAGTCAGACTATCCTAAAAATAGTGGATCAACAACTGGTCGTTACTGACATATCCCATCATTCTCCGACAGAACATTGTAATATGGGCCTCAGGGCAGCTGGCCCCGTTGTATTTTTCGAATTCTGGCATCTTGAACTTTTGTGGGAGTACCAGATCTAGGACCAGACTCAACTTCTTAGCATCCATTTCGCATTGGTAATCAGAGCTTTCCAATGTTTTGAACTTCTCTTCCAACCATCTGCATCATTCTTCAAATTGTTTTGGGAGCTCCGCCCCTGCTTTTTCCCCTTCTACTGCACATCGAAGTCAGGGACCATTGGTTTTACCAAATTGTCTCCGAGGTTGGAGCTCGAGCCTGTTAAGAAGTTTACCAGTGCTGAGGTACCGAAATGATACTGGGGTCTAATATTGACGGATACTTTTGGTGGTTGTACTTGGGAATTTACCGGGGCAAAGCCTGAAAGATAAGTAGAATCTTAATTATCATTTCCGGTATCGACCATAGGGCTATTGCCTTTACTAGGCCCTCCAGTCAACAGCTGTGTTAACTGGCCCATCATACTTCTTTAGGATTCCAACATTTGATCCCTCATGTCCTGTTGGATCTTAGCCAACTGTTCTTGCATCTGAGTTTGCAGTTGGTCTTGCATCTCCTTCTGCATCTGCTTTTAACTTTTCTATCTTTTGATCCATAGTTTTCATTTTTATTCGAATGTAGTAGTGATGTTCCAGGGTAACTATAATACGATCTCTAGTTTATACGGTTCTTTTATGATATTTAATGCATATGATGTGATGTAATGCAAATGCATGAAATACAATGCAAAGGAATGAATGCAAAAAGAAAGAGGCGTTGATTCTGAATTCAATTCCATTAGAAGAACTTTTCTAAAAATAAATTTCTTTACATAAAACGGATTACATATGCGGTTTTGTCTTCATAGTCCAAGTAAAGACACCAATCCTTTTCTTCGTATCCGGATGTTATGGTCGTGTCCCTTAAACTTTCTCGATAGATGCCTCTTCTAGTTCCTTGTTGCTTGATCCATGCCGTAACTCTTCACTCACTTGTCCTCCACGATGCTCATAAGCTTCTTAAATAAAATTGAGATATAACGACTCTCGAATAATCCTTGTTGGCTTGAATCCCCGGGCAACGAGGCAAAGTCATATGCTGTCAATCTTTTCTCGTTGTGTTCACTTGGACTATATTTAGACGAACGTTTTATAACCCACTTTATCAAGAAATCCATTTTCTTATGACAAACCCTTCTATTTAGCAATCGAATATGAATCAACTCCTCATTTCTGTGATGATGAAATGCAATGTAGTCATAAACAAAAGAAAGCACGTTAGTGTCATAAGCAGATGGTAAAAATCAAACACCTATCCAGGTAAATGCTAGGGTTTGGCATATCTCTACATAGAGTAAGTTACTAGGGCTCTCTATATGTAGTTTGGCTCTAAAGCAAGGGTACCCGAACCAGCAGATTCCTCGATCCTCACCCATTATAGGCTCATATGGACCAAGTTCAGTTCAGGAAAATACATTTCCTTACGGCTGCACGGAGATGAAAATCTCACGAAGACATAAGTACGGATGTATCCGAAAGCGATTCACTATCCTGCACGGAGGTGAAAACCTATGTCTCTTTTTGTTGGGTTTTAGAATTAGGCTTTGGTTAGGGTAAAAATTGGGTCATACAGTGACAAAGAAAACACCATGTATTCTAAATTTCTTTCGTAAGATCCATTCATTCATCTCATGTATGCTGACAATTTTTCTTTCGCTTAAGAAAAAAATTGAGCAGCAAAAGCCAAAAACAAAAAAAAAAAGGGACACTTTTACTTCACTTTAACCATATAGGAAATATGGTCCATTTTCATCTTTTTTCTTGCATCAGCAGTTGATTATGAACCACGAGAATTCAAGCAGAAAGATTGAAGTTGTGTTGGCACATGGGAAGTTTGTTAACCTGTTTCCTTTTGAGCCGCCCTTCACCAAAACCAAAAAGTATCCAATGATCCAAGTCGGTGATTACAGGGCTTGTGTGTATTCACTTACTAACCCAAACACCAGAAGAGCTCTTATTTTTTGTCCATTCTTAAGGTTTTATGACTGACACTGCAGCAGACCCTGGATTTAAAATTAAAGGGAGGGACAATACACGTGGAACCTGTAGGAATAAATACACCATTGTTTCCATTATGGCCTACAATGTCCTTAAAAGAACTTTGCAACCAAAATCTGATTAAAATAATCCTGCATCTTCTGCAATCCAATCATAGATAACCAGCAAAGCTCCCATTTGTAATGCTTGACTAATACAACATATTTTTGAAGAAAAGGTTTTTAAATCCCTGTTAGAGTTTACGCTGCTGTGAAGGAACTTTAATCGCATCATAAAATATGCATCTGGGGGCTGTTGTGGCTGAATAATTGCTCTGGGATATGTACTCGGTACTTTAGTTATCAAAATCAATATATGTAAATTAAGACACTAATTCAGTGGTACATGAGGTCTAAGGTTCGATTGGAATTACTTATATTTCCAAAGAATAGATCAAAATGCCCCCACTAACATGTGGAGTGCCAGAGGAGTACATACTCCAAGCCAAAGAGGCCCTTACTCTTTCACAATAAGTAGAACATTTAGTGGTTTTTGTGTGGACCAAATGTGTTCATTATTACACTGGACGGTCTCCTCATATTAAAACTATAAATTTCTTTACAAATACACCCTAATTTCCCAATTTCCTCTCCACTTAGAATTATTGGTGTTTGATTGTTTTAAGTTATTAATCTATGATATGATTACCGGACATGATTTGAATAAAACTATGAACGGTGTACCCATTTCAAAACAACTGTAGGGTATTTTTCTGACCAGTTCGCAGTGTATAAAAAGTCAGCGTACAAGCTGGAAACTTTGGCCATATAACTACAGATCCCACTACTAGAATTGGCATGCCATGAGAGTGGTAAAAAGGAAAACAAGGCAGATAAGAGATGTGGACCGATGGAAGTAAGATAATAAAGGCAAATGAAGACCACCACCTCCCCTTAGGACTAGTTTTTTTAATTAAGTGAGATGCATGTGATATATATATATATATATATATCCATAATTCACTTTTTCAATCCACATGATCTTCAAAGCTAAGTTCCAGAATAAATAAATGGGCCTACTCCCATTGCTTTCTTGACAGGGAAAATCCCCCACTCAAACAATAATAAAAGAAAGAGAAAAAAAAAAAAAAAAAAAAAAAGTTTGATTTATTAAGAATGGAAGGAGAAGATATGGAGATGATAATGATGATGATGATCAACAGCAGCAACAGCCCTAATAATCAAAGCAATGAAGCTTCCACTAGCACTAGCTGGAAAGTATATGATAACCCTTTTTTTAATTCCCATCATCATTGTCAACAAGTATGGCAAAGTAGCAAGCATCCACATCATCATCAAGTGTGCTCACCTGTTTCAGCTCAAACCATCGTAGACCCTTTTTGGGATCTTACCTTGTTTGGTCCTTCTTCAACCATGGATTCTGAACTGGATATTGCTCGAGCCCGGATCATTAATTTACAAGCTGAGCTAGATTACGAAGTTAAAGCACGTAAAAAGGCAGAGTCCCTCAACAAGAAACTGGCTAAAGATCTTGCCGAAGAAAGAAGAGGAAGAGAAGCATTGGAGAGGGTATGTGATAAGCTTGCAAGAGAGATTTCATTAGATAAAGCAGAGATTGATCGAATGAAAAGGGATTTCGAGGAAGAAAGAAAGATGTTAAGAATGGCTGAAGTATTAAGGAAGAAAGGGTTCAAATGAAGCTGGCCGAAGCCAAGTTTTTGTTCGAAGAAAAGCTATTAGAATTGGAAGAAACTAAAAGAGCATTGCCGGCTGATAAAGAAGATAAACCACCACCAGCATTCACAACCAATCTTTCTGGGAAATTTTCGAGGTTAGTTTTCAGTGAAAAAGCATCATCAACCTGTAACGATTCATCCATGGCAATTCAACGAAAAGCATCCCCAGAAACAGAGAATCCTCACATAAAACGAGGGATCAAAGGGTTCGTTGAATTTCCACGAGTGGTTCGAGCGATTGGATCAAAAAGTAGACACTGGGGTTCAAAGCTTGAATGTCAAAAGGCTCAGCTAAGGGTTCTACTTAAACAGAAGAGTCCCATTCGATCAAATAATCTTATCATGAGTTGAAGATATATTATCAGTTTCCTGCAAGTAATTTCACTTCTGGGTTTTTCTTTTCTGGATTAAATTTTGTTGATTTCTTGTTTTCTTTCCTTCAAAACAGGGTGATTTAGTACCCATTACCCTCAAAGATCTTGGTCTTGTAAGATTATAAAAACGGGGGTAAATTAAATATATGATTTGGCTTTTGTAATTTACCGTAATGGTGTCAGAATGTATATGAAATTGTTGTGTTCATTAATATTATAGGATTTGAAATTGGAAACCGGAAAATTTGTTGGTTGGAACAGATCTGAGTAAAGAAATTGTTGGAAAGACTACACAGAACTCATTGTATAAAGGTAAACAGCTAAAATCTCATTTCTTTTAAAAGTTAAATATGGTAGACATGTGCAGATGTTTGACAAAGATGAAAGTAAGCAAGCATTTTCTTGGAAAAAAGAAACCTTAGGTTTGGGAAGGGAAAATTCATGAATCTTTAGGTGACCACATGTGCATTAAAATTGGTATTTGATATAAAGTGAAAACTAGTTCACAAGTCACATTGCAGTTCGTAGAAATAGCAATCTTGTGCAGGTCTAGGGAGCCTTCAAGTAATCACCAACATCTCTGATCTATATAGCATTGAATTTAGAGATAAATCTCTTACACATGCAACCAGGTTTGACTCCGTTACTCATATTTTTCACTATCACTTACATCATCAATCTAATGACCCAACGATTTATCGAAAGGCAATGCATAGCAAGAAATGTCAACTCATATTTATATCTCACTTCTCCCGACTCCAATTATACACACACACTCACACTCTATCCTTCAAATTCCAACCTCCAACCGCACCCCCTTCATCCTCTCCTCTTAGCTCTTCCTTCCCTTCTCCTTAACTCCACCACTCAAAGTTGACACATTTTTTCCAATATCATCAAAATCAAAACAAGTAGTAAAGACTTCAATGTTCTTGAATAAAATTGTAGATTCGAGTTTTGTAAATAAACAAAACAAGAGTTGTACATCCTAATTAAATATTCGTAAAGTGAAGATTTTTTATTTATTTACCTTTTATTTTTCAAAAGTGAAGATTTTTCATAGAAATCAAAGATAAAATGAGCATACGGTATACTCGTTTGTGCTGCCCGGTCTTACAAGTTTTATTTAACTCTGGCAGATTTTAGATAAAAATTTTTAATTTAAATATTATTTATTAACTAAATTCTTTTTATAATGTCTAAATTACTTACAATCTTTTAATTTTTAGAAAGAAAGATGATAAGTGTTTAAGCGTTTGTTGTAACAACAACAATACAATTGAATTAAGATTCATTCAAAAAACTATTATTTAAATTTAATATAAAACATATAAAAATATTTTTAATGATAAAATCAAATCAACCACCTTAAGTAAAGAAGATTTGGTTAAGAAATAAAAAATAAATAAATCACGTCGTGGATCAAATTCTAGCCATAGACTAGTTTAGTGCATCCCAGTTTACATGTTAATTATCTTGCTAGTTTATTCTCGTTAAAAGTATCATAATAGTTGTACTATACCTTAATTTAAATTTTGATTTTTTTATTAAAAAATAGGTGAATTAATTTTCATACATTGATGGAGTAAAATAGTTCTTTTATTAAAACTCGCATCCTTTCATCGATGACGTGGATTCCTCAATGGGTTAGTATTGCCCTCGATCGAGGTTTTATCTCTTAAATTTATAAAAAGCCCAAGTGCTTAAGGTGATAGGTTCAACCGAGTGAGAGTGGAAGTGGAACATGACCACCTAAGGCCTTCCTTTATTTTGCAATTGGTTGCCTAGCTATTTGATAACCAACTATCGCCTCTTCTAGGGGTGAAGTCAAAATTTTTTTTAGAGCGGTCAAATTTAAATTATAATTTTTAAAGAGTTAAAAATGTAATTTTGTTATTGTATTAATGTAAAATATTACAAATTTCAAATGATTAAACTATAAACTTTTTGTTTTCGGAGAATATATAATTTAATTTTAAATTTTAGGAGGAATAAAATACAATTTTACTATTAAATTAATTTTAAAACTTCACAAATACTCGAAAGGCTAAATAATATATCAAATAATTACCCTTAATCATTAATCTAATTTTCTTTATTATGAACAACTACAACCTAGAGTTAATTAACTTTTTTGATCTTTATTACTATTATCATTTTCACCATTCCCACTTTTATGAGTGTGCCATTATTTTATATACAAAAATACTAAAAGCATGTGAAAATTATGGTTAAAAGAGGGAAAAAGATTCAAGGCAATTGTGGTTAAAAATCATGGGTATTACTTTCGACCTTTTATAAGATTATTAATGGAAAGAAGTTGATGGGTCTTCAAAAAAAAAAAAGTCATTTTATTATTGAGATACTAATATTAGTGAAGCAAATTTTGGTAATCCTCCAATCCCCACCCTTTTTTTTTTACCAAAATTTTATCTTAAAATTTAGCAACTATAGTCATAACAAATCTATTGTAATCTTCCTAAATTATCCAAATAAGGAAACATAACTTCATAATATACTCTCTTTTTCTACTTTTCATTGAAAAATATTGTACCAATATTAAATATTGGTTAAATATATTATCGAAAAAGTATTCGGAAAAAGACGACAACAATAAGATTTGAATCTTGGAATTTAGATGCCAACAAAGGACTTTTATCTTTGTTCATTAAATATCATATTTTAAGCATCGGCCTACCATTAAATCTAAACATTAATTTTGAAAATATTAAAGTGTTTAACGTTGCTTTTTAGAAGATAAGATATCTATTTTAATATGATAGTGTAAAGTAGAATATATGCATTTATATAATATTCAAATTCATTAATGTTATGATATATGAAATATATAAACTTAAATTATACTTTTAATTGACTCGAATGTAAAATGTCATTATTTTACGTGTACTTTATTATTACCATGATGACATATTATTATTTTGGTTTTAAGAAATATTCAATTTAACCTATAGTAAAAATATAATAATAATTTATGGTAACTCTTTATTAATGTTATAATAAATGATATATAAATTTTAAGTTATTAATATAAATTATTTGTAAAACTTAATTTTAAATATAAAAATTATATTTATAATTTATAATTAAATAAATGAGGAGTAGATTTATAGTGGTGGTAAATTACAGTGAGAATTTTTAAAATGAATACCAAAATAACTAAAATGTTTATTACTCGTAAATCAAAATGAAAAAAAAAATGGGTCTTAAATTTAATATTTAATCTACCTCATTAAGATGAGTATAACACTCAATCTTTCTTCTTCTTCTTCTTTTCACCACGTAATCCAAGTTTTAAAGTGAAAAATATTGGGCTAACCTCTTACATTTAGATTTAATTTAATTTATTGAAGAAAAAAACTGAAAGCATATTCACAATGGGATGAAATGTAAGAGATTAGGGTTATCAAAATTAAATAATTTGGGTATTCAATATTTATATTTTTCCTAAAAAAGATTGCTGAGAATTTCACTCTGAAAACTTTGGGTGTTTGGTATCCTATATTTGGGCCCAACTTTTTTAGAGCTAAATGTTCTATAAATTTTTCCACGAAATAAACACAAATATTGAGAGAAAAACAAATATCAAATACTCAAATTTTTTAATCCCGTTGTGAATTTGCTTCCAATTTTTTTTTTTAAAAAAATTAAATTAAATCTGAAACTAAGAGATTGTCTTCTTCTTTTTTCAACCCAGAACTTGTATTCTACGATAAACAAAAAATTAAAGATTTAAGGGATGTGCTCTTTATTTTAGTGAAATAAATTAAATTTAAGGCTTAGAGATTTTATTCGAGTTAAAAATAAATTGATTCTCATCTTAAAAGTTGTCTACCCAAATTTATAATTTGATTCCCAAGCTGTCTTTTGAAAAGCCAATATCTAAGGCTATGTTTAAATTGAAAAACACTTTTGATAAATAATGAAAATATGTTTGGGTAACTACTATTCTATAATAAAAATAAAACATTTTTTTATATTTATATGGATTCGAATTAGAGTACTAAATTTAATGTTTGAAAATTTGTTAAAAATATTAAATCATTTAAAGTTAAACCCCATTGTTTTTATAATATTCTAAGGATTATTGATAAATCGTGGCGGAGCCTTTTTAATTACATGAGAAATCTTAAAAATTGTCAAATATCTTTAATTTATATTTTTAAAATAGAAACTAAATAAATAAGACACGTGTGATTTATTAAATCTGCTTGTGGAGTTAAAAATTTACTGTTTAATCATTTAAAATTTGCTTAAGATTCTAAATTTTAGCATCTCTTCGTGTAATATAACCTTAATTTGATTTAGTTTAGATATATTATAATTATTAGTTAATTAAATTTTAAAATAATTAAAATTTTGTTATAATTATTGAAATGTATTATTTGGAACTGAAATAATGTTTTTATTAAAACTAAAGAGATTTGGATATCTTTCCCTATTGTTTAATCATTGACCTTTGAAGTTGGAACCTTGACGACATCAAAGGAGTGGAGATTCATCAGCATTTGGACTTAATGGATCATTAAAGTACTAAAACATGATTAAGTTGCATGTATTTCCCGTAACATGCATCATTTTTTCTCTCTTATCAATTCAAACAAACCCAGGAGAAACAACTGAGGAGGAGGAGGCATTGACCCTTTCCTCGGTCATCTAGACATCTTTTTTTAAAATACAGTAATTCAAAAAACAAAAATCCACAAAAGAGACAAACAGTTGAGACAAAAGAGATTGATAAGGAGGAGGAGGCATTGACCCTTTCCTCGGTCATCGAACACTCATTTATCACATGAGGTTAAAATCTATTAAGGCGCACTGAATTTTTACAAAAATAAAAAAATAAGCACACACCTTGGTTTGTGTGAAACAATGCATTCAACAGGATTGGGTTTGAGCAAATATTAATATGGGTAGGGTGGAATAGTAAAAAAATTGAATGAAATTACCATGAAACATGAAAAATATAGTAAGACTTGGTTAGGTTGATGTGAAACAAAAAAAAAAAAGTGGTTGAAGAGGGCAGTTTAAAAAACTGATCTCAATCTGGAGGTAGTGTAAATGACATTAACATTATTTGTTTCTAAAAGAAAACAATGTCAATAATTGCAAGAAGAACATAAATAGGATGGTAATAAAAATTATGGGTATAAAGAGAAGAGTAAACCAAGCAAAACTCTTGGTCCAAATTGAATGCATTGGTTTCTAAAAAAGATTATGAATATTTATAAGTGGATAGCACAAATTAGTTACGGCATCACATCAATGAAGGGGTTTGGTCCCCCCACACGCTCACACGAAACCCAACTGGACCCTAGCCCTTCCTTTCACGTCTTCCAATGCACACTCACGCCGTTAACTTTGACGGTTCATCTCAGTCAACTAAATCACTATTTGAAGTGGAGGGTTGTTTTGACTTCTAAATGGAGAAATATTATTTTAGACATTAGACAGTATTGTAATCTTATTACGGGTTTTCAGACTGTGTTAACGTTTGGGGGGGATGTGTCTGTGTCAAGAGTGGGGAAGAGAGGAGTGAAGTGGGTTTTGTCTGTATTCCATAAGGGGTGCGAATGTTGGAAGCTAAGGAAGCAAAGCAAAACGCATGGCTGAAAATAGCGGCACCGCTACACCATAATATCTGTCAACTTTTCTTTTATATATTAGCAACAAACACAACGGGTTTTTGGCTTGAGATGCGTGAAGAGAAGAAAGAACAAAGGGGACTGATTTGCAGTTTCCTGTAACTTTTTTTTTTTTTTTTGGCTTGTTAAAAAGAGTGAAAGTAGTAGGTTAGGGGGGAGTTTAAGGTTTGTCTTGTCTTGTTCTGTTTTTCTTTTTAGATGGGAAAGGTGACATTTTGAAGACATGGATACCAGAAAAATGCTTTTGTAGGTACAGAGAAAGGGTTGGGAAGAACAGATGAGGGATGTGATGTTGGGTTAGGTTTGATGATGATGCAACAAGTTGAGGAGTCTTGTCCAAATAAGAGTTTCATGGCAATGCTTCCCCCTCATAATCATAATCACCTTTCATCATCATCATCATCATCTTCTTCTTGTTATGTTGAAGGGTTTGATGGAGGAGCTAGTGGTGGTGGGCCCCTTGTTTGTAACACAAGCAATCAGGAACCATGCAGGGGCGATATATACGATGTTGTCGGTGCTGCTTCTGCTTCTGTTTCTTCTGCTGCTGCTGCAGTTGTGTTAAAGTCTCTGCACCATCACTCTTTTTCCGCTGACCCTCCTTTTCCCCACCATTCCTCTGGTAAAGAAAAAAAACTCTTCTTTGTTCTTTCTTCGTCCATTTTTTTGTTCTTCTAATTCTGTTTTATGAAGTAATTAAAAAGAGTATAACTTAATGCATGGTGTTCAAAATTTAATGAAAGTAGGAGAAATGGCAGCAGCGCCTGAGAATGCTAGAGTTCCTTTCACAGCAGCTCAGTGGCAAGAGCTGGAAAGACAGACCATGATTTACAAGTACATGATGGCTTCTGTCCCTGTCCCTGCTGAACTCCTTATCCCCCTCACCAAAAACCCTTCAAATGGTAAATCTTATTATTCTTTTTTCTTCTTCTTTGTTTAGCTTTTTCTTTGCATTAATCATATATTTTTGTTGATATAGTAGCGATAAAGGGTTCTTTGGAATTGGGGTTTTCGAGCAATAGCTCGGATCCGGAGCCATGGAGGTGCAGAAGAACAGATGGGAAGAAATGGAGGTGCTCGAGAGACGTGGCGCCTGACCAAAAATACTGTGAGCGTCACTCTCATAAGAGCCGTCCCCGTTCAAGAAAGCCTGTGGAATTGCCAAACCACTCCAATATCAACATCAACAACAATGATCACAAATCACAAACACTTCACAACATGGCATCTGATGGCACCACCAACCAACCTCACCAAAACCCACATTTTACAAACCACCACGACCCTCATTTCTTCACATCTTCATTTGATCAATCCAGGTAAGCCCTGAACATTTAATAAATGCATGATGTGGATTTTGTTGTCTTATAATGTTTTGGCCCGTGAAGGTGCTTGGAATGGTTCATGAAAGGGGAAACCACCGTTCCTTTTGCTTCTAACCCCGAGTGGCAGCGGACGAATTATGGGGTTAGTTTACAAGCTCAGCATCATCTAAACGAGCAATTCACCCCCAGTTTAGCCTCTTTGGAAGGCTCCTTGAACCTAAACCAAACACATTCACAAGAAACAAGAGCCTTCATCGATGCATGGTCAATAGCAGAAAGAGAAGTGGTCGAAATGGAAGGAATTGGGAGCTGCAAACGCCCTATTTCTTCAAACGAGAAGCTACCACTGTCATCACTTACATTATCAATGTCGGGTGGTGGGAACGAAAACAGTCAAGAAGAAGACGACGAGAACAGTCATCACGAGATGCGTGGTACCTTGTCATGGATGGGTTCATCGCCTGGTGGACCACTTGCTGAAGCATTGTGCCTTGGCATCGCAACTAGTCAAACCACAAGTACAAGTAGCTGTAGCAAGAGCACATGAGACATGGTGGACGGCGGCTGGTTGGTAGCTAAAATTTTCTTCAACCTTGTGGATAAAAAAAAAAAAAACCTTTATTGCTATATTGGACGAAAGGGTTTTCTTTCTTTGAATGTTAGTGTTAAAATGATGGGTTTTCCATTTGGGTTTTTGGAGCTAAGCCCAAAGGCCTAAGCTTTCTGGAATGGGTGAATACCCTTTGTTTCTTTTTCTTTTTGGAAAAAAGGGGGGTAATGCATGCTTTGGTCTCTTCCATCTCATAACTCATTAATATCAGTGATTTTGAATTGCAGTGTAAGAATGTGAGTAACTTTGTTTAATTTTTCCATTAAAAATCAATGATTCTATCATTTATCATCATTAGAAGCTTACAGAAGGAACATGTCAACAATCTATCACTTGTCTTTTCTTATCACATTTAGTAAGTAGAGTACTATTTATGAATAAGGAATCCATTAATTATCATCCATAAATGTTTTTCCTATGTCATGGGTGTCAGAATGAAATTTTGCTTCATTTTAATCTTTTTCTTAAGAAGAAGAAAAAGATAAACTTTTCATCAATCAAGTTGGCTAATTGGTGTTATTACTAGGATTGTGTTCCTGTTAATAACCATTCCTTTTCCTACCATTCATCAATGTAATGTAATTGTTTATATAAAATTTCTAAATCTAAATTCCATCTCTTTATTTAACAAAATAATTTGATTTTTGTATTTTATGTGAAATCGATCTACTTGGTAATTACATCAACTTTAATTGTTTTCTTTTCATATAAATTGTTAAACTATTGAATTTCAAATTTAACTATATCATTCAATTGAAGTATCTACAAAGTTTAAAACCAAATTTTGATAAATTAAAGACGTTAACTTCTTTATTTTCATAAAAGTGAAGGGTTAAATTTCAAGTTGATTAAGTCTTAATTTAATTGGAATTGTTACTATTGCAATAAATAGGAGGATGTAGATACTGAATATACTTAAACACATTTTTTCCTCCATATTAATATTGATATGAACTCGTTTTAAAAAAAAACTACTAATAATATTAAGTTGAATTTGTTGACATCAAATCTTAAATTTAAATATGGAGAATCTCTTCATCTCTGTCTCTTAAAAAAAACTAAAAATTTGGTAAAGGATAACCATAGTTAGTGGATTCTTGGTTTTAATAGGAGGTTGGGACTTTGTTTTGTATTTAATGCAGAGCTATGTGGTATCTTAAACAACTTAATTATTATCCATAACAAAAAATAGGAGAAAGTATTAACTAGGTCAGATAGTTTAGAGGTTATTCAGTCTATTAAAGAAGCGTTCTTAAGGCCTTCTTATTCAACCCTTATTGGATATAGTAAATTTTGGTAGGAATGGTGCAACAAAACTTTTATATATTTCTAGGGAATAGAACACAAAAACTAATCGCATCTCAAAGTTAACTTTCAATAGAAATGAGGGTTTGCAACTGTTCGTAGAAAATCCACTATTTTTTAAGTAATTTGATGTGATTATTTTGTTAGGAATTTTTTAAAAAAGAAAAAACTAAAAATTTAATGCAGAATCTGATAATGATGCAATATTAAACATTTTAAAAAAACGATGACTTAGTTTTTAATGATTTATCATCATTTAATTCATTAAAAAATTATCCAACCTTACAAAGGGAAAAAAAGGTAAACCTCTTCATGAAAAGGATGGAATTTTTTTTCCCACAAAAACAGGGTTTTTGCATTTGGGCTTATCATGATTAGGTGTTTGGAACAGAAAACAAAGGCATACAACTATTGGGCCAAATCTCATCTAAGAGTCTGAGATCATAAATTTTGTTAAATTCCATACAAAACATACCACCTTTCTAAGCCCAAATGATGCATTTTCAGATAAAAATAATGTGCAAAGAATGAAAACCATACATGAATAATCTCCTTCATCTCAACCACCTTAGATCAGTAGTGGAACATGGAGAAATTTCACCCCCAAAACTGTCAGTATAATAAGATGAGTAAAGTGATTCTTTCTCCATCCCATAATGACCCTCAAATGCACTCTTGAAACTAGGGCTTCTCAAATTCTGGCTAAAGCTACTACACCCAATGCCAACAACATGATTTTCAGGTGCTGGATACGATAGTCTCTTCTTCACTAACGATCCACCTCGTTCCCTCTCTGGTGCTGATGGTCTTTGTCTCGGTGTACTCTGCGATCTTGCCTTAGCCTTCGCAGACTCTGTGACAGCCATATAATTCGGCACCGTCGTGGCAGTTCCGTTTACATACCGAGACATTCCGTTTGTGGTGCAATGCGTGGAAGCTAAGTTAGGTGTGTTTGCTGCAGAGGTGTAGTATTTCTCTTCTTTCAAGCACCGAGGGCTAGCTGAACGTACTTGCAAAGGCTTTGTCTTGCAAGGGGAAGGTGTGGGTGGGAATTGGTTCAGAGAGAAACTATAAGGTCGTCTGATTGTTGGTGAAGAGTAGGATTGTAGCTTGTAACTATCTATTTCCACTGTTTTTATGGAGTCTCTTTTATCAGTTGATACCCGGTTGTTGTTATCCCATTGCTTTGTAGCCATCCACCGGTCAAGCCATTTTGTTCTTTCTTCAACCTCCTTTTCATCTTCAGCTGATGGGTTTCTTCTAGATCTCCATATCTTCAACATGTGTTTAAAATTATTGGTTCATAATTAAACATGCACTGGTACCAACTTGAAATAGTAATAATAATTAAAAAAAGAACCTGGTTAGAGAAAGCATAAGCAAGTGCCTTTTCACGTTTCAATGCAGCTTCCTTCTTGGTTAGCAACAATGCTTCGATCTCTTCACTAGTTTGTGGTCTATCGTCCCATTCATCTGTTGTACAGCTCATGTCTCGGGACTGTAGCATAAAATAAAACCATACACAAATAAATAAAAAAGAGAAAAAAAAAAGTTGATTAAGACTTACTTACAGCTACTTACCATGGACTTCCTCCTACGAATATCTTGAAGATATCTAGTCTCCCACAATGCATTGGTTTCATCAAACATAGACTTTCTTCTGTACCCTTCATGTGAAAGCCTTGCACGTTGTTGATCTAGCAGTCGGTCTTGTACTCTAACCAAAGATTGCATGCATTTTAGTGCCAACTTTGCTTGCCTTCTGACATTGTGTCCTCTCACTAATGCTTGAAGCTTCACTAACCCTTTCAGTGCACGCAATGCTCTCCTCGCCTTAACAATCACAAAAAAAGTTGTTAGATTGAGACCCGACAGTTTGTAGCAGATAATGACTAGTTTAATGATTAACTTCACTTACTAGGTAACCTCTGAAAGCTGTTTGAATGACAATAGCAGCATAGTGATAGTGTTCTCTAACATTGGCATAATTGGAAGGTCTAGAACTAAGCCTAACGATCTCAACAGCCGCTTGTGCTGTTGCCATAGCAGCTTCAGCTGCTGCAACGGCAATTGCGTGCCGTTGTTCTGCAAAATCCAATGCTGTTTCTGCTGCATTGTTCGCAGGTGGTGCAGCAGTACTTGTCGATGTTGTTGGTGTTGGTGTCTTTGCGTCACACTGTTGGGCATGATTGATATTATTGCTACCCCTTCTAAACAGCCATCTTTTTTCTCCCTCTTCTGCACAACCCCAGAAAAAGCCATGCACCCACCACCAACTCAATTAAATAAATTGTACTACAAAAAATAAATGCAAGAGAATGATGAAGTTGTTAATTACTATATACTACCTTTTCATCCTCTTCCTGATGCCCACATTCTTCTCTCCTTCTGCTACTCTTTTTCTCATAATCTTTACCTGGAGACCTAAAGGCCTTTTTCACCATTGACAACCAAGAGATAGCAGCGTTCTTTCCCATGGTCAGGTCCAAGAAGAAGGAGAAAATGAAAGGGGATAGATAATTAAGAAGATGGGTATTTGTCCCAATCGATTCCTTCACAAATCATGAATATATTAAGTAAAGGAGAAAGCAAGAGAGAGAAGAAGAAGAGAAGATGATATTCATTTGTTGCAGAATCTAACAAGGTGGTACGACCTCCAATATATCTGCTAAGCGGTAGGTGTTTTCTAGTGGCATTGGGAGGAAAAAAAAAAAAAGAACTGATGGGGGGTGGGGGGGAAAGTGTCAGATACTTTTGTCTCAAATAACACTACTATATGATAGAAGATGACATGAGAAAGGAGAGACTGGAGTGTTTTAATGTTGTTTTTGTTACATAAGAATCCAAAGTCACTTTGAAAATTGTTAAACCCTTTTCGATTGATGGGAGAGAGTGTGTCTCTATTATTTGGGTTTAAAAAACCAAACTGACCAAATTTCATTGGCTTCACGTGTTTATCAGCAGCAAAAAAGACCAGTGATTCATTAGAAAAGATCAATTGTTTTTTGTTTTTTTTTTAATGTATAAAAATTCCTCGAATACCACCAAAAAGACCACCCTTTTAAGTACCAACTTGAACAAAGGGAATCCCCTCTTTGAATGAGTTGGCTTCATTTCCATGGTGGACTGGTCAAACTTGGATTTTCTTGTCTAGTTTCCCGAATCGTTTCTTGTCTGAAAATACAAGTGTAAAAGCAAAGGACAAACTAATGAATTTGTTTGTTTTTTTTTTTTTTTTTTGATTTTGGGGATTTTGTTTGGCCATGCATGAAAGAGTAAACTCATAATTGACGTTGCAGATTTTATGTCAAGTTAAAAAAAAAGTTGGTAATTTCCACTAGTAATTTTGTTCGCTTGTTTGTAAGAAGAAGAGGAAGGGGGGCCATGGTTTGTGATTAAAGGCCGTGGGTGGTGCAGTTGGGTGAGGTCTAGTCTCAAATCTAAAGTCCCCACTTGATATTTGTTTTGGCGGTGTCCTTAAATGTACTTTGAGTTGATGAGTTGAGTCACAATTATTGTCACATGCTTCGCTCAACTCCCGCTAATGGCAGTCAGGACAGAACTCATTTAGATGGGGAAGGCATTAAATCCTTCAATTTTTATATTCTATTTGAAGTAACGGTTAAATTGATAGTGGACGAATTCCCATATTATCAAAATTATCCTTCTTCAACCAATTATTTGTACTAATATTATATGTATTTATATATTTTGTTGTTATATCATGAATTTGGTTGATTGGATTTGAATTTAATTAAAATTTTAAAAAATTAATTTGAAAATTTCCATGTTCTGTTACTTTAAAAATATTTATTTCCTTTTAAATATGTTAATTATTTCAAAATTCATGACTCTTATTCTCAATAATATCATTTATAAAATTCAAAATATAATGTAATTTACTATTACACCAAACGTTTATTAGTGAATATATAGTGTCGAAACCATTTTTTTCGAGTTTGAAAAACGGGGATTGACTTTTAAAATGAAATTGGAGTCGCCACCTATCTTTTATTCGAGGTGTAATCGGATCACCTTGAGATGAATTATTTAAATAAAATATTTTGATTTATTAAAACCATAATTTTGGTCTACGAAATTTAAGAAAACAGGTTCGGGAGTCGGTTACGAATGAGGAAGGATTAGGACCCTCGTAACGCCCAAAATTGGTACCAAATTGATTAATTAATGTCCTAATGTCGAAAATTTGAAAAGATTTTAAAATACGACCTTATTTCACCCATTTAAAAATACTCGAGTTTGAATATTAAGATTCTCTAGTTCTGAAGGAATAAAATATCACATCCAGCACGTTAGGATGCAACAATTTAAGTCTTCGAATTCTAGATCGTCCCAAAATTCTCCAAAACTCATGCATTGAGATTTTGAAAGGGTATTTCGTTATTTGGGATCAAACGAAAAATCGAAATCCAGCACGTTAGGGCATGATTTCTCAATTTTTCAAACACGAAATATTGCATTGTTTTTAATTTGAGAAAATATGGATGAAATTTCAAAAGTATATTTAGTTATTTGGTCAAACGGAAAATCGAAACCCAGCACGTTAGGGCACGATCTCTCGATTCCAAACAAGAAACATTGCCTTATTTTAGAACTAAGAAAACATGAATGAAATCTTAAAAGGATATTTGGTTATTTGGTCAAACGAAAAACCGAAACCCAGCACGCTAGGGCACGATCTCTCTTATTTCTAAACACGAAATATTGCCTTATTTTAAAGCTTTGAACAAACTGATTTTTTTTTTAAATATGAACGGTGTTAAAACATAACTTTTTAAGCGAGTAAAATGCGATCGAATAATAACATACAACACAAAGTAATTATTAACAAGTGAAATGCTACACTATTGAATCGCAAATGGCAAATAAAGATAAAATAAGAATTAAAATACGCATAATAGCAATAATCATCGAACATGAAATTAATGATAGGCAAAATAATTTAAAATAAAATACATGCCAACACAATATATAAAAAATATATTTGAAATAAATAAAAGTGATTTTAAACAAGTTTTAATACAAAAATATTTTAAAGGATTAAAAAGAAAATATAAAATATGAATGGATTTAAAACATATGTGCATGAAACAATGAGGATTTATCAATGTATTAAGATAAGCATCATATAAATCTTGAATCAAAAGTGTATATATATATATATATATATATATAACAATAAAAAAAAACTATACATAAAATCTAAATGAATCAATTAAAATATTTTTACAAGTGAAGACATGAAGAACAGATGAAATAGTTTAAAAAATATTAAAATGATTTCAAGAGGAAGTAAACTACAAATGAATTGAAAATAACTAAAGAATTATACAGGCTAAACAATGATAGGTTCAATTGAAACGAAATCAAAATCCAACGACCAATTTAAAAACTAATAAAGTCAACAAAATAAAAATAAGGCCCAGAATAAAAGACGCCATGATATAAAGGGACTGAAAGTGCGAATATTCGAGTTCTTTAAACACAACATTTAAAAGTGGACGAAATTGAAATAATGTAAAAATTTGGGTGCAAAACTAAGGAAATAGAAAACACCTATGTGGCTTAATTAAATTGCGGCGAAACAGGGAAGGATTGAATGTGCAAATATTCCTTCAGAGGTCGAAGCGCGCGAATCTAAGCCGCAATCGGGTCGGGTCATTGGATATTGGCCAATACGGTGCCGTTTTGGGTGCCAATGAATCAGGCTCCAAACGGTGCCGTTTCAGGCTACTTATAAACCCCAAAAGAAAACCTAAAACCAATGCTCAGCCATTTTGAGAAAAAGGAAACAGAAACCTAAGTCCCTTCTGTTCCCGTTCTCAGCCGCCGTAAAAGGATCCCCATTCGAACACCATTATTCCACCAGAAATGGTGGTTGGTGGCGCGCAGAGGTCCCATTTAGAACCGAGATTCACCATAGACTATTTCAACGCTAAAACCCTCTCCAGAAACCCCGATTTCGACGAAGGAGGAGAAGATTCCAACGATCTATTCACGAAGGTATATCCCTCCCTTTTCTTTTTATTTTCACACGAACGAACCAAACAAAGATTAAAAAAGAAAGAAAAAGAGTATCGCAAACTGGAAATCACCTTAAAAATTTGTCTTTTGATTTCTCTGTATTCAGTGTACGTAAAAAACAATTGTTTGTTTTCGGCCTTTTAAAGCCGAAATTGGAAATAAAAATTGAAAACCCAAAATAAAAATTACAACCGTTTTTCTTTTTGTTTTCTTTGTTGCTCTGTTGCTCTGTTTGTCCCCTTTTTTTATGCAGGTACCGGCGCGGACGTGGCGTACGAAGGCTCGCTGGAGGTACGGAGGCTGCGGTGGCACGGGTGGAGGCGTGCGTGGTGGGGCGCGTAAAGGCACGTGTGCGGCGCTGTTAGCTTCTAGAACCCTTAGGGTTTTGGTCTGCCAAAATCATTTGGGCCATTCGGGCCAGTTCTAGAATTGGGTTGGGGTTATTTATTTGGGCCCTAATGTGGGTCATAGTAATTGGGTTTATTTAGTTTGGGCTAAAATCAGGTTTGGGTGTAATGGGCTATTTAATTTGGACTGTTGAATTGTTAATTTTTTGATTTGGTTATTATTCAGTTTAATTTTTGTTATGGTATCGGCCCGGACAGATTGGGCTGATTATAGCTGCCTCTCTTTACTCATTATCATGTAACAGGAATGAAGCAAAGACTTTAAAAGAGCCAAATTTGCCCGGTCTCACCGAGTCCAGACTTCTCTCGGTTCTTTTCTTCTTCGAGTAGCTTCATTCCATCCCACCGCATCTTCAATGGTATAAGAACTAGCACTTCAATCCAATTCAAGAAAATTAGACTTGTAACTTCAATCTGCTCCGTCGTAACTTCGAGGAGATGAAATTTGCTATCTTTAGTCTACTCCGCTGCAAATTCAGGGAGATGAGACTTTCTATTCAATCCGACCTACTGCAACTTCAGAGGTATAGGATTCGCCGTTTTAATCCACTCTACTGCAACTTCAGGGAGATAGGATTAACTGTCTTCAATCTGCTCCATTGCAACTTAAGGGAGATAAGACTTGTGACTTCAACCTGCTCTACTACAACTTCAGGGAGATAAGGTTTGTTTTGATCTGCTCTACTGCAACTTCAGATAGATAAGATTTGTAATTTATAGCTTCAATCTGTTCCATTGCCAGAACAAAGTACGGGGCGTTACCGAGAAGTATGGAACACTTACAGATAATTTAAACCATTTATCACTCAAATACCAAAATTGATTATAAAAGTTACCTTTGAAGTCCAAATCGTACATTAGCATCGGGTCGGGACTAAATCAGAATCGTATGAAGTTTTTCACAATATCCCAAAATTTATCTCATTTACAAGGGTCCCACATTTAATACATACAAAAACCAATTCAACATATTCAACCGAGCCTTATACTTAGTACTATTTGTTAGTCGTACACTTCATATAAATAACAAGAAACATATATGGGCTCAATTCTCATTAAATTTCTCTTGTACTCATATTTTTCACACTATGTATTCATATAACATATAACAATCACAACTCAGATTTCATATATATTTTATAACAAATTATCTTGATTTCAAACTACTTCATATTTGAGTTTTACTTATCAAATTATTTGAAACATCATCTTTACACATATAGTGCACTTGAGATGCACAATTCTATAATTATGAATGAACACATTTATCAAACATATTTCATGTTTTTATATATATAGTCTCATATTTCCATGTATCAATTACCATCATTTCCTCGTATTTTGACAAATACATGTAACAATTCATAAACATGCAATTCACTAACTCATCATGCCAATCACAATTTAAATTGACAAATCACTTGTTGAGCCCAATTTCAATGTTCACTAAAATCTATTAGGATGTACGTATCCACCAATAAACTTCATGTACAAGTATCATCACCTCATATTTTCACATACATTTACTTTCCATATTATGAACTCAAATAACATATACAAGACATATCAATGTATTCCAAGTATGTTTTCATAATATTTCATTTCGAATTTAGATTATGTCATATTAGAACTCTTCTCATTAACTCATTTGGAATACCAATTCATACGGATAATACACTCAAGGGTGTACAAATATATAATTACAAATGAACTCATTCGTCAACCAAGTTCTACGTTCATGTCTCATCAACTCGTATTTCCTTATATCACATAATATATATATCATGATTTCCATTCCCTTGATATTTTCCATATTTATCCCGTTGAATTTCTTGGAATTTTCGATGGATTTTCAGAGGTACACTTTAGTGTACAAATCCAGGTCCGTCAATTCATGTTCATGTGGGCACATTTCCATTTCAGAGAGCACACTCCCTCGAACCTCATCCTTACAATGGGATTACCGTCAAAGCTAAATCCTCAGAATATAAACTCATAGAGTATTGTCGGGATTACCAGTCGTGCTAAATCCTCGCAACGACAATTACTCTAATGAGCTTGATCCAAATTACCACCCAAAGCTAAATTGAGACCCTAATTCGGATTACCCGTCCGGCTAAATCCATTTTCCACATATTCTTCGAAGGCTATATCAGATCACCCGTCCGGACTAGATCCTTTTCACACATATTCTTCGGAGGGCTATATCGGGATAGGATCACCCGTCCGGGCTAGACCCTTTTTACCGTCAATTCCTTTTCAGAGATCCATCGAATTTTCCTTTCATTCAACTGGGATTTATTTCACTTTTTATCAAATATATCAATGTTTCATCAATCTTCATACAATGAACATTCAAATTATATTCACATCAATAACATACATTTCAAGCATTTAAGAAGATAATTCAAGTTACATGAACTTACAATTTGATTTTTATACCATAACGATAATCTTAGTTTCATAATAAATATTTGAAATAAAACATTATATCATTTCTACCTCAACGTTTATCAATTATAATCGAGCATGTGATCAATTTATACACAAGTCATTCATTTATTATTTTTCCTCCTCCTCCTCTCCATCCACATCCTTGGTATAAACAACACACTTGTAAGTAACATTATCTATAATTTTCACTATTTACTTATGTGAATATTCAAGCTGTCCATCCGTATCATAGTCACTAAATTATTTTTATCTTTAGCTAAAGAACTCCAAATTAAGATACGTAAATTTTATTTCAAACTAGACTCACATATCTTCTTACCATAATATTTCCAAAATTTTTGGTATGGCCAATTAGTACAGTTTATTAGTTAAGTTCTCCCCTGTTACACAGTCCTACTGCTCTGACCTCTCTTCACTAAAAATCAATTATCTCATAGTACAATTTTCATATAGTGTTTCCGATTATTTCTAATGAAAATAAGCTCACTAAGGAATACAAAAATATAAATTATAACTCATAATTATTTTTGTACAAATTTTAGTGAATTTATAAAGTAAGAACAGGGGATCACGAAGTTATTCTAAACCAGTCTTACAAAACTTTAAATATCTCAATATGTAAACTTCCTTTGCTTTCTCTGTTTCTTTTATATGAAAATAGACTCAACAAGCTTTAATTCTATATCTCACTCAACTTCTAATTCAATTTCTACCATTTTTGGTGATTTTTCAAAGTTAGACAACTTCTGCTGTCCAAAACTGTTTTAGTGTAACATGTTGATTTCTATTTTGTCCCAAATTCCACAATTCATACAATTCAGTCCTTGCTCAATTAACCCCTAAATTGAGCTAATTTTCTAATTTAATACTTTTCTATATCATTTTAAACTACTTCATAACCTTTGAAAATCAAAATTTTAACACTAGGCCTTAATTTCAACTCTTTCACAATTAGGTCCTAAAACTAATTTCCATCAATTTTACTTGATAAAATCATCATATAACAAAATTAAAGCTTCAATTATATATTTATTCATCATATTATTCCAGCACTCATCCATAGAAACTTTAAAAATTAGCCATAGAATCAAAAACTAATGACATACTAAGTTGGACCCAATTGTAAAAGTTCAAAAACATAGAAATTGCAAGGAGAAAGCAAGAATTAAACTTACATGAAGCCAGAGTATGAAAACCAGCTTGAACCCTCTTCCATGACTGTTTTTTTCAGCTGATGAAAATGAAGAGAAATGAAGAGAATTCTAGATATTCCAATTTGGTCCCATTTTTATTTAGCTAATTTTGGCAATTTTCTAATTTTACCCTTATTTCACCCATTTCCTGATTTTTCTCTGCTATTGCTGCCCAAAATATCTCCTTTGGTCTTATTTTCACTTTAGGTCCTTCCTCATTTGACAATTAAGCTATTTAATCCTTCTAGCAACTTTTACACCTTTTTCAATTTAGTCCTTTTTCTTTAATTAACCACCCAAACGTCAAAATTTTCTAACGAAATTTTAGTACTAACTTATTAACATTCCGTAAATATTCATAAAAATATTTATGACTCGGTTTATAATACCGAGATCTCGATACCTCTTTTTCTCGATTTCTTGATCAAATAAATCTTTATAAAACAAAATCTACTATTTCAAAAATCTTTTAAAAGCTACATTTGACTTGTAAATATTAAATAATATAACTTACGAGTTCATTTGTCAGATTTGGTGTTCTCGAATCATTATTTCTGATATCACTGAAATTTGGGCTATTACAGATTCGCTATCCTCAGTCTGTTCCACTGCAACTTCAAGGAGATAAGACTTGTATGGTAAATTCAATCCGACCTACTGTAACTTCAGAAGTATAAGATTCATCATTTTAATCCTCTCCACTGCAACTTCAAGGAGATAAGATTAACTGTCTTCAATCTGCTCCACTGCAACTTCAAGGAGATAAGACTTGTGACTTCAACCTGCTCCACCGCAACTTCAGGGAGATAAGGTCTGCTTTGGTCTACTCTACTGCAACTTTAGAGATATAAGATTTGTAATTTATAGCTTCCATCTGTTCTACTACAACTTCAGGGAAGTAAGAGTCGCTATCTTCAGTCTGCTCCACTGCAACTTCAAGGAGATAAGACTTGTGGATTCGTCGATCATGTTACACCGTCATCTAGAGAACATGACCTGTAGAATCGATTTATGAAATTATGCTTATGCATAATGATTAAGATGCCATGATCGAAATGAATCAAATGCTCCTAACTAAATGTATTATGGATGATATTTGCATGAATGCAGAATGTCATGAGAATGATTATTTATAGAATGATTAGGATGCAAGGATCAGATTGAATGGAATTCTTCTAACTAAATGTGTTTTGCAGAATTTCATAAAAATGATCCCTTTTTAAAAGCTTAGGATTGACATTGCCCATTATTCCTCCAGGTGGTATCACTGACGTAATATCCTGTCTTCTTGTTCAACCGACATTTTTTACAGCAAATTCGAAGAAATGGTCACTGTTTAGAGTTTTCTTCTCAAACATTTTCAACCCTTAGGCTTGGTGAGTTCCAGATAAAAGTCATGTTTCAGGTTCTCATATTATTTAGAAGTTTTCAGAGTAATATACAAAACTCCTTTTGCGAAAATATTATTAGTCCATTAATTATTACTTCAATACAAAATGCTTGAAAATAATCATAAATGATGGACAAAATGAAGTCTGAAAAGAATAAATTAATTAAAGGAAGTAAACATTGCTGGAATACAAAATGATTAAGGGACAAGATAGGTGCCCCGGATATCGCTGCTTGAGCTTCTCTGTACAGACTTTTTAAAGACCATTTTAAGCTCAATATGTGTTTAGGAGATCAAGAGTACTCTGTTGACGATCTAAGACGTAACATCCCTCCTCCTTATTAATTTAGGTATGGCAAGATCACCGCATAGCCCAGCGTTGATTGCAATTTGAGCCGCCCTTTTCGAATGATCGACTCAAAACCCCTTTGGTCTCAAGGCGCCCTTTGCGGGTTTTTACCTTGGCCTTTCTATTTTCCATTTCATCATTTTTTTTGAGAAGGTCTCAAAGCGCCCTTTGCGGGTTTTCACTTTGGCCTCTTTTCTTCTTCATGTATAGTACTTCTTGACTGAATCCGAGTTTATAGGATTGAGTAAGTTTTTTCCATCCATCTCAGCCAAGATCAATGCTCCTCGGGAGAAAGCCATTTTCACCACATAAGGTCATTCCCAATTTGGCATCCATTTCCCTCTGAAATCCTTTTGCATGGGGAGGATCTTTTTCAAAACCAGGTCTTCCTCGTGAAATTCTCTTGGGCGAACCTTTTTGTCATAAGCCCACATCATTCTCTTTTGGTACTTCTGACCATGATGGATAGCCCTTAGCTTTTTTTCCTCAATCAAGTTCAACTGATCGTATCAAGACTAGACCCATTCGGCTTCATCTAACTTTACCTCTGATAAGACTCAAAGGGAAGGAATTTCAACTTTGATGGGTAACCTGCCTCCATTCCATAAACCAATGAGAGAGGAGTTGCCCCGGTGGAGGTCCTGACTGATGTTCGATAAGCATAGAGAGCAAATGGTAGTTTTTCGTGCCAATCTTTATAGGTTTCAGCCATTTTCCCCACAATCCTCTTAATATTTTGTTGGCTGTTTCCACTTCACCATTCATTTTTGGGCGATACGACGACGAGTTCTGGTGTCTGATCTTGAACTGACTACAGACCTCCGTTATCGTACTGTTGTTCAGGTTGAGTGCATTGTCTGATATGATCTTCTCAGGTATTCCATATCGACATATGATTTTTTTTAAGAATCTGCTAACTGCCGATTTAGTGACGTTGGCGTAAAAAGCAGCCGCTACCCACTTGGTGAAGTAATCAATGACCACAAATATAAATCGATGCCTATTCGAAACTTTCGGAGAAATTGGTCCAATGACATCCATGCCCCACATGGAGAAAGGCCATGGAGAAGTCATAACATGCAGGGGTGAAGGAGGCACATGAATCTTGTCCCCATAAATTTGGCATTTCTGACATCTCTTCGCATAGTTGATACAGTATCTTTCCATAGTTGACCAATAGTACCCGAATCTCATAATTTGTCTAGCCATTGTAAAGCCGTTGGCGTGAGTCCCACAGACACCCTCATGGACTTCTTCCAGGATTTTCTTAGTTTCAATAGCATCCACGCACCTCAAAAGTACTTGATCCTTTCTTCTTTTGTACAGGACCTCCCCATCTAAGACATAATCACAGGCTATGTAACAACCCGATTACGACCCGAATCAGAATAGTGGTTTTGGGACCACGAATCCGAATAAGGGAGATGTTTTATTATTATTTTAATATTTATGTGGTGTGTTTGTGCATGTGTTTTAATATTGTAGATTAATTTGAGTGTTTGATGGATTATTTAAGGTTAAGGATCAAAATGGAATAAGCATAAAAGATAGCTATTATAGGATTGGGAGGACATAATTAAGTTATTCCTTTGCATAAAGGTATTTGCATGGTAAATTGCCCTAAAATAAAGGGAGTGGACGGCATCATGATGATTTCTTAGTTATTTTATTAATTAATTTAGTTAGTGGGGTGATATTAGTATTTTATATGATTAAATAAATGAAATATCATAAAAGATAAAAGAAAATGTGTCATCTTTCATCTTTGTTTGCTTCTTGCGAAACTCAACAAGAAAGAAGGAAGAAAATTTCGCTCTTCACATTCAACAATGCATGCTACATTGAGGTTGGTAATTGAGTTTAACTTCTTGAAATTTTTGCATTTTTGAGTTAGTTAGCTTAATTACTATCAAGCCCATGTGAGAATTTTTTAGTATGGAGCATGATAGGGATTCGGCCATGGATGGAAAATCTTGTTTTGTTGAGTTGGATGTTAAAAATGGTATGCATGTGTATAAGATTAGTATATTTTGAATAGGAGATTTTGAAGAAATAGAGTTGAGGATTTAATCAAGAAAACTTAAAGTGGAGAGTATAAAATGTGGAATAAGTGAACGGTATAGAATGGTAATAGAGAAAGGAAAATTCGATCCCTATAGAATTGATTCGAATTATGTATAAATATAGTATTTTAAGCATTTGGAGACTAAATTGTAAAATGGGTAAATTCTTGGGATAGAATAGAAATTCGGTAAATTGGGCTAGGGTCAAATTGAAATATATATATTGAGGCTAGGGAGCTCAAGGGAGAAATCGGCTTTAGACTATTATTTCATAAATGGACATGTTTTGAATGAGTATCAATTTTTGTATAAATGTTAATATTTAAATTATCAAGGATGTATTAATCTATTGTCCTTAATCCAATTGTGATTATATTGAATAGAAATGTATTGAATAAGTTTAAATTGAAATTGTTAGATCAAGTCCCTAAGGAGAAAGGGTTGGATAAAGGAAAGGCTAGGTTGGACGAGTGATCGGGGTGTACTATCCATTCCATTCAAGGTAAGATTTATACGAATTGGGTTAAATTGAATCTATTTTATAGATTAAATCCTTATTTAATAGAGAAAGCAGGTATGTTACTTTTTCATTGTGGATTTCATGAACTTTGTTTGTTCAAATTGATCGAATATGAGGTTGTGTATAATTTGGGGATGATTGTATGAATAGGACACCTTGACATTGATAATGTAACATACGTATGTGAGAGATTAATTTGGAAAAATGATAGATTTCTTTTTATATGCATTGGTCGATTTGATATATGCTTAGTGCTTGGCCGAATGGGTGAAATATGAGATGGAAATTATTAATGGTGTATGATGGTGTATGTTGTTACATGTAATACGTTAGATTGATTTCCATTCATATATGTATGGGAAGTAAGGAATGATAGCTTGTGAAAGGCCCAAACTAAGTTATGTAAAATAATAAGTAACGGCTCTGTGTGAGCGATACGTTACGAGACGTGTTAAGTAACGGCTCTATGTGAGCGATACGTTACGAGAAATAATAAGTAACGGCTCTGTGTGAGCGATACGTTACGAGACGTGTTAAGTAACGACTCTATGTGAGCGATACGTTATGAGAAATAATAAGTAACGGCTCTATATGAGCGATACGTTACGAGACGTGTTAAGTAACGGCTCTATGTGAGAGATACTTTACTAAGGCGTATTTAAAAAGGTAAGTAGAAATTTTAAAAGAAAATCAATCATGTCTACTAGTGTTCGTATGTATGCAGGAAGGTTTAAATCAAGTATAGTATATTTTGTATGAATTGTTAATTATGAAAAGTTTACAAATTAAAGGTATGCGATATGTATATTTAATGGTAAGTTCCTTGCAAACCGAAATGGGTGGAATGAGATTTGAAATAAAATGTGGAATGTTCATGTATGCTATCGATTAGGTGATGGTGATATATGAGGACATATATAAGTATGTGATGGTAAATGCAATCCGTTTTCTATATGTTATATTCCTCTTTTATTTTGAATATACCTATTGAAACACCCCAAACCCGGCCCACAAGCCCTGACCGGATCTGACATGTTCCTAGGAAAAACCGTTCGAATCTTGTTTGAAGTTTTGCTAAAATTTTGTGAGTTTTTGAAAACAGTTGATTTGGGTTGGGCTCGAATTTTAAAACCCGTGTTGATTAGGTGTTAAAACATTTAATATTTATACTTAAGAAAAATAGACTTTAACCTTGTATTATTAAAATCGAGTCATACTTAGATAATTAAATATGCATGCATAACAGTTCAAACCAAGGCCTTATTACATCAAATCAAAACCCAAATTAAATCCAAAATACTTAAAATATAACAAGTCCAAAATGAAATAAAATCCCGAACTGTGCATGGCCATCACTGAGCTTCTGCTGACCCGGTCCATCACTGAGTGTCACCTGAAAACTAGTCCCACAAAGGGGTGAGTCAAACAGACTCAATGTGTACAACCATCACAAGTCTCAATTAATTTCAGGCATATCAAATCATAATAACACATATAAATCATGATGCAAACCCAAACACAAGCCTAGATAACCATCTGCTACACATCACCCGTACCAACCATCACACCGTGGGGACTACTAAGTCAACCCTCCATCCGCTACACACCATCGAAGGCGTCATTGCGATGACGTGCTCATCGCCCTTATAAAATTCGTGGCATAGCTACCAGATAATTATTTTGTGACATAAGTCATCACATTCATATATTGTGACATAAGTCACCACATTCAGATATTGTGACATAAGTCACCACATTCAGATATTGGGGTATTAAACCACCAATTCACTTCCCCCTCACATATCACCCATATGCCCCATGTCAAACATATCATGCAAAAACATGCTTTATTTCACATTCTTATCACTATTGTCATTTTTATCATACTCATAGTAGGAGTAGGAAAACGTACCTGAGTACTTCGTACCATTACATGGTACTTTGGCCACATCATAACATATTCTTGTACATATTAATTAAAACATAACCGTCAATTAATTAAAGCTTAGTGTGGGGTACACACCTGGTATACTTATCGAATTTACTGAAATCTCGAAAACTCTATCTATCGCTTTAGATCTTTAATTCCTATATTTGGCCAACCCTAACATGTTAGTAAAAAGCCATTCGGCTATAAAACCAAATCCCAAGGCTTAATGTAACCAACTTCTTACCTTGCTTGCCGATTTGAGTACTTCTCAAATCTTGAAATTTCGTGATCTTGCCCCCTAGCAATCGGCCAACACTAGATTACCTAAATAATTAGTTTCTGGCTTTTGAAAAAACAAGAAATAGATTTGAACTACCAAATTTAGCTTTGGCCGATTAAAATATTCACTTACCTTGTGAATCTAAAATCCCGAAGACCACTACCTTCCTTAGAAACTGTCGAAATCCCGATGGATATATGTTAGATAAATTTCTAACATCTAATCATAACAAATGGCCCTTGGCCAAATATTACACATGCCTTACCTTAGATATTGAAGTCCCGAAACCTCTTTATAGTCGACTAAAGACAGATCCCGAAAGAGTCCTTCATGGTTTCGGCCAAAAACATTAGTAGAGTTAGATTCCTAGTTTAAGCCTAAAAGAAAAGAATGGAAACCGAATGACAATTGGCCCTTACCCTTAATACAAAAGTCGACAGCACCTTTGCTTGAAGCCCCTCAAAGATTCGGCTATGAGGACTAGCTAGTGCTCAAAAGATTTCGGCTTTTGGGATTTAATGGAGTATTCGGCTTCACAAGGATGAAAAGAGAGAGATGTGAGCTTTAAGAAGAATCGGCAATGGTTATTTTAGGGATGGGTTTCAGCTATGCTTGTTTGAGTTTTTGGCTAGAACAAATAAAAGAAAAGAAAAGACTTTGAGAGAGGTAAAGTGGAGATTCGGCTAGAAAGAAATAGAAGAGAAAACTTTGGAGAGAAAATAACAAAAGAGACTAATTTTTTTCTTTGAACAATTCAGCACACACCCCTTAACACACTACAATGCTGAAATTAATCACCAAGAGAGTCCCTTGGCCGGCCACCTCTTCCTCTCACTATCAAATCTCTTAATTCACTCTTCCTTACCCTTTCCAAAAATAATTCATCACCTATCTCCTACCTTAGCCGAAATTTCTAAGAGAACTAGACTTCATCTCAAACTCCTTCCATAGACTCCTTTTACCGTCCACTACCACTCCTTGTTGCCGAAAATAAAAGCTTCCATTTAGCTTCCCATGCGACTCGAACCTTGGCCCATTTACCCTGCTGGTGGCGTCATTCCCAGAGGCCTTAAGTGGCGCCTCTGGGCCACTTTTCCAAGCCCAATTGTGTGTTTTATTTCCCCCATTTATTTTCTTAAGGCCTATCAAGCTTAACTCCCTCTTTTAGACTTAAAATTAAATAATTTCTAAAGCGTTCACCTACTCACTAAGGTTCATAGAACACATTTATACATACAATGGCATGCTTTCACATTCAATTAAGCAATTATGCATAAGCCATAGTCTGGGATATTATAGTTCTACCCCCTTAAAATAATTTCGTCCTCGAAATTACCTGGCTGAAACAAGTGAGGGTATTGCTGTTGCATTGCTTCTTCTGGCTCCCAAGAAGCTTCCTCCGATCCATGATTTCGCCATAACACTTTGACTAAAGGTACTGACTTCCTCCGTAACACTTTCACATCTCGCTCCAAGATCTGAATCGGCTCCTCTTCGTAGGACAGGCCTGGCCTTAGCTCTACCTCTTCAACCGGAACTACGTGAGATGGATCCGATCGGTATCGACGTAGCATGAAAAAATGGAATACGTCGTGCATCTGCTTCAATTCCAATGGCAATTCCAACTGGTATGCCACTGGTCCGATTCGCTTCAATACCCGATAGGGTCCTATGAACCTTGGACTTAGCTTCCCTTTTCGACCAAATCTCATCACCTTTTTCCAAGGCGATACTTTAAGGAACACTTGATCTCCCACATCAAATTCAATCTCCTTCCGTTTGAGATCTGCGTACGACTTTTGTCTATCGGATGCTTCCTTCAATCGAGCTCGAATTACACTAACCTTCTCCTCAGATTCTGCCACAATTTTCGAACCCAAAACCTAACGTTCTCCTAATTCCGTCCAACGTGTAGGAGTCCGACACTTTCGACCATACAATGCCTCGTATGGTGCCATCCGTATACTAGCCTGATAGCTGTTGTTGTAAGCAAATTCCGCTAGAGGCAAATATTCTTCCCAACTTCCTCTGAAGTCTATCACACAGCCTCTTAACATATCCTCTAGCACTTGGATCACTCGTTCAGACTGGCCGTCCGACTGTGGATGAAAAGTCGTACTGAAATCCAATTTAATGCCTAAGGCCTGATGTAGAGCTTTCCAAAATCGAGACATGAACCTCGGATCCCTATCTGAGATAATTGACATCAGTACTCCGTGTAACCTTACAATCTCTGCCATATATAACCTTGCCAACTTTCGCAATGAATAATCAACTCGTACAGGTAAGAAATACGCGAACTTTGTCAGCCGATCCACTATCACCCATACCGAGTCCTTCTTAGTAGGCGTAAGGGGAATCCCACTAACGAAGTCCATGGTAATTCTCTCCCACTTCCATTGGGAATCAGATTGGTGAAGCAATCTCGACGGAACTTGGTGTTCAAATTTAACTTGTTAACACGTCAAACATTGCCAACATATTCGGTAACTTCTCGCTTAAGACCTGGCCACCAAAACTGTTCCCTTAGGTCTCTGTACATTTTACTACCTCCTGGATACATAGCATAAGGGCTACTATGCGATTCCCGAAGAATTCTTTACCTAAGCTCCTCGTCCTTTGGCCCTTGAAACACAATACTCCTTCATCGTTAATACCATAATTTTTCAACTCTCCATTCTGCGCTTGTCGCAACTTAACACTTAGATCCTCATCCATCAACTGTCCCTCTTTCACTTCATTCAATCACGTTGGCTTAATTTGTAGCTCTGCCAGCAGACTTTCATCATCATACAAGCTTAGATGAGCGAACATTGCCCTCAGATCCCTCACTACCTTCCGACTTAAGGCATCCGCCACTACATTCGCCTTGCCCGGGTGATATTCTATGGAACAATTGTAGTCCTTCAATAGTTCCACCCACCTTCGCTGTCTTAAGTTCAACTCCTTCTGAGTCAAAAAGTACTTAAGACTCTTGTGGTCTGTGTAAATCACCGACTTCTCCCCATATAGATAGTGCCTCCACACCTTAAGGGCAAAGACCATTGCCGCCAATTCTAAGTCGTGCATCGGGTAGTTAACCTCGTGTGGCCTTAGTTGTCGAGAGGCATAAGTGACTACTTTCCCATCTTGCATAAGGACACCTCCCAATCCTGTATGGGAAGCATCACAGTATACTACAAAATCCTTTCCTGCCTCTGGCTAAATCAAAACTGGAGCTTCGGTCAAAACCTTCTTAAGCTTCTCGAAGCTCTCTTGTTACTTATTGGTCCATATAAAAGGCACTTCTTTCCTTAATAACTTTGTTAAAAGCGCGGCTATCGAAGAGAACCCTTCTACAAACCTTCTATAATAGCCTGCCAATCCTAAGAAACTCCAAACTTCTACCACAGACCTAAGGGGTTTCCAATCCAAAATTGCCTCAATCTTCCCCGGATCCACCCTTATTCCTTCAGCAGATACTACATGTCCTAAAAACGTAACCTCCTTAAGCCAAAATTCACACTTGCTGAATTTGGCGTAGAGCTTCTTCTCCCTCAACACTTGCAACACAACTCAGAGGTGTTCATCATGTTCTTCTTCAGACTTCGAGTACACCAAGATATCGTCTATGAACATAACAACAAATCGATCTAGATAGGTTTGGAAAATTCGGTTCATCATGTCCATAAATGCAGCTGGGGCATTAGTCAAGCCGAACGGCATTATCAAAAACTCATAATGCTCGTACCTTGTTCGGAAGGCCGTCTTATGAATATCAGCCTCCTTCACCTTAAGCTGATGATATCCAGACCTCAGATCTATCTTTGAGAAAATCGCGGCTCCTTTAAGCTGATCGAACAAGTCATCTATCCTTGGCAGATGATACTTGTTCTTGATGGTCAGCTTGTTCAACTGACGATAATCTATGCACATGCGCATAGTTTCGTCATTCTTTTTCACAAATAAGACCGGTGCTCCCCATGGTGACACACTGGGTCGGATAAACCCACGGTCTAGCAATTCTTGGATTTGAGCCTTGAGCTCAACCAACTCCTTTGGTGCCATTCTGTATGGGGCAATGGACACAGGAGCTGTACCCGGTAGCAAGTCGATTCCAAACTCCACCTCCCTATCCGGGGGTATTTCGGGTAATTCCTCCGGAAGGACATCCTCAAACTCCCTTACAGTTCTAACTCTACTAACTCTCCCTTCTTTCTCATCCAAAGTACTAATGAAAGCCAAAAACGCCTTGCATCTTTTTCGAACCATCTTATCAGCCTTTAAAGTAGAAACTACATTCGATAGGTAGTTTCTTCTTTCTCCTATCATAACCACTTCCTCATCCTTAGGGGTCCTTAATTCCATTCGTTTGGCTGCACAATCCAATACAGCCCGATGCTCCACTAGCTAATCCATGCCAAGTATAGGATCGAATTCCCCGAAGGGTAATTCCATTAAGTCGGTAAAAAATATCGCTTCTTGAAGTTCTAAAGATACTCTCTGAAACATCTTATTCACCACTACAGTTTGACCTAGTGGGCTTACTACAGTCATCTCCCTACTAGAAAATTTAGAGGCTATGTCTAGTGTTTTAACTACACTATATGCAACATAAGAATGGGTCGAGCCCATATTAATTAGAGCAACATAGGGTTTGCCAGATATAAGGAAAGTACCGGTTATGACGTCCGGTGTGTCTCCATTTTCTCTTCGACGAACCGCGTAAACCAAACCTGGTTGCCTGGCCTCCGTGTTACCAATACCTTGGCCCGGTGTTCCTCGTCCTCTACCAGAACCATTACCTCTGCCAGCTGAACCACGACTTCGCGATGGCTGTTGTCCTCCTCTTCTCGCCTGGTTAGTCCTTGACCTACTGGTCGCCCCCCTTGGTTCTCTCGGGACAATCCTTAATCATGTGGTCCTTGGACCCACACTTGAAGCATCCTCCCGTCTTTTTCCAACACTCACCCAAGTGCTTTTTCCCACACTGATCACAAGTACGATACTGCTCTCTAGCAGCAGCTTACTGACCTCGCGGCCCATCAACTCTAGGCCTCTTTTGCTCATTCTTAGATGGCCTTGATGATCCAAACCGTCTTTTCTGCCTATTTCGATCAGTGTTCTGCCTTACAGAATCCTTGATACCCTCGGCTACCTTAGCTTTCTCCACTAACACGGTAAACTTTCGCTCCTGTTACGGGGCTATCAATAACCTCAGGTCATCCCTTAGTCTGTCTTCAAACCGGACACACCGCTCATGCTCAGTCGATACTATGCCTCAAGCATATCGGCTTAGCTTTAGGAATTCGTCAGATTTAGCTACGGACTTGTTCCTTGAACCAAATTCCGAAAAAGCCTTTCTCTGCAAGATCAATATAATGCGTGCCGACATACTTCTTCTGATATACCACCTTAACATATTCCCAAGTAAGATCCTCAGCTAAAGTACCATCCTGCACCGTGAGCCACCATTGATATGACTCATCGCGGAGGAGCGATACCAACCCTTTCAGCTTTTTCTCGTCAGTTAAGTCGAGCTCATCCATAATCTGCTCAGTCGCCTCCCACCAATACTCAGCGGTACTGGGTGCCACACCAGATATACCACGAAACACTTCGGCTCCGTTGGCTTGGAGTCGCTCAGGTACCGACTTTCAAGCTCCCATGCCTCCACATGCTCCAGCCACCCTTTCTAAAACCCGCAGCATCGCCTGCGACACTGCGTCATCCCCGGTCTGATCCTGATATTCCACATCAGCGGTGGGTGGTGGTGGTGGCATTTTATTCTCAGATCCTTGACCCGATCTAACGGGTTCAGACACAGTCATTCGGCCTCTTTCACGGCCACGCACGTTACGACCATGTCCCCTTGAATTCATACTTTCGCTTAACGTTTATCTGATTAAAGAATTTTATGTATTAGTTTTGTTCCACTGATTTAACACGAACAGTTTTATGTTTAATAGTTTTAAGAAGTAGTTCTTTCGATTCATACACATACAGTCTCACATCATTCATTTAGTCACACACATGAACTTGCGTTCATTACAGAGAAATGTTGTAGTTGTCGTTGTTTGTTGTTTTCCACTACCCAGGGGTATTTTCGTAATTTTGTCCTAGAGGGGTATTTTGGTATTTTTCCAAATTAGGGTATTTGAAAATGTTGCAAAATAGAGATTGGTGATATTTTACAAAATTTAAATTCTTGCTGGAAATTTTTTTTTTCAAGGGTGAAATGATAATTTTATACACTAGGGGTATTCGTGTAATTTTACAAGCCAGGGTCATTTCGGTAATTTTTTCACAAAATGTGGTTCCTGGTGACTTTCCAAAATGAGGGTATTTTTAAAGATTTCTAGATTGAGGGTACTTTGGTAGTTTTCCTTTCTGAGGGTCCACTTTCCCAAGGGTAAAGCAACTATATGCGGGGTTCCAGTACTGAGTGAGGGCTCGAAATAACTGCTCGTCTACCTTGACATCAAGTAAGTACGGTAAATCCCCATAATCCTGGTAGAACAACCTCTTGGTCTCATCGTTCCACTGATCCCATATCACTTTCAACTCTTAGAGATTATTTTGCGTAACACTAATACGAGTGTAGGCCCCGCAGCTAAGCTGTCATCTTTCTCTAATTGTGTTGTTTCTGACCAAGTTCGGACAGACGCGTTATCTTCCACTTTATCAAGAAAGTCATTTTCCATACCGAGCTCTCTAATTTAGCAATCGAACCGGAATCGAGACCTTTCTCTAATACAAAAATGTGTGCAAAGATAAAACACAAAAAATTAGTACAATATATAGGAACAAAATTCAAAGCATGTAAAAACATTCAAGTGCCTATTTGGGTGACCACTAGGGTTTATCACAGCTCTACCTGAGGTGGGCTCTTAGGGCTTTCTATATGCAGTTTGGTTCTAAAGAGAAGTACTCGAACCAGTAGATTCCTCGATCCTCACCTATTATAGGCTCATACGGACCAAGTTTGGTTTAGGGGGACACATTTCCCTATAGCTGCACGGAGATGAAAATCTCACGAAGACATAGGTACGGATGTATCCCGAAAGCGATTCACTATCCTACACAGAGGTGAAAACCTCACGAAGGAGTAGCTTCTCACTCCTACTTAAAAGAGTGTTACCCGACGGTCATGCAATGTGATGCAAAAGTATTCTACAAGACTCGAACCACAACAATTAATTAAGATGATGTAAGCGAATGCAATAAAAAGATCGTAATTTTTCAAATCAAATTTTCAATTTTCGAAAAAAGGACAACGAATAATCAATTTTAACGGCTTGACTCTCTCATACTTCCCCAGTGGAGTCACCAAGCTGTCGAAATCATTTTTTTCGAGTTTGAAAAATAGGGATCGACTTATAAAATGAAATTAGAGTCGCCACCGATCTTTTATTCAAGGTGTGATCGGATCACCTTGAGATGGATTATTTTAATAAAACATTTTGATTTATTAAAACCATAATTTTGGTCTACAAAATCTAAGAAAACAGGTTCGGGAGTCGGTTACATACGAGGAAGGTTTAGCACCCTCGTAACGCCTAAAATTGGTACCAAATTGATTAATTAATGTCCTAATGTCGAAAATTTGAAAAGATTTTAAAATACGACCTTCTTTCACCCATTTAAAGATACTCGAGTTTGAATATTAAGATTTTCTAGTTCTGAAGGAATAAAATATCACATTCAGCACGTTAGGATGCAACAAATTAAGTCTTCAAATTCTAGATCATCCCAAAATTCTCCAAAACTCATGCATTGAGATTTTGAAAGGGTATTTCGTTATTTGGGATCAAACGAAAAATCGAAACCAAGCACGTTAGGGCATGATTTCTCGGATTTCCAAACACCAAATATTGCCTTGTTTTTAATTTGAGAAAATATGGATGAAATTTCAAAAGGATATTTAGTTATTTGGTCAAACGAAAAATCGAAACCCAGCACGTTAGGGCACGATCTCTCGGATTTCCAAACACGAAATATTTCCCTATTTTAAAGCTTTGAACAAATTGATTTTTTTTTAAAATATGAACGGTGTTAAAACATTACTTTTTAAGCGAGTAAAATGCGATGGAATAATAACATACAATGCAAAGTAATTATTAACAAGTGAAATGCTACACTATTGAATCGCAAATAGCAAATAAAGATAAAATAGGAATTAAAATACGATAATAGCAATAATCATCGAACATGAAATTAATGATAGGCAAAATAATTTAAAATAAAAATACATGCCAAGACAATATATATAAAATATATTTGAAATAAACAAAAGTGATTTTAAACAAGTTTTAATACAAAAGATTTTAAAGGATTAAAAAGAAAATATAAAATATGAACGGATTTAAAACATATGTGCATGAAACAATGTAGATTTATCAATGTATTAAGATAAGCATTGTAACACCCCCTACCCGTATTCATTGTCGGAATAGGGTATGAGGCATTACCGGAGTTTACGAATTAATTTTAAATTTTTTTTACTCAATATAGCCCCTTTATAGATATCTAGCTTTCCCTGCAAATTTTAAACTGAGACCAATCCACATCAACCAATCCAATTCAACATATTTTCAAAATAGATTCATGCATATTTATGAGATAACCTCAACACATACCAAAACCAAGATTTGTTAGCCATACCAATGGCAGACCTTACATTCATGTCATATTAACATTTACTTTATTAGCTTATACATGCCATTGATTTCCAAAATAAAGTTTTTTTTTATATATACCAAAATCTTGGGGTTGATAGTGTGATGTGTCTCCGACTAAATCCGACCTCCGAGCTCTTAACACTACAAAACAGGGGAAAAGGAAACAAGGTAAGCACTTTGTTCTTAGTAAGCCCATGTAACAAGAATTATACTTACCTAATATTTTCAATACAATACAATAAACATTCATATATCCATTCAATACATTATTACCCTAACATGCACAAACTCAACATTCAAGTTAGTCCAATAATTTCCATGTATCAATAATATATACCACGATTGATGAGCTCATCAATACCATGATTTCCATTTCTTTGTTATATTTCCATATTTATCCCGTTGAATTTCTTGAAATTTTCGATGGATTTTCAGAAGTACACTTTCAGTGTACAATTTCGGGGTCCGTCAATTCATATTCAAGTGCTCACATTTCCATTTCGAAAAGACACTCCATGAACCTCATCCTTACAAATAGGATTACCACCAAGGCTAAATCCTCGTAATATAAACTCATAGAGTATTGTTGGGATTACCAGAGAGGCTAAATCCCGCAACGACAATTATTCTAATGAGCTTGGATCTCAATTACCACCCGAAAGCTAAATTGAGACTTAATTGGATTACCCATTCGGCTAAATTCATTTTACACATATTCTTCTGTGGGCTATATCGGGATAGGATTACACTCGGCCAGATCCTTTTACCGTCAATTCCTTTTCGAGAGATCCATCAAATTTTCCTTTCATTCAACGGGATTTCTTCCCTTTTATCAAATATATCAATGTATCATCAATCTTCATACAATGAACATTCAAATTATATTCAAATCAATAACATACATTTCAAGCATTTAAGAATATAATTCAAGTTACATGAACTTACCTCGATACTAGTTCGTATACAAAATCTACTAATCCGGACTTTTCCTTTCCTCAATCTAGCTTCAGATTTGAGTTTTCCTGATCTAAATAAATAAATTCAATCATCAATTCAAGACATTTCATGTTCACATGTAGCATTCTCCATAATTCTATTATTATTTATAGTTCATTCAAAGTCGTCTACTTGAGTCATAGTCACTAAATTATTTTTATCTTGAGATACGTAACTCCAAATTAGGATCCGATAATTTTCCTCAAACTAGACTCACATATATTTTTACCATAAAATTTTCAGAATTTTGGTTTATCCAATAAGTACAGCTTTATTCTTTAAAGTTACCCACATATGTCTTTGTTTGACGATTCGACCCTTCTTCACTAAAATTAATTATCTCTTCATACGAGATTGGGATTGTAACATCCTGAAAATGGGCTTGAAACACCCCACTTCCGGCCCACGAGCCTGAACCGGATCTGGTATGTTCCTAAAGTAAACCGGTTTCAAAGATTTTCGTTACTTAGAGAAAATTTGTAAAATTTTTGGAAAAATGTTGTTGTGGATTGGGTTTAGATTGGAAACCCATTAAATTAATCTTGTAAATCCAATTTTTATTAAGGTGACAAAATAATTTTTAAGGTTTATAAAAAATCACTTAACTTTAGTCATAATAGTTCGTAACATAACAATTTAAAGTAAAGCAGAATAAGAAAAATCCACTGGGCCTTATGGCCTTATTACATCAAGTAAAACCCAAAAAATAATAAAGTCCAAATCGAATAAAATCTTCAAATGAAACATGGCCACCTCAAGGTCTACCGTCCCGGTCCGTCACTGTTCATCACCTGAAAATATTTCCCACAACGGGGTGAGTCAACAGACTCAATGTGCACACAGTACTAACATTCAACAAATCAGGCATACATGTTCATATCAAATTCATATTCATATATAAAAATAAATGATGATGCAACCCAACCCAAGCCTAATGGTCCATCCGCTACACACCACCGTAGTACTGCGGACACCTTTGTGGGGACTACTAAGTCAACCCTCCATCCACTACACACCATCGATGGCGATCATTGCAATGACATGCTCATCGCCCATATAATTTGTGTCATTAGACACCATATTCAAATAATGTAACCGAAGTTACCAAATTCAGATAATGTAACCGGAGTTACCATATTCAAAATGTTGTGACCGTAGTCACCATATTCCGTTGGTGAGACCGAAGTCAACACCTTCTTCCCCTTTCACATAGATCCCAAATGCCCCATAAATTTTGTAATACTTATTTCCACATTCATATATATATTTTCAGATGTTATAAAATAACATATTTCATAATCCTATCAGAAGTAGGAAACGTACCTGAGTACTTTTTGTACCACATTAGGGTACTTAGCCATATTCACATTCTTACGTATAATCATATAATTAATATTTGCCATATAACATATTGAAGGTTAGTATGGGTACACACCTGATTTGCTTAATAGACTCTTTGAGATCCCGAAAATCCCGATCTAACTTTAGATCCTATATTTGGCCCATCATACAAAAACACATTAATAGCCTTTTCGCTTTTAAAACCAAATCCTAATAGGAATGGTATTACTAATACTTACCTTGCTTGCCGATTTGATTGATGATCAAGTCCCGAAGATTTGTGTTCTTTTCCCTTGAAATCGGCTAACCATTAAATCCATTGATTTGATTAGTCTCTGGTTAAAACAAATAGATCTAGACATTTAAGAGAGAACCTTGGCCGATTATAACCACTTACCTTATGATGAGATTCCCAAAATCGATTTCTTGCTCCCTAAGTGATGTCGAAATTCCTAAAATTCACATGTTAGATCTGATCTAACTTTAATAAATAAAATTTGGCCTTTGGCCGAATGTGCCTCACCTTAAATTCCTTGAATCTGAAATCCCGAAACTCTTCCTTTGATATTCGGCCATGAGACATAAAAAGGGTTATTTCTTAGATCTTGATTAAAAGAATTAGAAGAACAAGAATTAATTGTTCTTACCTTAATGCCTCAGTCGACTGCACCTCTTACTTGGAGTCACAAAGATTCGGCTATAGAGATTTGACAGGGATTAAAAGAAAAGGGTTTTGACTTAACAATGACAAAGGAGAGGAGAAGAAAAGATGGAGTTTTTCTTAGTGAAAATTTCGGCAGAGAGAGAAATAGGGGCTAGGAAATTTTCGGCACACTTAAGAAAAGATGAGAGAAAAGCCTCTAACTCTCCTTCTTCAACCGAAATTACTAGGCCAAGAGTCCTTGACTTGGCCACCACCCTTCCTTGTGATAATATTATCTCTTTTAAAAGTGTTTAATCCATCATTTATCTCCTCAATTAAAATCTTTTATTTATCACTTAATTTATCAAGTTTTAACAGAAATAAAACTCCTCCTTTTCTAGAATTAGGTGCCGTCCACCTCAGCCTTCTGGAAGCAAAATTAAAACTTTCATTATTTGCTTCCCAAGTGACTCAAACTCAGGCCCATTCCTCTTGCACATGGCGCCATTTCCATAGGCCTTAAGTGACACCTTCAGGCCACTTTTCCAAGCCTGTTTGTGTGTCAAATCTCACCAACTTTTTCTTTTAAGGCCCTCTTGCCCTTATTTCCTATTTTGAACTTTAAATTTTGACATTTCTCGATCATTTCTAAGTTTCCTAAAATTTTCGATCGGCTCTGTAACTTGCCATTTTTCTTACATGTTCAAGTTTCCAAAATGTTCAGGTTTCCAAAATGTTCAAGTTTCCAAAATGTTCAAGTTTCCAAAATGTTCAGGTTTCCAAAATGTTCAGGTTTCCAAAATGTTCAAAAATTTATTCTTAGTGCTTAAACTTGTCATTTCATACAATTAAACTAAAAATGCATAGGCCCTTTTCAGGATGTTACAGTTCTACCCCCCTTAAACAAAATTTCGTCCCCGAAATTTCCTAACTAAAATAGTTGGGGGTATTGCTATCGCATGGTCTCTTCTGACTCCCACGAAGCTTCTTCCGATCCATGATTGTGCCATAAAACTTTGACTAGAGGCATTGTCTTCCTTCGTAGTACCTTCGCATCACGTTCCAAAATCTGAATCGGTTCTTCCTCATAGGATAAGTCTGGCCTTAGCTCCACTTCTTCAACAGATACCACATGCGACGGATCCGATCGGTAGCGACGTAGCATGGATACATGAAATACGTCGTGCATCTATTGCAATTCTGGTGGCAACTCTAATTGGTATGCCACTGGCCCAACTCGTTTCAGTACTCGATAAGGCCCTATAAACCTTGGGCTTAATTTTCTTTTTTGACCGAACCTCATTACCTTCTTCCAAGGTGAGACTTTCAGGAATACTTGGTCTCCCACTTCAAACTCTATTTCCTTCCGCTTAAGGTCTGCGTAGGACTTCTGCCTATCAGAGGCTTCCTTCAACCGTGCCCGAATTAACTCAACCTTCTCTTGATTTACGCCACCGCCTGGACCCAAAACTTGGCGTTCTCCTAACTCGGTCCAACAAGTAGGTGTTCTACACTTCCTTCCATACAATGCTTCGTATGGTGCCATCCGAATGCTAGCTTAATAGCTATTGTTGTAGGCGAACTCAGCTAAAGGCAAGTAATCTTTCCAACTTCCTCGGAAATCCATTACACGACCTCTCAACATATCCTCCAACACTTAGATAACCTGCTCGATCGCCTGTCGATTGTGGATGAAAAGCCGTGTGAAGTCTAACTTAGTGCCTAGAGCTTGATGAAGTACCTTCCAAAATCGAGACGTAAACCTTGGGTCTCTATCAGATATGATCGACTTTGGTACTCCATGTAACCTCACAATCTCTGCCACATATAACTTAGCCAACTTCTGAAGAGAATAATCCATTCTTACTGGGATAAAGTGTGCGGACTTGGTCAAACGGTCCACAATCACCCATACCGAGTCCTTCTTACTAGGCGTAAGGGGAAACCCACTAACAAAGTCCACGGTAATTCTTTCCCACTTCCATTGGGGAACTTCGATTGGTTGAAGCAATCCTGATGGGACTTAGTGTTCAGCCTTAACTTGCTGGCACATCAAACATTTCCCCACAAATTCAGTCACCTCTCGTTTGGATCGGACCACCAAAATTGTTCCTTAGATCTCTATACTGACTTGATGCCTCCGGATGCATAGCATAAGGGCTACCATGCGCTTCAAGAATCCTTTGTCTCGACTCCTTATCTTTCTAAGATACGACCTTTCCTTGTAGCACAATACTCCTTCATCATTGATGCCATAGTCCTTTAATCCACCTTCTCAGACTTGTCGTGACTTAGTACTTAAGTCCTTATCGACCAACCGTCCTCTTTCACCTCCTTCACCATGTGGGCTTGACTTACAATTCGCCAACAGGCTTCTATCGTCATACAGACTTAAGTGAGCGAACAAAGCCCGTAGATCCGACACAACCTTCCTACTCAGGGCATCGGCTACCACATTTACCTTGCCCGGATGATATTCTATCGAACAATCGTAGTCCTTTAGCAATTCCACCCACCTTCATTGCCTCAAGTTCAACTCCTTCTGAGTCAATAAATACTTAAGGCTCTTGTGGTCTGTGTAGATAACTGACCTTTCTCCATAAAGGTAGTGCCTCCAAACTTTAAGGGCGAAAACCACTGCTGCTAGCTCTAAATCATGGGTTGGGTAGTTAACTTCATGAGGCCTTAGCTGCCGTGACGCATAAGCGACTACTTTACCATCTTGCATTAGCACACAGCCTAACCCTGTATGCGAAGCATCACAGTACACCACAAAATCTTTTCCTGCCTCCGGCTGAATTAACACTGGATCTTCCGTCAACACCCTTTTAAGCTTTTCAAAGCTCTCCTGCTGCTTATTTGTCCATTCGAAGGGTACTTCTTTCCTTAGCAACTTGGTTAAAGGCGCGGCTATTGACGAGAATCCTTCCACAAACCTTCAGAATATCCCGCCAAGCCTAAGAAACTTGATTTCACCATGGACCTAGGTGGTTTCAATCCAAAGATCGCTCGATCTTCCTAGGATCCACTCTTATTCCTTCATGGATACCACATGTCCTAGGAATGCCACCTCCTTAAGCCAAAATTCGCACTTCATCAATTTGGCATAAAGCTTCTTCTCCTTAACACTTCCAACACAACTCGGAGATGCTCATCATGCTCCTCCTCCGACTTCGAGTACACTAAAATATCATCGATGAACACAAGATTTAACCTACCCACTGCCGCTTAGTAGCGTCCTTAATCCCTCACCACCTTGGCCTTTTCCACCAAAGTCGAGAATTCTCGCTGCGATGCGGTGCTATCAGCAGCCTCGGATCGTCCTCAATCATCACCAAAACCACACGGCGTTCATGCTCATACCACTACCCTCGAGCATAGCGGCTCAACCTCAAGAATTCGCCTTATATTCTGCGATGACTTACTCCCTTGTACCAACCCTAGAAAAGCCTTCCTTTGTTCATCTCAGATACCGGTTCCCATATACTTCTTCCAAATGCCTCTAACATACTCCCGGTGTCAAATTTTCACCGTGGCACCATTCCGAAACGATTAACCACCATCGATCGCTTCATCGCAGAACAACGCCACCATCCCTTTCAACTTTTCCTCTAGAGTCGATCGAGCTCATCCATGATACGCTCTGTTGCTTCCAACCAAGATCTTCAATTTGTCTGGGTGCCACATTAGATACTCCTCGAAACATTTCACTCCATTAGCTCGGAGCCGTTCGGTCTGACTTTCGATTTCGAATTTCCTCCCGCACCGCCACCAATTCCAAAACTCGCAGAGACACTGCGACACGAGATCTTCCCGTGCGAGCTCTTTGCTCAACATTAATAAATGGGGGTGGTGGTGGCGGTGGCATTTCATTGTCGGACCTTGGCGGACCTAACGGGTTCCAATCACGATCATCCTTCCTCTACCTCGACCACGACGACAACGTCCTCTAGAGCTCATTTTCTAGCGTCGAGATCGATTAAGAAATTTTATGGATTAGTCATTGTTCCACTTATTTACCAAATAAGGAGTTTTATGAAAAGGGATTTAAGAGTGGTTCTTTCAGATTCATACAAACACACATCTTTTCATTCATTCATTCATCCATCAAACAAGTATGAACTTTCGTTCATTCGGAGAAACGTTAGTAGTTTTCGTTGTTGTTGTTTTCCACTACCCAGGGGTATTTTCGTAATTTTGTCCTACAGGGGCATTTTCGTAATTTTTTAGAAGAAAAATGTTCCTTGGTGTTTTTGTCAAAATTTATTTTGAAAATTTCAAAGTCTCGGGGTAATTTGGAAAAATTTTGAAATCTAGGGGTATTTTGGTAATTTTTTTGACCTCAAGGGTATTTTGGTAATTTTTTATAAATCAGAGTAGATTTGTAAATTTAATAAATTAGGGGTATTTCGAAAGTTGTAAAACTTTGAGGGTTCTTTTTGAAAATTATTCCTTCAAAAATGGGGATGTTGCAAAAATTTTAAAAATTAGGGTCATTTTGGTAATTTTGTAAGTTAGGGGCAATTTTGTAATTTTTCCAAAATCAAGGTATTTTGATATTTTACAAATTAGGGTTTTGAATGTTTACAAAATAATGAAATTTTGGTAAAGTCATTGAGTAGTTGAACATTTTATAAACCAGGCGTTTTGGTAATTTCACCCCTAGGGCATTTTTGTAATTTTCAAAAATCGAGTTTTTCAAAAATGTTGTAAAAATAATTTTCTTAGATTTAAAAAAGTTTTGAAAGTTTGAAAAACTAGGGTTTGTTGTTTTGTTCTCTCTCTTTCTTTTTTTTTTTAAAAAACATGACTAGTTGCCTCTCGGGTTTTAGTCATTACGTTTAGCCTATGACCGAGCCCTCTTGGTCAGGGTGAACCAAAACTACGCACTGTGCAGGATTCGTGTGGAGAGGAGGTGAGTCACGCGGATCGCTTAAATACCAAGCTCCCACCAAACCATTCCTAGACATGCGCACAGAGGTTGCCACACCACTGAGCCCTCTGAGTTAGGGTGAACCGAAGCTACGCACCAGGTAGGATTCCTGCGAAGAGGAGGTGAGTCACTAGGACTGCTTAAATACCAGGCTCTTCCGGATCCAATCCTAGACATGCGTACAGGGGTTACCACACCCTAGCTCAGTGACTTAGTCATAGGTTTGTTTAGTGCATTAAGTCTTATGTGTTTGTGTTTGAGTAGTCTAATCCTAGGGTTCAAGTTCCTATCATTCTATTCTACGTTCCATGCCTTTTCTACCCTTATACAATTCATAAATCACAGAATCACACATAGAGTTAGGGGTACTTACCTGGTGGACTGCGGGTCGGAGACTTAGGGGCCATGCCAGAAGCCTGCTTATTTTCAAAGAAAATCATTTGGGCTCAATTCAAAGCGTTTGAGCCTTAGCCCACAGTGAGAGTTTAAAACGGGCTCGATACAAATTGAAACACCCATGCCCGGCCCACGAGCCTGAACCGGATCTGGTATGTTCCTAAAGTAAACCTGTTTCAAAGATTTTCGTTACTTAGAGAAAATTTGTAAAATTTTTGGAAAAATGTTGTTGTGGATTGGGTTTAGATTGGAAACCCATTAAATTAATCTTGTAAATCCAATTTTTATTAAGGTGACAAAATAATTTTTAAGGTTTATAAAAAAATCACTTAACTTTAGTCATAATAGTTCGTAACATAACAATTTAAAGTAAAGCGTAATAAGAAAAATCCATGGGCCTTATGGCCTTATTACATCAAGTAAAACCCAAAAAAATAATAAAGTCCAAATCGAATAAAATCTTCAAATGAAACATGGCCACCTCAAGGTCTCTCGTCGGTCAATCACTTGTTCATCACTGAAAATATTTCCCTAACGGGTGAGTCAACAGACTCAATGTGCACACAAGACTAACATTCAACAAATCGCATACATGTTCATATCAAATTCATATTCATATATAAAATAAATGATGATGCAACCCAACCCAAGCCTAATGGTCCATCCGCTACACACCAGCCGTACCTGCCAGACACACTGTGGGGACTACTAAGTCAACCCTCCATCCGCTACACACCATCGATGGCGATCATTGCGATCGACATGCTCATCGCCCATATAATTTGTGTCATTAGACACCATATTCAAATAATGTAACCGGGTTACCAAATTCGAGATAATGTAACCGAGTTACCATATTCAAAATGTTGTGACCGTAGTCACCATATTCCATTAGTGAGACCAAGTCAACACCTTCTTCCCTTTCACATAGATCCCGAATGCCCCATAAATTTTGTAATACTTATTTCCACATTCATATATATATTTTCGGATGTTATAAAATAACATTTTCATAATCCTATCGAAGTAGGAAATGTACAGAGTACTTTTGTACCACATTAGGTACTTAGCCATATTCACATTCTTACATATAATCATATAATTAATATTTGCCATATAACGTATTGCGTGTTAGTATGGGTACACACCGATTTGCTTAATAGACTCTTTGAGATCCCAAAATCCCGATCTAACTTTAGATCCTATATTTGGCCCATCATACAAAAACACATTAATAGCCTTTTAAGCTTTTAAAACCAAATCCTAATAGGAATGGTATTACTAATACTTACCTTGCTTGCAGATTTGATTGATGATCAAATCCCGAAGATTTGTGTTCTTCTCCCTTGAAATCGGCTAACCATTAAATCCATTGATTTGATTAGTCTCTGGTTAAAACAAATAGATCTAGACATTTAAGAGAGACCTTGGCGATTATAACCACTTACCTTATGATGAGATTCCCAAAATCGATTCCTTGCTCCCTAAGTGATGTCGAAATTCCTAAAATTCACATGTTAGATCCGATCTAACTTTAATAAATAAAATTTGGCCTTTGGCGAATGTGCCTCACCTTAAATTCCTTGAATCAAGTCCCAAACTCTTCCTTTGATATTCGCCATGAGACATAAAAAGGGTTATTTCTTAGATCTTGATTAAAAGAATTAGAAGAACAAGAATTTATTGTTCTTACCTTAATGCCTCAGTCGACTGCACCTCTTACTTAGAGTCACAAAGATTCGGCTATGGAGATTTGACAGGGATTAAAAGAAAAGGGTTTTTGACTTAACAATGACAAAGGAGAGGAGAAGAAAAGATGGAGTTTTTCTTAGTGAAAATTTCGGCAGAGAGAGAAATAGGGGCTAAGGAATTTTCGGCACACTTAAGAAAAGATGAGAGAAAAGCCTCTAACTCTCCTTCTTCAACCGAAATTACTAGGCCAAGAGTCCTTGACTTGGCCACCACCCTTCCTTGTGATAATATTATCTCTTTTAAAAGTGTTTAATCCATCATTTATCTCCTCAATTAAAATCCTTTATTTATCACTTAATTTATCAAGTTTTAATAGAAATAAAACTCCTCCCTTTCTAGAATTAGGTGCCGTCCACCTTAGCCTTCTGGAAGCAAAATTAAAACTTTCATTATTTGCTTCCCAAGTGACTCGAACTCAGGCCCATTCCGCTTGCACATGGTGCCATTTCCATAGGCCTTAAGTGACACCTTCAGGCCACTTTTCCAAGCCTGTTTGTGTGTCAAATCTCACCAACTTTTTCTTTTAAGGCCCTCTTGCCCTTATTTCCTATTTTGAACTTTAAATTTTGACATTTCTCGATCATTTCTAAGTTTCCTAAAATTTTCGATCGGCTCAGAACTTGCCATTTTTATTACATGTTCAAGTTTCCAAAATGTTCAGTTTCCAAAATGTTCAAGTTTCCAAAATGTTCAGTTTCCAAAATGTTCGTGTTTCCAAAATGTTCGGGTTTCTAAAATGTTCGTAAATTTATTCTTAGTGCTTAAACTTGTCATTTCATACAATTAAACTGAAAATGCATAGGCCCTTTTCAGGATGTTACAAGGCTTATGCATTTATGCTTAATTATATGAAATAGCATGCTTGAGTATGTTGTGAATGTGTCTAATGAAATTTGTAAACTTTAGAAAATAGGAGAAAGCCTTAGAAAATATTAAGTTTAAAGTTTAAAGGAGGGAACTAAAGCAAGGTGGCCTTAAGAGAAAATAAAGGGAAAATATGACACACAAATGGGCTTGGTTAAGTAGCTTGGAGGCGCCACTTAAAGCCTCTGGAAGTGATGCCACAAGTAGGTGCAAATGGGCCTAGGTTCGAGTCGCGTGGGAAGTAATATTTTGGGGTTTTATTTTCCTTGTTGACGTCAAAGAGAGGAGAGTGATGGACGGCTAAAGGACTTTGAAAGGATGAGCTTTAGTTAGGATTAAACTCTTTTAAAATTTCGGTTAGCAAGGGATAAATGTTGGATTAAATTTTTATTAATTTGAATAAGGTGATAATTGAAGAGATAAAGCTATCAGAATAGGGAGAGTTGACCGAATAAGGGCCTCTAGGTAGACTAATTTCGGTAGAAAGGGGAAAAGGGTGGCTATTCTTCATTCTTTCTTTTCCTCTGCCGAATTCTCAAGTAAAACTCTTCTCTTCTCTTTTATTTTTCCAAAGCCGAAATACCCTGTGTTCTAGCCAAAACTTCTTCCAAATTCCACTAGTGCTGATTCTTTCTAAGCCTCATATCCCTCTCTTTTCATCCTTGTGAGGCCGAATCTCTTTAGCAATCATCAAAAGCCGAAACGTGTTGATCATTGCATAGCCTATAGCCGAATATCTCTAGTATCCTTCAAAGCCGAATTCCTCTAAGGTGTGAAGCAAGGTGCTGTCGATTTTTTTTTAAAGAAGGTAAAGGCAAAATATCATTTAATTTCCATCCTTTTTCTTTAGACTTGTCGAAATCTAGAACTAGTCCCATTAATATTGTTGGTTGCCAAAATTTGGAAGGATCTTTCGGGATTTTCAGTGTAGTCGACTATAAGGAGGATTATTCGAGATTTCAACATCCAAGGTAGGTTATGTGGTATTCGGCCATAGGCCAAATCTATGTGATTTAATGTTAGAATTAAATCTAACCTATGTCTATAGGTAATTCGACACTTCCATAATCAAGTAGTAGTTTTCGGGAATTGTGGATCGCAAGGTAAGTGTACTTACACATTCGGCCAAGGCCTATTTAGGAACCTAGATCTATTTCTTAATTGTTCAAAAAGCCGAAAACTAATCAAATCAATTGATCTAGTGTTAGCCGATTATAAGGAGGAGGGTTTACAAGTTTCGGGATTTGGTTAAGAGACAAATTGGCAACAAGGTAAGTTTTGGGATTTGATTAATTGGCTGAATGGCCTTTAGCTAAAATATTACATGTCGGCCGAATGTAGGAACTTGAGATCTAAGGCTTTAGATCGGGCTTTTCGGGATTTGGAGTGAATTTGCTAAGTATATCAAGTGTGTACCCCACCCTCAGCTTTAATAGATTTATGGTATTATTTTTATGCATGTGATAATATGAAAGTGTAAAAATAAGGCTAAGGTACCATGCAATGGTACAAAGTACTCAGGTACGTTTTCCTACTCCTACTATGAGTATGATTTGATTTGTTGTGGCACTTATGTGCACCTATAAGAATGTGAATATATAGAACATGGCATGTTAATGTATGACTTGTATAACATGGGCATATGGGTGATTATGAAAGGGGAAGTGAATGTGGTGACTTATGTCACGATATCTGAATGTGGTGACTTCGGTCACATTATCTGAATGTGGTGTCTCATGACACAAAATATTTTATCTGGTGGCTATGCCACAACATTTATATAAGGGCGATGAGCACGTCGACTGCAGCGAGTGCCTTCGATGGTGTGTAGCGGATGGAGGGTTGACTTAGTAGTCCCCACGGTGTGCTGGTTGGTACGGGTGATGTGTAGCGGATGGCATCTAGGTTGGGTTCGGGATTGCATCATTATTTATGTTTTTTATATTTGTATGTATGATTCTGTATGCCATAATCTGTTAGGCCTTAGTGTTGGCCGTACACAATGAGTCTGCTTGACTCACCCCGTTGTGGGAATATTTTTCAGGTGATGATCAGTGATGGACCGGGTCGGCAGGAGCTTAGTGGTGGCCATGCTCAGCAAGGAATTTATCTTATTTGGACTTTTTATTTTAAGTACTTTGAATTTAATTTGGGTTTTATGTTGATGTAATAAGGCCATAGTATGAACCATTTTATGCATGCATGTCATTTATTTCAGTACGATACAATTTTTATAAAATTTAAAGTTAAGTAAATTTTCTTAAAATAAACCTTCAAATATTATGACATCTATATACAAATGCTTTAAATTCAAAGGTAAAATTCTTAAAACAAAATCAGCATGTGTTTTTGATATAAAAACCAAGTTTTAATAAATCACCGATTTCAAAATTTACAAAGTTTCCAATTGGACCCAACATAATCAAATTTTCCTTCAAAACCATTCGAATTTTTCCTAAGTGACAAACAGTTTTTCAAGTGTTTTACTCGAGGAACATACCAGATCTGGTCAAGGCTCGTGGGCCGGGTTTGGGGTGTTTCAATTTGGTATCAGAGCCCAGTTTTAAACTCTTGGCCTTGGGTTTAAGGCCCAAAACGTTTCAAATCGAGCCCAAGTAAGTATTGTGAAAATAATTTTATGAATTAAGCAGGTTTTTCTGGCATGGCACCTAAGTCTCCGACCCGAAGTCCACCAGGTAAGTACCCCTATCTCTTGTGTGATTTATGATATGAATTGTAGAAGGGTAGAAATGGAACGTAGATTAGCATGATAAGTACTTGAACCTTAGGACTATGTTACCCCAACAATTACATAAAATTTTAAATGCCTAATTAAACAAACCTATGGTTAAGTCGCCGAGTTAGGGTGTGGCAACCATTGTGCGCATGTCTAGGATTGGTTTAGGTGGGTGCTTGGTATTTAAGCAGTCCGCATGACTCACCTCCTCTCCACTCGAATCCTACCTGGTGTGTAGTGACGGTTCACCCTAACCAAGAGGACTTATTCACGGGCTAAACCCAATAACTAAAACCCGAAAGGGAACTAGCCGTATTTTTTATAAAAACCCTAGTTTTAAAACTCTTAAAATTACCCTTTTAATTTGTAAAAACTATTTTGCAAAACTTTTCTGAAATATTCCCGATTTATAAAATTACCTAAATACCCCTAGTGGTAAAATTACTAAAATGCCCTTGGTTCCAAAAAATTACCATATTACCCTTGATTTCAATAAAATTTCCCCACTTTGCAAAAGTATCCATGAAACCCTAACTTGTGAAAATTCAAGATACCCTGATTTGAAAAAAAATTTACCAAATTACCCCTAACTTACAAAATTACCAAAATGACCCTGATTTCTAAAATATTTGCAACATCACTGATTTAGAAAGCAAATTCTCAAAAAGAACCCCAAGTTTTGCAAATTTTGAAATACCCTTGATCTATCAAGATTTACAAATTTACCCCGGTTTATTACCAAAATACCCTTGTAGGATAAATTACGAAAATACCCCTGGGATAGGAATGCACACAAATGTTTGAACAGGAATGTGTGCGGTAGGAATATTGAATGGATTGAACTTCTCTGAACTAGGATAGAAGACTTGAAACTTTGATTGATCTAAAGAACTACCTCTAAACTTCTTTCATAAAATTTCTTCATGAATAATTAGTGAAACAAGGACTAATTCATAAAATTTCTTAATCAGATTAAAGCACGATCGTAGAAATGAGCTCTAGGGGACGCGGTCGTAATGTGTGAGGACACGGTCGAGGTAGAATGACCGTGTCGAAACCCGTTAGATCGAGTCAGGGGTCCGATAATGAGGTACCACCATCGCCACCACCAGCTGTTGCTGTTGAGCAGCAGGATCAGACGGGGGGTGATGCAATATCGTAGGCTGTGCTGTGAGTTTTAAAAATGGTGGCTAGTACTGGAGGAAATATGAGAGCTCGAAAATCTGTACCCGAGTGACTCCGAGCTAATGGAGCGAAAATGTTTCGTGGCATATCTGGTGTGGCACCCAGTACAGCTGAATATTGGTTGGAGGCAACCAAGTGAATTATAGATGAGCTCGATCTGACCCCTGAGGAGAAATTGAAAGGGATGGTGGCACTGCTACGGGATGAAGCGTATCAATGGTAGCTCACAGTTCAGGATGGTACCACAAACCGAGGATCGACACAGGAGTATGTTAAGGCGACATATCGGAAGAAGTATGTCGGCTGCGTTATCTTGATGAGTAGAGGAAGGCATTTAAAATTTGGTTCAAGGAACAAGTCCGTAGCGAGTATGAAGCTGAATTCCTAAGGTTGAGCCGGTATGCTCGAGGAGTCATGGCAACGGAGCATGAGCGATATGTCCAGTTTGAGGATGGATTAAGGGATGATCTGAGGTTGTTGATAGCCCCACACCGGGAGCGGGAGTTTGCCGCATTAGTAGAAAAGGCTAAGGTAGCCGAGGGAATTAAGGACTCTGCAAGGCAGAACTCTGATCGGAATAAAAATAAGAGAGGTTTTGGGTCGTCTGGGTCAGCTGGGAGTGTTCAGAAGAGGCCTAGAGTTGATGGGTCACGAGGTCAGCAAGCTGCTACTGGAGGGCAATATCGTACTTGTGTTCAATGTGGGAAAAAGCACTTAGGCAAATGCTGGAAAAAGACAGATGTTTCAAGTGTGGGTCAAAGGACCATATGATTAAGGACTGTCCGATGAGACCAGATGGGAATCGATCGATGCTCGAGAATGTTAATCAGTGGTAGAGGTGGACAATGACCTCGGCGAGGTCGTGGTCCGAATAACGAGGAAATGGTACTTGGCGGAAGGCGTGGAACACCGAAATGAGGTATCTTGCTATCTTGAGGCAAAGCAGCCGGGTTTGGTTTATACGGTTCACCGGAGGGAGGATAGAGACGCACCGAACGTTATAACCGGTACATTCCTTATTTATGACAAGCCTTATGTTGCTTTAATTGATGTGGGCTCGACCCATTCTTATGTTGCATGTAGAGTAGTTGAAACTCTAGACATAGCCTCTGAACTTTCTGATAGGGAGATGACAGTAGTAAGCCTACTAGGTCAAACTGTAGTGGTGAATAAGATGTTTCCGAAAGCACCTCTAGAAATGCAAGGAGTAGTATTTTCTGCCGACTTAATGGAATTACCTTTCAGAGAATTCGATCTCATACTTGGAATGGACTGGCTGGTAGAACATCGAGCTGTTTTGGATTGTGCTGCTAAGAGAATGGAGTTAAGGACCCCAGAGGATGAAGTGGTGATTATGATAGGAGAAAGGAGAAACTACTTGTCTAATGTAGTTTCTGCTTTAAAGGCTGATAAGATGATTCGAAAAGGGTGTCAGGCATTTTTGGCCTTCGTTAATGCATTAGATGCAAAGGAAGAGGGCGTTAGTGGAGTTCGAACAATAAGAGACTTTGTAGATGTCTTTCCAGAGGAACTACCTAGAATACCCCCAGACAGGGAAGTAGAGTTTGAAATTGATTTACTGCCGAAAATAGCTCCTGTGTCAATTGCCCCGTACAGAATGGCACCAAAGGAGTTGGTTGAGCTCAAGGCTCAAATCCAAGAATTGCTAAACCGTGGGTTTATTCGACCCAGTGTGTCTCTATGGGGAGCACCGATTCTGTTTGTGAAGAAGAAAGATGAAACTATGCGTATGTGCATAGATTATCGTCAGTTGAATAAGCTAACCATCAAGAACAAGTACCCGTTGTCAAGGATAGATGACTTGTTCGATCAGCTGAAAGGGGCCGCAGTTTTCTCAAAGATCGACTTAAGGTCGGGATATCATCAGTTGAAGGTGAAGGAGGCAGATATCCATAAGACAGCCTTTAGGACAAGATACGGCCATTTTGAGTTCGTGGTAATGCCATTTGGATTGACGAATGCCCCAGCCGCATTCATGGATATGATGAACTGGGTTTTCCAACCCTACTTGGATAGGTTCGTCATTGTGTTCATCGACGACATCCTAGTGTACTCTAAGTCTGAAGAGGAACATGATGAGCACCTTCGAATTGTGTTACAAGTGCTAAGGGGGAAGAAGCTCTATGCCAAATTCAGCAAGTGAGAATTTTGGCTGAAGGAAGTTGCATTTTTGGGACATGTGATATCCGCAGAAGGAATAAGGGTGGATCCTAGGAAGATTGAAGCGGTGTTGGATTGGAAACCACCTAGGACTGTGGCGGAGGTTCGTAGCTTCTTGGGATTGGCAGGCTACTATAGAAGGTTCGTAGAAGGGTTCTCATCAATTGCCGCACCTTTGACGAAGTTGCTGAGAAAGGAAGTACCTTTCGTTTGGTCAGATAAGCAACAGGAGAGCTTTGAGAAGCTTAAAAGGGTTTTGACCGAAGCTCCGATTTTGATTCAGCCTGAGGCAAAAAAGGACTTCGTGGTGTATTGTGACGCCTCTCATACAGGATTGGGATGCGTGTTAATGCAAGATGGGAAGGTAGTTGCTTATGCGTCTCGACAACTAAGGCCACATGAGGTTAACTACCCAACGCATAATTTGGAACTAGCGGCAGTGGTCTTCGCTCTCAAGGTGTGTAGGCACTATCTTTATGGAGAGAAGTCTGTGATTTACACAGACCATAAGAGCCTTAAGTATTTGTTTACTCAGAAGGAGTTGAATCTGAGACAGCGAAGATGGGTGGAGTTACTGAAGGATTATGACTGCTCTATAGAGTATCACCCGGGTAAGGCAAATGTGGTAGCAGATGCCTTAAGTCGGAAGGTTGTGTCAGATTTAAGAGGGTTATTTGCACATCTGAGTTTGTATGACGATGGAAGTCTGCTGGCAGAGTTACAAGTCAAGCCGACGTGGTTGAATAAGGTGAAAGAAAGTCAGTTGGCAGATGAGGATTTAAGTGCTAAGTTACGGCAAGTTCAAAATGGTGGTTTAGAGGATTACAGTATGTCCAGTGATGAAGTATTGTGTTTCAAGGGTAAGGTCTGTATGCCGAAGAATGAGAAGTTAAGGCAGCAGATTCTTTAGGAATCGCATAGTAGCCCTTATGCTATGCATCCTGGAGGCACTAAGTTGTCTGATTTAAGGAGCAAAGCTTTTAGTGGCACAGTGCGAGAAAGGAATTCTGAATTTGTCGGCAAATACTTAACGTGTCAGCAAGTTAAGGCTGAACACCAGGTTCCGTCAGGATTGCTTCAACCGATAATGATTCCGCAGTGAAAGTGGGAGAGAATTACCATGGACTTCGTTAGTGGGCTTCCCCTTACGCCTACTAAAAAGGACTCGGTATGGGTAATAGTGGATCGGTTGACAAAGTCCGTGCACTTTATTCCGGTGAGAGTAGATTATTCTTTACAGAAGTTGGTGAGGTTATATGTGGCAGAAATTGTAAGGTTGCATGGAGTGCCAGTGCCAATCATTTCAGACAGGGATCCAAGGTTTACGTCTCAATTTTGGAAGGCACTACATCAAGCTTTAGGCACCAAATTGGATTTCACTACGGCTTTTCATCCACAGTCTGACGGGCAATCTGAACGAGTAATCCAAGTGTTAGAGGATATGTTGAGGGGCTGTGTGATGGACTTTAGAGGAAGTTGGGAAGAATATTTGCCTTTAGCAGAGTTTGCCTACAACAACAGCTATCAGGCCAGTATACGGATGGCACCATATGAAGCGTTGTATGGTTGGAAATGTCGAACTCCTACGTATTGGACCGAATTAGGGGAGCGTCGAGTTTTGGGTCCCGAGATTGTGGCAGAATCCGAGGAGAAAGTTGAGGTAATCCGGGCACAGTTGAAGGAAGCATCTAATAGACAAAAGTCGTAGCTGATCTGAAACGGAAGGAGATAGAATTTGATGTGGGAGATCAAGTGTTTCTTAAAGTCTCGCCTTGGAAGAAGGTAATGAGGTTTGGACGGAAAGAAAGTTAAGCCCAAGGTTTATAGGGCCCTATCGAGTGTTGAAGCGAGTTGGATCAGTGGCGTACCAGTTAGAATTGCCTTCGAAATTAAAGCAGATACATGACTTATTCCATGTGTCCATGCTACGTCGTTATCGATCGAATCCATCTCATGTGGTACCAGTTGAAGAGGTGGAGCTAATGCCAGATTTGTCCTACGAAGAAGAGCCGATTCAGATCGTAGAACGGGACGTGAAAGTATTACGAAGGAAATCAGTTCCTCTAGTCGAAGTGTTATGGCGCAATCATGGATCGGAGGAAGCTTCGTGGGAGCCAGAAAAGGTAATGCGACAGTAATACGCTCACTTGTTTCAGCCAGGTAATTTCGAGGGCGAAATTATTTTAAGGGGGTAGAACTGTAACATCCTGAAAATGGGCTTATGCATTTATGCTTAATTATATGAAATAGCATGCTTGAGTATGTTGTGAATGTGTCTAATGAAATTTGTGAACTTTAGAAAATAGGAGAAAGCCTTAGAAAATATTAAGTTTAAAGTTTAAAGGAGGGAACTAAAGCAAGGTGGCCTTAAGAGAAAATGAAGGGAAAATATGACACACAAATGGGCTTGGTTAAGTGGCTTGGAGGTGCCACTTAAAGCCTTTGGAAGTGACGCCACAAGTAGGTGCAAATGGGCCTAGGTTTGAGTCGCGTGGGAAGCAATATTTTGGGGTTTTATTTTCCTTGTTGACGTCAAAGAGAGGGGAGTGATGGACGGCTAAAGGACTTTGAAAGGATGAGCTTTAGTTAGGATTAAACTCTTTTAAAATTTCGGCTAGCAAGGGATAAATGTTGGATTAAATTTTTATTAATTTGAATAAGGTGATAATTGAAGAGATAAAGCTATCAGAATAGGGAGAGTTGACCGAATAAGGGCCTCTAGGTAGACTAATTTCGGTAGAAAGGGGAAAAGGGTGGCTATTCTTCATTCTTTCTTTTCCTCTGCCGAATTCTCAAGTAAAACTCTTCTCTTCTCTTTTATTTTTCCAAAGCCGAAATACCCTGTGTTCTAGCCGAAACTTCTTCCAAATTCCACTAGTGCCGATTCTTTCTAAGCCTTATATCCCTCTCTTTTCATTCTTGTGAGGCTGAATCTCTTTAGCAATCATCAAAAGCCGAAACGTGTTGATCATTGCATAGCCTATAGCCGAATCTCTTTAGTATCCTTCAAAGCTGAATTCCTCTAAGGTGTGAAGCAAGGTGCTGTCGGTTTTTTTTTAAAGAAGGTAAAGGCCAAATATCATTTAATTTCCATCCTTTTTCTTTAGACTTGTCAAAATCTAGAACTAATCCCATTAATATTGTTGGTTGCCGAAATTTGGAAGAATCTTTCTGGATTTTCAGTGTAGTCGACTATAAGGAGGATTATTCGGGATTTCAACATCCAAGGTAGGTTATGTGGTATTCGGGCCATAGGCCATATCTATGTGATTTAATGTTAGAATTAAATCTAACCTATGTCTATAGGTAATTCGACACTTCCATAATCAAGTAGCAGTTTTCGGGAATTGTGGATCGCAAGGTAAGTGTACTTACACATTCGACCAAGGCCTATTTAGGAACCTAGATCTATTTCTTAATTGTTCAAAAGCTGAAAACTAATCAAATCAATTGATCTAGTGTTAGCCGATTACAAGGAGGAGGGTTTGCAAGTTTCGAGATTTGGTTAGGAGACAAATCAGTAACAAGGTAAGTTTCGGGATTTGATTAATTGGCCGAATGGCCTTTAGCTAAAATATTACATGTCGGCCAAATGTAGGAACTTGAGATCTAAGGCTTTAGATCGGGCTTTTCGGGATTAGGAGTGAATTTGCTAAGTATATCAGGTGTGTACCCCACCCTCAGCTTTAATAGATTTATGGTATTGTTTTTATGCATGTGATAATATGAAAGTGTAAAAATAAGGCTAAGGTACCATGCAATGGTACAAAGTACTCAGGTACATTTTCCTACTCCTACTATGAGTATGATTTGATTTGTTGTGGCACTTATGTGCACCTATAAGAATGTGAATATATAGAACATGGCATGTTAATGTATGACTTGTATAACATGGGCATATGGGTGATTATGAAAGGGGAAGTGAATGTGGTGACTTATGTCACGATATCTAAATGTGGTGACTTCGGTCACATTATCTGAATGTGGTGTCTCATGACACAAAATATTTTATCTGGTGGCTATGCCACAACATTTATATAAGAGGCGATGAGCACGTCATTGCAATGAGTGCCTTCGATGGTGTGTAGCGGATGGAGGTTGACTTAGTAGTCCCCATGGTGTGCAAGGTTGTGCGGGTGGTGTGTAGCGGATGGCATCTAGGTTGGGTTCGGATTGCATCATTATTTATGTTTTTATATTTGTATGTATGATTACGTATGCCATAATCTGTTGGGCCTTAGTGTTGGCCATACACATTGAGTCTGTTTGACTCACCCGTTGTAGGGAACATTTTTCGGTGATGATCGGTGATGGACCGGCCGGCGGGAGCTTAGTGGTGGCCATGCTCAAGAAGGAATTTATCTTATTTGGACTTTTTATTTTAAGTACTTTGAATTTAATTTGGGTTTTATGTTGATGTAATAAGGCCATAGTATGAACCATTTTATGCATGCATGTCATTTATTTGATGCGATACAATTTTTATAAAATTTAAAGTTAAGTAAATTTTCTTAAAATAAACCTTCAAATATTATGACATCTATATACAAATACTTTAAATTCAAAGGTAAAATTCTTAAAACAAAATCGGCATGTGTTTTTTATATAAAAACCAAGTTTTAATAAATCTCCAATTTCAAAATTTACAAAGTTTCCAATTGGACCCAACATAATCAAATTTTCCTTCAAAACCATTCGAATTTTTCCTAAGTGACAAACAGTTTTTCAAGTGTTTTACTCAAGGAACATACCAGATCTGGTCAAGGCTCGTGGGCCGGGTTTGGGGTGTTTCAGGGATGATGTTTCTGTTTATTTCTATTGAAAATAGACTTATTCAGGATTCTAAACATGTAAATTTAAGCCTCTAATTATTTTTATTAAATATTTTATGATTTTTCAAATTTAAAACAGGGGAACCTGAATTCTTTCTGACCTTATCTCACAAAATTCATTATATCTCATGATTTATAAATCTATTGCTTACATCGTTTCTTCTATGAGAAACTAGACTCAATAAGCTTTAATTTCATATTTTTTTCATCTTCTAATTCGATTTCTAAAATTTATGGTGATTTTTCAAAGTTAGTCTACTGCTCTACTGCTGTTCAAAACTGTTTTAGTGCAAACTGCTTATTACCATTTATTCCCTAAGCTTTTAATAAATAATAATTTCATCCCTACTCAATTAGCCTCTCAATTGAGATGATTTTTCCAAATTAACACTTTATTCTATCACTTTAAATTACTTTATAACCTTTAGGAATCAGAATTTCAGTAATAGACTTTAATTCCAAATATTTTCACAATTAGGTCCTAAAATCAATTTCTATTGAAACTACCTAATAAAATCATCTCATAAACAAATTAAAGCTTAAATTTAATTATATTTCATCATAAAATTACATTAATCAACCATGGTGACTTTCAATTTCATCCATGAAATCAAATACTAATGAATTTAATAGTAGGACCTAGTTGTAAAAGTCTTAAAAACATAAAAATTACAAGAAATAGGCAAGGATTAACTTACTTGGTGCAAAAATTATGGAATACCAGCTTAGAAAACCCTCATGTGGCATTTTTGGCTAATGAGAGTGAAGAAAAATGAAGAGATTTCTAGATATCCCAAATTAGTCCTACTTTTATTTAGTAAAATTTGTTATTTTCCCATTTTGCCCTTATTTAAGTAAATCTCCTGATTTTTCTCAACTTATGCCGCCCAAAATATCTCCTTTGGGCTTATTTTCTCTTTAGATCCCTCCTCATTTGAAAATTGAGCTATTTAATCCTTCTAATAACTTTTACACCCTTTTCAATTTAGTCATTTTCATTTAATTACCTACCTAAACATTAAAATTTTCTAACGAAATTTTAATACCACATTACTAACATTTTATAAATATTTATAAAAATATTTCCTACATAACTTTATGAGATCAAGGTCTCGATACCTTGTTTTTACCCAATTCCTTCAATAATTTCTTTTCTAACTAACCACTAAATCAAGAAAATTTTTCTATCGATATTTTAATACGATTTCCCTATCATATAAATATTCATGCAAAAATATTAAAATAAATTTCCCTTTAAATCAGATTTTGGTTCTGAAACCATTGTTCGATAACCTTGAATTTAGGCCATTACAAGCATCATATAAATCTTGAATCAAAAATGTATATATATAAAAATAAAAACAAAACTATGCAAAAATCTAAATGAATAAATTAAAGTATTTTTTACAAGTGAAGACATAAAGAGCAGATGAAATAGTTTAAAAATATTAAAATGATTTCAAGAGGAAAGAAACTACAAATGAATTGAAAATAACTAATGAATTATACAGGCTAAACAATGATAGGTTCAATTGAAACGAAATCAAAATCCAACGACCAATTTAAAAACTAATAAAGTCAGCAAAATAAAAATAAGACCCAGCATAAAAGACGCCCTGATATAAAGGGACTGAAAGTGCGAATATTCGAGTTCTTTAAACACAACGTTTAAAAGTGGATGAAATTGAAATAATGTACAAAATTCGGGTGCAAAACTAAGGAAATAGAAAACACCTATGTGGCTTAATTAAATTGCGGCGAAACAGGGAATAATTGAATGTGCATGTAACACCCCCAACCCTAAACCCTAGCTGGAACAGGGTTATGGAGCATTACCAAACCTATCGGACAATTTACATAAAATACCTATGTTCAACCAATCTAGACACATTTAAACATGCTCAAAACTTGCTAAATTTACACATTTTATATATTATCCAATACTCAATTCTAATTACTTATCAAATATTATCAAATAAATCAAATTCATACGAAATTAGTCAAGTCTTATTATATACCATTACCAAAATCTGAATATACGTATTTCACTTTTATATTCACCATTTAAAATGACACACATAAGACACCCTAGGTACATGCCATTATCAACAATTAACACGCTTTACCTCGTTGAATTCGAGATCGGCCTGGGATGCTGATTCGACATTCTCACTTTAACTTAACCTGCGCACGGAAATAAATCGTACGCTGAGTATGGGCATACTCAGTGGTATTTCTATAATCTGAACACTTAAAAAAATATAACACACTTAAAATCATATAACAATCAAAACTATTCAATTATTAATTCATAGATAAATTTATTGTAATTTATTTCATTCTTTTCACTTACTAACCTATATAGTTTTCCACGATTTATTCACAAGTCATTAACAATTCTAATATTCACTTTTATCCAATCCAGAGCTACATAATTCATTTGTCTCAATCATACTTTAATTCACTGTTTAATATCAATAAACTGTATTCAATTATTCACTTTTCAATCAGTGTTCTGTACATATCCATCTCAATAATATATACCATGATTGATGGGCTCAGCAATACCATGATTTCCATTTCCTTGTTATTTTTCTATATTTATCCCGTTGAATTACTCGAAATTTCGATGGATTTTCAGAGGTGCACTTTAGTGTATAAATCCGGGTCCGTCAATTCATATTCATGTGCACACATGTCCATTTCAGTGAGCACACTCCCTCGAACCTCATCTTTACAATGGATTACCACCAAAGCTAAATCACATAATATAAACTTATAGAGTATTGTCGGGATTACCGGTCGAGCTAAATCCCAAGAACGATAATTACTCTAATGAGTTTGGATCAATTACTAGTCCAAAGCTAAATTGGACCCTAATTTGGATTACCCGTCCAGCTAAATCCATTTTACACATATTCTTCTGGAGGGCTATATCAGATAAGATCACCCGTCCTGCTAGATCCTTTTACCGTTAATTCCTTTTTAGAGATCCATCAATTTTCCTTTCATTCAACCGGATTTCTTCCCTTTTATCAAATATATCAATATATCATCAATCTTCATACAATGAACATTCAAATTATATTCACATCAATAACATACATTTCAAGCATTTAAGAATATAATTCAAGTTACATGAACTTACCTTATCTTAATTACTCCATAACATATACTATAAATTCAATATAACATTTAATAAATAGTTTGAATTATAGTAATACAAATAATTCACATCTTAATTATTTATCATAACATTTACCCAAAATTCAATTATCATAATTGCACAATATCACATTCACACACATATGTATATATTTATAATATATATATAATTCAATTCAATGTTAATTCAATAAATTCATAACATACCAAATCAACCCTCTTCCATTATCAATCACAATAATTCTCACTTCAACATTCACTAAAGGCATTGAATAAAATATAACAATTAATAACTAGGTTCGGATTATAGAAATACAAACCGTAATTTTCGAGCTATCCTTCGTCGACTTTGTCTTTTCCTCGCTTAGCCGAGATTTTTCGGCATAACGCTAGCTACGAAAATTAATTAAATATTATCAATACACTTCCTTTCAATTTTCATATTAAATATTCCAATTTCTATCCAACTTTTGCCTTAATTCCAACTTAGTCCCTAAACTGAGACTAACTTTTATTCTTCACATTTAACTTAATATTTCTATTCAATTTCCACTTTAAACTAATTTCAACTTTCTAATTTCAGCATTAAACTATAATTTCGAAATTATTTCAATTTAATCCCTACTATTCAAAACTTATGAATTACTTTTCAATTCAATCCTTATTTCATTCTTAACTTGAATTTCTATCAATTTAACCCTGAGTTCATCATTTTATTCAACATGAACAATGTCTAATAATTAACTATCTTTCAAAATATCAACTTAACTTCACCAAAACCTTGTTCCAAGGCTTCTAAAACATCAAAATTAAGTAAAAAGAGCTAAATTAACTTACCTATTAAACTTCCAAACTTCAAACTTTGAATTGTCCCTTTTTTTCTTTTTCTTTCTTTCCTTCCCCTGCTCTCTATTTCGCTTGGCTTTCTGTTTCTATTTCTATTCTTTTTTTTTTCTTTATTACATTAAACCTATATATATATGATAACTTAATAAATATCTATTATAAAATCTATTTAATAACAAATATTCTTTTAACATTTGTATCCATTTATATTATCACACTTGTTTTTCTCTAATCTAATTATTATATAAATATCTTTTACTTAATAATAATATATAATTTAATAATATACTTATATAATAAGTAAATATACATGTATTTTATAAATGTATGTATATTAATATCACATATATCACCATATGCATCATACATTTGTCTTAATTTAATATATTTATCACATAAAATCTTATAATATAATTTAATTAATAAATATCTTTTGTAAATAATAAATATCTATTAATACTTAAATACAAGTATTACAATTGTATGTATTTTTATTTACACACTTGTATCAAATCATATCCACCCATTTGTCTTTATTTAATTTATTCATCACATAACATCAATTTAATAATAATAAATACATTAATATTTACTTAAATAATAAGTAAATGCATACATGTATTACAAATGTAGGTACAATATTTATTACACATATATTTTATTTTTTACCATACACTTGTCTTTCTTTTATTTATTTAATAATAATTAATATAATTAATTTGAAACCTTAAACATAAAAAAATCCAATAAAAATCTTAGATTTTATCTAAGTTTGCCGCCACATCTATAGTAAATTGGCTTAATTGTCATTTTGGTCCTTTTTATTTTCTTTTAATCTACAACTAAACTTTCACACTTCATTCAATTTAATCCTTTTTCCTAATTATCCTTAATTTAAGCTAATTCACTTCATTAAACTTTAATGAACCATTCACTTATCTTCATAAATATTTTTAATAAATATTTACGCATCCATTTTTCAGCAACGGAGACCCGAAAATATACTTTTCTGATAACCGTAAAATTCGGGTCATTACAGTGAAAATATTCCTTCAGAGGACGAAACGCGCGGATCTAAACCGCAATCGGGTCAGGTCATTGGATGATGGCCAATACGGCGCCGTTTTGGGTACCAGTGAATCAGGCTCCAAAAGGTGCCGTTTCAGGCTACTTATAAACCCCAAAAGAAAACCTAAAACCAATGCTCAGCCATTTTGAGAAAAAAGAAACAGAAACCTAAGTCCCTTCTGTTCCTGTTCTCAGCCGCCGCAAAGGATCCCCATTCGAACACCATTATTCCACCAGAAATGGTGGTTGGTGGCTCGTAGAGGTCCCATTTAGAACCGAGATTCACACCATAAACTATTTCAACGCTAAAACCCTCTCCAAAAACCTCGATTTCGACGAAGGAGGAAAAAATTCCAGCGATCTATTCACGAAGGTATATCCCTCCCTTTTCTTTTTATTTTCACACGAACGAACCAAACAAAGATTAAAAAAAGAAAGAAAAAGAGTATCGCAAACTGGAAATCACCTTAAAAATTTGTCTTTTGATTTCTCTGTATTCTCTGTATTCAGTACACGTAAAAAAAATCGTTTGTTTTCGGCCTTTTAAAGCCGAAATTGGAAATAAAAACCGAAAACCCAAAATGAAAATTACAATCATTTTTCTTTTTGTTTTCTTTGCTGCTCTGTTGCTCTGTTTGTCCCTTTTCTTTGTGTAGGTACGGGTGCGGACGTGGCGTATGAAGGCTCGCTGGAGGTACGGACGCTGCGGTGGCGCGCGTAGAGGCGTGTGTGGTGGGGCGCGTAGAGGCACGCGCGCGGCGCTGTTAGCTCCTGGAACCCTTAGGGTTTTGGTCTGCCAAAATCATTTAGGCCATTCGGGCCAGTTCCAGAACTGGGTTGGGGTTATTTATTTGGGCCCTAATGTGGGTCATTGTAATTAGGTTTATTTAGTTTGGGCTAAAATCAGGTTTGGGTGTAATGGGCTATTTAATTTGGACTGTTGGACTGTTAATTTTTTGATTTGGTTATTATTTGTGTCGAAACCATTTTTTTGTTTGGAAAACGGGCCGACTTTAAAAAGGAAAATGGAGTCGCCACCAATCTTTTTTGAAGTCTGATTGGGCCACTTTTGAAAACGTTTTGGTCTACGAATTTTAAAAAAATGGGCTCGGGAGTCGGTTACGCACGAGGAAGGATTAGCACCCTCACAACTACCAAAATTGGTACCGTATTGATTGATTAATGTCCTTAATATCAAAAATTAAAAAAATATTTTAAAATATGAATCTTTAAAAATATTTAGATAGCTCACATTGGATATCGAAACTCTCTTGTTCCGAAAAGTTGAAATACCACATCCAGCACGATAGGACACGATGTTTCAAACTATCGATACCGAGATCATTTCATGATTTCCAACATTCTTGTCTTGCAATTTTAAAAGGAAATTTCACTATTTGGCCAAACCAAAAACCGAAACCCAGCACGATTGGGCACGATTTCTTGAATTTCCAATCATGAAATATTGCCTTTATTTAAGAAACACGATAAAAGAATCTTTGAGGGATATTTAGTTGTTTGGACGAACAGAAAATCGAAACGCAGCACGATTGGGCACGAATCCCTCGAACTTCCAAACACGAAACATTGTCTTATTTCCAAAAACATGATCAAAATCTTTAAAGGATATTTAGTGATCTAGATGAACGAAAAATCGAAACCCAGCACGATTGGGCACGATTTCTCGAACTTCCAAATACGAAATATTACCTTTGTGAAACCACTTTTTATGAAATTTTAAAAACAAAGATAAAAACATTAAAATGTAAACACGGGGATAATAAGGGAGAATGGTCATGGGAATAACAAACGTAACAATAATAATAATAATGTAATATAACACTAATAATAAATAATTAATAATGAATATAAAAATCATGGAGATAATATTAACATTAATAAAAATAGTAGTGAAAGAAACAAAAGTATACCGATAATAACAAAAATAGTAGATATAAAATAATAATATATAATAAAACAATTAAAGTAAACCATAACATATAAATAGATATAATAGTATAAAAAATAAAGAATAATATTAGTAATAAAATAATGTAATGATAAATATAATAATAAGAATAATAATACATATAATAATAGTAAATATAATATAGAGAATACGACCATAATAATAATATACTCACAAAAATAATAAACCATATTAAAAAATAATTAATTTAATGGTAAAATCACCAAAAATAAACGAAAATGAACTAAATTGGATCAAAAACAGGAGTTTTGGGGCAAAATCGCGAAGCAAATAAAAGAAAGGACCAAATTTAATCGCGCGCACAATCTTGGGGAACTAGAAACGCAATTAATCCAAGCTTCTGAACATTGTGCCTGGACGTGGATCAAATTGAACACAGATAAAATTGGGGGTAAATTTTAAAATAAAGAAAAAAAGCTGGAAAAGGATGCGATCAAAACCAGGGGAGCAACCGGAGGACCTAAGGTGAAATTTACCCATTAAAGGTGGAATGGCGCTAATTCACCTGCAAAAATAGGTGACCACGTGGGGCCTTCACCCTCTAAAAGCTACAATTCCCTTTAATTTTTAAAACACAAAAAAACATGTTTCCTTCATTTTCTCCTCTGTTTCAAGATCAAAAGAAAAATCAGAACAGGCCATTCCCTCTCTAGTTTCTCCAGGCCTCCCCAAGCTCCGACCTTCTCCCTCCAATCGTCGGCCACCGAAATAGGTAAAATCTCCCTTTTTTTCTTATGCAAGTGTATTTTTACGTATATATAATGAATAAAATAAAGTAAAATACGAAAATATTTGAAAAAAAAGAAAAGCCGAAAAGGAAAAAAAAAGAAAAAAATGGACCTCTGCTTTTGATTCTATGCTTGTACTGCTTTTTTTCTGAAAAATATCGTCTCTCCTGTATTTGTATGTATATCTTTTTTATCACAAAAAAAACCCCTTTTTATAGATTTAATTTGGCTTTTTATAGCCTTCTCTTTTACAACTGGTTTCCTATTATTCTGTAAATACAAGCCAGAGGCGTGGTGGAGAGGGGAACTCCACGTGAGCGAGGCAGGTGCGCGCATGATTCGGAGAGGTGAACGACGTGGCTGCAAGGGCTTTCTGGCGGCACTGAGAACAACTGCTAGGGTTTTCAAAACCCTAAAAAATTTTAGGTTGTGTTGATCTTAGTACTTGGGCTTCGATTTTGGGCCTCTGATTTTATTTTTGGGTTGTAATGTAAATAATCTTGGACCCGGGCACAATTTAGGCCCAACAGCTGCCCCTCTTTGCTCGTTGTTGTGTAACGAGAATAGAGCAAAGACTTTTAGAGGGCCAATTTTGCCCGGTCCTGCTGAGTATTGACTTGATGCTTCCTTTCTTTAAGTAGCCTTACTTTGACCCACTGCATCTTCAGGGGTATAGTAGTTTTGTTTCAATCTACTCCGCTACTGCCTAGGGAGATATGATCTGTAATCTTCAGCCTATTACCCTACTGCTTAGGGAATTAAGGCTCATCATCTTCGATCTGTCACCCTACTGCTTAGGGAATTAAAATCTGTAATTTTCGGCCTGTTACCCTACTGCTTAGGGAGTTAAGGCTCATCATCTTCGATCTATCACTCTACTGCTTAGAGAGTTAAGATCTGTAATTTTTGGCCTGTTACCCTACTGCTTAGGCAGTTAAGGCTATGATCTTCAGTCTGCTCCATTGCCGATACATGGAGATAAGACTTGCTATTCGATCTACTCCACTCCTGCTCAGTGAAGATAAGATCTGTTCTTTCAGCCTGTTCCACTCCTGCTCAGTGGAGATAAGGCTATAAACTTCAGTCTACTCCGTTGCCGATACATGGAGATAAGACTTGTTATATTCGATCTGCTCCACTCCTGCTCAGTGGAGATAAGACTTGTAATCTTTAACCTGTTATCCTACTGCCTAGGGGGTTAGGTTGATGGTTTGAATCTGCTCTATTACCGATACATGGAGATAAGACTTGTAATTTTGATCCGCTCCACTCCTGCTCAGCGGAGATAGGATCTGCTATATTTCACTGCTCACCGCCGCCAAGAGAGATAAGGCTATATTTCATCCGCCCATTGCCGATACATGGAGATAAGACTTGTAATTTTGATCTGCTTACTCCCCAAGAGAGATAAAATCGCTACCTTTAGCTGCTCCACTCCTCGCCAAAGAAGATAATATATGCCTTCTTTCACCGCTCCACCTTCTCAAAGGAGATAAGGCTATGATCTTCAGTCTGCTCCATTGCCGATACATGGAGATAAGACTTGCTATATTCGATTTGCTCCACTCCTACTCAGTGGAGATAAGATCTATTATCTTTAGCCTGCTCCACTCCTGCTCAGTGGAGATAAGGCTTCAGTCTTCTAACCTACTCTACTCCTGCTCAGTAGAGATAAGATCTGTTGTTTTCGATCTGTTCCGCTTTCTGCTCAGTGGGATAAGATCTGTAATCTTTGGCCCGTTACCCTACTGCTTAGGGAATTAAGGCTCAATGTTTTTGACCTGTTCTACTCCTGCTCAGTAGGATAAGGTCCGTAATCCTCTGTAACTCCCATCAATTTTACTACATTGTCCTCTGGGGAACCTACCTGTAGAATTGATTTCATGGGTATATGTTTATGCCAAATGACCAGGATGTCATGAAAAATGCTCCTAACCATATGTATTATGAATGTTATAAATGAGTGAAAAATGAGAATGATCTATTTTTAACACTTGGGCTATCATTGCTTGTTGTTTATTAAGGCGATCCATGGCGTATGTCTTCCTTGTTCAGCTGGTACTTCTAACAGAGAATCTGAAGATGTCATCACTGCTTAGACCCCTATCTCAAGTGTTTCAAGCCCTTTAAGCTTGGTGAGTTCTAAATAATTGTCCTGTTTCGGATTCTTGTATTATTTAGAGACTTTCAGAGTAATAAGCAAAACTTCTCTTGCGAAAGTGTTATTAGTCCATTAATTATTACTTCAATATGAAATGCTTAGAAAAAAACTATAGAGGTGAATGAAACTAAAATTTATTCGGGATAAAACCCGTGAAAGATGAATTGAACAAAGGTAGCAAAGTTTGCTAAGGTACAAAAACAAGTAAGGGTAGAATTGGTGCCCCAGATATCACAGCCTGAGCTTTTTTGTACCCACTTCTTGAAGACCATTCTAAGTTCAACATGTTTCTAGGAGATCCGTGATACTTTATTGATGCCCCAAGATGTAACATACCTCCTCATTGTTAATTCAAGCATAGCGAAAACTACTGTATGCCCCACTTTTGGTCAAAATATGAGCCGCCCTTTTTAGGTTTTCGACTCAAAGTCCTTTGGTCTCAAAGCGCCCTTTACGGGTTTTCGCCTTGGCCTCTCCTTTTTTTTTTTGAACTCAAGACGCCCCTTTGCGGGTTTTCGCCTTGGCCCATTTTCAAGTGAAGTACTTCTTGACTGAGTCTGCATTAATTGGATTTGGCAGACTTTTGCCGTCCATCTCAGCGAGTATCAACGCTCCCCCAGAGAAGGCCTTCTTTACAACATAAGGTCCTTCCCAATTAGGCATCCATTTTCCCCTGAAGTCTTTTTGCATAGGGAGGATCTATTTCAATACCAAGTCTCCCTCATGGAATACTCTGGGATGGACTTTCTTATTGTAAGCCCGCATCATTCTCTTCTGGTACATTTCACCATGGCGAATGGCTCTTAGCCTATTTTCCTCAATTAAATTTAGTTGATCATATCGGGACTGAACCCATTCTGCTTCGTCCAACTTCAGCTCTGACAAGACCCGGAGAGAAGGAATTTCAACTTCAATAGGTAAGATTGCCTCCATCCCATAAACCAAGGAGAACGCGTTGCCCCAGTAGAGGTTCTGACCGATGTTCGATAGGCGTATAGGTCAAGCGGTAACTTTTCATGCCAATCCTTGTAGGTCTCAGTCATCTTCCCTATAATTTTCTTGATATTCTTGTTAGCCGCCTCAACTGCACCGTTCATCTTCGGACGATATGACGACGAGTTATGATGCTTAATGTTGAACTGACTGCAAACCTCCACTATCGTGCTGTTGTTCAAGTTCAAAGCGTTGTCCGATACGATCTTTTCTGGCATACCATAGCGACATATGATTTCTTTCTTCAAAAACTTGCTAACTGCCGTCTTCGTGACATTCGCATATGAAGCTGCCTCTACCCATTTGGTGAAGTAATCAATAACCACAAAGATGAATTGATGTCCATTAGAAGCCTTCAGTGAGATCGGCCCAATGACGTCCATGCCACACATTAAGAAAGGCCATGTAGAAGTCATAACATGAAGAGGTGAAGGAGGCACATGGATCTTGTCTCCATAAATTTGACATTTATGGCACTTCTTGGCATAACGGATGCAGTCTCCTTCCATCGTGGACCAGTAATACCCGAATCTCATTATCTGTCTGGCCATTGTAAATCCATTAGCGTGCGTTCCGCAAACCCCTTCATGGACTTCCTCCAGAATTTTCTTAGCCTCCACAGTATCGACGCATCTTAGCAACACTTGATCCCTCCTATTTTTATACAGGATCTCTCCATCTAAGACGTAGTCAATGACAAGTCTTCTCAATATTCTCTTATCATTTTCAGTCGCCTGATCGGGATATTCACGATTCTTCACATATCTTAGAATATCATGATACCAAAGGTGATCATCTCTCTCATCTTCTTCATCATTATGGTAGCAGTGAGCCGGAGTCTCGCAAATGCTCATTTGAATGGGCTTCATACCCTCCTGATCATTTACTCTGATCATAGAAGCTAATATGGCCAAGGCGTCAGCCATCTGGTTTTCATCACGCGGGAGGTAAAAGAATGTGATATTATCAAACTCCTCAATTAGCTCCAAAACTAACTTTCAGTAACTGATCAACTTGGGATCTCTTGTTTTCCATTCTCCCTTGAGCTGATATATTACCAACGCGGAGTCTCTATATACCTTTAGCATATTGACTTTACGATCTACCACCGCTTGAATTCCCATGATACATACTTCGTATTCTGCCATATTATTCGTGCAATCGAAATCCAATTTGCAAGTGCAAGGATAATGATCTCCATTTGGGGATATCAGAACTGCCCCAATTCCATTACCAACGGCATTTGACGCTCCGTCGAAGTTTATTTTCCAAGGACGATCTTCTAGGGTACCTTCCTCAGTTGTCGCTACAAACATCAAGTCCTCATTGGAAAAATCAAAGTTCAAGGGCTCGTAGTCGTCTAGTGCTCTACTGGTAAGAAAATCAGCTATTGCGTTCCCCTTTATAGCCTTCTGATTCACATAGACTATGTCAAATTTAGAAAGTAAAATTTGCCATCGGGTCATTCTTCCATTCAGGGCGGTTGATTCCATCATGTACTTAAGAGGGTCTAGCTTCAAGATTAACCAAGTCGTGTGGTATAACATGTACTGCCTCAACCTTCGAGTTGTCCAGACCAAGGCGCAACATAGCTTCTCAATCGGCCAGTATCTCATTTCATACTCAGTAAATTTCTTGCTGAGGTAGTATATCGCCTTTTCTTTCTTCCCTGTCTCATCGTGTTGGCCGAGTACACATCATATAGAATTGTCAAATACCGTCAGATACAGAATCAATGGTCTATCAGGATTAGGTGGCATTAGCACTGGAGTACCAGACAAGTATTGCTTAATTTTGTCAAAAGCCTTCTGGCATTCATCATCCCAAACGCTTGGATTGTGTTTCTTAAGAAGACGGAATATCGAATCACACTTCTCAATCAATTGCGAAATAAACCGAGCGATGTATGCGGCGAAGGTTATTTTTGTACGACCTTGACTTTATCTTGATCTACTTCAATTCTTTTTTCACTGACCACGAACCCAAGTAGCTTTCCTGATCGAGCCCTGAAAGTACACTTGGCTGGATTGAGTTTCAGTTGAAATTTCCTCAACCTCAAGAACAGTTTCTTCAAAACTTGCACATGCTCCCCTTTCGTTTGAGACTTTGCGATCATGTCATCGACATAGACCTCGATCTCCTTGTGCATCATGTCGTGAAACAAGGTTACCATCTTTGGTATGTTGCTCCCGCATTCTTTAACCCAAATGGCATCACTTGGTAACAAAAAGTTCCCCATAAGGTTATGAATATGGTCTTTACCATGTCTTCAGGATGCATCTTTATTTGATTGTATCTCAAGAAGTCGTCCATAAAAGAGAAAAATGAAACCCCCGTCGTGTTATCCACCAAGGCGTCGATGTGAGGCAGTGGGAAGTTGTCTTTCGGGCTGGCCTTTTTTAAGTCCCTGTAATCGACACACATTCGTACCTTTCCATCCTTTTTAGGGACAGGGACAACGTTGGCTACCCATTCTGAATAATTCACCACTCGTAAGAACCCAGCATCAAACTACTTCTTGACTTCTTCCCTTATCTTTACCGCGACATCTGGTCTCATCCTTCTAAGCTTCTGTTGGACCGACTTACATTCCCCTTTTATGGGGATATAGTATACCGCAATATCAGTGTTCAACCCTGGCATGTCTTGATTTGACTACGCGAAGACATCTTTAAACTCTAGCAGAAGTCTAATGAGGTCTTGCCTTGTTTTCTTGGTTATGCAGGTGCCGATTTTCACTTCTTTCCCATCCTCTAGAAGTACATTCTCAATTATCTCTTTGTGAGGTAGAATCAGCTTCTCTTCCCGCTCTACCATCCTTAACAAATCTGGGGACACACTACAGTCTCCATCATCTGTAAAGTCCTGAGGTTCCTCTAGGCACATGTCTTGCTCATCAGAAAATTCTAGGTCCGTAACAGCGTTGTTCATGACATCGATATCTGGGGACCTATAGTAGGTATGAAAGAATATTCAATGAAAATGAATTTAAGAATGACTTCTTTATGCGTTATGGTTATGAATGAAATGGAAAAAGAGTAATAGAATGATTGCACGGTATGAAAGAAAAATGCACTTTTATTGAAAGTAAAGATGCCTGAACATGAGCCTATTTCACAAAAGATTCTTATTGTTCCTAGGCTTGAAACAACAAGTGTGTTTTATGTATTACTCTGTTTTAGTCCTAAAAATTACAGGAATTTCTTCCGCAGTCCAGTTGTCCAGAACACTTTCAGGCTCATAGGGGCGAATACCTGTCAAGTTCTCATCTTTCAAATCTTCCTCAGATACGGCGTTGACGCTTAAAGCTCTCATCATATCCTCAGTCATTTCCTTATTCATATTCTTCTATCCTGAATGGATAATTCCTCCTGACACGAATGTATTAGATATATGGGGAAAAGTCATTGAACCCCACTCGATCTCAACACCATTCAATCGTGCCCTCCGTCTCTCACGTTTCCTTTCTAATCCCTCCTTTCTTTACTGGGCATCTGGCCTATGCCCCAGACCAAAATGATCACGCTTGTCAACCAACTCAGGCACATGGATTGGACTTTAAAGGTACTTTTCGAGTCCCCCCAAGTAATGCTCCTTTCCCCACTGTCAGCTATAGGCCCATCCTTATTGCTTCAGAGATTTTGGGCACCGGGATCTTGCCTCCTTCACTAATGAAAGTCATATTTACGAACTCCAACGACCTGAAGGAGCACTCTATAGCCTTTGTATCATTCTCTATGTATGGCCCGTTGCTGGTAACGGATGCGATGATGTCCTCCTCCGCATATATGGTTATCAGCCGCTCCTCTGTTACCAACTTTAACTTTTGGTGCAACGACGATGGTACGGCTCCTGCTGAGGGATCCAGGGCCTCCCTAACAAATAATTATACGAGGGCTTGATGTCAATTACGAGAAAGTCTACCTCGTATGTGTTTGGCCTAATCAGGAGGGGTATCTCAATTTTTCCCATCACTATTCTCTCGGTATCGTCGAATGCTCTCACTACATTTTGGCATGATTTCATATGAGAGCTGTCTACGGGTAATCTGTCCAGCATGGATAGGGGCAAAACATTCTATGCCGATCCGTTGTCAATTAATACCCCCGATAATGTATACCCTTTACATCGGGTAGTGATGTGTAAAGCCTTGGTGGATTCCATGCCCCCTGGTGGTATTTCATCATCACTGAACGAAATAAAATTGTCTACGCTTATGTTGCTAACGAGGCGATCTAGTTTGTTTACCGAAATGTCATCAGCAATATAAATCTGGTTCAGCGCTTTCATTAGCGCATTACGGTATCCTTCCGAGTTTAGAAGTAAAGCCAGTACTGATATGCGTGCCGATTGCTTGTGTAACTGTTCCACAACACTGTACTTACTATGCTTTAGGAACTTCAAGAACTCTTTGGCCTCACTCTCTGTCACTAGTTTATTAACCATTGACCTTGTTTTCTCTTCTCCCCCTCTGATCATAGAGGATTCAGCTTCTGGGCTGGGCGAGCTGACCAAACTCTTTTTTTCGGAAACTGTCACGGTGCAATTGTAATTCTAATGCACCCTCTTATTATCCTTGTAAGAAAAAGTCACGGGTTTTTGAATAACGACCCTCGGTGTATCTTTAAAAAGAAAAGTCGCGGGCTTTTGAATTACAACCCTCGGCGTATCCTTATAAGAAAAAGTCGCGGGCTTTTGAATTACAACCCTCGATGTATCCTTATACGGACAAGTCACGGGTTTTTGAACTTCAACCCTCTGTGCCACTTTCACTCCTGATTCGTCGACCTCTGGTCGTGTGATAATCACTACTGGGTGATTAACCTTAGGGGTCCTCTTTGCAGACCCACCCTCTGTGGCGTATACATCCTCTTCTTCGGAAGCGTCGAAGAACTTCAGCTCTTTATTATCCATTAACCCTTGTACAAGGGTTCTGAATTCGTTGCATTGCTGGATCTGATGGCCTTCCTTGTCATGGAACTCACAGTAGTTCCTTGAATCTCGAGATCTGTTGATACTCCCTCGCAGAATTAACCTCCTTTTCTGTAGTTCTTTCCAAACCTCCCTCAATGGGGTTCTGACCTCAACAACTTTCTGCTTGATTCTCCTCCCTCTGTTCTCAACTATCGCGTTCACCCTACTATTCGTATGACTGGGTAACGGATTTCCCCTACCAGTTGCATCGTTGAACTTTACCACACCTGCCTTGATAAGCCTCTCGACTAGCCTTTTGAATGAAGAACAATTTTCTATCGAGTGACCTACTACATCTGCATGGTATTCACACTGAGCGTTTGTGTCATACCACTTAGGATATGGAGGTTGCAACGGCTTCAAGTAGAGAGGGGATACGACGTGCTCATCGAACAGTATTTTATACAATTCTTTATATATCACAGGTATGGGAGTGAATTAGACTTTCTCGAACTTCTGCCTCGTGTTGGGCTCCTGTCTTGGTAGGGCTTACTGGCCCGCAGCTACCACTCTTGGTTGGCTAATAGTAATCGGTTTGGGATAACCCAAGCTCACATTACCTACTTCATTCTCTCTTTTCTTTGGAGTCGATCTTCTCATGCTCTCTCCAGCTTCTATTTTCCCACACCTTATTGCGTTCTCCATTATTTCGCCGGACATCACTATGTCTGTGAAACTCTTGGACGCGCTCCCCAACATATGATTGATGAAAGGTGCTTTCAAGGTATGGATGAAAAGCATGGTCATTTCTTTTTCTAGTAATGGTGGCTGGACCTGTGTAGCGACCTCCCTCCACCTTTGTGCATACTTCTTGAAACTCTCACCTGATTTTTTCTCCATGTTTTGCAACGTGATCCTGTCAGGTGCTATATCATTCACATGGCCATAATGCTTCATGAAGGCCTGCGCCAAATCTTTCCACAATTTGATTTGGGTACAACTCAGCTGATTGTACCATTTTGCTGTAGCTTCGGTCAGACTATCCTGGAAACAATGGATCAACAACTGATCATTGTTGACATATCTCGTCATTCTCCGACAGAATATTGTAATGTGGGCCTCAGGACAGCTGGTCCCATTGTACTTTTCAAACTCTGGCATTTTAAACTTCGGGGGAAGTACCAAATCTGGGACTAGACTCAGTTTCTTAGCATCTACCTCGCATTGGTAATCAGCACTTTCCAATGCTCTGAACTTCTCCTCTAACCATTTGCATCGATCCTCGAACTCCTTTGGGAGTTCTGCCTTTATTTTTTCCTCTTTAGCTGCATCATCGAAATTAGGGACCATCGACTTTGCCAAATTGTCTCTAGGGTTAGAGCTTGAGCCTATCGAAAAATTTACCGGTGCTGAGGTACCAATTTTTTATTGAGGTCTGATATTGACAGACACTCTTGGTGGCTGAATCTAAGGTATTAATGGGGCCAGGCCTGGATGATGAGTAGAGTTTTCATTATCATCTTCGGTGTCGACCATTGAGCCCTTTCCCTTATTATGCACTCCAGTCAGCAAAAGTGTCAACTGGCTCATCATACTTCTCTGGGATTCCAACATTTGATCCCTCATGTCTTGTTGGATCTTAGCCAACTGTTCTTGCATCTGAGCCTGCAGTTGGTCTTGCATCTCTTTCTGCATCTGCTCTAGCTTTTCTATTCTTTGATCCATAGCTTTTGTTTTCTTTCGGGTGTAGTAGCGGTGTTCCAGGATAACTATAATATGATCTCTAGTTAATAGGGTTGTTTTGCTATATTAAATGCATATGATGCGATGTGATGCAAATGGATGAAATATAATGCAAATAGGCGTCGATTCTGGTTCAATTTCTTATAGAAAACTTATTTAAAAAACAAAATCCTTTACATGAAATAGAGTCACATATACGACCTAGCCCTTATGCCCAAAGTTTTAACTTTCTCAAGAAGTGAAGCTAACTCTCGACCCTGGTCTGACTTTGACTCATAAAATATACTTAACACATCAGCCTGAGCCGCTAAGGTTTGTAGATGATCAGCCACCTCTCGTATCTGAACCATGGCTTCACCCATAATGTAGTCTCTGTCCCTGACTTGGTTCTGAGATCTTTGAAGCTGTTCTTTCCACTGTTGGTTATCTGTCTCTAATAATTGGATCCGGAGCTCACTATTTTGCAGCGCTGTTTCGAGCACTACCACCTTTACTTTCAACTCTTCGATCTGGTTTAAGCTTGATTCTAACTTCACCGTAGAGTTGCGGCTTCGACACAATACCCTCCTAGTTCTGCTACTCGAGCTCTTAACATCTAATTTTCGCTTTGGCTCTCATCCACAATCTCTCTCAGCGTATCTCTTTGTACTTGAGCCTCATGGAACCTCCTCTTCCACTGATCGCCCCTGGCCTTCTCTTCTTGAATTTCCTGACGCCATTGTTCTGAGGTTTTACCCAACCCAGCAATCCTTATCGATGAGTGTAATTTTTTGTAGTCAGTCTTCAAGCTGTCTAAATCTTCTTCGGCTTTCCTTTTCCCTTTTCTTAGTTTCTCAGTCTCTGATTTCTGGACATCAATATCTAACCTCAAGTGCACATTTTCCTCTTCCAGTTGTTCTATTCTTTTCACTAACTCCGAACTTTTACTTTAGAAGTCTTGTTTCAGGATTTGTAATTCGGAAGGGACTACTTGTAGGTATTCTTCTATTGGTCGAACACCATCTTGTGTCGGTTTAGGGATATTATCATTTACTCTCCTACTCTGCCTTCGAGGGTTACCACTAGACCTACAGCAACTCTCTTCATTCGGTAAATTTGTTTCCAAGCATCTGCAATCTCTCGGACCTTCTTCTTATAATTGTTCCCCATATACAAAAATTCAAACTGGGCTACCCCTTGTGTCGTCGGTATGAACTGTCTTGATTGGAACTGTCTTAACACGAGCAAAGGAGCATACCCAATGGCTCCATATATTCCTAGCAGAGAAACCCAATCATAACTCCCGCATCGATAGAGAATTTCGTTGGGCATGAACCAATACGCTCTCCATTCAACGTCCTTTTCTTGGAGGTTCTGATGAAGCGCGATCCAGCTTTCTTCTGATATGTTATCTCTCCTGGGTGTAGCTGCCAACTCCTTTAACGGGGAGTAATTCTCGAAGAAAACTCGATAAGAAACTTTATCTATTTTTCAAAAATGGCAATGGAACCACACCAACAGTAGCTGCGCACACCCTATGAATCTACCTTCCCCTGCTTTTCGACACGCGTTCAAAGATCTAAACGTTTTAGCAAGAATTGCTGGTACCGGCGTAACCCCCTCGTCAAGACGATCGAATAAGTCGATAACTGCTTCATCTACATGTCTTAAAGCCTTTGGGAAAATTACCAAACCGTAGATACTTAAGGCGAAAATGTCAGCTTTCCTTTTAACATCTAGATGTGCCACCATCAGGTCCCTCAAGCTCACCCAAGGAATGCATTGCCCCTCACCTTTTTGTTGAATTCGTGCCATGACCCATTGTTCGCTCATCCCAGTGATACTCGTCAGCTTCTTTACAAAAGTTGGTGCATTAGCGGCCCTGAAGTAAATTTTGTCGACCCGAGCCCTTTGACTGCGAAGTAAAGCCGTATATTCTTCCACGGTAGGCACCATGTCCACTTCCCCAAATGTGAAACAGCTATAAGTGGGATTCCAATACTGAGTCATAACCCGAAATAAGTGTCTATCCACTCTGATGTAGAGTAAGTAGGGTAAATCACCATAATTAAAGTAGAAAAGCTGCTTGGTTGCTTCATCCCAACAGACCCATATATCTCTTAGTTCTTGGAGCTCATTCTGTGTCACGCTGATGCGAGTGAAGTCCAATAATTTAGATGTATACCCCTCGGTCAGACTATCTTCCTTCTCAAGTTGTGTTGTCTCTGACCATATACGCACGGCCACATTATCCTCTACTTTATCAAGGAATCCGTTCTCCATAACAAACTTCCTAAATTAGTAACCGAACAGGATTCGATGCCCTTTTTAATATGATATGATATGCAAATATGGCAAAAAAAAAAAAGTTAGTAATGAATAATAGCAACCAACGCAAGTAAAAATGTCAAACCACGGTATGGGTAACCACTAAAGTTTAGCATGGCTCTACCTAGGGTAGGCTCTTAGGGTTCACTATATGTGGTTTAGTTCTAAAGTAAAGGTACTTGAACCAGCAAATTCCTTGATCCTCACCCATTATAGGCTCATATAGATCGAGTTCGGTTCAGGGGAATACATTTCCCTATGGCCTTGCGGAGGTGAAAACCTCACGGAACCATAAGTACGGATGTATCTCTAAGCGGTCCCCTAGCCCATGCGAGGTGAAAACCTCACGGGCGTAGTTTCGCTCCCACTTGAGGGTGTGACCACAACGGTCATGCAATATGAATGCAGAAATATCCTATGGGTTTCAAACCACGACAAACATATGACGTGACACAAACTTATGCAATGAAAGAAACGAAATTAAAAATTTTATTTTTGATAAAAGGGCATTAATCAATCAATGCTACGGCTTGACTCTCTTATTGGTCCCCAGTGGTGTAATAGCCCAAATTTCAGTGGTGTCAGAAATAGTGATTCGAGACCACCAAATCTGGAAATGAACTCGTAGACCATATTATTTAATACTTAAAAGTCAAATGTAGCTTTTAAAATATTTTTAAAATAGTAAATTATGTTTTATAAAGATTTATTTGGTCAAGAAGTCGAGAAAAAGAGGTATCGAGATCTTGGTATTATAAACCGAGTCATAAGTATTTTTATGAATATTTACGGAATGTCAATAAGTTAGTATTAAAATTTCGTTAGAAAATTTTGACGTTTGGGTGGTTAATTAAATAAAAAGGACTAAATTGAAAAAGGTGTAAAAGTTGCTAGAAGGATTAAATAGATTAATTGTAAAATGAGGAAGGATCTAAAGTTAAAATAAGCCAAAGGAGATATTTTGGACGGCAATAGCTGAGAAAAATCAGGAAATGGGAGAGATAAGGGCAAAATTGAAAAATTGCCAAAATTAGTTAAATAAAAATGGGACCAAATTGGAATATCTAGAATTCTCTTCATTTCTCTTCATTTTCTTCAGCTGAAAAACAGCCATGGGAGAGAGTTTCAAGCTGGTTTTCATACTCAAGCTTCATGTAAGTTTAATTCTTGCTTTCTCCTTGAAATTTCTATGTTTTTAGACTTTTACAATTGGATCCAACTTACTATGTCATTAGTCTTTAATTCTATGGCTAATTTTTAAAGTTGATGTGGATTATTGCTGGAAGAATATGATGAATAAATATTGAATTGAAGCTTTAATTTTGTTATATGATGATTTTATCAAGTAAATTTGATGGAAGTTAGTTTTAGGACCTAATTGTGAAAGAGTTGAAATTAAGGCCTAGTGTTAAAATTCTAATTTTCAAAGGTGATGAAGTAGTTTAAAGTGACAGAGAAAAGTATTAAATGAGAAAATTATCTCAATTGAGGGGTTAATTGAGCAAGGATTGAATTGTATGAAATGTGGAATTTGAGACAAAATAGAAATCAACATGTTATACTAAAGCAGTTTTGGACAGCAGCAGTTGTCTAAATTTGAAAAATCATCAAAAATGTTATAAATTTAATTAGAAGTTGAGTGAGATATAGAATTAAAGCTTGTTGAGTCTATTTTCATATAAAAGAAACAGAGCAAACAAAGGAAGCCTACATTTTGAGATATTTAAATTTTGGTAAGACTGGTTTAGAATAACTTCGTGAGCCCCTGTTCTTACTTTAGAAATTCACTAAAATTGTACAAAAATAATTATGCATTATAATTTATATATGTGTATTCCTTAGTGAGCCTATTTTCATTAGAAATAATCAGAAACACTATATGAAAATTGTAATATGAGATAATTGATTTTTAGTGAAGAGAGGTCAGAGCAGTAGGACTGTGTAACAGGGGAGAACTTAACTAATAAACTGTACTAATTGGCTATACCAAAAATTTTGGAAATATTATGGTAAGAATATATGTGAGTCTAGTTTCAAATAAAATTTACGGATCTTAATTTTGAGTTCTGTAGCTCAAGATAAAAATAATTTAGTGACTATGATACGGATGGACAGCTTGAATATTCACATAAGTAAATAGTGAAAATTATAGATAATGTTACTTACAAGTGTGTTGTTTATACTAAGGATGTGGATGGAGAGGAGGAGGAGGAAAGATAATAAATGAATGACTTGTGTATAAATTGATCACATGCTCGATTATAATTGATAAACGTTGAGGTAAAAATGATATAATGTTTTATTTCAAATATTATTATGAAACTAAGATTATCGTTATGGTATAAAAATCGAATTGTAAGTTCATGTAACTTGAATTATATTCTTAAATGCTTGAAATGTATGTTATTGATATGAATATAATTTGAATGTTCATTGTATGAAAGTTGAATGAAACATCGATATATTTGATAAAAGGGAAGAAATCCGGTTGAATGAAAGGAAAATTCGATGGATCTCGAAAAGGAATTGACGGTAAAAGGGTCTAGCACGACGGGTGACCCTTTCCCGATATAGCCCTCCCGAAGAATATGTGTGAAAAGGATCTAGCCAGACGGGTGATCCTGATATAGCCCTCCCAAGAATATGTGGAAAATGGATTTAGCCCGACGGGTAATCCAATTAGGTCTCAATTTAGCTTTGATGGAATTGGATCCAAGCTCATTAAAGTAATTGTCGTTCGTGGATTTAGCTCGACCGGTAATCCCGACAATACTCTATGAGTTTATATTACTGAGGATTTAGCTCGACTGGTAATCCATTGTAAGGATGAGGTTCATGGAGTGTGCTCTCTTCTGAGGGATTTAGCTCGACCGGTAATCCATTTGTAAGGATGAGGTTCAGGGAGTGTGCTTTCGAAATGGAAATGTGCCCACATGAACATGAATTGATTTGGACTGGATTTGTACACTAAAGTGTACCTCTGAAAATCCATCAAAATTTCAAGAAATTCAACGGGATAAATATGGAAAAATATCAAGGGAATGGAAATCATGATATATATATTATGTGATATAAGGAAATACGAGTTGATGAGACATGAACGTAGAACTTGGTTGACAATGAGTTCATTTGTGATTATATATTTGTACATCCTTGAGTCTATTATCTGTATGAATTGGTATTCCAAATGAGTTAATGAGAAGAGTTCTAATATGAAATAATCTTAATTCTAAATGAAATATTATGAAAACGTATTTGAAATATATTGGTATGTCTTGTATATGTTATTTGAGTTCATAATGTGTAAAGTAATGTATGTGGAAATATGAGATGATGATACTGTACATGGAATTTATTGGTGGATACGTACATCCAAATTTATATGATAGATTATAGTGAACATTGAAATTGGGCTCAATAAGTGATTTGTCACTTTAAATTGTGATTAGCGGGAAGGGTTAGTGAATTGCATGTTTATGAATTGTTACACGTATTTGTCGAAATACGAGGAAATGATGGTAATTGATACATGGAAATATGAGACTATGATATATATAAAAACATGACATATGTTTGATAAATGTGTTCATTCATAATTATGGAATGGTGCACCTCAAGTGCACTATATGTGTAAATAAACTTTTATAGTAAATTTCGGTATTTGAGCGATAAATGGCTTAAATTGTCTGTGAGTATTCCGTACTCCTCGGTAATGCCTCATACTTTATTCCAGCAATGGATACGGGTAGGGGGTGTTACAAGTGGAGTCGCCAAGCTGTCGAAACCATTTTTTTATTTGGAAAACGGGCCGACTTTAAAAAGGAAAATGAAGTCGCCACCAATCTTTTTTGAAGTGTGATTGGGCCACTTTTGAAAACGTTTTGGTTTACGAATTTTAAGAAAACGGGCTCGGGAGTCGGTTACGCACGAGGAAGGATTAGCACCCTCGCAACACCCAAAATTGGTACCGTATTGATTGATTAATGTCCTTAATATCAAAAATTAAAAAAAATGTTTTAAAATATGAATCTTTAAAAATGTTTAGATAACTCACATTGGATATCGAAACTCTCTTGTTCCGAAAAGTTGAAATACCATATCCAGCACTATAGGACACGATGTTTCAAACTATCGATACCAAGATCATTTCATGATTTCCAACATTCTTGTCTTGCAATTTTAAAAGGATATTTCACTATTTGGCCAAACCAAAAACCAAAACCCAGCACGATTGGGCACGATTCCTTGAATTTCCAATCATGAAATATTGCCTTTATTTAAGAAACACGATAAAAGAATCTTTGAAGGATATTTAGTTGTTTGGACGAACAAAAAATCGAAACCCAGCACGATTGGGCACGAATCCCTCCAACTTCCAAACACGAAACATTGCCTTATTTCCAAAAACATGATCAAAATCTTTAAAGGATATTTAGTGATCTAGACGAACGAAAAAATGAAATCCAGCACGATTGGGCACGATTTCTCAGACTTCTAAATACGAAATATTACCTTTGTGAAACCATTTTTATGAAATTTTAAAAACAAAGATAAAAACATTAAAATGTAAACACGGGGATAATAAGGGAGAATGGTCATGGGAATAACAAACGTAATAATAATAATAATAATAATAATACTAATGTAATATAACACTAATAATAAATAATTAATAATGAATATAAAAATCATGGTGATAATATTAACATTAATAAAAAATAGTCGTGAAAGAAACAAAAGTATACCGATAATAACAAAATAGTAGATATAAAATAATAATATATAATAAAACAATTAAAGTAAACCATAACATATAAATAGATATAATAGTATAAAAAATAAAGAACAATATTAGTAATAAAATAATGTAATGATAAATATAATAATAAGAATAATAATATATATAATAATAGTAAATATAATATAGAGAATACGACCATAATAATAATATACTCATAAAAATAATAAATCATATTAAAATAATTAATTTAATGGTAAAATCACTAAAATAAACGAAAATGAACTAAATTGGATCAAAAGCAGGAGTTTTGAGGCAAAATCGTGAAACAAATAAAAGAAAGGACCAAATTTACTCGCGCGCACAATCTTGGGGAACTAGAAATGCAATTAATCCAAGCTTCTGAACATTGTGCCTGGACGCGGATCAAATTGGAACGGCGCATAAAATTCCGGGGTAAATTTTAAAATAAAGAAAAAAATTGGAAAAGGATGCGATCAAAACCAGGGGAGCAACCGGAGGACCTAAGGTGAAATTTACCCATTAAGGGTGGAATGGCGCTAATTCACCTGCAAAAACAGGTGACCACGTGGGGCCTTCACCCTCTAAAAGCCACAATTCCCTTTAATTTTTAAAACACAAAAAAACACGTTTCCTTCATTTTCTCCTCTGTTTCAAGATCAAAAGAAAAATCAGAACAGACCCTCTCCCTCTCTAGTTTCTCCAGGCCTCCCCAAGCTCCGACCTTTTCCCTCCAATCGTCGGCCGCCGAAATAGGTAAAATCTCCCTTTTTTCCTTATGCAAGTGTATTTTTACGTATATATAGTGAATATAATAAAGTAAAATACGAAAATATTTGGAAAAAAAAAAGGAAAGCCGAAAAGGAAAAAAAAAAGAAAAAATGGACCTCTGCTTTTGATTCTATGCTTGTACTGCTTTTTTTCTGAAAAATATCGTCTCTCCTGTATTCGTATGTATATCTTTTTTATCACCAAAAAAAAAAACCCTTTTACAAATTTAATTTGGCTTTTTATAGCCTTCTCTTTTACAACTGGTTTCCTATTATTCTGTAAATACAAGCCAGAGGCGTGGTGGAGAGGGGAACTCCACGTGAGCCAGGCAGGTGCGCGCACGATTCGGAGAGGTGAAAGACGTGGCTGCAAGGGCTTTCTGGTGGCACTGAGAACAACTGCTAGGGTTTCCAAAACCCTGAAAAATGTTAGGTTGTGTTGATCTTAGTACTTGGGCTTCGATTTTGGGCCTCTGATTTTATTTTTGGGTTGTAATATAAATGATCTTGGACCCGGGCACAATTTAGGCCCAACAATTTGGTTTAATTTTGGTTATGGTATCGGCCCGGGCAGATTGGACTGATTACATATAGAATATAAATTTTCATAAAAATATTAGTTCTAGTTTAGTGGTGGAGACGTAAAGTAAGGTAATTAGTATTACATCGGTGGAAGCACCGTTTTTCTACTAAAATTGGTGCATTTTAATATTGATCTATTTTGGTGTACTGTTTCAAATTTAATGATATCTTTTAAAAAAATTATTTAATACATTTACGAACATCAATTGAATGATATTAAATAAATTTTAAATATAAAATACTCATGCATAAGCTAATAAAAAGTTTTTATCATTTATTACCATTTCAGTTAAAAGTCATAAATTTATAATTTTCAATATTATTCATGCCCCAATTGTGCATAATATTTTGACCGATGCAATGACATTGGATGGAACAAGCCAATGCAAGACAAAACCGAAATTTTAACTGGTGCAAAAAAGAGGGTTGGTTTCAATGCTTTATTACTAAAATAGGGCACACTAACCAAAACCGATATGGAACCAACTCTAATAATAGGATTAAAGCACATTTGAAGTCCATATATAATAAAACTAAAGCGTATCGATGGTTTCGGCATTTAGCCTATTAAAATGACCCACTCACCCAACTCATTGCAAATTTTGAGAAATTTTAAGGCTTTAATGATAAAATATATTATACTATTAAGATAAAAACTTGAGTTTAAATTTTAGAAAATATTATTGAGAGAAATAATTACAAATCTCAAAATAATTAATTTATGTAGATTAAAATCATACTATATGTTGTTTAGGTAAATTGAGTATAGAGTTTTAAGTAATTAATGAAAAGATTATACATTTATATAACATTTATCTTTAAAAGATTATAATATGTAAATTTGTCACTAAAATTGAAATTTATCACCATGTTTCATTTTGATTGGTATTTGTTATTCAATTTTAATTTAAAATAATAAAAACAATATGTTAATTAATATACTATTAAAGTTAAGCAAAACTGCTTAACTTATTTTTATGATATATGTATTTCTATTTTTCATGTTTTTATTTCATTGAATACAAATTCTAATTTATTTTATTAAATTGTAATATTATAAGTAAAATTATTGTTAATTATTAAAATAAAATATTTAAAATAATTATTTTATTAAATTATATTTTCAAATCATCAAAATTAATATTAAGTGGTAGAAAATCAAAGTTGATGGCAAAATTTAATAAAATTTAAAGGCTTGTAGTAAATTTCTTTCACATGAGAGTTGAATGGTAAATTTACTCATATTTTTCAAAATATTAATGAAAACAACAAATTTCAATATTCACCTGGTAAATTTGCACTTTAACCCAATGTATTTTGATACATTATTAAAGTATTTAGAAAGTTTTCCTTCTCTATTAAAAAGGCTATCTATTAAGAGAAGCACACTGAATATGTCCAAAAAATATACAAAGATAAATATAGTGGACTGCCAAAATCCAAGCCTAGCCCAAAGAAAACCATAAGCTCATGAAATGGGAAAGAACATCCAAACCAACGAGGGTTTAGAGTCGCCGCCAACTGTCGCCAAAATTAGGGGCGAGCCGAACATTTAACAGTGGAGGCCAATTTTGAGTTGTACTAAACAAAAAATTTAACTTGAATATTATAAATTTTAAGGATCTAAAAGAGAATTTTCCTAAATCAAGCGGGGATACCATAACCAAAATTAAACCAATTGATTGATGTGTAATCAGTGGAAATGACAAAACTTATATACTTGGTGCTACAAATTAAACCAAAAAATAGTAATCTGTGGAAATGACAAAATTAAACCAATTTAGGAATGACTCAATTTGAAATCTGTATACGATTTCGCCTGTCCCCTAACTTGGTGCTACCCTTCCACCAAGAAAGCCATTTCCATGACAAAACTTCAAAATTTGACATCACAGTTCCTTTATGTCCCCTCTGATGACGCAGCAAGTAGTAGAGTTAGTGCGAATTGTTAAAAGTTATCAATGTGACGGTCAAATTTTAATATGGTGGTTCAGTGATAAAAAATAGATTATTTTAATATGTTATGGGCAATTACGTAAAAATCAAATGATTTTATTTAATTGTTGACTATTATAAAATGTTATTGAAAAATGGTAAAATTGAAGTAATTTTTATTATTATTATTTTAACAGATTTAATAAATATATTAAATTATGGTAGATCATGTAAGTGAAAAATTACGTAACAAATGTATTTATAAAAAAATAATGCTAAAAATAAATAAGGTTTTAGTGTTTTTTTTCTGGTACATAAATAAGATTTTGGTTGAAAGGGTAAAAATTAGGTAAAATATATCATTGTCATTAAATCGAACAGCTCTTCACGATGTTGAAAAATATGAAAATCATATATATAATAAGAGTAATTACATCGTTATTATTTACTATCGTAAAAGATTAGCCAAAATTAAAAGTGATATAATTTTATTAAGTTTTATTAGGCTTTAATTATTAAATATAATATGTGTCAAATATGTCTAGATACTCTAGTAATTAATTTTTAATAAGTGATGGACTGATTAGAAATTATGGTTAATGTGCAAACATTATATATATTAGGGTTACGGTCCCCGAATTTCACATTCGTAACTTTTCTAAGATCCTGCATTTAGAATATTAGAAAAGAGAGTAACTTTCTTTGAATTACTTGTGTGCTAATTTGAAATATTAAAATCATAACATTCGAAGATTTCAAGAAATTGATGGATTTAGGTACGCTTCCGCATCTAGTTTTGTTCTTGGTGATCTGATATGATAGATTTTAGTTTGTTAAGTTTTATATTAGATCTTATTTTACCGTTTTAACACATGATCTTTTTTTTTTTTTAGTGCAAGTTATGTGAGTATATAAACCGTAAGATTTTCCTTGTTTGGAAAAAAAATTGGTCACGGTTAGTGCTTTAATGTAGTACTTAAGAATGGTCGCAACAAGTAAAAACACAATCCTCCAAAAACAGGCGAAGCTGTCTCATATACAGATTTGAGTCATTCCTAAATTGATTGATGTGTGATGTGGAGAAAAATCGTATAAATAAATTTTCATAATTAGATTTAATGGTGGTTTAATTGAATTCATAATATACTTCAAGAAAATTTCATATAATAAAATAAATGTATAATTTTACATTCCGTCAACCAAACATGTTAATCTTACATTCCAATCAAATGAATAAAATTAGGTAAGCTCACATTCCACTAGTAATTTTATATTCCTATAATCTTATTACAAAACGTAATTTTTGACGAACTAAACGCTTTCTCACGATAACCCATAAAGTATATTTTCTAAATTTTATATGAATTAAAATGATTAAAAAAAAGCCTTATCTTATAAAACTCAACTGAATTGACAACCAATTCAATTAAAAATGTTGTAGATATAAATACATGGGTGTAGTTTTGTATGGAGTTGGAGTTGCTTAGTTATAACTAGCTAGTATAAGTATTACACTTAATTTTAGCCGGTGAAGATATTCAATCACAGTTGTTGGAGCCAATGATTGCACATACTGCCTTTTGGTTTTCCAATTTCCAGTTTTAGATTTTAAGATGTAAATTTTATAAATAACTGTACGAATAAATAAAACCAAAATCGATAAATGTGGGTTGAATAATAATGGAAATGCTCACTTAATTTTCTTTTTAGCGTCTTGTATTTACTACTTCTTTAATTACTACCATAAATTCTCACGAGATAAATAAAATGTTTGGGCAAAGAAATTGGCTTTTCCAATTTAAGGATTGCAGATAAGCAATCAATGTCGATTCATGAAGTCAAAGAACTCCCTAAATTTGAACTTCTTTTGGGGACCCTCTCTTTATAATTTTGTCTAATCATTTTAGCATTACTTGCTTCCATCGGTTTAATTGGGTTAATCAATTATTTGTCCCTTAACTTGCACCCAATTCTTACTTTCGTATTTAAAGTATTCTTTTATTAGTTTAATACTTGAAGTTTTTAAACGTAACTACTGTTAAAAAAGAAGAAGATGTCAAGCACGTTATCCCAATTGTTACTGCCATTATAAAATAAAATAAAAAAATGAGTGCACCACGTTACCCAATTTTCTTTTTTTTTTCCTTAAAATAAATGCAAAAAATTAGAAAAATTATAAAACTTTTCTAGAATTTTAAAAACATTAAAAATTTAACACCTTGAATGTTTTCTATTTTTTAAAAAATTATTTTTCACAATATAATTAAAAAATTGCAAAGATTATAAAAATAGTTCTAAAATTATCTTTTACACAATATATATGGTTGATTCATTTGAGGTTTGAGTCCATTTTGAGTTTAATTGATTTAAATGTAGATGCTTTTGAATTTGATTGATTTAAATAAATATAAACCGTTGAATTTTTTTATTTGATTCATTTCAAATTTAAAAATTATGAGTTGATTACAAATAGAAATTTTAGAGCTGAGATTATTTACCTTTTGAATTGCATTTAGCATTTACTTATAAGGTAAATCTGAAATTGATTTAAACAAACTTTCAAGTTCAATTATATATAAGAATAGTTTATTGTTATTTACTTTATAGAAATAAGATCATAATTATTTAAAACAATAATAAGTAACAAGCTTTGAGTAATTGCCTCTATGAGAAAATAAATTTAAAAAAATTAAAATAAAAATTTCAAGGTTAATAAACATACTCTACATATATGCATATATTTATATTATTTTGTGTTTTTATCTATATTTTAATAATTTTTTATTTTTAATTTTCAAATTTTTATATTTTATGTTTTCTAAAAAGAAAAGTATTTTTTAATTATATAAAAGATTATAATTTTTTTATTTTTAATTTTTTTTAGAATTTTCAATTTTTTGTTATTTTCTTGAAATTTTCCTTTTCTTTGCACTTACTTAAAAAAAATAGAAAATTGAGTTATGTGGTACACTCTTATCGTGCCATGTCATCTTTTTTATAAGGCAGTATCGGTTAGAGTAACATGACCGACGTTTGGAGACTTCATGTATCAAACTGATAAAAAAAATTATTTAGATACCAAAGTAATAATTGAGTGCAAGGTTTGAGGAAAATAGTACATTAACCCGTTTTAATTTATTGGTGATGAAAATTTGGAAAAGAAAATTGTAAAAAACTAATGATTAGTCAGTAAAAGTATCATGAAGATCCTTGTACTAGAGTCCAATTGCATTTTATCTATCTATTCAAAAAATAAAAAAATTAGTTATTATATGTTAGATTAATAAGCAAGTTGGGCATTCTATTAAAAATTGGCCCATGTATGTCAACATGTGAGATACACATGGCATGCTAAGTGTAACTGTCTAATTATTTCGTTAATCATGACAATTTTTAACAGTGAAAATGGTGAAAATTTCAACAGAACTAAATAGTTTAATCTCTAATCTAACATACAGTGACTTATTTTTTCATTTATTAAATAAATAAAATAAAATACCATTTAACTCTTCGTACAATGACATTCATAATACTTTTACCCTATCTGATCTATTGGATATTATTTCACATAGTTTCTTTTCTCTAATATACAACTAATTAAGGAAATATAGATTCATTTAAAGAAAATTGCAAAGAATATAACACACGTAGCGTATGTATTTCTTAGTATGGAAAAAGGGAATGCCATTTATGTCATTAAAAACCATTTAAAGTTGCCATTTATAGTGAAAAGATGGAGCAGCAAACTAATGATAATTGTAAATATTTGCAAATGCTCCTAAATGATTTCGCAATAATTGTGATTAACTCTCACTACTAATCTCATTTATATTTTAAAAAATTAGATTAGGAGGGAGTGGCAACCACGTACCAAGTTAACCTTGTTGAAATCATGTGACTAATTTGATATATTTATAGATATACATCTATATGTATGTATCTATGCTATAATAAACAAATGACGGTGCCCCTCTCAACATCGATCATCAAGTGCATCAGTTTTAATGAAATTAGTCAGCATTTTATACCATATCATTATCTCATATATAAACTTTACGTATGCTATTGAAATGGTGATTAAAATTTTTGTGTGGCACCTGTTTCATACAGATTAAATCTTTAATATTGTATTAAAGAAAAGAATATAAGATGATTAAAATTTGCTTGTTAAATTCAAATTAATTACAAATGTTATTTTTTGTTATTCAATGAATATTTTTTAATTTTAAAATATAACACCTAACAATTTAGTAGAAAAATTGTATTAACAATTACACTTAAAATTTAAAAATCTAAAAATATAATGATTGAATATAGCTATAGTACGCTGGGTGAGATAATATATGGTATCTTTCAAATTATATGGTATCTTTCAAATCTAATAATCTTCCTTAAACGACCTGATACAATGTTTGATCAACACACTTCCCCAATGTGAATTATGTGATGCAACCAAGTGGATATAATTATTTGTGTTTTTTCTTTGGCGTGTGAGACCCATGAAACACATGTGCCCCACCCCCATAAAGTCACCACTAACCTATTAATCAGTGTATTATCAGGATAGTTAACGAATTAAGGGGAAAAAAAGAACATATTTAATCTCTATTCCCTGTAATAATCCTTCATATATGGTGAGATGATTGGTAATTTGATCCATAACATCGTTTTTTTTTCTTCTGAGTGTAACAACGCTTTCCCATCTCAGAGTTCTTCACCATTTTTTACGCAAATACATACATATACATATATACATAGTCATACATACCTATATACTCGGCCAGTCCTTTTATATGATATTGACGTTTAGTTTTATTATACCGATAGATGGCATAAAGGGTCTGATGATGATGAGGGTGACGGTGACGGTGACGACGACTTGGTCAAGCTCCATAGATCATTCTCGTCTCTGTGTACGTTGGAGTTTTGATTTGATCTGAGAAAATTTAAGTGCGATAGTTGAACATCATCATCGTGACAAAGACTGAAAGCTGCATTAGGGTCATTAAAACACCATAGTTGCTTGCTAGTTTCTTGTTGACCATTTAGCTGGGATGCCACAAGTCGGTCCAAGGTGACCCAATCATTAACGCCATTGTTGGACTCACAAACACCAGCAGTGCCTTGTTGGTTGATCGAAGATGGTTCAGTTTCAGTCCGCATATCGTCGATGGATTGGTAACAACAAGGCTTGATGAAGCTTCTATCTTGATCAAAGAGTGTTGGGCTTTCCAACCTGGGCAGATGCATGAACCTTTCATGTACCCCCTTGTTGGTGTTGGGGATATCCACGTTGTTGTTGCTCAATGAACCATTCTCCATCTTACAACAAGTCCTTCCCATGTGAAGAAGAATTTGATCTAGAACCCCATCGTTGCATGAACCAAGCATCTTCCCCTTTGAATCCAGACAAGTGGAGGAAGAGCTTTTAGGACTTTCTAGGGTTTTCTGATAATTCTTCTTTCTAAATACACGACAAACCACCCAACCTTCTTCAGGCACTGAATCTCCAATGCCATTGGATGCCTGAACCCATTCAATAATTTCATATAAGCAAAAACAGATTCAACACAGAGGAATATTGCTCCAATATTACATACATGCATACTTACAGTAGCGTCATGGGTACTAGTACTGTTATGATCGAGCCTGTACTCATGCATAATCCAATCAGATTTTTGTCCATGTGGAGCTCTTCCTTTATAAAAAACCAATGTCTTTCTCAATCCAATCCTTTTTAAACCGCTATAAATAATCTTATCACGCCCAGTTGCTTTCCAGAACCCGGCAGCCGTTGCACGATTAGTTCGGGTCCCCATAGGATACTTTTTGTCCTTGTGGCTGAAGAAGTACCAATCATTCTGTGGGGTGGATCCTATTTTGCACTTCTCTGCATAATTAACCCACAAAGAAAATGAAAAAAATGGGTTTGTTTTGTTTTAATATGGCAATGGCAGTACTAATACAGTAATACCATACCTTGTATTTCCCATGGCTCAAGCTTGTTGAGATCAACTTCTCGAATAACATCAAGGTCTATCTTTTGAAAAGCCACTTTCTTTCTGAGATAATAGTGAAGAAGCTCCTCTTCTGTAGGATGAAATCTGAAACCAGGAGGGACCCGAAACTGCCCATTTATGGATAGATTCATATCTTCTGACGTTGTATCTGATCTCTGCAATTTTCAGGAAAGAAAGGTGGGTATATATCCTTGCTGGTATATATATAATACAAAAAAGTCTTAGAAAAAATGAAATGAGCTAAGAGAAAGAGAACGAAGAAGAGTGATAACAAAGGCGAGAGAGAGGGAGGTGGGGGGTGTTTCGTAAAGGGTAATGCAGTCATGATAATTTATAATGGTGGTAGGGCAGGGCATAAATGGACCAAAAAATGCATGAAAAAGATAAAGGCATTGGTTTTCATGGCCCAGTGTGTACTTAAACGTGGGGTCTATGCGCTAGCGAAGAGCCAACCACCAAAAACTAGGGATAAATTTTGCTATTTGTCCCCGTACTATACATATGATGTTGATTTATTTCATTTCTTTTAATTTGGTAATTTCAATTTTTGCATTTTTAGAATTTTAAAATTTTAGTCTAAACCAAATGCTAAATATTAAGTTCATTAAGCTTTGTTATTCTTAAAATTTGATACGATAAAAATATTATCATATATATAATATCATGTCACTTTATCATTTTTACATATTATAGAACTTAAACTAAATATATAATTCTACGTATGACACAAGACTAATAGGGCCAAGACTAAGATATCAAAATTACAAAAAGTATATGAACTAAAATTGACCGAAAAGTATAGGGATTAAATTTTAAAATTTAAAAACTATAAAGACTAAAATTGATAATTTGAAATGTAGAAATACTACAACTTAGACAAACTAGAAGATCTAATCCCAATATTTGACCTTAAAACTAGACACCCTTTTTAAGAGAAAACATAGAAAGAAAGAAATTAAAATGAGGCGAATAATGTAAAAGGGAAGTAGATCCAGCTAGTAATGTAAACAGTAAAAAAAGAAAAAAAAAAGTGGGTTCATAAGAAAATATGAGACAGCGATCTCAAACGATGACCCTCGACCTTAATATGACCCATTTGAAATAAACCAGCACTTTTTCGATGATCGCTCTTTTATTGTATAAATCATCACTCCTCAACGACAATTGAGCAGGTGCGGAAGACAGAGATAACAATGGAGTAGTGGTGATGTATGCATGCTTTTCATTGACGTAGGCTTTGTACTTTATTATCATCTATAAAATTACAATGACGTCGTGGAACAATGTATGTATGTATGTATGTATGTATGTATGGTCCCATGGATGGATTAATATAGGTTTCGTTTGTAATCGAATAAATAATATTTGAAGGGCGTTATATATGGTTTATCGTATGTACCTTAATACCTTATCTACATGTTAACTTTGATGACATATTTGAAGAGACTGTTGCCTATATAGGCTATAGGCGATCCATCCAAACTGTCAATCAAGTGCATTTTATTGTTGGTTTATCTTTTACCTTGTTTTGAAAATGGGAATCATAGTACATATTGGGCTACAAGTAAAGAGGGAATAGGGGGTGTGTTAGTGTCTAAGCCATAACCATATGATGATCGTTAATCGTCTTAAATTCTATGGTAGTAATCATGAAGTTTGTGTGGAAATTGACGGAGCAACCACTTTTTTATACTAACCTTAAAACTGGACATTTCATCTCTTTTTATCACCTTCCTGTAGTTGTAGGTCGGACAATATGATAATGTGGTTGAATTTTGAGATTATAATCTAAGCTTACACATTCTACTACATAACTATATTCCGTTTATATGAATATCCTTTTGTTTCGTGTGACGTCTATTCTGATGCCAGCGGCACGTTAACATTTATCTATTTATATAAATATTAATTTAGACTGAAACTCATAAATTAAGAAGGGGAGAATGAATAGGATTTGTTTGATTTTAAAATAATATTTAATTTTTTGAAGTTTTAGTGTTAAAATTTTAAATTAAATATTAATTTTGCTGACATGATGACAGTGACGGTCTTCGAGTTAGTTGTTGGTCACAATTTTTTTATAATATTTTTTAAAATTTCATTTATTTTTAATTTTTGTCTACACTTTTGTAGTTTTTGTTTTGTTTACTCTATTTTTGTCTGGAAGTAGTGTTGGTTTTAGTTTTTAGTTTCTAGTCGTGTTCTGGCCAATATATGAGATTTGTCAAGGGTGCCGCTAGACTTATTGGGAACCTCAGAAGGTTTTATCCTAATTAATGGAGCACAGTGATGATGTTCATAAAATTAGAATATGACATGAGGAAGAGGAGGCTGATAGGTCATTTGAGACTTGACATTTTGTGTATCTATGATGCGATGAGTCTTTTGGGGCTTTTGGCAACGGTTTATTAGTTCACCAAAGTTAATTTTTAGGGTAGTCTGATGATGGTGGGGCTAGGACGCGACTTTTAGCGATTTAATTGAGGTGATACAGTTCTGATTTGTTTCTAAATTCTTCTAATGTTGCAGTTGTTGTCAATTTATCTTTTTCCTCTTTTGGGATTATTCTTTAAACATGGCACTTGTGCGTCAATTTGTACTATCATATTAACTGTTTATACTATGGGTCATATCTTTATATTTTTATTGTTCATTGTTCTCATTAATAATAGTATTTTATTAAAAAATAGTTATTTTGCTTTACTAATGATAAGTGCATAACTTCTCAATTATTTGTGATATTTCTCCTCTTAAATTATGATGTTTATGTTCTTAATTGTATTATTTATATTTTTTTATTATAGATTTAGGGAATAATTGGAGAAAATGAGCTTAATGTTTATTTTGGGCAAGTCTTTGCTGTTTAAACTTTTAACACAGTGCAATTTCAATATTTTGATCATGACTTGAGCTACAAATCTCTATTTTGGGCTCATAATATACCAATTTTAAGTGAATTGAAAGATCTAGCTAACTTTATTTCACGACTCAAGCCCAAAAATATTAAAAACTCACATAAAAATAGCTTGAAAGTTTGACGCAAGAATTCCTACAAAACCTAGAAAAATTATGCTTTATATTCAATAACACTTTTGTATTTTCTCCATTATACTATTTTTACACTATAAATTAAAACTATAAGGGGGAGGCAGAGACATCTCCGCCCTCAAATTTATTTTGATTTTGCATTTTATTTTATTTTTTTTATGGCTTACTAAACTCTTTTTTTCTAGTTGAAGTAATATTTGAAGTTTGATTCTACAAGTTTGTGAGGTCGAATTGCTTCTAGTCTTTTTTTGCTCTTTTGTATTTGCATGTCCTCTAGTTTAGACACAATTATTCAAGTTTTTTAAATATTAGACCGGTGTTTGATAGCTTAGAATAATTACTTTGCCAATTAGATAATTAGTTGATCGATTAATTTCTACTATCTATGTCGAGTGCATGATTATTATTTATTCTATTTCAATTAGACCGGTGTTGCAAATTTTTTTTCATTTTTTGGAACAATTATTAGTTATTTTATTTTATTTCATTTCCAAAGCACTTGGGGCTAGAGTCTCGTTTTAAAATAATATATTTTTTGAAATAATTATAATAAATATTGTATGACCTAATTTTTACAATAACAAACCCACATTTAATCGGTCCAAATCAATAGGCCCAAATGGCCCAATTTTTTCAAGTTTTAGCAGAAAACCCTAAGGGCTTTCAGAGTGACTAGCGCCAAGAACTACCCCACCAGCAGCCTCATGTTCGCAAGACGCTTCGCCTTCTCCGTGTTAGGCGCCTCCACGGTGTTGCACCTGCGAAAGAAGAGGAAAGCAGCCCCAACAGATTCTTTTTTTATTTCTTCTAAAAGGCTATAAAAGCCTTCGAAAACAAGTTTAACAGGGTCTTTTTTTTTTTTGTTTACACGATTTATATAAGAAATACACAGAAGCATTTTTACCCAGCAATACAAAAAAATACATAAGCAAACACCGAATCAATTAAGGTTTACTTTTTTTATTTCTTCATTTTCGCATAACCATTTGGATACTTTTGTAACACCCCCTACCCGTATTCGTTGTCAGAATAGGGTACAAGGCATTACCAGAGTTTACAATTTTTTTTTTATATAGCCCCTTTATAAATATCTAATCTTCCCTGCAAATTTTAAACCGAGACCAATCCACATCAACCAATCCAATTCAACATATTTTCAAAATAGATTCATGCATATTTATAAGATAACATCAACACATACCAAGCCAATGTTTGCTAGCCATACCAATGGCTGACCTTACATTCATTTTATATTAACATTACTTTATTAACTTATACATGCTATTGATTTCCAAAATAAAGTTTCTTTATATACCGAAATCTTGAGGTCGATAGTGTGATGTATCTCCTACCGAATCCGACCTCCGAGCTCTTAACACTACAAAACAGGAAAAGGAAAGCAGGTAAGCACTTTGTGCTTAGTAAATCCATGTAACAAGAATTATACTTACCTAACATTTTCAATACAATGCAATAAACATTCATATATCCATTCAATGCATTATTACCCTAACATACACAAGCTCAACATTCAAGTTAGTTCAATAATTTCCATGTATCAATAATATATACCATGATTGATGAGCTCATCAATACCATAATTTCCATTTCTTTGTTATATTTCCATATTTATCCCATTGAATTACTCGAAATTTCGATGGATTTTCAGAGGTACACTTTAGTGTACAAATCCGAGTCCGTCAATTCATATTCATGTGTGCACATTTTCATTTCAGAGAGCACACTCCCGCGAACCTCATCTTTACAAATGAATTACCACCCAAGCTAAATCCTCAGAATATAAACTCATAGAGTATTGTCGGGATTACCACCAAAGCTAAATCCTCGCAACGACAATTACTCTAATGAGTTTGGATCTGAATTACCATCCAAAGCTAAATTGACCCTAATTTGGATTACCCGTCCGGCTAAATCCATTTTCCACATATTCTTCGGAGGGCTATATCAGATAGGATCACCCATCCGGCTAGATCCTTTTACCGTCAATTCCTTTTCGAGATCCATCAAATTTTCTTTTCATTCAACTGGGATTTCTTCCCTTTTATCAAATATATCAATGTTTCATCAATTTTCATAAAATAAACATTCAAATTATATTCATATCAATAACATACATTTCAAGCATTTAAGAAGATAATTCAAGTTACATGAGCTTACCTCGATACTAGTTCGTATATAAAATATACTAATCCGGGACTTTTTCCTTTCCTCGATCTAGCTTCGTATTTGAGTTTTCCGAATCTAAATGAATAAATTCAATCATCAATTCAATACATTTCATGTTCACGTGTACCATTTCCTATAATTCTATTATTATTTTTAGTTCATTCAAACTGTCTACTTGAGCCATAGTCACTAAATTATTTTTATCTTGAGCTACAGAACTTAAATTTTAGATCCATTAATTTTCCCTAAAACTAGACTCACATATATTCTTCCCATAAAATTTTCAGAATTTTGGTTTAGCCAATAAGTACAGTTTATTCTTTAAAGTCATCCCTGTTCTGCTGTTTGACAGTTCTGACCCTTCTTCACTAAAAATTAATTATCTCTTCATAAAGGATTCGGATGATGTTCTAGTTTATTTCTATTGAAAATAGACTCATTAAGAATTCTAAACATATAAATTTAAGCCCCTAATTATTTTTATCCAATTTTTGATGATTTTCTAAAGTTAAAACAGGGGAACCCAATTTCATTCTGACCTTGTCTCACAAAATTTATTATATCTCATGATTTACATATTTATTGCTTACACCGTTTCTTCTATGAGAAACTAGACTCAATAAGATTTAATTTCATATTTTTTTTATCTTCTAATTCGATTTATACAATTTATGGTGATTTTTCAAAGTTAGTCTACTGCTACTGTCCAAAACTGTTTTAGTGCAAACTGCTTATTACCAATTTCCCTGCTCAATTAACTTCTCAATTGAGCTGATTTCTCTCAATTAAAACTTTATTCTATCACTTTAAACTACTTTATAACCTTTAGAAATCAGAATTTTAGTAATAGACTTTAATTCCAAATATTTTCACAATTTAGATCCTAAAATCAATTTCTATTGGAATTACCTAATAAAATCATCTCATAAACAATTTAAAGCTTAAATTTCATGCTAATTCATCATAAACTTACAGCATTCAACCATGGTAACTTTCAATTTCATCCATGAAATCAAAAACTAATGAATTTAATAGTAGGACGTAGTTGTAAAAGTCTTAAAACACAAAAATTACAAGAAACAGGCAAGGATTAACTTACTTGCAGTAAAAATATGAAAACCAGCTTAAGGAAACCCTTCTATGGTGTTTTTGCTGATGAGAATGCAGAAAATAAAGAGAAATCTTGATAATTCCACTTTAGTCCTAGCTTTATTAAGTAAATTTTGCAATATTCCAATTTTGCCCTTAATTCTCCTTATTTTCTTGCTGATTTCATACCCTTGTTGTCCAGCCCAAATAGACCTTGGGTCTATTTTCCTTTAAGTCCTCTTTCTTTTATCATTTAAACTATTTAATCATTTTTATAATTTTGTATTTGTTACAATTTAGTCCTTTTCATTCAATTACATACTCAAACGTTAAAATTTTCTAGCTAAATTTTAATACCACATTACTAACATTTTATAAATACTTATAAAAATATTTCCTACTCAATTTTATGAGATCAAGGTCTCGATACCTTATTTTTACCCAATTCCTTCAATAATTCCTTTTTCTAACAACCATTAAATCGGTAAAATTTTTCTATCTATATTTTAATACGATTTTCCTATCATATAAATATTCATGCAAAAATATTAAAATAAAGTTCTCTTTAAATCGAATTTATGGTTACGAAACCATTGTTCCGATAACCTTGAATTTAGGCCATTACAACTCTCCCCCCTTTTAAGGATTTTCGTCCTCGAAAATCTTACCAGTAAAGAGGTTTGAATATTGTTTCCTCATTGCCTCCTCCGGTTCCCATGTCGCTTCCTCAATCCTGTGCTTTTGCCACAATACTTTCACCAAATTTATTTTTTTATTTCTAAGCTCCTTTGTTTCCCGTGCTAATATCTTGACCGGTTCTTCACTGTAAGTCATATCCGGCTGAATCTCCACTTCCGTTGGAGAGATATGTGAAGGATCTGACCATGTGAAGGATCTGATCGATATCGTCATAGCATAAAGACATGAAAACATTATGAATTCTATCGAGTTTCGGTGGTAACGCCAATCGATTAGCGACCGGTCCAATTCTTTCTATAATTTCATATGGCCTGATAAATCTTAGACTCAATTTACCCTTTCGACCAAATCGGAGAACTTTCTTCCAAGGAGACACTTTTAGGAATACCTTGTCACCGACCTGAAATTCAATCTCTTTTCGTTTAAGATCGGCATATGACTTTTGGCGATCAGAGGCCGCTTTCAAGCTATTCCGAATCACTTTTACTTTTTCTTCTGTTTCTCGAATCAAATCAACCCCATGTATCTTCTTTTCACTGAGCTCTGTCCAATATAACGGTGTTCTACATTTTCTACTATACAAAGCTTCATACGGAGCCATTGTAATATCGGATCGATAATCATATTGTAAGCAAATTCAATCAAAGGTAGATATCTCTCCCAATTACCTTCAAACTCTAGTATACAACATCGAGCATATCTTCCAATACTTGAATTACTCGCCAGATTGGCCATCTGTCGAGGATGAAATGCGATCTTGAAATACAACCGAGTACCCAAAGCTTCTTGCAATTTGTCCCGTAAACGAGACGAATCGGGATCTCTATCGATATAATGGAGACAGCACTCCATGTAGCCCGACAATCTCGGATATGTATAGTTCAAACGTTTATCTAAAGAATAATCCATACGCATCGAATAAAGTGTGTCGACTTTGTCAATCGGTCAACAATCACCCAAATGGCATCTTTTTCCTGAGACAACGGTAACCCCGATACAAAATCCATAGTGATTCTTTCCCATTTCCATTTCGGCATAGTAATTGGTTGAAGTAACCCCGAAGGTACCTGATGTTCAGCTTTAACTTGCTGACATATTAAACATTTTGATACAAACTTAGAAATATCAGGTTTCATACCTGGCCACCAGTCCATCTTCTTCAAATCATTATACATTTTATTACTTCCCGGATGTACAGACATAATACCACTGTGAGCCTCGTGTAAATCTTCTGTATGAGCTCTGAATTCTTGGGTACACATACCCTATCTCTGAATAATAAACAACCATCAACCCCAACTTGAAATTCAGAATCAGTACCTGACTCACATTGTGCCTGTTTAACTTGTAACTTCTCATCATTCTTCTGAGCTTCACATATTTGCTGTAGAAATGTTGGTTTAGCTCTCAATTCAATTATGATTGAACCATCATCAACCAAATACAATTGAGCATTCATAGATCGCAAAGCAAACAGAGATTTTGACTCAAAGCATCACCACAATATTAGCCTTACCCGGATGGTAATCAATAATCAAATCATAGTCCTTTATCAATTCAAGCCACTGCTACTGCCTCAAATTCAAATCTTTCTCGTGTCATCAAATATTTCAAGCTTTTATGATCAAGATAAATATGACATTTCTCACCAGATAGGTAATGCCGCCATATCTTCAAATAAGAAATACAATAGCAGCTAATTCAAGATCATGTACCGGTAATTTCTTTCATGTGGTTTAAGTTGTCTTGAAGCATAGGCTATTACTTTACCTTCTTGCATCAAGACATAACCTAAACCATTTAATGAGGCATTATCAAATAACAAATTCCTTACCCTTGCTCAGTCGCACTAATATCTTGGTGCTATCGTTAGTAGATCTTTCAATCGGTTGAAACTCACGACATTCATTAGTCCACTCAAACTTTACATCTTTCTCGCAATAATCGAGTCATCGGAGAAGCTATCATAGAAAATCCTCAGACAAATCTTCGGTAATAACCAAATAAACCCAAGAAACTTCAAACTTCAGATACATTCTTCTATGGACTCCAATTAACAATAATGAGATTTTACTTGGATCTACCCTAATGCCTTCAATGGATACAATATGTCCAAGAAAACCCACTTCTCGAAGCCAAAATTCACATTTATCGAATTTAGCATATAATCGCTTCTCTCGCAAAATTTGCAAACACAATTCTCAAATGTTCTCGCATGTTCTTCTTCATCTCGAGAATAGACCAAAATATCATCAATGAAAACTACCACGAACTCCGTCTAAATATGGTCTCAATATCGATTCATCAAATCCATAAATCTGCAGTGCATTAGTCACCCAAAACGGCATAACCAAAAACTCATAATGCCCATACCGGTTCGAAGTCGTTTTGGCACATCCGACTCCTTTACCCAGAATCGATAGTAGCCCGATCGAGATCAATCTTTGAAAATATAGTAGCACCTTTTAGCCGATCAAATAAATCATCAATCCGGCAACGGTACTTATTCTTTATAGTTACTTTATTAAGTCACCGATAATCAATACATAATCTCAAAGACCCGTCTTTCTTTTTCACAAATGGAATCGGAGCACCCCAAGGTGAATGACTTGGTCGGACAATACCTCTATCAACAAGTTCTTGCAACTGTGTCTTTAATTCCTTTAATTATGTAGGAGCCATCCGGTACGGAGCTATGGAAATCGGAGTAGTTCCTGGAATCAAATTTATAGAGAATTCTACTTCCCTTTCTGGTGGCAACCCTGGTAATTCCTCTGGAAACACATCAGAAAATTCGCACCATCGCATCGCTCAAATACCTTAGTGTTATAAGCAAGAAAAGCATCTTTGACTCAAATACCTTAGTGTCGAGTACATAAGCAATAAAAGCATCATACCCAATTTTTTTACATACCCATTTATAAATATCTAGCATTTCGCAAGTTCTAAACCGAGACCATTCCAATTCAAATCACATCGATAATCCTACTTTGCTTGATCCAATGACCTTACATTCAATATTAACATTTATTTTATTAGCATTCAAGTCGGTTCAATAATTTCCATATATCAATAATACAAATACTATGATTGATGAGCTCATCAATATCATGATTTCTATTTCCTTGTTATTTTTCCATATTTATCTCGTTGAATTACTCGAATTTCGATGGATTTTCGAAGTACACTTTTAGTGTACAATCCAGTCCGCAATTCATGTTCATGTGCGACATTTCCATTTCGAGAGCACACTCTGCGAACCTCATCCTTAAATGGATTACCACCCAAAGCTAAATCCTCGTAATATAAACTCATAGAGTATTGTCGGGATTACCACCAAAGCTAAATCCTCGCAACGACAATTACTCTAATGAGCTTGGATCTGAATTACCATCGTGCTAAATTGCACTTAATTCGATTACCCGTCCGCTAAATCCATTTTACACATATTCTTCGGAGGGCTATATCAGATAGGATCACCCGTCCGGCTAGATCCTTTTTACCGTCAATTCCTTTCGTGATCCATCGAATTTTCCTTTCATTCAACCGGATTTCTTCTCCTTTTATCAAATATATCAATGTTTCATCAATTTTCATACAATGAACATTCAGATTATATTCACCTCAATAACATATATTTCAAGCATTTAAGAAGATAATTCAAGTTACATGAACTTACCTCGATACTAGTTCGTATATAAAATCTACTAATCCGGGACTTTTTCCTTTCCTCGATCTAGCTTCGTATTTGAGTTTTTCGAATCTAAATAAATAAATTCAATCATCAATTCAATACATTTCATGTTCACATGTAGCATTTTCTATAATTCTATTATTATTTTTAGTTTATTCAAAACTGTCTACTTGAGTCATAGTCACTAAATTATTTTTATCTTGAGCTACAGAACTTCAAATTTAGATCCGTTAATTTTCCCTGAAACTAGACTCATATATCTTCTTCCCATAAAATTTTCAGAATTTTTGGTTCAGCCAATCAGTACAGTTTATTCTTTAAAGTTACCCTGTTCTGCTGTTTGACAGTTCTGACCCTTCTTCACTAAAATTAATTATCTCTTCATACAGGATTCGGATGATGTTCCTGTTTATTTCTATTGAAAATAGACTCATTAATAATTCTAAACATATAAATTTAAGACCCTAATTATTTTTATCCAATTTTGATGATTTTCTAAAGTTAAAACAGGGAACCTGAATTCATTCTGAACCAGTCTTACAAAATCTAAATATCTCAAAATACAGAATTTCTTTTCTTTCCTTGTTTCTTTCATATGAAAATAGACTCAATAAGATTTAATTTCATATCTCACTAAACTTTTAATTCCACTTCTGCGATTTTTGGTGAATTTTCAAACTTACTCTACTGCTGCTGTCCCAAAACTGTTTTCTTATAGCTTGTTTTACAATTAAGTCCTTTATCCAATTCTAACTTCAAATTCTTTCAATTAAACCACTAATTCATCATTTTATTCATCATATGCTATATTCAAAACTCTAAAACTTCAAAACTTCAACTTAAATTATTTTGGTCCTTTATAATAATTCGCCATTCGACACTTCAACACAATATATTTATGTTTTATAAAAATATTTCCTATCATTAAATATTCATGCATCATTGAATTAAATTTCTCTTTAAATCGATTTATGTTAACCAATCCATGCCCAATATCACATCAAACTCATCAAATGGCCAATCCATGCCCAACATCAAATCATCAAGAAACAATAACCTCTTACCATCGGTGGACAATTTTACAAATTTTATCCACCAAAATAGATTGGCCAAAGGGTTCGAGACTTTAACCACAAATTCAAGAGGTTCAACATATAAATCTTTAACGATGCAAGCTTTACACACATATATGAATGCGTAGAACCGGATCAATTAATGCAGAATATTAGTATCAAGTAAAGAAAATGTACCAAGAATAACATCGGTGTCGAGGCATCTTCTCCGTACGAATGACATATGTCCTAGGAGGCGCTGTGTCTCAAGCCTACTTGCAGATCTTTGTAGCTCCTCGGCTACCACCGACATTACCAGATGGTCGAGATGGTCTACCCTCAAAGATGGATTACTCGGCTTCGATACTGCTCACTTCTTTTCACCCTTTTGGACAATCTCGAAATGGTCAAAAGAACCACATCGGTAACAAGCCCCGCTCTTAAATCGACATTCACCAAAATGAACTTTATTACAATATTGGCATCTCAACTTAGGGGTACCAACACTGCCATCACTGGTCACTGATGGAGTGGAAGGTCTTGGATTATTGCGTTGAGAACCTCGCTCTCTGCTCGAATACCCAGTGGTTGAGGTAGAACGATCTTGGTACTTCTTCAATTTCTTTGGAGCGTAAAATTGGGATTTTCCCATTGGTCATTTACTAAAATTCGAGCTTCCTCTCACTGCTTCTTTTCTTTACTCAATTCTTCGCTTATAAGCTCGCTCGCCAATGTAGCAAACTCTTGAATTTCAAGAATTCGATAAGTAGCTTAATTTCTTCATTTAACCCTTATTCAATCGTTTGCACATTTCACTTCCGCATACCCATTCTCGAGCATATTTACTCAACCGAACAAATTCTCTTTCATACTCAAATATTGATCTATTGCCCTGTTTCAGCTTAAGAAATTCTTTTCTTTTCTAATGAAGGAATCTCTGACTGATACATTTCTTTTTGAACTCGGTCTGGAAGAATTCCTATGTAATTTCTTCTTCCGGAACAACTGAAGCTTTATTATTCCACCAATGATAAGTCGTGTCTTTTAGCAAATGAGACAAGCATTTTAAACATTCTTCCGGTCGCAAGATAATTCTTCCAAAACCCGAGTAGTATTCTCTAACCAAAATTTAGCTGTTCGGATCATCATCAATCGCCGCTTGAAATTCTTCTACCCCATATTTTCGGATTTTATCAACTGGAGCTTTCCTTTTCTCGACAGATTCAAGACTGCACTGTGGAATCTCGGGAACCGTGAGGAACAGGAGGGGAGCTTGAGTTTGTCTGCCCAGTAGGGTTAGTTCTTATGTACCGAGTAAACCATTCATTCATCATTTGAAAGAAGGCTATTTTGCCTCCTCCCTTGACCCTCTGTCTCGCCTTCTACTACTAGTTTCTTCTCTTTGTCTTGAAGCGAGCATGACTCCCATTTCTTCAGATTGAGCTCGGTCAGTGACATTACTATAAGGAAAACACAATTTAAATGGTCGAGATATCACATTATCAAAAATAATTTAAATGGCATGTATAGCTAATCCGTATTCGCTATGTCGGTCCTAGAACCGGCTAAACCGTAGCTCTGATATCAACAAATGTAACACCCCCTACCCGCATTCGTTGTCAGAATAGGGTACAAGGCATTACCAGAGTTTACGATTTTTTTTATATAGCCCCTTTATAAATATCTAACCTTCCCTGCAAATTTTAAACCGAGACCAATCCACATCAACCAATCCAATTCAACATATTTTCAAAATAGATTCATGCATATTTATAAGATAACATCAACACATACCAAGCCAATGTTTGCTAGCCATACCAATGGTTGACCTTACATTCATTTTATATTAACATTACTTTATTAGCTTATACATGCCATTGATTTCCAAAATAAAATTTCTTTATATACCAAAATATTGAGGCTGATAGTGTGATGTATCTCCTACCGAATCGACCTCCCAGCTCTTAACACTACAAAACAGGGAAAAGAAATGTGGTAAGCACTTTGTGCTTAGTAAATCCATGTAACAAGAATTATACTTACCTAACATTTTCAATACAATGCAATAAACATTCATATATCCATTCAATGCATTATTACCCTAACATACACAAGCTCAACATTCAATTTAGTTCAATAATTTCCGTGTATCAATAATATATACCATGATTGATGAGCTCATCAATACCATAATTTCCATTTCTTTGTTATATTTCCATATTTATCCCATTGAATTACTCAAAATTTCGATGGATTTTCAGAGGTACACTTTAGTGTACAAATCCGAGTCCATCAATTCATATTCATGTGTGCACATTTTCATTTCAGAGAGCACACTCCCTCGAACCTCATCCTTACAAATGAATTACCACCCAGCTAAATCCTCAGAATATAAACTCATAGAGTATTGTCGGGATTACCATCCAAAGCTAAATCCTCAGCACGACAATTACACTAATGAGCTTGGATCTGAATTATCATCCAAAGCTAAATTGAGACCTAATTCGGATTACCCATCCGGCTAAATCCATTTTCCACATATTCTTCGGAGGGCTATATCAGATAGGATCACCCGTCCTGCTAGATCCTTTTACCGTCAATTCCTTTTCGAGATCCATCGAATTTTCCTTTCATTCAACCGGATTTCTTCCCTTTTATCAAATATATCAATGTTTCATCAATTTTCATACAATAAACATTCAAATTATATTCATATCAATAACATACATTTCAAGCATTTAAGAAGATAATTCAAGTTACATGAACTTACCTCGATACTAGTTCGTATATAAAATCTACTAATCCGGGACTTTTTCCTTTCCTCGATCTAGCTTCGTATTTGAGTTTTCCGGATCTAAATGAATAAATTCAATCATCAATTCAATACATTTCATGTTCACTTGTACCATTTCCTATAATTCTATTATTATTTTTAGTTCATTCAAAACTGTCTACTTGAGCCATAGTCACTAAATTATTTTTATCTTGAGCTACAGAACTTAAATTTTAGATCCGTTAATTTTCCCTAAAACTAGACTCACATATATTCTTCCCATAAAATTTTCAGAATTTTTGGTTTAGCCAATAAGTACAGTTTATTCTTTAAAGTCACCCCTGTTCTGCTGTTTGACAGTTCTGACCCTTCTTCACTAAAAATTAATTATCTCTTCATAAAGGATTCGGATGATGTTCCCGTTTATTTCTATTGAAAATATACTCATTAAGAATTCTAAACATATAAATTTAAGCCCATAATTATTTTTATCCAATTTTAATGATTTTCTAAAGTTAAAACAGGGGAACCCAATTTCATTCTGACCTTGTCTCACAAAATTTATTATATCTTATGATTTACATATCTATTGCTTACACTGTTTCTTCTATGAGAAACTAGACTCAATAAGATTTAATTTAATATTTTTTTCATCTTCTAATTCGATTTCTACAATTTATGGTGATTTTTCAAAGTTAGTCTACTGTTGCTGTCCAAAACTGTTTTAGTGCAAACTGCTTATTACCAATTTCCCTGCTCAATTAACTTCTCAATTGAGCTGATTTCTCTCAATTAAAACTTTATTCTATCACTTTAAACTACTTTATAACCTTTGAAAATCAGAATTTCAATAATAGAGTTTAATCCCAAATATTTTCACAATTTAGATCCTAAAAATCAATTTCTATTGGAATTACCTAATAAAATCATCTCATAAACAATTTAAAACTTAAATTTCATGCTAATTCATCATAAACTTACAGCACTCAACCATGGTAACTTTCAATTTCATCCATGAAATCAAAAACTAATGAATTTAATAGTAGGACCTAGTTGTAAAAGTCTTAAAAACACAAAAATTACAAGAAACAGGCAAGGATTAACTTACTTGCAGTAAAAATATGAAAAACCAGCTTAAGGAAACCCTTCTATGGTGTTTTTACTGATGAGAATGCAGAAAAATAAAGAGAAATCTAGATAATTCCACTTTAGTCCTAGCTTTATTAAGTAAATTTTGCAATATTCCAATTTTGCCCTTAATTCTCCTTATTTTCTTGCTGATTTCATACCCTTGTTGTCCAGCCCAAATAGACCTTGGGTCTATTTTCCTTTAAGTCCTCTTTCTTTTATCATTTAAACTATTTAATCATTTTTATAATTTTGTATTTGTTACAATTTAATCCTTTTCATTTAATTACATACTCAAACGTTAAAATTTTCTAACGAAATTTTAATACCACATTACTAACATTTTATAAATACTTATAAAAATATTTCCTACTCAATTTTATGAGATCAAGGTCTCGATACCTTATTTTTACCCAATTCCTTCAATAATTCCTTTTTCTAACAACCACTAAATCGGTAAAATTTTTCTATCGATATTTTAATACGATTTTCCTATCATATAAATATTCATGCAAAAATATTAAAATAAATTTCTCTTTAAATTGGATTTATGGTTACGAAACCATTGTTCCGATAACCTTGAATTTAGGCCATTACAGCTTTGCTTTAGTATTTGTTGTTTTATTCATTTAAACTATATGGTACATATATAATATACAAAGATCAGATTTTTACAGAAAGAAAAGAAGAGAAAACATATCTCGTTTTAAAGGTGGCCGAAGACGGCAGCGAAGAGGGAAGGCCGAAGGTCGTCTGGGGAAAACCTGCAGAGAGAACAGAGAGAGTTCTCTATTTGTTTTGTTTTTTTGAAGGAAAATGAGGAGAAATATTTTTTTTTTACGAAATTTCGACTTTTATACCCTAAGGAATGCGGCACCGTTTTGGTGCCAGGGTTTAGCCCTAAAGCGCGCGACTCGACCCGCCTGCAAAAGGGGATCCGCGCATTTTGTCAAATGGGGCTATTTGCAGCCCAGGCCCTTCTGTTTTGTTAATCCGTTTCAATTCAGCCCACCTTCCATTTCCACGATTTTTTAAATGCGGCCCCAAATTTGGTCCTTCATTGCAATTTGGTTCTCGCGCAGGGGCAGTGTTTAGGAACTTGGAATAATTGCATTTCTAGCCCTCCAGTTTGCACGCGTCTCACACTTTAGCCCTTTATTCTTCTTTTATTTTAAATTTGACCCCCGAATTTCTCTTTTGAGTTCAATTTAACCCCTTTTCGAATTATTTTGTTTTTTTATTATATTTTCTGACATTATTCTATTAAATATTACTATCATTGTGAATATTATTATTATCTACTATTATTATTACTCGTTTTATTATTATTATACTCATTATTTTACTATAAACGTTTTTATCACTATTACAATTATGTTTGTTATTAATATTATATTTCATTATTAATACTACTAATATTCCTAATATTTTTTTACTTTTTTTATATGATAACACTTTAGAACGACATGTTTTTATGTTCTAATTATATATTAATTTCGAATGTGACTCTACTAATTTGGGTTATTTATGGACTTTATTCTCATAGGGACTAAATTGGAGACCAATGCAAAATTGAGGGCCAAAATCGTGAAATTAAAGATAAAAATGGACCAATATGCAACAAAGGAAAAAGATGGTGCCAAAAGTGCAGACATGGAGAGCAGAGGGACTGAAATGCAAAAAGAAGAGACTTTGCTTTATCAAATTCTATTTTAAATTATATTAGGATAATTAATATTAGGATAATTATCTAGGATTATTTAATTTCTTTATTTATCTTTATTTATCTTTAATTAAATTGTAATTATCTTTGGGAGTTTGAGTAGAATTAGACTATCTACCTTAAGCACTATAAATAGGGGATGGAGTAACTCATTTGGGGGTGCATCTTTTTCTGTACACTCCTCCCCCATAATTCTTTTGTGTTTCATTTATTTTTCTTTCAATAAAAATTCCCTTTTCCATATTTTTATATTTTCCACCACAAATATGAGCCACTAAATTCCATCTAGCCGAAGGTTGCCAAATTCCCCAGAAAAAGGTTCTTGAGGCTTAGAACCCGTACTCAACTTTCTCACCCAAGTATTCATCGTTTCTCCACATTACGGATTGACGCTTGGTCCGTGTCCCTTTAAAAGTAACCCTTTCAACGTATGCAAAGGCGGCCGCTTTGTGTGTTTTGGGAGGATTGCACCGTCGGTTCGTGAGCTTCTCACACGGAGGTTAGCGAGCCCAAGAGACAAAATGGCGTGGATTCGCCATTGAGAAACGTTGATCTAGCGTAAAAGACTCCACAAAAGCAATCGCAAGCTAGAGTCGCTCCCTAAATTCATAAGTTTAAATTCTTGGAGTTGGTGGTCGTGGCGTCCTCTTCCACTATAACCGGCTTACTTGGGTAGAAGGGTCATCCAAAAGTCAAGACGGAGCCAAGGAGGAACAAGACAATCGGAGGTGGAATATCTCCACATAAGAAACTTTTCTCTAAACTCTTTCTTTTTATTTTCTTCATTTTAATTCTCGTAATTTATTCTCGTAATTTCAATTCGTCTTAAATTCTATTTTTATTATTATTTTTTTCCAGATCGAAAATTATTAATTCTATTTTTTATTTATTTTTCAGGAACGCAGGTTTTCTTGGGCACGATTCTGCCCAGGATCTCGAAAAATAGGCATTTGTATAATCCGATCCCTGTGGATTCGACCCTACTTTCCCTTTACTGTTATTTTCATTATTTTGCAGGGAGTAGGATATATTTTGGTGCATTCAACGACGCATCAAATTTTGGCGCCGTTGTCGGGGATCGGTAACGTACTAATCCTGTTTTTCTTTTCTATGACCAGATCTGCTCCTGCATTCTTGCGTTTGATTCGAGATCGAAAAGATCTGCAAAGCTAATCGAAAAGAAACTAAGTTGAAGAAAAAGCGATCGGTGGTGGTAGTGACTCAAGCAATCCACCACCGTAAATTAGGACCGACGACGAAGCGGAATCTAGGTTAACGAAAACCCTACTCAAACGCTTGAAAGTAAAGCGAAGAAATCGATCCATTTGAAGAAGTGTTCAACACTAGGGTTGACGAAAACCCTAATTTGGTACAAGAACCAATGGCTCAAACGATTCGCAACTAGTCAAGTTCACGGAACAACCGCCATCGCATCGCATATCCTACCATGGATACCGACTTTGAACTGAAATCGTGGTTAATTCGATTCTCGCCAACTTTTCGAGGGTTACAAAATGAAAACCCCACAAACACTTAAAGGAGTTTCATATGGTTTGTCCGAGTATGAAACCTCAAGGCGAATCGAGGATCGATTAAATTGCGCTTTTTCTTTTCCCTAGCGATTCAAATAGGAATGGTTATTTTATTTACCTCCGGATATATAACTACTTGGGTGATCTATCTCGTTTGTTTCTCAACAGGTTTTTTCCAGCATCTAGAGCAGCTGAGCTAAGAAGGAAGATCGTAGGGATTAGGCAGAAAGAGGCAGAGACTCTACATGATTATTGGGAGCGGTTCAAGAAGTTGTGTACAAGCTGCCCACAACACGGTATAACAGAGCAATCTCTTCTCCAGTACTTTTATGAAGGGTTGAAACCGATGGAGATGAATATGGTAGACGCTGCTAGTGGAGGAGCGTTGGTTAACATGACCCCCCAACAAGCAAAGGACTTCATTTCGACAATGGCTGCAAATTCTCAGCAGTTCCGAGCCAATCCTGAACCTCCCAGAAGGGTTCACCAACTAAGTAATTCTTTCATAGAAGATAGACTTGATAAACTTACTAATATGATGAATACTCTTCTTGTAGAAAAAAAAAAACAAATTTCGGTTATGTGGAATATGTGCTACACCGAGCACACGACCGATGCATGTCCCGGCTTGTATGATGACTCTATGGCTCACTTAGGTGCAAGTGGGAAATTTTCCTGCCCACCACAGAGGCGATCGACCTTACTCTAATACCTACAATCCAGGGATGGAGGATCACCCTAACTTAAGTTATGGGGCCAACCCACAATATAACCAAATTTTACCGAACCGAAGTTCCACAAAGAGCCACAAGATTCGTGTAATTCTCTAGAAACTTTGGTCAATAAATTAGCAGCTAATATGCTTGATTTTCAACAGAAAACCAAGGCATCTATAAGAGAATTGACCATATCGGTTGAGAAATTGAACTCTCAAGGGAAGTCACGCCACAAAATGTAACCAAACCTAAGGCAAAACGTAAATGCAAAGTGACGCTGCAAGTGGAAAGGTATCGAATCGATTCTAGCGTAAATCATGCCTAAGAAATCGCCAGAAAAACCCAAAAAAGACGAACAGGTCCGAACGAAACCCCCATTGCCCATAATTCAACCTCCATTTCCAGAACGATTCCACCAGTATCGAAAAGGTAAGCAGGACAAGGAAATCCTCGAAACATTTAGGAATGTCGAAATCAACATTCCACTGTTGGATGCCATCAAGCAAATACTTAGGTACGCTAAATTTCTTAAAGAGCTTTGCACCAACAAACGAAAGTTAACGTGTAATGAAAGGATGAATGTTGGTGAAAATGTGTCTCATAGTGTTACAACGAAAAATGCCAAGCAAAATGTAAGGATAGGGGCATGTTTGCAATACCATGCAAAATAGGTCATTTGGGAATTAAAAAGGCTATGTGTGATCTAGGAGCCTCCATAAATGTAATGCCCTATTCTATTTATGAATCACTTAACGCAGGTTTTTTGACAAAAACAGGTGTTAGCATTCAATTGGCAGACAGGTCCGTTGTGCATCCCGAAGGAGTCCTCGAGGACGTGTTGGTAAAAGTCAACGAACTTATTTTTCCCGCAGATTTCTACGTGATAAAAATGGAGGAGGACAAAGGCTCGGGATCTTCGGATCTCTTGTTGGGACGACCATTCCTTAAGTACAAATAGTACTAAAATTAATGTTCTGAGTGGAACTCTCACGATGGAGTTTGATGGAGAGATCGTGAAATTTAACGCTCACGATGCCATTAGCCACCCCAAGGAAATTTTGAACGTGAATTGTGTTGATATAATTGACTCATTAGTGGAAGAAAATTTTGAATCCATTTATGATTTTAAATTTGACTTTGATAAATTTGAATCTGTTAATGAGTTGTTATCCCGTGTACTAAGCTTTTACCTTTGTGCAGAGCGGATCCAAAATTAAAACCACCTCTCGAGCATCTCAAATTCACATTTTTGGAGGATGATGAGACCATTGCCGACTTAAAAGGATTGACCCCTTGGAGGAAAATATGAAACCAATGAAAAGGCGCAAGGACAATTAAACCCAAATATGGTGGATGTGATAAAAACGAGAAATTCTAAGCTCACACGATTAAAAAGATTTATTTTAAGCCATCGTAGAACCATTTAAGTCGTCGAGCTAATGACGTTAAACAAGCACTTGTTGGGAGGCAACCCAATCTTTATTTTTCTTTTATTATTTATTTTATTTTATTATTTATTTTATTTATTTTATTTTATTTTCTTTTTTTTTAATTTCTTTTATTTAAATATCAATAAATTTCTCTTCTTTGCTTAGTTAAAATGGAGCGCGTTGAGGTTCGACTCAACACTTTTGGCCAAGCAACTCACCGAACTCATTGCTATCCTCCGCATTCGACAAGAGTGCACGGGAGTTTTTCTAAACTTTTCTTCTTATTTATTTGTTTTAGGTCCACATTGAGGACAATGTGCTTTAAGTAGGGGAGGTACTTGTCGACATCGTCATATTTTGTTGAGATTTGTGTTTGTTGCTTGAGGCTCTTTTAGATTGTCCATATATATTTTTTTTAGAACATTATGTCGCTAATCATGCCCAAGAATTTGCCCACGACTTGCTACTGTTTGACCCACGTGCATGATTCTTGGCCACTGAGTAAATTCTGATTCTGTCTGTTTGATTTTATCTCCATTGTTTTATTTTATTAGGCTAAAAATAATTATGATTAATAAGTTAATTATATCTTGCTTTTCGTAAAATTGATCAAGTTTAATATCAAGTGGACACTTAATATATTTGCATGCCTAAGTTATGTTCATGACTATTAGGTGGTTACTAAAACTTATTTTTGACACTTGATTATTTCTCTTAGGTCCTCTTGAAGTTTATATTTTCGAAAATTGTGATTAATAAATATTTCCAAGGTTATGAGTACTGACTTAGAACGTGATCGATCGAAATGTAACCGGGTAGGGTGCTTGGGTTGTCATTCTACTTCGCATCAAAAGGTTTTGTGACGTAATAGGTAAACTCCGCTAGCCAAGGTTATGAGTATGGCTCGAAACGTGATCGATCGAAAAACCGGGTAGGGTACTTGGGTTGTCATTCTACTTGGCGTCAAAAGGTTTTGTGACGTGATTTAGTAAAACTCATTGACCGAAATAAAAAAATTTTAAGAGTATGTTGAGCTGAGTAACCGGGGTGGGGTGCTTGGGTTGTCATCTCTCTTCGCGTAAAAAGGTTCGATATATTCTGAAGTAAATAAAAAAAAGAAAAATAGAAAAAAAAAAAAAAAAAGAAAAATAGTACTAATAAAATTACAGTTGGGGACTAAGGGAGGAAATAAATAGAGTGTCTTGGTAGGTTTGGTAATTTACCTAAATAGCATGAAATAATTCAAGACGATTTTAATTTTTGTTTGTGTTAATTAGAAAACTTTTTCTATTTTACTTAAAGCAAGCTTAGAAGTTCTCTTATTTTTCATATGCATTTTTGACTAATCTTTATAAAACTTTGGAGTAGAATTTCTTTCGGGATCTAATTTTCACAAGGATAGGAACCATACTTGAGGGCAAGCATAGGCTAAGTAGGGGGATTTGATAACACTTTAGAACGACATGTTTTTATGTTCTAATTATATATTAATTTCGAATGTGACTCTACTAATTTGGGTTATTTATGGACTTTATTCTCATAAGGATTAAATTGGAGACCAATGCAAAATTGAGGGCCAAAATCGTGAAATTAAAGATAAAATGGACCAATGTGCAACAAAGGAAAAGATGGTGCCAAAAGTGCGGACATGGAGAGCGGAGGGACTGAAATGCAAAAAGAAGAGACTTTGCTTTATCAAATTCTATTTTAAATTATATTAGGATAATTAATATTAGGATAATTATCTAGGATTATTTAATTTCTTTATTTATCTTTATTTATCTTTAATTAAATTGTAATTATCTTTGGGAGTTTGAGTAGAATTAGACTATCTACCTTAAGCACTATAAATAGGGGATGGAGTAACTCATTTGGGGTGCATCTTTTTACATACCTCCTCCCCATAATTCTTTTGTGTTTCATTTATTTTTCTTTCAATAAAATTCCTTTTCCATATTTTTATATTTTCCACCACAAATATGAGCCACTAAATTCCATCTAGCCAAGGTTGCCAAATTCCCCAGAAAAAGGTTCTTGAGGCTTAGAACCCGTACTCAACTTTCTCACCCAAGTATTCATCGTTTCTCCACATTACGGGGCTGACGCTTCCTTCCAGGTCCCTTTAAAAGTAACCCTTTCAACGTATGCAAAGGCGGCCGCTTTGTGTGTTTTGGGAGGATTGCACCGTCGGTTCGTGAGCTTACTGCATCAGAGGTTAGCGAGCCCAAGAGACAAAATGGCGTGGGATTCGCCATTGAGAAACGTTGATCTAGCGTAAAAGACTCCACAAAAGCAATCGCAAGCTAGAGTCAGGCTCCCTAAATCCGTAAGTTTAAATTCTTGGAGTTGGTGGTCGCAGGCGTCCTCTTCCACTATAACTGGCTTACTTGGGTAGAGAAGGGTCATCCAAAAGCCGAAGACGGAGCCAAGGAGGAACGAGACAACCGGAGGCTGGAATATCTCCACATAAGAAACTTTTCTCTAAACTCTTTCTTTTTATTTTCTTCATTTTAATTCTCGTAATTTATTCTCGTAATTTCAATTCATCTTAAATTCTTTTATTATTATTTTTTCCAGATCGAAAATTATTAATTCTGTTTTTTATTTATTTTTCAGGAACGCAGGTTTTCTTGGGCACGATTCGCCTGGATCTCAAAAAAGCATTTGTATAATCCGATCCTCATGGATTCGACCCTACTTTCCCTTTATCGTTATTTTCATTATTTTGCGGGAGTAGGATATATTTTGGTGCATTCAACGACGTATCATTATAATTATTATTATTTTGTTATTATCAATATATTATTTTCATTACTATTAGCATTATTATTACTATTATTATATCTATGTATTATTGTTTACTTTATGTTTTTCATTGTATATTACTTGTTTGCTATTTCCATTGTTATTTTATTATTATTCATTATCATTATTGTGTTTACATTTCAATATTTTTTTCGAAATCCATGAAAAGGCTTTAAAATAAGGCAATGTTTTATGATTGGAAAATTCAAGAAATCGTGCCCTAACGTGCTGGGTTGTGATTTCTGTTTGACCAAATTATTAAATATCCTTTAAAATTGTGTCCGTTTTTTTAAAAAAATTTAAAAGCAAGGTAATATTTTGTGCTTGAAAGTTTTGAGAAATTGTGCCCTAACGTGTTGGGTTTCAATTTTTCGCTCGTCCAAAGGGCTAAATATCCTTTTAAAATTTTGATCGCGTTGTCTCAACTTTTAAAATAAGGCAATATTTCTTGTTTGGAAATTTGAAGTATCGTGCCCTAACGTGCTGGGTTTCGTTTTTTTTATTTGGCCAAATGATGAAATACCCTTCTTAAAATGATAATGCATGAATTTTGAAAATCATGAAATGATCTTGGTGTCAAAAGTTTGAAACGTCGTATCCTAACGTGCTGGACGTGATATTTCATCCTTTCGGAATAAGAGAATTCCGATATCCAAATTCGAATTACTCGAACATTTTTCAAATAATCCATATTTTAAAATCTTTTCTAATTTTCGATATTAAGGACATTAATCAATCAATACGGTACCAATTTTGGGCGTTGCGAGGGTGCTAATCCTTCCTCGTGCGTAACCGACCCCCGAACCCTTTTTTTTAAAATTTGTAGACCAAAACGTTTTTAAAAGTGGCTCAATCGCACTTCAAAAAAGATTGGTGGCGACTCCGTTTTTTCTTTTAAAGTCGGCCCTTTTTTCTAAGGAAAAAAATGGTTTCGACAAATATTATTTTATTTTATTTCATTTTCGGTGTATTCGGGCTAGAGTCTAGTGTTAGAATAAATTTTTTTGTATTTTCCGAAAGAATTATAATTTTTATAATTATTTTATTTCATTTTCAGGGTATTAGGCTTGAGTTTGATGATGCAATAAATATTTTTTATTTTTGAAATAATTATAATAATTATTTATTTTATTTCATTTTTTGAATATTTGGGCTGCTACAATAATTTTTTTATTTTCTTGAATGATTATAATAATTATAATTTATTTTAATTGATTTTTGGATACTTGTGCTTGAGTCTTAAATTAATATGATTTTTTTGACAAGGATTAATTTGCCAATATCAAAATTGAGAGTAGAATGAGGGCTTTTCACAGTTTATGTAACATAATTTCAGTCGCAAATCCGCTAAGTCAGGGGTGAATGGGCTCGGGCCACTAATCGAAAAAGGGCTTGGATATTTTGAAGCCGAGCCGAAGAGAAAAGAATGAGAAAAAAAGAGGCGGACGCCAAAAGATTTCATAGTTGTAGTTTTTTTTCATATTTTATTCCCTTTTAGTTCCGGTCCGTCCCTGCGCAAGGAACAAAGCCATTCTCGTCTACCCCTGGGAACGCCGAGAAAGTCCCTCAAACCATCGCATCAGCAAAGGGTTTTAATGTTTCCAGGTACTCATTCTTCAATTTCAACTCAATTTCGGCAAAAAAGGTAGCGCAAAAGATGTTAAATTAGCCCAACAGTTTTAGTTCAATGTGAATTGGGGGTGGTTAGGATAGGAATTTAGGATTTTTTTTTTTTAGGTTAGGTCTTTTTGATTATTTTTTTCTAATTAGGGTTTAGGATAACAAGTATGAAAGGCCGGACGCAGCGGGCTGATACCCATGATGATTGGGGAGACGGTTCATGGACCGTGGACTGCATCTGCGGTGTCAATTTTGACGACGGTGAAGAGATGGTGAAGTGCGATGAGTGCGGCGTCTGGGTGCATACGCGCTGCTCTCATTACACCAAGGGAGAAGAGTTGTTTGCCTGTGACAAGTGCAAGAACAAAAGCAACCGTAATGACAGCGAGGAAACGGAGGTGGCACAATTGTTGGTGGAACTGCCAACGAAAACAGTTAGGATAGAGAGTAGTTCTACCCGACGGCCCTTTAGGCTTTGGACTGATATCCCAATGGAAGAGCGTGTTCATGTTCAAGGGGTTCCAGGAGGGGAACCTGGTTTGTTTAGTGGGCTGTCTGGGGTTTTTACGCCGCAACTATGGAAGTGTACTGGGTATGTGCCTAAGAAGTTTAATTTCCAGTATAGGGAATTCCCTTGTTGGGATGAGAACAAAGAAGATGATAACAAAAATGGTAAGCAGAATGAGTTTGAGAGTGGGAATCCTGCTGATAATGGTGCCGGAGTTCTGTTTTCTTTGTCTAAAGAGAGGGTGTTTAGTGCTCCGATGCATCCAAAGAAGGATGTTTTAAATGAAGGGAAGAAGAGTGAGAGTGAAGATTTTGATGGAAAGCATTGGCAGAATGGAGTAAGGAAAGATAGGGGTGTACTTCAGCCTGTTACGGCACCGTCCAGTAGGCAGAAAAAAGATGAGCCTGGGGTGTTCAAAGATAGGAGTACAAGAAAGAAGTCTAGAAGTTCTGCTGAGAAAGAGGCTTACGAGAAGAAGAGATCTGTACAGCCCCATAAAACAGGTTATTTAACTTTGCAATTGATTTAATGCTTTATAAATATGTGCAAATGGAGAGATTCAGTTATTATAATTATTATTATATGATGAGAAATGTAGTTATTTCTTCAATAACTCTTGTTTCATACCATTGGAATGAATGGTAATGGTGAGCCTCATCTTTACCAGAGTTGGCATATGCATGTTGACTCCAGATTCTTTCTGTTTTTGTTTGCATTCTTATTACTAGTGTTTAGACCCAGCTGTGATGCAAAACAATTGGAATTTTATGAAGACAGAGTTCCAAAGTCTTTCGCGACTGGTGTCCAGAGTGGAAAGAACAAAAATTTGAAGGACAGTCTGCATCAAGAACCAACTTCAGATGGTAATCTTGCATCGAACCATGCGGTTGAAAGACCCAAGAACAACTCAAGTGGAAAAGAGCATGCTTCAGAGGTCTCCACTTCTATCATGTCTGGACATGATTCGATTAGAATTGATGGGAAGGAGGAGAAGGCTGATGATCAACTTCCCACAGCTATGACAAGCACTCCAAAAACAGAAGATCTCACTCAATTGCCATTAGTGAACAAATATACTGGGATAACTCCTATTAAAGAAGAGGTATCTTTGTTATGCTTTTCATTCATTGGTATCATGGACTGGATTTTGTTTCCTTTGTTATTTTGTCTGATATAATGGCCGATGGGTACTTTTTAATATATATATATATAGTGGAAGAAGTGCTATTAGTTGGTGTCACTAGGACTGTCACGGCTCCACTATCTTTAATTTTCTAGAAGCAAGTGTCAGGTGATGTGAAATCAAAAGCAAGTCTCTGATGATGTTGTCAGGACCTTCAAAACTAGCATGTGCAGTTTGCATGCACTTTAAGGATGCATGCAATCCTCCATCTGCCTTTGTGTAGTAAAATATTAGAGGGCTATTTGACAAGTATTTCTGATATGCTTTTGGTTTCACTTGGCATTTTATATAACCTTCCATATTCTTGCAACAGGGTGATGGTGTGGCAATTGACAAAGTAGATGGTGTTGTAGTAGAAGGTTCTACAAGAAGTCCTCAGGACCATCAGGTTGATGCTTTGGCTAGTACTGCCCTGAAAGTTAAGGGAAATAATATTCTTAAAGATTCTAATAGCGGCTTTGATAAATCTGATATTGAGGTGAAAAGAGAAATGAATGATGATGATTCTAATGTTGTCTTAATTAATCAACGTTCTAATCGTGATGATACTAAAGACACAGAAATATCTTTTCATCAGACATCAGAAACCTCCCAAATGAATGATTTGGTTGGAGGATTTTCACATTCGTCTGACAGTAAGGCAAGAATCAATGAATCAGAAATTGTTGCTGATTGCCATTCTGATAAAGCAAATGAGTTGTCTGGCCATTGTTCGTTGCTAAAATGTGATTTGGAGGGTTCAGAAGTTTCTGAGACTGTGAAGAAAATTTCTCCAGAATCCAACCGTATTCCTAGATCTTCTGAAGAGTCTAAACCAAGTATAAATGTTCTGACCCCTGAAGAACAGTCTAACCAGCGTAAAATGGTAGCATGCGTTGGAAAGTCATCTTCCACCTCATCCGCGTCCATATTTGCTGTATCATCTGTTCCTGATAGCTCTAAACCTACAGATTCTCAGAATAACTCAAAGCAACAAGTAATGCCTGACAACAATGTGAGCAGTAAGAAAGGTCACGCTACAAATGATGTGCCTAGGGATGAAGACAGACATGACTTATCACGTAAGGCAGTAAAAGAGCGACCAAAGTCCTCTTATAGTTCTACGTCAAAAGTCCCACACCAAAGCAGGAATTCACATGCTTCCATTTCAAAAAGAAACATATCTGAGTCAAAAGATTCTGTGCCTTCCTCATCTTTAAAGGCATCTTTGATGCAGAATTGTTCAGTTACGTCAGTCTCTGGTGAGTCTGCTGGCTCACTGCAAAGTCAGTCTGCTTCATATATTCAACAAAACAAGACATCGGCTTCAGGTTTCCCACAGAAAGGTGAAAAGTCCAGTCAGTCAAGTTCCCAGCCAGCATCTAAGGCTGCACATGCATCATCAGTACATCCCTTTGCAACATCAAATTCCACTACTCTAAGTGATGAAGAGGTGTGAGATCAAGTTCCATCTTCTAATAAGATTTATACCTTCTCTTTCTAATTTTTTATGAAAATTTCGGAGTTTCCTTTGACAAGATTTTATCCCTCTTCAATTTCAGCTTGCTTTGCTTTTGCATCAAGAACTTAATAGTTCTCCAAGAGTACCTCGTGTTCCACGTGTGCGGCAGGCTGGGAGCTTTCCTCAGCTGGCATCTGCAACTGCCACAAGCATGCTAATGAAACGCACATCTAGCTCAGGAGGAAAGGATCACATTATGGTAATATGTCTACTTCATTATCTTACATTACTATTCCAACGTGTAATTCCTGTTTTAAGTGTTAGTTGCATTGGTAGAAGAGGTTTAGGAGAAGATTCTGCTTTGATGAATGGTTCTTAATTGATACATTTGTAGGTCCCTAGAAGAAAAAACAAGGATTCATCTAGAGATGGGTCCCGTGGATCTCGTGAGCTTGATCATGATGCTAAAAGAACTGATAAAGTGCTATCTTCACTTGATCAGAGACAAGATCTTGGTTCTGCCATGGATGCTTCTGCTAAAAGGAATGACAAGAATGTACATGCCACACCCTCCACAGCCACAAACAGTGGCCCTTCTTCTTCAACTGAAGCTAATGAGCAAAATTTGTCATATGTACGTAGTTCACCTAGAAATTTATCTGATGATGACACAGGCACAGCTCGTGGTTCTGTACCTCGTACTTTACCTGGTAACTGCCTGTCCAAGCAAGTCTGGTTTACCAAGTTTTCTTGAATTGGGACCAATCTCATGTTTATTTGCATAGCATGTAATTAACCATTTATAATATTCTTCATATTTCAGGCTTGATAAATGACATTATGAGCAAAGGCAGGCGAATGACTTATGAAGAGCTTTGTAATGCAGTCCTGCCGGTATGTTGCTTCTCTCGTGCTGAGTGCCTACTGTCTGCTTTATTCCATCTTTCACTTCTGCTAGTTCTTGGAGGAAAAATATTTCTTCTCATTCATTTCTTTTCTGCTTTTATTCCAGCATTGGCCTAACTTGAGGAAACATAATGGAGAACGATGTGCATATTCTACTCATTCTCAAGCTGTTCTTGATTGCCTAAGAAATCGACAAGAATGGGCTCAGTTAGTTGATCGTGGCCCCAAGGTATGCACATAGGTTGTGGCTGACCATCTTTTATTATTATTTTTTGTGCATTGTTTTCTGCTGAGAGAATAAAGGGTGCAATTTTGAGTTAGAAAATCCTTATGGGACCCAAAACAATAAAATCAGTCTGGTGTGGACTTTTCTCTGTGGTTAATAATCATAACTTGCTGCGTGTCTTGCAATTTTGTCCTTGTGGATTGTCCTTGCTTTCTCCTTTTGGTTTAGCTAATGAAAACTGAGATGTTCTGAATAAAGAAAGAAAATATATGCCAACGCAGCCTTTTGGAAAGTTTGAACCATCAATGTGAAATCTAAAGTTTATTTATCTATTGGCATGACAATGGCATGGCTGTGAAGAGAGATGGGTTTTTGCTTCAACTCTTGTGATTATGAGGTTTGGTGTTCTGGTCTTTATGCCAGCATTGTTAAGAACTTTCAGTGATAATATGGAAGCCAAAAGTTGTGTAAAATTAAACAAAAACTAATAGAAAGAAAAGGAAGCAAAGACAAGGTGGAAAAATCATGGGGTCTTGTTGTGAATATCTCCTGGACTATGATTCATATTTTCTATCCTGTACGTACTAGAAATGGCGTGCGTTTGTTTTTGTTGTTCCTTCCATATACATAAATTTCACTGTTCTTGTAAGTTTTAAAGAATATTCTTATTGTTGGTTTTTTATTGAAGATCTAAATGACATTATTGTGTACCAGACTAATTCAAGTAAGAAAAGGCGCAAGGCAGATGCTGAAGATTCAGACGATAATGAATTCAGCAAGGGAAGAAGTACGAAAGAGGTAGAAAGCAAAAGCCTTGAGTCACAGAAAGAAGAGTTCCCCAAAGGCAAAAGGAAAGTGAGGAAGCGCAGGCGACTGGCTTTGCAAGGAAGAGGAATAAAAGATGTCCGCAGGAGAAGGAAAGTAGATTTCAGTGATGATGATGCCGGACCCTTCTCTAACTCAAGTGAGGAGAGCATGTTCAGTGACGATGAGATCCAAGGAACCGGAGCTTGCCCAGTGGGAAGTGATGCCTCAGCAAGCTCTGATGAGATAGGGTCCATGTAACTTAAAAGCCTATAGAGTCATGGTTTTCAACTGATTTTCGAAGATGAAGAAATGGACTCTACGGCTTTAAACATTTGGATAGTGCTCTTCTGTTTCTCATCTCCTATCTGCAGATCACGAGATGATTCTTGTATTGTATTTGTATCCAGTGACCATCTTTTGTGCAGCAATGGGTTCATGCCAGATCAACAATTCACTATCCGCCTTCTTCCATAGTCAGATGCTTGGTCTGCTCACCTGTAGTTCCTGCCGGTTTGTCTATGGGTGTGATTGATATGTAGTCCTAGTCCTAGTTCTGTACATAGACGGATATTTTTGGTAGTATCATGTTAGAGACTGCCACAAGTTTTAGCACAAGTTCCAACAGCATTGGCTCCTTTTAATTATTATTTCCTTTATAACAAGTATAACTTGCCGTCAGATTTGATCATTCCTTCTTTAATATAATGAACATAACACCAAATATTTCTAAATCATTTGTGATTTAATATTCTTTGGTCTTACTTTTGGAGTTGAACAAATTTTTTATTCTTTGTATACTGGAATTTTGAAACATTATTCGATCGTTTAATGAGTAAATATCCCAAGATGTGGGGATGAATTTATACTTATAAAAGCAAATAATAATAATGACTCGAAAAACGAGAGAAATCGAAGTCTTATGTTAATTTTCTTTTCCGCCAATCAAGTTTTATGTTTATTTAGATATGTTCTTTTTATTATATTGAAGATATAGAAAAATGGAAAAGAATGGTCATTTTCTATAATTAGCAAGTGGAGTATTTGGGGATCTTTTTACCTTTCTCTTTACTTTGTTAAAACAAGAAGTTAAAATATATGATTTGGGTTAAATACAATAATCTAATCTTGACAGGAGAAAGGAAAACAAAATACAAGAGAGAAGAAAAAGAAATAAAAAGAAAATATAAAATAGAGTTTTTCAATCTATTATGATTTGGGTAATATCCCGTTTTATTGTTGAAGCCTATAAAAAGGTGAGTGACTCAGGAAAAGACAAGATCGTTGAAAAGACGGTAAGTTTAAGTTGGCTGCCTTTTGTCCAATTAACTCCATTTCTCCACCCCCAATAATCCCTCTCCCATTTCCCGATCCGCTTTATCTTTAGGGTTCTCCACAATATTCAATTTTCCCTTCTTTTTTTAAAGAAAGAAAGATATACTTTTTTTCTAATTTTCTTACATTTATTCGTCGACGAACAAGCAATTTATCTGCGCTTTGATTCTGATCTCTCTAGGTGATACAAATTCTGCTTGATTTTTGGATTTCAGATTTAATTGTTGTAATTTTCTTTTTGGTTTAAAATGAATTTGTGATTTGGTTGATGTTTAGGGTGGTAATTCATCGATCATGACGATTCCAGATTCGGGATGCGTGATGGAGAACGGAGCGAGTTGCTTGCCGTGCACGCCCGGAGAAGAGAAAAAGATCGTTACTGATTTAAGAAACGAATCTGAACGTAATTTGAAAGAAGGCAACTTGTATTTCGTTATTTCTAGCAGGTTCGTTTTAGAGGATTTTCGACCTTCTCTTTTCTTTTCTTTTTTTCCTGGTTCCTATCTGGAACTTGAAGAAATGATTTGATTTTTTTTATGAAACTTAATTACCATTTTTTTAATCATTGTATATTAATTAATTGTATGATTCAGCTTTTTTTCTCTTCATTTTCTGGCAGCTGGTTTCGAAAGTGGGAGAGGTATGTTGGAATAGACGGTGATGAAAATTTGATTGGGAACCAATCTTCTGATTCTAGGCATATCGATGGAGCTTCTTCGGTCGTGGCAGAAAGGCCTGGCCCTATAGATAACTCTGACATTGTTGAGAATGGAAGTGATAGCGATGGTAAGGGAAATGACATACAGCTTCGGAGAATGTTAATGGATGGGCAGGATTATGTTTTGGTACCACAAGGAGTTTGGGAAAAGCTTCACGGATGGTAATGCTTCATCTCTTCCAATTTTTTTTGCTAATATACATACTCTGGTTATAAATTTTCAAGTTACCAAACAGCGTGAAGATCTATAGCCTTTTAATGAGTTATTAGCCTTTTTAAGTGGTATCTATTTGATGCTTATTCACGTTAATTGAAATGGACAGACATACAAAGGATATGTGCATGCATTATCTGCCACTGTAATTAGTTGATATTTTCTTCCTGGTTAAAGCAGTATATGCTACTGACTTGATTATATACCATACACCTGAATGCACCTATCTTTGCTTTACTTATTTGAGAAGATACCTTGTAAAATTTGCTTTTTATTTTAACATATAGGTATAAAGGAGGGCCAGAATTGCCTAGAAAGATGATTTTGCAGGGTGTTTATCATAAAAAGTTTGATGTGGAGGTTTACTCCCTTTGTCTTAAGTTGATAGATTCCAGGGATGAAAGTCAGTTAACTATATGGTTAAGCAGAAAGGTATGGCTTTCATTTGCATAAATTGGTGGTTTGTCCATTCTTTTGTTGCCTTGGTCTGGCCAAATGGAGGATAATAGTGATAAAGTATCTTGTTTAAACAGGTTTTAGTATTGACATCTGTTCATTGTAAGTTTTGATGTCTAGGACAAAACTGGAAATCCTTCCATTTCAATTCAATTGTTAAAATGATCTGGAAAAGCCTTTTGGTTTCTTAAGTCTCTTATTTTTTTAATGTCCTTGAAATTATGCATTTTTGTTTTCGTTGGGCCATGCAGGTTCTAACTCCCTTTTTTCCTCACTTCTATTCTTTTGGTTGGATGTCATGTTTAGGCTTCTTTAACTGAGCTTTTCCAGAAGGTCTGTGCACTTAAAGGAATAGAGCAGGATAAGGTGAGCAAATTGTTTTTTTTTTTTTTTTGAGAATGTATTCTGAATAAAATTGTTTGCTTACATGTTTTGGATATATTGCTAGGTTCGCATTTGGGATTACTTCAACAAGAGAAAGTATGCACAGTTGTCTGTTTCAAACAAAACCCTAGAAGAATCAAACTTGCAGATGGATCAAGATGTGAGCAACCTTTTGTTTTCCCTTCTTGTTTTGCTTCCTAATTGTTCTCCCTTTACCTGTATGTTTGCTGAAACATTACAGATTCTTCTGGAGCTAGTTGATGGACATCAATCGTCAAAAATTGGCATGGATTCTACAGGAAATGACCTAGCTTTGGTTTCCTTGGAGCCTTCAAGATCACCCTTGACAATTGCTGGGGGCCCAACCTTGTCCAATGGCCACTCAGGTTACAGATCAAATCTGTATCCAGGAAGTTCCTTAGGCTCAGGATTAACAGATATGGATGATGGTTTTGATGGATGTAACTCTGCTAGAAAAGGAGAGAAGGGGGGCTTGGCTGGATTGCAGAATCTAGGAAATACTTGTTTTATGAATAGTGCTCTTCAATGTTTAGTGCACACGCCCCCTCTTGTTGAGTATTTCTTGAAAGATTACAGAGCTGAGATCAACACAGACAATCCTTTGGGAATGCATGTAAGTGTGCTTCTATCAATCAATTTCTTTTGTAGTTTAATGTGAATTATGGTTTGGACAATTTTGATACCTATTCTTCAGCACTCCACGAAGTCTCTAACATAAGTTTACAGGGAGAGCTTGTTCTTGCATTCGGTGACTTGTTGCGAAAATTATGGTCCTCAGGGCGAACTGCTATAGCTCCACGTGTATTTAAGGGAAAACTTGCTCGGTTTGCACCCCAGTTTAGTGGTTACAACCAGCACGATTCTCAAGTAAGTATTTTCTGATGTTTGAATATTTTGTTCTTCTGCAATGTTGGGAATTTAGTAGTATAGAGTAGTGGGAATTGTATGTTAGAGTCTGTTTAGGGTTTACCATCTCTGTTACATTGAGAAGACACCAGTACGGGTGCAATATATGTGTTGGACATGACTTGGAGCTTTCCAAGTTGGTTTTTTCATGTTTTGGCTTTATTTTGTTGCAATCAAAAGAAGCAGCAGCAAAATAGATGACGGGGGCTGACTTCTTGTAAGAGAAGAACAATGGCGCATGCTTAAAAAAAGGAAGAAAAATGAGAAGTTAAGCGCAGATTAGGGTAGTGAATGCTTGAAGGATCCTAAAGTTTTAATTTTTAACTTCTAACTATTCCAAGGCTTAGCATGCAGTATATATTTTTTGCATTATAATTTAAATGCAACTTAAGAGTGACTTATGAATGTTGTTTGAATGGTATCTATATGTAACTTTTCAGGGTTACATTTTTTTTATCATATTTATGTTTTGTTTTCCCTAATGATGGAGTGTCCTTTCTTTAGGAACTTCTGGCTTTCTTACTAGATGGGTTGCATGAAGACTTGAATAGGGTCAAACAAAAACCTTACATTGAAATGAAGGACTCTGATGGTCGTCCTGATGAGGAAGTTGCAGCTGAGTGTTGGAAAAATCATAAGGCGCGGAATGACTCAGTAATTGTGGATGTTTGCCAAGTGAGATATTTCTTGTTTTGCCTGAATTCTTAGATTTAGAGTTGCATATAGTAGTCTTTTTTAAAGTTATGTAGGAGAGTTAATAGTGGTATCAGGGTTTTTCTTGGGAGATATAATTACTATCTACGATTTGTTGCTAGTGCCATTCTAAGCAGTTTATGATCAATTACTTTTTCTTTTTGGGACAAATTAGAAATGCCTTTTTTTATATATCTGTCATTATATAGCTTTTCCCATTCTTTAATATTAGGTTATATCTCAGATTTAGGTGCCTAATGCTTTTATTGTTCCGTGTTTAATAAATCCCATGCTTATGTAGTTGTTTTCATTCATCTAGCATGTCAATGATAAATGACTTCAAGTTTCTGTGCCTAGCAATTTGGCTGATTTTCCACTTGGTTACTAACAATTGGAACATTGTTAATAATGCTCCTGCTTCTCAGGGTCAATACAAGTCTACACTGGTTTGCCCAGTTTGCAGCAAAATTTCTATCACCTTTGACCCCTTCATGTATCTATCATTGCCACTACCTTCAACTATCACTAGGACAATGACAGTGACAGTTTTTTATGGTGATGGAAGTCGTCTACCAATGCCATTTACGGTTTCTGTGCTGAAAAATGGTTTCTGCAAAGATCTCCTTTTGGCATTAGGTACTGCATGTGGTCTGAAGAGTGATGAAAGCCTTATGCTTGCAGAGGTAAACATATGTTGAGTTGATTCTTAATTTATTTTAGCTGTTTATATTATACAGTCTCTTGATTGGCTGAAGTAGTAAACCTTCAATATCAGGTGTATGAAAATAAGATTTACCGATATTTGGAGATGCCTTTGGAGCCATTGGCTTCGATAAAGGATGATGAGCATATTGTGGCATTCCGGTTTCAAAAGAAAGAGATAGGGAAAACTAGGCTAGTAATTTTTCATCGATGGCAGGAAAAGTAAGTTTATTTCTTTGTCTCTCTAGCTATTGAAATTTCCCCAAGCAGATTGTATTCTTTCAATCTGATTTACTACACGCATTATTTTGATATTTTAGAATATTAAGGGTCCATCATTTCTCCATCATTGGCAATTGTCTACTGATTATATATTATTATCTTATTATTATTATTTCTCAAGTAGTGTTTATATCTGTCTACACGGTTCATCCATTGACTGTGCACACCATGTGGAATGTATTTGTTTAAGAAAAATCTGTGGAAGGGTTCATGACTTTTACAGTGCACTAGGCATTGAGGAATGGACTGTTGTGGTTTCGTATTTTTCCTTCAAGTATTTGGGGGGCAGCTGAAAGTAGTCTCATACCAATCTGTTATAAGCTGTGAGAGAAAAGGAGGGGGGAGTATATTTCTTTTATGTTTTGGCGCTTGTTTTTTTCTTTGAGGGAGAAAGTCATATGAATATGTTGAATAAGCTGTATTCTTCTTTGCCTCTTTTCTGTCTTTGCTTAAGATTTTGAACCAATATATTGGACTTTCCAGGGCAGAGCTTTTTGGAACTCCACTGGTTACTTATTTGGTAGCGGACCAATCAAGTGGAGCTGATATTGAAGCCGCTGTTTCTAAAGTATTGTCACCTTTCAAAAAAATTTCTTCAGCTAAGGCTCATGTTGGTAAGGAAAATGGCATTCTCTTGGATGGGCTTGATGAAGAATGCAGCTGTTCTGATGCTCAGTCAGTTGAGAATGCAGAGCTTGAGGGTACTTCGTGCACAGACTTGTCAATTCCACTCCGTCTGACCGATGATAGGGTTATGAACTTCAATGCTTTTAAGAAGGATACCCTCTTTGAATCAGGGAAGATCATAGGAAAGCTCTTAAGGGTTGTACTAGATTGGACTGACAAAGAAAAAGAGTTATATGATTCCAGCTACTTGAAGGACATTCCCGAGGTTTATAAAGCAGGGCTTGCAGCAAAAAAGACTCGGCAAGAAGCCATTTCTTTATCTTCATGTTTAGATGCTTTCTTGATTGAAGAACCTCTAGGGCCTGATGACATGTGGTAAGTGCTTAAAGCTTGTTCAAATGGATTTCAGATGATAATGTTGCAGTCTCACATTACTGTAACCAGTACCGACCTTAATATGTTTTGTCTTAAATTATTAATGCAGGTATTGTCCTCGTTGCAAGGAACACAGGCAAGCTATAAAGAAGTTGGACTTGTGGATGCTACCTGAGATTATTGTTTTTCATTTGAAACGCTTCACTTATGGCAGATACCTAAAGAACAAGATTGACACATTTGTGAATTTCCCAATTCACGATCTTGATTTGAGCAAATATGTCATGAGCAAAGATGGTCAATCTTATTTATATGAGCTATATGCCATCAGCAACCATTATGGTGGGCTAGGTGGTGGCCACTACACTGCCTATGCTAAGGTAAACTGATAATCTAGCTGATTAGTGTTTTATTTGAATTTACGACATTTGTATACCTAATGATTATATTTGAGGCTTTGGTGTTTCCACTTATCCAGTTGATTGACGAGAATAGATGGTATCATTTCGATGATAGTCACGTCTCTGCAGTCAATGAATCCGACATCAAGACATCAGCTGCTTATCTCTTGTTCTATAAGAGAGTTAGATCTGAATCCAAAGTGGAGGCAGGAGATGTATCACATAGTCATTCCATCTCTTAAAGACCCCGATGAGTGCAATCTCCAATCTTATTGCCTTATCGAGCTGCCTCCAATCAAGGATAGGCAGCCGGCCTCACCTGCAACAACCACTGTTATACTACGATGATTTTTACTTGTCTGAGCAGGAGCCGAGCGAACCCTCAATGTTATAAAAGATACAATAGGTGACCCTAACTCCGGAAACAACTCACAGCAAAGCAGCGGCACAATTCAAAGGTAGGGGCAACTATTATTGTTAGTTCTATTAAATTTTAATTAATTTTTTTTGGAGGAAATTTTGGGCAGAGAGTACTAGGTCTGCTTGCTTATATAGTTCTTAATTTGTACTATGAGCGAGTAATAGTAGCCAATACCCGTCTATAACTATTTATTTAATCTTTGAAGCCTTTAAGGAAGCCATTTAATTATTATTAATTTTTAGGGATGCCTATAAATCTTGAAAGATTGCCCTTTACGGTATTGCTCTTAAGTGGCCATCTTTTTCTTGTCAGTCTTGAGAATTTTGGACTTGTAAAAGAAGAAAATAAGAGTTTTACCAATTCCAAAAACTTTTCTTTTTGATTTGAAAATAGTTTGAATCGGATCCTTCGATTTCTATATCACAATAGACTTACGTTGTTCCAACTTATTGATTTCTATTAACTAACCCTAGATCCTTTTTAAAATGGATGTTTTCTTGAGCTCCATCCGTATATTTAAAATAAAAGTAGAGTTATCTAGAATCTTATTCTTAATACCACTCTCTACCAACTGATGATAAACTTATTGCTTTTTTTTAATCACTTTAATATTATTATTCTGATGTATAGAATCAAATTCTAAATATGTAAATAAGAAAACCCTGAATGACAGTACATCCTGTAAAACTATAACCAAAAGGAAGAATGAAACCATAATCTATACTAGTAATCAAAAACAGCCTGCAGTCCCTCTGTCTCAATCACCGAACCTAACATCCCTGCAAAAGATCAAAAGAAATGTGAAGAAAAGATACAACTTGAGTGCCAACTAAAAAGGATGAAAAGCCAACCAAAATCATGTTGTCAAATACCCACCCACCCACCATCACCAATTTTGATTTTCGGGCCGACATTGAAGACAAAGTTTGATGATATTCCCTATAAACCACTGTTGGCGTACAATCAAAGAAAAAGAATTTTACCTTTCTCTAACAACCAAGTTGATGCCGTTCATTCTCCCTTTTCCCCTTAATATCTGATAAAAAGACCTTTCGAAAGCTTTGAATTACTACAACGTTTTAATCAACAACAGTGACGCCATCATCAATACATGTCCCAAGAACTTATGTCTTCCCTGTTATCAATCAAACCCCAAGTTCAAGAAAAAAACCCAGTAAATCTCATCATGCCACTGTCATTGTCAAAGGCAAAAAAAAAATCCAATGGATCTCGTAAATCTTAATTATATAAAACAGAAAGAAAAAAAAAACCACAATTAAAAGCGGGGATTTTTAACAGTAAAAACGTGAAAAAGCTTTTACCGTCGCTGAAGAAATAGACAAATAACCAGTTGATGAACTCGTCGGAGAAAACGGCATCGTCACCCCATTCCCGATACTTCCACTGGCGGTATTGTTACTAGTAACACCAAGAGCATAGGCCGGTGTTCCATCAGGCTTAAATAACCCATAATTCCTTTCTGAAGTTGGACCTGGTTTCATATTCTCATTAAACAAAGCAAAAACATATATATTAAGATCCGAATCCGGTCTCAATGGAGTCCCTGCGTTTTGAGACATCAATTTAATCAAATTCCCATTGTATTTCTTTGCATTATCGGGTGTAGCCCCAGCTTCGTCTTCATCTCCCTTTGATGGCCACCCTGTTTCCGATATATGAACTGGGAGTTTCTTGTAACCCAACGAAGCTAAAGCTGAGTAAACGGCATCGATTTGAGCGTATAACATGTTGTCGTAGTGTAAATTCGTTGCTGGATCGATTACCCCTTGGTTTGGTTGAAACAGAACAAAATCCAACGAAACTTGCTTCGGGTTTCCTTTATAAGCAAAGAACGGATACGCATTGATCAAAAAAGGTGACCCTGTTTTTTGATGAAAGCTCAATGTTTGGCTCAAAATATCGACTAAATCCTCACGGAAAGCTCCGGCTGACGGCGGAAAAGAGGTTTGTAGTATGCCTAAAGAATGCGCTGTGGTTACTGTCACCTGTTTGTCGAGCCCGAGGTTTACAAGAGCCGTATGAACGCTTTGCATGGCCGGGACGAGGTTATCGGAAAGATTAGTGTCGTTGAAAGTGAGAACCTCGTTTCCGACAAAGATACAGGTGATTTTCGAGTCCGGTAAATGGGCTTGCACGTTTTCTTTAACCCAATCTTGAGCATTGTTCGGGTCTCTCATCTTCTCCAAGTCCCCGTTGCCTAATCCGATCATGAATTCAACACCGGAGTTGGCAAATGCGCCGAGCACTCTCGGATCTGCATCGTAAAGTTTAACTCTGGTGACCCCAATAGATTTCACGAGCGGCACTACGTTTTCAGGGGAAGGAAGATCGTCTGCTATTTGCCCGTAATTGATCCCAATCGAATTAACCATAATTGGAAGCAAATGAACTGCAAATTCGAAAACCCAAAACGAGAAAAAAAATCAGCAAGATCCAAGTAGATAATAAAAAAAACCGACCCAAGAAAGTATACAACCCACTACCTGAAATCGAAAGAATAATCGAAGCATAGCTAAAATTTCTCATCAACTCCATGAAAACAGAGCAGAAACTAGTAAACAGTGACGAGTGTGCAAGTAAAAGCTGTGAATTAGTCACCAAAAGCGTTTGAAGATTACAAGACAACGAAATAATAATAAAAAAAGTTTTTTTGAAGTGTTCTTTGCTTATAAGCTATGAAATTAGAACTGTTGTAATGGAGCTGATGGGAAAAAAAAAGTTGATAAGGGCAATGATTGAATGAGAATTCTCGCACTGTTTTCTCAACAAGTGTTTTATGTCCACACGCAGTTGTTGTAACCAAACAAAAATAAAAACAAAGAACAGAACAGAACAGAACAGAAAAGGGTTTAAGATCTTTTCTGTTAAGCTATAGTTTTCAAGGTCTGCGCCGATTTTGAAATAGGTGGGTACATGATGGGTGCTTATAAATAAATTTAATGGAGGTGGTGGGAGATATTGTTAGGCGGTGAATTATATTGGTCCACTATTTTGGTTTAGATTTTTTTTTTTCACGAACCGAGATATATGTAAAGTCAGATATTTCTTGTCTCAAAAGATTTGATTGATTATTTATGAATGAACGATCATTGTTTTATTGAATTTTTGTTTCGTATGATATCTTCTTTTTTTCTTTTTGTAGCTTCAACATCACTTCTCCCTCAATTTCCACATGGGTCGGCCTTCTACTCTAGGGTTTAAGGTTTATTAAGAAACTTATTTTTCAAGTATAATTATGGTTTTAAGTAGCTGGTTGAAAATTATTTTTTAAGAGTTAACGTATTTTCAGTGGTATCAAAAATAATAGTTTGGGATCACTAAATTTAACGAGTAAGCTCGAAAATTTTATTATTTAATATTTACGAGCCAAATATAAATTTTAAAAAGGTTTTTGAATTGATAATTTTATTTTATAATAATTTATTAGGTCAAGTAATTTTAAAAATAAAGTATCGAGATCTCGTTTATATAAATGAATCATAAATATTTTATAAATATTTATGAAGTGTCATTAATATAGTATTCAATTTTTTTATTAAAAAATTTTAACGTTTTGACAATTAATTAATTAAAAAAGGCTAAATTAAAAAAAGTGAAACTTGCTAATTAAGTCATTAAGTGGCATGAATAATAAATAAAGAATGATCTAAATAGCAATTATGCCTAAATGAAAAGTTGAGGCGGCATATGAAAGAAAAATAAAATAAAATAAATCCAGTAATGGCAAAATTGTAATTAAAGTGAAATTAAAACACCCAAATTGAATTTTAAAAGATTTCTACACATTTCTTCTTCAATTTTGGTTCAACCAGACCTGGGGAGAGCTTCTTGAGCTGGTTTTGCATATTTGATTCATGTGAGTCCAATTCTTACCCGTTTCTTATATTTTTTTTTATGTTTTTGAAATTAGTACAATTAGGTCCAACTAAATCTTATTTTAGTTTTTGATTTTGTTAAAGATTTTGAATGTTGCCATTGATGAATCTATATGATTTTTATGCTAAATGATGAATTTGATATATTATTTGTTATTTAAAAGTATTTTGTTAAGTGATTTTGATGAATTTTTCGATTAAGGATTAATTTGTTAAATTAGTAAAAATACAAGGATTTGTTGTGAAAGTATTGCAAAATGGGCTGTATTGAATGCCATGAATATTCAACTAGCATGGGTTTGCATTAAAAATGGTTAATTTGCATGTTTTGGGCTCAGGGACTAAATTGAATAAAAGTAAAATTTTAGGGATAATTTTGTAAAATGTCAAAAATGACCAATTTGCAGGAAATGAATTATTTTATTGTCTAAAATAATATATTGAATGAAATTATTAATTTAGATTAAGGTCGAGTAAAAATCGAGGAAAATGAAAAATTTTCAAAATGCCCCTGAATATTGGTATTTCTACAATTTAACCAAGTAAGTTCGTACGGTTATACTTTAAAAATTATATTAATTTGATGGATGGTATTATGTATTTATTCTATTGTTGAGAATGAATTATTGTTGAAATTATAATTTGAATTGAATATTCGGATTAAATGGAATGCGAGATTTGAGTACTTTCTTTTTGTGGCACATGACGACATTGGAGGAAAATGGCGGCAAATTACCCAAGTAAACTGAGGTTCAACATTTTTTGCGAACTCTTGTGTTTTACTTTTCATTTAGCTCTTACGAACTTCTGTTTAACTCATATGAGTTTCCGTTCAGCTCTTTTGAGCTTCTATTAAACTCTTATGAGTTTCTGTTCACTCTTATGAGCTTCTGCTTAACTCATATGAGTTTCCGTTCAACTCTTACAAGCTTCTGTTCAACCTTTATGGGTTTCTGTTCAGCTCTTACGACTTTTTGTTAAGCTTTCGAGCTTCTGCTAACGAAATACTGAAATTCGTACGTCGTTCTTCGAATGGTAAAATATCGAGAGTTGTCTTGGATGATATATGTATATGAAGAAATGGTAAGAGAATGATATGTATCATGATATATATATTAATATCTTGATATGTTGATACATGGAAATCATGTAAGTTGAGACAAGTAATGAACTCAAGTGTGACATATTGAGATAATAAGATTATTGATGTTGAAATTATATGAAAAATGTTCAAGAACACTAGCAAGTGTTGTTGTTTGATGCTTAGGCAAATGCCAAACTTTTGGTTGAATGGTAAATTGTTTAATTATAAGATGCATTGAAATGGTAAGTGCTCAAATGAAAATATACTTGTGCTCATGAAAAAGTGGAAAGTTTTAATTTATACAATTTCTTATGAAATGGCTTAATATGTGATTAATTTGAAAAGGGCTATGTTTGCATGCACTAGCTTGTGGATCTGGTGGTATGATATGCTTATGACTTGTGTGTTATGCATATGGAATGGGTGTGATAAGTAAAGAAATACAATTGTGAATAAAGAAATTTGGAAGAGTATAAAGTTGTTTAAAACTCTACTATACTTGGGATAATATGTATAACTGATGCTTTGGATTTACTCATTTTGTGAGTTGTTAAATATGGTTTCTTGAATCGTGTGGCATCAGTAAATGTTTATTCTTGATAAATGAAAATTTCATAATGAAATGAATTGATATGATTAAAGTTTGTACGAGCTTACTAAGCATTCATTGCTTATTTATTTGTTTTTCTTTACTTTTCAGATTACCGGAAGCTTGATTAGGTTGGAAGCTTGTTGGAGTTATATCACCCTATCCATATTCTATCGGTACTTTTGAATGTGTTTTATTTTGGTTATATTGGCATGTATAGGTATTTTGTTTAATGTTGGCCTATATGTAATTTGTTGAGATTTGCCACTTATTTTGGCTTGTTTTGGATGCCTAATTATAACTTGTTGATATGTATAAAATTGATTACAGGTCAACACAAAATTGGGTGAGAAATATGGCTTGTAAAATGACCTATTTTCGTCCACACAGGCAGAAACACGGGCATGTGTCTCAACTGTGTGTGACACAAAGCTAGGTGACACAGTCGTGTGTCCCCTGTATCTTTTAAGAATGTAAGTCAGTATGCTCACACGGCCTAGCACATGTGCATGTGACTTGGCCGTGTGACCCAAGTCAGTATACTCACACGGGCTGAGACACGGCCATGCGTCCCTATTTAAAATGTCCACACAACCTACGACACGGGCGTGTCTCTTGGTCGTGTGAGTCACACGGCCTGACCACACGACCATGTGATCTCTGCAGTTTCTGAAAATTTTTAGTGTTTCTGATGCGTAATTTGGGCCTTGAAGGCTCATATAATGGACAATATGTATGATTTTGATTGGTTTTTGACATGAATACTATATGATATGTAATGTTTGCATTTTCAGTCTGTTTGATTTGTAAACTCCGATAATGCTTCGTAACCCTGTTCTGGCGACAGATTCAGGTTAGGGGTGTTACAATTAATAGCTTTATAAAAACAAAAATAAAAATATTGAATTATATTAATTTAAAACAAATTAAATTCGTAATGATTAGTTTTTAAAATAGGTTAAATTTTATTATTCGTTTTCGTATTATGCATATGTTGTTAATTTAATTTTTATATTGTAATTTTGTCAATTTAAACAAATTTCGACTCAAATGGTAGTGTTAGGTTAAATTCTACTATTAGTTTCATATCATGTGCATGTTGTGAATTTAGTTATTATTCTCCAATTTAAGCAATTTTTAATCTTATACGTTACAAGTTCAGGTCTTAATCAAAATAGTTGTTAAATCTATTAACTAAGACAACATGCATTTTTATAAATATTTTTTGTGAAAATAGCACTCTAAAATGACGTTACATATATAATATTATGTTTGTCACCAGTGGTAGCAGAGCGTAGTGGAGACTAGGGGGGTATGGTTCCCATAAAATGGTAAATTTTTAATTTAGGCCATTTATAATTTATAAAATTTTAAATTAGTAATAATAAAATTACACTTTAACCCTCAAAATAATAAAAATTTAATTTAACCCTTTAAAAATTATAAAGATATAGGCTATTAAAATAATGAAATTACATTTTACTATCATAAAAATATATAATTTAATTCCAGCCCATCAAAAAATTATAATAATATGTGTTAACTTAATAAATTTAAATTTAATAACTATAATCCGAATCAGATTAAAATTGAAAAATATAAAAACTCAAAACCAAATTAAAATATAAGGTTTAAAACCACAACTTTCGTGTAGAATAAGGACTAATAACAAAATTTTGACCTTTAAAAGATATATATCTTTGCATAATATGTTTTTCTTACAAGTTGTTTTCAAGCTACTAAGTTATAAGTTTGAATCATTATTTATAAAATATTAAAAATTATATCTATATAATTATCTTAAATCATGTATGTATAGATGAATTCTAATTTAAAATTTTTGTATATAATTATACCAAATTAAAATTTATGTATTAAATTACACAACAATTAAAATTTATTTTTAAATTTGATATTTATCTCTATAAATAATAATTTGGAAAAATACAAATCATTTTATGTAGGATCCAATCCAAATAAATAAAATGAAAGCCCAATAAAAGTCTAATGGCAACACAAACAAACTAGGGCAAATTACCAAAAAATACCTTTTTTTTTACAAAATTTACAAAAAAGGACCTGTTTTGCAATTATTTACCGAAAAGGTCATTTCCCCCGAAAATGTGTCCACGTCAGCGAGTTTTCAGGGGATGCAGTAGGAAAACACGTCTCCGAGGGAGTGTTTTCTGCCACATCAGCCAAAATCGCGTCCTTGAGAGCGCGCTTTGCTGATGTGGCAAAAACGCTCCCTCGGGGACACGTTTTTGCCCTTTCCCCCGATAGGGTTTTTAGCTATTTTTAGGGTTAGGGTATGGGTTTTTAGGGTTTTATGGCTACAGTTTATGGTTTTTTAGGGTCTTAGGGTTTAGGATTGTTAGGGAAAAATTAATGAATTAGATTTTAGGGTTAATTAATTAAAATAATTTTAGGTTTAGGGTTTTAGAAAAAATATATCAATAATATAAAAATTATTTTTTTACAGTAGTATCTGGTAAAATAATTTTGAGAAGACGTTTCTGAACACATAGTAACCAAAACACTTCAAGCAAGATGCACTGTCAGCAAGAGTACTGAAAAAAGCTCCCACATGGATGCTCTTTTACTATAGTAGTCTTTGGAAAAATAATTTTGAGAAGACGTTTCTGAACAAATAGTGACCAAAATGCTTCAAGCAGGATGCACTGTTAGCAAGAGTACTGAAAAAAGCTCCCACGTGGACACTCTTTTGCTACAGAAGTCTTTGGCAAAATAATTTTAAGAAGACGTTTTTGAACAAATAGTGACCAAAACGCTTCAAGCAGGATGCACTGTCAGCAATAGTACTGAAAACACTCCCACGTGGACGCTCTTTTGCTACAATGGTCTCTGGCAAAATAATTTTGAGAAGATGTTTCTGAACAAATAGTGACCAAAACGCTTCAAGTAGGATGCACTGCCAGCAAGAGTACTGAAAAAAGCTCCTACGTGGACGCTCTTTTGCTACAGTAGTTTCTAATTGTACTTAGACTATAAATGAGCCAAATTTCATTCTCAGGTTGCATAATAGAAATTGAGGCAAAAGTAAAATAGAAACTGAAGATGAGTGAACGTATTAGTGCTATTATTTACTATGATGATGAGGTTTGTGACACTGAAAATAGTTTTGTTTTTTTATCGGAGAACACAGCGCGACTGGTTTTTAACCAGAATATAGATTTAACAAAACTTCGCAAAAGAATTAGGCGTAAAATCTTCGAAACAACACCAATGAAAGTTCGATCTATTAAGTATAGATTTTGTGCTTCGGTTGATCCCGTGAGATATGGCTCATTCAACATCAAAGGTTTTCGGAGCTTGGAGGAAATGATGGAGACTTATCTTGCCAGTGGATCACCCTATCTTGAGGTATATGTACAATTTTCATCGCCAAGTGATCTTCCTTCGACTTCAACATCTACTGCTGTTCGAGGGGAATACACGACCCTGTTAGTGGGAGGCAGAATATGGAAGCGTCTATATTTGGTGGTAGTATGGAAAACACAACCCGTATACGATACTCGATTGGTGGATGGGACATTTATATCCTTCCTTCGATGTTCGATGCTAGAAATACATATTGGGGAATGTCATCAACTTCTAGTGGTTGGCAATCCACATATGATTTTGAACGTTTCGGAAGTTGTTTAAGAAGGGATAATGTACTCTCCATGACATCCACTGGGGAGGGGACCTCGTTCATTACAGATGATGGTGGGTCAGATAATGAGTCCGACGTGGATCCACCTCGAGAGCCCGGCTCCAATGGTGCAGAATTTGCATTATTTTCTGAACCGGAGTTTGTTCCAACCGTACCTGAAGATGTTGAAAGGGGTTCAGTTGAAGAAGAAGAAGATCCGCGATTCAGGGCGTACTCGCCTCTAGTCCACATGCATAATGTCGATCTATCTCAAGACGATGCATTGGAGTTTCCTGAACTACCACACAGAAGGTGTGACTGTACAAGTTCGTCGTTGGATTCGGGTGAACTAGAAGTTGGTAAAGAGTTTTCAAAAAAGGATAGTTTTCTTGGTGCATTGAAACAATATAGCATCAAGAACAGGGTTAACTACAACGTGGTTAAATTCAAACTCGATAAGTACGAGGCCAAGTGTGTAGTGCAAGACGATACATGTTCATGGAAAATCATGGCATCGTTGAGAAAAAGGACAGGCTTGTGGGAGATTAAAAAGTACAAAGGTCCACATACGTGTCTTACCGGTACAGTATCATTAGGTGTTCAAGGTTTTTGAATAATATTGATATTACGTAATATTGCATTATTTAACGTACTTCATTGATAAATGTTTCACAAGATCATCCCAAGATGGATTCAAATATGTTGGCTAACTTAATAATACTGACGGTGAAGGCGGATCCCAAGACCATTGGCCCACCCTTAAAATATTTACACCATTGGCCCTTAAAATATTCAATTTAGTCATAATTCATCCATTTCTTATTAGTTTCTAGATCGATCCACCCTTAAAATATTTACGCCATTGGCCCTTCAAGGTTTTTTTCAAATATACATTTTAACCCGTCAAAATTTGAATATTTACTATTAATCCCGAAAAACCTTTCTCATATTTTCGATTTAGTCCTTACTTGAACCAATACAATTAGGATATTAAAACAACATTTATTTTATAAAAAATTAGTTACAATAAAAAGAGAAAACAACTTTTATTTTTTAAATATAAAAATTAAATTACAATTGAAATAAAAATAAAACAACATTTATTTTATTAAATGAAACAAAAAAAATTATAATAAAAATAAAAACAAATTTTATTTTTAAAAATATAAAATTAAATTACAATTGAAATAAAAACAACATTTATTTTATTAAATGAAACAAAAAATTATTTACAATAAAAAATAAAAACAACTTTATTTTTTAAAAATATAAAAATTAAATTACAATTGAAATATTAAAAATAACATTTATTTTATAAAAATAAAAAATAAATTACAATAAAAAATAAAAATAACTTTTATTTTTAAAAATATATAAAAATTAAATTACAATTGAAATAAAAACAACATTTATTTTATTAAATGAAACAAAAAATTAATTACAATAAAAAATAAAAATAAAATTTATTTTTAAAAATATAAAAATTAAATTACAATTGAAATATTAAAAACAACATTTATTTTATTAAATGAAACAAAAAAATTATAATAAAAAATAAAAAACAATTTTTATTTTTTAAAAATATAAAAATTAAATTACAATTGAAATATTAAAAACAAAATTTATTTTATTAAATGAAACAATATAAAAAAAGTTTATACAAATATATTAAAAACATCAATGTTGGTGCCGGTCGGAATAAGTGCCACATGGGGATAGTCGACGGTTACGCGCTAGATTCCTCATTGTTCTAGCTTCCGGCGGGGGTTGTGGTTGCTCAGGCGGGGATTCTGGTTCCTCCGGCAGGAAGCCTGGTTGTGGGTGTTGGGAGGATGACCCACCTTGATAAAATATTGACTGCGGAGGTGTTTGCATTACCCATGGCGGAGGTGTCTAAATCCCATAAGGCGAAAGAGATTGGTAAAAAGAAGAGCTCCCCGACAGCGCCTCGTGCGATCCCTCATGCGACGGCGGCCTACAGATCGGCTGACCAGTCAGAGTAGTCGGGAACGGACTCGAATCGGACCATGCATTCCAACCTGCCATTGGACTGGGAAAAGGAAACATATAGGGGTTAGGATACATATAATGGCTAGAATACGCACCTGGTATAACCGAAAAAGGCTGTTATGTGGGTGTTGTCGGCTGAAGTGTTGGGCCCAATAATTGTGTGGGCGCTGTTGATGGGCCCGATGATTGTGTCGACGCTGTTGATGGGCCCGTCCCATCATCCCTTCTTCTTGGATTTAAAGGGCCCCGTCTTTCCCTTTGTGCATGAAGTTGCCGTCGTCTCTTCTCTTCTGACAATAAATACAGCTTGCCATGGATCTTAAACCATGGCATGTATTCCAGAACGCACACTAACTCAGGAACGATGATCGGTTCCTGAGTAGGTATATAATCATACCGGTTTTCCCACAATTCGATATACGCTGACCAAAATCTTGGCCAATCCGTATGCAACTGCCGTAAGTTGACTTTGTGCTCATCATCGAGCACCTCAGGTGCCACAGGAATCGGTTGTCGGAATCCAAATTGGCGAAGAACCCGATTTGGCTGGTGCATCTCCACAGTGGCATAGTTGACCAATGGCACCTTCACATGCCAAATGTTTGGATTTTGAAAAAAACTCTTTCGGAATACTACCCGAATTGACGGATCCTCGTATGGTGTCTATTCAAACTATATTAACATGATAAAAAATATTAGTTATATACTAAATACGAAATACTAAATACTAAATATAAAATACGAAACGACTATTTTATTACGAAAATATATTTTATTTAATACTTACTTGTGCTTCTGACCATTGCTCTAATAGAAGTCGTATATCTTTAAGCGAGGTAGGTATTCCAACATAACTCGCCGAATGGTTCCACCTAATTAAATAAATTTTTAGCATACAATTATATTTTAAATCTACGTAATAATTGTAAAATATAATATTAAACTTACCTCGTTATGAGTGGGAATGTATATAGGTGGTCCACTTAATGACGTAAAAATAGAAAGCGAAATCGTGCCCATAATTGCAGTAGTGATAGGCAACCTCCGATTTTCGCTTTATTCGCCGCGTCGCCCCGCACATCTCCCGATACAATTTTGCTAGCACGGCAGACCCCCAACTCAATTCACCGGCTGCTCTAAAATCAACGAGTTTCAGCAGCTATCTCAGATGTACGAGATTTCGTGACAAGTCCGGCATCAGATAGCCTTCAATCATCTCAAGAATGTATGCCCGAGCATACCGTATTCTTTCTATTTCGATCGAAACATTATCTGGCTCCTAAAATGTGTCTCGTAACCAGCCGATCTCGATCCGACCTCTGTAAATGTTATTCGGGAAAGAACCCAAAAGCTCGTAGCATATGGCTCCCCAATCACCAGAAGTTGCGGACCCGGTGACTACGTACCTATCAACCGGCAATCCCAATTGCAAATGCACGTCTTCCAGAGTGATAATACACTCTCTGCATGAAAGATGGAAAGTGTGCGTTTTGGGTCTCCACCTCTCTATCAACGCACTAATTAGCTGCGGGTCCAACTTGCACCTCCGGGGTATCGTTGCCGCGTGCCAAAAACCTGCTTCCCGCAAGTAATTCTCGATCAATGGCAATGGCGGACCAGACATATTGCGAATATAACATTGCAACACCCGATATACAGACTATTTAAAAAATTATAAAATAAAAATTAATTAAAATTGTATAAACCTAAAAACATTAAATAGTATTGAAAAATTAAAATTATAACTTACCATTGTCATTTGATCGACGGAGATGTGTTTATTGTCAAGACGAATTAATTCTCCGGTCATTGCTAATACGATCGAATATTTTTAAATTTAACAAAAAAATATTTTAAAAAACTTTTAAACAGGGCTTTTTTGTAAAAATTAAAGGACTATTGTGAAATATGAGAGGAACTTTAAAGGAATTTGAGAGAATTTGAGAGGAATTTGAGAGAAAGTTAAGAGAAATTTGAGAGAAAATTGAGTAAGGACCTTTGTGTGAAAAAAATAAAAGGGTGGGGGAGTTTTATAGTTTTTTTTTTTACCATTGGAGGCCCAACAGTCAAAAAAATATGACCGTTGAAAGCAGGCAAAACGCTTCCTCGTGGACGCGTTTTCCTACTGCATCCCTTGAAAACGCGCTGACGTGAATGCGTTCTCGGGAAAAATGGCCCTTTCCGGTAAAGAATTAATTAGGAGGTCTTTTTTCATAAATTTTGAAAAAAAATGGGTATTTTCTAGTAAATTGCCCAACAAACTAACTTTATTTGCTCTCAGACATAATAATTTATAAAAACATACATATTCAGTGAAAATGGCTTCACCATTTTAGTCTTTGTGAAACTTTCACTAACACCCTGTTAGCTACTTAATATTATTTCTCTCTTTATACAAAAATCTCCCAACTTTTTACCCTCAACCATACCATTGAGTGCTTTATATCAGTCAATGCTAATGGCAGCCCCAAAACTTGACACAACTACTGGTTTGCATTTGCTTGCTTTAAGAACAATTCGATATCGAAACATTTTATTTAGACTCGGAAGGGCAGTTCATGGGGTGGCAACATTTTCCTTGGCAAGTGGAGCAATCTCCTCGCCTTCGTTACCGGGTTCACTGCCAGCAACCTCCAGGCTCAACAACAACTTCTCCCACAGCTTTGATGGTCCCTGCATTGATCAACAAATTTCCCATTGTGTTCATTCTTCCTAAAGCTGCAAATTCGGGTCACTGCGAGGTTCCAAGGAACTAACTAACCTTCCATGAAAGGTCTTGTGCCATACAGTTTTGGATCATTTCGTTCATGGTTGGAGTGCCATATGTTGCAAGAGCTTTCTTGACAGTCTTTGCCACCTTATCCAAATCACTTGGATCCACTGCATCACACTGCAACACAATATCCCATAGAGATTAATGGCCCTTCTCATAAGCCTTGCCACAAAAGTAATCTTTGTTTTTTAAATACTTACTTCAACATTGAAAGCTCCCATTTGAAACCCTGTGAATCCTTCCTTGACGGTGTTGACGAGTCCACCGGTTGAGGCAACTATTGGCACCTGTACCACAGAGCAAATAGTGTGTATGAGGTTTATAGATTCACTGCTTATGCAAATCCCTGAAATCGAATCAGTTCGTCAAAAGCATTTACGGTTCCATATCGCATAGCATGCAACTGGATCAGACCGCATGGTTCAAATCGGCTGGGGATCAAAATGAAATCAGAACCAGCAATTATCTTATGAGCCAATGGGACATTGAAATTGGCTATTCCTCTAGCTTTGTCAGGGTATTGTGTCTCTAAATTCTCAATCTGTTCCTCCATGGCCTTTTTGCCAGTTCCCTGAAAGAAAAGATGTCACTGTTGATACCGTACTCATCGAGGCAACAGTAACAACTGCGACAACATTAAAATTTGACACTAACAAGGATTACAATCTGACAATTTTCTCCGATGAATCTCGGGATCGCTTCTGCCAAAACATCTGAACCTTTCTGCTCTTCTAACCTACCGATGAAGCCAACCACCGGAACGTTCCTGTCACAATGCAAGCCCATTTCTGCTTGAAGAGTTTCCTTTAGTATAGGCTTTGCATCCATTACCTGCAATGAAAACTTATTATGGAACATGACTTTTAATACACCACAAACAATAGATGAATTGGAAGCAATTCAAAGCACATACAGTTGAAGCATCATATTGGACATTGATGTGTTGGTCAGTGGCAGGGTTCCACTCTTGAACATCCATGCCATTCACAATGCCGGTGATACCGGTTTTACGGATGATGTTATCAAGTTCAACGCCTTTATCTTCACCTGATATAAGCTCCTGGGCGTAGTTCGGGCTTACAGTCAAGACCTTATCTGATTCTAGAATTCCAGCCTTCATCCAATTAATTTTCCTTCCCTTGATAGGCTTGGGATACCTAACGACCAAAACAATATCCAGCATAGATTTCCATGCAAGTGCAACAAGAAAAAAAATATGAATATACATGAGCAGCATCAATGGTTTCGTACCCATCGAAGAAGTCAAATGAACTCTTGAACCGATCAGGCAGATTAAGAACAGAGAAATCCGAAAACGGAAATCTTCCCTGATAGGCTATGTTGTGGATGCAAAATGCAACCTGCCCATATTTTATCAAACACAAGGTAAAGTTTCAAGCTTTTCTGTATGATGAATCAAACAAAGGCCATCAAGGCATCAAACCATACCTTGGCATTCATGTAGATGCCCCTTGGCTGGTACATGCTTTTCAAATAACATGGTAGAAGACCAGTGTGCCAATCATTGGCAATAAAAATAACATCTTCCCCTGCAGCAGATGGTAAAACCCTAAACTCTAACTTTTAATAAACAAGTGTTGAAAAACTTACAGAGGGAGAGAGCCCTCCTTACCATATGGTCCTGAGAAATATCTGTTGCTATTTAAATTCAGAACCTTGGGTGCTTCCAGAGCAGCCTGCAAACAGTGAAAACAGTGACATTGCTGTGATAAAATCATAAACTTCAGTTTAACATTGTACAATTTATACCTGGCATAACAAGCTAAACCGCAATTGATTGTCTTTGTAGTCCACACCTGCATTAGGGCCATAGATTTTCGATCCAGTTTTGCCCCATACCTTCTCGAGGAACATTGGGTGATCAACAAACACACGATCAACTCCACGTTTGTAACAATGGAAGAATCGAACGGTCTCGATTTTGTCACCAACTTTTACCTGCAAGTTAAGAGCTGATCCTCAAGAATATAATCCAAAGATGGTTCACTTTAGTTGAATTTAACAGAATAAAATAAACCTTACTTCAACTAAAACACTGGTGTCCCATGCATCCATGTACTGATCATATCGAGGAGACACTGTCATAACACGATGTCCATTGGCCTTCACAAATGTTCAACAGAGGCATTTATTAGTATCCCATCAAAATTAAGCTAAAACCATACAATACTTACCGCCATTGCAGGCGGAAGTCCACCAAGGACGTCGCCAAGTCCACCAGTTTTGCTCCATGGACCACACTCAGCTCCCACAAACACTAAGTTCAACCCTTTGCCGCAAATAATTTTGCCCCAAGGCCTGGGGTTTTCCTGTTTCACAGCTTGTCGGGCAACAGGCTTTGCATTGGTTCTCATCTGCAACCTGTCTAGCATGTTCAAAAACCTTAGACCATAGTGAGTAATAGCAGCTTGGTTCTTCATGCAAATCAAATTGGCGGCCTTAGTGTCTGCTCCATGGCTGTTGACTTGACAAACTGTAGAAACAAGGTGTGAGGCTGTCACTGTGGCCATTGCAAGAAGCTGAGACCAAAATGAAGATGATAATGAAAGTAAAAACAATTTTAACCCCCAAAATCCAAAACAACACAACTTTATATTTCAAAAACAAAAGAAGAACCAAGCATTATAAATTCTTTTATATAGCATTAAAAACGTAACAAACAAGTTCGAAAATGTCTCGAAAGTCGATAAATATTAGAATAGTATAGGATGATCAAAGAAGCAGAAACATATGCAAGTGGTTCACTGAATCTCTCAAAATCAGTTAAAAGAAAAGAAAATCTGAAGTCAGGGATCAGTTCAGATTTCACGCCGAGGATCAGCTAATTTGGACTGACTGCACCACTGACCCTTACAAAAAAGGCGTGGCATTACGAGAACAGTTGAGCCATCTTCAACAGTCCAAGTGCATCATCAACATCAGCTTCTTAAATGAATATGTTGCAAAATTTTGCCATTCTTCCATCTTAAAAAGGGTCCAAAAAAGTTTCTTCTTAAATGAAAATGTTGGTTTCGGCGAGATTTTTTAAGTTTAGTACTTGGCATATAATTTTTCTTAAATTAATTAATTGGTGGTGTTGAAGGAAGCCATGGGAATGCCATGTAATGTACTCGAGTTATGCACTGCAGGGTGCCAACTTATTTTTGTGCTTTTTAGTGAACACCAATTCAATAATAACAATAAATTTAAAAAAAAAAACAAATTTTGAAATAAATATAATTTGCTTTTAGGTCCTTTTAGATTCCGTGAATAAAACAAAAAAAAAAAAAAAAACTTTCACTCCATCCACATGAATGAAACGAAATAATACATTAATATAACAAAATCAATAATATATTAATTAATCTTACACCCGAATAATTATAATCAAAATTAATTGTAACTCAATTGATAAGCATAACATATTTAAACCTAAATAAAAATAAATTTTAACATGATCACGCATATTGTAACTTAAATCAAAATAAATATAAATTAAGAAGAAACAATTGTTTACAAAGTATTAAGTCACAAAAACTGCAAGACCATAACTTTACCATTAAGCTAAAGCTTAATCAATAAAAATATAGTTTATATATATAATGTCTGCTTTTATTTATAAATCTATAAAAATTGCACTTAAAACACGTTTAAATTTATATTTTATTATTATAACAATATCGACTAATCTTGAATGAAAAACAACAAATAAATTGTATTTATAATGTTGAAGGTTTGGTAGAATAATATTATTGGGCATGAAATAGAGATTCTAGACCCACTGCAACTATCAGTATCTCATCACATAACTGGTTCTCAAATAATGACGACCATCTTTTACCTAACCCTAAATAAATAAATAAAAGGAGTAACATTGAGTTGTTTGTTGGTTTCACATCTCTTTCCGATGCCAACGGCTTTTACCCAACTAAATACATATTTTATATATAAATCATAGCTAATGGCTTATGTTAGTTTTCACCATAAAACAAACTGTCCCCTAAATGGTTTAAAATCTGCGCCTTTGCACTAAAGAGAAGAAACCATGTGTCTTAAAAAATAAATAAAGTATATATCGTGAAAGTTGAATTATGGAGTATTCTTAGTATTGGTAAGAAAATTGGTTTTAGAAACAAACAGTTTGGCAACGTCAAATCTTGTTCATGATTACGAAACATCAAATGAATAATTGCTGGTCTTAAACATATATTTCGTCAAGAAAATCGACTAATGAATAATATGAGAATTGTGATTTTTAATTTGAAACCGGGTCTTACTATCTTTTTATATCTACCTCATACATTTCTTCAAGTTCCACGTGATGGTTTTGTAATGTTTAAAATGATTGTAATTTAAATATTAATGGTTTTCTACTTTTACCCCCAAAAAAAAAATTATAACTTTCTTAATGTCATTTCAGAATATCTCTCTGTCACGTGCCACCTGCCCAGCACTTGAATTTATTGTATCTTGCTATTATTGCCTATTGAGTATATATATATTTGAAATTTTATTCCCTTCTATTTAAATTTTGTGCAAATTGATTTCTTTATAATAATAGAATATTTTAATTCGTGTTAATTTTAAAAGTAAGTTTTTTGTTAATTTATTCTATTTTTATTAATATAATAATAAATTCAGTTTTTAATGTTTATAAATTTTGTTATCGTTAATCTTAGTTCAAAAATTTTCAACAAAATTAATCTTTATTAGATATTAATAAATTTAGAATTAAAATTTAATTAAACTAAATTTATTTTATTTTTAAAAAATTGAAACTAATTTGATAAGATATGAAAATAATGAAAGCTATTATACCAATAAAATTTTATAAATTGATAAACTATAAAAATAATATGATAAAAACTAAATTAATATGATTTTATTAATAGAAACCAATTTACTAATATTTGAAATTGGAAAGGGTGCATTCAAATTCACACTGCTCTTTAATTTTAATGTTTGGTCCGTGATGCTTTTATGATTTTTATTATTATTTTGCTTTATAATTATTTTTCTACTTTTTCTTTAAAAACAGAATAAACCCCCACTAAACAAAAAAGAAAATTACAGAAATGAATGGTTGATTCAATGTTACGTGGCAGTTGTGGAATGAAGCAAGAATTGCAACATTGGTGGTTTTGTCCCTATGTTTCAATTGAAGTTATCGATTGACGTTCATAAATGAAAGTAGGGTGATACTTGCAAATGATTGCAAATCATCAAATCGCGAAGATTAAACTTTCGACTTCTCTCTTAACTTTTGAAGTATCACTAGAAATAGTGGTAGCGATTTCTCTTCATGAAAAAATTTTTAATGTAACTTAGAAGTTTTTAAATTATTGTTTTGTTCTTTTCACCAATATATATATATATATATATACTATTTTATGATTTTAACTTCTTTTTATATTATAAATGTTTTAATTTATAATGTATAATTTTTAAAAAATTATTGTTTGGTTGATTAAATATTTTTAATGATAATTTATAAATTTATCTTTATTAAATAAAAATAATATTTATGTATTTAATTTTATAATAAAAATTTTGTTGTTAACAAATATTTAGATTAAATATTTAATAATAAATTTCAGTTGATAGTTTTAAATTATTTTAATTTTAAATTTTAATTGAAAGCAAAATTATTTCAAATTTATCTTGCATGTATTTTTAAATATAATAATACATATAAAATCATGGATATATATAACTTGTTTAGATAAATAAATAAAATACTTGAAATCATGTTTTGTTTTAATTAAAATCTAACCCATAGAAATATAAAAAATAGTTGATTGCTCTGAACAAAACTACTAATAATTAAATTATAAGAATATAAAACTATAGGCTATCTAACTTATTATTCATACAAAACTTAAATGGAACAATTCTATCTATAATTTACAAAAAAAAATATTCCATGAAAAATACAAGTGCTAACTTAATTTTGTAACTGGAAAAAAATATTTACTTTCAAAGAATCCCAGTTGAAATAACAGAAAACATCAAGTAACAGAAAAAGGTAATAACTTTTTTATATTTATTAATAAATTAATACCCTAAACCAAAATATATAATAGGTTTAATTTTGTCTTAACATTTTTAACTTCCCATTATTAAAAATAATTTTCTCACATTTTATCGTATATTTGTGAAAAATTACTCCTCATAAAAAGTTAAATTTCAAATAAAATAAATAAAATTTCACATACCAAACATAATCATTTTTCAACTAATTAAAATTTAAAAACATAAGTATTTACCATTATACCAAATGCTACTATTGCAGATACGAATACAAATTACAAAGTCGAAAACTCATAATTTTAATATTTAATGTGTAACCTTTAGATTTATTTCCGTTATTAATTCCATTACAAACTATAAAGCCGAATTTTGATTATAAAAACAATTTATTAAAAAAAAACAGGAAACCAGTAGGCCCTAAGGTATTGGAAATTCTAATTTCGACATCAAAATCAATCACAATTCACAAAGGGTACGAAAACGACATTAAATTATAAAACAAAACCACAAAAACGCCACTCTAATATCCCACATCATATTCAAATATATAACAATTAAATTGAGAATAATTCTTTGGGAATGGGTTAGCGCGACTTTTCGAAAAATGAAAAACGGAACGAAAGTACGGCGTTTTTGTGTGTGTCTAATCTCTCTTTTATCTGTGAGCTGTGACCAACGTCTCTATGAACCTTAAGCCATCAAACCGTGGCGCGAATTTCTCCCTTTCTGACGCCGTACGGTTCCTCGACGCACTGTTCTGTGACTCCTACATAATCAATTGTTCCATGTTAAGATCAAGAACTAAATATTTAATTTAAAATTAAAGCAAATGAATCGTTCTCCTAAAGTGAAATTAAATGAGCAAATCTAGATCCAGAAGCAAGGCACTCGAATTAATAGATTTAAGCAGCCAAAATTTCCAGGTAAAATATCTACTAAATTAAAGAAAAAAGAAATTTGAACAAAAATAGAAAAGAAAAATCACGCATTAGACATTGGAAACGCGAATCAGTAAAACATTTAGTAAATTTGAAACGAGAAGAAGCATTTAGGCCAAATTTCTAATTTCTGAATGAAAAAATGCTCTAACTAAAGGGGGGGAATAAACCTGGTTGGAGGAGGTTGGAGAAAAAGAAACATGTTGGACTCCGGCGGATGAAGACGAAGTGAGAGCCACCGTAGACGCAACGACCGCGGTCGCAACAAGAGGTCCAGATCCCTTCATTTTCCCGATTCTTTTCTATATCTGCGATCGAAACTCAGATAAAGAGTTGTTTTTGGAAGCTCCGATGACGAATGGGTAAAATCCGACGAACTTCGCCGGTTCCCGACCACCTGCTTTCCCTTTTTTCAATTCCCTTTTGTGAATTCATTATAACTTTCTTTAAGGACTGAGGGCCTTTATATTTTCTGAAATTGCCAGAACGTCCCAGCTTCTTCAATTAACGGAATTTAATTTTACTCTTAGGTCCGATATTATTTTCTTTTTTTGAAAAAAAATAAAAAGAAAAATCAAAATTGTGTAGCTTTCTCTGCCACGTCGAGTATACGGCACCCTCAAATCTTCTTAACCAATAGGGAAGGAGCGCGTGTACTTAAGTATTGCCAGCTTGGCATGCGGAAAGTGACGGCAGCCGTTGGATGATATAAAAAGGACGGTGGCCTATACGTCTCTCCTAGTCTACCTTTGCTTTAAATTTTAATTAATTTATATTTATAAAAAGAGAGGTGCGTTGATTGCAGAGAAAGGTACTGGAATCGAGCAGGCTCGTGTTTTTGAAAAATAGGTGGCTGTTGTTTGCTTAAGCTCGATACCGTCCGTGTCTGACTCAGTCAGTCAGTGAGTCAGTCAGTCCATCCCCTCTCACCCCTGCCTAGTGCTCCGTGTAGACCGCTCCTTTAATTAACTATGATTTTTATTGGATATCTTTATGGTTAAATTCTTCTATTAGTCCCTGTACTTTATTTTTTTGTGCATTTAGTCCCTATACTTTTATTTGATCAATTTTAGTATTGTACTTTTTGAACTGATCAATTTTAGTCCCTATACTTTTCAATATTTTAAATTTTAGTCCTAATCCAAATAGTAGAAATTAACTATGTTTGATTAAATTTAATTACTAGTCTTGTAGTATTCATTCAGTTGTAGATTTAGTTGATTTTTTCAATCTGGATCATTCTAAGCCCTATACTTTTCAAAATTTGAAATTTTAGTCTTAAAATAAACAAAATTCATTAATCCATAATTAAATTTTTAATGAGTAATATGTGAAAATAATCAAGAAACATGATATTACACGATGGTAATATATTTGATGCATCATATTTTGGAAATAGCAAAACTTTACTTAATGAATTTAATTACTATTGTTTGGTAAGAACTGAAATTTTAGAATTTAAAAAGTACATGAACTAAAATGATCAAATAAAAGTATAGAGATTGAATTTATAACTTTTACTAAATACGTGGTCTAATAACCTGAATTTAACCTTTTTTTATCTCCAATCTTTCTCAATTTGGATAATGCGTGAATTAATCTCTCTAAAAATTTAGAGCAATTTAATACATGCTAATTTTAAAAATGAGCAAATAAAATAAATCACAACAATTAATATTTCTTGTCAATTGTAAATAATTTTGATTGATACATCAAGTCTTCAATATTTTATATATTCTATTATTTTGATTTTAATTTTAAAAGAAATAATTTAAAAAATATATAATAAATAAAAAGTGTAAAATTTGAAAATATATTAATATTAAATTAAAAGAGATTAAATTATTCTAATTTTTTTAATGTAAGCCCAATTTCGCAGCCCAGACCCAAACCAAAACTCTAGCCCAAATGTGTAACCCAAAAATAAAAAAGAAGAAAACAAAGAACGTAAATCGGAGGATGAACCCTAGGTCAGGTAGAAATCCTCGCGCCGCACGGCTCCTCTCTACGTTGTGCGCGTCCACGACGTTCACCTACAAACAAAAAAGCAACCACGTGACAAGAAGTTAGAGTTTCAGGGGTTGGTATTCGATAAGGCTATAAAAGCCTTGAAATATTGTAAAAAGGGGATTTTTGATTTTGTTGGTTTAAAAGGGTTGATACACATTACCAACGTCTCTATGAACCTTAAGCCATCAAACCGTGGCGCGAATTTCTCCCTTTCTGACGCCGTACGGTTCCTCGACGCACTGTTCTGTGACTCCTACATAATCAATTGTTCCATGTTAAGATCAAGAACTAAATATTTAATTTAAAATTAAAGCAAATGAATCGTTCTCCTAAAGTGAAATTAAATGAGCAAATCTAGATCCAGAAGCAAGGCACTCGAATTAATAGATTTAAGCAGCCAAAATTTCCAGGTAAAATATCTACTAAATTAAAGAAAAAAGAAATTTGAACAAAAATAGAAAAGAAAAATCACGCATTAGACATTGGAAACGCGAATCAGTAAAACATTTAGTAAATTTGAAACGAGAAGAAGCATTTAGGCCAAATTTCTAATTTCTGAATGAAAAAATGCTCTAACTAAAGGGAGGGAATAAACCTGGTTGGAGGAGGTTGGAGAAAAAGAAACATGTTGGACTCCGGCGGATGAAGACGAAGTGAGAGCCACCGTAGACGCAACGACCGCGGTCGCAACAAGAGGTCCAGATCCCTTCATTTTCCCGATTCTTTTCTATATCTGCGATCGAAACTCAGATAAAGAGTTGTTTTTTTGGAAGCTCCGATGACGAATGGGTAAAATCCGACGAACTTCGCCGGTTCCCGACCACCTGCTTTCCCTTTTTTTTCAATTCCCTTTTGTGAATTCATTATAACTTTCTTTAAGGACTGAGGGCCTTTATATTTTTCTGAAATTGCCAGAACGTCCCAGCTTCTTCAATTAACGGAATTTAATTTTACTCTTAGGTCCGATATTATTTTCTTTTTTTGAAAAAAAATAAAAAGAAAAATCAAAATTGTGTAGCTTTCTCTGCCACGTCGAGTATACGGCACCCTCAAATCTTCTTAACCAATAGGGAAGGAGCGCGTGTACTTAAGTATTGCCAGCTTGGCATGCGGAAAGTGACGGCAGCCGTTGGATGATATAAAAAGGACGGTGGCCTATACGTCTCTCCTAGTCTACCTTTGCTTTAAATTTTAATTAATTTATATTTATAAAAGAGAGGTGCGTTGATTGTAGAGAAAGGTACTGGAATCGAGCAGGCTCGTGTTTTTGAAAAATAGGTGGCTGTTGTTTGCTTAAGCTCGATACCGTCCGTGTCTGACTCAGTCAGTCAGTGAGTCAGTCAGTCCATCCCCTCTCACCCCTGCCTAGTGCTCCGTGTAGACCGCTCCTTTAATTAACTATGATTTTTATTGGATATCTTTATGGTTAAATTCTTCTATTAGTCCCTGTACTTTATTTTTTGTGCATTTAGTCCCTATACTTTTATTTGATCAATTTTAGTATTGTACTTTTTGAACTGATCAATTTTAGTCCCTATACTTTTCAATATTTTAAATTTTAGTCCTAACCAAATAGTAGAAATTAACTATGTTTGATTAAATTTAATTACTAGTCTTGTAGTATTCATTCAGGTTGTAGATTTAGTTGATTTTTTCAACTGGATCATTCTAAGCCCTATACTTTTCAAAATTTGAAATTTTAGTCTTAAAATAAACAAAATTCATTAATCCATAATTAAATTTTTAATGAGTAATATGTGAAAATAATCAAGAAACATGATATTACAGATGGTAATATATTTGATGCATCATATTTTGGAAATAGCAAAACTTTACTTAATGAATTTAATTACTATTGTTTGGTAAGAACTGAAATTTTAGAATTTAAAAAGTACATGAACTAAAAATGATCAAATAAAAGTATAGAGATTGAATTTATAACTTTTACTAAATACGGGTCTAATAACTGAATTTAACCTTTTTTTATCTCCAATCTTTCTCAATTTGGATAATGCGTGAATTAATCTCTCTAAAAATTTAGAGCAATTTAATACATGCTAATTTTAAAAATGAGCAAATAAAAATAAATCACAACAATTAATATTTCTTGTCAATTGTAAATAATTTTGATTGATACATCAAGTCTTCAATATTTTATATATTCTATTATTTTGATTTTAATTTTAAAAGAAATAATTTAAAAAATATATAATAAATAAAAAGTGTAAAATTTGAAAATATATTAATATTAAATTAAAAGAGATTAAATTATTCTAATTTTTTAATGTAAGCCCAATTTCAGCCGACCCAAACCAAAACTCTAGCCCAAATGTGTAACCCAAAAATAAAAAGAAGAAAACAAAGAACGTAAATCGGAGGATGAACCCTAGGTCGTAGAAATCCTCGCGCACGGCTCCTCTCGACGTATGGCGCCACGACGTTCACCTACAAACAAAAAAGCAACCACGTGACAAGAAGTTAGAGTTTGAGGGTTGGTATTCGATAAGGCTATAAAAGCCTTGAAATATTGTAAAAAGGGGATTTTTGATTTTGTTGGTTTAAAAGGGTTGATACACATTCAAAAGAATAGGATCATTTTCTACGGTTGAGAATCAAAAAGCGAAAAGGTTTCTCTTTATTTTTTTTTGTTTTTAAACTTTCGAATCGATTTTTTTCCTTTCCTTTACTTCTTGTATCTTTTGGTTTTGTAAACACTAAAGTCCTAAACATTTTATAAAAAAATGGGAAGAAAACGCACCTTTTTAGATTTTCGACCACCGTGCACGGTGGTGGAGAGGCTGAGCATGCGGTCCGTTGACCGGACGTTAGCAGCATCCCATCGGTGGGAGAGGGATTTGAGAGAGTTTTCGGATTTTTTTGAAGAGAAAGGATAAAATGATTTTTTTGGGAAGAGTTTTGGCTTTTTATAGCTACACTAAACGGCGCTTTTGATAAGTGGTTCAGAGGCCAAACGACGTCGTTTGGGCCTCGACAGACACCCAGCAGGATAAGATCCGTGTTTTTGCTTGGGAGGGCTAATTGCTTAGCCCTCCGCTTTTCTGGTTCTAGAATCACTTTTTATTATTCCCGATTCGCCCCAATAGTTCGCTCGATTTCAATTAAGTCCTCGTTGAGCTTGCGTTTACTGAGTTGGGTAAATTGTGCCTTTGGTCCCCCAGCTTTGCGCTTTTAATCCGGTCCTCCCTCCTATTTTATTTCGATTTTACCCCAAAGCCTCTTTTCTATCCGATTTAATCCTTTTTCACTATTTTGCTATTCTACTATTAAAATTAGTTTTTTTCGTTAATATCTTTAGTAATTGTTAATTTTTTTATATTTGCATATGGATATTATTAATTATAACTATATTCTTTCATATATTTATTATTATACATATTATTACTTACTTTTTTTATGATAGTATATTTTCTTACTATTACCTTTTATTAGCACTTTTTTTAATTATATAGTATTATTATATCGTATTTTTATTATTTAGGACTATTTCTACTGTACTATACTTTTAGTATATTTATCATTATATTATTTTATTATTAATATCCTTTCTTTATTATTTTTTATTTTCATACTATTATATCTATTGTTATATCTATTATGGTTTACTTTAGTTGTCTTATTATATATTATTACTTTTACATCTATTGTTTTTATATTTAATTACTAGTCTTGTAGTATTCATTCGGTTGTAGATTTAGTTCATTTTTTCAATCTGGATCATTCTAAGCCCTATACTTTTCAAAATTTGAAATTTTAGTCTTAAAATAAACAAAATTCATTAATCCATAATTAAATTTTTAATGAGTAATATGTGAAAATAATCAAGAAACATGATATTACATGATGGTAATATATTTGATGCATCATATTTTGGAAATAGCAAAACTTTACTTAATGAATTTAATTACTATTGTTTGGTAAGAACTGAAATTTTAGAATTTAAAAGTACATGAACTAAAATGATCAAATAAAAGTATAGAGATTGAATTTATAACTTTTACTAAATGCGTGGTCTAATAACTGAATTTAACCTTTTTTATCTCCAATCTTTCTCAATTTGGATAATGCGTGAATTAATCTCTCTAAAAATTTAGAGCAATTTAATACATGCTAATTTTAAAAATGAGCAAATAAAATAAATCACAACAATTAATATTTCTTGTCAATTGTAAATAATTTTGATTGATACATCAAGTCTTCAATATTTTATATATTCTATTATTTTGATTTTAATTTTAAAAGAAATAATTTAAAAAATATATAATAAATAAAAAGTGTAAAATTTGAAAATATATTAATATTAAATTAAAAGAGATTAAATTATTCTAATTTTTTAATGTAAGCCCAATTTCATGATTGCACCCAAACCAAAACTCTAGCCCAAATGTGTAACCCAAAAAAAAAAGAAGAAAACAAAGAACGTAAATCGGAGGATGAACCCTAGGTCAGGTAGAAATCCTCGCGCCGCACGGCTCCTCTCTACGTTGTGCGCGTCCACGACGTTCACCTACAAACAAAAAAGCAACCACGTGACAAGAAGTTAGAGTTTCAGGGGTTGGTATTCTGATAAGGCTATAAAAGCCTTCGAAATATTGTAAAAAGGGGGGATTTTTTGATTTTGTTGGTTTAAAAGGGTTGATACACATTCAAAAGAATAGGGATCATTTTCTACGGTTGAGAATCAAAAAAGCAGAAAAGGTTTCTCTTTTATTTTTTTTTTTTTTTTAAACTTTCGAATCTGATTTTTTTTTCCTTTCCTTTACTTCTTGTATCTTTTGGTTTTTGTAAACACTAAAGTCCTAAACATTTTATAAAAAAAATGGGGAAAGAAAACGCACCTTTTTAGATTTTCGGCCACCGTGCACGGTGGTCGGCGGAGGCGGCGTTACGACGGTCCGGTGACCGGACGTTGGCCGGCATCCCATCGGTGGGAGAGGGGATTTGAGAGAGTTTTCTGGATTTTTTTTTGAAGAGAAAGGATAAAATGATTTTTTTTGGGAAGAGTTTTGGCTTTTTATAGCTACACTAAACGGCGCCGTTTTGATAAGTGGGTTCAGAGGCCAAAACGACGTCGTTTTGGGCCTCTGACACGCGACCCGACCCGCACAGGGATAAGATCCGCGTGTTTTTGCTTGGGAGGGGCTAATTGCGCGTTTAGCCCCTCCGCTTTTTCCTGGTTCTAGAATCAGCTTTTTATTATTCCCGATTCGGCCCCAATAGTTCGCTTCTGATTTCAATTAAGTCCTCGCTTGAGTACTGCTTTTCTGAGTTGGGTAAATTGTGCCTTTGGTCCCCCAGTCTTGCTGCGCTTTAATCCGGTCCTCCCTCCTATTTTATTTCGATTTTACCCCAAAGCCTCTGCTTTTCTATCCGATTTAATCCTTTTCACTATTTTGCTATTCTACTATTAAAATTAGTTTTTTTCGTTAATATCTTTAGTAATTATTAATTTTTTTATATTTGCATATGGATATTATTAATTATAACTATATTCTTTCATATATTTATTATTATACATATTATTACTTACTTTTTTTTATGATAGTATATTTTCTTACTATTACCTTTTATTAGCACTTTTTTTAGTTATATAGTATTATTATATCTCGTATTTTTATTATTTAGGACTATTTCTACTGTACTATACTTTTAGTATATTTATCATTATATTATTTTATTATTAATATCCTTTCTTTATTATTTTTTATTTTCATACTATTATATCTATTGTTATATCTATTATGGTTTACTTTAGTTGTCTTATTATATATTATTACTTTTACATCTATTGTTTTTATTATTATTAAGTATACTATTATTTCTTTTACTACTTTTTATTACCGTTAATACCCTTACTTTTTTATATATTCGTTATTTATTATTAGTCTTGCATTTCATTACCATCTCTATTTGTTTTATTTGTTACATATCGTTTTTATAATTGTAATATTACTTACTTGCTTTTTTCTTTTTGTATTTATTGTTATTCCTTATTATCGTCGTGTCTATATTTCTACGTTTTATTTTTGTTTTTAAAAAAACTTGAAAATGTTTCACAAAGGGAATTTTGTGTATTTGGAAGTTCGGAAAATCGTGTCCAATCGTGCTGGGCTTCGATTTTTCGTTCGTCTAGATCGCTAAATATCCTTTAAAGATTTTTATCGTGTTTTTAAAATAAGGCAATGTTTTGTGTTTGAGAAGTTCGAGAAATCGTGTCCAATCGTGCTGGGCTTCGATTTTTCGATCGTCTAGATCACTAAATATCCCTCAAAGATTTTTTTATCGTGTTTCTTAAATAAAGGCAATATTTCATGATTGGAAATTCAAGGAATCGTGCCCAATCGTGCTGGGTTTCGGTTTTTAGTTTGGCTAAATAGTGAAATACCCTTTTCAAACCGCAATACATGAGTTTTGGAAATCATGAAATGATCTTAATATCGAGGGTTTGAAACATCGTGTCCTATCGTGCTGGATGTGGTATTTCACCTTTTCGGGACAAGAGAATTTCGATATCCAATCGAGTCATTCAAACAGTTTTTTTTTTGAAAGATTCATATTCTAAAATATCTTCTAATTTTCGATATTAAGGACATTAATCAATCAATACGGTACCAATTTTGGGCGTATGAGGTGCTAATCCTTTCTCGTATGTGAATCAATTCTCGAGCCCATTTACTTAAAATTAGAGACCAAATGTTTTCTAAAGTGACCCAATCACACTTCAAAAAGATTGGTGGCGACTCCTTTTCTTTTTAAAGTCGATTCCGCTTTCCAACAAAAAAATGGTTTCGACATTTAAAACGCAATAGAAAAAATTAGAAAAATTTATTTTTCCTTTGAAATAATCATATTGCGATCCGGTCAAATATTGCTGCCTCAAAAATGAAATTATTGTAAGCTAAAAATATTTGTAGTAAGGCCAGGTTTGGATCATATGGATCCATATTTGAATAAGAATCGTGGTTTACTTGTTAATCTAATTCAATATTTTTACGCATTCATATTGGCATCAAAAAGTCAATTAGTACCGCCTTTTAATATTCCAAAAGTTGCGGTTGAAAGGGTGGTCTCCGCGGCGTGCCCTTGATTCTGCACGGAATATGGACCAATTGACATGTTGTCTATGGACTTACAAATATTCAAATTCATTAGCCAAGAACTTTGGCCGTATGAGATTATATTGTAATAATTGGGATGGCGCTTTCTAAGTATATTCCTTGAAGGAGTCACCATCGTTTCTTAATTATTATTATAATAATAATATCAATTAATCATATTTAGAGGTTTAATTTTAATTTAATCATCAAAGATTTGGCTCAGAATATATGATGATCTTACAAATATAATATGCGGTCTCCATATATTTCTTACTTTAGTTGTTTATTGTTTTAAGGGTAAACTATACTATTAATTATTAAATTATGAATAATTTTTTTGTTATAATCACTTAATTAAAAATATTGCAATTTAGTTATTAAATTATTTAAAATTTTTATTTGAATAACTTGGTTGTTAAGCTTTTTTTCTTTTAAGGTTTATCAACAAGCTTCAAGCGATAATTTGATGATTTTACAAGTTGGTACTTGAGTTTGATACCTTTTTTTAATATGGTATATATATATATATATATATTTTTTTTTTGTCAATGTGGTACTTGTATTTGACAAAATTTATATATTTTGATACCTAAAAGTAACAATGTAAACCCTTTAGTGTTTAGTTCGGGTTTTAGGTTTAGTTTGATTTGATGAAAATTAATTGTTAACATTATTAGGTTTGAATTTTTCATGATTTTGTTAATTTTGTCAATTTATTTACTTTTGCTTTTAATTTGCCAAGTATAAGGCGAATCTAGAGGGGGGCTGGCATGGGCCCCGGCCCCCCTAAAATGAAAAATTACTACTTAGGCCTTCTAAATTTTTTTAAAATTTTAAATTAGTAAAAGTGAAATTGCACTTTAACCCCCCATAAGATTATAAAAATTCGATTTAATTTTTTTAAAAATGATAAAGATATAGACTATAAAAAATTAAATTCTTATTCGGCCCCCTAAAAAATTATTTTAGCTTCAAGACCTACCGATAGATGTGATTTAATTCGGTTTTATGGTTAATTTAATAAAAGTTAATTGCTAATGTTATTAGCTAATTATGAATTGTTATCAAATTAATTCTAAAACCCGAATTAACCGTTAAAAATAACATTATTATCTTTAAATACCTAAATATATAACTTTTATCAAATACATATATCACGTTAAAACAACACAAATGTTACATTAAAAAATGAGAAACTCAAGTTTATCATAAACAAATGTAAATATATATATATAAAAAAACGATTTTATTTATTTTCATATAAAAGATTGTTATATTCTAAAAGTAGGAAATTAAAGGATAGATGTTAGATTCTAAGATGTCACGTGACCTATATACATTTAAGACTGTGCATCTATCGTATAACTTGTAAGACATTATCGTTGGCACACAGTTTTTGAGATCAAAAGCTGTTTCTCTATTGAAAAAGTTAAACCCTTTTATTTATTTCAAGTTATATATTAAAAATTTATTTTTAAAATATTATATTTTAGTCATTTACGTTATCATTTTGTTACGAAATGTTCACTCTATCGTTAAGATATGTTATCTTCCGAATGACAGTCTAACATGACAGTTAAATAAGTTTAAATGCCAACATTAATATCTAACTAAATAAATTAATTGATTTTTAATCAATTAAATTTAATTAATTGAATTTTCTAAATTAATTAAAAGAAAATATTAATTTAATTTTTGAAATAATCAATACTAATGCATCAAATTAATCATTGAACTGAAAAAGAAAAATTATTGATCTCCTTTTTCTTTTAGTTTTTGTTTCTATTTTGACTGAAAAGGCCATCCATTTTCATAGTTATCTTTATTGAATCGAAATAATAGAAATCAAATTGAATGCTCCATCAATCGGTTGAATTTTTTATTCAAAATGGAAGAACAAATGATCGATTCAACGAAAGGTCCAGGCGTGGATTGCAATAAGTAATGGTTTTTTTTATTCTTTACTTGAATTTTGGATTCAGATATTATGTTTTTTTTGTTGGAAAAAGGTGATCTGTCTTTTCATGTTTTTTGGTATATGTGACAGATAAAAAGATATACTTCAAATTTGTTTATTTGTGTATTGTGGGCAACCACAATAGCAAACATGTATAGAGGTTGGTGCATGCATTTTTTTTCTTCATCTCTGCCATTTTGCTATTCTCTTTTTTTTTTTGATGGTAACAAAAAGAGCTCAACTATTACTTCTTTTTAAATCGAAAAATTTGAGTTTTAAGGTAAAATTTTGTATTCTATTTTTATAAAAAATTTTAACTTTTCTCATCTCAGTTGGACATTCACATTGACATTTAAAATCAATTTTAACTGTTACGCCGGACTATTGTTGGGTAAATAACAGATCTTAACGGCACAGTGATCATTTCGTAACAAAATGATACCTGAAGTGAATAAAACGTAGCAGTTCAAACACAAATAATTAAAATATAACTGAAACAAATAAAAGTGACTATTTTAAAATTTAAAGGGTGGAATATTGGGTAATTTACCAAAAAAGCCCAAAATTTGAAAACCAGGTTTATAGAAAATTTACGGAAAGGTCATTTCCACCAAAATGCGTCCACGTCGGCGCGTTTTGGGGATAAGAAACTAAAGCGTGCCATGAGAGACGCTTTTGTCCACCTCAAAAAAGCGCCTACATGGACGCTTTTTTTTTGAGGTGGACAAAAGCACGACTTACTGGCGCACTTTAGCCCGTTTTTTAAAAAATTATTCTCGAATATTTTAAAATTTACGAGAATAAACCTTTATAAAGGCTCAAAGTGACAACACCATTTTTTTAAGGTGTCATCAATTAATAAGGAAATATAACTTATAAAGGAAATCTTTATATAGACCCAAAGTATCATTTCCCTTGTTTTGAGTAAAGTGGGATATGAGATATGTGTATTTATAGACTCATGAATAGTTTTGCAACATTTCCTAAACAATGTGGGATTCCTTCCTCTTTAACTAACAACATGAGATGATATGCTACACTATATATGATTTTTTACAAAACAATGTCTCTTTTTTTTTTTAAATTTATTTAACATTTTCTTATATTATAAAAACAAAAAACAAAACAACTCAAATATATTTTTCATAGATCACATGACAATTTACTGAATTCACGGAAGAAAGATGAAATGCTGACCGAATAAAAAACAACAAAGATGACTAGTACTACAATGATCATTACACCTTGATTTTCAATAAAAATTCTCTGTAAAATTTGCTTCTTTCTCAACAAGATGAAGTATAATTTTCTATAAAGCTTGAGTAAACAAAGCTTAATCCCAACATAAATTATAAATATCTTTTGCTTAGCTTATCGCACTATTTAACTTTTGATTCGCATGGTTATGGTTTGTTTAATATTTTAGCTTGAAGATGAACTGCATTCATTGATTTGTAAACTTTTACAAAGAAAGGAAGAAAAAGTCTCAATACATTGAAATTAAACTCAAAGATATACAAATTAATCCTAAGAAACCATATTAATCCTAAGGAAAAACATTAAAAGAAAGCCACCAAATCCACCATTCAATCTACGTATAAATTCAATTGGAAGATAATTAAAAATTATTATTTTATAAAATAAATTATATTATTACTCTTTTAAAAAGCTCACATATCATGATATGACCATTTAATTAACATTACTTATTTATAAAATTATATTAAAAATATATTTATAAAATATTTATTCATTTAATTTAAAAATATATTAAAATTCTATAATCGAGCATATCCGGAAGAAAAATTTAATAGAGGGACCATTTTGTTGATCTTTGAAATATTTAAATATTAACTTACTTATTTTTGGTACTAATAGAGAAGTGTCTCTCACAACTAACCATCTTTCATTAGTTATCCATAAAAGATTGCTTGACATAAACAAAAATAAGTAAATAATGACATATATTAAATATATTGGGTAAATATCCAAGTATAAGCATCAAAATACTTTATACAATATGAAAAATTGTCATGTGATCTATAAAAATATATTTGAGTTGTTTTATTTCTTGTTTTTATAATATAAGAAAATGTTAAATAAATTTAAAAAAAAGAGAAATTATTTTGTAAAAAAATCAAATATAATGTAGCATGTCATCTCATATTGTTAGTTAAAAGAGGAAGGAATCCACATTGTTTAGGAACAAGTCGCAAAACTATTCATGAGTCTATAATACACATATCTCATATCCCACTTTACTCGAAAAGAAGGAAATGAGACTTTGGAGTCTATATAAAGATTTCCTTTGTAAGTTATATTTCCTTATTAATTAATGACACCTTAAAAAATGGTGTTGTCACTTTGAGCCTTTATAAAAGTTTATTCTCGTAAATTTTAAAATATTCGAGAATAATTTTTTAAAAACACGGGCTAAAGCGCATACAGAGACGCTTTTGCCTCAAACAAAGCGTGCCTATGTGGACGCGTTTTTGCTCGAGGTGGCAAAATCTCAGCTTCTTAATCCTTATCCCCAAAAACGCGTGGACGGCGTTTTTGAAATGGTCCTTTCCGTAAATTTTCTACAAGCCCATTTCGTAATTTTCAAATATTTGAGCTTTTTTAGTAAATTACCTGTGAAATATTAGGGTTTTGTTGGTTTTGACAAATCAAATTAAGAGAAGGTGCAAGTTGACTTTACAACGAATTGATTTTATTATCCTCACACGTATAAAATTAACCCTAATTTATGCTAATTATTCCGCAAAAGAATCTAAACAAAACTTGAGATCACCAATTAGATTAAGATAAAATCAGAGATAATATTTATTCGCACCTTTATGGTGCAGCGGTCAAAAAGAAGATGGTTTTGCTTTAATTAATGAAATTAGCACCGTAGAATTTGGGACCACACTCTAATCAAAGAAATGAAAAATATTTTCTCAATAATACTTTTACAAAAGATTCCTCACTACAGAAATTCTTCAAACAAAATTTAATGGCATTAGATTAATTAAAAGTGCCATAAAGGGTTCAAAAATTCTTATTTTAATTAATGAAAGTTGAGAGGTGTACATTGAAAAGTTACATATAGCAAGACCTTTACAGCAAAAACATAATTTAGGCGAAGACGAAAGGGGTTGAAAGGCTCCCTTAAATTTTATCAAATTTCTTTAATTTATTTATACTACAATTTTCCAAATAAGGTACATTTATATTTGGTCCTAAAACTTTTAAATATTTTAAGTACCTTAATTTTGACAATCAAGATTTGATGGCTCAATTTTTTATATATATTTTTAAACTTTTACTATTTGTAAAATATTTATTTTGGAATTATAAATTTAGTGTCTAAACCTCATTTTTATTCATTAATATTAGTTTAATTTTTCTATTTTTAATTAATCAAATAATTTTTATTTTATTTTTACATATGCAACCAGGTGTTTATATATTTGGATTCGCTTGGACTAAATCTAATAATTTTGTATTGATATTAAATAAATTGATCTTTCTTAAAAAAATCAAACTATTTAATTCAGATTCATTTTGAAAGTGAGTAAATAAAAATAATTAATTACAACAAATAATGCTTTCCATCAATTGTACATAACATTTATTGATATACAAACAAATTAAACACTCAATATTTATATATTCTTTAATTCAGTCCTAATTCTAAAAAAATATCTAAAAATGTATAAAATTTAAAGCTCTTATCACACAATCCGATTGATACAGATTACAACCGTGTTATTCTCGTCTCCTCCTCCTTATATTATATAAAAAAGAATATAAAAAACTTTATCTTCAAATATATATAAATACATAAATAGACATAATGTATAAATTTTGAGGGTTAAATTTATTATTATATCAAATTAAAATATGTAAAATTGTCAAAAATAATTAATGTTGTGATTAATTATAGTTAATGTTTATTTTCGAAATCAACAAAAATTAAATTATTTAAATTTTTTTAAAGAAACCAATTTCGTCGATATCAAAATTAAAGACAGCAGAGGTTTTTCTACCTTGTAAAACGCAATATATATATCTTGAATGGGTTGCTTGCTGGCTTGTTGCAAATTAAAGTGATGGCCTTCAATGATGGGTTTTGAACTTCCCTGGCTCATTTAAAGTACTTTAATTTGTATTAAGCTCAATTTGAGATTCATTCGGAGTCGATCAAATGGCCGGTTTATCCTCTTTTGTTTGTTAATTAATTTTCCATTACCTAAAAGTTTTTCAAAATAGATTTCTTTAGGCAAGGATTTTAATTCCTAACATAATTTCAAGGGTTAATTTTTTTTTTTCTTAAAAATTTACCTAATGGAAGTGATCTAGAATTCATTATAAAGTTTCAAGCTTGAAGCTTTGGAAAACTGTACATGTCGGTTCCCTCCTAATTGTGAATTTGGTGATCAATCAGCATCAAAGAGTCCTCTCAAAGGGCTCACAAATTTTGAGAGATATCTTATCAAAGATGTAACCATGAACCCATGAACTACGAACTATCCGTGCCATATGGCGACTTCTAACAACCCTTTCTGGGTCCGACCAAGCAACAGCTTCAAATGACAAGCTGATATCAGTCCACCACTCGTAGATGGTAAGGATAACATTGTAGCATATACCAGGATGTGCTGTTGAAATAGTTCTCATCTAACCTTCTAATGCTTCAAACAGTGTAAAACAATGGGAAACCGCTTTCGGAGAATGATAAATGAGAATATGTGCGTTAATTAATTTAATCCTGTACCAACTGTCCCGGAGACAATATGATAGGCAAAAATCAGGGCAGATGGTGCTTTGATTGATGCAACATACACAAATATATTACTAACCAGGTTAGTGACAGTGTGTTTTAGAAGCTTGTATGCCATATGGCATCGTTGCCCTCCCCGCATCGCTGATGCACTTCCTGCATTCTCTCCACGGACTTGCAAATGCCACTGCAGCTCCAATCAAAAGATGCACCACATGGATTCCCTGCTTGAGCTTTCCACTCGCAATCTATCGAACAAATGTAAGACATTGTCATGAAAAGATCGTTTCCATGCACAACTAAAATCTGGCACACTACTACGAAGATTCAACCCTTACCCAAGAGAGTACCACAGCAGAGGCTTCGTTCGTCGATATGCTCGACATCAAGACCAATAAACCAAGAACCTAAAGAGACGTCTTCGTTTGCATATCTATGAAGTATGTGCCTATAAAGAAAACAAGCATATAGTTAAAAAAACATCATGTAATAGAATAGCATAGCCAAAAAAAAAAAAATTACCGATTGACGGAGATGTAGGTTGCCAAGTCTTTGGACACTGCATATATTTGTCCGGTTGCATGCCTAAAGTATTTGTTTCCCTCCTCACCAAATTTCCAATATTCTGGCTCATGGTATTTGACCCCTCTATAGAGGTAAGCACGGTTAGATGAAAAGAAGCAAATACGACAATTAAAAAGAAAAAACTAAAAATATTTAATCCTTACTTCTGTGCTAGGACAGGTCCAGATTTCATGCAACCAATATAAACACGGGGTTTTGATCTGTGACGAGCCAATGTAGAACCCACCATACCTGTAGTATAGTCCATATCAATATAGTAACCCTGTTACAGGTCTGTTCAAGAAAAAAATGTTGTACTGAAAACTTAGAGCCGGATCACTAACCCAGATTTACATGTACATCATCGTCGACTTTAATATAAAAGTCTGCATCCCACTTAGCGACAGCTGTGGAAAAGTATATTTGGGTTTTCGATGATAATTCATGGTAACCTTCTATGTGATTCTGCCCAAACAAAAAGTAAAAGATGAGATTCCATGTAAGCTTCTAAATTCTTTAAAATTATAAATATCAAGCTCTTCACTTTGTCATGTTTTTGTACACTAAGATTAGAGAAAATAATTCATTAACTTGATCCAATGCAAGATAGCATGAGCATACCAGGCGCAGAAAATCCTTGTATTGCTCCTCTTCAGCGTCGATCCCTCGATCCAAAATACCACCCGGGGTCGCACTGAGAACCGAATGTACATGTTCAATAAGAATATCATTCAAGAAAGCTAAGTAGCACATAAAAGTTGAATGCTTCGAATTGTCCATTTGAACTTACCTGTGTCCTATGACAAATCGCATTATAATTCCCTTCTCTTTCTCCAACCTCTTTAATTCCTCCCCTGAGAACAATAAACCTCGAAAAATAAATAATTGACTAGATCCCGGCCAGTGTCTAATAGACTGCCAAAACAGTACTGAATCAAACCTTGAGGCATCCAAGTTTCCCTGATCGAGTCCCTTCTTTTCCTACTGCTGAATGCCGTTATAATTCCCATAACAAAGAAAAGTTTCGGGCGTTCCTTCAAGTTCTCGATTCCAGGTTTTGTAACCATCGGAGATCCTTCATTACTTTCTCCCTTGGCAGCTCTAGCAGCAGCTAGCTGGACCTCCAATGAGGAGATTGTTTTGTCTAATGTCCTGAAAGTGCGAACACTCTTTTTAAGTTCTAAACAAATTTTAGACACCAAAGGCTAACTTGGGGCAATTAGTCTAAAAGACATAGAAACTTACATAATTACATCATGAGTTTGTGAAACTCGAGAAAGAATATCACCTGCCTCGACAGAAGTATCCTGTTGTAAATAAAACATAATCTCATCAAGATTATTTGTATGCTATATAAGCTTTATGACAACTTTATACTCTATAAACTTGCCTTATCACAATTAACCAAGGGATGAACTTCCTTTCTCCCATGTTTCTGCACTGAAGAAGCCTCATTGATTTTGACAGGATCGGAACTAGTCCACAATCTGTAGAAAAATGAAAAACCCCATGCACCACTAGTTAATGCACACTTACATATAATACTACCACTCAAAAAAACAGGCAACAACATACAGAAAGACCCTTTTTACATAAAGTGATAACTCATAGATGCATTAACATCAGATGACTATTTAATGGCCGTGTTTATAGGCAATGTCCCAACTTACCCGTAAACAGTTTTTTTTTTTTTTTTCAGGGATCTCTTGCCCTTAGCTGCTACCAGCTTATAGCTTTCGATACAGAGCATAAAATCAACTTCCAAAAAACCAGCTTTTAAGTACAAAGTACAAATTCCTCATACATCACAAGTTATAAAACCAAATTCAATGAGATTAATCTTTTTTCCCACAGTCATGCATTACTAAATCTGCTACTAGAAGAGAACCAGCATAGCGACACTGATAGATCTAGCAAACCCAAGACCTAAATCTATTCAGACAGAGGCATTTTGCTTGACACCTTTGCAACAAATTAACAAGATCCTTCAATATAAAACAAAGGAGCAAAAACAGCAGAGAAATGAAACAATAGTTAAAGCTTCTAATTTTATTTTTTAAAGCTTAAGACTTTGTCATTCAAAACAAGATCTCGATCATTCAAATTCCACTAAGAGAGAGAAAAAAGAACAGAACCTGTTGATAACAAGCACACCCAAGAAGAAGCTAGCAATGCAAAAGAAAGAAACCCATCTGGTAGAAACTCCATTGGCAGTCTTGTGAGTTCTACTCAAACCCATTGCAGAAAAAAAAAAAAACCCTAAAGAGCTTCAGCCTTAAGGAAGCTTCCTCTTTTTTCTTCCTTTTTTTTCTCAGAACTTTTTCAGTGTCAGAGACAAGAACCCATCAAGAGATAAAAAGAGAAAATCCTTAACAGCAACAGGTAATACGACAAAACATTCATGGAACCAAAACATATAGGAATTCAATTGGATTTACGTTCATATTTGGCAGCAATGGAGATGTAATATCAGCTGGCTTCTAAATCATGTTATTTGTTAAGCTTATATTATATGCTCCCCCTTTCATTGTTTTCTTTATAAGAAAATTAATAATAAATATTTTTTAAAAAGTCACGACAACTCTTTAACTTCCTACAATACCCTTTCATTCCCTTTCCTCTCGTCTTTTTCAAGCCTTTTTTTTTTTTTTCCATTTTAGCTCATTATCCACTAATATTTTTATTTAAGTTCAAATTATCGACAAAACCTTCGAAATCAAATTTCTTTATTTTTTTTTCATTCAAATTTGTTGGTTATTGAATATTATTCCCAGGTGCCAATAACTTTCTTCAACCTGTATTTTAAAAATTCTCAGCTAAAAATTGTGGATCAGCTTTGACAATTTTGCATTTAAATGTTGATAACTGCAAAACCTTCAAATACTGGTACCCACCCAAATATAGCAAATTTGCTTGTTGCAATCAATTTTTATTGGAAGCAATAAAATTACATCTTTAGTCTCTCTTAATTTTAATATTAATAAATTACTCCATTTCGATCTTCGTTAATTTTACATAATTTTAATTGATATGTTAACAAATTTAGTCCTAAAAATTTACATATTCTATCTAATTATATATATATTCTTCAATCTAAAGTTTTTATATTCCATTTTTAATTTGTTTTAGATATTTTAATTTATTTTATATTCTTCAAATCATGTTTTAGAATCATGACCAAAGGTTTAATTTCATATTATATCAATCCAGTTATATACAATTTACTAAAATATTAATTGTCGTAATTAATTATCTTTAATTACTCATTTTAAAATTAACAGATTAAATTACTTCTATTTAAAAGGACCAATTTCTCAATATTTAAATTTGAGGGATAGAAGAGATGTTTTTACCAGCAATATTGTAATGCAATTTTATTTTTTATTGTGGGGACTTTGGTTAGCCAATCACATACCTTATTTAATTCCCGTAAGCTAAACTAATTGACGATGTCAATTTAAATTTTAGGGGCTCGATGTATTCGTCCACTAATGTTTCCATGTGAAAAAACAATATCAAAATATTGGGTTTTATTCTAACAAGCAATCAACGAAGAAATATATATTTAGTTATTGTATTTGTAATCATATGACGATTATTAGTTGATGTTTACGTTTTAATATATTATTAATTTTGTTAATGTCAAATCAATTAATTAATATTTTTATTTAATAATATTTTATTAAAAATATTTTTGTTTGTTATAAAGTTTTCTTTAGTAGAAGGTATTTATTTTGTTCAAAAAAAAAAAAAGGGATTCGGAAGAAAAGAGGGATAGTTTGGTCCAAGCAAGACAAAAGTGAAACTTGGTTGCCTTACTGTAGCATAACTTTATTGGAAAAATTCAAGACAAAACATATTATAATAGGTTCAACTTTTTGTTTCAGAATTTAGAGTAGGTTTAATGGTTTTATTATTTAATTATTAAAATTGAAAACTATTAAAATAGTTATTTAATTATTATTATTTTTGTTATCTAGTTATTAAATTATTAACAAAAATAATTTGGTAGATTTAAAATTTAGTATAATAACAACTTTAAGTCTTAACATTTATATATTGTGTCAATTTAATTTTGATTTCAAAAATTAATTTCAATATTTACACATTGTGTAATATAATTCTTGTTTTGTAGTTTTACTTTTATTTGTGACATAAATAATTAATTTAAAAAATTAAAAGATGAAATTATTATATTAGATTTTTGGGTGTTTTTATTTTTATATATTTTCGACCAAATATAATTTATACTTTTTTTTTAAGCTTTTTAGGTGATAGGATCACAAAGTAAAGCAAAATTGAAAAAAAAATGAATTACATAATGTATAAACGTTGAGTTAAATTTTTAGAATCAAAACTAAATTAATATAATTTATAAATAAAAGATTAAAATTATTATTTTTCAATTTTAAAATTAATCTTTTGTAAATCATTTAATAAAAAATTATTATATAGACCTTTTCGTTTACGGTCTATGGGGCTATGGGCCCCACATCATTTATTTTTCCATATTATATTTGCACATAAACATAATTTTTCAAAATCACCGATTGAATTTCATTTTTTTATTCATGGTCGTCACCATCATCAACCAAATGCAGAAACTATTTCTAAATACAGTATAACCTGGAGTTCATGAAAAAAGAAATAGAACAACTTTTATGAGAACAATGGAGAAACCCAGAACTAAGTTTTTATGGAAATGAAATCCAAAAGGAAGCTTTTTTTACATGATCTCATAAATAAATAAATAAAGTGAATTTTGATTTCTTGGATTTAAAATTGAAAAATGAAAAAAAACTTGTATAGCGACATAGAGAAATCAAAACGGATCTAAATTCTTTTTACATTATCTGAAATTGTCGACTCTTAGGGACTTTACTTTTCAATTTTTTTTCCATTGTTGAGTTTGATTCTTGATCATACAAAAATGGTAGTTTTTGTTTGGGTTTTTTCTTTTCTTTTTTTTTAATCTTTATCAAATTTTTCCGATTTTGATCCAAGAACTTTGACATTTTTTTGTCAAATATTTTTTTTTTAAATACATACAATTACTACCTTTCGTTTGGATTTGTTCTTATAAAAAGTTGGGATTTTTACTAATACTTTTAGCCGAGTTTCAATAAAATATCCATTTTTTCATGAACAGCAAAATGGTGTTATTCACCATTTGCTTGAATGATATTCAAAAATGGTTTCTCCATTTAGTTGGTAATGGATGCAATATATATTTATTGCAATCAGGTATTTTGAGGGAAAAAATTAATTGGAGTTTATATTCATTTGTAAATATAGCATGGAAAAAATAAATGATGTGGATTAATTTTATTAGTTACGGCTCATGTTTTTATTTGATTGGGAACATCTATACAATAATTTTTCCATTCAACTATTGATAAGAAAAGAAAATTAAATAATTAAATAATTATTTTATAATTTTTATAGTTGAGTGACTAGAAAAAATTTATCAATAATTAAGTGACTATAATTATAATTTACTCAATGTTTATTTTAGTTTAATTTAAATATAATATTGTAAAATAAAAATATATAATATTTAAAGAATGTTTAAATTCAAATATGTAACTTAGGTTATAATAAAATATTATGTAATTAGTATTTAAAAAAATAAAATCCATTAATGAGAAAAAAGTATTAAGACAAGAAGCAGACTGATGATACGGACAAACTAAAACCTGAGCCAACAATCTCACTTGATACATCTAAACCTATCATCTGCACTCTCTAACCACATTATCTTCAGTCAAAACATTCTCATTAAAAGACAAAACATTCTCATTAAAAGAAACAATGAGAAAGTTATCTCATTTCATATGGTTTGCATATAAAAAAGCTGCTCGAGCTAAGGAATAAGCCTACTTGTTGGCATATTGACGAGTCCAATAGAAGGACAGACAATGAAACAAATTCTTCATCATTAAACAATCACGTAAAAACACACTCAATTCAGAAAAATCAGATGATGGGCATAACAAAGCCCAAATTATAAGCAAGCAATTCGACTCAACTATAAAATTATTAAAGGTGAAATATTTTAACAATGACAAGGCTTCCCCAATGGAAAAAGCTTTAGCGATGGAAGGACTAAAACAAGCATAAATAAAAACCAGAAAAACTTTTAAGCACACAACCCTTAGAGTCCCGAATTGAGGCCACATACCTTGTAACCCCCTATTGCTCGAAATAGGCAGAACCAACATTACATTTTAGTAGGCCAATATTATAATAAACGTCGATAATGATGGTAGAACGATCGCAAATCGATAAGAAGAGAAAAATAAGAATACTTTGACTACATCTATTTAAGGGTTGAAAAACCTTATTCTAATCAAAGTCAAATAGAAGAAAAATAGTTCTATACGAACTCAACTTGTGCTGTATGATCCGTACCACAGGGGCTTCACCCACGTACCCGCAATCGCAACCCCAGTCCTCTTCAACAAGTATTGGGATTCAAGTCATACAATCCCTAACAACCACCTTCCAAAGGTGCCCAACCAGCCTTTCCCCAACCACAAGTTACTCCGTCTCAGTCATCACTTGCATCAACCGTGATAAACACTCCATTAACTGCCACCAACTGGTCCAAAAAGCATCGGCAACCCAAACGATTGATGTCGCGGCCACATCTTCTTTTTTTCAAACAAAATAATTACGATTAAATCATATCATTCAACATAACATCAATACACGTTGTAGATACTCAAGTGTTGCCAAGTCATGAAGCTTGCAAAATATGTCGGTCATTGTTGACTGATCGAATGAAAAACCAGCAGCACTCCAAACAACTTGCGCATTGGAAAAGTAGCAAAACATGATCCATACTCTCGACTTCACTACATCAGCTACATGAGAGAGATAGTGAAATACCCTTCTCATTCAAACGAACCACTGTTAGTAAAAATCTCACCTCAGACAACTCTAAGCAAAGTCCTTAACCTTTAAAGGAATCTCACATCGTCATAGCTTTGCCCATTCTCATCCAATAATAGCCGATCCGAACACAAACACATTAAGAGCAACACAATATGTCGACCTCGCACTATATTATGATATGACATAAATTTAAACCATAATCGACATCTTTATTTTCACTAGTCTTTATTATTAGCATGATGTGATGCTATTATGTTTTAGTATCAACAAATATTTGACTTAAATTACAATACAAATATAATAAAATGATTTAGAGCAACTCATTATTGATATTATGATGTGTGATATATAAAATTATTTTATTAATATTTAGTACATTGGTAGTGTGTTTTTTAATTTCATAAATAATTTAAAAAATTATTATTTATATTTTAATATACTCTTATAAGATACTTGTCGACTTTTAATTCAATTTGTAAAGTCTAAAAATTTCATTAAAATGTATCAAATAATTTCTCAAATTTAAAATAATTTTTAAGTAATTAATATAAATTAGTTATAAAAATTTAATTAGAATATTTAAATCATATTTAAAATTTATAGTTAGACAAATTTATAATGTTTTTAACTTTTTGATTCAACTTGAGAAATTATTTGTTTAACCTAAACTTTACTTTAATTGATATGAATTATTATTTAAATTTAATTTGAGTGGATTTTTTATTTTTTTAAAAAGTTTAAAAGTACTTTTATTAAATGAATATTCAAACTGAGCTAATTTGTAACCCAGAGTAGAAAGGCTAAAAGAAAAAAAAGTAAAGGGACATTATGGTCCATTAAAGACAGCGTGACAACTCCAGAACAAGGGCGGTGGCACTGAACATGCGCCTCTCCCGCATGAAAAAAAAAACTAAACAGCGAAATTTTAGACGACAAGACGTGATCAAATCTAATCATTTAATGGGTTCAATATTTTCTTTTTTATTTTCTCAATTAATTGGTTCAATGAATCAATATTCGTGCTAAATAATATTGTAACATAGATGTTTTGCCTCACTGGCTTTCTCTATTTTTTTTGGTCGAGCCTCACTGTCTTACTTTATTACTTTCTGAAAATTATTATTATCTCCATAAATATTAAAAACATCTGTTCTCACTTTACATTGCCTTAAATTTTATTTTTAGTAGTTTTTATACAAAATAAAATGTTAATTTTATATAATAAAATAAGATGCGACGGTTTGATATACATTCTTTAGAAAAAATTAGAATTTTTATTTCTAAATTTGATAACTAAATTTATTTTCGTATTTGTATTTTTTTTCATTTTCGTATTTAAACTAGATATTTTTCATTTTAACCTTTCCTTTAAAAATATAAAAGTCTGATGATGTGTCACTTTAAGATTGTGCCACATCATCATTTGAAAATTTATATTTTTTTAATTTTTAAAGTGATAATGTGGTTGAACAAGTCAACCCACTTGTTCTTGATTCAACTGGTTTAATCGATTTATCAAATAATGACTCCGGTTATGAACAATCAGGACCAACTTACTTACTATACTTAGTTGACATTTATAAAAAATATTTAATGAATTATGAGTTCAATACATCCTGTTTAGCAGAAAGTCTGATATTCCTTGCTCATTATCAAATAATCACTTATTCACAAACTTCGTGTGGGGCTAATAGTTTTCATTTCCCGTCTCGTGGAAAACCCATTTCGCTCCACTTAGCCCTATCTCCCTCTAGGGGTATTTTAGTGATAGGTTTTATAGGAACCGGACAATCCTAATTGGTAAAATACTTAGTGACAAGCTTCTATGTTCCTTTCATTACAGTATTTCTGAACAAGTTCCTGGATAATAAGCTTAAAGGTTTTCTTATTGATGATATCGATATTGATGCTAGTGACGCTATTGATCGTGTCCTTGATACGGAGTTAGAGACCGCTAGACGAATAATAATTAAGAATTCATAAAAAATAAATTATTAAATTGGTTCAACTTGTTTAACCGTCAATTTTATTCCAAAATTTTACCATTTTCAAACAATTTCTAAATTATTCAATTTAATTTGTTCAAAACATTATATAAGTAAATTTTTAGGGTCCGTTTGATAGGGGAAAATGTTTTCCTGAAAACATTTTGCCCATTTTACAGTGTTTGTTTGGTTGGAAAATGAATTCTTAAGGAAATCATTTTCCAAAACACCGGTAAATCACTTCATAATTTTCGGAAAACGTCTTACCAATTTCTAAATGGTAAGACATTTTCCACAGCTCTTCTCTTCACTCTCTTCACCCTAAGGAAGAATTCCTCTTCTCTGCTGCTTCATTGACCAAAGTATCACTTGACAGAATCATTTCTAGTTTTCCATTTTTCATTTCCTTCCAAAACAAAAATCCCATTGTTGCAAACTGGAATTTTGTGGAAACTAAGTCTCTCCCTTTTCTTTTTCTCTTCTTTTGACTCTGGAATTTGAAAAACGAAAAAGAAATAAATAGGATGAGTACTAAAGCAGCGAAGAGAAGCACCATCGGAGCTCTGACGGTGAAACAACAAAAAATCGATGAATTGAAGCCTTCTCCAGCGCTTATGCAGAACCCAAAAAAGTTATCATCAAAAGCGCCGACATGAAAGACGACATGCAAAAAGAGGCCGTCAATATAGCCATTTCTATTAGCTTTTTTTCTCTACCTTACAAGATTCCTAATTTTTATGGCATTTTTATTGGAATTAGTTTCTGGGTTTTCTTCGTTCGATCTTGATTTGTTAGTAAATCACGTAAATTTGTGACTTGGAGTGGTTTTTCCTTCGGGGTTTTGACTAGGCTTTAGAAGAACAATATAGAGAAAGATGTAGCAGAGAACATTAAGAAAGAATTCGACAAGAAACATGAACCTACTTGGCATTGCATTGTTGGTCGCAATTTTGGTAAACCCAAATTTCAATTAGATTCAATTTTCATGGAAAATATAGTACAAGATATTTGTTATTTTTAAGTGATGCTGTTATTTTTACTTGAAAGCAAGCATATCATAGCTTAAATGAGCTATCATTTCCATCGTGTGTTAAGCTATCATAACTGCCATTGATGTTAGATTGGATTGTCTTAAGCTTAGACCTTATGATTTTTCAGTGTGGTTCATCAATGTGCTTAATTACCTGTTTGAAACCTTATCAAGAAATAGCTATAATGGCTGTTGTTCTTGTTTGGTTTATATTTAGTTCATGCCATTAAGGTTGGACCTCTATTCAAGGTTTGAGCTTGGAACCTTCTGCAGATGATCTATTTAAAATCACTGCATGTACGGACAATGTTAGATTCTTTTCTTCGTTTGCATGCTTAAAGCTTAAAGCTTAAGCATGCTTAAGCTTGGATTCACTTCTTCTTGATGTCCTTGAAACTGTTTGTGTTTATAAACCTGGGAAAAAATGTATTTGGATTAAGTACTTGGTTCTTATCCTGGCTTTTTTATGTGCTTTTTAATAGAATTCTTCTGTAATTGATCTTTAATATTGTGCTGCCTTTTCAGTCCTAGCTGGTTTGCAATAGCAGGTGTGTTCTTTAAGGTCTTTAAGCTTTGATGATTACCTTGTTAGCATTAAGGATTGGGGTTTTTTATTTCGAATGAGTTTGTTCTCTGTGTTTTGCTAACAGGTTGTAGATATAAACAATCTTTAAACATATTGGATTCTGCTCAAAGAGTATTGATTGTCTGAAGAATTGAAGAGAAACAATGGTGGCAGTGAAATTGGAATTAACCAAAGATTAGTAAGCAGAACTCAAGATCCATGGCTTCTGCTCTCCGAGATTGGAGGAGAAGTTCTTTTCCCAAGTATGAAGATTTTATAAAATGCATAGTCTGAAATAGGAATATTGGTTGAAGCAAATGTACAAGAAGCTTTAACTTTGCAATTTGTTATCTTGCAACTTATATAAGCAACAAAAGCTATTTTTCTTTCTTAACTTCAGTGTCTACTTTTGAGCCAATTGCTATCGATGAGCTTCGAGCTACAAAACCTGCATTACAAACTTCCTTCTTACGTTTTGGATATTTTGGTAACTGCTTAAATTTTATCATTGGAGAACCATGATCAGAACTGGCACTGCTATCAGCTTGAGTTAGGGACGAGGTATGGGTTCCCACTCCCACAAACAGTTTATTTATAATTATTCAATCATTTTTTTTTGTTTTTAACACAATTACAAAATTTGACTTGGTTGTTTTTATTTTATGACGGTTAATAATGTAGCTTAATAATTAAGTATTATTATATATTTAATTTGATTTATTTATTTATAAATAAATCATTGCAATATATGTAAAACATTTAAAATATAAAATTTATTAATATGTATATAAAATTTATTAATATATGTAAAAGCGACTTTTTGAAAAATATTTTCAGAAAATCGCCAAACAACGAAAAATATTTTACACAGATTCATCCAAATACCAGAAAATATTTTCAGTAAATCATTTTCCAGAAAAGTAAATTATTTTCCAAAAATTATTTTTCGAAAAATATTTTACTGGCAAACAAACGGAGCCTTAATTTTTTATTAGGGATACTTCAGTTGGTTAATCACCTATACTTCTAAATATTCCACTAAGAATTATTTATTACGTTCTTCATTATTTTATTTTTTAAAAAATTGTTAGGTTCATTATTTGATTATGGAAGTTTAAGTTTTTGCTTATAATTTAGATGACATAAATTTAAACTATGTCATCTCCTCATTACCATTGTTAAAGCAAAGACTTGGAATCTAAAGGGTCCATAATAGAATGAGATGAGGCCCATGAAGTAGGATAGGCCACCCTACAATTGACGAGTTGAGACTAGATATCCTCCACATGTCCATAACATGGCCCATCAAAAGTTGATCCTATATCGAATTGATAAAATGATTCGATTGAATTGTTGATTTAATAATAATTAACTAAAAATAATTAAAACATTTTTTATTTTCGAATTTCAATTTTTGTCAGTTTATAGTAATAATTAATGATTTTTTTGTTCAACATACCTGTCCGATTCAATTCTCGAGTCACTTTAAAAATGCCGCAAGAATTAATCCATCCGTGGACGAAGATAATAAAAAAATAAAAAAATCAAATAATTAGCAAGAAAAAGAAATTAAATAAAATTTTAATTTATTAAAAATAAGAGTTGAAGGTTGACTTCTTAAATTAATATTTGCATAAATTCTTTCAATTTGTAGTTGAAAGTTGTATATATAGATTTTTTTATTTATTAAAAAGTGGTTTTATAATTATATAAATAAATCCATATATTTTCATGTTTTGTTGTTGAGCTTTCTCTACACCAAATTCATATCGGACCCAGATTGAAAACTATACCCTAATGATCATTGGGGTTATCAATATCATCAAACAATCATCAGCATACCTTTATATACTATTGCTGGATAATAATTTGACTTTGTAATATTTAATTATTTATACCCATTCTTAGATAAACATTTCGTTCAGTCTTTGTCATCATAATTCGGGAGTAATAACAGTTGTTTGCAACTTATTATTATATATATATATATATATATGCTTCAGCTGATGTCAGATGTCATTTGGTTGTTGTCCATTAATTTCAATACTATTTTCTTTATTTAAGTTTGGGATTTAAAAATATCAAAGTATGAATAAATATAGGTTAATAAAAATTTTTGCATTTGATGTTTTAACATTTCCTTGTCACAAGACGCAAAATTGATGGATTGGAGAAATTCTTAAATAAGTTTCTTCGAGAATGCCACCATCTTAATCCCTGTCTTCCACACCAGAGCCAAAATTGAGTTCATGAGTGGGGTTAAAGTGGTGATGAAGTCTGCCCTTTTCTTTATGTCTGAACTTTCGGCACATATAAAAATAAGTCAAATAATATTTTATAGTCTGCTAGAAACAGGACATGCTACAGAAATGTTGATTGTCCAATGGCAATGTCAAAACAATGAGGCCAAAGCACCCACCTTTCAAAAGTGCCTCTTGGTGAAGATGACTTGGGAATCTCTACACGTGTTTCTTTCTGTAACAATTTTAATTCAGGTTTATTTCCAAGTAAACCAATGTTGTCCTGTTGCCTTCATCTAAAAGTGCGTACACAACACTTTCTCTAATGTCGATGAAGTCTAAATTCTCCTTCCCATTCCCCCCGTGTCCCATCCCGTATGTATATATATATATTTATTAAGTAATGGAAAAGTTAAACAGCAGCGTAAAGTTTGACTTTCTATTGGTTTCCCAGTTCCCACAACCTTAAGTTGCCATTTTTCAACCCTTTGCAAGCATAAAACAGCCATTTTTATATATTACACCCATAATCTAGTTCCTATGATCCATATATGTGTTGGATGAGTAAACAGTATGGGATCAAATCCATTGCCATCCTTTGTTATTGTTTTAATTCTCTTGGTTCTTAATGGCCAAGGACCGATGACTGCAAAAGTTGAAGCCAAAAGCACTGTATGTATATTTTTCCCCTACTGCTCTTTTTTCTTTTTAAATTCGAACAAGTGCTTCAAATTCTACTTTTATTCTAACAGGTTCACATCGTTTACCTTGGAGAAAGGCAACATGATGATCCGAAGCGGGTTACGGATTCTCATCATGACTTGCTTGCTACGGTGGTAGGGAGGTATATACTATATAGCAATAAAATTATGTGTTTAATTAGTTATAAGTTAATCATGAATCTTAGTCTTGTAAGGGTATCATGGTGATGCAGTAAGGAGATAGCCTCAGATTTGATGGTTTACAGTTACAGACATGGCTTTTCCGGGTTTGCAGCCAAGCTTACAGAGTCACAGGCACAAAAACTCTCAGGTACTTGTTAATGATTAGTTGAAGTGGTACAAAGTTATATGATTTGCTTTTGTTTTCCTTATGCAAATGTTTGCTTTTAGAGTTGCCTGGTGTTGTTCGAGTAATACCGAATAGCCTTCACAGACTGCAAACAACTAGGAGTTGGGATTTCCTTGGCTTGTCTTCTCATTATCCTAATCATGTTCTTCAAAACAGCAAGATGGGTGATGGAGTAATCATTGGTGTCTTTGATACTGGTTTGTACTCGCAATTCTTCCGTGTCTCTATTTCGTAGACTTGTAAATGAATTAAGGAACTCAGTGTGTTTTTGTTAGCAAAACAGGAATATGGCCAGAGTCTAAAGCGTTTAGTGACGAAGGGCTTGGACCGATCCCATCTCATTGGAAGGGTGTGTGTAAATCTGGGGACCAGTTCAATGCAGCAACTCACTGCAATAGGAAAATCATTGGAGCTCGTTGGTTTATCAATGGATTTCTTGCTGAGTATGGACAGCCATTGAACACATCTGATGATACTGAGTTCTTGTCACCGAGAGATGCTAATGGACATGGAACGCATACATCTAGCACAGCAAGTGGTGCTTATGTAAGAAATGTTAGCTATAGAGGACTTCTTTCCGGGACAGTAAGAGGTGGTGCGCCGCGTGCTCGGCTGGCCATATATAAAGTCTGTTGGAATGTGCTTGGTGGACAATGTGCATCAGCTGATATTTTGAAAGCCTTTGATGAAGCAATACATGATGGAGTTGATGTTTTATCACTTTCAATTGGGTATTCATTACCTTTATTTTCAGATGTCGATGAACGAGATGGGATTGCTACAGGCTCTTTCCATGCTGTTGTTCGGGGCATCACGGTTGTTTGTGGAGCTGCAAATGAAGGACCTTCAGCTCAAACAGTGCAGAACACAGCACCATGGCTATTAACCGTTGCAGCAAGTACCATGGATCGAGCTTTGCCTACACCCATAACGCTTGGGAACAATAAAACCTTCTTGGTATTAACTCTGTGATTATGTTGGCTATTGAACTCAGACTTGATTCATAGACTGCTGATGCATATGATTTGTGTTACAGGGTCAAGCCATTTTCACAGGAAAGGACAAGGGATTTACCGGCTTGACATACCCAGAGGGCACGGGGCTCGACCCTACTTCTGCAGGGTAACTATTTATCTAAGACAATGAGTTTAAATTTAGAAGATTTGAAACAAAGAACTTATCTCAATCGGTTAACTATATTACCTTGCAGAGCATGCCAATCTCTTTTACTTAATTCAACATTGGTAGCTGGAAAAGTGATACTTTGCTTTGCCTCAGTTACCGGGAGAGTTGCCGTAAGACTTGCTGCGGCAACTGTACAAGAAGCAGGAGGGATTGGGCTGATTATTGCTAAAAATCCAAGTGATGCCTTGATTGAATGCAGGGATGGCTTCCCATGCATTGAAGTCGACTACGAAATCGGCACCCGAGTACTCTATTACATTCGATCCACAAAGTACCATTCTAGTTACTCTCCTAGACTCATTTGATATCCTTGGTCCGATCATGATTCTCAAAATTTATTCAAAACAGGTCCCCCACAGTGAAATTAGGCCATTCAAAAACACTTGTAGGCAAGCCTGTATCAGCAAAGGTGGCCTTTTTCTCATCAAGAGGCCCTAGCTCCATTGCACCAGAAATTCTCAAGGTAGATTTATCCTTGTAATTCGAGTGTACTTCTTGAGATCATCTTGTTAAATTTCCTCTGGATGCAGCCAGACATAACTGCACCTGGAGTGAATATACTAGCTGCAACTTCTCAGCTGGATCAGTGGACGGATGGTGGATATGCCATACACTCAGGCACTTCAATGGCTACTCCTCATGTTTCAGGCATTGTGGCACTTCTCAAAGCAATACACCCTGATTGGTCTCCTGCAGCTATTAAATCTGCATTAGTCACAACCGGTATTGCCATTACCGAATCTTTTCATTGCTTTTCCTTCATGAAATGTAGGTGATTTAATTCACTTATCGATTTCAATTCACATATTGCAGCAAGAACAAAGGATACATCAGGTTTCCCACTCTTTGCTGAGGGATCACCTAAAAAACTGGCTAATCCATTTGATTTTGGAGGTGGAATTGTAAACCCCAATGGAGCAGCAGATCCTGGCCTAGTATATGACATGGGGTTATCGGACTACATTCATTACCTTTGTGCCATGGGGTATAATAACTCCGCCATCAGTCGACTTACAGGGCAATCTACAGCGTGTCCAGATGAAAAGCCTTCCTTTCTAGATGTGAATCTACCATCCATAACCATTTCAAGTCTAAGAAATTCAGTAACTCTTACTAGAACTGTGACAAATGTGGGGTCCCCTAATTCAATTTATAGAGCTGATATTGAGCCTCCAACCGGCATGACTGTAACAGTAAAGCCTCACATCTTGGTCTTCAACTCTAGAACCAAGAAGATCTCCTTCAATATTACAGTGTGTGCAACAAAACAGGTGAATACAGGGTATTTCTTTGGGAGCCTGACTTGGAGAAATGAACAAAATGCTGTGAGAATTCCATTGTCAGTAAAAACTGAGATTTTACAGTCTTATGCTGATGATAATTAATTGTTACCTTGCAGTACAACATTGCATTTTGTAAACTAAATTTCAAGAAACTTATGTAGTCTAAATCAGATTGCATTTATTTATATGAGATGTTAAAAGAGTCTTTATTGGATGAGATTGTGCAAGTCCATCATTGGCCACAACCGGCAAGAAAGAATAGTATTTATTCATATTATAATTTCATACAGATTAACATTCTAAGAGATTGATAACAATGGAAGTGTAAGTAACGTAATTTTATTTGAAATTGCTAACTATTCTTTTCTATGCTGCTGCTGTTTTGCAAATTTCCCGTAATCAAAACCTCACATGTTTTTGCAGAACTCCAAGACCGAAAAACCATAGACACAGCATGCCACTCGAAAACGAGAAAAGCCTGCATCCTTCGCCACTTTCTCGAATTCTTTTTCCGTCCTTTCCTTTGCGCTTTCGTTCATGGTTGTCGACAACAATTCAAACGGATACACACTTTTACATAAGGGGTTGGCATCAGGGCCTTCAGGGATTACTGTTTGCACTGCTATCACTTTCCCCCTCGCCGGTAATGCTTCGTAGCAGTTCCTAAGTACCTCCACGCATTGCTTGTCCTCAAAATGATGGAGTACCCACTGTATTTTTTTCCCCCATCAAAGAACTGAATGTTAATCAATAATTCCTTGAGATGCTAAAAGTAAAAATCAACTAACAGGAAAGAAAGAGATTGTTTATCAAGCTTAACCTTGGTGAAAATGGCGTCTCCTTTTGGTACACTCTTGAAAACATCTCCAGCCACATTCTCAATTCCTAGAACACAATTAAACTTGTGAATATCAAACATACAAAACAATTTACAACTCCATAACTCAAATATAAAGCTTCTATAATGATCATACCAGGATAGGAGGGTGACTTGTCAATAACATGTGGCAGATCGAAGTTAATACCCTTAATGGTAGGGTACTTGGAAACAATACTGTGGAGAATAAAACCATTGCCGCCGCCTACATCTACCAATGAATTCAAGCCATTAAAACCTCGGTAACTTTTCAACATCTCTTCCACGAACAGCTTGTTGTAATCCATCATAGCGGCCTTGAAGATGTTTCCAAACCTTGGATCTTTTTTCATATACTCACTGGTCTTTACTCCATGTGCCTTGTTAAATGGACTCCCCCCTTCTAAGACTGCATCTTTCAGGTGGTACCTGTTTTGATTTCCAAAGAAAAGTTTAAGCAATAATGAAAGAGGAGGGAAAATTGGAGGAATATGCATTTGTCCAAGTGTTTTACCAGGAATCCATAGTGACTTTGTCCTGATACAAGTCTAACATAGGCGACAAAGATCCTCCACTTCGGCTTGTAATGAAGTATTTGGCAACAGGTGCCAAACCATAGAGCCTGTCAACCTGGCCATCTGCTTGGTTTGTTACAAGAGAGTAAGTGAGGATGGAGTGGGTAGCTAGAAGGCGGAGGATTCGATCAAGGACCAAAGGGGCTTTCGGATTAGCCTGAGATGGAAGTTGGGATGCAATCTGGGAAGGTGACAGCAGCGCACTAGGACCAGCTCTTTGTATAATCTCAAACACACCAAGTTCAATAGCTGCTTTCAACACCATGGGCACCACCGATGAGCTAACCAGTTGCATGGCATACTGCTGGGCTTGTTTGTCTTCTTCGTCGGTCCATGTTCTCCCCTGTTGGCTTTCTTTAAAACTCATGGTGTTTTGTCTTGAATTCGAACAGTACAAAGGGTAAGAAAATGGCAGCTGAAGTTGAGGATTAGTGTAACTGAAGTTGAGACCCTTGTGCGTCTATTTTCAATTTAAATATTTGCATTACAGAGGAAGATTCAACTTTGGCAGATTTGATTAGTATAACTTTGCCATAAAAAAGATCAATATCATCCAAGAAGAAATGATGAAATTTTGGTTGTGAGAAAATATAAAAATAACCTTCCGTTGTCCAAATGTCATGGCCAAATTATCAGTTCAAGGCCACGTTTCAGGGGGCTGCTGGACTTTTCTCTACCTTTTGTCAAGGAGCTCCATCTAGACAGACTTTTATCAAGACCTGTTGCTCATAATTCTTCAAATTTATCACCTTTTAATCTAATAAAATATTTTGCTTTCACATGTATCTTTTGTCGCGCAATTATCGGGAGGTAATATTACAATATTTCGTATAAGAAAGTGCTAATTAAATCACAACAAAATTACATTGATAGTACTTAATTAGGAATATAGTGATAAATTTCAACATTATCTCATGAAACAGAATATTTTATTAAATTTAACATTTTTCAATGATATTTATTATGAACAAAAGTTAATTTATTATTAATAAACACGTAATTTAATCTATTTATTTTAAAATTAATATAAATATTGAAGTTCATCATTGGCCACAACCACCAATGAAGAATCTTATTTATTCATACAGATCAACACCTTTAAGAGATTTCTAACTATCTTTTTCTATGATGCTTTTGTTTTGCAAATTGGTTAACCAAATCTCACATCCTTTTGTAGAACTCCACGACTGAGAAACCATAGGCACAGCATGCCACTCGAAAACCAGAAAAGCCTGCTCCCTTCCCCAAGCTCTCCAATTCTTTTTCTGTCCTTTCGTTTCCATTTTCATTGATGCTCATGGAGTACACATCAAACTGATACACGCTTTTACATGAGGGACTGGCATCAGGGATTTCAGGGATGACCGTATCCACTGCTATCACTTTCCCGTTCACCGGTAATGCTTCATAGCAGTTCTTGAGTAATTCCAGGCATTGTTTGTCCTCCAAGCAATGGATTATCCACTGCATTTTTTCCCCATCAAAGATCTGGTGTTAGTAACTTAATAGTTCCGTCGATTGCTAATAGTGACATAATTTACAGAGCTTTTTAGTTATGTAAGTGAAGGAGCAAAGATCATTGCCAAGGGACTGATGGGGTATTCAGGACTTTCTGTTATCAAACCACAAGATGATTATTATTTATTAGCTCAGAAAGGAGATTATATGAAGCCTAACCTTCATGAAAATGGCGTCTCCTTACTCTTGAACATATCTCCGGCCACATTCTCAATTCCTACAGAAAAATTAAACTTATGAATGCCAATTCCAAGCATATAAATCTGGACTTATGAATTGTTAATTTTATTAGTGATAATTACTTTTTGTAAGCTTGTATAATGATCGTACCAGGATAGGAGGGTGACTTGTCAATAACCTGTGGCAGATCGAAGTTAATACCCTTGATGGTAGGGTACTTGGAAACAATACTGTGGAGAATAAAACCGTTGCCGCCACCTACGTCTACCAATGAATTCAAGCCATCAAAACCATGGTAGCTTTTCAACATCTCTTCCACGAACAACTTGTTGAAATCAACCATAGAGGTCTTGAAGATGTCTCCAAACCTCGCATCTTTGCTCATATACTCACTGACCCCTACTCCATGTGCCTTGTTAAATTGACTCCCCCCTTCTAGGACTGCATCTTTCAGGTGGTACCTGTTTTGATTTCACAATGAAAATTTTAAGCAATAATGATGAGGCGGGAAAATGGTGGCAAAATGCATTTCTCCAAGTGTTTTACCAGGAATCCATGAAGACTTTCTCCTGAAACACGTCTAACAAAGGAGGCAAAGATCCTCCACTCGAGCTTGTAATGAAATATTTGGCAACAGGTGCCAAACCATACAGCCTGTGGCCATCCTGTAGCTTGTAGGTGAGGATGGAGTGGGTAGCTAGAAGGCGGAGGATTCGATCAAGGACCAAAGCGGCTTTTGGATTAGTTTGAGATGGAAGTTGGGATGCAATCTGGGAAGGTGACAGCAGTGCACGAGGATCAGCTCTTTGTATAATCTCAAACACACCAAGTTCAATAGCTGCTTTCAACACCATGGGCACCACCGATGAGCTAACCAGTTGCATGGCATACTGCTGGGCTTGCTTGTCTTCTTCGTCGGTCCATGTTCTCCCCTGTTGGCTTTCTTTAAAACTCATGGTGTTTTGTCTTGAATTAGAACGGTGCAATGGTTAATGGCAGTTGAAGATCGTCTGTAAGACTCTAACCGACGTTGAGACCCTTGTGCATCTATTTTGGGGAATATGGGGGCCCGAACTAAAATAAAAAATTATTATTTAGGCCATTTAAATTTTTTTAAAGTTTTAATTTATTAAAGATAAAAATATAGGGCAAATATCTAAAAAAATACCAAAATATCTAAAAAATACCAAAAAAAATAAAAAATTACCGGAAAGGATAGGTTTGTAAAATATTGACCGGAAAGGGCAATTTTTCCAAAAATCGCGTCCACGTCGGTAGCGTTTTTGGGAAAGCGGCTAAAGCGTTCGTCCAGGAGGCGCTTTACCTCAAAGAAAAAGCTCCCACGAGGCGCGCTTTTCTTGAGGTAATAAACCCCCCAGGATGCGCTTTTAGGCCGTAACTGATCAAATTTTTTTGACCGTTGGCCCCCAACGGTCACCCCAACGTAAAAAAAAAACTATAAATACCCCGCAACCCTTCATTTTTTCACACTTCAATCCTTTCTCATTTTCTCTCAATTTTCTCTCAATTTGCTCTCAATTTTCTCTCAAGTTTCTCTCAAAGTCCTTGAAATTGACGCTTAAATTTTAAAATAGTCTTCTACTATTTACTGAAAAAGCCCTTTATAATTTTTTAATATATTTATTTTTGGAAAATTTAAAAATTCTTTATCGAAGTACAATGGTAGGGAATTACATCGCCTAGACAAAGAATCACATTGTCACGAGCAAATGAAAATGGTAAGTTTGAATGTTAATTTTTCAATATTATTAAATTTTTTAATTATGTAATTTTAATTAATTTTGAATTTTATAATTTTTAAACAGATCAGTAGATCGGTGTTGCAATGTTATATTCGCAACATGCCCGTTCCCCATCGTCATTGATCGAGAATTACTGCGGAAGCGGGTTTTTGCACGTGGCCACGATAGGTAGGGAGTTCAAGTTGGACCCGCTTTGATCGGTAGCGTTGATAGAGGTGGAGACCGAGACGCACACTTTCCATCGCCATGCGGAGAGTGTACCATCACCTTAGAAGATGTGCGATTCTGATTGGGATTACCGGTGGGCCGGTTCGGTAGTCATCGGTCCGTAACATCTCTCGATTGGATGGCCGTATGCTACGAGCTCCTAGGTGCCATTCCGGATAAATTGCAAGGAGGTCCGATCGATATGGGTTGGTTACGAGACGTATTCCACAGCCGAATGAAGGTTCGATGAAGAAAAAAGAATACGGTATCTTGTGCGGGCATACATGCTTGAGATAATTGGAGGCTATCGATGGGACCTCTCTAGAAACCTCGTCCACGAGATGGCTCCTCAAACTTGTTGATTTGAGTAGCAGGTGAATTGAGTTGGGGTCTACCGTGCTATCGAGGTTGTACCGGAGATGTGTGGGCGACGCCGAGTAAAACAAAAATCGGAGGTTGCCTATCACTACTACAGTCATGGGCATGGTTTCAATTTCCATTTTTACGTCCTCGACTCGACCAGCCATATTCATTCCCACTGATAACGAGGTAAATTTAATATTATATTTTACAATTATGTCGTAGATTTATTGTATAATTGCATGCTAAAAGTTTATTTAATTAGGTGGAACCATCCGACGAGTCATGTTGGAATACCGACTCGCTTGAGGATATCTGGCTCCTATTGGAACAACAGTGGAATCACAAGTAAGTGTCGAATTTTGTTATTATAATTTAGTATTTATGTATATAACTAATATTTTGGTAATGTTAATATAGTTTCAATGGACATCGTGACGAGGATCCCAAAATTGGGCGATAATTAGGAGGAGTTCCTCCAAAATCCGAGCAGTTGTACGTTAAGGTCCCGCTAATCACCTACGCGACCGTGGAGATGCACCAATCGGATCGGGTTCTATGGCAATTTGGATGCCGGCAACCGATTCCCGTGGCTCCTGAGGTGCTCGATGATGAGCACAGTGTGGACTTACGACGGCGGCAGCACACGGATTGGCCAATATTTTGGTCAGAACATATCGAGACGTGGGAGAACGGTATGACTTTTTACCTAACCGAGAACCGATCGTAGTTCCTGAGTTAGCGTGCGTGCCGGAGTACATGCCATGGTTTAGAATCCATGGCAAGCCGTATCTATTGTCGGATGAAGAGAGGCGACTGCAAATTCGGGAGCGAAGGGAAAGTCGGGCCCCTTTACATTCAAGGAGAAGGGGTGATGAGACGGACCCAACAACAAAGACCTACACGATCCACCGGGCCCATCAACAGCGCGCCTACACAATCACCGGCCCATCGATTCGGTGACAACACCGACAACATAGCGTCCACAGTTTATGCCAGGTGCGTACCATGCCCCTTATATGTATCCTCCTAACCCATATATGTTTCCTTTTCCTAGTCCCCCCCAGGTTGGAATGCATGGTCGGGTTCGAGTCCGTTCCCGACAACTCCTTTTAGGCAGCCGATCGTGAGGTCAACGTCGGGTGTGGGATTAGAGGAGGCGCCGTCGGGGAGCGATTCTTTCTACCGAGCTCCTTCACCGTGCGGATCGATCACCCCCGCCGTGGTTTATGCAAACACCTCCGGGGTCATTATTTTATCAAGGTGGGTCATCATCGCAACACCTGAACTGCACCCACTATCGGAGGAACCCGATTCCCTTTGAGGTTCTCGACCCCACGGAAGCTAGAAGAAGGAGGAATCCAGGTACAGAATCACGAGCCCCCATGTGGCACTGGTTCCCACCCCAGCATCGACCCTAAACCATAATTTAGTTTTGTTATTTTATTTTTTGTAATTTAGTTTTAATATGAGTAGAAAAATTTGAGTTTAATTTTTTAATTTCTGTAATTTAAATTTTTAATTTAATTTTAATATCTTTGATAAGATAGAAATGGTTTATTTTTTTTGTAATTTAATTTTTATATGTAATAAAATTTGAGTTTAATTTTATTTCTTTTGTAATTTAATTTTTTATTTTAATTTTAATATATTTGATAAGATAGAAATGGTTTATTTTTTTGTAATTTAATTTTTTATATGTAATAAAATTTGAGTTTAATTTTATTTCTTTTGTAATTTAATTTTTTATTTTAATTTTAATATATTTGATAAGATAGAAATGGATTAATTTTTTTGTAAATTAATTTTTTATATGTAATAAAATTTGAGTTTAATTTTATTTCTTTTGTAATTTAATTTTTTATTTTAATTTTAATATATTTGATAAGATAGAAATGGTTTAATTTTTTTGTAATTTAATTTTTTATATGTAATAAAATTTGAGTTTAATTTTATTTCTTTTGTAATTTAATTTTTTATTTTAATTTTAAAATATTTGATAAGATAGAAATGGTTTAATTTTTTTGTAATTTAATTTTTTATATGTAATAAAATTTGAGTTTAATTTTATTTCTTTTGTAATTTAATTTTTTATTTTAATTTTAATATATTTGATAAGATAGAAATGGTTTAATTTTTTAATTTAATTTTTTATATAATAAAAATTGAGTTTAATTTTATTTATTTTGTATTTTAATTTTTTATTTTAATTTTAATATCTTTGATAAGATAGAAATGGTTTAATTTTTTAATTTAATTTTTTATATAATAAAAATTGAGTTTAATTTTATTTCTTTTGTATTTTAATTTTTTATTTTAATTTTAATATATTTGATAAGATAGAAATGATTTAATTTTTTAATTTAATTTTTAATTTAATTTTAATAACTTGAATAAAATAAAAGTGGTTTATTTCGCATCAACGTTGATTAGGATGGGTTGTTTTATTTTTAAATTGTAATAATTTTTTATTTTTGAATAAAAAAGTTGTTTTTTATTTGTGTTTGTAATTTAATTTTAATTATCTTATATTTAATAAATTTGAGTTATTGTACAAAAGTTCACCATTTTCCTCCAAAAAATAGAAATTCCATAGCCAACAAGAGACAAACAAGCTAAGAACACGGTCAACTAGTCCGATTTGGACACGAGCGAGATGTATGGCGGGTTCCTACACCACCCGCACCATGACTTTGGTTGGTCGGTTCTCGGATATCCATATTGTTACGTATTCTAGTCGAGGAAGGTCGACCTTTTGGTTTCGCCTCAATTCTCTATCCCAAGCTTGACTTATACTGTGCAAGCGATACCGATGGCCACTTACGTTCATCTGGGATGGTGGGAATACGTGTCTCCACACGTTGTACATGTTTTCTAATTTGTAGACTTCATCGACATAGCTCATGGGGTCAAGACGAAGATTATGACAAGCCGCAAGTACATGAGCACATGGGTAACGAAGTGCATCAAATATCCACGATCGCATGTCCTATTTGTCAAGTGTACGATAATGCCCGCCAACAATACCTTGGTTCGATCTGTCAAACTCCGTGACACGAAACCATAGGTCGTCATGATCGTGACATCTTGTGTGCTTGGTGTTCGCCCGTGCCTTCCCACGGTTAATTTCTTGCAAGACCTTCGGGCTCCATACATGGCCTCCTTGCATCTGCCCTCGATAACTCGCTGCTCTCTTCGAAAATAGTGCCGCTAAACGAAAATATGTCTCCCACAAAATTGCTGTAATCGGTAGATGACGGGTTCCTTTTAGCACAGAATTTATGCATTAGGCAAGGTTTGTGGTCAAATGACCATGTCGTAGGCCGACGTCATATGCTTGTGTCCACTGTTCAAAAGGAATATTGCATATTACTCTGCGCCTTGGCGTTATCTGCGCATAAACGGCCAACATCTCGTGAAAATGGTCTTTATTGATCTCGTGCCGCCAATATACGTTGATAGCGAATATTACATACCACTATTCAATTACGAATAAATTGAAAATTTCAAAAGAAATTATATTAATAGATATTTCATACCCATATCGGTTACTTACCGTTTCTGTCTTTTAGATCGGTGTTGCCCATAGTAGTTGGATGGAACATGCCTCAGGCAATATCGATGGTGTGTGCGATGCCACATGCTTCCCTGTCGTTCTATTACCGCAAGTATTCCAGGGCCCCGATCCGATATAACGCATATGTCAGGTTGAGGGCAGACATGCCTCCTTAACCTAGATAGGAAGAAGTCCCAGTCATCAGCTGACTCCCCTGGTGTTATTGCGAACGCAATCGAAGGATTCTCCCACAGCCGTCTTATGCTACAGCTAGTAATAGCTGATGCGTATATCTACCATACATAAAGGTACCGTCAATTTGTACCAATGGCTTGCGGTATGTAAAAGCATCTCAGCATTGTTTAAATGTCGAGCAGCGCTTGAACACTGCGCATCCATGGAGCGAGACGATCGTTGTAGTCGCCGATTCCGTTTCAATGTCTTGTTGTGTTGCTCGGACATATCTCTCCAAAGACTGACACCACCGCCACACTTCATTATATGAAGCGCCCCACCGATCAGTGCAACTTTTCCAATGCCTTACGCTTTGGCTATCCAAGCCTTTACGTAAGAGGCGTGTACCCCATTTAGCTCTGAATATTGCCAATTAAGGCCGCACTATAGTTTTGGGATCGACCTTCACCGTCGGGATTATTAAATCGCCAACATGTACGAATCCATCCTCGGATGATCTTGTGTTACACTGTCAATGAAGTACGTTAAATAATACAACATTACATAATATTAGTGTTATTGAAATCATTGAATAGATAGTGGTCTTGTCTGCAGTAAGACATGTATGCGGACCTTTGTACTTCTTTCCTCCCACATCCCGTCCTTTTCCTCAACGACGCCATGATTTTCCATGCACATGTGCCATCTTGCACAAAGACACTTCACCTCGTACCTATCGAGCTTTGATTTAACCATAGTGTAGTTAACCCGTTTTCGATCTTGTATTGTTTCAATGCACCAAGAAAAGTGTTCTTGTTGGAAAAGCGGTTACCAACTTCTAATTGGTCCGAATCCAACGAAGAATTTGTACAGATCACGCTTCGGTGTGGTAGTTCGTGAAACTCCAATGCATCATCTTGAGATATATCGACATTATGCATGTCTTGGGAGGCGAGTATGCCTGAATAGTGGATCTTCTTCTTCTTTGTCCGAACCGCCTCAACATCTTGGTACAATTGGAGCGGGCTCGGTTGGAAAATAGTCCAACTTCGCGACTTTGCCGGGCCTTGGCTCCAGAGGTGGATCCACATCGGATTCATCGTCCGATCTTCCATAACTGCAACAAACGAGGGCCCTCATTGGTGGATGTCGTCGGTAATACATCATCCTCCTTAAACATCTTTCGTAAAGATTCTAATCATATGTGGATTGCCATCCACTAGAAGTTGATGACGTCCCCAATACGTATTTACGTCATCCGACGTTGAATGACGAATATGCATGTCCCATCCACCAATCGAAAGTGTCGTGCGGGGTTATGTTTTCCATACTACCACCGCACGGGCACTTCGTGTTTTGCCTCCCACTTACAGTGTCGACTTGGGGTCATGTATTCCCTCGAACGATACTAGATGTTGAGGTCGCAACGGATCACTTGGAGATGAAAATTCTACATATACCTCGATATAGGGTGAACCATCGGCAAGATGAGTCTCCACCATTGCCTCAAGGCTCAGGGACCTTTGATGTCGAATGAGACATATCTCACCGGATCAACCAAGCGCAAAATCTATATTTAATAGAATGAACTTTCATTAGCGTTGTTTGAATATTTTACGCCTAATTCTTTTGCAAGTTCTACCAAATCGACGTTAGATTAAAACTCAATCGCTACTGTGTTCTCCGATAAGAAAACAACACCATCTTGATTGTCACGCACTTCACCATCGTAGTAAATAACAAAGATTAATACATTCACTCATTTTCAATTTTTTTTCCCTTTTGCTTGAATTTGCTTTCTGCCAACTGAGAATGAAATTTGGCCAATTTATAGCCTAATTTTGCCGGATAGCACTGTAGCAAAAGCGTGTCCACGTGGGAGCACTTTTCAGTATTCCTGGTAATAGTGCACCCTGCTGGAAGCGTTTTTGGCCACTGTTTGTTCAGAAACGTCTCCTCAAAATAATTTTTCGGAGACCACTGTAGCAAAAGAGAGTCCACGTGGGAGCGTTTTAGGCCACGGTTTGTTCTGCAACGTCTCCTCAAAATAATTGTGCCCGAGACCACTGTAGCAAAAGCGCGTCCACGTGGAAGCGTTTTCGGCCACGGTTTGTTATGAAACGTCTCCTCAAAATTATTTTGCGGAGACTCACGCCTAAAACTTATTTCATTTTTCACATTGCAAGTGGATGCGAAAGAATCCCAAAATCGCGTCACATAATCGCGTTTTTGGAAAATGGCCTAAAGCGCGTCCACAGGGAGCGCTTTTACCTCAAAGCGGCGCCCTCGTGGGGCGTTTTTCTTGGAGGGCTAAAAGCGCTCCCTCGGGACGCTTTAGGCCGCTTTCCCCAAAAAACACGCTGACGTGATGCGATTTTTGGGGAAATTGCCCTTTCTGGTCAATATTTTTGAAACCTGTCCTTTCCGGTAATTTTTAATTTTTTTTGGTATTTTTGGGATATTTGCCCAAAAATATACTTTAATTTTTTAAAATTATAAAAATTTAATTTAATCTTTTAAAAATTATAAAAATTTAAACTATTAAAATTTTATTTTGAACCCTAAAATCTTTTTCTATTTCGCCCTGTTTACCGGACGACGATTCAACCATGGCAGATTTGATTTGTACAACTTAACCATAAAAAAGTCTAATATCATCCAGGAAGTAATGATGTTGTGAGATAATATATAAAATAGCCCTCCGTCGTTCAAATTTCATTGTCAAACAGTCAATTCAATGCCGCGTTCTATGTGGCTGCGACACTTTTCTATAGCTTTTGTTAAGTAGCTTCATCTGGAGAGACTTTTATCCGCACTTATATGCTAATAAAGTGAATTATGAGTTAATTAAAAGAGATTTTTAAGTTAAATTAAATAAGTAATTTGAGTTTTAAATTTGATTCGATTATTTAAATAACTTAAATAGTTTAAATAAAATGAATAATAGATTGATATAAATATTATTTTAGTTCACGCCAATTTTAAAATAAACAAATTAGTCACTCTCATTAAAAATTATAAAAATTAAAATAATTTTCAAATTTTTAAATATTTATGAAAATTCCAAATTTATATTTTTAAAAATTTTATAAAATTATAAAAAATTCTAAAAGAAAGTTAAATTTTAAAATTTTTTAAAATAATAATTTTGGGATTTAAATAAGTTAGTTCGAGTTTATCCTAAAATATTTTTTTCTTATTTTTTTGAAAAAGTTTTCAAATATATTTGATTTTTAATTTATGTGTTCCAACATAGAATTAGTTATACTATAAAAGATTTTAATTGATTTATTTATTTTTCTAATTTATCTCGAATAATTTAATTCAAATTGACTCGACTTGAATTTCAATTCACTCCATTCGAATTCAAAAAATTTCAAATCAAATTAGCATGATAAAATAAGACTCATCAACACAATTAACTCAATTTTTTCACTATATTTGATCAAATGCTCATCCCTATGCGAAATTATAAATTCCCCGTCAAATTTTGAAAATGTGATTGCAAAACAAAGTGCAAATTTAGGCTTTTTTACCTGTATAATGCAAATAAAAAAATTAAATACTGAAATGATATGCTAATTCCATTATTTATCAAAATGGTATATTTGAAATAGTAACAAGGATCAAAATGGTATGTTTGAAATAGTAACAAGGGATAGAGGGAGAGAGATGGGCGGCTGATAACGTGTTAATTTGCATAGTTTCTTGTGATTAATTCGGTTTATTTCTAAATTAATCCTTGCTAAATTTATATTTTTATGATTTAAATCTTGTCAGGGATGCAATTGATCAAGAGCAAGCTGAAAAGGGCCAAATTAAAAGAAAATCATTGAAATGGGGCCAAATCAAAAAGATGGAGGAAGCCAAGAACACATCAAATATTTTGACTTTGTAAAAAGCCAAAATTAGAAAGTATTATTTTAGTTTATTTTAATTTTATTTAATTCAATTTTAATTATTATTATTTTAGATTTTATATTAATTAGTTTAGGCTATTTTAATAAACCCTATATATAAAAATAGGGCTTTTTGTTCTTAGAAAATCTTCAATCAATTAATTCTTCTCCTACTACAATTTAGAGTTTTATTATCTTCTTTGTCTTTTTCCTAGTCCAATTTAGGATTGAATTCCTTTTTCTCTTTGGAATTGGCGTGAAGCATCTGCCATTTTCAATTCAATTTCAATTGCAATTGCTTTCTTATCCTAAATTGGTTCAATTGCCTTTCAAGCCCTTTTTCCTTTCCAAATTCCATCATACTTTACACAAACCCAAATCACATTCCACAAACCTTCAAACATGATTAAATTCACGCCACACTAAAACCCCTTTCAGCTTTAAGTCGGTGTTACGAACCCGAGCTATTTAACCCTTATTTTTCAATATTTACTATTTCTCCAGATTAAGAGTATGACTTCGTCAACTCACAAAATCAAATCAACACTAAGTTAAAAAAAAAATGTCGTTTGAGTTAGTGTGGTTAGACATACAATTGGGATTCCAAAAGGATCGATTGTCTAATCGATTTTTGATAAACTATAAAAGTAATATATTTTAACCTCATATTTAGTATGTTTTTAGGATGATTTAGCCTTGATTTATGTAAAAAGGTACTTTTAATCCTTTCTTTTCATATTTATACTCAGGAAAACACTCGAGGACGAAAAGAACAAGAAATGGGCTTAAAACGGGCCAATTTGGGCCAAAGAAGAAATCGACACAGCCTGGACTTCAAGCCACACGGCCGTGCCTTGACAATTAACTAAGACACGGCCATGCCACGATTTACACGGGTGTGTGCCATGGTCGTGCCCCTATTACGGGAGAGAGCAATTTCACTCGGATTTGGATACTTGAGCCAAAGAAACACTTTCCAAAGCCTGTTCAAACACCGAGTAGGAAGCAGACTTAATTTAAGACACTTAGGGACCAAGTAAAGGATTCTAAAAGCCTATATAAACACCCTAAGTGCATCCTGAGGAAGGCGGTTAGCTAGGCTAAGGAGCCGAGCCAGAAAGATCACATCTGTGGGAATCATTCGAAGGTAGCCAGTTGATCCAACTCAAGAAACAGGAATTCTACTCAAGACGGTGGATTTCTCCTTCAATTCCTTCAGGGGGTTTTAGGGATCTCTTATATTTTGTTTTATCTTTTCTCTTGAGATGTTTTATTTTAAAGTTATGAACTAAATCCTTCAGATACCTGAAGGGGATGAAACCTAGATGAATTTTGTTATTATTTCCTGAATTATATGATAAATACTTAGTTTGTTCTTAATTATGCATCTTAATCTAAATCTGATGTGCTTAGGTGGAGGAGGAATAGACCCTGCTTAAGAGGAGATCTAGCATAATTAAGCGGAGTTGATCGAACACCTAGAGATAAGGTTACGAGATTTTGCTGGATTAGGGTGAAACCTAATATGAGAATCCATTGATCGATTTACTACTATTCTAAGGGGTTATTATAAGCGAACGAGAGTTCCACTAATGAACCTAGGGTTAGATGTTATTCGCCTCGAGAGAGGGTTTAATATAGGTTAGGGAGTCCTACGGATTAAGCTAAGTAAGGAAATCAAATGATTTAGTAATAAGTAACAAGTGAAGTCTAGGTGGATTCTTCCTAAGGGTATCGTCACAATCAATTGAGTTTCTTCAAGTTATTTCCCAATTCGTTCTTTTTGTCTTTGTGTCTTTTGCTTAGTAGTCGTAAATTAGTTAAAGCAACCAATCACTCCATATTTTAGGCTAAATAATAAAAAGAAAGTGAGTATTAGTACTTTTAGTTCCTTTGGGTTTGATAATCCGGTCTTGCCTAAGCTATACTACTGTCCGATAGGTACACTTGCCTTTAAGTCGTTGTCAGAGTTAGTTTCCAAGTTTGATCATTCTATTTATAAATTTTAAAGCTCTGATTTCAGCGATCAAGTTTTTGGCGCCGTTTCAGGAACTAAAATATTAAGAAAACTCTATTTTTATTACTTTAGCCATTATTTTTTATTTATTTTATTTTATTTTTTGCTAATTTTATTTCTTCTTTCTTTTTCCTAGCAGGTACCTCTAGTTTATGACTAGAAGGAACCCGACAAGACCTCTAGTATACGACAGCGAAATTGAAGCTATCGCTCGGAGAAATCGCAGAGAAATTAGGCGAGTTCTAAATTACACAGAAGAAGAGCGAGAAGACAGATCCAATCCTACTGAAGGGATGGACGAGAATAACCCACCACGAGATGTGGCAGATGCTCCGCGCACTATGTATGATTATGCTAAACCCAATTTGACAGGAGCAGAATCTAGTATTGTTAAGCCTGCTATAGCTGCTAATAATTTTGAATTAAAGCCTAATACAATACAAATGATTCAATAATTTGTTCAATTTGATGGTTTGCAGGATGAAGACTCGAACACTCATATAACAAATTTTTTAGAGTTCTGCGATACTTTCAAAATAAATGGCATTTCTGATGATGCCATTCGTCTTGATTATTTCCTTTTCATTAAGGAATAAAGCCAAGCAGTGGTTGAACTCGTTACCACGATGGTCAATCACTACATGGGAATAAATGATCGAGAAATTTTTATTAAAATATTTTCCACCGGCCAAAACGGCTAAATTATGGAATGATATTTCTTCTTTTGTGCAGATGGATTTAGAGACATTATACGATGCATGGGAGAGATACAAAGATCTCTTGAGAAGATGTCCACACCACAGACTACCATTAGGCTTCAAGTCCAAACCTTTTACAATGGTGTAAATCCCTCAACGAGACAATTAATTGATTCAGCTGCCGGTGGAACCTTGAATAATAAAACTCAAAGCGACCTACGAATTCATTGAAGAGATGTCATTGAATAATTATTAGTGGCGGTTACAAGGACAAACCGACAAAATCAAATGGAGTCTACACATTGATGCAAGAACCATGCTATCAAATTAGGTAGAGATGATGAATAAAAAGCTTGATACTATGTTCTTCACAGTACCCCAGGTCATGCGATGCGACACAAGTGAAACTGGGCGAATCCACGAGTACCCACCCCACCGACCGTGAGCGAAGAACGAATGACAAACTATATTGGTAATAATTTTAGATCCAATAATAATCCTTATAGTAATACTTATAATACAGGTTGGAGGAACCACCCAAATTTTTCATAGGGAGGTCAAGGAAATCAAGGTAATCAAAGACTTAACCTCCTCAAAACTTCCAAAATCAGCCTTATCCATAAGAGAGGAAACCGACCTTCGAGGAGATGCTAGCAAAATTTTCGGCAGACATAGAGAAACATATCCAAGAAACTGAGAAAACAATTAAGAGCAATGAGAATCAAATGGGGGAACTTGCAAAGTCAGCCAAGGAAGCCACGAATGTAGTCAAACAACTCGCAAAGCTGATGTCAGAACGACCACTAGGATGTCTACCAAGTAACACCGAGATTAACCCAAAGGAGCAAATTCAAGCCATCTCAGCTCAAGATAGTAAGGAGTTAGATGAGCCAAAATCAATATAAGAAAACAAGGTAGATGAAGGTAAGATGGAGGTAACACAAGAAAAGCCAAAACCGATAATCAAGGAGTACCAGCCTTGCATACCTTATCCCGAAGTGATAAAAAGAGGCGATTCAGAGGAACACTTCGGTAAGTTTCTTAAACTCTTAAAGAAAATACATATTAACTTACCTCTTCTCGAAGCTCTTTTTCAGATACCAGATGCGAGGAAATTCTTAAGACAGCTCATGACTAACAAACGTAAATTAGATGAAGAACACCACGTGGAATTAAACGCAGCATGCTCAGCAATGTTACAAAATAAACTACCACGAAAGCTAAAAGATCCAAGGAGTTTTACAATTCCATATTTAATTGGTAGTCTAACTATTAATAATGCGTTAGCTGATTTAGGAGCAAGCATTAATGCCATGCCTTATTCATTGTTTAAACGACTAGGTCTAGGGAAGCCCAAACAAACTAGGATGAGTATACAATTAGCTGATAAAACTGTTAGAATTCCTAGGGGCATTATTGAAGATGTTCCTGTCAAAATAGATAAATTTGTTTTCCCAGTAGATTTTGTTGTTTTAGATATGGATGAGGATAATACCATCCCTTAGTTTTAGGAAGACCTTTTCTAGCAATTGCCAAGACTAAAATTGATGTTGCCATAGGAGAAATCATACTTTGTGTAAGAGACGAATCAATCAGTCTTCAAGCTCTTGACTCGACGAGAATAATAATCGATGAAGGTGAGAAAGTAAATACAGATGATAATCAAATTGTTCAACTTTCATCGCAGGAAATACCACATAATGACAACCCTAAGCAGACTCATAAGTCCCAAAACAACAAAGAAGAATCCTACAAGGGACAAGACCTTAGGATTGACAATTTTGAAGAGTAGAGGACACACGCTAAGGAAGAACCGCACGAAGTAAAACCAGAAGAATCACAAGAAAAGCTCGTAGGAACATCAAACCACTACAAAATAGGAGACCAGGTACTGTTAGACAAAGCAGATCCGCACATCACCACCACAGACCTGAAGACAAAGGAAGAAATACTTCTTAAGGTACATGATATCTTCCCCCATGGAACAGTCGAGGTAAATAATCCAACATTCGACACTTTTAAGGTAAACGTTTCTCGACTTGAACCTCATCAAGAAAATAAAATTTTAAGCAAGAGGGAAGATATTCAAACCTTTAAACCTCCCTAATTTTTCTAAATCCAAGAAAAGTCTAGCTTAAGACTATAAACGAGCGCTTTTCGGGAGGCAACCCGAATACTAACATTAAGTTTTATTTTGTAGTCTTAGTTTTATTTTTATTTTTTACTCTCTCTCTTAAAATTTTAATAAACTGAAAGTACAGATTCCCAGACCACGGCCTAGCACACGGCCATGACCGTGACCGTATGGGTTCTCTGAATCAACGTACTGGCATAGCAGAGGCTATGCGAATCCTGCCCTAACCAACTGCAGAAGTCACGGGCTCACCTACCCCACCACGGCTGTGCGAGGCGGCCGTGGGTCAACACTGCCATTATAGAAATGGGCGTGGCATCAGAGGAATGGGCGTGGCATACCAAACACGCCTAGCACACGGCTGTGCTGATGCGACTGTGTGAAGACACTGACTTATCGAACACGGCCATGGTGACCTGACCATGGCCATGTAAACAAACACGCCCTCCATACACGGGCGTGGCATACCGACAGAGGGCAAAACTCTATTTAAACCCCACAACCCTTCCCTTATCCCCATCCTCTTACCTTATACTTTTTCCTTCTTCTCTCTATTTCTTTGCTTCGAATAAGTGTCCAGACTCTTGAGCTACACTAGAATCATGCCGAAGAAGTGCAAGAAGGCAAGGATTGTCTCCTTAAAAGAGACCCCAACACATAAGTTCATGCTGGCCGCTTCATTCAAAAACCAAGCCAAGGGTCTTTTAGACAATTTAAATTCTTCTTTATGTTTGTTTTCCCCTTTATCCTACTTATTTATAATTCTCTTCTGCTTAATATATTTTAAATTCTTTTAGTTTCTTGGTTTTAGGTTCTAAAGGCTGCTTGGAAATCACGCACCACAGCCTTAGAGGTCACACCCACCTCGCGAACCATCCAACAATAAGGACTCCTTAGTCCATTAGTCTTTTCTTTCAATTTCAGTTTTCTTCTTAGTCTCCTTCTCTTTATTTCCCTTGTCTTCAATTATAGTATTAGTATATTATTAATGTTTTTTTAGATTTCTTGGCTATATCTTTGCAAGCTACCCAATTTCTTTATCTAGCAGAAAGATCATTGGTAGACACCTCACCAGGCCCATAGAAAACGCCAACACCACCTTTTCCACTTACTTTCTACCACCAAAGACGCCAACTCCCAGAATCATCCAAAATTTAGGAAATGTTACTTCTCCCATTTTCTTTTTATTACATAATTGTTTATCTATCTTGGTACATTGAGGGAAAAGTACATCTTAAGTGTGGGGGTTAAAAGTACCTAACTTTTTGCATAATTCTCAAATCCTGAATTTTAGTCTTGTCCATAAGTAAGCTTCTCATATTATTAATTAGGTGAAATTTCTAATGATTTATGATTGTTATTAACATGTTTTTGAGTAAGTCATTGATAATTGTGCATTAATGATTTATACGTAAAGAATACTAGAGAATCAAGCATGATATGTAACGACCCAAATTCCGTGGGCACCAGAAAAAAAGTGTTATCGGGCCTCCGTCTTAGCAAATCGAGTTAGTAAATAATTATTAGGAGTAATTATGAGTCTAATAGTGTGTTTAATTAGATTTTTATTTAGTGAATTTAGCTCAATTTAAAGCAATTAGGAAAAAGGATCAAATTGAATAAAGAGTGAAAGTTTAATTATAAATTAAAAGAAAGTAAAAAGGATCAAAATGGCAAATATGCCATTTAGCATAAGATGAGGCGGCATATGAAATAAAAATCTAAGATTTTTACTTAGATTTTAATTATAATATATATATATATATATATATAAGTAAATAAAGTAAAAAACAAAGAAACAGAAAAAGAAACAGAGAGCATACGAAACAGGGAAAGGAAGGAAAGAAAAGAAAAGGAAAAATTAGGGATTTAAAGCTTGAAGTTTAAATTGGTAAGTCAATCAAGTCCTATTCTCTTAATTTTGATGTTTTAGAAGCTTTAAAGCAAGATTTTGATGAAACTAAGTTGATATTTTGAGAGTTTTAGGTTCTTAAGTATAGTTGATGTTGAAGAAAAGATGAATTAAAGATTAAATTGAATGAAATCTAAGTTAGAATTAGTAAAAGGATTAAATTGTAAGGTAAGCTACAAGTTTTCTACCATAGGGATTAATTTGGAAGAAATTAAAAATTAGGGCTTTATTATGAAAATTATATAATCAAATTGAATATGGAAGGAATTTAAGTAGAATCAAAGCATGAATTAAGTTAAGAAAATAAGTAAACTTAACTAGGATTTAATTGCAAAATAAGCCATAAGAAAACAGTTTAGGGACAGTAGCAGAAGGGTAACTTTGAAAAATCATCAAAAAATGGTAGAAATGGAATTAGAAGTTGAACTAGATATGAAATTAAATCTTATTGAGTCTATTTTCATATGAAAGAAACAGAGAAAGCAAATAAGTTCTGTATTTTGAGATATTTAGATTTTTGTGAGACTGGTTCAGAGTGATTTCGAGATCCCCTGTTCTGACTTGGAAAAATCATTAAAAATTGTACAAAAATAATTGGGGGACATAATTTACATGGTTAGATTCCTTAATGAGTCTATTTTTATAATAAATAAACTAGAACATCATTTGAATTCTGTACAAAAAGATAATTAAATTTTAGCAAAGAGTGGTCAAAACTGTCAGACAACAGAAAAGGGGTAATTTTAAAGAATAAACTGTACTTATTGGATAAATAAAAATTCTGAAAATTTTATGACAAGAAGATATGTGAGTCTAGTTTCATAGAAAATTTACGGATCTTAATTTGGAATTCTGTAACTCAAGATATAGATAATTTAGTGACAATGACTCAGGTAGACAGCCTTGAAAGAACTTATAAGTAAATATTAGAATTGTGTATATAGAATGTGCAATGAAGAGGAAGAGTAGGAATTGAATTAAATTTAATTATTTATTTTAATTTAATGTTGTAATTAATAATGTAAATTATTATTATTTTCGTAGCTAACAAGGAACTCGAGACATCAACCCACAAAGGAAAGGAGAAGATCGGCGAGGAATAAATCCAAAGAGAATTCTGGTTTGTATTACTATAATTTAAATTATTTATTATTTAATGTTAAATTTAAATTACGTGTATGGTAAGTAAATAATAAGGTAAGTGACTTTATTGAATTGAATTTGAAACATTGAATTGAATGAGAAATATGTGTTAGTATTGAATTATATTGTGGTTGGTGATTGGAAAAGTGTATTTGATATTAAAATTGAATTTGTTATGAAAATGAAAATGAAATTGAGAACTGAAATACCCTATTAACTAGTCGGGCTGAGTCGGATATAATTGGCATGCCATAGGATATGGAAGAGTACGGGTTTTTACCGGCTTACTGATCAGGCACTTATGTGCCGACTCATCGCTATTATTATCATTATCGATTCGACACTTTATGTGTCGATATCTTTATCTTATTACAATCACGAGTTCAGCACTTTGTGTGTTGAATCTCGATATTATTCTCATTATCGATTCGACACTTTGTGTGTCGTATACTGTGTACCATTAAGGCACAATGTGCCATACTGGTGTGTGGGTTGAAATCCGTGTATCCGTCGAGTCCAAGTCAAGTTAATAGGGACAATGAAATAAATTTATTGATAAAACTAAATTTGAAAGATATGGCATATGAAAAAGGTGAGAATTGAAACATAGAAATCAGAATTGTATGTATATATAAATATACATATAAGATTGAATTATTTATTAAGTGATGATAATTGTAATGTAAAAGTATGTGTGCGATTTAATGTAACTAGTTATAAATTGAATTATAGTAATACCACTGAGTATATGCATACTCAGCGTACGGTTGTTTCCGTGCGCAGGTTGTAGAAGTCAAGTATGGAACCAGCATCCGAAGCCAGACCCGACTTCAGTAGACTTTTGGTGATGTATACTTTCTTTTGGTAATGTGGCATGTACATAGGTTGTATATAAAGGTTATTATATTTTGAATGTAAATGGTTAAAAATGTTAGTATTACAAGTTTAAGAATTATGATGAAAGAAGCTTATCTATTTTAATCTAACTAATACTTTGATAAATTTAAGTTGATATTATGTTGATTGAGTTTGATTAGAAGGTATTTAGAATAGAAAATGAATATATGAGATGAATTGGTTATGATTGAAATGAATACGGTTTAAATTGCAGGGGGTATTATATGATAATAAGCAGAAATGTTGCCGAAATTTATATTAAACAAAATATATTCTAAAATACTTAAACGAGTCCCATTTCACTTTTAATTCAGACTTTAGACTTTGAAAGTTCATTATAGGGATTAGTTATTAAAGTTATACTATGAATGTTTTTTTTAGAATTTTTTTTGTAAATTGTCTGATATATCCGGTAATGCCTCGTAACCCTGTTTCGGCGATGGTTAGGGGTTGGGGGTGTTACATGATAAGTCTATTTTTCAAGAATAAAAAATTTCCTAGGTTGTTGAACTAAATTTGAATATTACCTTGAAGTTTGAAATCTACAGGATTGATGTCAAATACCCATAATTTTTGTGAAATTTGAGCCTTATAGAGCATATATTCTTTTTCATGCTCACTTTATTAATTATGAATGTGTCAACATTGAATTGTTATTCTAGAACTTGCCACGATTATACATGTCGAGACCACATTAATGATTTGATATACTGAGATGATAAAGGCATCTAGGTTTTAACCCATTCACTCCACTAAAAAGCTTACCTACATAATTAATCCTTAGTGAACCCATTCGATCCCAACAACCCTTTTATTGAATTATCCGCTTGATATTAACCCAAAACCCTTTATATTTGTTATCACCATTCCTTTCACTACCCTTCTATCGAGAATTGATTTGATCAGTTGTCGAATTAGTTTATTTCAATTATTAAGGTTCTCTCTATTATGTTTTTAGTTTGTTCTTTAAAAAAAAAACCAAAGTATATTCAAGTATTAGTATATGATTAAAGGAGCTTATGCATTTAAATTCCAATTGTTGAAGAAGAGCTAGTATCAAAAGTATTATCAATAGTAGTATTATTAGTTTCAAATTTTCAATTGATGTAATCATTTATTATTTTTTAGTTAAGTAATTGGTTAGGTCAATCTCGACTCTAAACCCTCTAATTCAGCCTTTATCCACACCTTTAACCCAAGCCCCATTACAACCCTGCCAAAGACCTTTTGATTTGTGTATCATCTCATATTACAGTGGTGGAGATTTGATTTTCAGGCAAGCCCATGGGATTAACTTTTCAGGTTTGACTTATGAGTGCTTTTTCTTGAAATTTACACACTTCGAGTGCTTTGAGTGAATCCTTAGTGAGGATGTCAATCCTTGTCAGTTTCAATTTAAAAGGTAATCATTTAGATAAGGGGAGACACCTATGTTTTCATACTACAAAATTCATGACTTATATTGTTTGAATCTTTAAGACTCTTTGAGTTAAATTATCCATGTATAAATTGTCTGTGAATTGTGATGAAACATTGTTGATAGGAATTGTGAATTACGAAAAGTTCATTTTAATTGTAAGTTGAAAATTTTGCTTTAGGACAAGCAAAAGCTTAAATGTGGGCGTATTTGATAAACCGTAAAAGTAACATATTTTAACCCCATATTTAGTATGCTTTTAGGATGATTTAGCCCTGATTTATGTAAAAAGGTGCTTTTAATCCTTTCTTTTCATATTTATACTTAGGAAAGCACCCGAGGATGAAAAGAACAAGAAACGAGCTTAAAATAGGCCAATTTGGGCCAAAGAAGAAATCGACATGGCCTAGACTTCAAGCCACATGGTCGTGCCTCGACAATTAACTAAGACACAGCCATGCCATGATTTACACGACCGTACCTCAATCGATAGAATCAAGGTACGACCCAACCACGATTTACACGGGCGTGTGCCATGGCTGTGCCCCTGTTACGGGAGAGAGCAATTTCACTCGGATTTGGATACTTAGAGCCAAAGAAACACTTTCTAAAGCCTATTCAAACACCGAGTAGGAAGCAGACTTAATTTAGGACACTTAGGGACCAAGTAAAGGATTCTAAAAGCCTATATAAACACCCTAAGTGCATCATGAGGAAGGCGGTTAGCTAGGCCAAGGAGCCGAGCCAGAAAGATCACATCTGTGGGAATCATTCGAAGATAGCCAGTTGATCCATCTCAAGAAGCCAAAATTCTACTCAAGACGGAAGATTTCTCCTTCAATTCCTTCAGGGGATTTTAGGGATTTCTTATGTTTTGTTTTATCATTTCTCTTGAGATGTTTTATTTTAAAGTTATGAACTAAATCCTTTAGATTCCTGAAGGGGATGAAACTTAGATGAATTTTGTTATTATTTCCTGAATTATATAATAAATACTTAGTTTGTTCTTAATTATGCATGCTTAATCTAAATCGATGTGCTTAGGTGGAGGAGAAATTGTAACACCGAAAATTTTTACAAAGTGAAATATTATCCTTAATATAGTAAAATAAGAAAATAAAGTGACGAGAAGGGAAATCGGATTATGTCAACATTGGGAAATATATTATGATATATTACATTATTAATTCAAGATAGGATTAAATTGTAAAAGTGAGAAAAGTTTTATTACCTAAGAGTAAATACTCAAAATTTGAGGGTTAAAGTGTAAATATGAAAAGTTTAAGGACCAATAGTGTAAATATTTTAGGGGTGGAATAATCTAGAAACTAAGGAAATGGATGAATTAGGACCAAATTGAATAGGTAAAGAATTATGAGGGACTAATTCAAAATTTTATCAAATTATGTGATGATTCAAGGGTGGAATTTAAAAGATCACAAAGGGCAAAATGGTCAATTAGAAGAAAGAGAAATCTAGAAAGTGAAATCTAGAAAGTAATGATAATAGTGATGATATTTTATAATTATTTAATTAGATAAATATTATTTTATTAATATTTTGATAAGATATTTTATTATTTATTATTATTTATGTAGTATATAAGGAAGGAAAGATGATAAATTATCATCATCTCTTTCCCATGCTAACCAACGTGAGAAGAAGAGAAAGAAAAGAAAGTTTTGCTTTCTTTACAAATTAGTCCTTCCACCAAAAATCCTCCATTTTCACTTAGAGTTTAAAAGAATTTACATAGCCATCAAGAGAGAAAGATGACAAGGAGACTATGGGGAGCAAGAATATCAAGTTTGATTCAAGAAATAGAAGCTGGAGGAGAGAAAATCAAATTAAAGATTGAAATCTATAAAACAAGGTAAGAACGTCATGTTTTCAATATATTTTAAGTTTGATATTGTGGTTTAATGTAGAGTTTTCTTATATAAAGTTTTATGTTCTTGATATGTTAGAGAAGGAAAATAAGAGAAAGTAATGGGAAATGTTGTAGAAAGGAAATAAAGGTGTTATAAACTTGATAATTAACATTTTGCATTAAAACAGTTTTGGACAGCAGTAGTAGTCTAACTTTGAAAAATCACCAAAAACTGTAGAAATTGAATTAGAAGTTGAGTGAGATATAGAATTAAATCTTATTGAATCTATTTTCATATGAAAGAAACATGGAAAGCAAAGGAATTCTGTGTTCTGAGATATCTATATTTTTGTAAGACTGGTTCAGAGTGATTTCGAGATCCCCTGTTCTATCTTTAGAAAATAATCAAAAATTAAATAAAAATAATTAGGGGCTTAAATTTATATGTTTAGAATCCTGAATGAGTATATTTTCAATAGAAATAAACAAGAACATCATCTAAATCTTGTATGAAGAGATAACTAATTTTTAGTGAAGAAGGGTCAGCACCGCCAGACAACAGAATAGGGGTGAATTTGATAAATAAACTGTACTAATTGGCTAGGCTAAAAATTCTGGAAATTTTATGATATAAATATATGTGAGTCTAGTTTCAGGAAAAATTAACGGTTTTTCATTTCGAGTTCTATAACTCAAGATATAAATAATTTAGTAACTATGACTCAAGTGGACAGTTTTGAATATACATATGAGTAAATAGTGAAATTATTTATAATGTTACTTATAGCATGTTATATACATTAAGGATGTGGAATGGAGAGGAGGAGGAGGAAAATATGTATAAATATTCAGCTAGCATGGCTAATTTGTAATGTTTTAGGCTCAAGGACTAAATTGAATAAAAGTAAAATTTTATGATTAGTTTGTAAAAATGTTGGAAATGACCAAATTGCATGAAATGGATTATTTTATTATTGAAAGTATGAAATTATTAATTTAGATTAGATCGGTTGAAAAATTTATGAAAATAGAAAATTACCAAAATGCCCTTAAGTTTTGGTATTTACAAATTTAACTAGATAAGTTCGTGTAACTTAATTATGTGATATAAGGAAATATGAGTTGATGGTATGTGAAATATTAATATGATGAATTAACTGATTTATGTTTATGAAGAAGAGACAAGTGAATGATATTTATCATGATATGTAAATATGTGATTATCTTTAATATGATAATACAAGGTAATTAAGTATGTTGAGACGAGTAATAAATTTAAGTAAGACATGACGAGAAAAATAAATATGTTTAAAGGACAATATGTTTAATTTTGATTGGTTTCAAATATAAAAAAGTAATGAAATAAAAGGTCGATAAATAAATTTGTAATTCCTAGTAATGCCTCGTACCTATTCCGGCATTGAATACGGGTAAGGGTGTTACATTTAGTGGTATCGAGCTATGGTTTAGTCGGTTCTCGGACCAAATATAGTATATGTAGAGTCTAGAAATATATGCCATTATTAATATATAACTTGAGACAATGTGATATCTTCTAATTTTGATGATATTTGTATCACTATAATTCAAACTTTATCATTATTATGTGTAATTTACTAATTATTTGTGGTAAGTATTTTAAGGTAAGTGTTTAGTAAAATGATAAATTTATGATTGGGTAATGAAATTGAAACCGATACTAAACTGAATTATGGAATCTTGGATATTATTTTGAGTCTTGAACTAAATTGTGAAGTTCTTGAATATTGTTATGTGTATTGCATTAAACTATGAATCATTGATGTAATGAATTCTTGCAATCTTGTGAAACCGATTGAAATAAGAAGTGAAAATAAAATGAACTGGAATTTAGAAAGTTATTTAAATTACGTGGCGAATTATGAATTATTTGAGTATTTGAAGGTATATTAAATAAAGAAAATATGCGAGTAATTGAAATGTATATTGATTGAAAAGTAATTAGTGATTTTAAATTTGATTGGACAATAAATTAAAAATACGAATTGAATAAAAATGCATTAAATTGTGAATATGTGTAAATATATGAATCGTGCATTGATTGAAAAGTGGTTGGAACCGAATTGAAGTATGATTATATGTGAATATGTGAAATATGTATTGGTATTGAATTGTATCTTGATTAGAAGATAAAAAAGTGAATTTGAAATAAAAAATAAAAAAATTAAATACCCTATTAACTTATCAGACTAGATTGGATACAAATGGCATGCCATAGGATTTGTGATGTGATGAGGAGATTTGAGGCTCAGTCGAGGTGATAATTCTGTATTATATTCTTCGGTTTATCCGAAGAGGCATTTAATGCCTTATTGGTGTGATTGGTTGGAATCCGCGTATCCGTCAAAGTCCGAGTCTTGTTAATAGGGGTAGATATGAATATTAAGTGAAATTAAAATGAGAATTGATTTCCCTATTAACTTGTCGGATTAGTCGGATATAATTGGCATGCCATAGGATTTGGAAGAGTACGGGATTTATCGGCTTTGCCGATCAGGCACTTTATGTGTCGTATCAGGCACCTCGTGTGTCGTATCAGGCACTTTATGTGTCGTATCAGGCACCTCGTGTGTCGTATCGGGCACTTTATGTGTCGTGTCGGACACCTCGTGTGTTTATGTGTCGTGCACTTTATGTGTCGTATCAGGCACCTCGTGTGTCGTATCAGGCACTTTATGTGTCGTATTTCAGTAGGCACCTCGTGTGTCGTATACTGATCAGGTACTATGTACCGTTTTAGGCACAATGTGCCGTACTGGTGTGTTTGGGTTGGAATCCGTGTATCCGTCAAAGTCTGGATTGTTAATAGGGTGAATAACTGAAATGAGAAAATTAAATAAATTTGATTGACTGTACTACTAAAAATATAAGAAAGATATTCTGAGTTGAATTGTGAATCGAATTGAAATGTGAGAATTGAAAGATGAACTTAAGGTTCATAAATTTGTTAAAATATCGAATTATTGATATTGAAATCAGTTGAATAAATGAAATGAGAAAATTGAATGAATTTGATCGATTGAATTATTGACAATCTGAAAAAAAAATGGGATTATGAATTAAAATTGATATATAAATTGAAAACTTGAACCAAAGGTTCATAAGTTGATTAGATAATATAGATGATATATGATGCTATTTGATGAAAGATTATTGTTGAGGTATGAAATTAAAGTATAAATTAATACATATATAAATTAATACATATGACTTATATTGTTACATGTTTGATGTCTATTATTTAATATTAAATGTTAAATTTAAATTATGCGTATAGTAAATGAAGTGTGAGGTAAGTGTTATTGTTGAATTAAATGGAAATTGGATTAAGTGATGGATAAATATTAGTATTGAATTGTATAATGATGAGGAAGTGAAATTAAATTTAGTTGTGAATAAATTGAAAGTGAAATTGGAATTGGAAAATGAAATGTGAAGTACATAATAAGAATTATTAGTAAATTAAGAATGACTAGTAAATATTGAAATATGTTACATATATTAAAGTAAGAAAATATATAAACATTCGTGTTTTTTTTAGCACAATGATTAAATTGTAAAGTATGTAAAAACATTATGCTAAAAGTGTAAAAGTGATATCGTGCATAATGTAATTTATCCAAATAAATGAGATTAGATCTACTAATATATTAGTTGTACACCATTAAGGGACTCTAACGCATTCTCCGATAATAACACCTTGGTACTCATCAAGTGCTATCGATTAATAGTACATCATAATACACTTTTATATTTGTTCAGTATATCTTAAATGTTACATTTAGTCTATTGGGTCTCTTATAAAAGGTAAGCAATTTTCGTTATAATTAGGTATGTTATAATATTGAATTAAAATAAATTGTGAATTGAAAGGATATGGAATGGATATAAATGATAAACTAAATAAATATGTGTACAAAGGAGCTATAGATATTGTGGAAATAATGAAGTTCATGATCAATAAGAAAACAAGAAAATTTCGAGGACGAAATTTCTTTTAAGGGAGGAAATGTAACACCCGAAAATTTTTACAATGAAATATTATCCTTAATATAGTAAAATAAGAAAATAAAGTGACGAGAAGGGAAATCTGGATTATGTCAACATTGGGAAATATATTATGATATATTACATTATTAATTCAAGATAGGATTAAATTGTAAAAGTGAGAAAAGTTTTATTACCTAAGAGTAAATACTCAAAATTTGAGGGTTAAAGTGTAAATATGAAAAGTTTAAGGACCAATAGTGTAAATATTTTAGGGGTGGAATAATCTAGAAACTAAGGAAATGGATGAATTAGGACCAAATTGAATTGGTAAAGAATTATGAGGACTAATTCAAAATTTTATCAAATTATGTGATGATTCAAGGGTGGAATTTAAAAGATCACAAAGGACAAAATGGTCAATTAGAAGAAAGAGAAATCTAGAAAGTGAAATCTAGAAAGTAATGATAATAGTGATGATATTTTATAATTATTTAATTAGATAAATATTATTTTATTAATATTTTGATAAGATATTTTATTATTTATTATTATTTATGTAGTATATAAGGAAGGAAAGATGATGAATTATCATCATCTCTTTCCCATGCTAACCAACGTGAGAAGAAGAGAAAGAAAAGAAAGTTTTGCTTTCTTTACAAATTAGTCCTTCCACCAAAAATCCTCCATTTTCACTTAGAGTTTAAAAGAATTTACATAGCCATCAAGAGAGAAAGATGACAAGGAGACTATGGGGAGCAAGAATATCAAGTTTGATTCAAGAAATAGAAGCTGGAGGAGAGAGAAAATCAAATTAAAGATTGAAATCTATAAAACAAGGTAAGAACGTCATGTTTTCAATATATTTTAAGTTTGATATTGTGGTTTAATGTAGAGTTTTCTTATATAAAGTTTTATGTTCTTGATATGTTAGAGAAGGAAAATAAGAGAAAGTAATGGGAAATGTTGTAGAGAAAGGAAATAAAGGTGTTATAAACTTGATAATTAACATTTTGCATTAAAACAGTTTTGGACAGCAGTAGTAGTCTAACTTTGAAAAATCACCAAAAACTGTAGAAATTGAATTAGAAGTTGAGTGAGATATATAATTAAATCTTATTGAATCTATTTTCATATTAAAGAAACATGGAAAGCAAAGGAATTCTGTGTTCTGAGATATCTATATTTTGTAAGACTGGTTCAGAGTGATTTCGAGATCCCTGTTCTATCTTTAGAAAATAATCAAAATTAAATAAAAATAATTAGGGGCTTAAATTTATATGTTTAGAATCCTGAATGAGTATATTTTCAATAGAAATAAACAAGAACATCATCTAAATCTTGTATGAAGAGATAACTAATTTTAGTGAAGAAGGGTCAGCACCACCAGACAACAGAATAGGGGTGAATTTGATGAATAAACTGTACTAATTGGCTAGGCTAAAAATTCTGGAAATTTTATGATATAAATATATGTGAGTCTAGTTTCAGGAAAAATTAACGGTTTTTCATTTCGAGTTCTATAACTCAAGATATAAATAATTTAGTAACTATGACTCAAGTGGACAGTTTTGAATATACATATGAGTAAATAGTGAAATTATTTATAATGTTACTTATAGCATGTTATATACATTAAGGATGTGGAATGGAGAGGAGGAGGAGGAAAATATGTATAAATATTCAGCTAGCATGGCTAATTTGTAATGTTTTAGGCTCAAGGACTAAATTGAATAAAAGTAAAATTTTATGATTAGTTTGTAAAAATGTTGGAAATGACCAAATTGCATGAAATGGATTATTTTATTATTGAAAGTATGAAATTATTAATTTAGATTAGATCGGTTGAAAAATTTATGAAAATAGAAAATTACCAAAATGCCCTTAAGTTTTGGTATTTACAAAATTTAACTAGATAAGTTCGTGTAACTTAATTATGTGATATAAGGAAATATGAGTTGATGGTATGTGAAATATTAATATGATGAATTAACTGATTTATGTTTATGAAGAAGAGACAAGTGAATGATATTTATCATGATATGTAAATATGTGATTATCTTTAATATGATAATACAAGGTAATTAAGTATGTTGAGACGAGTAATAAATTTAAGTAAGACATGACGAGAAAAATAAATATGTTTAAAGGACAATATGTTTAATTTTGATTGGTTTCAAATATAAAAAAGTAATGAAATAAAAGGTCGATAAATAAATTTGTAATTAGGTAATGCCTCGTACCTATTCCTACGTTGAATACGGGTAAGGGTGTTCTGAAATAGACCACTTAAGAGGAGATCTAGCATAATTAAGCGGAGTTGATCGAACGACTAGAGATAGGGTTACGAGATTTTTTCAGATTAGGTTGAAACCTAATATGGGAATCCATTGATCGATTTATTGCTATTCTAGGGGGTTATTATAAGAGAACGAGAGTTCCACTAATTAGCCTAGGGTTAGATGTTATTCGCCTCGAGAGAGGGTTTAATATAGGTTAGGGAGTCCTACAGATCAAGCTAAGTAAGGAAATCATATGATTCAGTAACAAGTGAAGTTTAGGTGGATTCTTCCTAAGGGTATCGTCGCAATTAATTGAGTTTCTTCAAGTTATTTCCCAATTCGTTCTTTTTGTCTTTGTGTCTTTCGCTTAGTAGTCGTAAATTAGTTAAAGCAACCAATCACTCCATATTTTAGGCTAAATAATAAAAATTATTAGTACTTTTAGTTCCTTTGGGTTTGGTAATCCGGTCTTGCCTAAGGTATACTACTGTCCGATAGGTACACTTGCCTTTAAGTCGTTGTCAGAGTTAGTTTCCAGGTTTGATCATTCTATTTATAAATTTTAAAGCTCTGATTTCAGTGATCAGTTTTTCGTGACCATATTGGCGTGCCAAGTGAGGATTGTTGTTTGGTTCCGTCAAGGGAAGTAGTAACTGGATTTAAATGTCCCACGCGCTTGAGGGCATTGGTTCGACCTAGGCTTTTCTAGAACGTAAAGTTGTTAGAGTTCTGAATCACGAACGTTTCGTAGGTTGTTCGATTGATAAGGGTTAGTTATAGGACATTCCATAACTAATTTACACAAGGAAGAGTTGGTGTCCGTGGCGTCCTTGGTAGCTATAACTAGCTTATTGGAAAAGAGGAGTTCATATAATTTCGAGGATCGGTTCAAAGACGAAAAAAACCCGTGCCTAAAGCTGAGCTAAATTCAATTGATTTTTTGAAATTAATTTTTGATTTAATTTTTAATTTATTTAATTATCTATTTATGCTGTTTCAATTATTTAGTTTCTAAAGTATTTTTAAACCCCCTGATTTATTTTCCAGTAGGTACGATAGGAAACGTGGGCACAACCATTGCCACGACCCTTTAACACAACATTCTGTTCACAAGATAAACACAGAAATTGATCATAAACGTCCGATCCCTGTGGAATCGACCCTATTACCACTCTACTACTATTTAGAGTTATTTATAGGAATTATTTTTGGTGGTTTCGACGCCCATCAAATTTTGGCACCGTTGCTAGGGATTGGATATATTTTTCTAATTTTTGTTTGTTTACCTTATGACCAGATCTTCATCAGGAGATCTCGAATACGACCTAGAGATCGAAAAATAGACACGAGCACGATGAAAAGAAACGGAAGCTCTTAAATGTGCAAGTAAAGCAGGAGTTTAGCTAGGACAAGGGATCTTAGAATTCGACGTTGAAAAGTTGAATGAAGTAATTCGTACAGAGGCAATTCGACGTGGGAAACAAGTTGATGTGGTTGAACCTAGGACCGAACCACTTTTTGAAACAAAAAGCGAAAGGCATCCTCGGTGAACCAGAAAGGATGGCGAACTGAACCATTCGTAAACTAGCCGCTGCTCCCAACGAGCAAACACCATTATGCATCAACTATCCAACCGGATGAACCCCTTTCGAGTTGAAATCAGGCTTGATTTACCTTTTTCCCACTTTTCGAGGCTTGAAGAATGAAAATTCACACACTCACTTGAGAGAATTCCACATGGTCTGCTCAAGCATGAAACCTCAGGGAGTAACCGAAGATGAAATCAAACTTCGGGCCTTTCCTTTTTCTTTAGTTGATACAGCAATAGAATGGTTATTTTACTTACCCCCGGTTCTATCACAACGTGGGATGACTTATCTCGTGTATTTCTTGACAGATTCTTTTCAGCATCGCTAGCAACTAAACTTAGGAGGGACATAGTGGAAATTCGCCAAATGGAGAGTGAATCGCTCTACGACTATTGGGAGCGGTACAAAAATTGTGTGCAAGTTGTCCTCAACACGGGTTGACTTAACAATCACTTATTCAATATTTCTACTAGGGTTTGCTTCCTATGGAAATGAAGATGATTGATGCTGCTAGTGGAGGGGCGCCTGTCAATATGACTCCTCAAAGGGCAAGAGAACTTATATCAACCATGGCGGCAAATTCTCAACAGTATCGGTCGAATTTGGAACGCACAAGACAGGTTAATGGGGTAAACGTTTCATCCTTAAAAGATAAATTGGATAAGCTTACTAATGTTGTTCAATCTTTGCTTATAGAAAAGAAGAATCTGACCTAACTATGTGGAATTTGTACTACATTTGAACATCTGACGGATTCGTGCCCAATCTTTAACGACAATACAACGGCACATGTTGATGTTGTCGAGATTTTCTGGGACCTCCGGAAAGACGCTATGATCCTTTCTCCAGCACCTACAATCCCGGGTGGAAGGATCATCCCAAATTAAATTACGGAGCTAATCCCCGATATAATCCATCATATCAATCGATACCTCTGCAACCACCACAACAACCCAAGCCAAGCACATCTCTAGAAGCTGTTATGGAAAGACTTGCCTCCGATGCTGCAAAATATCAACAGAGGACAGACGCATCAATACAAGAGTTAACTAATCAAGTTAATAAACTCTCGATGGTAGTTAATCGTTTGGCATGAGTCGTGCCAGCGATGCTAGTCGAGATGAGAAGAAACTTGACAAAAGACTCCTGTGGAGTCAGTACCACAAAAATCGTTTGCAGTACCACCTCCATTTCCCGGAAGACTAGTCCAATGCAAGAAGGAGCGAGAAGAGAAGGAGATCCTCGACACCTTTCGAAAGGTAGAAATCAACATACCTCTTATTGATGGGATTAAACAAATTCCACGGTATGAAAAATTCTTAAAAGAATTATGCACAAGTAAGAGGAAGCTCTTGGGCAATAAAAAGGTGAGTGTCGGAGAAAATGTCTTCGTTGTTTTACAAAGGAAAATACCATCTAAATGTAAGGACATAGGTATGTTTTCCATATCTTGCAAAATAGGTAGTGTCAGTATTAAAAAAGCCATGTGTGACTTAGGCGCATTAATTAATGTTATGCCTTTGTCAGTTTATAAACTACTTAATGCGGGTCCTTTAAAGGAAATAGGTGTTGTAACACACTTTAACCCTAAACTATCGCTGGAATAGGGTTATGAGGTATTACCGGAGTTAAACACTTGTAAACGAGTAAATTGAGGCATAATTTCATATTTCAACTTAAAACTTTTGATTAAATTTTTTTCATCTTTAAGTCCCTAATATAGACTTACGAGACCCAAAATATGATTAAGAAGTGATTTGGGACTAAACTAGGAACTTTGGAAACTTTTTCTTGAGAATAGGGGCACATGCCTGTGTGGCCTGAGACATGCCCGTAGGGCTCACATGGCCGTGGGGCCAGCCCGTGGGCAGATTTGACTTGCTACACACGGCCGTGGGACTAGCCTGTGGGCAATTCTGATTTTTTCACATGCCTGGGCACACGCCCATGTCACTTGGCTGTGTGAAAACTTCATTTTTCACCATTTTTAGGTTATTTTTACATACTAAAAACTCCTAATTCATACACAATCATTTACTTATAAATCTTGATCAAATAACATTCATCATACCTAAAACTTTTTAAGGATTTTATACCACATTTAAAATCAAGATATAAAACATTTACAAATGACTAACACTAACTCTAGTACATGCCACATTTACCAAAAGTTGATGCATTACCAAAACTGAGCAGAAGCTGAGATTGAATCAGATGCTAAGTCGAACTTATCAGATGCTAAGTCGAACTTATCTTGACCTAATTTTGCGCACAGAAAACAAACCGTACGCTGAGTATTGGAATTACTCAGTGATATTATCATAATTCAATTTATAGCAATGATCAAATATCATAAACATACTTAGATAAATAACACATCATACATATAATTTCATACTAAGTTATTATATTTCCAATGTGACATTTTCAATATTTGAATTAATATCTCATCCATAAAATTCCCACTGTTCATGAACCTTTGGTTCATCTCTCAATCACATATAAATACTCAATTCACATTTCAATAGAAACCATTCATGAACCTTTGATTCATGCCTTCAATCACATAGCATGATTTCATTTCTTATTTCATTTCACAATATCTCTTTCACTATTCATTCAATGGTTCAAATAATTAAATTCATATGATTTTCTCATTTCACATAATTACCCCTATTAACATGACTCAAACTTTGGCGGATACATGGATCCAACCAAACACACCATACTGGCACCCAGTGCCTCATCGGATAGTTCGAAGCAATATAGTGACACCCAGTGTCTCATTGGCCTAGCCGAAGTAAAGTGGTACCCAGTAAATCATTGAATCTATCCGAAGTAAATAATGACACCCGGTGTCTCATCGACTCAAGGTCGAAGAATCCCTGAACTCTTCCAATCCTATGGCATGCCAACTATATCCGACTCAGCCCAACTAGTTAATAGGGTATTGGTTCAAATATCAATTTCTCTTTCTCTTCCAAATGATCACAATCAACCAAATTCAATTCATACATATTATCAATTCAATCTCAATCTCAAATTCACAATTCAAATCACTTTCAATTCAAGTTCACTACTCAATTTCATTTCAAATTCACTACAATTATACTATTTAATTCACACATACATATATATATATTCATCAATTAAATCCAAATCACATTCAATTCAAATATCAATACTTACCTAAATTTCATTTTTCAAACACATACATTGAAATTAAACATATAATAATAAATAATCTGAATTATGATAATACAAACCGATATTTTCTCGAGCTACTCCTCGAACACTTTTTCCTTCCCTTCGTATTAGACGTCTCGATTTCCTTGTTTGCTATGAAAATTAACAAAATTATAATCAATTAATAACACACATATTTTATATAAAATAATAACTTTCCATGCAACTTTTACCTAAATCCCAAATTTGTCCTAACAATTTTCACCTTTTTCCTTTTTACAATTCATATCCTTTTCTTATTTAATTTCCATCAAAACTTCAATATAACTATCAAATTTTCATCATTTAACCATAATTTCAAGTTTCTTTCAATTTAGCCCATAAAACTCAAAACTTATAGCCTACTTTACAATTTAGTCCTCCAATCGATTCTAATCACAAATTCTATCAAATTAATCCCTAATTTCACTATTTGTTCAACATAAACTCTAAAAAAAATCTATCACTTTTCAAAATTTTCACATAAATTCAAGAGTATTTTACTCTAAGACTTCAAAAACATTAAAATCACATGAAAAGGACTTAATTAAACTTACCAAATAATCTCCAAGCTTCAAAACCCTAGTTTTTCCTTTTTTTTCTTTTCTTTCCTTTCTTTTCTTTCTCCAATTTCGTTTGTTTCCTGTAACTTTCTATTCCTTTTCTTTTTTTATTAAATTATTAAAATATCTATATAATAACCAATATATAAATTACATGTGTATTAATACATATAAATACACATGTATAAATTATCACCACACATTTGGCACATCATATTTATTTAACAAAATAATATAATAAACATAATAAATAAATACTAATAATAATCTTTTACTTAACTTATAAGTAAATACATATATAATATACATTTGTACTAATATTTTAGTTACACATGTATTTATTCTCTAACTTACACATTTCACTAATTTGGTTTAATTACTAATTTAGTTTTTTACTTTTTCTATTCTATAATTAAACTTTTATGTTATATTCAATTTAGTCCTTTCTAATAATTAATTCTAATTAAACTAAATTCACTTATGAAAAATCTAATTCAACCCATACAAACTTCGTAAATATTTTTAACAAATATTTATAGACTCGTTTTCATAAGACAGAGGCTTTAAACTCACTTTTCCGGTGCCCGTGAAGTTTGGGTTATTACAGGTGTAATTATTCAGCTTGCAAATAGATCCATAGTGCATCCGGAAGGAGTGGTGGAGGACGTTCTTATTAAAGTAAACGAGCTGATATTTCATGGAGACTTCTACATTATCGACATGGAGGATGACAACTCGGCCAATTCGTCTGAGATTCTTCTTGGGAGACCATTCTTGAGTACCGCGTGAACGAAAATTGACGTTTGAAGTGGAACACTCACCATGAAATTTGATGGTGAAGTGGTTAGGTTTAATGTTTATGAGGATATGGGACATCCCAATGATAAGTTACAAACTGTGCCTTGCAGGAATGTTGATCTTGATGTTAAGCAAGAGGAATTATCGATAATCCAAAAACCAATGCTTGAAGCTGTCATGAAAGCCTCGAAATTGAGCTGAAATCATTTTTGAAACGTACAAGTATTCCGACAGAGAAAAATGCAAACTTGAACGAAGAAGCTCAAAGACTCCTTAATCCACTAATGATAGGGGAACCCGGGAAGGACTTCAAAGATAGTGGAAAAAGGTCGAAACCTTTTTGCAAGGACATCCAAGTGCACAAGATGGAGAAATTAATTCTCAATAAGCCAAACGGATAATATTGAAGGTCGTCGAGCTAACGACGTTAAATAAACGTGCTTTTTGGGATGCAACCTAAATTTCTTTTCATTTATTTGATTTTAAGTTTTAGTAAGATTTAGGGTGTAAATAAATAAATTTTTATTTAATTCAGTTGATTTGATGTTTATAGGAACATAATGGAGATCATGAATTTTTTCGAAAATCAGATAATAGTGATGGCGCGGGCACGACATGCTAATTTGGTGACAAATAACAGCAGATCGACACTTTCTTTGAAGGTGCAAGCCCACTCGACTCGCTTAACGAACGTGTTCGACCATCCGAGATAGTCAGCATAGTCGTGCAAACACTATTCCTATCGAAAGTCGTCTGCGAGGATTTCTAGACTTTTTGACATCGGAGCATCGAACACGATACGACGCCATCCGACAACGCTCACTCCCGGTTTGTAAGCAAATCAATTTTCTCACTCTTGATCTTTTAAATATTCATGATGCTGTGCTTCATTATTTTGATGCTATTGGTTGGAATTTATTTGCTAATATTTCCTGTAATGCATATTATGAATTGGTATATGAATTCTACGCCACATTTAGCTTCGATATAAATGCCTTGTGAACTGTTGAAACACAGAACATTGTATGTTTTCGTTTGCTTGGGAGGGACTTTCGGATGTCAATTTCTGAATTTAACATTGCTATGGTTTTCATCGACCCTGATGATATTCAATCCGATTCCTATCATTCTACTCTGTTAGATATTCCGAGCAACTTTGATGCTCAACATGTTTATCGTGTTTAAACTCATTCTGACCATCTTTATAATCTGAAGACCACAAAAGACTTATTGGTGCATGAACTTGCTTTGAGATATATACACCGATTTTTGGCATTTAGTTTTTCAGGTAGAAATGACTCATCATCTATTCTGACTAAGAATTTGTGGTGCATGCATTCGGGTTTTAAAGTTAATTTAGGATATTGGTTTGCACGAAATTTTCATACCGTTTTGCGTTACAATCGTCCATTAATACTTGGGTCATATATTACAAATTTAACCTCTCGACTTTTTCAATAAATTGATTTCTCAACCTTCACATGTGCATATAGTATGGATGACCTAGATAAATATTGTTTGGATTCTATGGGATTGCTTGCCAGCACTCCTACTTCGTGTTATTTTGTTCCTCCAGGTACACGGACTACTCGTGAAAATATGGTTTTTCACCAACGTCCACACATCAATACTAGAGAGCAAGAGGAACAACCTCTATTTGTGAAGGCACGTTTAGGCCGAATCGAGGCAAGACTTGGAACAATGGAAAATCAAATTTCCACAATCCTTGATAACCTGCAAAGTCATTACCCCCAACACCGACAAAATCCTTGAAGACACATGGGGAGTACTCTGAACTTTTTCATTTTATTTGAGCTGCTGTTTTTTCTTTTCAATAATATGACACATGCTTGAGGACAAGCATAAATTAAGTAGGTGGTGAAAATGGTAGTATGCATGAATGGTTGATTGATTTTGGCTGCATGTTTCTCTTTTGCATGTGTTCAATCTTACGTTGAATTCTTTCGATAGTTTATTTGACATTGAGCCTTTAATCTTATACTTAGTCAACTTGGACAATTGGGCAATTTTTTTTGAATTTAAATGCTTAAGTATATAGATTAGTCGACACTTGTGTTTTAAGCTTGATATATGTAGCTAGATTTTTTTATTTATTGTTTGAAAAAAAATATTTGCTTGTGAATTAAAAAAAAAAAAAAAAATCAAATAAATAAATAAAGGTTCAAGTTATGAGTGAAAGTTTCAAAAACGTGACCGGATTGAGTAACCAGGGTGAGGTGCTTAGGTTATCATCTCATCTCGCGTAAAAAGGTTCGAGTGACAAGTCGATAACTTAATAACATTCTGCTAACAGAGCCTAATAAAGACTGTTTGAACTGAGTAACCGGGATAGGGTGCTTGGGTTGTAATCCTAGTTCGCGTAAAAAAGGTTTGACCATGTCTAAATTTTTTCTAAAGTATAGTTAATTAATAATGCCTTGCAAATTATTGGATTCAAACTCAATTTAATGAAATTATCTAGTTCGCATATTTCAAATTTTATGACACTTGTTGATTAAACTATATGTTCTGAGCATTTATTTATTTTTGCCTATGTTGTTTACATTGAATATGGATGCAGAAAAGAGGCTCGATTTTTAATAAATTGTAGAATCAATTCTAATGTTTGAAAGAACAACATGCTTGAGGGCAAGCATGAGGTAAGTAGAGGGGATTTGATAACATGTTAATTTGCATAATTTCTTGTGATTAATTCGGTTTATTTCTAAATTAATCCCTGCTAAATTTGTACTTTTATGATTTAAATCTTGTCAGGGATGCAATTGATCAAGAGTAAGCTGAAAAGGGCCAAATTGAAAGAAAATCATTGAAATGGGGCCAAATCAAAAAGATGGAGGAAGCCAAGGACACATCAAATATTTTGACTTTGTAAAAAGCCAAAATTAGAAAGTCTTATTTTAGTTTATTTTAATTTTATTTAATTTAATTTTAATTATTATTATTATTTTAGATTTTATGTTAATTAGTTTAGGCTATTTTAGTAAACCCCATGTATATAAATAAGAGCTTTTTGTTCTTAGAAAATCATCAATCAATTAATTCTTCTCCTACTACAATTTAGAGTTTTATTATCTTCTTTGTCTTTTTCCTGGTCCAATTTAGGATTGAATTCCTTTTTCTCCTTGGAATTGGCGTGAAGCATCTGCTAATTTCAATTCAATTTCAATTGCAATTGCTTTCTTTTCCTAAATTGGTTCAATTGCCTTCCAAGCCCCTTTTCCATTCCAATTTCCATCATACTTTACACAAATCCAAATCACATTCCACAAACCTTCAAGCATGATTAAATTCATGCCATACTAAAACCCCTTTCAGCTTTAAGCCAGTGTTAACCCCATCAAATACCTGTAAGTTTTGAACCCGATCTATTTAACCCCTATTTTCCAATATTTACTATTTCTCCGGATTAAGAGTATGACTTTGTCAACTCACAAAGTCAAATCAACACTAAGTCAAAAAAGACGTCGTTTGAGTTAGTGTGGTTAGGCATACAGTTGGGATTCCAAAAGGATCAATTGTCTAATCGATTTTTCGTGAACATATTGGCGTGCAAAGTGGGGATTGCTGTTTGGTTCGTTAAGGGAAGTAGTAACTGGATTTAAATGTCCCACGCGCTTGAGGGCATTGGTTCGACCTAAGCTCTTCTAGAACGCAAAGCTGTCGGAGTTCTGAATCACGAACGTTTCGTAGGTTGTTCGATCGGTAAGGGTTAGTTATAGGATGTTCCATAACTAATTTACACAAGAAAGAGTTGATGTCCGGGGTGTCCTTGGTAGCTATAACTAGCTTATTGAAAAAGAGGAGTTCATCTAATTTCGAGGATCGGTTCAAAGATGAAAAAACCGTGCCTAAAGCTGAGCTAAATTTAATTGATTTTTTGAATTTAATTGTAATAACTCAAATTTCACGGGCACTGGAAAAGTGAGTTTAGGGCCTCCGTCTTAGGAAAATGAGTCCTGAAACACCCCAAACCCAGTCCACAAGCTCTGACCGGATCTGGCATGCTTCTAGGAAAAACCATTCGAATCTTATTTGAACTTTGCTAAAGTTTTTCGTGTTTTTGAAAACAGTTGATTTGGGTTGGGTTCAAAATTAAATTCCGTGTTGATTAGGTGTCAAAACATTTAATATTTATACTTAAGAAAAATTGACTTTAACTTTAAATTAATAAAAATCGTATCATACTAAGTAGTTTAGATGCATGCATAGACAATTTAATACTTATGGCCTTATTACATCAAATAAAACTCGAAATAATTCAAAACTTAAATATAAAAAAAACTAATAAAAATAAAAGCAGTCTACGAGTTATGCATGGCCACCATCGAGCTCCTGCCAACCGGTCCATTAATGAAATCACTGAAAAATAATCCCACAAAGGGTGAGTCAAGCAGACTCAATGTACAACCAACACAAATCTCAATTAACTCAGGCATGTCAAGTCATACATAATCCACGTATATATAATTAATGATGCAAACCCAAACCCAAGCCTAGATAACCATCCGCTACACATCACTCATACCAACCAACACACCGTGGGGACTACTAAGTCGACCCTCCATCCGCTACACATCATCGGCGCGATTCTTGCGATCGGTGCTCATCGCCCTTATAAAATTCGTGGCATAGCCACCAGATAATTATTTTGTGACATAAGTCGCCACATTCAGATTTCGTGACATAAGTCACCACATTCAAATTACGTGACATAAGTCACCACATTCGAGATATTGGGGTATAAAACCACCAATTCACTTCCCTTTACATATCACCCATATGCCCCATGTCAAACAAATCATGCAATATCATGCCTTATTTCACATTCTTATCACTATTGACATATGTGCCATCATAGATCATATCATACTCATAGTAGGGTGGGTAAACGATTCACAGTACTTTGTACCATTCTTTGTAACACCACGGTTTTAGGGGCTATGCGGGTTGTGTGTAATTCAGTGTTAGTAGGTTTTGGGAGTGCTTGGATGAGTTTTAGGATTTTAGAAATGTTTGGATGAAAGGGAAGGCTTTAGAAAATTTTAGATTTTTAGTGTAAAAGGGAAATAGGGCAAGTAGGCTTTAAAATAAATTGGTGGAATTTAGGACACAAGAAAGGAGTTGGCAAAGTGGCATAAGCGTATGCTTGGGGCTTTGGAAGGTGGCGCCCTAAGGAGCAAGGGTTAGAGTTCTTTGGGCGACAACTTTGTTTTATTTTTCGTCAAGGATTTGGCTAAGTAGGCCTTAAAATAAATGTCAAGTTGATGGACATGAAAGTCCAATTAGGCGAGTGGCTCTAGGCGCTACTTAGTATTGGAGGAAGGGAGGTCAGCGGTTTCAAGCCTTGGAGCGACATTTTGGCGTGATTTTATTTTATGCGGTTATAAAATTTGGGCTAGGAAGGGTTAAGAATAAATGTTGGGGCCTTCTAGCATAAAAATCAAAGTGGCCGAATGGTGCAGGCGCTAGTTGGTTTCTGCTTTCCCCAGTCTGCGTTGAACCATGGAGGCGGTGGTGGTTTTTCTCCTATTTTGCAGTGTTTGAAGGCATTGGGCGGCACTGTGGGCTGCATTTGGATTAAGCTCTTGCTGTTTTATTTTCTTTAAATTAGGTTGGTAAGTGAGTGATAATTTATTTTATTTATTTTAGATAATTGTAGGATTATTTTATTTAGTTTAAATTAGTAAATAAGAGTTGTGATTGGTTTATTTAAATTTGATAAGGAGATAGAATATGGGATAAATTGGAGAAGAGGACTAATTCAAATTAGATTGAATTAGTATGTGGTGTGATTTTGGAGTCTTCAAGGGGAGGGGCTGTAGAATTTTATAAATAGGAGAGCACCCTTTTCATATTTTTTCCTTCTTTTATGGCAAGTGCAAAATTATTCTTTTAGTTTCTTGATCAAAAGTAGTAGTTGTGTCTCCCAAATTTTGCTAATAGCCGAATGTCCACTTGAACCCCTAAACCTTATATTTTGTCTACTTCTATTTCTTTCGTTCTTTAGTGAATATTCCATCTTGTTTTAGAAGCCTAGCGAAACCTTGACCTCTCTACCTTCTTTCTTTTTAGCCAAGATTGAAGCCGAATCATGTGAAGCGTGGTGTTGTGGACATCTAAAGCTTGTGGGTAAGTGTTTTAGTTACTTGTTTTAATGGCCAAAAGCAAATGGTTGGCCTTAGTTTTGGTATGGCCGAATGTTCCTAGGGACATGGTGATGTGTTTCGTTTTGTTGTAGCTAAGCGCCAGGAGCTTAAAAGGAGGGTCTCGAGTTTAGACTCATCAAGGTAAGGGTTAGGTGCTATTCGCCAAAGGGGTCCTCTTTTCATGGATTTTTGTTATAAACCATATTTGGCATTTGTGGTAACCGATTCTAACCTTGACCATTTAGGAGTTTTAGCGTTGATTAAGGAGCTTTGGGTTTCAAGACTACATCGGTAAGGATGAGTAGTTTATGATTATTCGTTTAAGATCTGTATTAACCAAGTTTTGATTAGATATCGTTATGGATGCGAATACCGGTCAAGGTGAGCAAGGAAAGTCCACATTCAAGTTTAAGAAGAGGTCGGTTTAATTTGTTCGTGATTGGCCACAGGGTGTGGGCGTCAAAACGATAGGCGATAACTTGGTAGTCTCACTAAGCGATAGCGTCGGGATCGAGGTTTAGAGCTTCAAGTTATAAGGTGTGTGATTAACCCATCGATTTCGGGTATATGATATGTATCGATAGGTGTATGTGTTAAATATGTGTTAATAAGTGCGGTGACTATGTGAGCCGGATACCCTTAAAGGGTATGTCGATAAACAAGTTAGTATCAAAGCTGTTGAGATGTGGTTATTAATACGGGTATGTGAGTATGTCCATGAATATGAATGTATGCAGAATATCATGTACGCTTTATTCATTATGTCATTATAATATGTTACATGTGCATGGGTGGGTTTTGAAAGAAGATGCGGTGTACTTGATGCGTGGTTGATGTCGACTTTGTGCTACATCGTGGATTGGCGTTGATCGAGGTCGTGTTGTGGATCTTTGCGATTTAGTTAAGCGTGGTTACCTTGATTGATATCGGCTTTATGCCATATCGTGGCTTAGTGGATTCTTTGTGTGCTCCATCGTGGTTTGATGTTAGCTACACGCTACATCGTGGATGGCATTGGTTGCCTTTTGGAGGAAAAAAGGAGAGGGTGACTCGATAGTTCCACGGTGTGTGGTAAATTTGGATAAGGGGTGTGTAGCGGATGGACCTTAGGATTGGGTTGGGTTTCATATTGCATGGTTTTGTTATAAATTGATATGGAAATGGGCCAAGCCCAATATGGAATATGAATAGGTATGTTTTGAGAACATACGTGGAAATGGGCCAAGCCCGGTATGTGAATGTGGATTTGAATAAGGAAGGGCCTAGCCAGATGCTTGAATATGATTTGATTATGGGCCAAGCCAGTTGTAGTAGTGTTTAAATGATTATATTTATATGTTGCTTTTGATAATTGGGTTAATTTGTGGCTAACATGTGGGTGGATATCAGTGGTTTTAATTACACACTGAGTCATTATGACTCACCCAATTTTTATCCAACATCGCAGGTGACATGTTGATCGGACCGGGTCGGAGAGGATGCAAGGTGGCCCATGCAGAAGGAGATTTATTTAATTATTTTCAAGAAATTTTAATACTAAGTGTTTTGTTTAATATTGGTTGTAATAAGGGCCACTCTTGGTTTAAAGTACTCTTTTATGGATGACAGAATTTATATCGTACTTAGAAATATTTTTACAAATGATTTATCCTTTAATAAAATATAATAAAGTTTTAATTCAAACCAAGCTTATTATTTAATAATTTTTAATGGACATATTTTCCGAAAGTTAACAAAATTTTCAAGTTTTATTCTAAAGACAAAGATTTTCAATCGTCATTCCGCAGTGACATAACCAGATCCGGTCAAGGCTCGTGGGCCGGGTTTGGGGATGTTACAATTGCAATATACTCTTAGCCACATCTTAACATATTCTTAGTAACATATTTATTAAAACAAGACCGTAAATTAATTAAGGCTTAGTGTGGGGTACACACCTGGTATTAACGCTTTATTGAAATCCCGAAACCTGATCTAATGCTTTAGACCCTTAATTCCTATATTCGGCCAACGTCACACATTTTAGTGAAGGCCATTCGCCAAATAATCAATCCCAAGGATTTATCACAACTTAAATCTTACCTTCTTTGTGATTTGCTTACTAATCAAATCCAGAAAACTTTGTGAGGACCCTTCTTGCAATCGGCTAGACACTAAACTACAAAACTAGTTAGTTTCGGCTTTTAAACGAAGTAAGAAATAGATCTAAGTCACTAAGTATGGTGTTAGTCGAATGTCAGATTCACTTACCTTGCGGATCTAAATCCCGAATTAGCTTCTGGTATTTGTCGAAATCCCTACAGATATATGTTAGATCCGATCTAACATTTAATCTCCATAAAATGGCCTTTGGCCGAATGTTACCATCCACTTACCTAACTCGTTTAAATCTCAAAAATTGCCTTCTTGAAATCGGCTATAGACAAATCCTGAGAGAATCCTTCATAATTTCGGCCAAAGACATTAACGGGATTAGAAATCTTGGTTTTTAGTTTAAAAAGAAAAGAAAGAAAAGAATCGATAGTTGATCCTTACCCTTATGACAGAAATCGACTGCTCCTTGTTGAACCCACAGAGATTCGGCTATGTAGACTTAGACAGTTTTTGGCTTTTGATGAATACTAGAGGATTCGATTTCAACAAGGAAAAGAAAAGAGAAAGTATAAGGCTTAGAAAGAATCGGCAATCACTTGACTGTTTCGATTTTTGAAAGAATTGTGAAAGAAAAGAAGAGAAGAAGAGGTTGAGTAATTGGTATGGTGGCAAAGGAGGATTCGGCAAGCACAAAATAAAAGAAAAGGAAGAAAGAAAGTAGAGAAAGCTAGTTGAACTCCTAAGGATTTTCGGCACAAATGAGAAAAATAATGGCCTTTCTCTCCTCCCTTGGCTAAAAATATCACCCAAAAGAGTCCCTTGGCCAGCCAACTCTTCCTCTCTTCATTCAATCCCCCTTTTCACTCCACCTTAGCCGAATCTTCAAGTCTTTGGCTTGATCTTTACTTCATCTTGAAGTGTCCTTGTGCCATCCACTTTCTCTCCTCCAGAGTCCATGTGATGTCCACTGCTGCTCATCCTTGTTGCAAAATAAAACTCCTTTATTTGCTTCCCTTGCAACTCGAACCTAGGCCTTGCACCCATGCTTGTGGCGTCACTTACTAAGGCCCTAAGTGGCGCCTCCAAGCCACTTAAACAGGCCCAATTTTAGTGTCTTATTTCACCAACTCATTTTCTTAAGGCCTCTTAAGCTTAGCTCCCTCTTTTAACTTAAAAATCGAATAATTTCTAAGGCATTTACTAGACTTTAAAGTTTCCAAAATTCATGCCACACAATTTAGAACACATAGACATTAAGCAAAAAAAATGCATAGGCCATAAATCTCGAATATTACAGTTCTACCCCCTTAAAATAATTTTGACCTCGAAATTACCTGGCTAGAATAGGTGGGGGTATTACTGTCGCATTGCTTCTTCTGGCTCCCAAGAAGCTTCCTCCAATCCATGGTTACGCCACAACACCTTGACCAAAGGGACCGACTTCCTCCGAAGCACCTTTACATCTCATTCCAGAATCTGAATTATCTCTTCCTCATAAGACAGATCTGGTCTCAGCTCCACCTCTTCAACCGGAACTACATGAGATGGATCCGATCGGTATCGACGTAGCATGGAAACATGAAATATGTCGTGCATCTGCTTCAATTCGGAGGTAACTCCAACTGGTATGCCACCGGTCCAATTCACTTTAATACCCGATAAAGTCCTATGAACCTTAGACTTAGCTTCCCTTTGCGACCAAATCTCATCACCTTTTTCAAGGTGAAACTTTGAAAACACTTGATCTCCCACAAAGAAATTCGATCTCCTTCCGCTTGAGATTTGCATATGACTTTTGCTGTCGGATGCCTCCTTCAACTGCGTCTAATTATCTTATCCTTCTCCTCGGATTCACCATAATTTTGGACCCAAAATCGGCGTTCCCTAATTTCGTCCCAACACGTAGGAGTGCGACACTTTCGTCCATCAAGATTTCCGATGGTGCCATTTTAATCTTGGCACGATAGTTTGTTGTTGTAAGTAAATTCCGCTAGAGGCAAATATTCTTTCCAACTTCCTCTCAAGTCTATCACACGACCTCTTAGCATATCCTCCAACACTTGTATTACTCGCCGGATTGACCATCATTTGTGGATGAAAAGCCGTCTTGAAGTCCAATCTGTGCCTAAAGCTGATGTAATGCTTTCCAAAATCGAGGCGTGAACCTCGGATCCCTATCCGAGATAATCGACACCAAGCACTCAGTGCAACCTTACAATCTCCGCTACATACAACCTTGCTAACTTTTGTAGGAGTAGTCAACCCGCACTGGAATAAAATGTACGGACTTTGTCAACCGATCCACTATCACCCATACCGAGTCCTTCTTAGTAGGCGTAAGGGGAAGCCCACTAACGAAGTCCATGGTAATTCTCTCCCACTTCCATCGCAGAATCAGATTGGTGAAGCAACCTTGATGGAACTTGGTGCTCAGCCTTAACTTGCTGACACGTCAAGCATTTGCCAACATATTCGGTAACTTCTCGCTTAAGACCAGGCCACCAAAACTGTTCCCTTAGATCTCTGTACAATTTACTACCTCCGGGATGCATAGCATAAGGTCTACTATGTGATTCCCGAAGAATTCTTTACCTAAGCTCCTCGTCTTTCGGCATACAGACCTTACCCTTGAAGCATAATACTCCCTCGTCATTAACACCATAACCCTCTAACTCTCTATTTTACGCTTGCCGTAACTTAGCACTTAGATCCTCATCCATTAACTGGCTTTCCTTCACCTCATTCAACCATGTCGGTTTAACTTGCAATTCTGCCACCAGACTTCCATCATCATACAAGCTCAGTTGTGCGAACATCGCCCTCAGATCCGACACAACTTTTCAACTTAGGGCATCTGTTACCACATTCGCCTTGCCCGGGTGATACTCTATAGAACAGTCGTAGTCCTTCAATAATTCTGCCCACCTTCGCTGTCTCAGATTCAACTCCTTCTGAGTCAGCAGATACTTCAAGCTTTTGTGGTCCGTGTAGATTACTGACTTCTCTCCATAAAGATAGTGCCTCCACACCTTAAGAGTAAAGACCATTGCCGCCAATTCCAAGTCATGCGTTGGGTAGTTAACCTCGTGTGGCCTTAGTTGTCAAGATGCATAAGCAACTACCTTCCCGTCTTGCATAAGAACACCTCCCAATCCTGTATGGGAAGCATCATAATACACCACAAAATCCTTCCCTACCTCAGGCTGAATCAAAACTGGAGCTTCGGTCAAGACCTTCTTAAGCTTTTCAAAGCTTTCCTGTTACTTTTCGATCCATATGAAAGGCACTTCCTTTCTCAATAACTTTGTCAGAGGTGCGGCTATCGATGAGAACCCTTTCACAAACCTTCGGTAATAGCCTGCTAATCCTAAGAAACTCTAAACTTTCGCCACAGATTTAGGGGGTTTCCAATCCAAAACTGCCTCAATCTTCCGAGGATCCACCCTTATTCCTTCAGCAGATACCACATGTCCTAAGAACGTAACCTCCTTAAGCCAAAATTCAAACTTACTTAATTTGGCGTAGAGCTTCTTCTCCCTCAACACTTACAACACAACTCGGAGGTGCTCATCGTGTTCTTCCTCAAACTTCGAATACACCAAAATATTGTCTATGAACACAATAACAAATCGGTCTAGATAGGGTTGAAAACCCGATTCATCATGTCCATAAACGCGGCTGGGGCGTTTGTCAATCCGAACGACATTACCAAGAACTCATAATGCCCATACCTTGTCCGAAAAGCAGTCTTATGGATATCAGCCTCCTTCACCTTAAGCTGATGATATCTATACCTTAGATCTATTTTGAGAATCTGCACGCCTTTTTGTCGATCAAACAAGTCGTCAATCCTTGGCAAAGGGTACTTGTTCTTGATGGTCAACTTATTCAACTGACGATAATCTATGCACATACATATAGTTTCGTCCTTCTTCTTCACAAATAAGACCGGTTCTCCCCATGGAGACACACTGGGTCGAATAAACCCACGGTCTAGCAATTCTTGGATCTGAGCCTTGAGCTCAACCAACTCCTTTGGTGCCATTCTATATGGGGTAATTGACACGGGAGTCGTTTCCTGAAAAAATCAATTTGAACTCTACTTCTATCCGGGGTATTCTAGGTAACTCCTCCGGAAAGACATCCACAAACTCCCTTACAGTTCTAACTCCACTAATTCCCTCTTGTTTCGTATCCAAAGTACTAACGAAAGCCAAAAATGTCTTGCACCCTTTTCGAACCATCTTATCAGCCTTTAATGCCGAAACTACGTTAGACAAGTAGTTTCTTCTTTCTCCTATCATAATTACCACCTTATCCTCCGGTGTCCTTAACTCCATTCGTTTAGCTACACAATCCAACACAGCCCGATGCTTCACTAGCCAGTCCATGCCAAGTATAAGATCGAATTCTCAGAAGGGTAATTCCATTAAGTCGGAGAAATCTTGCTCCTTGAAGCTCTAAAGGTACTCTCCGAAACATCTTATTCACTACTACAGTTTGGCCTAATGGGCTTACTACAGTCATCCCCCTACTAGATAGTTTAGAGGCTATTCCTAGAGTTTCAACTACTCTACATGCAACATAAGAATGGGTCGAGCCCACATCAATCAAAGCAACATAAGGCTTGCCAAATATAAGGAACGTACCGGTTATGACGTCCGGTGCGTCTCTGTTCTCCCTCCGATGAACCGCATAAACCAAACCTGGCTGTCCGACCTTCGTGTTACCAATACCTCGACCCGGTGTTCCTCGTCCTCTACCAGTATCGTTTCCTCTACCATTCGAACCACGGCCTGACCGAGGTCATTGTCCACCTCTTCCACTGGTTAGAACCTTGACTTACTGGTCGTCCCCCTTCAGTTCTCATAGGACAATCCTTAATCATGTGGTCCTTGGACCGACACTTAAAGCAACCTCCCGTCTTCTTCCAGCACTCTCCTAAATGCTTCTTCCCACATTGGGCATAAGTATGATACTGCCCTCCAATAGCAGCTTGTTGACCTCGCGGCCCATCAACTCTAGGCCTCTTTTACTTATTCCTTGAAGACCCTGATGATCCAAAGCCTCTCTTCTGCCTATTTTGATCCGTGTTCTGCCTCACAGAGTCCTTAATTCCTTCCGCTACCTTAGCCTTCTCCACAAACACAGCAAACTCTCACTCCTGCTGCGGAGCTATCAACAACCTTAGATCATCCCTCAGTCTATCTTCAAACCGGATATATCGCTCATGCTCAGTCGATATTATGCCTCGAGCATAACGGCTCAGCCTTAGGAATTCAGCTTCGTACTCTGCCACGGACTTGTTCCCTTGAACCAGCCCCAAAAAAGCCTTCCTCTGCGCATCAATGTAATGAGTACCAACATACTTCTTCTGGTATGCCGCCTTAGCATAATCCCAAGTGAGTTCCTCAGCTATAGCACCATCCCGAACTGTGAGCCACCATTGATATGACTCATCGCGGAGAAGCGACACTAACCCTTTCAATTTTTCCTCGGCAGTTAAATTGAGCTCATCCATAATCCACTCAGTCGCCTCCAACCAATACTCAGCGGTACTGGGTGCCACACCAGATACACCACGAACACCTCAGCTCCGTTGGCTCGGAGTCGCTCAGGTACCGACTTCCGAGCTCCCATGCCTCCATCCCTCCAGCCACCCTTTTCAAAACCCGCAGCATCGCCTGTGACACTGCGTCATCCCCCGTCTGATCTTGATATTCCTCATCAGCGGCTGGTGGTGGTGGCATTTCATTTTCAGATCCTTGACCCGATCTAATGGGTTCTGACACGGTCATTCAGCCTCTTCCACGGCCACGCACGTTACGACCACATCTCCTTGAATTCATACTTCCAATTATGTTTATCTGATTAAAGAATTTTATAGATTAGTTTTGTTCCATTGATTTATCACGGTACAGTCTTATGTTCAATAGTTTTAAGGGGTAGTTCTTTCGAATTCATTCACATACAGTCTCAAATCATCCATTCAATCACATACATGAACTCGCGTTTATTACAGAAAAATGTTGTAGTTGTCGTTGTTTGTTATTTTCCACTACCTGGGGTATTTTCGTAATTTTATCCTATAGGGGTATTTTGGTAATTTTCCAAATTAAAGTATTTGAAAATGTTGCAAAATAGAGATTGTTGATATTTTACAAAATTAAAATACTTGCTGGAAAAATTTTAAGGGTGAAATGGTAATTTGATACACTAGGGGTATTTTTGTAATTTTTACAAGCCAGGGTCATTTCGGTAATTTTGTACAAAATATGGTTCCCGGTGACTTTTCAAAATGAAGGTATTTTTAAGGATTTCTAATTTGAGGGTAGTTCGGTAATTTTCCTCACTGAGGGTACTTTGGTCATTTGTATATGTTAGGGGTAATTTGGTCATTTTGCAAATTAGGGGAATTTTTCGTAAATTTTCCAAATTAGGGTGTCTTAATATTTTGTAAGCTAGGGTTTTTGGATATTTGTAAGGTAAGAGAATCTTGATAAAACTATGGGTAGTATGGAAATTTTATGAACCAAGGGCATTTTAGTAATTTTTCCAATCAGGGGTATTTAGATCATTTTAGTAAATCGAGAATATTTTGGAAAATTTTTCAAAATAGTTTTCCTACACCTTAAAGGGGTAATTTGGTGATTTTAAGACTAGGGTTTTTATAAAAATATGGCTAGTCCCTTTCGGGTTTTAGTTACCGAGTTTAGCCTGTGGCTGAGTCCTCTTGGTTAGGGTGAACCATCACTACGCACTAGGTAGGATTCAAGTGGAGAGGAGGTGAGTCACTAGGACTGCTTAAATACCAAGCTCCCATCGAAACCAATCCTAGACATGCGCACAATGGTTGCCACACCCTAGCTCGGTGACTTAGTCACAGGTTTGTTTAGGTTGACTTTAAGTTTTATGTAACTTGATGTTGAAGTAGACTAATCCTAGGGTTTAATTCCTAGTCCACTAATCTACGTCCCTATAAATCCCACATACAATCACAAAAGAGTTAGGAGTACTTACCTGATGGACATCGGGCCGGAGACTCAGGTGCCATGCTAGAAAACCCGCTTATTTCTTAGAAAAATCCAATTTCAAAAGAAGAAAACTTTTTAGGCCCTAAAAGCCCTCAAGGTCGAGTTTTGAACCGGGCTTTGATACCAATTTGAAACACCCCAAACCCGGCCCACAACCCCTAACCGGATCTGGCATGCTTCTAGGAAAAACCATTCGAATCTTATTTGAACTTTGCTAAAGTTTTTCATGTTTTTGAAAACAGTTGATTTGGGTTGGGTTCAAAATTAAATTCCGTGTTGATTAGGTGTCAAAACATTTAATATTTATACTTAAGAAAAATTGACTTTAACTTTAAATTACTAAAAATCGTATCATACTAAGTAGTTTAGATGCATGCATAGACAATTTAATACTTATGGCCTTATTACATCAAATAAAACCCGAAATAATTCAAAACTTAAATATAAAAAAAACTAATAAAAATAAAACAGTCTCTGAGTTATGCATGGCCACCACTGAGCTCCTGCCGACCCGGTCCATTAATGAGCGTCACCTGAAAAATAATCCCACAAAGAGGTGAGTCAAACAGACTCAATGTGTACAACCAACACAAATCTCAATTAACTCAGGCATGTCAAGTCATACATAATCCACGTATATATAATCAATGATGCAAACCCAAACCCAAGCCTAGATAACCATCCGCTACACATCACCCGTACCAACCAACACACCGTAAGGACTACTAAGTCGACCCTCCATCCACTACACATCATCGAAGGCAGTCGCTGTAGTCGACGTGCTCATCGCCCTTATAAAATTCGTGGCATAGCCACCAGATAATTATTTTGTGACATAAGTCGCCACATTTAGATTTCGTGACATAAGTCACCACATTCAAATTACGTGACATAAGTCACCACATTCAGATATTGGGGTATAAAACCACCAATTCACTTCCCCTTTACATATCACCCATATGCCCCATGTCAAACAAATCATGCAATATCATGCCTTATTTCACATTCTTATCACTATTGACATATGTGCCATCATAGATCATATCATACTCATAGTAGGAGTGGGTAAACATACCTGGGTACTTTGTACCATTGCAAGATACTCTTAGCCACATCTTAACATATTCTTAGTAACATATTTATTAAAACAAGACCGTAAATTAATTAAGGCTTAGTGTGGGGTACACACCTGGTATTAACGCTTTATTAAAATCCCGAAACCCGATCTAATGCTTTAGACCCTTAATTCCTATATTCGGCCAACATCACACATTTTAGCTGAAGGCCATTCGGCCAAATAATCAATCCCGAAGGATTTATCACAACTTAAATCTTACCTTGCTGCCGATTTGCTTACTAATCAAATCCCGAAAACTTTGTGAGGACCCTTCTTGCAATTGGCTAGACACTAAACCACAAAACTAGTTAGTTTCGACTTTTAAAAGAAGTAAGAAATAGATCTAAGTCACTAAGTATGGTCTTAGCCGAATGTTAGATTCACTTACCTTGCGGATCTAAATCCCGAATTAGCTTCTGGTATTTGCCAAAATCCTACAGATATATGTTAGATCCGATCTAACATTTAATCTCCATAAAATGGCTTTTGGCCGAATGTTACCATCCACTTACCTAACTCGTTTAAATCCCAAAAATTGCCTTCTTGAAATCGGCTATAGACAAATCCCGAGAGAATCCTTTATAGTTTCGACCAAAGACATTAAATGGATTAGAAATCTTGGTTTTCGGTTTAAAAAGAAAAGAAAGAAAAAAATCGATAGTTGATCCTTACCCTTATGACAGAAATCGACTGCTCCTTGTTGAACCCACAGAGATTCTGAAACACCCCAAACCCGGCCCACGAGCCTTGACCGGATCTGGTATGTTCCCCGGTGTAAACCGTTTCAAATTCTTTTGTTACTTAGGAAAAACTTGTGTGTTTTGAAAAAAGATTGTTTTGGGTTGGGCTTGAGTTGAAAACAAGTTTATTTCATTATTAGAATCCTTTACTTTAGGTGACAAAACGTTTAGGCTTTGTTTTAAAATAAATTTACTTAATCTTTTTAATAAATAAAAGTTTGTAAGCTTAATAAATAAAAGCAAAGTAAAGTAGTTCTACTATGGCCTTATTACATCAAATAATTCCAAAATTAAAACCAAAGTACATAAAATAAAATAGTCCAAATAAAATGAATTTCTTGCTGTGCATGGCCACCTTTAAGCTCCTGCCGACCCGGTCCATTACTGATCATCACCTGAAAAATGTTCCCACAATGGGGTGAATCAAACAGACTCAATGTGTACACGAACACTAAGTCTTAACAATTTTAGGCATTTTAAATCATACATGTAAACAATATGATGCAACCCGAACCCAAACCTAGATGCCATCCGCTACACATCACCGTACCAACTCAGTACACCGTGGGGACTACTAAGTCAACCCTCCATCCGCTACACACCATCGAAGGCGTCATTGCGATGACGTGCTCATCGCCTCTTATAAAATTCGTGGTCTTAGGTCACTACATTCAAATATCATGGTCTTAGGTCACCACATTCAGATATCGTGGTCTTAGGTCACCACGATATCGTGGTCTTAGGTCACTTCCTTCTTTCTCATAATATCCCATATGCCCCATATCATACATATCATGCATATCATGCTTTAATTCATATTCTCATCACTTTTTACATGTTAAAATAACATATATTCATAATCCTAGTAGGAGTAGGAAGCGTGCTTGAGTACTTTTGTACCATAGCATGGTATCTTAGCCATATTCACATTCTTATAAACATGCACATATTAATTATTGCTATAAATCTTATTAAAAAGTAGTGTAGACACACCGATTAAACGCTTAAGGTTTTCAATCCAAATCCCGAAAAGCTTGATCTAATGCCTTAGATATTAAATTTCTACATTTGATCAATCACTTAATACTTAGTAAAGAGCCATTCGGCCATAAATCCAAATCCTAGTAGGATTAGTACACTAAAATCCTTATCTTGCTGCCGATTGATGTCTAATTAAATGCCGAAAACTTTGTATCCTTCTTTCTTGAAATCGATAATCACTAGATTACTTGAATAGATTAGTTTCGGCTTTTAAATATTGATGAAACACATCTATTTACTCAACATGGCCTTGGTCGAATGCTATAGATACTTACCTTGTGGATTTTAAATCCGAAACTCACCGAATAACTAGGGAACACGCGCCTATGGTGTACCTTCGGAAAAGAATTTCTCCTTCCTTGTAGTCGACACTTAGTAAATCCCAAAGATCTCTTCAAAGTTTCACAACAAGATATTAATGGGGTTAGTCCTAGATTTGACAAATCTTAAAAGAAAAAGGATGAAACTGAATGAGATCTTACCTTACTTTAGAGATCGGCAATCCTTGCTTGAACCTTTAGCAATATTCGGCTATGTAGGCTAGAAGGATCTTGATTTGACTTTTGATTGGTATAAAGAAATCAGCTAATGATGGTATCTTGAGGAGTTTATGGATTACATTTTAATGGAGATCACAAAAGCTATGAAGAATTAACTGAAGGCTTACTTTAGTTTTTGGCTTTGGCTAACAAAAGAAGAAGAAGAGATGCTCTAGGAAATTCGGCGAGAGAAGAGTTGAAAGAAGATATGATGAATGGCTCTCTTTTCTCTAGTTGTCGAAATTACTAACTTAAAATCCTTTACTTGGCCATCACTCCTATTTTGATAACTTTATCACTTTAATTATCACCCATTCAATTTAGTAAAACTTAATCCAATATTTATCTCTTATCTCTTAATAAAATAATAATAATAATAGTCCATCATTATCTATTTATTTAGCCAAATTTTAAAGAGAATTAAACTCTTCCCAAGTGCCTTGGTGCCGTCCAACTCCTTGCTCCTTGCAAAGAAAATAAAACTCTTTTATTTGCTTCCCATGTGATTCGAACCTAGGTTCCTTCCCTTTGATTGTGGCATCACTTCTTGGGCTTTAAGTGGTGCCTCCTAGCCACTTCTCCAAGCCCGTTCTTGTGTCAAATTTCTTCTATTAATTTTCTTAAGACCACCTTACCTTAGTTTCCTCTTTTAAACTTAACATTTCTAAAACATTTCCTTACATTTCCAAGTTTCCAAAATGTTCACTTTCCTCTTTTAAACTTAACATTTCCAAGTTTCCGAAAATGTTCACTTTCCTCTTTTAAACTTAACATTTCCAAGTTTCCAAAAATGTTCACCATACATTCATAATACATAAGACATGCCATTTCGTATAATTAAATAAAAATGCATAGGCCCATTTTCAGGGTGTTACAGATTCGGCTATGTAGACTTAGACAGGTTTTCAGCTTTTGATGAATACTAGAGGGATTCGGTTTCAACAAGGAAAAGAAAAGAGAAAGTATAAGGCTTAGAGAGAATCGACAATCACCTGACTATTTTAGTTTTTGAAAGAATTGTGAAAGAAAAGAAGAGAAGAAGAGGTTGAGTAATTCGGCTATGATGGCAAAGGAGGATTCGGCAAGCACAAAATAAAAGAAGAAGAAGAAAGAAAGCAGAGAAAACTAGTTGAACTCCTAAGGATTTTCGACACAAATGAGAAAAATAATGGCCTTTCTCTCCTCCCTTGGCCGAAAATATCACCCAAAAGAGTCCCTTGGCCAGCCAACTCTTCCTCTCTCCATTCAATCCCCCTTTTCACTCCACCTTAGCTGAATCTTCAAGTATTTGGCTTGATCTTTACTTCATCTCGAAGTGTCCTTGTGCCGTCCACTTCCTCTCCTCCAGAGTCCATGTGCCGTCCACTGCTGCTCATCCTTGTTGCAAAATAAAACTCCTTTATTTGCTTCCCTTGCAACTCGAACCTAGGCCTTGCACCCATGCTTGTGGCGTCACTTACTAAGGCCCTAAGTGGCGCCTCCAAGCCACTTAAACAGGCCCAATTTTAGTGTCTTATTTCACCAACTCATTTTCTTAAGGCCTCTTAAGCTTAGCTCCCTCTTTTAACTTAAAAATCGAATAATTTCTAAGGCATTTACTACACTTTAAAGTTTCCAAAATTCATGCCACACAATTCAGAACACATAGACATGCTTTCACACATACTTAAGCAAAAAAAAAAATGCATAGGCCATAAATCCCGGATATTACAAGTCCGTAAATATTTATTATAAATATTTACGAAGTTAGTATGGGTTGAATTAGATTTTGATAAGTGGATTTAGTTTAATTAGAAGTAATTCTTAGAAAGGACTAAATTGAATAGAACATAAAAGTTTAATTATAGAATAGAAAAGGTTAAAAGACTAAATTAGTAATTAAACCAAATTAGTGACATGTGTAAGTTAGAGAATAAATACATGTGTAACTAAAATATAAGTACAAATGTATATTATATATGTATTTACTTATAAGTTAAGTAAAAGATTATTATTATTAGTATTTATTTATTATGTTTATTATATTATTTTGTTAAATAAATATGATGTACCAAATGTGTGGTGTAACACCCTAAATTTGGGCCTAGAATAAGTGGGTTCGTGTGTCGAGAGAGTGGATTTTATCGTTAAAAAAAAATTAATATGTGGTTTATACTAAAATAGGATAATGGTCAATTTTTAATTGACCCCTAGATTATGCTAAAATTTGGGGATTTGATTTGTATCCTTTATTTTTTTTTACATAGTTTGTCCCTCTCCTTTTATAATGTCACTAATACATTTAAATAGTTAATTTTTCTTAAAAATATTATTCAAACAGAAATAAATTATTTTATCATGAAAAGTTTGAATGGACATTGTCTTTTAAAAAAAATTTATTATTGCATGTTTAGTTTAATTTTTAGGAGGTTTAGGAAGGGTTGGTAGTGTTGGAAATGTCCTAGGCTCGATCTAGGGCTTTAGCAAAAATGTTGTTTTTTTAGGGAGGTTGGTGGTAGTCATAAGGCTTTTAAAATATTTTGGGTTTAAGATAATCAAATGAAGTAGGTGGTCTGGTGGCTTGGGGTGTTCTCAATAAGCTGGAGGTCAAAGGTTCAAGTCTTGGTTATGGCAAAAATTTCTATTTCGCATATGTTAGTATGAAGGCCATAATTTAGGCCTTATAATTAGTTGGGGCTGTTTCACAACACAAAGAAACAATTGGCCCAGTGGCAAAGGCGTTAGGAGTAGTAGGGGGAGCAGGGTTCTAGTCTGCACAAGCACTAAATGTTGTTTTTTTTAGTAAACCCAAGCACGGAATAAAGGTTGATAATTAATTGGGAAGAATTATGACTCAAATGAAAAGGCAGGCGGCCTTGATGGCAAAGGAGTGTGTCATAGTGAAGGGTCGAGGTTCAAGTCGGGTGTTGGTTAATATTTTAGATTTCTTTGGATGATTCGGTCGCTGGGAAAATAGGCTTTAAAAGAAGTTGACAACGGAATATATCACAAGAATGGTTGTGGTGTAGTGGTTGGTAGCGTGTGGTGGTTCCTGTAGGTCACGGGTTCGAGTTGCCTTGTGCGCAATAACTTGAAATTTTTCTACTGGCGTGGGAAGGTGGTTGAAGTGGACCGAAACACCAATTGATGGCTGCTGTTCGGGAAGGTGGTTGAAGTGGACCGAAACACCAATTGATGGCTGCTGTTCGGGGAAACAATTTGAATGTAATTCAAATTGGATTTTTGGCTAAACAAAGGAATTGTTGGATGAGGATGAAGATAAAATTTAGAGATAATAAAGGAATTTAATTGGTGATAAGTTTGAGTCAATTAGGGAGTGTAGGTTTATTTATTTATTTATTTTAAAATATATATATAAGTAAGTCGAAATTCCCTATAAATAGGGGTAGTATCTTATTAATTCTGGCATTTGAACCCTAATTTCTTCTTCATTCTTTTGCTGAAATTCCTAGCCTCTCCCTCTACAATTTCTTTTCTTTCTTCAAAAGCCGAAACTCCTTAATTCACTTTCTTTTCTCTTGTGCCGATTTCTCTAAAAAGCCAAAATCTCCATATTTTTCTCTATTCATCCTCTTTGTGAGTTAGTTCTATTCTTCCGGCATTTAAAACTTCTTCTTTGACATTGTCGAATTGTCTCTCCAGTGCTAGCCGAAGTTCTTGTGCTAAGGAAACTTGGTCGTCTAGACCTAAAAGCCGAAAATCGCTAGTCTCCAATTTTGAGATTTTAAGGTAAGGAGATTTTCCCTAGATTTTTACAAGATTTGTTCATTGTATACAAGATCTTAACTTTATGATGAGGATTAACTATCATATATTGTGATAGTAGTTCTGACAAGGACTTGTGATAGAATTAAATATGGATCAGGCAAAGGAGAGAATCCCTAAGTTTAAGAAACGAGCAGTATCTGCCGTTCAAGATTGGCCACTTGGTATTGGACCGGCTTCTGAACAACACCTTAGACAGATAGCAGTTCTATCGGCTATTGATAGCGTAGACATAGAAAGTATCATTTTGTCGGTAATCAGGTGTGTAGATATCTAACATACATTCTCTAACTGTTCTTTATGTGTTATAGGCTAAAAAGCCGAAAAGTGGCTGTATAGACAGTCGAATAAACCCAAGAAAGGCTTAGGCAAGGATGCCAGGTACGAAATCATAGAAATTTCTATGTATATCAAATTATATGAAAGTATGTATGATGTTTTCTTTATGTATGTATACATGGGGTGGGAATATGATAATGAAGGGGAAGAGCATGATTAGGTCACATGGTGACCGATGGTAGAAAACTCACATAATGTAATGTTTGGTCACATGGTGACCGGTGGTAGAAAACCCACATAATGCAATGTTTGGTCACATGGTGATCGGTGGTAGAAAACCCACGTTAAATTTCCTGATTAATAATGGAATAGGCAGTTTGACTGACGATTTGGTGTGTAGCGGTTGGTGGGTCGATTGTAGAAATCCCAAGGTGTGATGGTTGGTATGGGTTGGTGTGTAGAGGATGGAATTCTAGGATGGGTTGGGCCATTCATTATGTATTGTATATCATGTGTTATGATTGTTGCCTTTATGTATGGGCCAAGGCCCATAATGTGTTTGTGGGCCTTAGGTCAGTGTGTTCAGGATTTATACACCGAGTCTTTATGACTCACCGCTTTCCTTTCTCTCTACTCTTTTAGATGAGCAGTAGATCGTGGACATGGGAGCCAAGAAAGACTCGAGGGGCCATCAAGTTTATTATTATTTACATAGGTTATTTACAGTTTTTTTCATTAAGTTTTAATTGTTGGAATTATTTGATGTAATAAGGCCGCATAGTTTCGGTTTAAAGTGATATTTGTGAATGTTTATTTCTTTTCAAATTTACGATCAAAGACTCATGCTTTATAGATAATAAAATGGGATTTTCGATTACTATTTAATTTAAACGAATTTTATTTTAAAAAGAGAAAGAATAAATTATAAGGATTTTTCCTACAAGTGTTATCTTTTAGCAAAACTATAAAATGATAAAATTTTTCAAATCGGTTTCAAATAAAGTTATAACATTAAACCCATAGCATACCGATCCGGTCGTAACGTATGGGTAGGGTTTGGGATGTTATATTTTAGTATCGAGCCAGTTTAAAACTCGAACCGTGAAATGAGCCTAATAATTGCTTTTGAAATTGAGAAAATGTTTTGAATAAAGATGTGGCCTTGAGTCTCTCTAAGACCGATCCACCTGTAAGTACTCTAACTCTTGTTGTGATATACATGTGGGCTTAATGGGCTTGATGGACGTGGTTAGTATATTAGACATTGATGGACTTTAGGCTTAGCCAAATCACTCTTTAATTTCATAAGACTTAATCCAACCAAACCAAACCCGTGAACAAGTCGCCAAGTTAGGGTGTGGCAACAGCATCGCATGTCTAGGATTGGATTCGGGAAGAGATTGGTATTTAAGCGATTTCAGTGACTCACCTCCTCTTCGCTAGAACCTACACAGTGCGTGGTATTTGCTCACACTTACCCATAGGGACTTGTTGACAGGCCAAAATTTATAATTAAAACCCGAGAGGGACCAGCCACCCTATTTTGTAAAATTACTAAAATTCCCCTGATTTGTAAAATGACCAAAATACCCCTAATTTGTAAAATGACCAAAATACTCTTAATGTATAAAATGACCAAAATACCCCTAATTCGTAAAATTATCGAAATACCCTTGGACCCCCAAATTACCAAAATACCCTTATCTTGAAAAATCACTAAGAAACCCTTTTATAAAAAAATTTATTACGAAAATACCCTTGTAAGTTAAAATTACAAAAATACCCCTAGGTAGTAAAATGATGAAAATACCCCTATACGTTGAATGTGGGTCCACAGATGTTGTTCGTATGATGAATGTTGAATGTATGTGGAATTTAGAGGTAAGCTAAAAGCTGAAGCGTAGATAGGTTCAATTGAAAGAATCACTCTTAAAACTATTTCTCATAAGATTGTTCGTGGATAATCAGTGGAAAGAGGTAATAACTCATAAATTTTTAATTAGATAAACGTAAATCAGAAGAATGAGCACAAGGGGTCAAGGACGTCCGCTGCATGGTCGTGGTAGGGGTAGGATGACCGTGTTAAAGCCAGTGGGGTCTGGCCACGGATCAGGAAACGAGATACCTAAACCGCCAGCTGTGGAGGGAGAATTTTAGGATCAGATGGGCGAAGATGATGTGGTGTCTCAGGCGGTGTTAAGGGTTTTAGAGAGAGTTGCCGAGGCAGGTATGGGCACAGGAGCCCGAATATCTGTGCCGGAGCGACTTAGGAACAACGGGGTAGAAGTGTTTAGGGGAATCTCTGGTATAGCCCCGAGTTCAACTGAGTATTGGTTAGAGGCAGTTGAGCGCATACCGGAGGATCAGGACTTCACGGAGGGGGAGAAGTTTAAAAGGGTTATATCCCTCCTAAGGGATGAAGCCTACCAATGGTGGCTTATGGTTAAGGATGGTACGGTGGCTGACCGTATCACTTGGGATTTCTTCAAAATAGCATTTCAGAATAAGTACATTGGATCGAGTTATGTGGATGCGCAGCGCAGAGCATTTCTGAATCTAGTTCAGGAAAGTAGGTCGGTGGCTGCGTGTGAAGCAAAATTTCTACGCCTTAGCCGTTATGCTCGAGGGATGGTGGCTACAGACCATGAACGTTGTGTTTGATTTGAAGATGGTCTGAGAGATGATCTACGTGAGTTGATAGCCCCACAGCGGGAAAGGGAATTTACTGTCCTTGTAGAAAAGGCTAAGATAGCTGAGGAGGTTAAGCAAACAAAGCTATTGAATCTGGATAGGGATAAGAGTGGAAGTAAGAGAAATCTAGAATCATCTGGGGCAGCTGGGCATGATCAGAAGAGACCTGTGTCGACGAGCCTAGACAAGATGATAAACCCATTCTCGCTAGTCGAATCTGAAGTGTGCTCGATGTAGTAAATTTCATGCAGGTGAGTGTCGGGAAGGCAGTGGAAAGTGCTTTATATGTGGATCTTTGGACCACCAAGTTAGGAACCATCTCTGACAAGAGACAGATGAAGGGCCCACGGGCCAGGGAATACTCGGTGGTAGAGGAGGTCACACCACAAAGAGGTCGAGGTTGACCCGAGGTGGTAATCTGCAGTTCGATCGGGCCGTGGAGCACCGAGCCAAGGTGCAGAGTTATCTTGAGGTGAGGCACCGACTTTGGTCTATCGATACATCACCAAGGGGACGGAACGCTCAAATGCAAATAATGGTGCGTACCTATCATAGTATACTAAGTGTTTATTTTGGCTTTAGAATTAGAGTGCACAGCGAAAAGCATAGTGGCGAGACTTAGATAGTATGATTACTAGTTAGTTGGAAATTTTGAGGACGAAATTTCTTTAAGGAGGGTAGAATTGTAACACCCTGAATTTGGGCCTAGAATAAGTGGGTTCGTGTGTTTAGAGAATTGAATTTGTCGTTAAAAAAATTTAATATCTGGTTTATACTAAAATAGGATAATTGTCAATTTTTAATTGACCCCTAGATTATGCTAAAATTTGGGGATTTGATTTATATGCTTTATTTTTTTACATAGTTTGTCCTCTACTTTTATAATGTCACTAATACATTTAAATAGTTAATTTTTCTTAAAATATTATTCAAGCGAAATAAATTATTTTATCATGAAAAGTTTGAATGGACATTATCTTTTAAAAAATTATTATTACATGTTTAGTTTAATTTTAGGAGGTTTAGGAAGGGTTGGTAGTGTTGGAAAAGTCCTAGGCTCGATCTAGGGCTTTAGCAAAAATGTTATTTTTTTAGGGAGGTTGGTGGTAGTCATAAGGCTTTTAAAATATTTTGGGTTGAAGTTAACCGAATGATGTAGGTGGTCTGGTGGCTTGGGGCGTTCTCAATAAGCTGGAGGTCAAAGGTTCAAGTCTTGGGTATGGCAAAAATTTTAATTTCACATATGTTAGTATGAAGGCCATAGTTTAGGCCTTATAATTAGTTGGGGCTGTTTCACAACACAAAGAAACGACTGGCCCAGTGGCAAAGGCATTAGGAGTAGTAGGGGGAGCAGGGTTCTAGCTACGGCGTGCACTAAATGTTTTTTTTGAGTAAACCTGAAGCACGGAATAAAGGTTGATAATTAATTAGGAAGGAATTATGACTCAAATGAAACGGGTGGCGCAGTGGCAAAGGGAATGTGTCATAGTGAAGAGGTCGGAGGTTTGAAGCTGGGTGTTGGTTAATATTTTTAGATTTCTTTGGATGATTCGGTCGCTGGGAAAATAGGCTTTAAAAGAAGTTGACAATAGAATATATCACAAGAATGGTTGTGGTGCAGTGGCTGGTAGCGTGTGGTGGTTCTTGTAGGTCACGGGTTTGAGTTGCCTTGTGCGCAATAACTTGAAATTTTGCTGCTGGCGTGGGAAGGTGGTTGAAGTGGACCGAAACACTAATTGATGGCTATTGTTCGGGGGAAGGCGGTTGAAGTGGACCGAAACACCAATTGATGGCTGGTGTTTGGGGGAAGCAATTTGAATGTAATTCAAATTGGATTTTTGGCTAAACAAAGGAATTGTTGGATGAGGATGAAGATAAAATTTAGAGATAATAAAGGAATTTAATTGGTGATAAGTTTGAGTCACTTAGGGAGTGTAGGTTTATTTATTTATTTTAGAATATATATATGAGTGCCAAAATTCCCTATAAATAGGGGTAGTATCTTATTAATTCTGGCATTTGAACCCTAATTTCTTCTTCATTCTTTTGCCAAAATTCCTAGCCTCTCCCTCTACAATTTCTTTTCTTTCTTCAAAAGCCAAAACTCCTTAATTCACTTTCTTTTTCCCTTTCCTTTCTCTTGTGCCGATTTTTCTAAAAAGTCAAAATCTCCATAGTTTTTCTCTATTCATACCCTTTGTGAGTTAGTTCTATTCTTCTGGCATTTAAAACTTCTTCTTTGACATTGCCGAATTGTCTCTCCAGTGCTAGCCGAAGTTCCTGGGCTAAGGAAACTTGGTCATTTAGACCTAAAAGTCAAAATCGCTAGTCTCCAATTTTGGGATTTTAAGGTAAGGAGATTTTCCCTAGATTTTTACAAGATTCATTCATTGTATACAAGATCTTAACTTTATGATGAGGATTAACGATCATATATTGTGATAGTAGTTCTGACAAGGACTTGTGATAGAATTAAATATGGATCAGGCAAAGGAGAGAATCCCTAAGTTTAAGAAACGAGCGGTATCTACCATTCGAGATTGGCCACTTGGTTGTGGACCGGCTTCTAAACAACACTTTAGGCAGATAGCATTTCTATCGGCTACTGATAGTATAGACATAGAAAGTATCATTTTGTCTGTAATAGGTGTGTAGATCTCTAACACACACTCTTTAACTGTTCTTTATGTGTTATTGGCTAAAAAGCCAGAAAGTGGCTGTATAGACAGTCAAATAAAACCCAAGAAAGGGTTAGGCAATGATGCCAGGTACGAAATCATAGAAATCTCTATGTATATCAAATTATATGAAAGTATGTATGATGTTTTCTTTATGTATGTATGCATGGGGTGGGAATATGATAATGAATGGGAAGAGCATGATTAGGTCACATGGTGACCGATGGTAGAAAACCCACGTATTGCAATATTTGGTCACATGGTGACCGTGGTAGAAAACCCACGTAATGCAATGTTTGGTCACATGGTGATCGGTGGTAGAAAACCCACGTTAAATTTCCTGATTAATAATGGAATAGGCAGTTTGACTGACGATTTGGTGTGTAGTGGTTGGTGGGTCAATTGTAGAAATCCCCAAGGTGTGATGGTTGGTATGGGTTGGTGTGTAGAGGATGGAATTCTAGGATGGGTTGGGTCATTCATTATGTATTGTATATCATGTGTTATGATTGTTGCCTTTATGTATGGGCCAAGGCCCATAATGTGTTGTGGGCCTTAGGTCAGTGTGTTCAGGATTTATACACTGAGTCTTTGTGACTCACCGCTTTCCTTTCTCTCTACTCTTTCAGATGAGCAGTAGATCGTGGACATGGGAGCCGAGACGGACTCGAGAGGCCATCAAGTTTATTATTATTTACATAGGTTATTTACAGTTTCTTTTTCTTTAAGTTTTAATTGTTAGAATTATTTGATGTAATAAGGCCCCATAGTTTCGGTTTAAATTGATATTTGTGAACGTCTATTTCTTTTCAAATTTACGATCAAAGACTCATGCTTTATAGATAATAAAAATGGGATTTTCAATTACGATTTAATTTAAACGAATTTTATTTTAAAAAGAGAAAGAATAAATTATAAGGATCTTTCCTACAAGTGTTATCTTTTAGCAAAAACTATAAAAATGACAAAATTTTTCAAATCAGTTTCAAATGAAGTTATAACATTAAACCCATAGCATACCAGATCTGGTCGTAACGTATGGGCCGGGTTTGGGGTGTTACATGTGATGATAATTTATACATGTGTATTTATATGTATTAATACACATGTAATTTATATATTGGTTATTATATAGATATTTTAATAATTTAATAAAAAAGAAATAGAAAAGGAATAGAAAGTTACAGAGAAACAAACAAAATTGGAGAAAGAAAGAAAGGAAAGAAAATGAAAAAAAAGGAAAAACTAGGGTTTTGAAGCTTGGAGATTATTTGGTAAATTTAATTAAGTCATTTTCATGTGATTTTAATTGTTTTTGTTTTATAGATTAGAGATGTCTGATGAACACCTTGATGATATAAATGAAGAAATGTTCACTGGGGATGAAGAATCATATGATTTAGATGAAACCGAAGTCACTACACCCAAAGTAAATCGATCAAATCGACCTCCCAATGTAGAAAGAGAGAACATTAAGGAGAGAGATGAAAAAGGTAGAAATGATTATGATGTAGTAAGGGTTTTAACTGGTGCTCCCCAACGAATAGCAGAGTCTGTACCTGCTACCACGTCTATACCTGTTCCTAGATAGGCCCCTATTAAGGAACTAAGAAAATACGGTGCCACGAAATTTTTGGGTCTAAAAGGAGTTGATCCATCCATAGCTGAAAATTAGATGGAGGCAACAAAAAGAATTTTATAGCAGTTAGAATGTACGTCACGAGAAAGTCTGTTATGTGCTGTATCTTTATTACAGGGTAAGGCATATCTATGGTGGGAATTTGTGATCCGACATTTACTGACTGATCAGGTAACATGGGATCTATTCTAAAAAGAATTTCAAAAGAAGTATATTAGGGATATGTGTATAGAAGACAAGAAATAAGAATTTTTGTTATAAACCGTAAAAGTAACATATTTTAATCCCACATTTAGCATGTTTTCGGATGATTTAGCCCTTGATTTATGTAAAAAGGTGCTCTTAATCCTTTCTTTTCACGCTTTATACTCAGGAAAGCACCTGAGGACGAAAAGAACAAGGAACAAGCTTAAAAAGGGCCAATTTGGGCCAAAGTGGAAATCAACACGGCCTGGACTTCAAGCCACATGGCCGTGCATTGTCAATCAATTAGAGCACGACCTAACCACGATTTACACGACCGTGCCTGATAAACCGTAAAAGTAACATATTTTAACCCCATATTTATAATGCTTTTGGATGATTTAGCCCTTGATTTATGTAAAAAGTTCCTTTAACATTTTTTCATATTTTTACTTAAGAAAGCACTCGAGGACGAAAAGAATGAGAAACGGGCTTAAAACGGCTAAAATTGAGCTAAAGAAGAAATCGACATGGCCTGGACTTCAAGCTACACGGCCGTGCCTTGTCAAATTACTTCACACGATCATGCCACGATTTACACGGCCGTGCCCCAATTGGCAGAATAGAGACACGGCCTGAAGACTGTAACATCCTGAAAAGGGCCTAAGCATTTTCGGTTTAATTGTACATAATGACATGTCTTATGTGTTATGAATAAATTTTGAATATTTTTGGAAACCTGAGAATGTATAGAAATGTTACGTGAGCATTTTGGAAACCTAAGCAAAATAGGAAAGTGAACATTTTGGAAACCCAAGTAAAATAGGAAAGTGAACATTTTGGAAACCTAAGCAAAATAGGAAAGTGAACATTTTGGAAACCTAAGTAAAAGAGGAAAGTGAACATTTAAAAACTTGGATATGTAAGGAAATGTCGAGTTTAAAGAGCCAAACGAAAATTTTTGGAAACTTAGAAATGACTTAGAAATGTCGAGTTTTAAAGTTTGAAAGAGGAAATTAAGGCAATGTGGCCTTAAGAGAAAGAGTATGTGAAATTTGACACACAAACAGGCTTGGAAAAGTGGCTCAAGATGCCACTTGGGCCTCTGGAAATGGCACCACATGCAAGGGTGTTGGGCACGAGTTCGAGTCACTTAGGAAGCAAATAAAATAAGTTTTATTTTGCTTCTAGAAACACTGAGGTGGACGGCACAAGGCTTGCAAAAGAAGAGTTTTATTCCTTTAAAATTTCAACTAAATAGGGATAAGTAATGTGATTTAATGATAGATTATTTTAAGTAGATTATTGATGAGATTAATTAAGTGATAAATAAAAGATGAACTTTATCAAAATAAGGGAGAGTTGACCTAATAGGGGAACTAAGTGTGGTAATTTCACTAAAAAGGAGTAAAGGCCATTTGTTTCTTATTTTGTTTCTTTTGAAAGTCTCTCTTTAAATTTCCTTGTCATCTTCTCCATTCTATTTTGTTGACCAAAACCGCAAGCTCTCTCTCACACTCACCATTGATTTAATCCCCTATCCCTATTCTTCTTCTTTGTTTCAATTCACCAAAATCAAACCTCAAAAACAACTCTTAGCCGATCCTCCTTAAAGGCCTTAGATCCTTCTTTCTTTTCAGTCCTTGTTGAAGCCGAATACCTAAGTGACCATAGCCGATTCTCCTTCAAGTCTCAAGGCTGAAGCTTTGTGTTACTTATGAGAGCCATAGTCGATTATTACTAAGGATCATTCGGGATTCGAAAACAAGGTAAGTACATACATGTACATTCGACCAAAGGTCTATTCCCTACTTTAATATTAGATCAAATCTAACATATGGTTATAGGAATTTCGACAGCATTAAGGAAGCAAAGATCAATTTCGGGATTTGAGAACTCCAAGGTAAGTGTATTCACATATTCGGCCAAGTCCCAATCTTAAGTATTTAGATCTATTTAATTGAAAACTAACTGATTCAAGGGATTTAGGATTTGGCCGAACACAAGGAGAAGAAAAATGAAGTTTTCGGGATCTGAATGGCTATCAAATCGGCACCAAAGGTAAGAAATTGATTACATGAATCCTTCGGGATTTGGGTTATAGCCGATTAGGCTTTAAAAGAAAACACTAAGTTTGGCCAAATAGGCCTTTGCTAAATATACCATGTTGGCCAAATGTAGGCATTAAAAACTTAAAGCAGTAGATCGGATTTCGAATTTTCAGTGAAGTTGTTAAGCGAATCAGGTGTGTACCCCACACTAATCTTAATGGATTTATGGCTTTAACATGATATATGTGTTAATATGAAAGTGTAAGAATGTGGCTAAAGTACCATGTTATGGTACAAAGTACTCAGGTACGTTTCCTACTCCTACTAGGATTACGAAATATGTTATATTAACATGTGAAAAGTGACATGAATGTGAATTTAAGTATGATATGCATGATATAAATAATATGGAGCATTTGGGATATATGAGAAAGGGGAAGTGTATGTGGTGACTTTGGTCCCACTATCTGAATGTGGTGACTTTGGTCACGTTATCTGAATGTGGTAACTTCGGTTACATTATCTGAATGTGGTGTCACATGACACAATTATTTAATCTGGTGGCTATGCCACAACTTTTATATGAGCGATGAGCACGTCGACTGCAGCGACTGCCTTCGATGGAGTGTAGCGGAAGAAGGGTTGACTTAGTAGTCCCCACGATGTACAGGTTGGTACGGGGATGTGTAGCGGATGGTATCTAGGTGTGGGTTCGGGATTGCATCATTATTATTATGTGAACATGATATGTATGGTATGCCTAAATCTGTTAAATTTTAGTGTTGGTTACACATTGAGTCTGTTGACTCACCCCGTTGTGGGAACATGTTTCAGGTGATGAACAATGATGGACCTGAATCGAGAACTTGTGGTGGCCATGCTCAGCTTGAAGTTTTCTTTTATTTGGACTATTTTACTCTAAGTATTTATGATTTATTTAAATTTTGGGAATTATTTGATGTAATAAGGCCTTAGTAGAATTATTTTATTCTGTTTTTATTTTACAAACTTTTATTTATTAAAAGATCAAGTAAATCTATTTTTTTAAAACAAAGCTCAAACGTTTTGTCACCTAAAGTAAAGGATTTTTAATAATGAAATAAACTTGTTTTCAACTCGAGCCCAACCCACTACAAACTATCTTAAAAAATACACAGTTTTCTAAGTAACAAAAGAATTTTGAACCGGTTTACATCGAGGAACATACCAGATCCGATCCAGGCTCGTGGGCTAGGTGTGGGGTGTTTCAATTTGGTATCAGAGCCCAGTTTTAAACTCTCGGCCTGTGGGCTAAGGCCCAAAATGTTTTCAAATCGAGCCCAAATGAGTTTTATGGAAGTATTTCTGAAAATAGGCAGGTTTGATGGCATGGCACCTAAGTCTCCGACCCGTAGTCCACCAGGTAAGTACCCCTAACTATCTGTGTGATTATGTGAATTATGGAAGGGTAGAAAAGGAATAGAACGTGGAATAGCATGATAGGAACTTGAACCCTAGGATTAGTCTACTCAAACACAAACACATAAGACTTAATGCACTAAACAAACCTATGACTAAGTCAATCGAGTTAGGGTGTGGCAACCATGGTACGCATGTCTAGGATTGGATCCCAAGAGCACAGTATTTAAGCAGTCCTAGTGACTCACCTCCTCTTCGCAAGAATCCTACATGGTGCGTAGCTTAGGTTCACCCTAACCCGGAAGACTTAGTGGGTGTGACAACCTATGTGCGCATGTCTAGGAATGGTTTCATTAGGAGCTTGGTATTTAAGCGGTCAGTGTAACTCACTTCCTCTCACTCGAATCTCCGCCTCAGTGCGTAGTTTTGGTTCACCACGACCAAGAAGGCTCGGTCGAAGGCTAAAACGAAAGGAACTAGCCATACACAATAATTTTAAAACTCTTAAAATCATTTTTTATTTATAAAATTACAAAAAAATACCATAAAATTACAAAAATACCACAGTGGTAAAATTACAAAATGCCCTTGGTTTTGGTTTATAAAATGTCTAAAATACCTACAGTTTTAATCAACATTATTTTATAACAAGTTTAAAAACCCTAATTTGTAAATTATCAAAATACCTTGATTTTGGAAAAATTACAAAATTGCCCCTAACTTACAAAATTACCAAAATGACCTTGATTTCCAAAATTTATGCAACACCACCGTTTTGGAAAGTACAATTCTCAAAAAGAACCCTCAAAGTTTTGCAACCTCTGAAATATCCTTGATTTATTAAAATTTTACAATTTACCCCGGATTGTGAAAAATTACTAAAATACCCCCAAGGTCTAAAATTTTTGAAATACCCTGGAATTTCCACATTTATCGAAAAGCCCGAGATTTTAAAACTTTCGAAATACTTTTTGACAAAATTACCAAGGAACCACATTTGACAAATTACGAAAATACCCCTGTAGGACAAATTACGCAAATACCTATGGGTAGTGAAAAAACAACAACAATGAAAACTACAACATATCTCTGAATGAACGAAGGTTCATAATTGTTTGATAGATGTATGAATGAATGAAAAGACTGTGTGCATGTGTGAATACGAAAGAACCACTCCTAAATTCCTTTTCATAAAATTTCTTCGCGGGTAATCAAGTGAAACAAAAGTACTAATTCATAAAACCTTCTCAAATCAGATTAAAGCACACAGCTTAGATATGAATTGTAGAGGGCCAGTGCGTCATGGGCCATGGACGCGATAGAGGAAGAATGGTCGTGTCGAACACGTTAGATCGGGTCAAGGGTCCGACAATGAGTTACTACCACCACCACCACCCCAAATTTGTTGGTGTCGAAAGCGAGCTTAGATTTGGATGATCTTTGTATCACAGTCAGGTCTGAAGTTCGAAATGGTGGTGGCGGGTGGAAATGCGAGAGCTCAAAATTTGTACCGAGTGACTCGAGCCAACAAGGCCGAGGTGTTCATGAGTATCCGGTGTGGCACCCAGTCTGGTGAAATCTTGGTTGGAAGCAACCTAAATATTATGGATGAGCTCGATCGACCGGAGGAAAAGTTGAAAGGAATGGTGGCAATGTTACGTGATGAAGCATACCAATGGTGGTTAATCGTCAAGTGATGGTGCCACGGTGAGGATCGACACAGGAGTATGCTAAGGAGGCATATCGGAAAAAGTATGTCGGCTGCGGTATATTGATGAGCAGGAGGAAAGCTTTTAAGGGTTTGGTTCAAGGAACAAGTCGAGAGCACATATGAAGTCAATTTCTAAGGTTGAGTCGATATGCTCGAGGGTAGTAGTAACCGAGCATGAGCGAGCATTTTGAAGACGGTTTAAGGGATGACCTCGGGTTATTGAGAGCTCCACATCGAGAACGGGAGTTTTCTCGTTGGTTGAAAAGGCTAAGGTAGCCGAGGGAATCAAGGACTTCGGTTAAGTAGAGCTCGATTGGAATAGACCCAAGAGGGTTATGGCCGTCGGATCATCGAAAATGTCTGAGAAAAGGCCCGAGTGATGGGCCGAGGGTCGCTAAGTTGGTACCGGAGGCGATCGTCCTTGTGAGCATTGTGGAAAGAAGCACTTAGGGAGTCTTTGGAAAAGACGGAGGATGTTTGGTATGGGTCCAAGGACCATATGCTCAAAGATTGTCCTAAGAAACCGGATGAAAGTCGATCAGCAGCTCAGAATGTTAATCAGGCTAGTAGAGGAGGACAGCAGCCTCAACGAGGTCGTGGTTCGAATAACATAGGTAATGGTGCCGACAAAGGACGTGGAACTCAAGGCAGATGTGCTGCTAATACTGAGGCAAGGCAGCCGGGTTTGGTTTACGTAGTTCACCGGAGGGAGGATAGAGATGCACCGGACGTCATAACCGGTACGTTCTTTATCCATGACAAGCCTTATTATGCCTTAATTGATGTGGGCTCGACCCATTCTTATGTTGCCTGTAGTGTAGTTGAAACACTAGGCCTAGACTCAATTTTACGGTAGGGAGATGATGGTAGTAAGCCCATTAGGACAAACGTAGTGGTGGATAAGATCTTTGAAATGTACCCCTAGAAATTGTGGAGTGAGCTTTGGTGACTTAATGGAGTTACCCTTCGGAGAATTTTACCTCATACTTGGTATAGATTGGTTGGTAGAACACCAAGTCGTGTTGGATTGTGCGGCTAAACGAATGGAACTAAGGACCCCTGAGGATGAGGTGGTCATTATGATAGGAGAGAGAAAAAATTACTTGTCTAATGTAGTTTCGGCACTTAAGGTTGAAAAGATGGTTCGGAAAGGGTGCGAGGCGCTTTTAGCCTTTGTAAGTGCATTGGATGGAAAGGAGGAAGGTGTCAATGGAGTTAGAATGGTAAGGGACTTTGAGGATGTGTTTCGGAGGAATTACTGAATACCCCAGATAGGGAGGTAGGAATTTGGACTAGATTTGCTCTGGGAACAACACTGATCAATCGCTCCATACCGAATGGTGCCAAAGGAGTTGGTTGAGTTCAAGGCTCAAATCTAGGAATTGCTTGACCGTGGGTTTATCCATTGAATGTGTCTCAGTGGGAGCACAGTCTGCTTGTGAAGAAGAAGGACGAAACTATGCGTATGTGCATAGATTACTGTCGCTAAATAAGTGACCATCAAGAATAAGTATCCTTTGCCTAGGATTGATGACTTGTTCGATCGAACAAGAAGCGACAATGTTTTCAAAGATCGACTTAAGGTTGGGATATCATTAGCTAAAGGTGAAAGAGGCGGATATCCATAAGGCGACCTTTAGGACTAGATACTGCCACTATGAGTTTGTGGTAATGCCGTTCGGGTTGACAAAGCATGACCGCATTCATGGATATAATGAACCGGTGTTTCAACCTTACTTGGATAGATTTGTCGTAGTGTTCATCGACGACATCCTCGTATACTCTAAGGCGAAGAGAAGCATGATGAGCATCTCAGAGGTTGTCTTGCAAGTGTTAAGAGAGAAGAGCTCATGCCAAATTCACAAAGTGCGAATTTTGGCTTAGGGAAGTTGCGTTCTTAGGGCATGTGGTATCCATGAGAGGAATAAGAGTGGATCCTAGGAAAATCGAGCGGTGTTGAATTGGAACCCACCTAGGTTCGTGGTGAGATCCAAGTTTCTTAGGTTTGGCGAGCTATTCTGAAGGTTTGTGGAAGGGTTCTCGTCTATAGTCGCGCTTTGACAAAGTTGTTGAGGAAGGAAGTACCCTTTGTGTGGTCTGATAAGCGGCGGAGAGCTTTGAGAAGCTTAAGAAGGTTTTAACTAAGCTCCAAGATTGATTGACGGAGGCAAGAAAAAAATTCTGATGGTATTGTGACGCTTCCCATCTGAGTTTGGGTTGCTTGTTGATGCAAGATGGAAAGGTAGTAGCTTACGCGTCCCGGACGATTGAGGCCACATGAGGTTAACTACCCAACACATGACTTGGAATTAGCAGCAGTGGTTTTTGCCCTTAAGGTGTAGAGGCACTATCTCTATGGAGAAAGGTCGATGATCTACAGGCACCACAAGAGCCTTAAGTATCTGTTGACTCGTAAGGAGTTGAACTTGAAGCGCGAAGGTGGGTGGAGTTATTGAAGGATTATGATTGCTCGATAGAGTACCACGGGCAAGGCAAATGTGGTAGCCGATGCCCTAAGTAGAAAGGTGGTGTCGGATCCTAGGGCAATGTTCACCCATTTAAGTTTGTATGAGGATGGAAGCTTTGTCATTGAGTTGCAAGTCAAGCCAACGTGGTTGAAGGAGGTGAAAGAGGGACAGCTTGATTGATAAGGATTTAAGTGTTAGGTTACAACAAGCACGAGCGAGAAAGTTAAAGGACTATGAAGTTAGTGATGAGGGAATGTTGTGCTTCAAAGGAAAGGTCTCGATGCCAAGGACAAGGAGTTAAGGCGGAGGATTCTTCGGAAGCGGATAGTAGCCCTTATGCTATGCATCCGGAGGTACTAAGTTGTCTGAGATCTAAAGAACAATTTTGGTGGCCGATCTTAAGCGAGAAGTTCTTGAATTTGTGGGAAAATGTCCGACATGTCGACAAGTTAAGGTTTGAACACCAAGTTCCATCGGATTGCTTTAGCCAATTGAGATTCCGCATGGAAGTGGGAAAGAATTACCATGGACTTCGTTAGTGGGCTTCCCTTATGCCTACTAAGAAGGACTCGGTATGGGTAATAGTGGACCGTTTGACTAAGTCCGCACACTTCATCCCGTAAGAGTGGATTATTCCTTCGAAGTTAGCCAAGCTATATGTGGCGGAAATCGTGAGAGTACACTTGAGTGTCGGTGTCAATTATTTTGATAGAGACCCAAGGTTCACGTCTCGATTTTGGAGGCACTTCATCAAGCTTTAGGCACTAAGTTGGACTTTACTACGACTTTTCATCCACAATCGACGGGCGATCCGAACAGGTAATACAAGTGTTGGAGGATATGTTGAGAGGTTGTGTGATGGATTTTAGGAAGTTGGGAGGATTACTTGCCTTTAGCGAGTTCGCCTACAACAACAGCTTATCGTGCTAGCATTGAATGGCACCATATGAAGCATTATGCAGTGGAAGTGTCGAACTCTTACTTGTTAGGCCGAGGTAGGAGAACGTCGAGTTTTGGAACGAGTTAGTGGCGAAATCGAAGAGAAGGTTAAGATAATTCGAGCACGGCTAAAGGAAGCTGCTGATAGGAAGAAGTCGTATCGGAGACCTCAAGCGGAAGGAAATAGAGTTTGAAGTGGGAGACCAAGTGTTCCTAAAAGTCTCGCCTTGGAAGAAGGTGATGAGGTTTGGTTGGAAAGGGAAGTTAAGCCCAAGGTTTATAGGGCCCTATCGAGTACTAAAGCGAGTGGGGCCAGTGGCATACCAGCTAGAGTTACCACTTGAGTTGCAGTAGATGCATGACGTATTCCATGTGTCCATGTTACGTCGCTACCCATAGGATCCATCTCACGTGGTACCAGTTGAAGAAGTGGAGCTCAGGCGAGACTTATCCTACGAGGAAGAGCCAATTCAGATTTTGGAACGTGATGTAAAAGTGTTACAGAGAAAGTCAATTCCTCTAGTCAAAGTGTTATGGCGCAATCATGGATCGGAGGAAGCTTCGTGGGAACGAGAGGAGGCAATGCGACAAAGAATACCCTCAATTATTTTAGCTAGGAAATTTTGAGGACAAAATTATTTTAAGGGGTAGAAGCGTAACATCCTAAAAGGGCCTATGCATTTTCGGTTTAATTGTACATAATGACATGTCTTATGTGTTATGAATAAATTTTGAATATTTTGAAAACACGAGAATGTATAGAAATGTTACGTGAATATTTTGGAAACCTAAGCAAAATAGGAAAGTGAACATTTTGGAAACCTAAGTAAAATAGGAAAGTGAACATTTTGGAAACCTAAGTAAAAGAGGAAAGTGAACATTTCTGGAAACTTGCATATGTAAGGAAATGTCGAGTTTAAAGAGCCAAATGAAAATTTTTGTGAAACACCCCAAACCCAGCCCACGAGCCTGGACCGGATCTGGTATGTTCCCCGGTGAAAACCATTTCAAATTCTTTTGTATTTAGGAAAAACTTGAGCGTTTCGAGGGAAAGTTTGTTGTGGGTTGGGCTTGAGTTGAAAACAGGTTTATTTTGTTATTAAAAATCCTTTTGATTTAGGTGACAAAACGTTTGGGCTTTAAATTAAATTAATTTTACTTAATCTTTTAATAAATATAAAGATCAGATGCTCAATAAATAAAAGTAAAGTAAACGCTACTACTTAATTTTATTACATCAAATAATTTCCCAAAATTAAAACCAAAATAAACTTTAAATTACTTAAAATAAAATAAAAGTCCAAATCAAATCAAATCTTCAAATGAAACATGGCCACCTCAAGGTTCACCGTCCGGCCCCATTCACAACGTTCATAGCGAAAATAGTTCCCACAAATGGGTGAGTCAACAGACTCAATATGCACACAAGACTAACATTCAACAAATCGGCATACATGTTCATATCAAATTCATATTCATATAAAAATAAATGATGATGCAACCCAAACCCAAGCCTATTTGTCCATCCGCTACACACCACCCATACCGGTCCTGCAAGTGGGACTACTAAGTCAACCCTCCATCCGCTACACACAATCGAAGGCGTTCGTTGGTCAACGTGCTCATCGCCCATATCATTTGTGTCATTAGACACCATATTCAAGTAATGTAACCGGGTTACCAAATTCGAGATAATGTAATCGAAGTTACCATATTCAAATTTTTGTGACCGTAGTCACCATATTCCGCAGTGAGACCAAGTCAACACCTTCTTCCCCTTTCACATAGATCCCTAATGCCCCATAAATTATATAACATACATATTTCTCATTCATGTTCCTATTCACATGTTCATAATATATCATATTAAGTAATCCTATCGAGTAGAAAACGCACCTGAGTACTTCTTACCACATTTGTGGTACTTAACCACATTCACATTCTAACCACATTTGTGGTTAAGTCCATGGTAATTCTTTCCCACTTCCATTGGGGAACTTCGATTGGTTGAAGAAATCTGATGGGACTTGGTGTTCACCTTAACTTGTTGACACGTTAAACATTTCCCACAAATTCAGTCACCTCTCGTTTGGATCGGACCACCAAAATTGTTCCTTAGATCTCTCGTACAACTTGATGCCTCGGGATGCATAGCATAAGGGCTACCATCGCTTCCCGAAGAATCCTTTGTCTCAACTCCTTATCCCCGGCATATAGACCTTTCCTTGTAGCACAATACTTCTTCATCGGTGGCGTCATAGTCCCTTAATCCTCCTTCTTTGTACTTGTCAGAACTTAGTACTTAAGTCCTTATCGATAATCCCTCTTTCACCTCCTTCACTAGGTGGGCTTGACTTGTAACTCATGTGAGCTTCCATCATCATCTGACTTAAATGAGCAAACAAAGCCCTTAGATCGACACAACCTTCCTACTGTGGCATCGGCTACCACATTCGCCTTGCGGATGATATTCTATCGAGCAACAGTCGTCCTTCAACAATTCCACCCACCTTCGTTGCCTTAAGTTCAACTCCTTCAATCAACAAGTACTTAAGACTTTTGTGGTCTATGTAGATAATGACCTTTCTCCATAAAGGTAGTGCCTCCAAACCTTAAGGGCAAAACCACTGCTTTGCCGGTTCCAAGTCATGAGTTGGGTAGTTAACCTCACGAGGCCTTAGCTGTCAGGACGATAAGTGACTACTCTACCATCTTGCATTAGCACACGCCCTAACCCGTATATGAAGCGTCACAAGACACCACAAAATCTTTTCGCCTTACATTTGAATTAACACTGAGCTTCCACAAGACCTTCTTAAGCTTTTCAAAGCTCTCCTGCGCTTATTAGTCTATTCAAAGGTACTTCCTTCCTTAGTAACTTTATTAAAGGCGCTGCTATTGACGAGAATCCTTCCACAAACCTTCATGTAATAGCCTCGCCAAGCCTAGGAAACTTCAATTTCAGCCACGGACCTAGGTGGTTTCCAATCCAACACCGCTTCAATCTTCCTGTAATCTACTCTTATTCCTTCATGGGATACCACATGTCCTAAGAATGCCACCTCCTTAAGCCAAAACTCACACTTGCTGAATTTGGCATGTAACTTCTTCTCCTTAACACTTCCAACACAACTCTGAGATGCTCATCATGCTCCTCCTCCGACTTCGAGTACACCAAAATATCGCCGATGAACACAACAACGAACCTATCCAAGTAGGATTGAAAACCCGATTCATCATATCCATGAATACTACCGGGCGTTCTTCAACCCAAACGGCATCACCACAAACTCAAAATGGCCGTATCTTGTCCTAAAAGCGGTCTTATGGATATCGACCTCCTTCACCTTCAACCGATGATATCCCAGACCTTAAGTCGACCTTTGAAAACACCGCGGCTCCTTGACTAATCGAACAAGTCATCGATCCTTGGCAAAGGATACTTGGTGTTAATGGTCACTTATTCAATGGCGATAATCTATGCACATACGCATAGTTTCCTCCTTCTTCACAAATAGGACCGGTGCTCCCACGGAACACACTGGGGTGGATGAACCCACGATCCAACAGTTCTTGGATTTGAGCCTTGAGCTCCACTAACTCCTTTAGGCGCTTATTCTAGATGGGCGATTGACACAGGGTGAGTCGCTAGGGTAGCAAATCAATTCCAAATTCTACCTCCCATGCGGGGTATTCCCTAATTCCTCCGAAACACATCCACGAAGTCCCTTGCCGTCTTAACTCTATTAATACCTTCTTCTTTTCCACCTATCGCACTTACGAAGGCTAGGAATACCTTGCAACCTTTCTAACCATCTTCTCACCTTGGTCGAAAACTACGTTAGACAAGTAGTTCCTCCTTTCTCCGATCATTACTACCACTTCATCCTCCGGGTTCTTAGTTCCATCGCTTTAGCCGCACAATCCAATACTGTTCGTTGTTCTACTTGCCAATCCATTTGAGTATAAGTTCAAACTCTCAAGAAGGTAACTCCATTAAATGCCGCCGAAAGTTCACTCCACAAATCTCTAAGGTACGATTCGGAAGATCTTGTCTACCACTACGATTTGGCCTAATGGGCTTACTACCGCCATCCGCCTGTCGAGAGTTCGTAGTCTAGGCCTAATGTTTCCACTACACTACATGCAACATAGGAATGGGTTAGAGCCCATATAAATAAGAGCAAAATAGGGCTTGTCATGAATAAAGAACGTCTTGGGTTATAACATCCGTGGCGTCTCCATCTTCCTTGACAAGCGCATAAACTAAACCGGTTGTCTTGCTTCAGATTAACATTAGTAGCACCTTGGCCTCGGCTCCACGGCCTCTGCCGACACCATTACCTCATTAGTAGCCAACCCACGACCCCGCTTGAAATCACGCCCACCTCTACCAATCTGGCTAGCCTCTGTCTTCGCTTGTCGGCTCTCATCCAGTTACTTGGGACAATCCTTAAGCATATGATCCTTGGACCCACACTTGAAACATCCTCCGTCTTTCTCCGGCCTCCCCAAGTGCCTCTTTCCACAATGCTCACAAGGGCTGATATCACCGTGCATAATTTTGTTGATTTACGTGGTTCCAACCTGAGGCCTCTTATGAACCCTTCCAGATGGTCCAAAACCTCTCTTGAGGCTTATTCTTATCCACGACCTACTTGGTAGAATCTTTGATTCCTCGACCACTTTGGCCTTTTCCACCAAAGCCGAGAATTTTCACTCCCGATGCGGTGCTATCAGCGGTCTCGGTGTCGTCTCTCGATCGATTCCTCAAAAGCAGAACCACGGCGTTCATGTTTAGTCGCCACTACACCTTGAGCATAACGACTCAACCTCAAAATTCTACCTCATATTCAGCTTCTGGACTTGTTCCTTGAACCAACCCGGAAAAGCTTTCCTTTGCTCGTCTGCAGATACGGTTCCCATATTTCTTCCGGAATGCCTCCTTAACATATTCCCGTGTCGATCCTCCGCCATAGCACCATCTCGCATGTTAACCACCAATCGATACGCTTCATCGCGTAATAATGCCACCATCCTTTCAACTTTTCCTCTCGAGTCGATCGAGCTCATCCATGATGCGCTCCGTTCTTCAACCGATCTTCGGTTGACTTGGGTGCCACTCAGTGATACTCTTGGCATTTCGCTCCATTAGCTCGGAGCCGTTCGTGCGGACTTACGATTTCTGAATTTCCTCCCGCACCGCCACCAATTCCAAAACTTCATGACTGACTGCGACATCATCTTCCCCGTCTGAGCTGCTTTGCTCAACATTAACGGTAAATTTGGTGGTGGCGATGGTATTTCATTGTCGACTCTTGACCCGATCTAACGGCTTTCGACACGATCATCCTTCTTCTACCTCGTCCACGATGACCACGTCCTCTCAGAGCTCATTTTCTAGCGTGAGATCGATTAAAAATTTTATGGATTAGTCATTGTTCCACTTATTTACCCGAAGGAGTTTTATGAAAAGAAATTTAAGAGTGGTTCTTTCATTATTCATACAAACACACGTTTTTCCATTCATTCATTCATCCATCAAACAAGTATAAACTTTCGTTCATTCAGAAAGCGTTGTAGTTTTCGTTGTTGTTGTTTTCCACTACCCACGGGTATTTTCGTAATTTTGTCCTACTGCATAGGCATTTTCGTAATTTTTCGTAAGAAAACGTTCCTTGGTGTTTTTGTCAAAAGTATTTTGAAAATTTTGAAGTCTCGGGTAATTTGGAAAAATTTTAAAATCCGGGTATTTCAGTAATTTTAACCTCGGGGGTATCTTGGTAATTTTTCACAAATCGTGGTAAATTTGTAAAATTTTATAAGTCAAGGATATTTCAAAGTTGTAAAACTTTGGCGTTTTTTGAAAATTGTTCCTTCCAAAATGGGGATGTTGCAAAAAATTTTGGAAATCGAGGTCATTTTGGTAATTTTGTAAGTAAGGGCAATTTTGTAATTTTCTAAAATCAAGGTATTTTGATATTTTACAAATTAGGGTTTTGAATGTTTATAAAATAATGACATTTTGGTAAAGTCATTGAGTAGTTGAACATTTTATAACCGGGGGCATTTTGGTAATTTTACCACTAGGGCATTTTTGTAATTTTCACAAATCGAAATTTTCAATTTTTTTTGTAAAGATGGTTTCCTCAACTTCAAAGAAAGTTTTGAGAATTTTAAAATTGGGGTTTGTTGTTTTGTTCTTTTTTTTTTTTAAACATGGCTAGTTCCTTTCGGGTTTTAATCGTTATGTTTAGCCTATGACCGAGCCCTCTTGGTCGTGGTGAACCAAAGCTACGCATCGGCGCAGGATTTGAGTGGAGAGGAGGTGAGTCACGCAGATCGCTAAATACCAAGCTCCCAAGAAACCATTCCTGACATGCACATGAGAGGTTGCCACACCAATGAGCCCCTACGAGTTAGGTTGAACCAAAGCTACGCACTGTGCAGGATTCTGCGAAGGAGGTGAGTCACTAGAATCGCTTAAATACCAAGCTCTTCCGGATCCAATCCTAGACATGCGCATGAGGGTTACCACACCACTAGCTCGGTGACTTAGCCATAGGTTTGTTCAATGCATTAAGTCTTATGTGGTTTTGTGTTTGAGTAGTCTAATCCTAGGGTTCAAGTTCCTATCATTCTATTCTCGTTCCATGCCTTTTCTACCCTTAAACAGCTCACGTAATCACACATATAGTTAGGGTACTTACCGGTGGACTACGGCCTGAGACTTAGGTGCCATGCCAAAACACCTTATTTTTCAAAGATAATCGTTTGGCTCGCTTTGAAAATATTTTGGGCCTTAGCCCAGTGCCGAGAGTTTAAAAGCGGGCTTTGATACCAAATCGAAACACCCACACCCGCCCTACGCAGCTCTAACCGGATCTGGTATGTTCTAAAGTAAACCGGTTTCAAAATTTTACGTTACTTAGAAAATTTGTAAAATTTTAGAAAACTATTATTTTAGTTGGGCTTAGATTGAAACCCATTTAATTAATCTTGTAAATCCAATTTAAGTAAAGTGACAAAATAATTTTAGGGTTCATTTTAAAGAAATAAATTTTGTACTTACTTACATCCAAAATAGTTCTTAGCACAATATTTAAAAGTAAAGCAAAAATAAAGAAATCCACTTGGGCCTTATGGCCTTATTACATCAGTGGGCTTGACTTGTAACTCGCCATGTGAGCTTCCATCATCATCTGAGACTTAAATGAGCAAACAAAGCCCTTAGATCGACACAACCTTCCTACTCGGGGCATCGGCTACCACATTCGCCTTGCGGATGATATTCTATCGAGCAGTCGTAGTCCTAACAATTCCACCCACCTTCGTTGCCTTAAGTTCAACTCATTCAATCAACAAGTACTTAAGACTTTTGTGGTCTATGTAGATAATGACCTTTCTCCATAAAGGTAGTGCCTCCAAACCTTAAGGGCAAAAACCACTTCTTTGCGGTTCAAGTCATGAGTTGGGTAGTTAACCTCATGAGGCCTTAGCCGTATGCATGACGCATAAGTGACTACTCTACCATCTTGCATTAGCTACACGCCCTAACCCCGTATCTGAGCGTCACATTACACCACAAAATCTTTTCGCCTTGGTGGTGAATTAAATTGGAGCTTAAAATACACCTTCTTAAGCTTTTCAAAGCTCTCCAAAGGGCCTATGCATTTTCGGTTTAATTGTACATAATGACATGTCTTATGTGTTATGAATAAATTTTGAATATTTTTGAAAACCTGAGAATGTATAGAAATGTTACGTGAATATTTTGGAAACCTAAGCAAAATAGGAAAGTGAACATTTTGGAAACCTAAGTAAAATAGGAAAGTGAACATTTTGGAAACCTAAGCAAAATAGGAAAGTGAACATTTTGGAAACCTAAGTAAAAGAGGAAAGTGAACATTTCTGGAAACTTGGATATGTAAGGAAATGTCGAGTTTAAAGAGCCAAACGAAAATTTTTGGAAACTTAGAAATGACTTAGAAATGTCGAGTTTTAAAGTTTGAAAGAGGAAATTAAGGCAAGGTGGCCTTAAGAGAAAGAGTATGTGAAATTTGACACACAAACAGGCTTGGAAAAGTGGCCTGAAGATGCCACTTAGGGCCTCTGGAAATGGCGCCACATGCAAGGTTGTTGGGCCTGAGTTCGAGTCACTCAGGAAGCAAATAAAAGAAGTTTTATTTTGCTTCTAGAAACACAGAGGTGGACGGCACAAGGCTTGCTAAAGAAGAGTTTTATTCCCTTTAAAATTTTGACTAAATAGGGGAAAAGTAACAGATTTAATGATAGATTATTTTAAGTAGATTATTGATGAGATTAATTAAGTGATAAATAAAAGATGAACTTTATCAAAATAAGGGAGAGTTGACCGAATAGGGGGAACTAAATGTGGTAATTTCGGCTAAAAAGGAGTAAAGGCTATTTGTTTCTTATTTTGTTTCTTTTGAAAGTCTCTACCGAAACTTCCCTTGTCATCTTCTCCATTCTCTTTTATTGACCAAAACCGCAAGCTCTCTCTCACACTCACCATTGCTGAATCCCCTATCCCTATTCTTCTTCTTTGTTTTAATTCACCAAAAACCGAAACCTCAAAAACAACTCTTAGCCGATCCTCCTTAAAAGCCTTAGATCCTTCTTTCTTTTCAGTCCTTGTTGAAGCCGAATACCTAAGTGACCATAGCCGATTCTCCTCCAAGTATCAAGGCCAAAACTTTGTGTTACTTATGAGAGCCATAGTCGATTATTACTAAGGATCATTTGGGATTCGAAAACAAGGTAAGTACATACATGTACATTCGGCCAAAGGTCTATTCCCTAATTAATATTAGATCAAATCTAACATATGGTTATAGGAATTTCGACAGCATTAAGGAAGCAAAGATCAATTTTGGGATTTGAGAACTCCAAGGTAAGTGTATTCACATATTCGGCCAAGTCCCAATCTTAAGTATTTAGATCTATTTAATCAAAAACTAACTGATTCAAGGGATTTAGGATTTGGCCGAATACAAGGAGAAGAAAAATGAAGTTTTCGGGATTTGAATGGTCATCAAATCGGCACCAAAGGTAAGAAATTGATTACATGAATCCTTCGGGATTTGGGTTATAGCCAATTAGGCTTTAAAAGAAAACACTAAGTTTGGCCAAATAGGCCTTTGCTAAATATACCATGTTGGCCGAATGTAGGCATTAAAAACTTAAAGCAGTAGATCGGATTTTGGATTTTCAGTGAAGTTGTTAAGCAAATCAGGTGTGTACCCCACACTAATCTTAATGGATTTATGGCTTTAACATGATATATGTGTTAATATGAAAGTGTAAGAATGTGGCTAAAGTACCATGTTATGGTACAAAGTACTCAGGTACGTTTCCTACTCCTACTAGGATTACGAAATATGTTATATTAACATGTGAAAAGTGACATGAATGTGAATTTAAGTATGATATGCATGATATAAATAATATGAGGCATTCGGGATATATGAGAAAGGGGAAGTGTATGTGGTGACTTCGGTCCTACTATCTGAATGTGGTGACTTCGGTCACATTATGTGAATGTGGTAACTTCGGTTACATTATCTGAATGTGGTGTCACATGACACAATTATTTAATCTGGTGGCTATGCCACAACTTTTATATGGGCGATAAGCACGTCGATTCGCAATGATCGCCTTCGATGGAGTGTAAGCGGAAGGAGGGTTGACTTAGTAGTCCCACGGTGTGCGAGGTTGATGCGGGGATGTGTAGCGGATGGTATCTAGGTGTGGGTTCGGGATTGCATCATTATTATTATGTGAACATGATATGTATGGTATGCCTAAATCATTAAATTTTAGTGTTGGTTACACATTGAGTCTGTTGACTCACCCCGTTGTGGGAACATGTTTCAGGTGATGAACAGTGATGGACCAGGACGGCAGAACTTGTGGTGGCCATGCTCAACTTGAAGTTTTCTTTTATTTGGACTATTTTACTCTAAGTATTTATGATTTATTTAAATTTTGGGAATTATTTGATGTAATAAGGCCTTAGTAGAATTATTTTATTCTGTTTGTATTTTACAAACTTTTATTTATTAAAAGATCAAGTAAATCTATTTTTTTAAAACAAAGCCCAAATGTTTTGTCACCTAAAGTAAAGGATTTTTAATAATGAAATAAACTTGTTTTCAACTCGAGCCCAACCCACTACAAACTATCTTCAAAAACACACAGTTTTCTAAGTAACAAAAGAATTTTGAACCGGTTTACATCGAGGAACATGCCAGATCCGGTCCAGGCTCGTGGGCCGGGTGTGGGGCTGTTTCAAAGACGATTTACACGGCTGTACCTCAAACAACAGAATCGAAACATGGCCCAAGCACGATTTACACGGGCATGTACCATGGCCATGCCTCTGCCACGGGAGAGAGCAATTTCACTCGGATTTGGATACTTAGAGCCAAAGAAACACTTTCCAAAGCTTATTCAAATACCAAGTAAGAAGCAGACTTAAATTAGGACACTTAGAGGCCAAGTAAAGCATTCCAAGAGCCTATATAAACACCCTAAGTGTATCCTGAAAGGGGGACGATGAGCTAGGCCAAGGAGCCGAGCCAGAAGGATCTCATTTGTGGGAATCACTCGAAGATAGCCAGAAGATCCATCTCGAAGAGCCGAAAATCTACTCAAGACAGCGGATTTCTCCTTCAATTCCTCTAGGGGGTTTTAGGAATTTCTTATGTTTTGTTTTATCTTTTCTCTTGAGATGTTTTTATTCATTATGAACTAAACCCTTCAGATACCTGAAGGGGATGAAACCTAGATGAATTTTGTTATTATTTTATGAATTATATGATAAATACTTAGTTTGTTCTTAATTATGTTGCTTAATCCAAATCCGATGTGCTTAGGTGGAGGAGGAATAGACCCTGCTTAAAAGTAGATCTAGCATAATTAAGCAGAGTGGATCGAACGCCTAGAGATAGGGTTATGAGATTTTGCTAGATTAGGGTGAAACCTAATATGGGAATCCATTGATCGATTTACTGCTATTCTAGGGGGTTATTATAAGCGAACGAGAGTTCCACTAATTAACCTAGGGTTAGACGTTATTCGCTCTCGAGAAAGGGTTTAATATAGGTTAGGGAGTCCTACGGATCAAGCTAAGTAAAGAAATCATATGATTCAGTAATAAGTAACAAGTGAAGTCTAAGTGGATTCTTCTTGAGGGTATCATCGTAATCAATTGAGTTTCTTCAAGTTATTTCCCAAATTCGTTCTTTTTGTCTTTGCATCTTTAGCTTAGTAGTCGTTAAACTAGATTAAATCAACCAATCACTCTATATTTTAGGCTAAATAATAAAAAGAAAGTGAGTATTAGTACTTTTAGTTCCTTTGGGTTCGATAATCCGGTCTTGCCTAAGCTATACTACTGTTCGATAGGTACACTTGCCTTTAAGTCGTTGTCAGAGTTAGTTTCTAGGTTTGATCATTCTATTTATAAATTTTAAAACTCTAATTTCAACGATCAAGTTTTTGGCGCCGTTGCCGGGGAACTAAAATATTAAGAAAGCTTAATTTTTATTACTTTAGCCAATTTTTTTATTGCAATTTATTATTATTATTTTTTTTAGTTTGCTAATTTTTTTCTCTATTTTGCTTTTGGCATAAAATTTTAGCTTATGGGAAAGATGGCACTGAATAATTATCAGTGGCAAGTCATGAGGACAATTCCTACTAAAACAGCCAGTGTCTTCAACCTTGACGTGGTCACCAGGTTATCTAATCAGTTAGAGATGATGAATAAAAATATTGATGATTGATATAGTTCCTCACAGGTACATCCAGAAATACAATATGATTTGAATCTAGAAGGCGTGGCGAATCCTGAGTACCTACTCTACGGATATGGCATGAAAAACAAGCAAGCTCACTATACAGGTAACTATTCTAGATATCAAAATAATTTTTATAGTGACACTTATAATGCAGGTTGGAAGTACCATCCCAATTTCTCGTGGGATGATCAAAATAGCCAAAGATCGAAACTTCCTCTAGATTTTCAACAACCACCTCACCAACAAGAAGAGGAGCCGAATCTTGAAGAGATACTGACAAAATTCATGCCAAACACAAAAATTGTTTCCAAGAAACTGAGAAAATACTTAAAAGCAACGAGAACCAATTCGGGGAACTTACTAAGTCAGTCAAGGTAGCCACTAATGCAGTCGAACAACTCGCAAAGCTAATGTCATAACGACCACAAAGACGTCTACCAAGTAACACCGAGATTAAACCGAAGGAGCAAATTCAAGCCATCTCAGCTCATGCCAGTAAGGGGTTAGATGAACCCAATCTAATACAAAAAGCCAAGGTAGACAAAGGTAAGGTAGAGGTAACACAAGAAAAGTTGAAACCGTTAATTAAGGAGTACCAACCTCGCATACCTTATTCCGAAGCAATGAAAACAGACGATTCAGAGGAACAGTTCGGTAAGTTTCTTAAACTCTTAAAGAAATTACACATTAACTTACCTCTTCTTGAAGCTCTTTTTCAGATACCAGACTCGAGGAAATTTTTAAGACAGCTCTTGACCAACAAACGCAAATTAGATGAAGAGCACCACGTGGAGCTAAACGCAATGTGCTCAGCAATTCTACAAAATAAATTGCCACTGAAATTAAAAGATCAAGGAGTTTTACAATTCCATGTTTAATTGGTAGTTTATCTATTGATAATGCGTTAGCGGATTTAGAGGCAAGCATCAATGTTATGCCTTACAAAATGTTTAAACAACTAGGTCTAGGGAAACCCGGACAAACTAGGATGAGCATTCAATTAATCGATAAAACTATAAGAATTCCTAGGGTATAATAGAAAATGTTCTAATCAAAATTGATAAATTCGTATTCCCGATGAGACTTTGTTGTTTTAGACATGGATGAGGACAACACGATCCCTTAATTTTAGGAAGACCCTTTTAGCAACCGCCGAGCTAAAATTGATATCTATGCAGGAGAACTCATACTTAGTGTAGGCGGCAGAGATAGTCACTCTTCAAGCCCTTGACTCGGCCAGAACATTAAGTGATAAAGGTGAGAAAGTAAATTCAGTTGATAACCAACTTGTTCAACCTTCATTACAGGAAACACCACAAAGCTGCAAACTTGAGCCGGATCATAAACCTTGTGCCAATAAAAAAGAATTACATGAGGAACCAGAACCACACGAAGTAAACCCAAGAAACCCCAAACGAGTTGATAGGAACAATAAATCACATCAAAATAGAGGACCAGATATTGTTGAATAAGGAAGACCCTCGAATCACCAATTCAGACCTCAAGACAAACAAAGAAATCACTTTTGAGGTACTTAATGTCTTCCTATACGGCACAGTCGAGGTAAGCAATCCCAAATTCAACACTTTTGAGGTAAACACTACTCGACTTAAAATTTATATCCATAACCGAGTTGATCGCATGAGAGAGAATTTCCACCTCCTTAAACTACCATGATTACACAAATAACAGGTAAGTCTAGCTTAAGACTATAAACGAACGCTTCTCGGGAGGCAACCCAAGCACTAACCCCATTTTGATTTTGATTTTGATTTTGATTTTGATTTTCCTTTTAAGCATTCAAATAAACTAAAAGTGTAGATTTCAAACCACACGGCCTTGCACACGGCCATGGCAGTGTGATGACTGTGAGCACCACTGGCTAAGCACATGGGCGTGGACTGTATCTCTATTTAATTATTTTATTCCTATTTTTATTTTTACTTTCTTTATTATTCTTCGTGCTATTTAGATTTAGTCTAGGATACAATAAAATCAGATCGGCTACTTTGAGGATTCAATTTCAAACGATTCGAGACGCTTCCCCACGTTCACCTCCAATCCTATCCGATTTCTTTTCAAAGACTTCATCCATAATTCAAGAAGTTTCACTTCTCTCCCTATCTTATGATTTTATTATTATCTTGCTTTTTACATTGAGGACAATGTAAAACTTAAGTGTGGGGGTTAACTCTGAGATTATTCAAAAAACACTGAATTTTAAATCTTGTTTTAAGTATTTTCTCATATTACTAATTAGGATGAAATTTCTAATGATTTATGATTTTTATTGATATGGTTTGGATTAAGTCATTGATAATTGTGCATTGATGATTTAAAATTTAAGATACTAGAGAATCAAGCATGGTAAGTCTATTTTTCAAGAATAAAAAATTTTCTAGGTTGTTGAACCGAATTTGAATATTACCTTGAAGTTTGAAATTTACAGGGATTAATGTCAAATACCCATAATTTTTGTGAGATTTTGAGCCATACAGAGCATATATTCTTTTTCATGCTCACTTTATTAATTATGAGCGTGTCAACTTTGAACTGTTATTCTAGAACTTGCCTCGATTATACATGTTGAGACCACATCTATGATTTGATATGTTGAGATGATAAAGGCACCTAGGTTTTAACTCATTCACACCACTAAAAGCCTACCCACATAATTAACCCCTTGTGAACCTTTTTTAATCCTAACAATCCTTTTTATTGATTTACCCGCTAATATTAACCCAAAAAACCCTTTGAATTTGTCATCATTCTTTTGACTACCCCTCTATCGAGAATTGATTTGATCAAGTTACCTGAGTAGTTTATATAAGTTGATAAAGTCTTTCTTTATTATGTATTTACTTTAGTTTGTTCGAAAAAAAAAAACAAACAAACATCGAAAAATCAACTTAGGGGTTTTAATTAGAAAGAGATTTTAATTAATCAACTTAGGGTTAGACGTTATTCGCCTCGAGAGAGGGTTTAATATAAATTAGGGAGTCTTACGGATCAAGCTAAAGTGAATAAATCGCCTGGTTCAGTGTTAGATAACAAGTGAAGTCTAGGTGGATTCCTTCTAGGGTATCGTCGTAATCAACTGAGTTTTTCTAAAAGTTATTTCTTCAATTTGTTCTTTTTGTCTTTGCGTCTTAGTTTAGTAATTAGTTTTTAGTTTAATCAATCAATCACTTCGTATTTAGGCTAAATAATAGAAAGAAAGTGAGTATTAGTACTTTTAATTCCCATGGGTTCGACAATCCGGTCTTGCCTAAACTATACTACTGCTCGATAGGTGCACTTGCCTTAAGTCATTGTCAGAGTTAGTTTCCAGGTTCGATCATTCTTTTTATAAATTTTAAAACTAGACAATTCAGACGATCAAGTTTTTGGTGTCGTTGCCGGAGAATTAAAATATTAAGAAAATTATATTTTTATTACTTTAGCCATTATTTTTATTTTTATTTTTCTCAATTTATTTTATTTTATTGTTTTTGCTAATTTTATTTCTTTCTTTTCCTAGTAGGTACCTCTAGTTTATGACTAGAATAAACCCGACAGGACCTTTAATATACGATAGTGATATCGAAGCTACCGCTTGTGAATTGCGAGAGAAATCAAAGAGCCTTAAATTACCAAGAAGAACGACAACAAAGCGAATCCAATCCTCTTGAAGGATGGATAAAATAATCCACCACGAGATGTGGCAAATGCTCCGTGTACTATGTATGATTATGCTAAACCTAATTTAACAGAAGTAGAATCTAGTAATGTTAGGCCTGCTATAGCTGCTAATAATTTTGAATTAAAGCCTAACACTATACAAATGATTTAACAATTTGTTCAATTTGATGGTTTGCAGGACGAAGACCCGAATACTAATATAGCTAATTTTTTAGAGTTTTGTGATATCTTCAAAATAAATGGCGTTTCTGATGATGCCATATGGCTTCGGTTATTTCCCTTTTCATTAAGGAATAAAGCTAAACAATGGTTTAACTCGTTACCACAAGGGTCAATAACCACATGGGATCAAATGACTGAGAAATTTTTATTAAAATATTTCCCACCGCCAAAACGGTCAAATTACGGAATGATATCTCTTCTTTTGTGCAGATGGATTTAGAGACATTATACGATGCATGGGAAAGATACAAGGATCTCTTGAGGAGATGTCCACACCACGGATTACCTTTGTGGCTACAAGTTTAAACTTTTTACAATGGTGTAAATCCCTCAATGAGACAACTAATAGATTCAATTACCAGGTAGAACCACGAACAACAAAACTCACAAGCGACCCTACGAGTTCATTGAAGAGATGTCGCTAAACAACTATCAGTGGCAAGTTACAAGGACAAAACCAACAAAATCAGCTAGAGTTTTCAACCTCTACGCAATAACTATGCTATCAATACAGGTAGAGATGATGAATAAAAAGTTGATAGTTTGTGTTCTTCGCAGGTACATCCAGTAATGCAGTGCGATGTGATCGGGTCAAACAGTCGAGTTTTAATATTTATAAAAGAGTGATCGAACTCATAGATCGATCATGACAACGATAGAGGCAAGTGCACCTATCGAACAGTAGTATAGCTCAGGCAAGAATATCTTATCCAACCCAAGGGAACCTAAAAGTACCACTACTCACTTTCTTTCTATTATTTAGCCTAAAATATGGAGTGATTGGATTATTAAACTAACGAAATACTTAGACTAAATGCAAAGACAAAAGATTGAATTGGAGAAAGACTTTAGGAAAACTTAGTTGATAAAGACGATACCCTCAGGAAGAATCCACCTATGACTTCACTTATTTATTTATTCCCCAAACCATATGATTTCTTTGCTTAGCTTGATCCATGAGACTCCCTAACCTATATTAAACCCTCTCTCAAGGTGAATAACGTCTAACCTTACGTTAATTAGTGAAACTCTCATTCCCTTATAATAACCCCCTAAGGAAGCAGTAAATCGATCAATGGATTCCCATATTAGGTTTCACCCTAATTCGAGAAAATCTCGTAACCCTATCTCTAGGCGCCCGATCAACTCTGCTCAATTATGCTAGATTTACTCTTAGGTTGGGTCTATTCCTCCTCCACCTAAGCACATCAGATAAGCAACATAATTAAGAACAAACCAAGTACTTATCATATAATTTAGAAATCAAATAACAAAATCCATCATAGGTTCCATCCCCTTCATGTATCTGAAGGGTTTAGTTCATAACTAAATACGAAAACATCTCAAGAGTAAAGAATAAACAAAACATAAGAAATCCCTAAAACCCCCTGAAGGAATTGAAGGAGAGATCATCCGTCTTGAATGGAGTTATGGCTTCTTGAGATGGATCAACGGCTATCTTTAAGTGATTCCTTAAAAAAATGAACGCTTCAACAAAAGCCTTTACTCAAAACCTCCCCTTTAATGTCTGCCTTGGGTTGTTTATATAGGCTTTGGGATGCTATACTTGGCTCCTAAGTATCTCCTTCAAGTAGAATTACTATTAGGGTGTTGGAGTAGACTTAGAAATATGTTTCTTTGGCTTCAAGCATCCAAATCCAAGTGAAATTGCTCTCTCCCGCGGTAGGGCATGGCCATGGCACACGCCCGTGTAAATCGTGGTTGGGCCGTGTCTCGATTCTGTCGTTTTGGGCACGACCGCTGTGAGTCAGGATTTAGTCCGTGTTTCAGGTCTGTTGATTTGGGCACGGCCATGTAGATCACCATGCACGTCCGTATGATCAATGGATGCTGCACGACCGTGTGTTACGTAGTTGAGGTCATGCTCTAGGTAATTGGTGAGGCACGGTCGTGTAGGCTTTGGGCCAGGTCGTGTTGATTGCTTGCTAAAGCCCAATTACTCCGTTTTAAGCCCGTTTTGCGTTATTTTTATCCTCGGGTGCTTTCCTGAGTATAAACATGAAAAGAAAGGATTAAAAGCACCTTTTTATATAAATCAAGGGCTAAATCATCCAAAAGCATACTAAATATGGGGTTAAAATATGTTAATTTTACGGTTTATCACGATGCAAGTGGAACCATGACGAATCCTAAATACCCACCCTACCAACTGGGCACGAGAGCAAACAGATGAAATATATAAGTAATAATTTTAGATCCAATAATAACCCTTATAGTAATACCTATAATCCAGGTTAAAGGAACCACCCAAATTTTTCATAGGAAGGTCAAGGAAATCAAGGAAATCAAAGACAACAACCTCTTCCTATCCACAGGAAAAGAAGCCCAACTTTGAAGAGATGTTGACAAAATTCATGGCAGCCACAGAAAACCGTCTTTAAGACACTGAGGCAACACTAAAAAACCAACAAACATCGATAGAAGGGTTTAAGAGCCAAGTTGGGGAACTTACTAAGTCAATCGGGAAGTTACAAAGTCAGTTAGACAACTTGCAAAGTTAATGTCTAAACGACCGCAAGGGCGTCTACCAAGCAACACCTAGATTAACCTAAAGGAGCAAATCCAAGCCATAACAGCTCAGGAAAATGTCGGGTTAGATGAACTCAATTCAATTCAAGAAAGTGAGGTAGAAGAAGGTAAAGTTGAGGTAACACAAGAAAAACCAAAATCGGTAATTAAAGAGTACCAACCTCGCATACATTATCCCGAAGCGTTAAAGAGTGACGATACAGAGGAACAGTTCGGTAAGTTTCTTAAACTTTTAAAGAAATTACATATTAACTTACTACTTCTTAAAGCTCTTTCACAGATGCCGGATTCGCGAAAATTTTTAAAATAACTTCTGACAAACAAGCGTAAGTTAGACGAGGAACCACATGTGGAACTGAACGCAGTATGCTCGGCAATGTTGCAAAATAGACTACCACGAAAGCTAAAAGATCCACGGAGTTTTACAATTCTATATTTAATTGGTAGACTAACTGTTGATAATGCATTAGCTGATTTAGGGGCAAGCATAAATGTCATGCCTTATAAAATGTTTAAACAGCTAGGTCTAGGGAAACCCAAACAAACTAGGATGAGTATTCAATTGGCTAATAAAACTATTAGGATTCCTAGAGGTATTATCGAAGATGTTCTTGTAAAAATTGATAAATTCGTTTTCCTAGTAGATTTTGTTGTCTTAGACATGGATGAGGATAATTCAATTCCTTTAATTTTAGGAAGACCTTTTTTAGCAACTGCCAAAACTAAAGTAGATGTTGGTGCAGGAGAACTCATACTCAAGGATGAATCGATCAGATTACAAGCTCTTGACTCGGCCAAGACATCGAATGATGAAGGTGAGAAAGTAAATTTAGTTGATAATGATTCTATTCAAATTTCACTACAGGAAAAAGCACAAAGCTACAAACCTGAGCCGGATAATAAACCTCATCCCAACATAGAAGAAATATATAAGGAACGAAGCTTTGAGGTCGACAAACTAAGAGAGTTGAAGACCCACTTCAAAGAAAAATCAAAAGAACTTCCACACGAGCTCGTAGAGACATCGAATCACTTCAAAATAAGAGATCAGATATGGTTAGATAAAACAGATCCTCGCATCACCACACCAAACTTGAATCCAAACGCAGACATCCCTCTTGAGGTACGAAATATCTTCCCATACGGAACAGTCGAGGTAAGTAATCCCATATTCGGCACTCTTAAGGTAAACGCTTCTCGACTTAAACTTTATCATGAAAATAAAACTGGTAACATGAGGAAGGATATTTAAACATTTAAACCACCATGATTTTTTGAACACGAGGAAAGTCTAAATTAAGACTTTAAACAAGCGCTTCTTGGGAGGCAACCCGAGTACTAACACTATCTCTTTATTTTTATTTTTGGTTATTTCTTTTCTATTTTTATTTTTTTCTTCTCCGAATTTTAATGAATCGAAAGTGTAGATTCTCAGACCACACGGCCTAGCACATGGCCGTGGCCTTGGCCGTGTGGGTACTTTGAATCGCCGTACTAACATGGCAGGGATGGCACGAGTCAAACGAATCAATTTTTCAAGTCCCGGACCCAACCACCACTCCACGGCCGTGCGATGCGGCCGTGGCCGACACTGAGAGTTCATACACGACTGTGGAAAATGACACACGGGCGTGGGAAAATGATATGCCCTACACCACGGCCGTGCGATGCGACCGTGGTCGACACTGACTTATCACACACGGGCGATACGATCCACAACACGGCCATGTGAGGTGGTCGTGTGCCTCGACACGCCCATGGTTCACGGGCGTGGGATAGTGTTAGGATCCAAAACTCACCCCTCCCTATTTTCACCCATTAACCTTCATCCCTACCATCTTTCCATTAGATTTCTCTCCTCTTCTATTATAATTCTTACAACTCTTGAGACACCAAAGCCATGCCAAGAAGTAGAAAGATTCAAACACAATCTCCTTGTGGGAGACCGATCTACATAAGTTCATGTCGGTCGCTTCAACCCTCCAACACGCCAAGGGTCTTCGAGACCTTTTCGATTTTATTTTTCTTTTCTCATCTCTTTTATTTTCCTTCCATTTGGATATCTTTTGCTTAATTTAGTTTATTTTATTTTAGTTTCTTTGTTTTAGATTCTAAAGGCTGCTAGGGAATCACGCACCACAGCCATAGAAATCACCTCCACCTCGCGACCCACCTATCAATAAGGACTCTTCAGTCCATTAGTCTTCTCTTTTAATTTTAGTTTTCTTCTTAGTCTCCTTCTCTTTATTTTCCTTGTCTTTAATTATATTAGTAATATATTTTTAATGTTTCTTTAGATTTCCTGGCTATATCTTTACAGGCTCCCTAATTTCTTCATCTAGTATAGAGATTGTCGGTAGTCACCCCACCAGGACCATAGGAAACACCACCACCGCCTCCTACTCCAATTCGACAAGGGAACAAGGATTCATCCAAAATTCAGGAAGTGTTACTCTCCCCTTCTCTTTTGATTTCATTATTACATAATTATTTATCTATCTTTGTACATTGAGGGCAATGTACATCTTAAGTGTGGGGGGTAAAAGTACCTAACTTTTTGCATTATTCCCAAATCCCTAAATTTTAAATTCGTTCTTAAGTATTTTTCTCATATTACTAATTAGGGTGAAATTTCTGATGATTTGTGATTTTTATTAATATATTTTTGAGTAAGTCATAGTTAATTATGTATTGATGATTTAAACTTTAAGATACTAGAGAATCAAGCATGATAAGTCTATTTTTTAGAATTAAAAAATTTTTCTAAGTTGTTGAACTGAATTTGAATATTACCGTGAAGTTTGAAATTTACAAGGATTGATGTCAAAAATACCCATAATTTTTGTGAGATTTGAGTCTTATAAAGCATATATTCTTTTTCATGCTTGCTTTATTGATTATGAGGGTGTTAACATTCAATCATTATTTTAGAACTTGCCTTGCTTCTACATGTCAAGACCACATTATTGATTTGATATACTGAGATGATAAAGGCACCTACTAAAAAGCCTACCTTCACAATTAACCCCTAGTAAACCTCTTTGATCCTAACAACCCTTTTTATTGATTTACCCACTAATATTAACCCAAAAACCCCATTCGTATTTGTTATCACCATTCCTTTTGACTACCCTTCTATCGAGACTTGATTTGATAAGTTGCTCAATTATATTATTTCAGTTATAAAAGTTTTTTCCTATGTAATTTAGTTTATTCTTAAAAAAATCGAAGTATATTCATTATTAGTTCTATGTTCTAAGAGCTTGTACGTTTAAATTCAACATCTTGAAGAAGAAGCTCGTATTATTAGTATTTTAAATTTTCATGTGATGTAATTGTTCAAGTTATTAGTTTATTTTTCTAAAGTTAGGTAACTTGTCAATTCAATATCGATTTTAACCTTCCAATTCAGCCTTTATCCACACTTTTAACCCTAGCCCCGTTGCAACCCTTAAAAGACCTTTTGATTTGTGTATCATCTCATATTATAGTGGTTGAAATTTGATTTTCAGGCAAGCTTATGGGATTAACTTTTTAGGTTCGACTTATGAGTGGTTATTCTTGAACCTTAAACACTTCGAGTGCTTTGAGTGAATCTTTAGTGAGGATGTCAATCCTTGTCGGTTTTGAATCAGAGGTAATTATTTAGATAAAGGGAGACACCTATGTTTTCATGCTACAAATATATGACTTAGAATTGTTTGAATCTTTAGGAGTCTTTGAGTTAAATTATCCATGTATGAATTATCTATGAATTATGATGAGGCATTATTGATAGGAATTATGAATTATGGAAAGTTCATTTTAATTGTAAGTTGAGAATTTTGCTTGAGGACAAGCAAAAGCTTAAGTGTGAGGGTATTTGATAAATTGTAAAAGTAACATATTTTAATCCCACATTTAGCATGTTTCCTGATGATTTAGCCCTTGATTTATGTAAAAAGGTGCTCTTAATCCTTTATTTTCACGTTTTATACTCAGGAAAGCACTCGAGGATGAAAAGAACAAAGAACGGGCTTAAAACGGGCCAATTTGGGCCAAAGTGGAAATTGATACGGCCTGGACTTCAAGCCACACGGCCGTGCATTGTCAATCAATTAGAACACGGCCTAACCATGATTTACACGGTCGTGCCTCATCAGCAGACTCGACCACGGCCTGAAGTCGATTCACACGGACGTGTGCCATGGTCGTGCCCCTGTCGCAAAAAAGAGGAATTCCACTCGAAAAAGGGTACTTAAGGAGAAAGAAACGCATTCCAAGAGCCTATATAAAGACCCTAAGTGTAACCTGAAAGAGGGCGGTCGGTTAGGCAAGCAGCTAGGCCAAGGAGCCGAGCCAGAAGGCCAAATTCGTGGGAACCACTCGAAGATAGCCAGTTAATCCATCTCAAGAAATTGGAGTTCTACTCAAGACGGTGGATCTCTCCTTCAATTCCTTCAAGGGTTTTAGGGTTTCTTGTGTTTTGTTTTATCTTTTCTCTTGAGATGTTTTCTTTTTTCATTATGAACTAAACCCTTCAGATACCTGAAGGGGATGAAACCTAGATGAATCTTGTTATTGTTTTCTGAACTATATGATAAATACTTAATTTGTTCTTAATTATGTGTGCTTCATTCTTGTGTTAATATTTTTGGGATATTGATTCAAGTTGAATGTACTTAGGTGGCGGAGTAAAAGTCCCTACTTAAGAGTAGATCTAGCATAATTAAGCGGAGTTGATCGCGCGCCTAGAGATAGGGTGACGAGATTTTGCCGGATTAGGGTGAAACCTAATATGGGAGTCCATAGATCGAGTTAATGTGATTTTAGGGGTTTTAATTAGAAAGAGATTTCAATTAATCAACCTAGGGTTAGACGTTATTCGCCTCAAGAGAGGGTTTAATATAAATTAAAGAGTCTTACGGATTAAGCTAAAGTGAATAAATCGTCTAGTTCAGTGTTAGATAACAAGTGAAGTCTAGGTGGATTCATTCTAGGGTATCGTCGTAATCAACTGAGTTTTTCTAAAAGTTATTTCTTCAATTTGTTCTTTTTGTCTTTGCGTCTTAGTTTAGTAATTAGTTTTAGTTTAATCAATCAATCACTTCGTATTTAGGCTAAATAATAGAAAGAAAGTGAGTATTAGTACTTTTAATTCCCTTGGGTTCGATAATTCGGTCTTGCCTAAACTATACTACTATTTGATAGGTGCACTTGCCTTAAGTTATTGTCAGAGTTAGTTTCCAGGTTCGATCTCATTATAAATTTTAAAACTCGACAATTCAGACGATCATGTTGACGCTAAAACAAGGTGAAATGACAGTAGTGGACTATGAACGAGAGTTCTCAAGACTTGGTAGATATGCATCAGAGTTTGTACCAACTGAAACCGATAGCTGTAAAAGATTTTTACGAGGATTAAGAGATGAAATAAAACTACAATTAGTGTCTCAGAGAATCACTGAATTTGTTGATTTGATTGAGCGGGCCAAGATGGTAGAGCAAGTCTTGGGACTAGACAAAAAGTCTGAAACTGTTAAATCAGTTGGGAAACGTACGGGAACTATGAGTTCGAATCCTTCATCTAAAAGATCTCAAGATTCTATAGGTGGATAGAGATCTAGTTTCTGAACCTATAGAGGAGACAAAAACTGGGAAAAATAAACTATAGTATCCATCGATAGTGTAAGAGGTCCATATCAGGAAATAGAAATTCCAGATTGTCAGCACTGTGGGAAGAAACATAGATGGGAATGTTGGAAATTTGCTAAGGGTTGTTTTTAATGTGGTTCTAAAGATCATTCCATCAGAGACTGTCCAAAAACTAATAGTGCTACACCTATGATATCACAGAGATTGGTATCTATAGCTAGAGGCAAGGGATCGACCAAAGGTGGACCAGTATCTAGAGGAGGAGGTACAAGAAGAGGGAGTGACATAGTGACCCAGCAGTCTGAAGCTAGAGTGCCAGCCAGAGCTTATGTAGTCAGAACCCGGGAAGATGGCGATGCACATGATGTTGTAACAGGTATATTTTATTATAGTATGAGCCTGTTTATGCTTTGATTGACCTTGGATTTTCACATTCGTATATAAATTTAAAGTTGGTTGAATTGGGAAAATTTGAATCTGAAATGTCTAGTGTAACAATAGAAGTGTCAAGTCCATTAGGGCAAACGGTAATAGTAAATCAAGTATGTCTGAGATGTCCGTTGAAAATTCAGAATAAAACTTTTCCAGTTGATTTGTTGATTATACCATTTGGGGATTTTGATCAAATATTGGGTATGGATTGGTTGTCTAAACATGGTGTGATTTTAGATTGCTATAAAAAGAAGTTCAGTATTCAGACTAATGATGGTAACAATATTGAGATAAAGGGGATTCGGAACAGTGGGCCAACACATATTATTTCAGCAATGAAGGTTAATAATTTATTACAGCAGGGTTGTACAACATACTTAGCTTATGTTATTAATTCAGATTCAGTTAGTAGTCAATACAGTAAAATTAGAACAGTTTGCGAGTTTCTAGACGTATTTCCTGAAGAATTACTAGGCTTACCGCCAGACAGAGAAGTTGAATTTACTATTGAAGTATATCCGGGTACGATTCCAATTTCTATGCCTCCATACCGTATGTCGCCTATTGAACTGAAAGAGTTAAAGATACAGTTACAAGATTTGTTAGACCGTGGATTTATTAGATCGCGTATTTCACCGTGGGGAGCCCTAGTGTTATTTGTTAAAAAGAAAGATGGCTCGATGCGACTCTGTATTGATTATAGATGTTAAACAAGGTGACAATCAAGAATAAGTATCCACTTCCCCGCATTGACGATTTATTTAATCAGTTGAGAGGAGCTTCTGATTTTGAAGATTGACTTAAGGTCAGGTTACTATCAATTGAAAGTAAAAGAATGTGATGTACCAAAGACAGCTTTTCATACGAGATATGGTCACTATGAATTTTTAGTAATGCCATTCGGGTTGACTAACGCCCCAGCTACTTTCATGGATTTGATGAATCGTATTTTTTAGCCATATTTGGATCAGTTTGTGGTGGTTTTCATTAATGATATACTGGTCTATTCTAAATCAGAGTCAGAACATGATCAGCATCTCAGAATTGTACTACAGATACTACGGGGGAAGCAGTTGTATGGAAAGCTTAGTAAATGTGAGTTCTGGTTACCAGAGGTTGTATTTTTGGGACATATGGTATCAGCAAATGGAATTAGAGTTGATCCGAGAAAAATTGAAGCAATTGTTCAGTGGAAAGCACTAAAGAATGTATCTGAGGTACGCAGTTTTCTTGGTTTATCCGGGTATTACAGAAGATTTGTGAATGGATTTTCAAAGATAGTTTTGCCGATGACTAAGTTACTACAGAAGAATGTTCTTTTTATTTGGGATGATTAGTGTCTGAAGAGTTTTGACACGTTGAAGCAAATGTTAACCGAGGCACCAGTTCTGACATTACCAGAATCGAGCAAAAATTTTGTATTATACAGTGATGTTTCTTTAAATGGTTTAGGTTGTGTTTTGATGCAAGACAGGAAGGTAATAGCCTATGCATCTCGACAGGTGAAACTACATGAGCGTAATTATCCGACTCATGACTTGGAGCTAGCTGCTATAATTTTTGCATTAAAGATTTGGAGGCATAATCTTTTTGGTGAAAAATGTTATATATATACCGTTCATAAAAGTTTCAAGTACCTTCTGTCACAAAAGGAGTTGAATTTGAGACAGAGATGGTGGATTGAGCTTCTGAAAGATTATGATTGTGTCATAGATTATCATCCGGGAAAGGCAAACGTAGTAGCTGATGCACTAAGTAGAAAAGCTACAATAGAATTAAGAGCAATATTTGCACTGCTCAATATCAGTGATGATGGGAGTCTTTTGGCTGAGTTGAGAATAAAGCCGATAATGTTTGATCAGATCAAATCAGCACAGTTGAAAGGTGATAGGTTGTTGAAAAAGAGAGAGATGGTGTTGAGTGGCCCAGTAAAAAATTTCAGTATTGATGATCAAGGTTGTTTGAGATTCCGTAATCGAATTTGTATTCCAGTTACTTTAGAACTTAAAGAGTTGATTCTTCGAGAAACTCATGATAGTCCATTTGCTTTACACCCTAGAGGTACGAAGATGTATCGGGATTTACGAGAACTATATTGGTGTCTTGGAATAAAAAGAGATATAGTCGAGTATGTTGGTAAATGTTTGACATGTCAGCGGGTAAAAGCGAAACATCAGGTACCAACAGGTTTACTTCAGCCTATTAATATTCCATAATGGAAATGGGATTGAATCACAATGGATTTTGTCACGGGATTACCGTTGTCAGCAAGCAAAAAGAATACCATTTGAGTGATAGTAGATCGGTTTACTAAGTCTGCTCACGAGATCTATATTACGGAAATAGTGAGACTGCATGGTATTCCTATATCTATTATTCCAGACCGGGATCCGTGGTTTACATCGAGATTTTAGAGGCAATTACATGGTTCTCTAGGTACCAGGCTCAATTTCAGCACCACATTTCATCCAAACTGACGGATAGTCTGAATGAGTAATTCAAATATTAGAAGATATGCTTCGGGCTTGTATTATTGATTTTGAATCAGGTTGGGAACGTTATTTACCCTTAGCTGAATTTGTGTATAACAATAGTTTTCAATAAAGTATTCAGATGGCTCCGTATGAAGCATTGTATGGGCGGAGATGTAGATCACCTGTGTGTTGGACGAATTAAATGAAAGAAAAATAATCAGGCCCGAGTTGATCCAAGAAACAGAAGAAATAGTTAAAAGAATACAAGAGATATTAAAAGTAGCCTTTCATAGACAGAAGTCTTTTGCTGATTTGAAACGACGAGATATTGAATATTCAATTGGTGACAAGGTATTTCTTAAGGCCTCTCCTTGGAAGAAAGTATTGAGATTTGATCGGAAAGAAAAGTTAAGTCCTCGTTATATCAGGCCATATGAAATAGTAGAGCGAATTGGACCAGTAGCTTATCGTTTGGCTTTACCTCCAAAATTACAGAAGATTCACGATGTTTTTCATGTTTCGATGCTTCGAAGATATAGATCAGATCTTTCTCATGTTATCTCTACTGAAAATATTGATATTCTACCAGATTTGTCTTACGAAGAAGAACCAATTGAGATTCTAGCACGAGGAATAAAAGAATTAAGAAATAAAAAGGTTTCTCTAGTGAAAGTATTATGGAGAAGTCACAATGTGGAAGAAGCAACATGGGAACCCGAAGAAATTATGAGAGCACAGTATCCCCATCTATTCTCAGGTAAATTTCGAGGACGAAATTTATTAAGGGGGAGAAATGTAATAACCTAAATTTCATGGGCACCGAAAAAGTGAGTTTAGGGCCTCCGTCTTAGGAAAACGAGTCCGTAAATATTTATTATAAATATTTACGAAGTTAGTATGGGTTGAATTAGATTTTTGATAAGTGAATTTAGTTTAATTAGAAGTAATTATTAGAAAGGACTAAATTGAATAGAACATAAAAGTTTAATTATAGAATAACAAAAGGTTAAAATACTAAATTAGTAATTAAACCAAATTAGTGACATGTGTAAGTTAGAGAATAAATACATGTGTAACTAAAATATTAGTACAAATGTATATTATATATGTATTTACTTATAAGTTAAGTAAAAGATTATTATTATTAGTATATTTATTATGTTTATTATATTATTTTTGTTAAATAAATATGATGTGCCAAATGTGTGGTGATAATTTATACATGTGTATTTATATGTATTAATACACATGTAATTTATATATTAGTTATTATATAGATATTTTAATAATTTAATAAAAAAAAAGAAAAGGAATAGAAAGTTACAGAGAAACAAACAAAATTGGAGAAAGAAAAGAAAGGAAAGAAAATAAAAAAAAAAGGAAAAACTAGGGTTTTGAAACTTGGAGATTATTTGGTAAGTTTAATTAAGTCCTTTTCATGTGATTTTAATGTTTTTGAAGTCTTAGAGTAAAATACTCTTGAATTTATGTGGAAATTTTGAAAAGTGATAGATTTTTTTTAGAGGTTATGTTGAACAAATAATGAAATTAGGGATTAATTTGATAGAATTTGTGATTAGAATTGATTGGAGGACTAAATTGTAAACTAGGCTATAAGTTTTGAGTTTTATGGGCTAAATTGAAAGAAACTTGAAATTATGGTTAAATGATGAAAATTTGATGGTTATATTGAAGTTTTGATGGAAATTGAATAAGAAAAGGATATGAACTGTAAAAAGGAAGAAGGTGAAAATGGTTAGGACAAATTTGTGATTTAGGTAAAAGTTGCATGGAAAGTTATTATTTTATATAAAATATATGTGTTGTTAATTAATTATAATTATGTTAATTTTCATAGCAAACAAGGAAACCGAGACGTCTAATACAAAGGGGAAGGAAAAAGTGATCGAGGAGTAGCTCGAGAAAATATCGGTTTGTATTATCATAATTCAGACTATTTATTATATGTTTAATTTCAATGTATGTGTTTGAAAAATGAAATTTAGGTAAGTATTGATATTTGAATTGAATGTGATTTGGATTTAATTGATGAATATATATATGTATGTGTGAATTAAATAGTATAATTGTAGTGAATTTGAAATGAAATTGAGTAGTGAACTTGAATTGGAAGTGATTTGAATTGTGAATTTGAGATTGAGATTGAATTGATAATATGTATGAATTGAATTTGGTTGATTGTGATCATTTGGAAGAGAAAGAGAAATTGATATTTGAACCAATACCCTATTAACTAGTCGAGCTGAGTCGGATATAGTTGGCATGCCATAGGATTGGAAGAGTTCAGGGATTCTTCGACCTCGAGTCGATGAGACACTGGGTGTCATTATTTACTTCGGATAGATTCAATGAGGTACTGGGTACCACTTTACTTCGGCTAGGTCGATGAGACACTGGGTGTCACTATATTGCTTCGAACTATCCGATGAGGCACTGGGTGCCAGTATGATGTGTTTGGTTGGATCCGTGTAACAGCCTAATTATGACCCTAATCGGAACGGTGGTTTCGGGACCACGAATCCAGGTTAGAAAAATATTTTTATTATTAATTTGATATCTATGTTATGTGCTTGAGTATATCTTAAAATATGGTAGGTTAATTTGTTTGTTTGGATGCTTAATTTTAGTCAAGGGACTTAATTACAAAGGTGGTAAAAATAGCCTTTATCTAAATTGAGTGATTAAATTAATTTGTTTCCTTTAATATGTGGACTTAATTTATAAATTCTCCATTTGAGTGGTTAGTGGAAGACAACATGCAACCATTAAGTGTTTTAATATTAATTATATATGTAATATAATAATAATAACACTTATAATATATTAAAGAAGTATATTTTAATAAAACAAAAGGAAAAGCAAATGCATGTTCATCTTTTTAACTTGTTGGCGAAACTAAGGAAGAAAAAGAAGGGAAGAAGTTTCAAGGGTTTCGCAAGGGTTAGGCTTAATTTGGTAAGTTTAAGCTTTGAAATTTTGATAATTTTGCATTTTTGTGATTGTTATTCATTCTACTTTCAAACCCATTTGTTAATTTTGTGCAATAGTCATGTATGTGAAATATACCATTGAAGATAAGTTGAATTTCATGATGATTTCTTTTGTATTAAATTAAGATTGGAGCTAGATGAACATCTTTTGTTTTGAGTTTTGAGGAAAGTAGCTAATTAGGGAATTATTTGTGAAAATATTATTTTGAATGGTCAAATTGAAAATTTTGTTGAATATATGGACTTATAAAGTCCTTATGAAGATTCGGCCTTAGGGGAAAACAATCAAATTTTTAATATTTGATGAGTTTGGCATTAGGGACTAAATCGTATATATTGTAAAAGTTAGGGGTAAATTCATAAATTTGCTAAATTATGTGTTTATGGATCAAATTGAATGGAAAAGTTTATAAGTGAGCTTAATTGAAATTGTTTAGATCAAAATTCAAAGGAAAAAGGGGTGGATAAAGGAAAAGCTAAGTTGAACGATTAATCGAGAAGACTTGGCCGTTGTTATCCGAGGTAAGGTTTAAGTAATTTTATTAAGCTTATGCTTCTTGTAATTATGTGTGTTAATGTTAAAATAGGTATGTACAAAATGTCATATTGCCGAATGTGAGGAAAAATTTGATGTTAATTCCTACTTGGATTAATGCATATTATTTGGATTTTGGAAACCAAGCCAAAGAGGAAACTAAACATTTTGGAAACCAAACCAAAATAGAAAACTAAACATTTTGGAAACCAAACCAAAATAGCAAACTAAACATTTTGGAAACCAAGTCAAAATAGGAAACTAAACATTTTAGAAACTTGGAAAATACAAAGCCGCGCGAAAATTTTTGGAAACTTAAAAATAACCCCGGAATGTCGAATTTTAGAACCCAAAGGGGAACTTAGGGCCAAGTGACCCTAAAATATAAAGTACATGAAATTTGACCCAATAACGGACTTGGAAAAGTGGCCTGAAGATGCCACCTAAGGCCTTAGAAAATGGCCCACATGCAAAAGGTTTTGGGCTTGAGTTCGAGTCACATAAGAAGCAAATAAAATAAGTTTTATTTTGCTTCTAGAAGCCTAAGAGGTGGACGGCACAAGCTTGCAAAAGAGGAGTTTCATTCTCTTTAAAACTCGGCTAATTAGAAGATCATAAGGACTCTTAAGGAAGAGTTTAATTCTCTTTAAAATTCGGCTAAATAGGTGGATAAATGAAGAATTATTCTTTAATTAGGAAAATAAGGAAGAGTGGTGGCCAAGTAAAGGATTCTTGGCCTAGTAAATTCGGCTATAAAAGGAGGGGACTAGGGCCATTCATTATTCATTCTCCCTCTCTTTTCCTCTGCCAAATATTCTTCTTGAGCATCCATTCTTTTTCTTCTTTTCTTTTAGCCTCCTAGCCGATTTCCTTCTAAGCCTATTATTCCTCTCTTCTTTCATCTTTGAAACCAAATACATAAGGGAATCATAGCCGATTGTTCATCAAGTCTCTAAGCCGAATCTCTGAAGGTTGAAATGAAGGTGCAATCGATTCCTTCAAATAAGGGTAAGATCCAAGTTTAGTTTTCCATTCTTTTATATTCTAGACTTATTGAAATTTAGAGACTAATTTCGATTATTAATCTTGGCGAATCATGGAAGAAGAAATTCTTTTCCGAAGGTACACCATAGGCCACGTGTTCCTAGTTATTCGGTGAATTTCGGATTTAAGATCCACAAGGTAAGTACCTAAAAGTATTCGCCAAAGCTTGTATGATTATCTAGATCAGTTCTTTAATTATTAAAAAGCGAAAACTAACCCATATTGAGATTCAAGGTTGGCGAATATCAAGTGAAGGAAAACCAACTTTCGGATTTGTATAAACACCAAATCGGCAAAGGTGAGTTCCTTTTACAAATCCTACTAGGATTTGGTTTTGTTTAAGCCAAAAGGGATTATTAATGTGTTTTAATTGGTGGGCGAATATAGGAATTAATAGATCTAAAATTAGATCGGGATTCTCGAGATCTCAAGGAATCTATTAAGCGAAAACAGTGTGTACCCTTACTATCCTTCGATATTATATGGCTAAATATTTTAATATGTGATATGAATAATAATGTGAATGTGGCTATGTACCACAAATGTGGCAAAAGTACCTGTGCGTTTCCTACTTCGATAGGATTGTGAAAATGTTATCACTCGTTGTTTCATATTATTTGAAATGCTTGGATAAATATTTGTAGAGGAAATGTTAAGGTTGTTTATAGTTGGAGGAGTATTAAATTATGGCATGATGATATGCAATTATAATATGATTTCATGTTTTGTAATTTGGCCGAATATAAGGTTTCAAGTGGAGATATGGATTTATTTAATTGTACTTACAGGTTGGTGGTTAATTTAAAATTTGGAAATTTATGTAGTGAAATAATATATATATTATATGATTGTTAAACGGCATTGAGTATACAAATACATACCCGGGCACTAAGTGTGCGATACCGGTCACAAGGCACTAAGTGTGCGGAATTAACGAGTAGTCGGAGAGCTTAAATTGTCGACTTTTGGAGGTAAGTTTTAAGCAATTGGATTAATTTGAATTATCCATATATTACAATGTACATGTTTGAGTGACATAAATAATTTTATTTTCAATTGCCGAATAAGGCATAGGAACTATTATAGGTGATAGTCGGAGGTGAATTAGTAAATACATGTGCATATGTATAACTATTAAACAATTGAGTTGGTCAAATATACGAAATTGTGGAAAGGGATAGATATATGTATTTATATATGGAAATGGGGTATTTGGATATGTGTGAATATATATATTTATATATATTCTTGATGATGCCAATTGTAATATGGTGATTGAATATACAATTATGTGTTTAATCGAGTGCTGCCGAACATAATGGTAAATTATAAGAAGAAGAATTTGATTTGAATATGCATATTTAGGTTTGATCATATTTATAAAATGTGAATATTTATATATGTTATGTGTAAGAGGAGAAAATTTTATAACTAGCACTATGTGTGCGAATAAGTTAGTAACGGCTCTATGTGAGCGATACGTTACGAGAAAAGTTGCGTAACGGCTCTATGTGAGCGATACGTTGCAAGAAATGTTGAGTAACGGCTCTATGTGAGCGATACGACGAGAAATGTTAACGGCTCTATGTGAGCGAAACGTTACGAGAAATGTTAAGTAACGGCTCTATGTGAGCTACACGTTACTAGAATATTTGGTATATGAAAATGTACGAGTATATTATGACAGGTCATGCATGAACGGTTAATGTTAGGAGAGGTAAGTAAACTTGAGGTATGTATTATACCTATTAATTTGAGATTTTTGGTAGGTGGAAATGTAAGTAAAGGATGGTAAGTATATGATATGTGTGTTAGTTAATCATTATGTGATGATGGTATACGGTAGGTAGTATAAGCATGTGATGTGGGTATGAATTCAACTTCTAAATTGGTTGGGATATTCGGTATGGATGTTATCAATAAACTAGGTTTCGAAATTTTCAAACAAACATATGTATATATATATATATGAGTGTGAATTGCTTAAATCTTACTAAGCTCAGGAAGCTTATTTCGATTGTGGTTGCTTATGTATTGTAGATTTCTTTTGGATGCTCATCTCTTGCTCGAGGATCATAGTTGAAGCTCGTCATACTATCGACAAAGTTTTGGTATTTCTTTCGTGTAATAACTTAAGGTCTATGGCATGTATAAGCTAGCCTACGTTTTGGTAAATTTTAATAATGTATATAAGTAATAGCCATGCGAAAATGGCTTGTCTATCTTGTTAATCTTAGAATTTATATTTTGGCATGATGAATATGTTTGGTTGTGGTTTTGGTTGATTTTGGTTTTAATATGTATAAGTATGGTTAAGGTATGGAGTTTCAACGAAGTGGAGTAAGGATAGTATAAACTAGTTAATCAAACTTTGCAACGAAATAGTTTTTAGTTAACAGCAGTAACGTGATTTTGAAAAATCACCAAAAATAGGAGAAATAGAATTAGAGAGTGAATAAGATATATAATTAAAGATTATTGTGTCTATTTTTTTATGAAAGAAACATAGTAGGCAAAGAAATTTTATGTTATGAGATATTTAAATTTTAGTGAGACTAGTTCTGAATGACTTCGTGATTCACTGTTCTGTCTTGGAAAAATTGTTATAAATTGTACAAAAATAATCATGGAGCATAGTTTATATTCTTAGAATCCTTAATGAGTCTATTTTTTATTGGAATAAACAAGAACATTATTGGAATTCTTTACAATGAGATAACTGAGTTTTTGTAAGGATAGGTTAGAACCATCAAGCAGTGAAATAGGATAAACTTTAATGAATAAACTGTACTAATTGGCCATATAAAAAATTCTGAAAAAATTATGGTAAGAAGATTCATGAGTCTAGTTTCAAGGAAAATTTACGTATCTAAATTTTGAGTCCCGTAACTCAAGTTATGGTCAATTTAGTTAACATGACGCAGTTGGACAGTTTAAATTTTTATACCCCGAATTAGTAGTCAAGTCTAGTGATGCCTCATACTCGACTCCGGCAACGGTCTCGGGTAAGGGGTGTTACAATCCGTATATCCGCTAAAGTCCGAGTCATGTTAATAGGGGTAATTATGTGAAATGAGAAAATCATATGAATTTGATTATTTGAACCATTGAATGAAATCAATGAATAGTGAAAGAGATGCTGTGAAATGAAATAAGAAATGCATCAATGAATAGTGAAAGAGATATTGTGAAATGAAATAAGAAATGAAATCATGCTATGTGATTGAAGGCATGAATCAAAGGTTCATGAATAGTTACTATTGAAATGTGAATTGAGTATGTGATTGAGAGATGAACCAAAGGTTCATGAACAGTGGGAATTCCAAATATTGAAAATGTCACATTGAAAATATAATAACTTAGTATGAAATTATATGTATGATGTGTTATTTATCTAAGTATGTTTATGATATTTGATCATTGCTATAAATTGAATTATGATAATACCACTGAGTAATTCTAATACTCAGTATACGGTTTATTTTCCGTGTGCAGATTAGGTCAAGATAAGTTCGACACAGCATCTGATTCAATCTCGGCTTCAACTCAATTTTGGTGATGCATCAATCTTTTGGTAAATGTGGCATGTACTAGAGTTAGTGTTAGTCATTTGTAAATGTGGTATAAAATCCTTAAGAAGTTTTAGGTATGATTAATGTTATTTGATCAAGATTTATAAGTAAATGATTGTGTATGAATTAGGTGTGTTTAGTATATAAAAATAACCTAAAAATGGTGAAAATGAAGTTTTCACACAGCCAAGTCACATGGGCGTGTGCCTAGGCCGTGTGGAAAAATCAGAATTGCCTACAGGCTAGTCCCACGGCCGTGTGTAGCAAGTCAGATCTGCCCACGGGCTGACCCCACGACCATGTGAGCCCCATGGGCAGGCCACACGGGCATGTGCCCCTATTCTCAAGAAAAAGTTTCCAACGTTCCTAGTTTAGTCCCAAATCACTCCTTAATCATATTTTGGGCCTCATAGGTCCATATTAGGGACTTAAAGATGAAAAAAATTTAATCAAAAGTTTTAAATTGAAATACAGAATTATGTCTCAATTTACTCGTTTACAAGTGTTTAACTCCGGTAATATTTTGTAACTCTGTTCCGGCGACGATTTAGAGTTAAGGGGTATTACATTAATTTTTAATTTGATTTTCAATTTATTTAATTATCTATTTATGTTGTTTCAATTATTTAGTTTCTAAAGTATTTTTAAACCCCTTGATTTATTTTCCAGTAGGTACGATAGGAGATGTGGGCACGACCTTTGCCACGGCTCTTTGACACGACGTTCTGTTCAGAAGATAAACGCAGAAAGTGATCATAAACGTCCGATTCCTGTGAAATCGACCCTATCACCACTCTTACTACTATTTAGAGTTATTTATAAAAATTATTTTTGGTGGTTTTAACAACCATCAACGGCAACTATAATTTTTCTGGCACACTCGTTAAATCATCATTACAAATTAATGTGTGTTTAAAAAAATTATTTTTTAAGGGTGCAGGGGGAGAGATGTCCTTTGTTACTGTTTCAAACATACTATTTTGAAGTACCATTACCGTATTTATTTTTTTATTTGCATTATACAAGTAAAAGAGCGGCAAATTAACTTTTTCTTGAATTTTAGATTCTGTTAAAACATTAGCAGCTAACAGATGAATTTTTAAGAAAAAAAAAAAGGGGGTGTGGAGGAAGGGGAGCAGCAAAGAGACGCTTGGAAATAGGCAGAGAAGAATGTCTGTTTCTGGTCCAATTTTTTTGCTAACTTTGGGTTATAAGCAGTGCTTGAGACCTGTTAGTGTATTCAACTTTAGACAAACACTGCAAATATCACCTAACTGCTCTGATGAATTATAATTTGTTGTTATATGGTGTTACAAAGATCATTGTAACATTTGAAACATTGTCACGCTTAACCTCTGTTCAACCAAATCTCACCTGTTTTTGTAGAACTCCATGAGCGAAAAACCATAGGCACAACACGCCACTCGAAAACGACAAAAGCCAGCTCCCTCTGCCAAGTTCTTAGATTCTTTTTCTGTCCTTTCCTTTCCGGTATCATTCATGCCCATCGAGAGAAAATCAAACTGATACACGCTTTTATTTAAGGGGTTGGCATCAGGGCTTTGTGGTATTACCGCATCCACTACTATCACTTTCCCATTCACCGGTAATGCTTCATAGCAGTTCTTAAGTAACATCAGGCATTGCTTGTCGTCCAAATGCTCGAGTATCCACTGCAATCAAATAAAGGGTTTTAGTCGATAATTCCTTGGTCAGCCAAATGTAACATCAAGTATATAAATGATATATTTATGGAGCCTAACCTTCATAAAAATGGCGTCTCCTTTTGGTACACTCTTGAACATATTCCCAGCCACATGCTCAATTCCTACAATAAAATTTCATGTATGAATGGAAATGGCAAACATAAAGAACAATTTTGTAGTGATATTACTTACCAGGATAGGAGGGTGACTTGTCAATAACCTGTGGCAGATCAAAGTTAATACCCTTAATAGTAGGGTACTTGGAAACGATCTTGTGGAGAATAAAACCGTTGCCGCCACCTACGTCCACCAATACATTCAAGCCATCGAAACCCTGGTAACTTTTCAACATCTCTTCCACAAACAGCTTGTTGTAATCTATAAAAGAGGCCTTGAAGATGTCTTCAAACCTCGCATCTGTGCTTATATACTCAACGGCGCTCATTCCATGTGCCTTGTTAAATGGATTCGCCCCTTCTAGGACTGCATCTTTCAGGTGGTACCTGTTTTGATTTCACAAAGAAAAACTTCAGCAGTAATGGAAAAAAAGGGGGGATGGATGCAATAGCCGTTTTTCAATGTGTTTTACCAGGAATCTATAGTGACTTTGTGTTGATACAAGTCTAACCAAGGAGACAAAGATCCTCCACCCCGGCTTCTAATGAAGTATTTGGCAACAGGTGCCAAACCATAGAGCCTGTCAACCTGGCCGTCCTGGTGGTTAGTTACAAGAGAGAAAGTGAGGATGGAGTGGCTAGCTAGAAGCCGGAGGAGCCGGTCAAGGAACAGAGGGGCTTTTGGATTACCCTGAGAGGGTAGTTGGGATGCAATCTGAGAAGGAGACAGAAACGCACCAGGACCAGCCCTTTGTATAATCTCAAAAACACCAAGTTCAATAGATGCTTTCAACACCATGGGCACCACCGATGAACTAACCAGTTGCATGGCATACTGTTGAGCATGTTTGTCTTCATCATCGATCCATGTTTTCCCCTGTTGGCTTTCTTTAAAATTCATGGTGTCTTTTGAATTTGAAACGTACCAGGGTGAGAAATGGTAGTCGAAGATCTTCTCTAAAGACTAAATGAAGTTGACACCCTCCATCTATTTTCAGTTCAAATATTTGCCTTGAAGAAAATGATTCAATCATGGCTGATTCCTCATGATGAAATTTTGGTTTGGTATAACATAAAATAAACTTCCCTTGTCATAAATTCAATGCCAAATTGTCAAGCTTGACTTTTCTCTTGGTTACCGTCATGGAGGAGCTTCATCTAGACAGACTTTGATCATGACTTTTAGCTAATAAAATCTTGGCATAATAGTAAAAAAAAACCCTCAATTTTACGGGTTTTTGGGTTTGAGCTTTTCAACTTTTTTTTTTTTTGAATTGATATCTTCAAGTTACGATTTTTTCAAAAATTAGCCTAATTTTAACGTTAAACATGAGTTGACCGTCAATCAAATCACAAGTTAACAAAATAACCTATATAGCGTGTCACATAAACACGAAGTCATAGATGACGCCATCTATAAAAACAAAATTCTTTATCAAAATTCCATTTTGTTTCCATCTTTGTTCTTCTGCTCTTTCTCTCTTCCACTCTAGTTGTTGTCACTGTTGTGTCCAATCATCAATCAATTAGATTTTCACATCGGCTTTAGTGTTTGAGAGAGAAAAATTAGAACCATAGATTTCTAATCATCTTTTTCCTTTTTTTTTTTTTTTTGCTAGATCTAGCAGTATCTAAATTGATTTTCTTTTGTTTTCGTTTTAGGTTCTCTTGAGAAGGCAAAACAAGAGAGAGGAGGCTTTGTTGAGCATTATTTTCTCTTTGTTGGAGGTTTCAATTACGTTTTGGAAGAGTTAAGAGAGGCTAATTAGTGAATTTATTTCAACTGAGTATGATTTGGCTTTGGTATTTCCATAGATTGGACCGCAGAAAAGCAAGCTATACTCAAAAATGGGTTATAACAGTGAGTCCTCCTTTTGCTTTTTTCCTACAGACTTTGACACAATGGCGATGTCAGAGATTTTGGGACCTTAATTGTGAAATCCGAGCACGGATGTAACGCTTGCGGTCAATCAAATATTCATTTAAGCCTTCGCCCGATGAGGGCTAGGAGAGATGGACTGGACGTTGATGGATGATGAGGAGGAGGATAAAGATGGAGAAAGTTTTGGAACATTTGTGGTAAGATTGACAGTGAAGGGTGAGAGGGAAGAGAGCAATAGTGGGGGTTCGGACGTGTGGAGAGAAAGGGAAACAGAGAGAGCTTCTTGGAGTTGGAGATGAGCAAACTGCGAGAACAGAGGAAAAGAAAGAAAGAAATGAGAGAAGGGGTAAGCATCTTGAAAATTGGTCAAATATCTTTGACATGTCATCTACCTACGGTTGACTAATGGTCAACTCACATTTCCCGATAAAATTGAGCTGATTTGTGGAAAAATTATAACTTGAAGGTGTCAATCCAAAAAAAAAAAAAAAGGTTAAGGGTTCAAACCCAAAAAACCCATAAACATTGACAATTATGTCTAAAATCTTCAAACCTATTGATTTTTAATCTAATAAATAATTTGCTTTCACACTTTCAGATTTGTCTTTCAAGCTTCTGCACTGTTGTAAATTCTAAGGTATATAGCTCGATGGCAAAGCTGTGTCATTCATCATGGCCAGCGGCTGCACTCAAGGAAGTCCATCACCTTATTTCGTCTTTGTCAGAGGGTGGCCTCGAAAGATTCTTATACTAAGGCAGCGGAGATGGTAACCCGGCTCCAGTCCTGCTTGAGCTAATCGTTAAACCAACAAGGCACAAATTGAGAGGTCAACGGTTTGATCATATCATCACATAGGCTCTATATTGCTAACAGATCCATAATCACAATTCGCAGGACGAAAACAAGAGATGATAAGGAAGAGGAACAACTTAAGGAACATATAATAAGCAAAGAACATTAACCATGTAACATCTCACGGAGGTTTCTGGGCAAATACAAATTCAGAAAATATTTTATGCAAAGTTATAATATCCCAAGTCAAATTTAGAAAACGTAATAACAAAAAACAATGTTGCAAATCTCACTCATCCTGGAATTTGAGATTCCCGTTTCCAAACTTTAGCAGCTAGCTAACATATTCTTCGAAAACAACAGTCTGGGTTTAAGAATTTCAGCGCGATGTGAAAAGTGCTCTGCCAACAATACCGGTGGCCTCGATGTAACGATCCACACATCTAGAGATGCAACTACTTTCACTTCCACTAAGACTTGATCCTGGCTTTGAGATACACTTTTCAAAGCACTTCCCCCTCACAGTCTGTATGACCAAAAATAATATATGCATTTAGCCCCAAATAATGCTTAGAAAGCATGATGAAAATCATGTGATGCTGTAATCAAATAACCAACATAGCATTCATATTCTCAGAAAGCTGACATTTTATAGCAACAGCCAAGATTGCATTTTGTTAATATGAAGAAACTAAAGAATTTGAATTGGGTACAAATATCTAAGCATAGAGATAAACATACAAACAAGCTATGATAAACAAACTTTCTAGAGATCAAGTTAATCAGTGATAACCTTAGTCAACAAGCTTCTACCAAGCATGCTTTTGTGACAAACGAAAATGAACTATTGAGACATGCTAAGGCAAACGGGGTCGATGGGTTTAAGCCACTTAATAGAAACCTTAGGATCGTGGCTGCTTTTCTGGGTTTCAATGCAACCTAAACATTAGATAACTATGGAAAAAAAGAACTTGTAAATTCAAGATTTTGATAGTTTACATAAAGATGCGAAAACCCCAGGAACGGAATTAAGAAAGAGGAAAGAGAGGGCAACCTCGAGGAACTCTTGGGCATAAGCCTGGGCAAGTTGAGATTTCATCTGGTCCATGAATTCATCTGTTGAAATTTGGGGAGATCCTGTTCCGCTTGAACCTGTTGAAAAAGAATCCATATTTCCCCCTGTATTTAGCTCTCTCTTTCTCTCTCAGCCTTAAAAGTTGATCATACGACGGAGAAAATACACTAAACCCTAACCATATAATAGAAGAGCGATAGGAGAAAGAAGACGCTAAACCCCTCCACTTAAAGGATTGGGTTAGACCCATTTAGCCCAGGACGATATTCATTTCACTTTGGATTTAAAAGAGGCTCCTTTGTTGTAATGGGCTTATAGATTTGTGCTGAAGTTAAATTGGGTTTAGGTTTTACCGCTTTAGTTAACCACTTCAAATCCCTAAATTTCACAATTTATAATAATATAATCCCTTCAAAAAGAAAATAATACTAAAACAGCAGTTATTTTTTAAATTTAAATAAATTATTTATTCATTAGAGAGATAAAAGATAAAAAAATTTTATTAGTCCATGCACTATGTGTAACTTACAGATTTAGTCCATGTATTCCAATTTGGTTATTTTTAACCCTTGCATTTTTTGAAATTTGAAATTTCATTCTTAATCTAACGATAGCTGTTAAATTTATCATCTTAAATCCTATGCAACAAGCATACCATTGCACGTGTATGTCAATTTGTTATTTCCACATAATATTTAGGGGAGTGCAATTCTCGATTAAAACCGAGAAAACCAACTAAATCAAATCAATCAGTTTCAGTTTGTGCAATTTGGGCAATTTATTGGTTATGGGTTCGATTTTTTAGTTATTTCAATCAATTATCGGTTTTTTAATTTTCAAACCCACCCAACTGAAAAACTAACTTAATTTAATATATTTTAAATATTTTAAAATATATTTATAATTTATAAAGTAAATATATATCATTCAAACCCAATAGCTAAAGTCGGTTGATTCGGTTACCAGTCAAACCGATACGTCAATTTTTGAGCTCTAATTCAACCAGATCAAATTTCGTAGGTTATAGTCGGTTAAGTCAATTTAATTAAAAAAAAACAATAGAATCAATCTAAAAAATCGAATGCTCTCCCCTCTAAAAAATACCTCAACATTTTAATTTATAGATATTTAACAAATATCATTTCAATCGAGACTAAAATTTTGAAATTTAAAAATATAATGAAACACTAATAATTTTTTAAAGTAATTGCATCATACAGTTAAACACTAAAATTTTATTTTTATTTTAAAGGAAAAATTGGATATCGGAGGATTTCATATCATTTTAATTATTAATCTTCCACATAATTATATGCTTTTAATTTACCAACGCTAAACAAATTGTCTGCCTATTGGCACGTTTCTTCCTTTTTTCTTTTTTCTTCTCTTCTATTTCTTTTTCAAGACCTTTTTCAGAAAGTTGACTATTTTATTATTTTTAGTATCGGAAGGCGGTGGCCGATGGAGGAAAACCTGGCGAATCTGAGTATCATTGATGAGGAAGAGGAAGTTCTTATTGAGGAGGATCATACGGTAGATAGGATTTACAGGTATTGTTTGGTTGGTCGTTGCTTAACAGATAGTGTAGTACATTTTCCTTCGCTTCGAAACACTATGGCCGATTTATGGAATCCAATTGGAGGAATATGCATTTCGAATCTTGGAAAGAAGAAATTCCTTTTTCAATTTTTTCATGAAATTGACTTGCAAAGAGTCTTAGATGGAACCCCATGGTTCTTTAATAACCATTTACTCTTAATCCAAAGAATTCCGTATGGAGAGAACCCAGCATCCATCACGATAAATGTTACGGAGTTTTGGATGCAAGTTCATGATTTACCACCGGGCTTGATGACGGAATTGATGGCAAAATAGTTTGGAGATTTTTGTGGTAAGTTCATTGAATATGACCATTCTGCTATATCTTCAGGGGTTTCGATGTTCATGCGTATTCGAATTGTTTTGGATGTTACCGTTCCCTTGAAGCGCAAGAAGAAAGTCCAAATTGGCCGAATGTTGCTAGTTTATGTCGATTCAGATATGAAAATTAAGTGCATTACGTTTCATTTGCGGTGAGACGGGTCATGGGAAAGTTTACGCCTTATCGTCTAAAAATTGAGACCAACAAAATTGTGTTTGGTTGGGATTTGTCTCTGCGTGTAGATCCACTACGCGAAGAACGGTGGAGAGCCGTTGGTTGCGGATCTTGACGGTCGTGAGACGGGAGGAAAGATGAAAAGTGTTGAATTTGGTAATCGTCATCTTTAGGAGAGATTTTAGGAGCCAAATGGAGGTAAATCGTGGGAAGCAGATTCTGCGTCCTAATTTTCCTCTCATAGGCGCAAATCAAGACAACCTTACTAAATTGAGTTTCCGGAGATTCCAAATCAAGGATTTGATTGTCGAGGATTATCCAATGGGCCAATGGAAATGGGCTTCGATGAAGAACTTGATCCGATCGCTATAGTGGAAGGAACAAACGGCATAGGGGTATGGGCGAGGAATTGGTTTTGATAGGAACCAAGGTGGGCGTGATTTTTCTACTCAACGGCTAGCTCGGCTTCCAGAAGCGAGACCAATGAAAATACTTAGTTGGAACGTTAGGTAATGGGGAGACCACGAACATTAATAGGCTCAAGAATAAGTTGCGAGCCATTAATCCCAATTTTGTTTCTAATTGAAACAAAATTAAGTGCAAGGAGAATGGAACGGTTAGAAGAAAATGTGGATATGAGAATGGGATCGATATTGGATCGATAGGCTCTAAAGGGGGGCTGAGTCACTAGGGTGGCGAGGGAACTCATTGATTACTCTTATTAGTTACTCTTCTTTTCACATCGACGTGGAGGTTAATGACAATGACAGTGGGAACAAATGGAGACTCACAGTTTTTCTACCAGAATCCGGATGTAAGGGGACGACACGAGTCATGGAGTTTACTAAATCATTTGAGTATAAACAACAATCTTCCTTGGGTAGTATTGGGGGATTTCAATGAAATTACAGGCTCTTTTGAAAAACAAGGCGGTCGTCATAGGTCGGAGAACCAGATGTCAGCATTCAGAGAGGCATTGGATGGTTGCAATTTGAATGATATTGGATTCCGTGGACGGTGGTTTACATGGGAACGGGGTAGATTTCGTTCTACTAATATAAGAGAACGATTAGATCGAGGGGTCGCTACAAGTGGCTGAATGGAGTTATTTCCCGGGGTACAGGTTGAGCACTTGGCGCACACTTTTTCTGACCATTGCCCGATTCTGCTAGATACAAAGAGTGTGGACAGTCATGTCTTCAAGAGGCCCTTTCGCTTTGAAGCTAAATGGTACCTAGAGCCAAGTTTTGAGGAGCTGATTAAAGACTGGTAGGTTGGTGCTTGGGGAGATATGCCTTCTCTCTTGGAACAATTGGGTAAAAACATGAAAAACTGGAGTATGAAAAGAGTGGGGGCTGAAAAGAGGACACGGAGTTTGTTGGAGGAACGGTTGGATTATTTGTACCAGCAAAAAACTTCAGATGATATTTTAGCCGAAATAACTGAAGTTCAATTGGACCTCAATCTGGAAGCAGATAAAGAAGAATTGTTCTGGGAACAACGTGCAAGGGTGAATTGGTTAAAGAATGAGGATCGGAATACGAATTTTTTTTCACAAGATAGCTAGTCACCATTATTCCGGAGCAGATTAAAGAAATTGAGGATGAGAATGGAAATCTGATTACTATGACGGAAGATATCTCAAGGTTGCTTCAAATTATTTTCAAGAATTGTTTATCGATCCGAGGCGAGCATGGAGGAACGTGTTTTGGTTTGGTTGAGAAAAGAGTAACTACCGATATGAATGCAACCCTTACTAAACCTTTTTAGAGGAGGAGGTTTGCGGTGCATTAAAATCTATGCCGTAATTAAAAGCCCGAAGTGATGGTTTTGCAAATGATTTTCTTTCAAAGGTATTGGCATATTGTTGGTTCGGACATAGTCGGTTATTGCCTAGACGCTTTGAATGGGAAAAAGGAGTTTGGTGATATTAATAAGACTTGGTTGGTGTTGATTCCCAAAGTTGATAAGCCAAAAACATGTCTCAATTCCTACCATAAGTCTATGTAACGTTGTTTACAAGATAATTGCTAAGGTTATTGTAAATCGGATGAGCGACATCCCGGTGATTGTATAAATGAATCCCAATGTGCTTTTATACCGTATGGCTTATTTCTGACAATGTCCTAATAGCCTATGAAGCACTTCATTCCCTCAAACTGAATAAGAGGGGTCGTAAAGGATATTTTGCGCTAAAATTAGACATGAGCAAGGCGTATGATCGTGTGGAGTGGGATTTTCTAGCTGGCATGATGTATTCGTTGGGTTTTCACAAAGATTGGATTGTGCTAGTAATGCGATGTGTTTGCTCAGTCTCCTATTCGGTGCAAATTAATGGAGTCTCTAGTGAGTGGTTTACCCCTTCTCGGGGTTTGAGTCAAGGTGACCCCTTGAGTCCCTATCTATTCCTAATTTGTGCGGAGGGTTTTTCTGCCCTATTGGAGGAAGCAAAAAAAAGTGAAGGGATAAAGGGAGTATCGTTTGGCAGGGGAAGGATATCTATTAACCATCTATTTTTTGCTGACGACTGTATCCTATTTGGTGAGGCTACCAGGGATGGCGTTCACGTTGTTCGCGACATCATCCGTGATTATGAAGCTAATGCTGGGCAAAGAGTTAATTATGATAAGTCGCTATTGTACTTTGGAGCTAATGTACGGAAGAGATGAAAGAGGAAATATCACGGATTTTGGGGCTCGAATCGCTTCAAACCCGAGAAGTACTTAGGATTGCCAATGATGGTAGGTCGCAGAAAATCGTGGGCTTTTGCTAACTTCAAAGACCGATTCCAGAAACGAATTGATGGGTGGAGTCTCAAATATCTCTCGATGGGGGGTAAGGAGGTATTTATAAAATCGGTCTTACAGGCTACTCCTCTTTATGCAATGCAATGTTTTCTCTTCCCCAGGAGCTTGTGTGTGCAACTTCAGAATCTGATGAACAGATTTTGGTGGGCAAATGGTCAAACGAAGGCTGGTATCCATTGGAGCAAATGGGAAGCGCTATGTATACCAAAGTTGGCTGGTGGACTTGGTTTTAAAGATTTGTTCTTATTCAACAAAGCACTTTTAGCTAAACAGGCTTGGCGTATTTTAACTAATCCGAATTGCCTTTTAGCGAAAGTCTTAAAACCGCGTTATCATCCTAAGTCTAAGTTTTTAGATGCTAAGATTGGATCTTACCCCTCTTTTACCTGGCGCAGCATTTACAGTTGTCGAGACCTGATTGAAGATGGCTTGTTGTGGAGAATAGGTACTGGTGAACGAGTTAACATTTGGAATGACTCTTGGCTTCCTGGAAGAGAGAATAACAAGTTTTCAGGGCAAGAAATTAGAATACAGTGGTCTACAGTTCGGGACCTAATGCATTCTGACTCCAATACCTGGAATGCTGATCTGATTCGAAGCTTGGTTGATGAAGCTACAGCAAGGAGAATCCTTTCTATCCCGCCTCCTGAGGCAACTCACGGGATACAATTGTGTGGAAACATGAGGTTCGGTGAATATTCGAAGAAGTGGGTATAGGACCCTTGTCTCCTCTCTAGTAAGTACAAATCGCCTAGCCATAACAATCGCAATTTTACAAAATTTTACAAGGATTTATGGATTTGAACATTCCAAAGAAAATTAAGATTCATGTTTGGCGGCTCTTGACAATTGGATCCCTCACTACTGCAATTTGGCGAGAAGGAAGTCGACTCTTGAAATGCTTGTGCCCATTGTGTAAAGTAGGAATGGAGAATGCCGATCATCTCATCCGGTTCTCGCATCAGATTACGCCAGTTTGGGATTACTTCGGATCGAGCCCCACCAATTTGAATCCCATGGTGAGATCAAAGACTGCTTTTGCCGGTTCTTCATCACTGCAGATAGTCAAAAGCAAAGCATTATCGTAATTTCCATTTGGAGTCTCGGTATTGCGAAACAAATTAACTCATGAAGGGTTAAATTTAAAATGGAAGAGTCATTGGGGTTCATGCAGGGCTATCTTCAAAACATCCTCGCTAGCCCACTCTAACCTTCAAAACAAGGTCAATCATTCTATTCACATCAAATGGCGTGCACCGGAGTTGGGGTTATAAAATTAAATTTTGACGCTTCGCTTCATGGCAAAGATCATACAACAATTTCGTGAGTCATTGCCGAGATTACATAGGTAATATTTTGAAATGAGACTTATCTGTTTAATGAGGTCGCCGATTCGTTTGTGGCTGAGGCGAGAGCATGCGAGAGGGCGTTGATGTTGGCGAAAATCATGGGCTTCAGACGTCTGATCGTTGAAGGAGATGCCTTGACAGTAATTAAAAGTATTCAGAAGCGGGGTTCAGACAGATCAGTGATTAGACCCATAACTTGCAATATTTTCCTCATGGGTCTGGAGTTTGAACGGATTTCTTACCGATTTGTCCCAAGGGCTGTTAATGGGGTTGCTCACGAGATGGCTTTGGAAGGAAGAAGACGTGGTTTCTCTGGCACATGGAGTAACGGCGTTCCAGAATCAGTGCTTCACATGGCGGAAAAGGAGAAGCGACAGACGAGATAAGTGGTTGAGGGCTGGTTTTGCTCTGCTCAGAGGTAGGTTCCTTGAATCCTCTGATTCTTGATGGTGGTAAGTAGAGCAAGAGTCGCAGTCATTAAAAGTGACAGCTATCTGATTTTGTTGGCTATTGATTGATGGGGAGGGACTAATGGCGTTGTTTTTTAGTTGTGGTTTCTGTTTTCTTTTGTTTTATGTTATTACAGTTTTGGACCTTTGTTTTGTTTTTTGGGCCTGAGTCCAGCTCTTATACTTATCAGATATTAATTCAAAAAAAAAAAAAAAGATAGAATACTTCCAACTTGTTTAATATCTAAAATTATTAATGAGCTAAATCAATAATGGAAATCCCTCATTTGCATAAAATAATAACGCTACAATTTGAATAATAAATATATTACATTCGCATTGAATTCATAAGTGAAATTTGAATATGATTCTAATCCATACACTCAGTAGTGTCATTTATTTTTCTTCACTACGTAAAGCACAGATGCATGCGAATATATCAGTTATCCGGTACAGACAAAAGTCCCCAAATTCCGGGGACAATAGAAAACCTCAAAACTCCCAAAATGCATATAAAATAATTCACTGTCATTTTTATTTATATGGCCCCAAAATGTAAGGACTACAAAAATTAATACATGAAGCAATTTTCTAATATAAATATTACCATTACTCATTAATTATAAAAACTAATATCCTCAATGCCAGTTCAATTTCCGGAAGAATAGCTTTTGTCACCTCTTCTTGTTTTTCTTCCTTCCTTTTACTCGTTTCTCTAAATTTCTATGCCTCTGATTGATGGTCGAAGACGATGAAGATGAAGATGATGTTATTTAGTTCGCAACTTCTGTTGGACCAATGGGCAACGAGGTAGACTGCTGTGATCCGGTTTTGGCTTGTTTGAGAGTTTGTTTGAGAGCCGTATACAGATCGATAGATGGCCGTGATGCAGTAACGACTGGTTGCTTCGGTATTTTGGGAACGCCTAAAGCCTTCTTCACTCCAGGAACCTTAAGCACTGAAAAAACAAACTATGGGAAATGATATATAGTCATATTCAGAAATCTCGGAAAAGCAAATCAAATGATAGCATGAAATTTACGGATTCACCTAATCCATAACCAAGGGAAAATAAATTCGATGTGATCCAATAACAAAATATGGCCTGTTGAATAAATGAGATGAAAATGATCATCATTAAGTAAATATTCAGAGCAATTAAATCTCCAGAGAAAGTTGTTTTCTGTCAATCTCACATTGCGCCCAAAGGTTCTAGACTTCTAGGAGTTACATAGAGCTCATCAACGGCACCATTTGCCAAAACCAGCAAAAATAGTGCACTAGCTTGTTATAGTAGGCAATGCAAAACATACTATACAAGCTTGTTAAGGGAAACCGTTATAGAAAGGCCCAGATGACCTATTCGAGTAGGAAAAATATTACTGCTATTGAGAGCTGATGGCAGACACAAGAATGTGCAGAAGCCAGCAAAGGAAGTGTACCTTTGGGAAGCTCATGGTAAAAGATATATATAATTCTAAATGCACTTTATGCAATTCGAAGACCAAACCAGTAATATTTAAGGAATAAATGTTGCTATCTTACAGCCATGAAAAAGCCGACAAAGATGGGACCCTGAATAAATGGAGTAAATGGAGTCACGCCATATCTGTAATTATTTAAGACAAACAACGAAATTGTCAGGTTAAAAAAAAAAACAGCTAGAGAAAGACATTTAAGTGAACGACTAGATCAAGCACATTTCTGATCATCCAAAAAACTAGAAAATACTACCAAATGAATTATCATCTAAAACAACTCAAGTCTAATATACATGTGCTTCTAACCTAAATATATATAGAATAAATCCATTTAGTATCCTCCAAGACAGATTTTAAGGGAGATGCTAACATTAACAACCTACCATGACTTCAAACTAAGACGGAAAACTGGAGTTTGACTGTTACTGAAAGGGATAAGAGCACTATAAATAAATAAATTAAAAACACATTTAAATCAATGTGAAGCTCCCAGCATCTTTTACATCAACGAAATATCAAAGTGGAATCGCATTTAAACCAGGGCCCTTGTTGACCAAAATTACCAGGCTTTATGGAGATTGAGGCTCGTTAGAAGGATGAGCCTAACGGTCATCATCATGGAAAATGTAGGCAAACGATGGTCGATACCGTCTAGCTATTAGGGTTGCTCTACTGGAAAGGCTACGGCTAAACGCCATTGATACGAAGAATAAAAATTCCTCTAATCAAACGAAAATAAGAAAAAAATAATAATATAAAAATTTAGCCCAGGACGATTACGTTGGATTCAAAAGAGGCTCCTTTGTTGTAATGGGCTTATAGATTTGTGCTCAAGTTAAATTGGGTTTAGGCTTTACTGCTTTAGTCAACCACTTCAAATCCGTAAATTTCACAATTTATAAAGATATAAGAAAATAATATAATAAATTTGAAATAAAATATTTGTCTTTTTTTTATAAAATAAAACATTTATTTATTTTTTTAAATCTAAATTTTGCGTTGTGATGATTTAGTCTAACTGTAATTACTCAAATGTTGATTTCCACCTTATTCAAAAGATTTTACTATGTTAAAGAAGTTCTCTTCGCAATCTATTCGACATTAGGCAATTGCATTGTTTCAAACACATATAAATTAACCTAACTCCCAACAATTGAAAATTTTTGACCAATTTATATAGCGGAAGCAACACAAAGCCAAAAGAAAACTTTAAGAACAAAATAGGTTCTCTATTTATAGTTGAGCTCCCCAAATCCAACGGTCTAGCTAATTGTACATCAACAAACGAGATGAAGCCTATCCCTAAGGGATTTATAAAATTACATAATTAAATCAAATCTTATCAGATATGATTCCCTAAATTTTCTAACATTAGTTTTCCTATTTATTAAGCTAGCCTAATCTTTCATAACTGCTTTATTGGGCCACCTAGGCTTCAAATAGACAAGTTTCTTAAATAGTTTTTTAAATCGGGTCAGCTCTCTTGGGTTAAATAAGCCTTATCTAATCGATAGACCTCCATGAGATATATTTTGTGCAATAATCACGAGTTTTGTACATTGACCCGTGACACTACGTCTTTACTTTACATGATTGTCAACATTAATCTCTTGCATGTTCTGTACATGAATTTTATTTTTGTTTGACCAAGTTAAGATCCATTTAAAATAATTTATGAAGAGAATACATTTTATAACTCTCGAACGTATCCAATGTCCACCAACAACTCAATATAGTTCTCTTATTTAATGGGATAGTTTACTTCATGGGATCCAAATGAAAGAAATCATACAGTACTCCATCGACCTAGAGACAACATACATACAGAAATTACAATTGTTATTCTAGCTAATTTTCACTTGTATAAAAAGAAAATTGTAATTATAACTTTTTCTTTAAAGAAAATCCCACCTGTGCAAAGTCAAATTTATTATATAGCCATATTTTTTAAGAAAAAATCACACGTGAGTGTACATTCCCTATAAATATTCCTAATGCAAAAGTCTATGAAAAAGCGTGTGGGGTTTTCGTTGGTGGTTTTCAAGCCGAAGTGCTTTCTTATGTTTTTACGACGTTACGGGAATATTATTCTTCTTCGATTACTTTTCTTAGTTTCTAATAGTAAAATCATGTTTGTTTTTTTTTTTTTTTAATATATAGCTTTATCATCTTTCCATATATTAATATACATTGGAAATATAGACTCTGTATAAATAGTTATTTTAGCTGATGGAATTTAATTACAAAGAAGGCATATAGATATATGGTCTAATTATGTTCACTACTTTAATTTTATGAAATTAATTTTCTATTAATAATTGAAATTCAATAAATAACATGATAAAAATTTGTTAAATTGAATTATGTACATTTCTAAAATAAATAAATTTAATTATTTTAATCAATTTAAAATCACATAAAAGCTGAACCCCTATGTGATGATTAATGGTGTTCATCACCTCAAGTGTGGCCTGAGTTCAAGTCGTGTCCTGTTATTATAATTTACCAAAAAAATCACATAAAAGCAATACAAATAAAATAGAAATCGACTTTTACCCTTTTTCTCTAAAACAATTTTTTTTTTAAGAATGTTACAATTCCATATTTAGAATAAAAAGCCTCACAATTCCAAACTTTTTAATTTTTTAAAAATTCCATATAATCTAATTTAATCTAATTTCTTTAATGTATAATGAATTGGACTTAAATTATCATATTAAAAGAAGAGAAAGACTAAATTTAACATAATTAAATGCCTATGAACATTAATCCTAGAAATATCTAAGTTGAAGTTCACGGGGAGCACATATTGTGATTAATTTATGGTGTCATAATAATTTTGGTCACTACTGTCCCCTTCCCTCCCACTTAGCAGAAATGAGGACGGCAAGCTGTCCACATGATTCACGAACTACATATATTAGCTAGCAGCGTAAAAGTTGAGACAAAAAATAAACCACATGTGATTACTTAACTCACACATACATAGATAAACAGATAGAAAGTAACAGACAAAGGAATTAAATTGCTGTAAGATAATAACAAAATGCTAATGCATGCAGGCAAGCAGCAGCATATCCCCCTGAGGGCTTATCATTGTCTCTTTCAATATAATTGAGGAAAAACGCCTTCAATGTCAAAGATGATCTTATATCTAGGCCCCAATACAATCCAAGTTATCCAATCGTCAATTGATCAGGAGAGGAACCCCCTGGGCTACTTTTTTGTCTTACACGTCACTTTACACTCCATATGTATACAGAAGCCGACAGTTGAAGCATGAAAACAAGACATAGCAGCCGCCAACTGGACGGTAGGGAGGCCACAATGGTCCAGTTGAGATTGGAAGGTGTGGTGGTCCTGCAACTATACACTTCTATTACAGAAACATATGGACCGAGATGTATCTACTCAATCTACTATATATCTTCATTTTCTTTTTTGTTTTTTGTTGGGTTTTCTTTTCTCTCTCACCCACCAAATGCTTTTTACCAGAACTAAATGAAAACGGATATAATTAAGCAGTCCGTGTATATATATATATATATATATAAAACTATAACACAAAATATAAAAACAATGCAGAGGCTGTTCCACCTTTTTGGTTTCCTTGCATTCACATTCTCCATCTCTCTGTGCAGTCTGCAACCACGCTATAATATGGTCCTAACTCATTAGGTGTTATAACATCTACCCTTTCAACATTTCTTTTATATTTATATATATGACATCATATATTTGCTGTCAACCGAGCCTACGATGCAATGTCACAAAACTTTCGTTGATAATGGCAAAGAGCAAGGAGTACTGAAAGTCGATAGCGACCCTTTTTCTTTTTCCATGAGCCCAATCTAAGGCCTCACGTCTCTCATTGATGTCTCTGCCACTTAGCTACTGTTACAAGCAAGAGCATCCAACCCAACTGAATATTTCAACACAAACCTTTTATTGCTTTACTGATTATTCGTTTTTAACTGTAGATGACAATATAGTACCCTTTGGGGACGCTTTATATTTGGTAGATTGAAATTGAAGTCGTGTAATAATATAATACCAAATAATTTGTTTAAAAGTTGTGGACTGGATGTTGATGGAAAGTTCCTCCTATCTTAAACTGGGATATATATGGCGCGGTGTGAACAGAATTAGGAAAAAAAAAATTGTGATGTGATTAAAACTATAATTTAACTCAATTATTTGACCTCCACATTAATTAAATCACCCAAAAAACGTGCCACAGCCCACAGTTATAAGATCTATCTACAATATTATTATTAATCTTACTTTATATATCCTTACTGCCATAGGATAGAAAAACCTATTAACAAAATTAACTCTCTTTTTTTTTTCAAATATATGTAGCTAATAATAATAATAATAAAATAACCTCTCTCTCTCTATTTCCATTAATATATCCAGTCTAGTTGATAAAAATATGTCATATTGCTTGCTGTGAAGAGAGCAAAAGGTTGAGCATTAATTAGGTCTAAATTTGAGAGAATTCGACATCAAGTGGACCTAAATTTTGGGGATTTCTTGTTGATTCCTCCCCCCTCCCTCTTGTTACAGTCTCTTCTTTCCTAATGTTGTAATTAATTAGAACAGATAAGAACAAATTTTGGTCAATATGAAGGGAATATAATAACACAAGAGTAGCAAATAACTTGAAACTTGAGCTTAAAGTAATGGTTTAAACATATATAGCAAGTTGGCCGAAACATTTGGCTTAATTATTTTCTAGGAAGTTGCTGCTTATAATATGCCTTCCAACTATTTTATTTGGCTCGGGTTTGAGTCCTAGAAATGATATCATGAGGGAGATATAATCATAAAATTCGAAAAAATTAATTTTCATGAACCGTAAAATAAATATGAATGATACGTTATCATATAAAAACTATTTTATTTGGATTATTTAAAATATATTTATATTTGACACGTAGAATATAAGTTTGAAATATTATTTTCAAATACATGTAAGATTAAACATACTTGTATAAAATATATAGTAGGGATACATCTCAAAATAACACATGAATTTTGATCCAACGTGCAACGTTATACATAAATTTTGATTTTGAGAAAATTTATAGATGACATTTTAAATTTATTTGATTTAATTTTCATAAACAACTAACATCATTATCAATACAACACCATTTTATGTTGATATATTACAACACGAATAATTATACTTATTTAATATAAAATAAATAAATGTATATATTCATTTCTTTAAATGTATACAAATGAATTAAAGTCAAAATTTTATGTATATATTTGAACCAATATCAAAGTTTAATGTTTATAATTTCATAAAGTTAAAGTTCATGTACAGCTTTGATATTTATCCCTATATAGTATTTGCATATATTTGACAAATTTAACCTCTAATATTTACTTAATTTTTCACTTTGACTCTAATTAATTTTTTTTTCTGAAAGTGATTATAAAAAGATTATATAATGCCAAAATGACTTTATCAATATCAATTTGATATCCTCCAAACCTAAAACCCGTACTAGTTGTGTCGTATTATTAATCATAAGTTGATTTCAACATGAGTGGAGAGCTTTGTTTAGAGGTAATACATAAAATATGCTCCTACTAAATGATGAAACGCTTATATATATTAGTATTTACAAGGAAGGCTGGCTGGCTGGGTGGCTCCAAAACATACACACAAGTGAGTGGTAGAAATTAGGGCAAGGGAGCTCAGTTGGCCCATTCTTTTTTTATTTTATTTTTATTGTTGTTGTAAGTCAATAAAATTCTGAATAGAATAATTCGTCAATCATATATTCATATTCATTACAATCGATTCCATTCCCAGCGTTTTGATCCGTTCAATTTTCAATAAAATTATTTAAATATATCCAACGTCACCCTAATCAGGTGAGGTTACGAAAGCATCCTCTTGAAACCAATGAAAGCTTCATATTACTCCTTTGGCATTAATATATAGATTTTTTTGTTTTAAGAGAAAACAGCAATGTCGTGTGTTTTAATTTATAAAAACGCATTCTCCCAAATTTTCGAAATTGGGTCTTTTTACCTTAATCCAATAACAAGACCGACAGATCGATGTATTATTGGGTATTTGTGTATCACAAAATTTAATATATATATTTTATTATTTATTATACCAATAATAAAATAAATTAATGAGCTCATGTTAGCCTAAACCAAATAACAAGTATGTGTACCATGTTCCATGTGTTAAGTTAAAAAAGAACTTGGTTTTTTTTTTTGTTTGTTTTGTTTTTGTAAATATCTCTTTTGTCGTTGCTTACAATTTATCAGTGTAGCAGCCCTTGTTTTAACTTTTATTTTCTGAACAAATTATGCCTTTGATGTGATGTTGGCACATAATTTTATCAAGTTTTATTACCTGTGATTATATCTATTTGTTTGACAAGCAATCATTATCTTTTGAAATTAAAAAGTTTAGTATATATATGATGAAAACGTTATGTATTTCCTCTTTTCTGAATTGTATATACTTTTTATTGGTGTTACAGATTCTATCATGTGTGCATCTGAAACCCAAATTTAAAATATAAATTTTTAAATTATATATAATAAATAATAAAACGTATAATTTTAAATTAATTAATAATAATAATTAGATTAAACTGTTTATTATAGTGTTGTTATCAATTTTGAGTAGGTATGGAGTTAACACAAACTCAACCAAATATATTATTAATATATACAACTGATAAAAGTAATAAAATGTGTATAATAAAATTAAAATATATAAAAGAAAAGTTTTAGTTGAATGGTGAATTAGACGTTTTATGGATGTAATCGGTGTGAGTTCAAGTAAAAAGGCTAAAATATCCTTGAATAATATTACTTATTTTAATTACGGAAGGGCATTCTCATAACTTTCTAACCGAGTTGATGACCTAATTAAAGGTGACACCGATTCAGTCAGGAGATTAAATAATAGTATAAATAATAAATCTAGTCCTCAAATTTTATACATTCAATTTGGTTTTGATTTGACAAATTTAGCTTCCAAATTTACATATTATTTCAACATTTACACGGAATACATAAATATAAATGGCTAAATTAATTGTTATTATACCAATCAAAATTATATTTAATTGATTGAAAATATTAATGTCGTGATTAATTGTCCTTAGTTGTTTATTTTTAAAGTTGATAAAAATTTATATTATTCTAATTTTTTTTTAAAAAAAGCAACAATTCACCGACCTAATTTTTTGTAACATAATCACCCACAGAAAACATTACCTCAAATGTTGGTGATGGTAGGCCTGGTTATTACAGTTTTAATACAAAGACCGACACTGTTCCATTGCCCGTGCCTCTTGATATAGTTGAATCAAATAGATAATTTTGATTGGATAAAATTAAATCTCTCTCACACAGAAAAAGATCCAATATGAAATTGAGTTTCATCATATATCAACAATGATATATAATGGGTGTAATAAAGGGGTAGGGGGGTGGGAATTGATTAATGTCTAGCAATTTAGGAATGATAAAGATGTTGCATTAAAATGGAAGTGGTACCAATATGTGTACATCAATGTAAACCATCCACCAGCTTTAATCGATGTACATTTAATTCATTCACATCATAATTTCCCAATGCATGGTATGGTGGCCTTTGTTTTATGTGTTGAGGAAGCAAAGAACCGGCAGGAAAGTGTGGGTGGCTGGACCAGTTATGGCCTTTGCCTGTGCACCCCCTGGACCAGATCGGTCGACTTCTCACTCCAGACCTTCTAAATTGAAACCCACACATAATGACACAAGTGTTAGATGTGAAGATATATAATTTAAGTTATTGTTACTTGAAATTTTTTCTTTTATCACATGTTGATTTTAAATTTAAATCGTATTTAATATAGTCCCTGTATTAATGAAGGATAAAGTTTGATTTTTTTTTAAATGGAAATAATGTATGGAATATTAATTTTTTTTAAACTTTAAATCTTAAACAGGATTGAAGGGGCAAAACAAAAAATAAAAAGCGTGGCGAATAGATGGGTCCCTTGAGGACCGCAGGTGCTGCATTCTGTGGGCAAATATTCCAAAATACCAAAAATACAAAATTACTGGAAAAAAAAAATATTGGCATATATTTAATATGAAAGAATACGGTATGCACGGCATACATACTTCGATAATTGAGGCTATCCGATGTCGGACGTCTCTAGAAACCTCATCCACCGAGATGGCTCCTCGAACTTGTTGATTTCAGAGCGTACCGGTGAATTCAGGTTGGGGTCCGCCGTATATCGAGGTTGTATCGGGAGATGTGCGGGCGACGCGTCTGCGGATAAAGCAAAAATCGGAGGTTGCCTATCACTATCGCAGCCATGGGCATGGTTTCGATTTCCATTTTACGCCCCTCGACTCGACCAACCATATTCATTCCATTGATAATGAGGTAAATTTAATATTATATTTTTCAATTATGTCGTAGATTTATAGTATAATTGCATGCTAAGAGTTTATTTAATTAGGTGGAACCATCCGAGAAGTCATGTTGGAATACCGACTCGCTGAGGATATACTGGCTCCTATTGGAACAACTATCGGAATCACAAGTAAGTGTCAATTTCGTTATTATAATTTAGTATTTATGTATATAACTAATATTTTGGTAATGTTAATATAGTTTCAATGGACACCGTATGAGGATCCCGAAATTGGGCAAGAATTCCGGAGAGTTCCTCCAAAATCCGAACAGCTTGTACGTTAAGGTCCCGCTTAATCACCTACGCGACTGTGGAGATGCACCACGATCGGGTTCTGCGGCAATTTGGATGTCGACAACCGATTCCGTGGCTCTCGAGGTGCTCGATGATGAGCATGAGTGTGGACTTACTGGCGGAAGATACGGATTGGCCAATATTTTGGTCGAACATATCGAGAAGTGGGAGAACCGGTATGACTTTTTACCTAACCGAACCGATCGTAGTTCCCGAAGTTAGCGTGCGTGCGAGTACATGCCATGGTTTAGAATCCATGGCAAGTCAGATCTCTGTTGTCTACAAGAGAGGCGACAACAAATTCGTGAAATGGAGGAACGTCGGGCCCCTTTACATCCAAGGAGAAGGGTGATGAGACGGCCCAACAACAATACCTACACAATCCATCGCCCATCAACAGCGCTTATACAATCACCGGGCCCATCAACACTTATACAACACCGGGCCCATCAACAATACTTATACAATCACCGGCCCATCACCAAATTCGACAACACCGATAACACAATCATCCACGGCTTATGCCAAAAGGCATCCACGCCCCTTACATGTATCCTCCTAACCCATATATGTTTCCTAGTCCCCCAGTGTTGGAATCCATGGCGGGTTCGAGTCCGCTCCCGACAACTCCTTTTAGCCACCGATCGTGAGGCCGACATCGGTGTGGGATTAGAGGAGGTGCCGTCGAGCAGCTCTTTCTACTGCACTCTTCACCAGACGGATGCGGCCACCCCGCCGTGGTTTATGCAAACACCTCCGGTCATTATTTTATCAAGGTGGGTCATCATCGCAACACCTGTAACTGCACCCCACCGCCGGAGGGGATCGGATTCCCACTCGAGGTTCCACAACCCCGTCGGAAGCTAGAAGAAGGAGGAATCCAGTACAGAATGCCGATCGCCTGCAGTGGCACCGGGTTCCCACCACATCCGCACTAAACCCTAAACCCCATAATTTGAGTAATTGTAAATTAATTTATAATTTGAGTTTAATTTTTTTGTAATTAAGGTTTAATTTTTGTAATTAAGTTGTAATATATATTATAAAAATTGAGTTTGTTTTTTTATTTAATTTTTTAATTTATTTAATTTTAATAACTTTGAAAAATATGTTTGGTTTTTTTTTTTGTAATTAAGTTGTAATATATTTAATACAATTTGAGTTTTATTTTTGTAATATAATTTTTTTATTTATTTAATTTTAATAACTTTTACAAAATATGTTTGGTTTTTTTTTTGTAATTAAGTTGTATTATTTTTAATACAATTTGAGTTTGTTTTTTTTGTAATATAATTTTTTAATTTATTTAATTTTAATAACTTTGACAAAATAGGTTTGATTTATTTTTTTTTTGTAATTAAGTTGTAATATATTTAATACAATTTGAGTTTGTTTTTTTTGTAATTTAATTTTTTAATTTATTTAATTTTAATAACTTTGACAAAATAGGTTTGATTTATTTTTTTTGTAATTAAGTTGTAATATATTTAATACAATTTGAGTTTGTTTTTTTTGTAATTTAATTTTTTAATTTATTTAATTTTAATAACTTTGACAAAATAGGTTTGATTTATTTTTTTTGTAATTAAGTTGTAATATATTTAATACAATTTGAGTTTGTTTTTTTTGTAATTTAATTTTTTAATTTATTTAATTTTAATAACTTTGACAAATTAGGTTTGATTTTTTTTGTACTTAAGTTGTAATATATTTAATACAATTTGAGTTTGTTTTTTTGTAATTTAATTTTTTAATTTATTTAATTTTAATAACTTTGACAAAATAGGTTTGATTTTTTTTTGTACTTAAGTTGTAATATATTTAATACAATTTGAGTTTGTTTTTTTTGTAATTTAATTTTTTAATTTATTTAATTTTAATAACTTTGACAAAATACAATTTGAGTTTTTTTTTGTAATTAAGTTGTAATATATTTAATACAATTTGAGTTTTTTTTGTAATTTAATTTTTTAATTTTTTAATTTTAATAACTTTGACAAAATATGTTTGGTTTATTTTTTTAATTAAGTTGTATTATTTTAATACAATTTGAGTTTGTTTTTTAATTTAATTTTTTAATTTTTTAATTTTTTTGTAATTTAATTTTTTGTATTGATCTCGCATTCTCGCCAATATACGTTGTTTTATTATTTGTGTTTGTAATTTAATATTAATTATCTTATATTTAATAAATTCGAGTTATTGTACAAAAGTTCACCGCTTTTCCTCCAAAAAACAAACATTACATAGCAAGCAAGAGACAAACAAGCTAAGAACACGGTCAACTAGTCCGATTTGGACACGAGCGAGATGTATGGTCGGGTTCCTACACCACCCGCACCACCGACTTTGGTTGGTCGGTTCTGATATCCATATTGTTGCGTATTCTAGTCGAGGAAGGTCGACCTTTTGGTTTCGCCTCAATTCTCTATCCCAACAATACTTTATACGGCAAAGCGATACCGATGGCCACTTACGCTCATCTGGGATCGGTGGAATACGTGTTCCACACGCTGTACATGTTTTCTAATTTGTAGACTTCGTCGACATAGCTCATGGGGTCAAGACGAAGATTATGACAAGCCGCAAGTATATGAGCACATGGGTAACGGTGCATCAAATATCCCACGCCGCATGTCCTATTTGTCAAGTGTACACGATAATGCCCGCCAACAATACCTTGGCTCGGCTCACAAACTCCGTGACACGAAACCATAGTCGTCGCGATCGTGACAAACCGTGTGCATAGTGTTCGCCGCGCCTTCCCACGGTTAATTTCTTGCAAGACCTTCGCTCCATACATGGCCTCCTTGCATCCGCCTCGATAACTCGCCGCTTCTCTTCTAAATAGTGCCGCTTAAATGAAAATATGTCTCCAAAAAACCGCTGTAATCGGTAGATGACGGTTCCTTTTAGCACGTAATTTATGCATTCGGCCGGTTTGTGGTCATATGACCATATCGTAGTCGTCATTATATGCTTGTGTCCACTGCTCAAAAGGAATATTGCATGGTAGTCTGCGCCTTTCTGCTGCTATCTTCGCATAAACCGCCAACATCTCGTGAAAACGGTCTTTATTGATCTCGCACCGCCAATATACGTTGATATCGAATATTACATACCACTATTCAAATTACGAATAAATCGAAAATTTCAAAAGAAATTATATTAATAGAAATTTCATACCCATATCGGTCACTTGTCGCTTTCGTCTTTTAGATCGGTGTTGCCCATAGTAGTTGGATGCCACATGCCTCGTGCAATATCGATGGTGTGCGATGCCACATGCTTCCCCGCTGCTCTATTGCCGCAAGTATTCCAGGCCCCGATCCGATATAACGATATGTCGTTGAGGCGTATATGCCTCCTTAACCTAGATAGGAAGAAGTCCTACCATCACCGACTTCGGTGTTATTGCGAACGCAATCGGAAGGATTCTCCCACGTAGCCTTGTGCCACAGCCTAGCAATAGCCGATGCGTATATCTACCATACATGAAGGTACCGTCAATTTGTACCAATGGCTTGCGGATGTAAAAGCATCTCGGCATTGCTTAAATGTCCGAATAGCGCTTGAACACCGCGCATCCACGGAGCAGACGATCATTGTAGTACGCCGTTCCGCTTTCAATGTCTCATAGTCGCTCGACATATCTCTCCAGACCTTACACCATCGCCACACTTCATTATATGAAGCGTCCCCACCGACCGCGCAACTTTTCCAACGCCTTCGCTTGGCTATCCAAGCCTTTCAGAAGAGGGCGTGTACCCCATTTGCTACGAATATTGCCAATTAAGGCCGCAGACCGTAGTTTTGGGATCGGCCTTCACCGTCGGGATTATTAAATCACCAACATGTCCGAATCCATCCTCGGATGATCTTGTGTTACACTCACAACGAAGCACGTTAAATAATGCAACATTACATAATATTAGTGTTATTCAAATCATTGAACACATAGTGATACTGCACTCTAAGACATGTATGCGGACCTTTGTACTTCTTCACCTCCCACATCCCGCCCTTTTCCTCAACGACGCCATGATTTTCCATGCACATGTGCCGCCTTGCACAAAGACACTTCGCCTCGCACCTATCGAGCTTTGATTTAACCATGGTGTAGTTAACCCCGCTCTCGATCGTCAGATTGTTTCAATGCACCAAGAAAAGTGTTCTTGTTGGAAAACTGGTTACCAACTTCTAATTGGTCCGAATCCAACGAAAAATTTGTACGGTCACGCGTCCGGTGTGGTAGTTCAGGAAACTCCAATGCATCATCTTGAGATAGATCGACATTATGCATGTGCGCTGGAGGCGAGTATGCCCTGAATAGCGAATCTTCTTCTTCTTCGCTCAACCGCCTCAACATCTTCAGTACAATTGGAACGGCCCGGTTCGTAAAATAGTCCAACTTCGCACCGTCGTGCCCCGCTCCCGAGGTGGATCCACATCGGATTCATCGTCCGATCCTCCATAACTCGCAACAAACGAGGGCCCTCACTGGTGGATGCCGCTCGGTAATACATCATCCTCCTTAAACATCTTTCGAAGATTCCAATCGATGTGGATTGCCATCCACTAGAAGTTGATGACGCCCCCAATGCGTATTTCCATCCGACGCCGATTGACGAATATGCATGTCCCATCCACCAACCGAAAGGTCGCGCAGGGTTATGTTTTCCATACTACCACCGCACACGGCATTTCGTGTTTTGCCTCCCACTTACGTAGTGTCGACCTAGGGTCGTGTATTCCCCGAACGATACTAGATGTTGAGGTCGCACCAGATCACTTGAGATGAAAATTCTACATATAACTCGAGATAGGACGATCCACCGACAAAATGATTCTCCACCATTGCCTCAAGGCTCCGAGGACCTTTGATGTCGAATGCGCCATATCTCACCGGATCGATCAAGCGCAAAATCTATACTTAATAGATCGAACTTTCATTGGCGTTGTTCAATATTTTACGCCTAATTCTTTTGCGAAGTTCCACCAAATCGACGCTTCGATTAAAACTCAATCGCACTGTGTTCTCGATAAGAAAACAACACCATTTTCGTGTCACGCACTTCACCATCGTAGTAAATAACACTATTAATACGCTTCACTCATTTTCGGTTTTTTCTTTTTGCTTGAATGCTTTCTCGCCAACCGAGAATGCAATTTGGCGATGATAGCCTAATTTTGCTGCGGCATCAGAGCAAAAGTGCGCCCACGCGGAGCGCTTTTTATCGCTTCCGGGTAATAGTGCACCTACCGGAAGCGTTTTTGCCACGGTTTGTTGTAAACGCTCTCTCAAAATAATTTTGCCGAGACCATCAGAGAAAAAGCGCGTCCACGTGAGAACGCTTTTCCCACGGTTTGTTCAAACGCTCTCAAAATTATTTTGCCGGAGACTACCGCCCAAAAATTAATTCATTTTCACATTGCAAGTGGATCGAAAGATTGCTTAAAGGCGTCACGGAGAGCGCTTAGGCCACGTCACCAAAGCGCGCCCACGGGGCGCGCTTAGCTAACGTGGCCTAAAGCGCCTCCGTGACGCGCTTTTAGGCCGATTTCAAAAAACGCTACGACGCGGACGCTTTTGGGGAAATTGCCTTTCCTATCAATATTTTTGAAACCCGTCCTTTCCGTAATTTTTGTATTTTTGGTATTTTTGGGATATTTGCCCTATATTTAATTTATAAATATATATATATATTTATATTTTTTTTTTTTTTTTTTTTGCATTTTATTTATTTATACTTGATTTCCAGAGACCGGAGATTGAAGAGAAAAGTCTATAAATATCCTTTTTTCCTTCTTCTTCTGGTTGGCCACCACACCCCTGTGGATCAAATTGAATGACTTTTTCAAGTCAAAACCCTAATCCCGGTTCTAATTGGACAATTTACCAACAATTCATACATAGAATCCAACTTGAAAATTTAAAATCTTATCATCAAATTAAGATGTCATTTGGTAATTAAAAATAATTTTTAGATTAATAATTTGATGATTGTCAGTTAATGACACATTAACATATTTATTTAAAAATAAAAGATAGAATAGAATAGAATTATGTATATACTCTGAGTGCATAAAAGATTAATCAGTAATGATATAATTTATTTAGTGAGTAAGAGATATATCAAAATTGCTTATTCCTTCTTCGAATCCTATGAAGAGAGAGGGTGTTAGTTAGCACGTAGGTACCCACATAATTAAGTTATATTGTTGGAGTAAATTAATGAGAAAACACTACTAACATTAAACAGTTAATGCAAATAATCTTAACATTTTGGAGCAAAATTCCAAAAAGGAATCAAGAAAGAGACAAACATTATCAACTTCAAAATCACAACTACTAAGAAAGAAATGGACCAAAATTAATATAAATATTGGTTCTTATTTTAATTTTTTAAAAATAATTAAAAGATAGAATTGAATTAAATATGAAGCTCGTGCTCTCAAAAACAGCTGGCTTTGTAGAGTAATGTATCTTACAAAATATATATATAAAATTAATATGCATACCACCCAGGATTATGACAGTGACAAGCTCACATGAACCCAACCAGATAAGACATGTGTCCCTCATTTCTGAACAAATAATATAATAATGATATGGAGAGAAATTAAGGTTTCATTTTGTTTAAGAAAATGACTTTTTTAAAAAAATATATTTTATGTATTTATGTTTGTTTTATAAAAAAATTAATTTGGCTAACATGACTGATCAATAAAAATAATAAGGTATATATATATATTTTTTAAAACCATCTTCACATTAAAAAAAGAAAAAAGAAAAAGAATAAATATAAAAAGAAGTTGTTAAAGGCCAGATAGAGCTCCTTGCCAAGATCTGGTAAGTTGAGTTTGACTGGATTTGTGCCTTATGCTTTTTTTTAGGCTCCATATTTTGTCTTCTTTAAGTGACTAATAAATAAAATAATTTTTATTTTTCAATAAATAAGATTGATATAACCATTTCAATATATTGTTTATTATCAAACTATTGTAACTATTTTGGCACAGAATTTTAAATATTTAATAAGAAAATATTATAATAATATTAAATCGATAAAAATACAATTACTATTAAAACATTAATCATATTAATATTTAAATATTATTATAAAATAGTATTTCTAGTAAAATAAAAATGAAATAAGAAATGATTGCAATTATTCAATCTGTTACTAAAATAGATATTTTATATGAAACAATATTGATTATAATTTTTTTCATTGTTTATTGAAAATAATATAATATACTAATTAAAATAAAAATATTTGTCTAAAATTATTTAAATTAAAAATCAAAAGATATAACTTGAAATATTTATTATTTTGAAAAAGATTTAAAAGGTTTTTAATTAATAATTAAAATAATATTTCAAGTCAAGTAAATGTTAAATCCTGATCTAAAAATATGCATATGAGACACTAAAAGTGAGAATATATTAAGAAAAAAAAAAAAGAGAAAAGAAAACAAAAAAAAGGAGGAAATATACTACACTTGCCTAACCGGTGAAGGTTCGAGGGAGGTGCAACCTTTGGAAATATATTAACACCTTTCTTTTTTATCTAACCATTAATCTCATCCTTTCATTTTATGAAAATTCAGAAATTAGACTCTCTATTTTAATTTATTAAAGTTCAGTCTTAATACTTTATGAAAAATTAAAATTATCCAATTGGATAACATTGTATGCCTTGTCCTTAAATTGCTAACCTATTGACAAACGGAGTAATTTTACATTTTTCATAAAGTATGACAGATGAAAATAGAAGAATTAAATTTATTTAAAAAAATTAGAATAGAGGGATGAAATTGGTAATTTAACTTATTTTTTTATTTCTCTTTCACTCTCTCCTTTCAAGGTCAACAAGATGCTGAAGTTGCAATATATCTGTGTTGAACACGTCTTGTAGGGGTTTCATTTGTTGTTCAACTCTAGTTTTCGTGTTGGGGTGTCTCGTTCCTCCATGAACAAAGCACCGACCTTTTTTTCTCACTATACTTGATAGAAAGGTGAGAGATGTTATTAGCTTCTTCAGCTAAAACCAAATCACAAAACACACACGGCAAGTGAGAGAGACAACCCTTCGTTCTTCCCCTCTCCTTTCGAACAGTGTTTCAACCCTAGCAAGTCCGAGAAAAGTAGTAGTAAAAGCATGACACAGTTTATGGTGTTCTTTGTTTGTCGGTTTGTTTGATTTTCTTCCTTCCTTTTTTTTTAGGTTTCTTTGGGTTTGATTTTTCTTTGCCTTACCTTCATTGTCTAGATCCCTCCATAAAAGGTTAGAATTGGTCATGAATTTTGAGTCTAAAGAAGAACAGATGGGTAGTAAAGGTAAGCTCCCTTTTTCGCACTCTTCCTCCTCTTCTAATTCATCTTCTTCACAGTATAGAACCCAGTTGGGTCCTTTCGGTTTCAACAACACCCGATGGGAGCCTCATCACCAGCAAATGAGTCCCAACTGGTTAGGCAACAGGTACGAACCCGAAGAAGATAAAGAAGCAACCACCACCACCACTACCGTCCCAGCAGCAGCAACAGCAAGTGAAGGTAACTCTACACACGTAGACTCAGATTCAACGCTTGAGCTTAGGAGTAGTGCAAGTGGGAACATCGAGAAAGAACACATGTTCGACAAAGTGGTCACCCCAAGCGACGTGGGGAAACTCAACCGGCTTGTTATCCCAAAACAACACGCTGAGAAGTATTTCCCATTGGATTCTTCCACGAGCGACAAAGGTCTTCTGCTTAATTTCGAGGATAGAAATGGAAAGCCCTGGAGATTCAGGTACTCTTATTGGCATAGTAGCCAAAGCTATGTTATGACCAAAGGGTGGAGCCGTTTTGTCAAGGATAAGAAACTCGATGCTGGGGATATAGTTTCTTTTCGGAGAGGAGTCGGTGAGTTGGGTAAAGATCGTCTTTTTATTGATTGGAGGCGGAGGCCTGATGCACCAGACCTGCAGGTTTCTTTTCGACATCACCATTTCCCTTTGCACCGCTCGATCCCATGGAATCCATTGCTAATGCGACCGCCACCAACAGGAAAGGATCACTTGCACTTGTCGCAGATAAACCCTCTTAGTCGAAATACATACTACGGAGGTGGAAGCAATTTGGTGAATCCTGGTGGTACGATGGGGTCGGTGTTTTATTTTAGATCAGCAGTGGTTTCGACAGCCCCACAAATGGGAATGGGAATGATGGAGTGGCAACAGCACGGTGGAGTTGTAAAACCAGTTGCGTTCGATTCAGTACCTGTGGTCCAAGGCCAGGCAGCAGCCAAGAGGTTAAGGCTTTTTGGGGTGAACATGGATTGCCCCATATCGGAATCCGATGAGTACGACGTGATATCTACAACCACCATAGCAAACGCCACAATGGCAGCATCGCAGACACAGCCTTCTTCAACATCGTCTCAGCATCCTCTTCAATTAAGGCTCTACAATGGAACCCCACTTCCCCCTACTGACTTCCTTAACCCCAACAAAGGGAAGGCTTCCATGTCCTTGGATTTGGATATCTGACACATAACAAATCGATTCCACTTTCAATTACATTTTGCCACAATCAACACCACCACCAACAAAATGGCTGAATTGCAATGCTAGCTAGCTGCTAATAGACTTTTTTTTTTTTTTTCTTTTCTTTGTTAAATTTACCACTTTCTTGATTCTTATATGAGTGAGAAAACCCACCCAGCTGCTCAAACATACAATGCTGCTTTATCATCGTATCCTTATAATCAATACTGAATAAAAAGGGATATTGAGTGGGAAAAACAAAATATTCAGATCTCAATGTTTACAGCTTAATTTAATACAGAATGGGATACATAACAACCATAACCCAAAGAGTCTTTTTGCCCTTATGTATAAAATATATATAAAAGCATAATACACATAGATAATATGCCATATTGTAGGGCCTGGTGTCGACTGAATGTACCACCCATCCCATTGTTTGTCACTGAATTAGATCCCAAGTAGTAGAATCTTTTATTCCCTTTGGCTCTCAACTGCATCTCTTTCGTTAATAAACAACCTTCCTTTACTACTTCCCAGTAACTGAGTAGCAGAGTGTTAGCTTAGCCATCTGATGTAATGTAACCCCAAAGTCTTTTTTGCTCTCTTTTGTTTTTTACTTTGGTAGGTTTGTTGTTGTTGTCACTGCTTCGTTGGACACGCCCGCAGGTTGTGCAGAGAAATTTTTTTGCAGGGACCTTTAAAAGGTATATAGGAATTTACCTCAAGTTTCTTGGACCCCCTTTTCTTCCTTTATCTGTTCCCATAAATTCGTTTCTCACCTGTTTAACCCCTCCCCTTACGCATTAACTTTGTTCCATTTCCCTTCACAAATTCACTTCACCCACATAGGCATATACTACTAACTCTCTTAGAGAATGCAGATGGCATCATAAATATCAAATTTATTTTATTCTTTTTGTACTAGTTACCCTGGTTAGCCTCTCCTACTGCATGCTTTCCATTTCTTTACTTATATATACATATCTCTTTGCTTAGCTAACAATTTCATTTAAAGATTGTAAAAAGGTGTTGGTCTTATTTAGAAATTTTAATTGAACAAAACTATGCATGTTGGCAGTAATAATTGACGGGAAGTTGAAACTGTTAAGTGTCAAACACCAACAGTTTTCCTACTTTATTTTCTATATATAGCTGGAAAACTTAGACCTAAAAGGACCAAAATACAGTATCTGTGAAACAAATCCCGTGCAGGTACAGTAGCAAAAGAGCAAAATCTACATTTTCTTTAAAACTTGGTCTATTCTTTTAGGAGACTGAAAAAGTTAGTTAGATTATCCTTCAATGGATTTTAAAGTTCATCACATATGCTCTTTTCATCTTTTTTTTTTTCTCAACACCAAAACCCTAGATGAATCTTGGAACTATATTACTCCCATCATATGGACTCACCAAAAAAATGTAGATGAATAAGTTAGCAATTCATGCTTATGTACTTAAATATCACATTTTTTTGTTCATTCGTCACCTAATTGGCTGCAACTTTGTCTCTTTCATCAAATTTCATTTGCATCTTTTTTTTCCCTCGTATGAAGCTGAGTAGAAAACCTTTGCTTGGACTTGCCCTAGATGAAAGCTTTACTTGATATTTACTTTTGGTTAAACGACGAATAGAGAATACTTGTACATGTGGTTATGTTAATAAGAGTTCGATTTATATGCCTCATTGTTTTCTTTTATATATAATATTGGAAGTTGAAGATGAAGGTCATACAGTTGATGCTTATGTCGTTGAAGATGAAGGTCATATGGTTGATGTTTGTGTCGAGTGTTTAAAAAAAAATTTTTTAACCACTGTTCTATATAAACCAAGACATATGTGCATAGTTGCTTGCATGCATACTTATATACATGTTGGATGTTTAATTATCTTCTTATATATTACATTTTCCTTTTCATAACACTTCTCTATGGGTATGAGCATTCAAGCAATGTAATTAAAGTCTTCTGTCTATCTAATTTTTTTTTTTTAAAAAATTATCTGAATTCACTTCGAATTTAAGTATAGAAGCTTATTTCATGGTACCGTAATCATATTGGTTTGAGGCACCAATATTTTGACTACCCAATCTTTGGTAATGCAGGGTTTTTCCATTATCTCTCAAATGAAAAACGGAAAGAAATGTAGAAGAGTAATAAGAGAAGAGAAATGATTCTCTTGTCCTAAAAAAAAGTTTGTAGGAAATGGTGACATCAATATATATTATTTTACTCAAATCATGTTATATAGTTAAAATTATATAAAAATTAACCAAATTATTAATACATTGTTGAAATAATTTTCATAATTTAATTATATATATAATTATATAGTATGATTTGAATGAAAATGATATATAGATATGACTATTTCATACAATTTTTTAGGAAATCATAGTCTTCAACTGCAAAGGAAATTTCTTTGAAATAGTAAATGTACAGCAGTAAAATCAACTGTAATTGAAATGAAATGCCCATATTTAATTGTCTCCAGTTCATCATCTATGAATATATATAATATTTTGAAGGTAGATTGTTCATAGATTAATCAGGAGGAATTTTTCTTACTTTTTATAATGGATTGATTCGATTAGATCTGTATTTTAAAAAAAAAAAAGGTAATTTCTACATTCGTTAGTCATTTTTATTAAATTTTCAGGTAGTCTGTTGAAAATTAATTAAATCGACAAAAATTGAATAAGAATATGTAATTTTTTTAACAATCTTATTATAAATTCTGATCATATATTTTCTTTTTGACATAATACTTAAAACTGCCCAAAGTCCCTCTTCAGCCCATAAATAGGAAGATAATATGTTTCAACATACTTAAACCCTCGTCTTGCATTGACAACAATGCTCATATCAATTGAGGTAAGATTTAATAAATAAAAATAAAAATATTTAATTAAATCAGTTTGTTTCGTTGCTAATCTATTATGATGAGATTTAAATTTTTATGTCGTTAAAATTTGATGTGAATTTATTTATATATATATAACAAGAACGATGTGAATTGAGATGAAATCATATAAAGTAGATAGATTCAACCTTGGACAAAGTATTTTCAAATTCAATATATTACCCACTTAAATTAATCTTATATAAAGCATGATAGATTCTACTGTTGGGAATATGAAATTGAAGGGTTTTTTACCAAAATATTATAAAAAAAAAAAAAAAAAAAACTAAATTGGGGTGCATTTTTTAAAAATTATGAGAATGGTACAAAGGGGGTGGTCACGCCAGGGCGTAGGCGGTACCACCCCCTGCACACCTACTAAATCTAAAAAAATCTCAAATAAAAAAACACCAAAATGAAAAAAAAAGAAATGGCGAAATGTGACAGAGGTGGTGAAGCCTCACCATGTGTCAAGATGAATGGTGCCTCTGGCAGAGGCGGCACCAATGGTGCCACTGGCAAAGGCGTCACTAGCTTTCCCCCGTTTTAAGCTCCCCATTTTCAACTCTTGGTTTTTTATCAAAAGTTTAGCAATGAGTTGAAGAAGAAGAAGAAGAAGAAGAAGAAGAAGAAGAAGAAGAAGAAGAAGAGAAAGAGAAAGAAAGAGGAGAAAGAAAGAAGAAAAAATAAGAGTATGTATATATTTTTTTAATAAGGAAGATATTATTGTTGTTATATGATATATATTGATTTTTATTTTATTTTTGTTGTTAGTTTAGTTTATAACTATTGTAAATTAGGACTAGGTTAATAATATAGTTAGTTAGTTATTATTATTTTTAGTTAGAAGAGAAACCCTAAAATGATATTTTAGTAGTTAGTATATTGTTAGTAGATTAATATGTTAGTGAAAATCCTAAAACCCAAAAATAATAGAATGAAAAAATAGCATATTGAAACATTATGTTTTTTATTTAAGAATAGTAAATCTCGGGTCGAAATTTTTCTAAGCAATTTTGTTTATTTTTAATAGATTGAATATTAAAGATTGATGATCAGCTTTTTATTATGTGTTTATTTCGATTTAATCATCTTGACAACAACCGTTGGATGCATATTTGAATGTCGGCAACAAATAGCAATGAGATTTAAGAGAAATGTCTCGTTGGATGATATGAAGCGAATGATAAACGCAAAATTGTTAGACGTTGTAGGAGAACGATCTCAAGAATTTTCTACAAGTTTCCAATTTCGGCAGATCCGATCAAATTCACAGAAATGGAACTTGTAGACGACGAAGACGTTGAGACAATGATCGCTCTTTACTGTGGGAATGGGAGTAACAGAAATACACCGATCACTTATTTGCTGAGTTTACGGGTATTGTTATCGAGGCAAATGAAGACAGCAATGCATACGGTGAAGAACATGGAGCTGAAGAACCGTGCATGGTGCCTCCAATATCATATGTTGATGCCGATTCAAATATACGTAGGATCGATATCAATCTTAATATTACACCAGATATTGATGTGGTTGGTGATGATGGACACGATAGTAGTGATCATTGTGAGGAAGAGGTCGATAGTGACAGCGATCCCGATATGGACGATATACCAGATGATATTGACGATGAAGACGTGAACGAAGATAGAAACAAGAGCGCCTTCTGGTCGGGAACCGATGGGATGTATTATGAAACACAATAATCTTGGGCCACATGTCGCTTATAGACCCGACGCAATAGCAGGTAAATGAAGTTCCTGAGTACCTCAAATATATCCTACTCATCACCGGGTCAGAATCCGAGCATGAGTTATTCGTAGGTCGAGATTCGAAAGTAAAGAAGAGTGCGATTCACTATTAAACGGTATAGCATGGATATATAATTACAAAGTCGTAGTGTCCAAACCGATGGTTTATATTGGGGAGTGTTGGAAGGCAGCGGAAGGCTGCAATTGGCGGGTACGAGCTGCATTCATACAAAATTCACAGATGTGGGAGATACGAAAATTAGTTGGACCGCATACATGCAGATCGACACGTATGACAGAAGATCATAAAAAACTTGATTCGAAAACCATCTGTACATGTATCCTTCCAATGGTGAAGGACATGCCAACCATTAAAGTTTCGGTACTGATTGCGAAAATACAAGCACGATTACAGTATCGAGTATCGTATCGAAAAGCGTGGATAGCTAAACAGATGGCAATGGAGCAGCTGTATGGAGATTACGACTTATCGTATAACGAGTTGCAATGATGGATAGGCGCTATGAGAGTACATACCAGAACATTGGTTGAGTTGCGACACGACCTTATTACGCCAGATGACCAATTACACCGGGAAAAGAATTTTTCATCGGATGTTCTGGATGTTTGATCCATGTGTACTGGCATTTCCACACTACAAGTCGTTTGTGCAGGTTGATGGGACATGGCTATACAAAAAATATACACAGATCTTACTTATTGCAGTTGCTCAAGACGGTAATAGGAACGTGCTCCCAATAGCGTTTGCCATAGTAGATAAGGAGAATATGGAATCTTGGGAATTCTTCCTTACCAACCTGCGGAGGTATGTTATTAGCAACGATAATATTTGCATCATCTCCGATAGAGCGAAAGGATTAATTGCCACAATTAGGCGTTTCGGTGTGCCATGGAGATCCGCTTCTCGCATGTGTACATTGCGACTAACTTCTTTTGAGAGTATAAGAATGCAGATTGGAAGAGACAAGTGGTGAAAATGGGTAAAGGATACCTTAAATTTTCAATATAAGTTTAAAGATTTTATGTTATCTAGTTACCGTAACTTATCTTTTATTAAACATATACAGCGTAGGAGTTAGAGCCACATATTTTTTGGCTAAGAATGACTCGACTTGAGAGTGACATGGAAGGTCAAACGAACAAATCTTTTCGAAAGTGGTTGGGTACAATGGAGCCGTGGCAATGGGCTCAAAGTTTTGACGAGGGCTTTCGTTATGGACAAATGACCACGAACTTGGTGGAGGGGGTCAACGCTGTGTTGTTAAAAACATGACATCTTTCGATTTCATCTGTCTTCTCGGCCACATTCTACAGATTGGCGACCTTGATGCCAAGAATGGGTGAACAGCAAGTCAACCAGATGAATGCGGGATACGTGTTTGTGGAAGATGTCAGAGATGCATTGATTGCAAACCGTCGGACTACGAGGTCGATGGCTGTAGAAATATACTCACAACGTATGAAAACTTTTCAAGTTACGGAGTCTATCGGTCATCGACCAGATTTGTCATCTAGGTCTTATGGAGTTGATCTTCGGAACAAATAGTGCGAATGCATGAGGTTCCAAACACTTCATTATCCGTGCGCACATGTCGTGGCAGCGTGTGCTAAAGCGAACCTTAATGTCAAACAATTTGTGAATGATGTGTACACGCTCGAGCGTACGTTGTGTGTCTGGGAAAATGAGTTCCCTGTCCTGCCTGACCTATCTACATGGGAGGTGCCTCGGACAACTTTTGAGCTTGTCTCGGACAGAGCGCTACGCAGGAATCTGAGAGGTCGTCCGCAATCATCTAGAATCCGTAATGAAATGGACCTTAGGGAGAAATCTGACGATAGGCGCTATGGAATATGCAGGTTAAGTGGTCATAATCGAAGTAAATGCCCGCAATGAAACTATCATGTTGGCCAATCGTCACGAGGGAGTGGGAATTGACCTTATTCAGAAATACATGTTTTGTTTTCATATCTTTGGTGATTTGTATTAATTTGGGTTAAATTGAAAAAACTAGATAAATTTAGTAACTTAAATTGAAAAAATTATATTTATGGATTTAAATTGAATATGGATTTGTATGGATTTATATTTTGTGCCAAAATCAATTTATACTTTTTCTAGTCGCTCCACATGTACAAATCATGCAAGAATATCATCTAAATAATCACAAATTCAATTTAACAATATGCAAGAATTGATATTACATGAACATGTAATATTTTTGCCTGGCTATTAATAACATATATACATGAACATGAATCAAACTTAAAGATTCCATCGCATGGTCAAATATTGTTACAAAATTTTAAAGCTCAAAATAATCAAGTTAATTGTATACAAATAAGGTACAAACATTGTAATATTTACAAAAACAAAATAGAGGAAAACCAAAACCGCAAGAAACACCTAAAATTGATGGTTCGATGGTGTGGTCCTAGGTGTATACTTCTGCGGTGGTCGACGATCGCGTCGTGTGTGCCCGCGACGACCAACATGTTTTCACCTCCGGTGGGGTCCAAGTAGGGGTGTGCTAAACATGGTCGAAAAATCCTATGGCTTGAATGGCGTAGATGCACTCGAGCTAGAAGTAGTGCCCTGATGCACTGGATACGACCTAGAAGGAGTGCTCTGATGCAGTGAATACGAGCCGAGAGTGATGTACAGCGGTGTGTACGATCCAAAAAATATCAAACCCGTACTGGTATCCACCTCCTAAAGAGCCCGAGAAGTAGTCATAGCCCAGACATCCGGATGATAATGAATGTGCATCCGAATGTGAATGTAATTGTTCTCGCCCTCCGGTGTGGCTCTGCCGGGTTCCACTGTGAGATCGAATCATCACCGCCTCGGCCTCCATATCGTCCCGTTGCCTCGCTCGTTCTATCTCGCTGCATGTGTTGGGGACTACAATGATCAGCCCCGAGTATATATGGCTTCCCCATACTAGAGTACCATTGTATGTACTCTAATGAAGGTTGAAAATCGGAAGCCATATCCATCCGGGGTATACGGGACATGCGGTCATTTCACACCGCAATAAATTGCCTATGCCTAACCCCCAATCCAAGCCTTGTTTCCTTTCTTATTTTTACCATGAACCGCTTCCACCGGCATAGCGGATCGGGGATATATTGACGAACCAAATTGTCAAAGACTTTCGGTCTCGTGATACCACTCGACTACATGGAAACACACAATTGGTGCATTTGTGCACCACATGTACGAGTGAATATAAGCGGACGGGGGTATAACGGCTGCAATTTTTGGTCGACGATATGGCGTCCATATAAACTACACGATTAATAACATTGTCAAAATTTAACACAGTGTGCGTAAGATATACAAACTAACAAGTAACTAATATTGGAATCACTTACCCTTCCCAAATGTTTCTCAATCATAAGTCGGTATATCGGACACAAGGTACGATCTCCGATATCCGGATAAATACTCCACTTACAAAAATAAAATTCAAGTCAAATATAATCAATATAAAGAATTTATCAATTAATAACAAGTTATATTTTATCACCTGTTTACTAGTGGATATACATATGGTTGGTGCGTAACTGATGCTAAGAATGGCATCCGATACAGAGCCCATGACTGCAATAGCGTAAGGCATCCGCCTATATCTACGGTCCCTGGCTCTGTGTCCGACAAAGCTCATGGTACAACATCGTAAGAACAAGCAGAGCCCCAACTATATGAAGCGAAAGAAAGGCCAAATTAGCCAATAGCGGTAGGTACTAAATATGAACCGTATTGTTATTTGAATTGGGCATCAAGACACCCCTATGGTGTGCATAATGTACGCCGAAAGCAATATCAACTCTACCGCAGTGGCATCAGTGATAACTATTCATACTTCGCCTCACCATGTAAACTTCAAGCCCGTAAAATTTTTTCGCCATCGCCATACGGGTCCCCTAGTAGGCTCGACAAAGTGTAAATGGGTCACTATCGACCGACACCAGAACGGAACTCCCGTCAATTGGGAGCCCAAGTCGCAATGCAACATCCTCAGAGTGAATGTGCATTCTCCACATGAAAAATGAAAAGTGTGGGTCTCCTACCCAACGCCGACTAGTACGAATATTAAATCATACCGCAGAAGTCAAACGTCCGGATCGCTACATCGACCCAAATCCAGCTTGCTCAATATACTGCACCAATCGTTCATTTGGGGACTTCTTAACCCATTCACGCCCCCTTACTAGCCTAAGACGAGTCCTGAAAGTGTTAAATCAGAAAAAAATTATTATTATAACATAAATTATTATGTACCTATTTTGTTAATATATCCTGCAATTAATAAATAACAATATATTACCAAATCATTAGCTGCGTCAGATATGTGTGGAGCTTTACTAATCAATTGAGCCATTGCCGTCTCAGATATTTGATTTCTAACCTACATAAAAAATTTAATTTTATATTACATTACAAAAAAATAACATGCCAATAAAAATAATATAACAAAAACATAACATATTTTAATATAAATAAATATAACATAATTTAATTTATTATGTACCTATTTTACTTTTTCTAATATAAATTTAGTAAAACCACTTATTTAGCCCTTTCTTTCTATTTTTCTTATTTCCAAACTCTATTAGTTAATGTAAATATATAATTTTCGTGTTTTATTGTTTTATATTATATTATTTATTTATTTAGTACTATTTTTTAATATCTATATATACCCATTGATTATTATTAATAACTAAGGTAGGTAAGTAAGTAATACTAACAATAATAATATTTTTTACTAACTAACTATATAAAATAAAATTTTAGTCTATTACTTAAAATTAATGTAAATATATAATTTTAGTCTTTTATTATTTTATATTCTTTATTATATATATATATATTATTGATTATTAATAACCAAGGTAGGTAGGTAATACTAACAATAATAATAATTTTTACTAACAACAATAATAATACTAACTAACTAAAATAATATTTAAGGTTTTTAACTAGCATTGTTTTTACTTACTAGTACTACCAATATACTACAATAATAATTATCGTTCTATTTTTAACTCACTTAATAACTTCTATTACAATCTTACCAACAAAATTATTATTTTAAGGTTTTAACTAACTATTTATACTAACTAACTAACTAATAAATTTATTATTTTAGGTATTTAACTAACTAACTATAATAATAACTAATAATTTATTATTTTAGGGTTCTTAACTAACTAACTATAATACAATATAGTTAATATTTAAACTTTTACTAAATCATAAGAATAATAACTAACTAACAATTATTATTTTAGAGTTTTTAACTACCTAACTAAGTATAATAAAAACAAATAACAACTACTAACAATATAATTAATATTTACACTTGTTACTAATTAATCCTCCTAATAATAACTTATACTATATACTAATAACTAACTACCTAAATTACCATTTTAAGATTTTTAACTAACTAATTATAATATTAAATAACAATATTATTTTAATATTTTTAATAAACTACTTATAATACTAATAACTATTTAATAATACTAATAATTTTAAAACACTTTTTTAATCTAAATTAACAACAACTAAACTAAACTAATCCTTTATTTTTAATAATAATAATAACTATTTAATAGTACTAATCCCTTATTTTTAATTTTAATCTTTTGATTTAAAATTTTAAAAAATAGACTTAATATAAAAATGCATGGGCTTTTTCTAAAACTAATAGGGATTAATATTAAAGTCTCATATTTACCGTAGAAAATACTATATTTCTAACGCTTTATTTATCATAGGAATAATATCTTAACTTTCTTTTTTTTTTTTCAAAATTCAAATAGAATTAAAATTCTATTATCTTTTAACTACTTATCTTGATTTTCAAATTAATCCTTTTAAAATCCTAACTTCAAATTATTACTTCTATTCAAATCCTAATAAAATTTATCTTTCTTATTTCTAATTATTATTTATTATTTCCTATTTATTATTTTATCCTAAACTAAACTAACAATAATCATTTCACCAAAAAAAAAAACAATAATCAACAAAATAATAATAACAAAATAATCATTTATATTTTAAAAAAATTACATACTTCTATTAATTTTTCCTTCTTTTTTCTTCTTTCTCCTCCTCCTTTCTTTCCTTTTTCAGCGCCGGGTCCCCTATGTCTTCTTCTTCTTCTTCTTCTTCTTCTTCTTCTTCTTCTTTTCTTCTTCGCAGAGGCCGCACTGTGTCAATTTTTTTTCGTTTTAGCTTTTTTTTAAGTTCATTAAAAAACATACATTATAGGTGTGGTGGTGCCGCCTCACACAGCGCCACCACCCCTTTTGTACCATTCCGTAATTTTTAAAAAGTGCACCCCAATTTAGTTTTTTATTTTTTATTTTTTGTAATATTTTGGTAAAAATCTTGAAATTGAATGTCTGATCTTTTTTTTTTTTTTTAATAAAATTGATTTTTATTTAACCTGAATATATATTATGAAGTTAATTAATTTAGTATTCATAATGTTTAATTGGTGTATGGGTTAATTTATAAAATAAAGGTTAACATTCGTACACAATAGGTATACATTTCATGTAATACTGTATTATATATTTTATACCTAGGTAAAATAAAGAATTGATCTCAATTTTTGTTACAGTTTAAGTAATTAGAATCCTATTTAGCTAAGACATAGTATATCCATGAACTATTAATATTTTAACAGTTTTATTCAACACTACAAAGAAAATGCACTTTAGCGGCGTTTTTAGTATGCTTTTAAAGAAAAATGCCATAAATATTATACATTAGCGGCTTTTAGGAAAAACGCCGCCAAAAATGAGCAATAGCGGCGCTTATATACAAAAAACGCTAAAAATATATATAGCGGCGTTTTTATTAAAACGCTAAAATCTGAATTAGCGGCGCTTTGGAAAAACGCTAAAAGTCTGAGAATTAGCGCGCTTTTGGAAAAACGCTAAAAGTTTAGAATTAGCGCTTTTGGAAAAACGCAAATATTTTTAAAGTTTTTTGGATATATATGACTGATTGTTTTAAATTTATATATTAAATAATTTCTTATATAATTGTAAAGAGATAACATTAATTTTAATACATTAAAATTATGATTCTAGTTTAAATTATTTAAGAGAAAATATTTGTTAAAAATATTTACGATTTAAGGTTTAAGGGAGACGTGTTAGGGTTTTATGGGTTAAAAGTTAGGGTTAATGGGTTTAATATGTAAATGGTTAAGGGTTTGGGGTTAATATGTTATGGGTTAGGGTTTGGAGTTAGGGTTTATAGTTTATAATTTAGGGTTTATGGGATAGAGGATAAGAGGGTCTAGATTAAATTAGTATCTTTTAATTTATATATTAAATAATTTCTTATATAATCGTAAAAGAGATAGTATTAATTTTAAAATATTGAATTAATTCTCATGATAAATTGGGGTTTATGGTTTAATTTAGGGCATATAGTTTATAGATTAATCTTTATAGTTTAGGCTCTAGAGTTTATATTTTAGGGTTTGAGGTTTAAGATTAAAGATTAAGGGTTAGGTTAGGATTTAGGTGAGCTTATAGTTTAGTTTTTATTATTTTAGAGTTATATGGTTTTGGGTTTAGTGCTTAAACCATATATATCAAATAATAACTATTTATTTTCTTTATTGTAACTTCATATTGCTATAGTAAATGTATAACTAATTTGTATACCCATATGACATACAAAGCTAATAGTGTTTGTCAATTGTAATTATTTAAAAAAAGAAAATAAATTTAATCTTATTAACTTAGAAAATCAATAATACATATTAGTAGTATAAAAAATATATTTTATTCTTTGAAAATAGTAAATTAAAATGATTATAATAAATAGAGATGTCAAATGTTAAAATAAATAGAAGAAATTTATGCTAATGAACAAATTAATTTATGTAAAATAATTATAATTAACTGTAATGTAAAGAATTTTATTATGAAAATAATAACAATAAGATTAATTTTAAAAAAGTCCTTATAATTGTAATAATTTAAAAGTTATTTTATTCAAAAATTTAAAACATATATTCTTTTTTCAAAATTATTGAAAAGGTTTAATATTATTTTAATACCAATTAAATTTCAATTTAAAAAATTACCAAAAAAATTATTGAAAACATTTAGTGGCGCTAGACATAAAAATGCCGCAAATAAGAGTTAATAGTGGTTTTTTTTTCAAAACGCCTCAAAAATAAATTACATTCAATTGAAACGCTTGCTTTTTAATTCTCCTCTACTTTTCCTCTAGGTCTTCTCCATTTCGTCCCCAACAGAGTTCTCTTCCTCTAAATTTATCAAGGTCTCACTTTTTTGAACCCTAAATTTTTCTTCTTCTTTTTTAAATTATACTTTTAGATTTGCACTTCGCGCCTACTTTATAGATCTATCATATCATTTCTTTGTTTATAAGTTCGGTTGGCGAGGATCAAGAAAAAAGCGAAATGTTTAAAAGTTTTCTTCTTCTTTTTTTTTGCGGTAGAGGCATTTGTATCGAATAATAATCCAGTTGCAAAGTGCTACAATGTTTTCTCGCCTTTGGTTAAAATGGAATCAAGCGATTTTTTCCCATTTGTTTGATTATGAACGTGGCTTTTTTCTTTCCATAAATGTTTTTTTTTCTCTTTGTTTCTTTTTTTTTTTTTTCAGAAGAGAAAACTTTTGGAAATGGATGACATAAATCGAGATCAAGAAGAGAAATTTGTGAATTATGTGCGTGGTAAGTGTAGCTTCATGTTATTGTTAAATCCTATTTTCATAATTTATGTGAATTGCAAAGTCTTACTCTTACCTTAGTCTTTCTTTTCCTCTTCTATGTTTGTTAGACATGTTATATCTTGTATATATATCATAGAAAAATAACTAATATCACTTCTCTTTGGCTCTTTCGTTAAACATAAGTTTCTGCTTTTGTCCTTTCTAATGAAAGGAAGGTAAACAAACAATGAATTATCTAATTCAAAACCATTTTGTCTTGTTGGTCAGTATTAATGGTGTGTCTGATTTCATTTACTTTGGACTAATCTTTGCCTAAAACCAAAAATAGTGGACCAATCTTGTCCTGCCTGCTAAATTGTGTGCCTTCATATACTATTTCTTCTTCTTCTTTGTTCATATGTTTATTGGTTTTTGAAATGAGTCGCCTTTCGTAAGCTTTTTGATGCTTTAATGCGTTTTATTTTACATTTGGTATTTATGTTATTGCTGTTTTGATGCATAAATTCATTGAAAAAACAGTTGTTTGTAATAAACAGTTGGTATTTATGTTAATTCTTTGTGTTTTGCTTAAGTGGTTTTATAACTTAAGTTTTGGGTTTTAATGAACTTAGATATGACTCTGAAAAATTTCAAGGATGAATTGTTAGATTCGAAACTTTTTGGGTATTTTTTTAATTCGTTTGCATCTGATGTACTTATGCGTATTTTTATTCGGTTTTAAAAAGTATCTGATCTAAACAAGCTTTCAACTGTTGGATTGGTAGTTCTATCGTATTGAATTTTATCTTCTTTTTTTTTTCTTTCTGTACTCTAAATTTCAAATTTTGTATTTTTAAAGTTAAGTCTTAGTTTTTAAGTAACTTAGAAATGATTCTGCATTAAGTGGATGAATTGTTAGATTCCATTTTTTTTTTCTTTCTTTCTTTGTATGTTCAAATTTAACCAAATGGCTAAAAATATGAGGTTTGAGTCACATTGAGAGACCGTAAAAGAATATTTTAATTCTTTGTGTTTTTCTTAAGTGGTTTTATAACTTTTATCATTAATCTCACTTTGTTTTTGTTTGTGTTCTAATGTTTTAATGGTTTCGTCTTTGGTCCTCCGTTCGTCCCTCGCACTTTTAAGAAGGTAAGATTTTATGCTAATTTTAATTCATTTGTGATTATAAATTTGGAGAATAAAATATATTCGGTGAAATTAGTTTATTATTATTAGTTAGCTTTCTTTTATGGAAATCATTGTTGTTATCATGTATTGTCGCTATATATTGCCCAAAAAGAAGTGATTATTTATCTAGAGAGTGATTTTTGTGAAGAAGAAAACACTACGAAGTTTGAAAAACCAAAATTGATTCTTTGTTTGAACTTTTGCCAAGTTATGTTCGGTCCCTTTTCTTTTAAGGTAGATGATGGGTTGAATGGTTTCATGTCTTGTTAATGGTTTCATATTTTTAGCACAGATTACTCAAGTGTATGGCTTTTATGATGAATGCCTAAGGAGGTATCTTAGAATCTTGCTATATAAATTTATTTGTGTACGTAAATACTTTCTTTCTTAGGGTTGAGATTGATACCTTTCTTTATTTTGATTATAAATATTGCCTCAGATTCCGCCCTTTGTCATTCATTTCATTTCTTTATGTGGTTTGCAAAGGTAATTAGGCTTAAGTATTAATTTTGTATTGCGATTTGGTCATAGTTTGTTGTCAATGTCCACTTTGACGCAACATACTAATGTGGAAAATAAATAAAACAAAGAGGACATATGATAGGGCACTATGTGAAGATTGTTTTAAAAGTATGATCTAGATGTAAGATATGTTTTTTAATAGTCGCCATATCTTCTTTTACTAACTCAACTTTGTTGTTTAAATCAGTTTATTGCCCAATTGTTCAATTAAGAAAAATAATGTGTTATGTTAGTGCCGAGGCAATGGGATGTCGTTCGATCCATGAATCAAGCTTGTTTTGCATGTTGCTTTCTAATTTTAAAGTACATGTGAAGTTTTCTCGCAATTGAATATTGGATGATTCTTCCAAATTTACGTAACCGCTTATGTAGTTAAAATTATTTGAACTACTTTAATGGTCGCACAAAGAATCAAGCGTATGTGAGGTTTACGCTTTTCACATTAAATTTTGTTGCTTATATATATGTACATATGCAAATCATAAACCCGATATTCTTGTTTTCTACTTCCAATTTTCTTGCTTTGTTTGCTAAAGCCTCATCGATATGGATAATTCTCGTTTTTGAACGTTTTTATTTTACTACACTATATCAATGGGGTTGTCCACGATTTGCAATGGAACCAATCCCTTTTACTACTGAGAGAGCAATTCCTCGATAAAGACCTGAAGTGGTTGGTTTGGTGAAGGAGTGAAGCTCCTAAGGAAAATGGAGAGAGAAAGAGCAATGGCATTGAAGAAGATGCTAAATCGATGTATGCAGAGAGACAACTGATGTGGTAGATGATCGCCCGAGCAAATCTTGGTTTCCTTTGTATTTTTTCCCTTTTTGGTCATTTATTAAAGGAAAAATGTAGATTGATGTGACATAAAATGTGGTATTTGCACCAAACAAATTAGAGATACAATAGTAATGCAAAATTTTTATTTTTTTAATTTGTTAATATGAAGAAAAATATTTTTTTATTTTTCATGACAAAACTAGCGGCGTTTGTAAAAAAAAGCGTCGCTAAAAGTGATGCCTTTAGCGGCGTTTGTAAAAAAAGCGCCACTAAAAGTCAAACCTTTAGCGGCGTTTGTAAAAAAAGCGCCGCTAAAGGTCATGACCTTTAGCGTCGTTTGTAAAAAAAGCACCACTAAAAGTCATACCTTTAGCGGCCTTTGTAAAAAAAGCGCCGCTAAAAACCCGCTAAAAGTCATGGTTTTTAGCGGCGTTTTTTGCTCATAAACGCCGCTAAATTTTGCGGCGCCTCTTTTAGCGGCTTTTTTTGCGGCGCTCAAAGACTATTAATGGCGCTTAAAAACGCCGCTAAAGGCCTAAAAAAACGCCGCTAAAAGTCTAAATTGCTGTAGTATCTTCTTCTTCTTCCTCCTTTCATTTTCTCTGTGTCTGCTTCAAACTCATTTTGGGGCATTATATGCTCCCAAGCCACCCACAACCCGACGAAACCCCTGTCCTGTCACCCTCAAGGGGTGCCTCCTCTGCCAGAGGCACGCTCGGTCTCACTGTGGGCGAGGCTACACTGTCGATTTTTTTTCGTTTTCAGCTTTTTTTTTTTTAAGTTCTGTTAAAAAAAACATACATTATAGGTGTGCAGGGGGTGGTGCCTCCTCTGTCACAGGCGCGACCACCCCTTTTGTATCATTCCCGTAATTTTTAAAAAGTGCACCCCAATTTGGTTTTTTTTTTTTGTAATATTTTGGTAAAAAACCCTGAAATTGAATGTCTTTTTTTTTTTTTTTTTAATAAAATTGATTTTTAGTTAACCTGAATATATATTATGAAGTTAATTAATTTAGTATTCATAATGTTTAATTGGTGTATGGGTTAATTTATAAAAATAAAGGTTAACATTCGTACACAATAGGTATACATTTCATGTAATACTATATTATATATTTTATACCTAGGTAAAATAAAGAATTGATCTCAATTTTTGTTACAGTTTAAGTAATTAGAATCCTATTTAGCTAAGACATAGTATATCCATGAACTATTAATATTTTAACAGTTTTTATTCAATTAATTAAATCAATCCTTACATCTGAAAACAAAATACAAAATAACAGACTATAGGTATATTCAAACATGTGTAAAAATTACACCTATCTCGAAAAATAGTCTTATCATGAAAACACATGTGCTGATTTACGAGTGCAATGATGCTCTATTATCATTTCATTAAGGAGAGTTGTTAAATTTTGTTATTAATTTATGAAATTTGTGGATTTAATTTTTATATTTAATTTGGTTATTTTTAATTTTTTAGTTTTTGGATTATAAAATTTTAGTCTTTCTCAAATAATAATTATTAAATTCATTAAATTTTGTTATTTTCAAAATTTGATGAAACAAATATATTATCATATGTATAATATAATGCTAGTTCATTATTTTCACATATTACTTGTTAAAAATTAAATTAATAGATTAAAACTGTTATTTCCATCAAAACAGAAATTTTAATATTTAAAAAGTATCGAATGCTTCCAATTAGAAAATATAAACTAAATTTATAATTAGATACGTAATACATGACTAACAATTAAATTTAATTAAATAAATTTAAATATTACTAATTTAGTCAAGACTAAAATTTATCAAATTAAAATATAAAAATTAAATCAAAAAAAGAATAGCATCTACGGAAAAAAAGCGGTGGGAAATTAGGAAGTGGGTAAAATATGAAATCGGGAATTGCGCATATTTTTATATTATAATTTGAATAAAATATATTAAATTTCAATATTGTCATGAAAAGTTGGATGGTGTGAGTAGAGAAAGGCTAGTATTTGCGGTTTTAGTACAGAAGCTATGGGAGAAAGGGGACCCAAAATCCCAATTCGATTGTGTAAAAGGAGCAGAGATCATGGGGTTAGTGTGTCGTTTAACCATAGAAAGCATGATTGTGGTTCGGCAGTCAAGCTTTTACAATGACAAGCCACTGCCATGTTCCCAGTGCCAATCGACCTCACTCATCTATTTTTCTTTTTCATATATATATATAAGCTATGTACATGAATTATGGATTATATTTAGGACAAGACTGACACTCTCTTCACTACTATTCACATGTTTACGTGTATATGTTAGATTGGGCCCCTTTCATAAGTATGTGAAAGCAAAAAACAACCATAGAAAAAAAGAAAAAGAAATAGCATCTAGAATCTATGGTGATAGGCTGGTGGTATAGCTTGCAAGTGGCAATCCAAACAGCCAGGCACAGTATAGCAGTAAAGAGAGAGACCCTTCAATGAATGGCGTTTATTTGTAGGGCTGCTGCGGCTGTTTTTGGATGCTGCTGATACAGCAAACATACAACAGACAGCCGTAACGATATCTCGTGTAAATGCCAGTTTATCCCCCCCCCTTTTTTTTTCAGAGTAATGTTGAATCTAGTCTCTTCACCCTATTTTTAGCATTATTTTATGTCCTCTCCCATACGTATGACTTTTGCTTGAAATGACCTCATGACCCGTTCTAAGTTTTAACCCATTTCTATACTCTATACCGTTCTGGGTTCCAGGGATTTTTTACTCTCTTTTCGTTCCTTACAGGCAGCCAGTCATAAGAGGGTTCCACCATTCAAAGACCACCTTATAACCAAATACTTAGGAGCGAACCTGACGGATCAGGTACAAAACCAAGTTCCGACCTTACTGAAAGATAGTGTTGGTGAATAGGATTCTAGGGTTAAAAAGATAATAGGCGTAATCAATGACGACAATAAAGAATGAAATATATGTACAAAAAGAAGAAAATTATAATAAAACTAGTTTTTATTATTTTCATGTTTTGGCTTTGATTTGATGTAAATGAATCCCAAAAACTTTGCCAAACAGATGTGGACAGCGTGCAAACTACTCCCACTCCCTAGACTGCATGCATGGACCACGTTTTGTAATTTTTATTTTTTTGATATTGATATTTCCTTTAGGTTTAATGTACCTCGTTCCCGTGATACCCTTTCACTATATCCCTTTCGTCTTTGCTTTGGGCTTGGCATGTGCTCTATTTTGGACGATTCTTTTCAACGGTGAAAACTAATGAATTCGTTTTTTCACTCATTAACACTCTCGTAAACATTAGGGTTCAAGTCTCCTTTGATGGGTGATATGTAAATACTACTTTTAGTCCTAAACCAAAAGTAAAAAAGAAAAAAAAGAAATAGAAGTAGCACGTTTCCCTTCCCTTCTTTTGCCCCAATTCTATCACTTAACATTCCTTTGTCTCTAAAAAAAAAAAAAGTGGATGTGGACAATGGATTTGTATCATCCCTCTTCTCATTTCTCAATGTTTTGGCATCGAAATGTCAAACCATGAACGGCTCTGATTAACTCTCTCGAGATCGTAGCATGAGAATAAAAGGAATATATATATATATATATATATGCATCTTACTAATTATATAGAATCACAAACTCATTCAATGTTATTTCATAAACCAACAAAAATTAAAGCACAAGTTCAATCTCTTTCTTGGTTTTATTATGTACTAATTGATTACATGATGGAATGACGCTATTATCATGCAGAAAGCAAGTGAAATATATATATATATATATATAAAGAATAAAGTGCAAAAGAGGCCGAAAAAGAAGTAGAAAGCCTGCAATAACAAAAAAGAGGGAGGGATGGGGGGTGTGCGGGTCTAAATTATAATAATAACACAACTACTACTGCTTACATACATAATACTAATAATAAAGCATCCTCTTTATCCATGACAAAGCATTAACAATGACAGTGAAAAAGGAGGGTGAGGGTGGCAGCAAACAGGCAGCCGATCCCATAAAACAACCGCAATTATAGAGAGGAAGGTGACTGACAGACAGTAACATCTCAATGGGGAGGCGCAGGCTGCTGCTGCACACATACAACTTCAATAACAGCCGTAAAGGCTAAAAACATCAGAGACTCCAATGTTATATACTAAATGGTTTTATGAATATATTATCTAAAACTTTTATGCTTGTAAATAGTTTACGAAGGGGAAACTGGGGCTGAGCTGACTGCGGAATTTTCTGACCCACCTCTGATGCCTGATAGGGCTGATTTTCTTTTGTCCCTCAATTTAATCAAAGGGTCCGCAGATTGTTGCTAAGGTTTATGTTATGGTCTCCCTTCTCTTATTCTATATCTTGATATCTTCTGCTGTTAGGGTTTTACCTTCTTTTTTTTTTTTTTTTGTTATGAGAAAAAAGAACCATTATTCTGATTTTCATGCAAGATGGGATGGGATGATCTTTGTGGGAGAGGAAGGTGAGCATGGAATTTTCGTTTGATTTTATTTATTCTTTTACAAATACCATTGGCATAAAATAGGTTGGGAAATAGGTAGGGGTCCCCAACCTGGATGAGTGGTCAGTTTAGGCTTGCCGAGATGATGGGTGTTACGTGGGCTGTCTCTGTACTTCTAAATGGGTATTCCAGAAACCTAAGCCTTTCGTGGTAACCCACTGTCGACGCAGTAAATGAGAATTTAATGACCCCTTTTTTCCTTCTTCTCCAACCAAACTACAAGGCAATCAAATAACCATTTACTTTCTTTTCAACTATTCATTTGTATGTATATATTGCCTTATGGCTGGATACACGAAATAGATTATAGTATCTAAGTTTTTGCTTCCTATTTTCTTTCCATTATTATTACATGTTTAATGAATAATGATGATCATTGTATTTATTTTTTTTTTTAAATAAATCATTCAATTCAACCAATATCACTAGTACACCGTAAAGCCTACCGTGAGATAAATGCCATGGGGGATGCTAATTAAGATTTACCCACTCACGCTTACAATGGGAACAAAAGAAGAAGAAAAAAACAATAATGAATTTGCTGCAGCTTCAGTTGTTCTTTTTTCTCTCATTCAAACCTCACACTGATCAATCAAATTGTAGAACATCTAAAGTACGGTTGTGGAAATAAAAGCTGACAACAATAGATTATGAAGGTTGCTTATGTTACACCTCTGTCCCGCCAGAAATAATCACTCCTAACTTCCTTCATTTTCGTACATCTAATTCGTACGGTTGAAATCATAAGATATGGTGTGGTGCTCACCTCATTATTCAATTATGTGGTTGGAGGTTCGATTCCATTTCATAATTAATCGTTTATTTTTTCAAAGAGTATCGATAGAGAGAAAATTTGTTATTGTTATCAACCTAGTTAAAAAAAAATATGATAAGGTTAAAATTTTAGTAAATTTTGAATCTCAAATTCGAGTCTCGTTAATGTGTTATTTTCCAAATTCATTTTGATTATAGTTATTTAGTTTCAATTTAGTCAGTTGTTGAAATGATTAGTTGTAATGATGGATTTTGATAAAAACTGTTGATGTATAAGCATTTATTTCAAAAGCCTTGGACTTCTGTTCAGATTATTTAATGAAACTGCTGAGATTCTGGTCCTGACCAATAGAGAAAATGGTTATAATGTACACAATTTTGACTAGTAATAATATTAGCCCATTTTTCTAACTAGAGTCAATGCCGCCTTATTATTTTTAGTTCTGGGTCCTTGATAATCTAAATTTAGGTCCGACCATGCCTAATTGTCGAGCAATGCGTAACCAAGGAAGAGAGGGCCTTGGCCCTCTTGGCGGAATCGTACCTCTTCAAGTGTAAATTAGTCAATTTAATCCCTTTCAACTTTTTAATGGAAAAATTGTAATTTTGACCCTATCAAAAGTTCAAATTTCACTCTAAGCCATTTTAATACAAAATATGTATCTCTGACTGCCCTAAAGTTTTTTAGTTTTACCTCAAGCCCCCATCAGATAATTCCTGATTTCATCATTGTGTATACATCTCTTGTCCTGCTTTATAATTTCAATTGTAATGTATTTGTGGGCAAAACAAGGAATTTAGCTCAATCCTTAAATGTTTACATACGTGGACAGTTACGAGAATAACAAAACCAAGGCATAGACAGTACAACAACGCATTTGATGGTATAAAACCCATCAGGTAAGCAGCCCAAAACGCTTACTCGGATACAATGGGCCTAGTAGCGGATACAGCCTGTTTAATATTAGTACACCAACCATGAACTGAAGTATGTTACAATTCTGCCAGGATTTAGCTACAAGCTGAAGAGTGTATATCCTCCAGAATGGTGAACATTGGGGGTTCTTTCGTTATGCTCTGTTAACCAACTTTTCTTCCCCATATTTGATCCCAGGAGCTCAGAGATTTGGTGTATAAATGACTTTAAAACCATCATTCAACCTGGTCAGGTAGCTTGCAGGTCTTGAATCTTGCAAGTCCAGGACAGGAGCTTCCATCCTAAGGCTTCACCACATTCTGAAATGTATTCACTTTCTATATTTTAACACCTATGCACAATATACAACGCTTCCAACAGCACGTTGATTCATTAACCCCACATTTTATATTCAGGCTCAAGCACTAAATAACCTTCTATTCAGCTGCCAATATAGTGAAAATTGGTTATGTAAACAATCCTACAAATACATGTTTACTAGCCAAAGCTTCCTACCATCAATATAGAGTCTAGGACAAAACAGTGTAGAAGGGAAAAGGAAATACCCTTTATTTTGATCAGCATTTCTGTGGCTCTGGTTTCGTGTAAGAGCCATGCGCTCGATACTTCATTAAGTTAGAAGCTTCTTTAGCCTCAAGCCACAGTTTCCTATAAAATAAGGCTTCTGGTGGAATTTCATGCTCCTTCTTAATAACCTGGATCTTGTATTGAGAATAGAAAAGTTAAGAGCACCTTGCCAATTAATTAGAGCATCAAATTCAGTAACAAATTATCAGCTCATTGACCTGCTTGCAACCTTCAGCATCATTACTTTGATAAAAAGAGCATAGCATCCTACTATTTTTTTTAATCATTACAATATTGGGGGAGGGGAAAGGGGGATAACAGGGTTTGAACCCATGTCATAGCGCCCTACTACTGAACATAAGAACAGATGTTTCATACATTTTCTGATAATGTAAAACAGCTTTATCCCTGACCTTTGACACTTGAAAATTTGTATTATCCACTGACAATGCATTATTTAAGGTTTTCAGAACCTGGTAAAGCTCCTAGGATGAGATTGTTTACATGTCTTGTAATAGAAAACAACTATTCATACAGAGGCAGCAAGGGGGTCTAAGATCATTCTATCTCAGGTCAAATGCTTTCAGTCTCAGCATATAAGAGAATAATAGTTTATTCTCAGATCTAGGCATGGCCGGTGAAATGTAAATCGAACAAACAGATGCAATAAGGTTGCAATTATTATCATAGGTACATAATAACAGTTATCTTTAAAACATTAAGCAAAATGACGCATATAAGACCAAGAATGCGAAAAAGATATAAAAGTACCGTACCTCACGGTGATCAGCTGCTTGTCTCTTACCATATAAAGTGCTCAAGTGACTTGATTCGGGCCTTACACCTCTTTCACCAGCCCAATGTCTGATAACACCATAAAGGTTATTAATTATATTAAGGATCTTATCATGCTCATGCTCACTCATTGAACCTAAAGCAAATGAATAATTCTGTAGAAGCAACTCCGATAAAAATTGGATTGTGTTAATCATTAAATTAACATCAAGTTTGGGAGGTGTAGACTTGGGTGGCTCTTGAAATCTTTGAGTTAAATCAGAAAAAACACCATCTCCAATTGAATGTGAAGTCAGGGAAATTTCTGTCGTAGGGAATGAGATGCTAGAACTTGGCCCAGCCTGTGCCATGTCCGCAACACTGTCTAACGCATTATATGTTGCGTTAGCAATACCCTCCATGCAGCCAGCAACGTTTTCAAGTTGACTTTCAGAGATAACACTCTCCTTCCCAGGAGGCTGAAAACTGCAAGGACTGCCATACTCGAGTCTTGAGTCATGGGCATCAATAGAAAAATGGAATCCTATATCATTGATCCTTTCTGAAGGACATGTGCCTGCTCTAGCAGAACCCAATAATTCATTTTCTCTTGATGAAGAAATTGCAGCTAAAGCTCCAATATTCTGAGAAGCGAGAGAACTATCTCCATGACAATCCTTCTGATCATAATCGGCTTTTTGTTTAGAATTTCCAGGAATAAACACAGGTGCCAGAGGATTTAAACTATTACGTGCCACTTTTTCGTTCTTAGAATGTTCTAATTTCGGAGACACTGAAACTCTGAAAGGAGATTGACCATTAGAATCTTCTGAATTCACAGGCACTGAACAGTTAAACAGAGACTTATATGCCTGTGTTCCTGGCCAGCAAGGTGAATCTACATCTGAATCATCACTGTTGGTGGAACATTTATCATCAGCTATACCTGCTTTAGCACCATGTTGTTCTAAAGCCAAGTCTTCATAAACATTGGGACAAGCTATTTGAAGCTTGGATTTTGCCATAACAGAAGGGCTTTTAGTCTCATTGCAGGCAGGTTCAACAATAGTTCTCAATAAAAGGTCTTGGCAAGCAACCTTGTCTAGAGGTCTCTGCACCATATCACTACCAATCATGCCAGGCACGACATAGCCAAAATATGAATCCGTTTTGCTGAGTGCATCAGTGCCACCATAAGCCACATTCTCTAACGGAACAGGATTAACAATTGGTGGATTGTAACTAGCACTTGATGGTTTGAAAGTTTGAGCTGAATAAGCAAAATGCTTTGGTGCACTTGAAACCAGAGTTTGAGCAGCACAAGAGGCAAGGTTGGGAAAGCATCTCTCATTGTTAATAATAGTTGAATCACAATGACTCGTACTCAGCAATGGCGCTGAGTACGACAGTTGACTCTGAGTATGTTGAGGTCTTGAAGAAAAGATCAAACCTGATGATATTGAACACGACTTCGTCAAACATATATTCGACAAATTTAATTTGGCATTAGCCATTCAAAAACACTGCTTTCTGTAAGTGTTTTATCCTTTTATTCTGGTCTAATTCTATTATCTCTTTCATGCAAAACAGAAGATGTTTCTCTAACAAGTTTTGATACTTCAATAGTAGTACCTAAACAAAATCATTAACAGTTTCAGCCCGTATTGCATGGACACTAGAAAAAGAAAAAATTGATTGAAATATGTTTCCTATTTATTCATCTTTGCATCTACAATTAATCTCCGGTCAATCCAAGATGAATAAAACCCTAAGATTCATAACTTATATAACTACTTATCCTTTGAAGTTACTAAATTTCAAGTATTAGAAAGTCACAAACTCAGGATTGCTAATACCTAATGACAGTAATGAGATTGTCGTAGTTTATTTCTAGTGACAGAATACAAGAATGTAAGAACAAAATCAGCACCAATGAATCAATTATAGCAAATTAGTTAGTTCCCTACGAACATGAAAGACCCTGTAAGAAACTGAAAGTACCTTGCTGAAGCAGGTTCCCTTGTAACCCGTGATGATTTGTAGCAGTTCCCAGCGCTCCACTCTCTGGGTCCACATTGCTCAAGCTTGAAGAACTAGGAGTGAAACTGGTTTGAACTAGAGGATCCACGAAAGGGTTGTTTGTAAAACAAGAATTAGGCTCAAAGTCAAGGTCATTGACAAAAGGGGTAGCAGTAATTGCAGTAGAGTCAGAGTGGTAAGCACAGTAGCCTTGTTGACGTTGAGCACCCAAATTCAGGTAAGGAAAGGGTTGATCAAGACTGGAAGTAGAGTCAAGCAAAGGGTCAAAAGATTCATGGCGATTGAAAGGGCTGGCGATGTTGAACGGACGAGCCAAAGGAGACAAACGAGACGAGGTTGTTGGGATTGAAAAGACATTCATGGCCGCTTTACTTCTTTCACTCATCGTTCTCCACACCAAACCACACCCACTTAAAAAAACACACACACACAAAAACCTGTTAAATTTTCAACATTACATAGACACAAACAAAACAGAACAGAAAATCATGAACTAATGATAAGTGGACATGATCATCATGCTGTTATTCTTAACATGATTTTTTTTCCAGTGGTAGATGAAAAAAGGAAACAGTTTTGATATTGAAGTGGTAAAAGAATAATTGAAGAATGCATATTGAATATAACGTGAATGGATGAATTATTTCATATTTCTTACCTGAAAAAGAAATTATTGAAGCTGTTTTTTTTTTGAAAGGGGGAGGGAGTTGGAACTTTTTATTTTAATTTGTTTGGTTTTATACTGTAGGAAGAAGAACACGGAGAAGCTCTTCCTCTTCTATTTGATTCTTATTTGAACATGGACTTTTTTTTTATTAATGACAGTTTCCTTAATAAGTCATTGACCAATGCTACACTAACACGTAGGATCACACCTCGCTCTTTTTCCTATTTATGATTTAACCCTTTAACTTTTCCATTTTTTCCTTTTTTCTTATAGGATCACGCCTATAGCAACTCGATTACTCTAATAGTAACCGTGCTAAAACCATGTTCTCTTTGTTCGAATTAAATTTATTTTTTATAAATAATTAATGTAAAATTAAACTAACAATACGAATGAAGTTTAAGTTAAAAGTAATGCTAAATTTATCACTCCAAATTACAAAATTTAGTAAGTAAAATTTGTTAAAGGATCAAAGCTATATGAATGGGATAATAAATGAATTAGGGGCTGGGCCCCCTCTGATTACATGAGACTTGCTTTCAGAACTAAAATATAAATATATAAAATGACAAAAAGAAATTGGCATTTAATTAATCTGTCAAAATTGAAAAAACATATTATGATTTCATGTAAATTAGGAAGAGATGAGGGATTCATTTGTAATTAACACAAAATGAGTGACGTTGCATATCCTATTAGGTGATGGATTAAATAGATGGCTTTCTTGGAAACTGGTAAGCAGTAAGAACGCAACTACCACGAAGCGAAAAATGAAATTACCAAATTATCAATTGAAATTAAGTTAATTAATTTATTGTGTCTCTTTTTATTATTATTATGTATTAACAATATTTTAAAAAATATAAATATACCAAGAAATTAATAAATATTTGTGTCTTAATAATTTACTTATAAAACAATAATTTTTTTAATGGCACGTCGAACACGGCTTTTGACATTGGCAACTTGGTAAGAACTTCAACTGTTGGATCTTTCTATTTGGGAAATACCAAACCAATCAAACGGTCCAGAACAATTTCAATGAGTTTCCTTCCTTCTCGATGAAGAAAGGGCACTTTTTTTTAAGAAAAAAAAAGCGTTCAATTTTATTAATTTATTCTTTCTAGGAAGCTACAAGGATCAAAAATGAAACTTTGATTAATTTCAGGGAAAATGGAGCTAAGTAAAAATTTAAATTATCCAAAGTGACATCATTGGTATTTTGACATTTGTAGAAAAGACTTTAGTAAAACTTTAGTTACATCTTCTATTTGTCAAAATTTGACGCTGCCATAAGATTTGTCAATAAGTTTTATTTTTATTTTTGTAAAAAGCATTATTTATATTAAAAATACATATTTATCCAGACATGCATTAAGTTTCAGTGTTGGTCCATTTGTATCAAACAAAAAGAAAAGTACATTTGAAATATAAAATGAAAGAATAATCTATTAATATCTTATCTAAATATTTTAGTTTATATAATATAATGTATAATTATAATTGTATCTGAGGTGTGATGTGGTCAGTAATGGAGTTAGAAAAAAATTTTGAGGTTGAAATTAAATTGTATATTTTTATGATAGTAAAATATAATTTTACTATTTTAATAGATTATATCTTTATAATTTTTAAAAGATTAAATTAATTTTTATTATTTTGAGACTTAAAGTGTAAATTTACCATTACTAATTTAAAATTTTTATAAATTATAAAAGGTCTAAATAAAAAAATTTATATTTTAGGGGTTGGGGCCCCTGACTGCCTCCCTTGGCTCTGCCACTAGATGTGGTGGTTATTCACTTCATCCTTTAATTATAAGGTTAAGGGTTTGATCCTCGCTCATAAGAATAGAGCATACTTTAATTGTAACCAATAAAATTACTTTTATATCCTTTTAAAATTTAACATGTAAAAGTAATATAGTAATTTCAAATTATCAGGACAAAACGTGCAAACAAATAAATATCAAAATTGCTAAAATTCATTTAAAATGCATTGATTCAAAATTTATCCAAAACACGTCTGAAATGGAAAAAATTCACAAATTATCACATACACGATAATATACCTTCATGACCAAGAAAACAGTAACGCAGCAAGCAAGGGAGCAGATTCCAATCGAGTACATTCACTCTTTACAATCCCCAAAAGATGATATATATATATATATATATATATACTTATAACAAACGCTACATATATTAATAATGAAATCCACAATGATGAAATTCTTTTCACACTCAGTAGTGATATTACATGATCCATCATGGTGAATTAATGTCACAAATTCAATTTACATATACATTTATTGCTACATGAGAGAGCAAGCATTCACATTGTCATCGTTGAACAAGTTACTGACTTTGTCGTCTCCACGAATCGTTACAGGTATGTTACCATGCCTGTGTCCTAAGTTGTATCCATGCCTGTAATAATTATAACTCTCTCTGTACTCATTGGTCGTGTCTTTATAATATTCAGCGGTTGTGGTGAAGTACAAAGGAGGATCAGGGTAAGGCCAGAATTCAGCCCTTTTCCCTGCCCTCCTCACTCGTTTCAGAACCTTGTTCCGATCAACGTATCCGATCACCGTCACCTTCTCCATCTCTATGTCGACTTCCACCGAATCGATCCCTAACATCATTAATAATGATCCTATGTAAAGGAATCATTCCCTTAAAGAAAAGGAGAACATTTATGAAATATACCTCTAAGCTTGTAAATGGCGTTTTTGACTACTCTTTCGCAACCACTGCAGCACATCCTGACTTTGAGGTCCACCGTCTAATAAAGCAAAGATTTATAAGTTTTAACAGTGAATAGATTATTCTGGGTTTCTGTTCATCTTTTTTCCCTTGTTCAAAAAGGCCCTTTATGCTTTGTTCTTTTATGTAGTTATAGGAAACTTGAGGGATTAAGAAACCCCTCCACCATGTTTAAACTTAATTGGTTTTTGGAGGTTCTTGAACCCAATCAGACCAGGAAACATCTTCCTAAAGCTGGTTCAAGAGCTATATACTAAAAGTTTACTGCACATTTCACTGAAGTTTAAGCCTTTATTTTTGTAAATTTTGAGAGAAAAAAAAAAGATTTTAGCACATGGTTTTATAGTGTTAATAACTTCCAAACATAGAATGAACAGGGTTTAAGATGGGAGCTTTTACAATATTTTCTTCAAATCTGGTAAAAATTAAGAGTTAAATTATATTTTATTTTTTACTTAAAAATTAAAAATTAATTTTTATACATTAGATCAAAAAGTAATTTGATCTTTTTTATTAAAAATGCTTTCACGGTTAAAAACTGGCTTAGCTGATGAAATAATAAGACAATTACACTTTGAGTGCAATACTTACCTCATGCTGACATACTGAGACAAAATTTTAATAGTAAAATAAATAGAATTTTTAATAGAATAACCAATTTACTCTTTGATGTAATGTATAAAGACTAATTTACTTATTTTTTGAATAAATGAAATAAAATACAATCTATTTACTAATATAAGAACTTTCATGATACTTTTACCTTGAAAAACTAAAATTTAACCAAACAACAAAGGAACAAACATAGCATGTTCAATAAACAATATAACCCCTTTTTCTTTGAAGAAGAAAAGCATGTAGGTTGTATATTCAAAACTTTTTTTAAAATATCCTCGTTATCATATCTAAATATGTATCAGATGCAAGAGATAAATAGCCGTCATGTATACATTCATAAGACCCATTTGTGTTTTCCATTCATTGTCATGAAAAGTCGTCGAAGGCAAACAATTAAGATACCTAGATGGATTCTAAAAAGAAGAACAAAATATACTATGGGAGGATGAAGGGAAACCTGCAAGGAAAGTGGTCGAGCCTTAGGCATGCTGTAGTAATTGACGTTGGTGATTATGCTTTTTCTTTTCTGTCGATCACCAAAGAAACAGTAAGCGATGGCTGATTTAATGGAACCAAATGCTCTTGCTATTAAGGTAGCCATTAGAGACAAGTCAGCTCCCGTTTATAAAGTCAAGACAAAACTTATCAAAGACGACAAATCCAATAACCCTTCCCAGCCCCAGAAGATATTCCTCTATTGCATATAAACCCAGAGTTGTGACAAACCATTTCTTATATATGTTTAATATACAGATAAACACATTGGAGCTTACACATAGGTATGGAAATTTATAAAATAAAACCCTTTTGGGAGAGAAAGGTATCGAAAAAAAACCTATGTTAATGCTTGAAATGTGGGTCAAGTTAAACATGATTATTGGTGATACAATCAGAAGGGAATGTCGGCTGACTTTGAGATCATGGGATGGGTTTAATTAATAGGGAAAGCCAGGTTTTGATGCAAAGTGATCCTCCACCATCTTTTCGAAAATCCCAATACAACATACTTGCAACAATGATCTATATAGAAAGGTTACCAGAGTTTTATTCCCCACACATTGGTTTTATTTTTAGGTTAAACCTTACAAGTTATGTATGTTTTCATGGAATCCTAAAGAAAATAAGAAAAGGGTTTACTGGAATTTGAATCCAGAATCTATTAGATATCATTTTTTAAAATTTGAAAATATGAATAAACCGAACTAAAAGGTAAATTGCTTCCATTAAGATCTTAATTATGGTTTCTAAGGGGACAAATATCTAATTATATGATAAAAGAAGGGCTACCTTAGATGTAATCATATCTATAGTTTGTATTTTATGGGTTTGTGCTACTCATACCCTACTGGCTACTTGTAATATATTTTGTATTATTAACACAAATTAATGTTATCCATTTAGATTTATGTGCCAATGTAGTTTATCTTGAGCAACTTTTGGTTACTAATTTATTTGTTCACAGGATTCGATGTTTTCTTTTTATATTTCTGTAAGTTAGTGACAATTCAGTGATTTTCATTGGAAGCATAATTTGTTTAAAGAAAAAGAGAACAACTTTCTTTCCTGCCATTAACTCACAATTCTAGAGATGCAAAAAGACAACAGTATAAGATGAAGAATGTCCCTTGAATTTATAATTGGAATCAAGAGCTAGCTTTCTGCATTTTGATTCTGCATGTTTAGAGGTTCCATGGGCCATAACTAATTTAGCATTTATAATATAGCACCTATTGTACTTTTAGAACCATAACTTTCATCTTGCTGTAATTAATAATTTGCTCATACCTTATATTTAGATTCTATCTATCAGCTACTTAGGATCCCATTAACAAGATGGGGCACTTTATCAAAGAAGAAGGGCCTGTGATCTCATTAGAATTCTAAAAAATTTGGAAAAAAAAAAAAAAAGATGACACAGCTGCTTTGATTTCCAAGATACGTTCTGAAGCAACATTGCTAGTAGTTTTGTGCCAATACATTCAATTATATCACCATTTAGAACGACATGATATGAACCCTTGTACCTTTTATGCAAACAATTTTTTCCTTCTCAGTTTGCCTGTGGCCTCCCATGTGCGGGACTTCGTTCCAATTACTCTGGAAGATGCCGCATCACTTGATGGTCCTTCTGCAACACTGCTACTTACTGGTTGCAGAGGACTTTAGCTGAAATCTTGATAGCTGAAATCTTGATAGCTATTTGGTTGGAGAAATTTGAACTTATAACGTCAAAGCATACATGTTTTGCATATATATATAGGGACCATCAAAGCATATACATGGAGGTTCTTATGCTGACGGTCCATGTTAGAAATGGTTGTGATTGGGAAACATGGAGCATTTTGAAGAATTTCATTCCCAATGTTTCTGGTTTCAAAGGCATCCAAGCAGAATCCATAACGAGCACGTTACGTCAGTGGGGTATGCCCTACTTTGCCATTTGGTGTGGGGGTGGGGCATTAAGCCATTTGATGGGTAACAGTTGAGGGTTGAGTATTTATGTAAATAAAAAAAAATATCTTAAATGACTATAACGCAATTAAATACATAAATGGATAAAAAAATACAAAAAATTGCCAACATTTTCTTTTGAGATTAGAAACTTCATTACTCAACCGTACAGCTTATCTGGATTTCAGCTAATGTTACCAGCAGTGAATATGTTACCAGCCAATTCATCTACAATAAGGTTTTGACATTGTTGTGGTGAAGATTGATGGTAAAAAAGAACACTCTTTTCCCTACATATTACACATTAAGACAACTCTCTAGGCCAGCAGTAAAACCAAAGGCCATTGTGCAACATATTATACAAAGTATTCTTCAAAGCATGTGCATAAGCATGGGGCACAATGTACATAACTTGATCATATTTCCTACAAGATACAAAAAAGGGGGCAACAGTCTACCTACCTACATATGGCCTGTTTGAACATCATCAAGAAGTCAAGATCCAAGTCATAACCATATCCCCATGAAGAGAGCGAACAAGAGAGTCATAATGAAAATGGCGATACCAGGAACTAATAGGGAGTTTGGGCGATGAAGTGCAGGAGCTGCCTTTAAGTGCAATGATGGACCCTTTTGGCAGCAGCTATGTTGCTCATCTACCTGTTTTACCTGCAGCCTTGGTTTTGAATAAGATTCATCAGCAATATCCCTGCTGCCTTCAAATTTGAGGAACCGGTTCTCTACTTCTGACTCATCAGAGCTAGAAGTCTCACAAGAGCTAGAAATATGTCCTGTAGCTTCATCTTCTGTGGCCTACATTCAAAGCATTCAAAGATATTGTTCACATTTTGAAAGGCCTGGTACTTCAGTATATTAACATTATACTTTTAGACTTCTGCCGAAACAAAATGGAAGGTACGATGAAGAAAATACGAATAGTGCTAAAATTAACTTTTCCTATTTCCCATACCTCAGTTAGAGCAATATCCCTGCTGCCTTCAAATTTGAGGAACCAGTTCTCTACTTCTGACTCATCAGAGCTAGAAGTCTCACAAGAGCTAGAAATATGTCCTGTAGCTTCATCTTCTGTGGCCTACATTCAAAGCATTGAAAGATATTGTTCACATTTTGAAAGGCCTGGTACTTCAGTATATTAACATTATACTTTAAGACTTTTGCCGAAACAAAATGGAAGGTACGATGAAGAAAATACGAATAGTGCTAAAATTAACTTTTCCTAGTTCCTCTACCTCAGTTAGAGCAGACTGAACTTCTTCTTTACCGAGGCCAGGACTTGTCATGTGCCCACCATTGACACAGCCTGCAGAACCATTCATTGGCCCAGTAGAAAGTTGCAAACGTATTCTTCTTGGAGAAATGGCTTGGTTTACAATATTCTTCTCTGACTCATCAGAGCTAGAAGTCTGTCCAGCAGCTTCAGCTTCTGTGACCTGCATTTAAAGTATTGGAAGAAATTGTTCACTTCGAGAAATGTAATTCAGTGACTAACATTATAATTTGATCTTTGGCAAAAGAAAAGAAGTAAGATAAACAATGCATCAACAGCACTCAAAATTAGCTTTTTCCTGGTAACTCTACCTCGGTTAGAGCAGACTGAACTTCTTCTTCAACGAGGCCAGGACTTGTCATGCTCCCACCATCGACACAGCCTGCAGAACCTTTCATTGGTCCAGTAGAAAGATTAGTTTGCAAACGTATTCTTCTTGGAGCAGTGCCTTGATTTACAATATTCTTCTCTAACTCATCTGAGCTAGAAGTCAGTCCAGCAGCTTCAGCTTCTGTGACCTGCATTCAAAGTATTGGAAGATATTGTTCACTTTGAGAAATGTATTTCATTGTACTAATATTATAATTTGGCCTTTGGCAGTAAAAACAGTATATCAATAGTGCTCAAAATTAGCTTTTCCAGGTAACTCTACCTCAGTAAGAGCAGATTGAACTTCTTCTTCAACGAGGCCAGGACTAGTCATGTTCCCACCATTGACACAGCCTGCAGAACCTTTCATTGCCCCAGTAGAAAGTTTCGTTTGCAAGTGTATTCTTCTTGGTGCAGTGCCTTGATTTACAATATTCTTCTCTGACTCATCAGAGCTAGAAGTCTGTTCTGCAGCTTCAGCTTCTGTGACCTGCAAACGAAAAAGATAAGTAAGATAAACAGTATATCAACGGCGCTCAAAATTAGCTTTTACTGGTAACTCAACCTCAGTTACAGCAGACTGAACTTCTTCTTCTTCAACAAGGCCAGTGCTCATCAATTTTCCATCATCGACACAGCCTCCAGAACCTTTCATTGGCCCACTAGAAAGTTTCATCAAGCGTATTCTTCTGGGAGCAGTGCCTTGATTTACAATGTCTGAATTCAGTTGTTGCTGAGATCCACGGGTCCTAATCTTGATTCCAGTTCCAAGAGTTCCAAAATTTTCTGAATTTGACTGTTTTAGTGGCTGGCATGTTCCAGTCTTCATTCCAATACCACCACCAAGATCACCACCACTATTCACATAATTTTTCAGACTGGTTAACTGTTGCAAATTATTGATATTACCCATTGCAGAATCAGTAAAAGTTCCTTGGCCAACAGAATAATTTCCAAGACCACCAATATTCCTGGTTCTGTACTCTTGGTTATAAAGTGCTGGTTGAGTATGGGTAGGTTCGAAAGAAGTTTGCATTTGCAGTGATTGATTGTTATCAATAGACCCACCAAGCCACCTACGAGCTCCAACCTCAGTACCAACCTGTTAAGAAGTTGAAAATATAAAAAGAAGTTAAAACCCAAATCTAAGTGCCTTACAAGTGAAAATTTAATACAAAAGAAAAAGGGCTCAAACCAAAGTAAAGCTCAGAAATCTAAAGTGAAAAAAGGCTATAGGCTACATGTATAGGAACATAAAAGCTAGTAGCAAGTTATTTTTTTACCTGTAATTGCGGCATTTCAGTGTCCGTGTCAGCAGATCTGCCATTTTCTTTGAGATTTGAGATTTCTGGTGGTGGTGTCTTTGAGATGAATGAATCACCAAACAAGGGCATGTCTGTTCCATCAACCAAGTTCTTTTGAGTGTTCGACTCTTCACAAGAGTCATAATGGTTACTCAAGATGTCATCCAAGAAAGCAAATGATACATCTTGTTCACTAGTTCCATCCTGGAAATGAAATCCATTTTGATCATGACCAAAATCATTTGCATAAGGAGAATCCACGAAGAAGGGCAGATCTTCAAAAAGTTGAGAGTTCATTAGTGGTGAAAAGACTTTGGAGTCAATTTCACCATAATTGGGCTCATACAAATTCGAATTGCTTCCCAGTTGCGGATATTTCTGTATTAAAAAGCAAGATAAGTCATTCGCCAAGAATCACAATATAGTCAAGATAAAATAACGATTAATGCAACAAATCCCAAATCATAGATAAATTATCCACTTCACACCTCCACCATAGTTTCTTCTGTTGCATGATAATCAGCATTAGAAGTCATATGACTATTGCAGCTGCTGGTATCACCTGTTATTTGATCATTTTGCATTAAGTTATCAGGCTTTTGAGCTTGCGTATCGGATGAAACAGTATCTTGGAGAAGATCCGATGAAGTATCATCAGGAGATGATTTTATCATGGCAGGGGAATATCCTGTTTGTTCCACTTCATCATATTTCACAATATCATTCTTCCCTTCTACTTTATGAAACAATCGACACAAAACAAAAGCACTCTGCACCACACACAAAAAAGGGTCCAAGTCATATAACCATTCCTACTTTCCTTTTAACTTCTCTTTCTTCTTGGCTTTTCAATCAAACAAATAAAGCTAACAATAGCAGAACTTTAACACCATGGTAATAATTGCAGCAACTTAAACTAAAAAAAGAAGTAAAAATCTAAAAAGAAAACCTGGCCAGGAGCAGTGCCATCAAGTTCCTTGGTAGTGGGGCGGTATTCGTGCATGATCCAGTTAGTACGCTCACCCTTGGGAGCCCGGCCCTTGTAGAAAACCAGGGTCTTCTTCATGCCGATAAGTGACTTTTTGGATTTGATGGTTCGATCCTTCCCCGTGGCTTTCCAATAACCTTTATCCGTTGCTCTGTTGGAACGGTGGCCGTTGGGGTACTTTCTATCACGAGGGCAGAAAAAGAACCACTCCGGATCGTCCGATTTTATCACCGATAATCCTGAATTTAATTCAAAAATCCCAATTTTTTAATTTAAAAATGACTAATTTCGCAATATAAAGTATTTTCAGCATAGATAGAGGAATTTCAAAAGGAAACTAAGTAAGTTTACCAAAAACTTCCAGTTATAGAAAACAGGAATAAATTTTATGAACTATATATGTCTTTCAAGTGTAGGGGAATAAAGGAATTTAAGGTGACGCACGGTATCAAAGATTCAAAAAAATTCTGCACCGAATAATTTCCTTCTTTTTTCTTTTTTTGTCTTAACAAGAACTAAAATAAAAAGAGAAAAAAAAAATACCAGGCAAATCCCAGGGCTCCCATTTGCAGACATCAATTTCAGGAATGACCTCGACTTCGGAATGACGACCGTTGATCTTCAACCTAAGGTAGTGATTGATAAGTTCTTCATCAGTCGGCCTGAATCTAAATCCTAAAGGTAAAGTTCCCATCGTCAACACTTCCATAACTACCTTCCGATAAACCCTAACCTCGAAAACTCTTTAACAACTACACCTTTTTCTTTAAATAATTCCAGAAAACATAAATAGAAAAACGTCGAATCCTTTTCCACTGTAAGTACAATCGTTTATCTTCGTCGTCTTCTTCGATTACTTAACGAAGGCTATTTTGTTTTTGTGGGGTTTTTTTTTTTTTTTTTTGTTGTCGTTATTTTGATTGGCTATTCGTCTACTGGTATTTCTTGCTCAGCTAAATTTTGTTTATTTTACATGGACTACGGGGGTGATCCAATCCAGGAACATCACGTGATTCTCACGTGATATTGGGAGCTTCGGTGTCGCTTTATCATTCGTGGGATTGATTAATCATTTAAGCGCCCGTATAATAAGGGAAAGAACTGCGGCGTATAATATAATAACCAAATGTGGACAGCGATTTTTCCCTTTGGTTCACCGCGTAAAAATGTGGTACCAGATAGTTTAATTACTGAAATGCCCTTAATTAATGGACAAAAGGACATATAATAGTTAGTGGGGTTGTAATAATAGAACACTGAGCTTAGCTTCTCCCGCAAGAATCTTCTTCTTACCGTCAAAAAGGTCATCTCAGTAGTGCTACGCTTTTTGCTTTTTAGCTTTGTTTTCTTTTTCTGGGTTTTGAATTTGATTAAAAGAAAAGAGCACTTTACTCGTGCGCCAGCGCCACTGCTCTCTGTTTATGAATTTTTAGTATTTTTATTATTTTTAATATTTGCTTCAAATATTTTTGTTCAATCATATTTTTTTTGTCGTATTAAATCATAAATAATCGCTTTTTGATTATTGAAATTCATTTTCTAAAAAGAAAATTTCAAGGCGCATACAAATTTGTGTGCCAATGCTACTGAGCTTGCCTATCAAATGAGTTACGTTATATTAACATATATTTTTCACATTAATAAAATGTTAAATTGAAAAGAAAATAGTATTATTGAATATAATTTTATATATTAAATTAATGCATACCTACTTTATGAATAAAAAATAGATTGAGAAGTTGATATAAATAATATTTAAGGTTTTGTTGAATAGTAAAAGCTTAAATCATAAAATGATGGGTAATTTATTAGAAAATATCTATTTTTTTCAAAATTTACGAAAAAGACATACTAATTAATTATTTACCGAAAAGGATCATTTTTCCAGAAAATACGTTCACGTCAGTGCATTTTTAGGAGATGCAGCAGGAAAACGAGTCCCCGAGGGAGCGTTTTCTGCCACATCAGCACAAATCGCGTCATTGAGAGCGCTTTTGCTGATGTTGCAAAAACGCTCCATCGAGAACGCGTTTTGCCTGCTTTCCAACTGTCAAAAAAAAACTCTAAAACCCCCCACCCTTTATTTTTTTCACACAAAGTCCTTACTCAATTTTCTCTCAAATTTCTCTCAACTTTCTCTCAAATTCCTCTCAAATTTCTCTCAAATTTCTCTCAAATTCCTTTAAAGTTCCTCTTAAATTTTACAATAGTCCTTTAATTTTTACAAAAAAGCCATGTTTAAAAGTTTTTTGAAATATTTTTTTGTTAAATTTAAAAATATTCTATCGTATTAGCAATGGCCAGAGAATTAATTCGTCTCGACAATAAACACATCTCCGTCGATCAAATGTCAATGGTAAGTTATAATTTTAATTTTTCAATACTATTTAATATTTTTTAGGTTTATACAATTTTAATTAATTTTTTAAACAGTCTGTAGATCAGGTGTTGCAATGATATATTCTCAATATGTCTGGTTCGTTATCGCCGTTGATCGAGAATTACTTGCGGGAAGCGATTTTTTGGCATGTGGCCACGATAGGTCGGGGGTGCAAGTTGGACCCGAAGCTAATCAGTGGGTTGATAGAGATGTCGAGACCTGAGACGCACACTTTCCATCTTCCATGCGGAGAGTGTACTATCACTCTGGAAGACGTGCATTTGCAATTGGGATTGCCGGTGGATGGGTACGTAGTCACCGGGTCCGCAACTTCTGGTGATTGGGGAGTCATATGCTACGAGCTTTTGGGTGCTATTCCGGATAACATTTACGGAGGTCAGATCGAGATGGGCTGGTTACGAGACACATCCTCGGAGCCGGATAATGATTCGACCGAAATAGAAAGAATACGGTATGCTCGGGCAACATTCTTGAGATGATTGGAGGCTATTTGATGCTGGACTTGTCACGAAACCTCGTACATCTGAGATGGCTACTGAAACTTGTTAATTTTAGAGCATCCGGTGAATTGAGTTGGGGGTCTGCCGTACTAGCAAAATTGTATCGGGAGATTTACGGGGCGACGCGGCCGAATAAAGGGAAAATCGGAGGTTGCCTATCACTACTGCAATCATGAGCACGGTTTCAATTTCTATTTTTTCCTCGAGTAAACCACCCATATACATTCCCACTCATAACGAGGTAAATTTAATATCATATTTGTAGATTTAAAATATAATTGTATGCTAAAAATTTGTTTAATTAGGTGGAACCATTCGACGAGTTATGTTGGAATACCTACCTCGCTTGAAGATATACTATTATTAGAGCAACGTCATAAAGCACAATTAAGTATTAAATAAAATATATTTTCGTAATAAAATAGTCGTTTCATATTTTGTATTTCATAGTTAGCATTTAATATTTAGTATATAACTAATTATTTTTATCATGTTAATATAGTTTGAATGGACACCATACGATGATCCGCCAATTCAAGCAGTAATTTCGGAAGAGTTTTTTCAAAATCCGAACATTTGGCATGCGAAGGTGCCATTGGTCAACTATGCCACTATGGAGATGCACCAGTCAGATCAGGTTCTGCGTCAATTTGGATTCCGACAATCGATTCCCGTGGCACTTGAGGTGCTCGATGATGAGCACAAAGTCGACTTACGACAGTTACATACGGATTGGCCAAGATTTTGGTCAGCGTATATCGAATTGTGGGAAAACCGGTATGATTATATACCTACTCGAAAATCGATCATCGTTCCTGAGTTAGCGTGCGTACCGAAATACATGTCATGGTTTAGGATCAAAGGCAAGCCGTATTTATTGTCAGAAGAGGAGATGCGATGGTAATTTCGTATACAAAGGAAAAGACGGGGCCCTTTAAATCCAATGAGAATGGATGACAAGACGGGCCCATCAACAGCGTCGACACAATCAAGCCCATCAACAACAATACACACAATCCAACGGGCATAACATTTCAATTAACGACACCCACATCACAGCCTTTTTCGATTATGCCAGGTGTGTATCCTAGCCATTATATGTATCCTAACCCCTACATGTTTCCTTTTCCCATTCCAATGGTAGGTTGGAATGCATGGCCTGGTTCGAGTCTGTTCCCGACTACTCCAACTGGCCAACCTATCTGTAGGCTACCGTTGCATGAGGGATCGCACGAGGCACCGTCGGGGAGCACTTCTTTTTACCAATCTCATTATCCTTATGGGATTTAAACACCTCCGCCATGTGTGATGCAAACACCTCCGCAGTCAATATTTTATTAAGGTGGGTCATCCTCCCAACACCCAAAACTAGACCCCTACCTGAGGAACTAGAATCCCCGCCTGAGCACCATAACCCATACCTGAAGTTAGAACAAGGAGGAATCCAACGACGTAACTGTCGACCACCCCCATGTGGCACTGTGATAAATCGTAAAAGTAACATATTTTAATCCCACATTTAGCATACTTTTGGATGATTTATCCATTGATTTATGTAAAAATGTGCTCTTAATCCTTTCTTTTCATGTTTTATACTCAGAAAAGCACTGAAGGATGAAAAGAATGAGAAACGGGCCTAAAACGGACCAAATGGGCCATATCACGAAATCGACATGGCCTGAACTTAAGCCCACACGGCCGTGCCTCTTAAGAGAAGTCCAAACACGCCTAACCACGATTCACACGGTCGTGCCTCCATCAACAGACCCAAACACGCCTGAAGTCGATTCATACAGGCATGTGCCCTAGAGCATGTCCCTACTGCAAAAGAGCAATTCTACTTGGAATAGGGTACTTAGAGGCAAAAAACACATTCTAAAGCCTATTTAAACACCCTAGTAGGAATTCTACTTGAATTAGGATATGTAGGGGCCAAGTAAAGTATCTCATAGTCTATATAAACACCCTAAGAAACATAACCTTGAGGGGGAGTTTAGCAGAAACCTTCTGCCAGAGCTAGCGACAGCTAGGCCAAGAAATCGAGCCAGAAAGGTCAGATTTGTGGGAATCACTCGAAGATAGCCAATTGATCCATCTCAAGAAGTCAGAATTCTACTCAAAACGGCGGATCTCTCCTTCAATTCCTTCAGGGAGTTTTAGGGATTTCTTATGTTTTGTTTTATGAGATGTTTTCTTTTATTATTATGAACTGAACCCTTCAGATACCTGAAGGGGATGAAACCTAAGACAAATCTTGTTATTGTTTTCTGAACTATATGATAAATATTTAATTTGTTCTTAATTATGTGTACTTAATTATTGTGTTAATATTTCTGAAATATTGATTCAAGTTGAATGTGCTTAGGTGGTGGAGCAAAAGTCTCTATCTAAGAGTAGATCTAGCATAATTAAGCGGAGTTGATCGCGCACCTAGAGATAGGGTAACGAGATTTTGTCGGATTAGGGTGAAACCTAATATGGGAGTCCATAGATCGAGTTAATGCGATTCTATGGGTTTTATTTAGAAAGAGATTTCAATTAATCAACCTAGGTTAAACGATATTCACCTCGAGAGAGGGTTTAATATAAATTAGGGAATCTTACGGATCAAGTCAAGTGAATAAATCGTCTGGTTTAGTGTTAGGTAACAAGTGAAGTCTAGGTGGATTCTTCCTAAGGGTATCGTCTTAATCAACTGAGTTTTCCCAACAGTATTTCCCCAATTCATTCTTTTTGTCTCTGCGTCTTTAGCTTAGTAGTTAGTTAATTTAGATTAAACAACCAATCACTTAATATTTAGGCTAAATAATAGAAAGGTTAGTGTTAATACTTTTAGTTCCTTTGGGTTCGACAATTCGGTCTTGCCTAAGCTATACTACTGTTCGATAGGTGCAAGTGCCTTAAGTCGTTGTCAGAGTTAGTTTCCAGGTTCCATCATTCTCTTTATAAATTTTAAAACTCAACAAAACAACAATCACACTGATTTCGACCGACACCAACATTGATTTTTTAATATATTTGTATAAACTTTTTTTATATTGTTTAATTTAATAAAATAAATGTTGTTTTTAATATTTCAATTTTAATTTAATTTTTATATATTTAAAAAATAAAATTTATTTTTAATTTTTATTGTAATTTAATTTTTTATTTTTATAAAATAAATGTTGTTTTAATATTTCAATTGTAATTTAATTTTTATATTTTTAAAAAATAAAATTTATTTTTATTTTTATATTTTTATTGTAATTAATTTTTTTGTTTCATTTAATAAAATAAATGTTTTTATTTCAATTGTAATTTAATTTTTGTATTTTTAAAAATAAAATTTTTTTTTATTTTTAATTGTAATTTTTATTTTTTATAAAATAAATGTTGTTTTTAATATCCTAATTGTATTGGTTCAAGTAAGGATTAAATCGAAAATGTGAGAAAAGTTTTCGAGATCAATAGTAAATATTCAAAATTTGACCGGTTAAAATGTATATATGAAAAAAACCTTGAAGGGCCAATGGTGTAAATATTTTAAGGGTGGACCGATCTAGAAACTAATAAGAAATGAATGAATTAGGACTAAATTGAATAAGTAAAAAGTATGATGGGTTAATTTGTAATTTTATCAAGATGAATGTTGATCCAATGTATGAATTTTGAAGGATCGTAAGGGGAAAAATAATCATTTAGCAAGAAAGATAATTTTGAAAAAATAATAATGATGGTGATATTTTAGATTAATTTTTTTTTTTTGCAACTTAGTCTTTCTACAAAAGTTTACCATTTTCATCAAGAAATTAAAAAATTTTCATAGCCACCAAGAGACAAAAATGATAAGGAGACTATCAACTATTCCGATTTGGAGACGAGCGAGATGTATGGCCTGGGTTCCTACACCATCCGCATAACTTCCGTTGGTTGGTCGTTTCTTGGATATCCATATTGTTGCGTATTCTAGTCGAGTAAGATCGAACCTTTGGTTTGCGACGCAGTTCTTTATCCGATAACAACTTATATGGAGTAAGCGATATAGACGGCCACTTACGTTCATCTGGGATTGGTGGGAATACGTGTCTCCACACGTTATATGTATTCTATTTTATACACTTCGTCGACATAGCTCATGGGATCCAAACGGAGATTATTACAAATCGCAATTACATGAGCACATGAATAATGAAGTGCATCAAATATCCCACAGTCCTAGGTCCTATTTCTCAAGTGTATACGATATTGTCCGCAAACAATACATTAGTTCGGTTTGTCAAACTCCGTCACACGAAACCATAAGTTGTCGCAATCGTGACATACTGTGTGCATGGTGTTGGCTCATGCCTTCGCCTTGTTAATTTCTCGCAATACCTTCGCGCACCATACATGGTCTCCCTGCATTTGGCCTTTATAACTCGCTACTCGCTTCAGAAATAGTGTCGCTAAACGAAAATATGTATCTCACACAACCGATGTTATCGGCAAATGACGCGCTCATTTTAGAATAGAATTTATGCATTCGACCAAGTTTGAGGTCATATGACCATATCGTAGGCCGCCGTCGTATGCTTGTGTCCACTGTTCGAAAGGTATGTTGCATAAGTAGTTTGCTCATTCTTGGTTAACTGAGCGCAAACTCGCCAATTTCTCGTGAAAATGGTCCTTATTGATCTCGTACCCTGCCAATATAAGTTGATAGTGAATATTACATACCACTCTTCAATTAAGAATAAATTGAATATTACAAACGAAATTATATTAATAGATATTACATACCCATGTTGGTCACTTGTCGTCGTTCACTTGTAGATCGATATTGCCGGTAGTAGTTGGACGGATGGTGTGTGCGATGCCACAGGCTTCCCTGTCGCTCTATTGTGGCTAGTATTCCAAGGTCCCGATCTGATATAACGCATATATCAGGTTAGGGGCAGACATGCCTCCTTAACCTAGATAGAAAGAAATCACAGTCATCGATTGACTCTCCGGTGTTATTGCAAACGCAATTGGAAGGATTCTCCCACTGTTATCTTGTGCCATAGATAGTAATAGCCGATTCGTATATCTACCATATATAAAGGTACCGTCAATTTGTACTAATGGCTTGTAGTATAGAAATGTGTCTCGGTATTGCTTAAATGTCCAGAACAGACGCTTGAACACTTGGCATCCACAGAGCAATCGATCGTTGTAGTACGCCATTTCATTTCAAGGTCTGTTATGCTACTTGGGACATATTTTTCCAGCACCTGACACCAGTGCCACACTTCATTATATGAAGCGTCCCACCGACCATGCAACTTTTCCAACGCCTTCTACTTAACTATCCAAGTTTTTGGTAAGAGGGCGTGTACTCCAATTGGCTACGAATATTGGCAATTAAGATCGACACTGAAGTCTTGGGATCCACCTTCGATATTATTAAGTTAGCCAACATATCTGAATCCATCTTGGGATGATCTTGTGAAACACCTGTCAACGAAGTACGTTAAATAATACAACATTATGTAATATCAGTATTATTCAAAAAACTTGAACACCTAGTGATACTATACCAGCAAGACATGTATGTGGACCTTTGTATTTTTTAATCTCCCACAAGCTTGTCATTTTCCTCAACGATGTCATGATTTTCCATTAATATGTACCGTCTTGCACTACACACTTGGCCTCGTACTTATCGAGTGTGGATTTAACCATGTTCTTGATGCTATATTGTTTCAATGCACTAAGAAAACTATCCTTGTTGGAAAACTCTTTACCAACTTCTAATTCACCTGAATCCAACGACGAACTTGTACAGTCACGCCTTCTGTGTGGTAGTTTAGGAAACTCCAATGCATCGTCTTGAGATAAATCGACATTATACATGTGAGCTGGAGCAAGTAAGCCCTAAATCGCGGATTTTTCTTCTTCATCTGAACCCCCTTCAACATCTTCAAGTACAGTTGGAATAAGCTCCGGTTCAGAAAATAATACAACTTTTGCACCATCGGGGCCGGGCTCTCGAGGTGGATCCTCATCGGACTCATCATCCGACCCACCATCATCTGCAACGAACGAGGTCCCCTCGCCGGTGGATGTCGTGGGGAGTACATTATCCCTTCTTAAACAACTTTCGTAACGTCTCAATCATATGTGGATTGTCAACCATTAGAAATTGATATGCATGTCCCATCCACCAACCGAGTGTCGTGCAGGGGTTGTGTTTTCCATACTACCACTAAACACGGGCGCTTCCGTATTCTGCCTCCCACTAACAGAGTGTCAGCTTCGGGTCGTGTATTCCCCTCGAATAGTAGTAGATGTTGAAGTCGAAGGAAGATTACTTGGCGATGAAAATTGTACATATATCTCAAGATAGGGTGATCCACTAGCAAGATGAGTCTCCACTATTGCCTCCAAGCTCCAAGGACCTTTAATGTCGAATTAGTCATATCTCACGAGATCAACCGAAGCATAAAATCTATACTTAATAGACTAAACTTCATTGGCATTGTTCCAAAGATTTTACGCCTAATTCTTTTGCGAAGTTCAGTCAAATCTATGTTCGTTAAAACCGATCATACAGTATTCTCCGATAAAAGTAACACCATTTTGGTGTCACAAATCTCACCATCCTAGTAAATAACAGCACTAATACGTTCACTCATCTTCAGTTTCTATTTTACTTTTGCCTCAATTTCTATTATGCAACCTGAGAATGAAATTTGACTCATTTATAATCTAAGGACAATTAGGAATTACTGTAGCAAAAGAGTGTCCACATGGGAGCTTTTTTCAAGATTTTGTGACAGTGCATCCTGCTTGAAGCGTTTTGGTCACTATTTGTTCAAAAACGTCTTCTCAAAATTATTTTGCTAGAAACTACTGTAGAAAAAGAGCGTCCACGTGGGAGCTTTTTTCAGTAATCTTGCTGACAGTGCATCCTGCTTGAAGCGTTTTGGTCACTATGTGTTCAGAAACGTCTTCTCAAAATTATTTTCCAGATACTACTGTAAAAAAATAATTTGTATATTGCTGATATATTTTTTTCAAAACTCTAAACCTAAAATTATTTTAATTAATTAATCTTAAAATTTAGTTCATTAATTTTCCTTAAAAACCTTAAACCCTAAGACCCTCAAAAACCATAAACCATGGCCCTAAAACCATAAAAACCCATACCTTAACCCTAAAAATAGTTGAAAACCCTATCGAGAGAAATAACATTTTTGCCACATCAACAAAACGCGCCCTCAAGGACGCGATTTGTGCTAATGTGGCAGAAAACGCTTCCTCGGGAACGCGTTTTCCTACTGCATCCATTGAAATCGTGCTGACATGGACGCATTTTCGAGGAAAATGACCATTTCCGATAAATAATTAGAAAACATGTCTTTTTCCGTAAATTTTATAAAAAAAGTATTTTTAGTAATTTGCCCTAAAATGATAGTTAAATTATATATTTTTTCTAGCTAATTGGTATTTAATTTATACTTTGTTATTCAAAGTGGTGTGCCTGAATCTATTTTTGGTTATAAATAATACTTAAACTAACTCTTTTGTCTAAGTTACTACAACTGTTAAAGAGAAATTAGTTAATGTTAAAAAAATTAATTAATCATTTAGTGGTACGTAGTAATTTTAAATTAAAATTATATTTAAAAATATAATGAAATCAAATTATAAAAAAATCGAATTCAAATAAAATAGAACTTTTCAAAATTTTACACTTTCTCTGTCTCAATGATTTTTCATTTTTTAATGCACTTTTTAACTGTTAGCTAATTTTATTTATAATCCTTTACCATTTTTTTTACTACTCAATTTTTTCCTAATATTTAGATTTCATATTTTATTTAAGTTTTTGTTATAAAAGTTCACCCAACATTAATTATTTTATGCCAAGTATATAAAAGAAAAGAATGAAATTATTTTTCAAAAAATAATGAATTAGGTGAAAAAATCAAAATCAAGATTTAAAAAATAAAAAATGTCACCAAAATCTGGCTTTTGTGTTCGAAAATAAGTTTTAGAAGAATTTTTCAATGATTTCTTAAATTTTTCCATCACCAAAAATTCTTGAATAAAAAAAGAAAGAATATGTTCATAATTTTTTTTAAAAAAAGTAATATTTACTTTTTTAAAATTTTTAGTTAAAATTGCTTTATATCATAAGATGATTAGGTAAAAGATGTTTTTTAACAATTGAGGTAATTTGAATAACAAAATTAGTTTGGGTACCACTCTAGGTAAGGTAATAAAATATTGTTTAAATACAAAATCGAAAAAATAATAATTTAAATATGACTTTGAGTAACGAAATACCATTTGTGAAAAGATTTAACTGCAAGCTTGTGAAAAAAAAATAGTTGCCAACTTGAAAAAAAAATCATAGTTTTAAGTATGGATTAAATTCTCTTGCTTTTATAATAATTTAATAAATAATTTTATTTATTCCCATTATAATTTCAACCATGCAGGATATTATATAAAAGTAGGTCGAAGTTGACAATGATTAATATAACTTCGATGCTCGAAAAAGATTCCATCAGCTTTGGAAACGCACACAACCTTTATTCGCAACGCCACATGTCTCCATTCCATTCACCAAAATCACAACAATATTTACTAATAACCATTTTCTTCATTGAATAAAGAAGTGAATCCAAACAAACTATTAAATCTGCCAATTCATACCTCATAGCAGCAACCTAACCTTCTTCAACATAATCAGGCTCCACTCCACCTAAGTCAAAAGAATGCAGCCTCCATCAAAAGCAGTGGAAATGGAATTTTCATACTTTTTAGCTTCCCATTCCAATACAAATTATCAACATTTGAAGATAAGCAATACAGGAAATATATAGAGTTATTCATCACCAAAGCTTGAAACCATAAGGTTCATGTCCAATTTGACTCTATAAAATCTCAAACTATTCAAGGGGAATGTTGCAAACTGTATCATGGTGTATAGATGTGAGCAGTAACAAACAATGGGTTCCCTCCTGAATGGCATGCCGAATGTCATACACACAAATAACGCTTGAATTTTACTATATACAGATTTACCTACAAAGCAGGATGATACTGGAGAGTCGCATTTACTTCTACCCTTTGCATGGCTCTCCTAATACTCCACTCATGGCAGAATTCGAGGGCAAGTCGAAGGGCTGTTCCAAGTCCTAGGACAACAATAACACCTGTACAATGTCTCTTCAAGTCACAACATCATGAAGAATAAAAGCTATTTGCTAAGAACGTTATTTTTTATTATAAACAGGTATGGGAAGAATACGAGTGAGTGAGGTGTACGTACCAATTATGATGTTAACAGGTAGTGCCGAGACACCAAGAGTAACGGATATTAACACATCCAACAATAAACCACCAATAAGGATTGAAAATGCCACCCACAGAGGACTAAAACAACCCTGTCATAAAGAATGATTTGATGCGAAGTTTTAAAAAAAAACAACAGGAAGAATTTTTCAAGAATAAGTAAGATCCCAGTAGACAGGCGCATTTATCCACTTACCCTGTGACGTTCATGTGGTGTAAAGCTTGGATTAGCTCTCCAAACCCAGTAATTTGTCTGCACCATGAAACGTGTTTTAGGATCAATATAGGTATGACTATGAGATCTACAAGTAAATCGAAAAACATAGTTTTCTATGTTTGCTGTGGACTAAAACTCAATAACATCACTTATGCTTTTAAAATGCTAGAACCCAAAATCACAGAGACCATAATGGCTCTTTTATCTCTCTCTGTGCCTACAATTGCACATGGCATGCATAATAGTAGCCGAAGGAACAAAATAATACTCAAACTCTACCACATTCTATCCTCAACTTTGTTTTATTTTCCAGCTTTAGATTTGATTTGGGCAACGAAACCTCTCTTTTGGCGAAGTAAACCACCAGTGCCACCACTCAAAAAAAATGATAATATTGAATTTCTAGCATCTTGTAGGCTATAACTGAATAAAACAAGCAAACTTGTCCTAAGGTTTTTATTGCTAGCCCTTTCATTTAAGCACAGAATACCTACACTGGGCTGGGACTCTGGAGCTGACACATTTACAGCTACTGCTCTGCACAACAACAGTGAACTGAATCATGTATCGGTTACAAATAAGCAAATTTTAATACATGAAATCATATTTTGAATAATTTACTGGCATATTTCGCATTTGTTGGATCCTTTTGTACGAAACCAAGTGTCAATGCAAGATCGATGAGCTTTTGCAAGACCACCTTTACATTGGCACCCAAGATCTATAAGACCTTCTTCCTTCTCCTGTTGACAAACTCTGAAGGATAATACAGATAATAATGAGTAAAGAGTATTCAATACTACAGATTGCTTTCAAGATTAATCTCGGAAAAACAAGCCGATGGCCAGGAAAGGGATGGTACATTTAAGATTGCTAACAGACCGGCCAATTGAGTACTAGCTCAGTTGGCACGCATGCATATATATTGCTACTGAAAGACTCGGAGGATGAGCATTGGAGAGTGCTTAGGCACGTAAGGTCCTCCCCTGGTGGAGTTAGGGGTAGATTAGAAAACTCAACAAAGAAAAAGATTGTTGACTGACCACAATATATTAAGATGATCTGAATGAAGCATTTTATTTTTCTCAAGCCTAATCTTATTCCTATTCCTAGGGATCTAACCTCACCAAAACCTTTATGCAGCACATTCTTTTGGCAAATTATAACAAAACAGTACAATAAATAAACACCCATTAGCACATAACATGATAAGAAAGTATAAACAGGACAATTAAGACTACCCACCAGACTAAGTGAATACTTAGGGCAATTAAGTGATTAACCTGAACATATAAAGATTTTAATCTATGAGGCTTCAGTGAACATAGCTAACAGATTCTCAAGAATATGTGACGATCTACACTCGTACGAGGAGTCCATCCTATTCAACAATAATCAAATATCGGAAACAAAAAATTTCAAAAGGTGCATAATAAATGAGAATACAGGATGTATGAAGACAGACTGGTGGAAGATGAAAAAATAATGATATACCTGCATTCCTCATCAGAACTACTGTTCCTCAAAAAATAGCCCTTTTGAGGAGCCACACGAGGCAATTCCTCCAAAACGCATTCCATATCTTTTAATTGAGCTATCGGCTGCTGAGTTACATGAGACTCACCCTTCGTTACCACGATGGTTAACAATGTGGGACTGGACTCACAGGCTGAGCCCCTAACTGAGCCTGGCAGTCCTTCATCCTGAGGCAACACCTGGTTGTTTCCCTGCTTCTCAAGGTCAGGTTCAGGTAAATTACTGGAGTGGTAACTAGCTCTGGTGCTAGTCTCATTTGAACCTTCATTCAGCATCTGATTATAATTTACAGCGTATACACTTATCTCCTTTTGGTTCTAAAAGATTCAATTCTCGTGAATTTCCACAACACCCTCACTGTTAATTTCAAAAAATAAACCCCCATCAAAACTGCCAGTCAATTCAAAACCCTAGAGGTAACTCAGTTTTAACAAGAAAAACCGCAAAAGACCAGGCCTAAACCCTTCAAACAGAATGCAACAGATAGTTCCATAGTTTCATTACTTTGATTCTAAACTAGAAAAAATTCAAATAAAAAACGATGAAACCAAAAGCAACCCATCATTGATAACCCAATAACAAGATGCACTACTTAAAATTTCAGCCTTAAAATTAGCTCAGAAAAACTGAAATTTCAATATTAAAAAAAAAAAAAACATAAACATAAACAAAAGGAGTAAAAGTGTCGTTTAAATTTCTAAACAGAAAAGTGAGGAGACTGTACCTAAAGAATGCTTGTTTCCTTTGAATCACTGATGAGTTTGCTGACAGTCGAGAGTTGAACAAACAACAGCAACATTAGGAACAAGAAACCATAGAAGAAAGTGGGAGAGAGAAACTATAAGATACTGATTAAATACAGATGACGGTTTTTTTTCTTCTTTTTTTAAGAAATTTACGAATTAATAACTACAAATTGGGTTAACCAACAGTCGAAGCATCTTTCGTTTTTAATAACACAACGCCACGGGGTAAGGTGGACCGGACAGACTCCCTCCCTTTCGTGGTGGTGTTCTAAAATATTGAGATTTTCTTATTGGTTAAAATATGCTGTTAGTCCCTACACTTTGACAAAATTAGATATTTAATCCCTACACTTAAAAAGTTAAAAAAAAATTATATAAAAGATTTTAATTTTAGATCACTGACTTAGCTTTCCACGTTTGTTTGCGAACTTATATCAGTGGCTAAAAAATTTTGCGGAAAGCTGGCATTTTTTAGAAGGAAAAAAAAACCCCGAAAATGACATTGAAAATGGTGTTAGTCTAGCTTCTTGTTAAGGGCAATCAAATTTGGTACACAAGGGGAATGAACGGTAGCTATCAACACCATCTCATCTGGCTTATTATATAGTATTAAATGTAGATTGCATGTTTGGCATGTCAAGGCATTAAGACAGGCAAGATATTTGTGTGGTATTCCATCTCTTTTTTTAATCATCCATAATTAGCATTTAGGACAGCCAATAATTATCTGTCTTAAAGAAGATTTGGAGAGTGAAGACTTGGATGACTGCTCACCTTATTAAAGAAGTAGATGTTCAATACTAACATTAAGTTCATAGGTATACTGTCGGTCCTTGTTAACGTGAGATGTATTATTCATTTCATAATTTTATTGATAAAAAAAGTCTAATTTTATTGTATTTTAAAAATTTTAAATATTAATTAAAAATACATGATAATTTTTTGGAAATTAAAAATTATATAACATACCATATAATTATTCTAAAATTAATAATGTAAACATTTATTTAATATATAGTTACATTATAGATACCATTATTATTTTATGGACTAACATAAGGCCTTAACTTGTTGGTTAAAGCAAAGGCCCTGAGTCTTTAATAAATTCATATTCGAGTTTTATTATGCACATTTGTGATATGTGAGTCTTTATCTAATTTTGTGGGTATGTAGAACTAATCATAGGTGAGGTCACTTGTCCATACTTGAAGGCTCACTCGAAAAGTGGAAGAATTTGGACAAAATTATACCTTGAAAAATAGACTTGAATAAAAAAATAAGATTCATTTTTTAAATGGGCCGGGCCTCAAGTAGAATTTTTTTTTGGCTTGGATTCAACTCGAATCAACGTAAACTTCCTATTTGTTTTTGTTTTTGCTGTTATTTCGCTACTATATTGTTAATATTTTGTTATTGTTTGAATATGATATAACTTTTGTTTTATTGTTAATTTTATAATTATTTTAAAGAGATTTGAAGGTTAAGTTACAACTATGTTAGTGCTATTTAAGTATAAAATATTTTTGTAATATCTTTTCAATTCATTGGGAAATATTTATTTTACTTTTTTTTGTTTTTAAATTTGTTTTCATATAAAAGAATAATCTTAAAAAAATTTAATGAGTTGACTGGATCGAGCTCTGGTTTAATATTTTTAATCTGGACTGAACTTGAAATAAAATTTTAGACCATTTTTTGAGTTGGACTCGAACTTAAAATTTATATTGACTCGATCCGACTCATGATCAAGTCTATACGTGTATCATGTGTGACTTATTTTTTATTCTTCATTCGCTGTACTTTATACTGTTGCTGTGCTTGTAATTGTACCGTCTTACATTATTCACACCTTTAAAAAAACTCTACAAACAAGTTAGAAAAACCAACTTTTTTTTAATTTTAAATAATTATATATTCATAAGGGCCCATACAGGCCCAAGGAGTTCTTTGAGGTCCTGGTGAGACATAAGAATCAATACAAGCTTTTGATGCAGCCGTGTGGATTTGTTCAATGACCGATAACCCACCCAAATATCCAATACTAAATTAATGCTTTTATCTGATCCAAATTCAAAAATTTTAATTGGAAACAGCTCTGCCCTACCCGAAGCTCGTCTTTTATTTTATATATATATAAAAAAAGAAAAATCAAAGCTCAAAGAGACAACTTCAATGCAGAGAACGGTGTCATGTTCATGGCTTTAGAGTTATCATGAACACTAGGATGGAATGGCACGCTTTGACAAGTGCCTCTACCACCATGATTCTTTCCCTTCAAATCTCTTCAATGAAAAATAAAATCATATCAGAAGAGCGTAAAAGTGACAAAAGTATATATAATCCGTATCAGTTTAACCAATACTCAAGTAATCTCTCTGCTTTAATTTGAGAATAAATTGAAAAAAATATATCCTTGAATTGCCATGGAAGGCACTTCTTTATTCCCTATCAAACAGACCTTTTGTTCCTACACCTATTCTTATATTTAAATGTTTTTTTCAGTTTCAGCTCCAAACACCAAATCATAATTTGCCCTTCTTTGGTTTTTTTTCTTTGTTTTGCTAAATAATGCCTCTGGAAACATGCAAGCCTGACCATTCCTCTGGTGAAGGAGATAAGCATACCAGATTACTTGATAAAGAAGTCAAAGACATGGTCTCCGCCATTACTCGCCGTGTTACCGGTATTCATAAACCGGGATCGATCCATGTCGGAGACGATGGTGATGATGATCTGCATGGTGTTGGAATCATCACGCTTGCAGGAAGCAATGCCGGGGCGACAATGCGAAGCGAGGTGGATGAGAAATCCAGCAGTCCTCATGGGATTTCACTTGGGGGGGAGCCTGATGAATGGAGTACCTATGTTAACAGCAATTTCCAAGCTGTTAACAATTCAATCATGTTCGAGAGCAGCTATAACGCCAACGATCCCGGCGTTCATTTGGACGTCTCGGATGTTCCCAAACGTGAAGGCAAGAAGTCAACAGATAAGCATAGGAGGGGAAAGAAAATAGAAAATGATTCCGCCAAAGCCGAACTTACCGATTCCGATTAACATGGTCTTGTCCCAATATACTTTGCATACTATAAATCTTTGTATTGTTTTACTATGCTTCTTCTCGTATTATGTCTTTGATTATATACCATTTTGGCTGTTTTCTGCATTATTGTTAGCCAAATAATGATAGAGTGTTTGAACTTTCAAGTTCATACTTGTCCTCTTGTGTCTTTAATTGCAATAAGAAGGCCTATTGTGATGAATAAAATGGTCTATCACTTGTTTCTTATAGCCCTTCTAAACTGACATTTCCGGCACAAAGATATCAGATACCCCCGGTTTGCAATCGGGATTCGGTTGAACTGAGGAATGAACAAGTCTAGATGGTGCATTTCAATATCAGTTAATTTACTATAACAATGTCTAGGCTCTGAAGGAAAAGCTACCATCATATATACCTTAATTCAACATATGTAGCAGTCATAAACCGACGGACAAGCATATTACTCGAGTGCCAGAGATACCGTATTTGATAACAAGGTTTATCGCTCAAGCATGGTTTTTCCATGTGAAACAGCACTATGTAACTTGGAGGATCAAATTAAGTTAGTCATAGGGTCAGGGTTATGTTTGAATTTTCCTTTTAAATTTCCTTGATAAACTTTATCGTCCATCACAAACTTGTTAAAAAAAGTAAAACTTTTTTTGTTGTTGATTCCCTTGTTGTGGAACAATTGAACAAGGGAAGTTGAAAACATATTTGGTGGTATTAATTAAGAGGGTTATTTGAATACCACAAGAAATAAACTTGAACTTTAGGCAGCAAAAAGCTACTTGGTCTCGGGATAACTTGAATCGCAAGCAACCGTGATGACCTGTAGTTGAACCTCTTGTTCCCTAATCTCTTTGGCTTCTTGTGCAATTTTCAAAGCACAGTTCTGCATCTCTCTGTTCTTGCCCCAAAGAAGAATATACAATCCTAGAATGACGATGATCGAACCCAACAAACTGTTCATAGGAGTGTAGCAGGGAAGAAAGTTAGCAATCGAGCATTCATCAGCTTGCAAGTACATAAGCAAATATACTGATTAATTGGGACATGGGATAGTTAATTACCTCCCAAGATTTAGTTGCTCATGGAGTAAGGGGATGTCAAACATGGCTGCCATTATCTGGACAAGTGGACTAAAGGCTGCTGTGAAGACCGGACCCCTCTTCTTGACACACCACGCCATGCCGACGTACGACAAGCCAGACCCGATCATTCCCTGCATAAACAAAACAATAGCATGAAAATTGGGGAATGGAAAGTACTGATTTTGTTTGTAATGTTCTCCATTTTTGGTCAATGGAATCTATTTGGATTGTTTATTCAGGGACTGGAGAGACACTAATGTTATCTGTACTGCAACCAGGAAATACAAAATTAAAAAAAAAAAAAAAAAAAAAAAAGATGCGTAGAATTGAAGCTTGGATACGTAGAATTGAAGTTGGAATCTATGCCTCTCTTTTTTATAATTTCGGTTGAATGGTAACATGGAAAAAGATGTGGTGAAGAAAGCTAGCCTAACCTACAAGACAGCATATACCTAGGCCAGCCTTTCGCCGACTCCTCGACCCAAAACCCGTGGTTGGGTTAAAACCTCCGTTTCTCGGACTCTTTATTTTACCAAAAGTACTCGTGTTCGGCATATAGTCAAACAAGAGTATGTGGTTAAAACTCACTGAGTTTGGATAGCATAGGTTAAAACTTACTGCATAGAGGACAGTTATGATTTCCACTTTTCCCTTCAGTACCCACATGGAAATGTCCCTGCTTGTAAACAAGCTTAAGGCAGCCGATTGAATGGCACCAAAGAAAGACATGATTGCAGTGCTGGAGAATTGGCAAGGGTATCTTCTTCCAACAAATGATTGAATGATAAACCAAGAAGACCACAACAGGGTTCCCACTACCAGCGCTAAGCAACCAAAAGTCCACCTCTGTGCCCTTCTAGAAGGGCTCAGATTGATGACATTCGCCACAGTTTGAGCCACGGCGTGTGAGTGTTGGTGTTTGAACAAAGGCCTTCCTTTATAAATTGTTAGTAGCAAGCCTCCTCCGACACAAATCACCGAACCGAGTATTTTGGCTCTCCCACTGTTGCTTTTGAGGTTCACAGTTTCGATCCTGCAGTACAAGAGAGGATTGGTAGCCCAGTTTCGCACAAGAACATAGTACCGGTTTAAAACAAGGGATAAATTCGCATCGATACCGGAATGGTAATGCCATTATAAACGTGACAACCGGTACCATGTTGACGAAAGCGCATGCAAATGTAGCGGATGTGTATTGAATTCCAAGGAGAAAGAAGTACTGCGTTAGTGAGGCCCTACAAGGAAATTACTAAGATTTTCCTGTTATGACATCCATGAATCTATAGTTGAATAATGAAATATAAACTAACCCGACTATTGCACTGCAAAAGAGGTAACATAAAATGCGTGGTGTGAGCTTTGGCCTGGTGTTCCTGCAAGCAATCTCAGTGCTTAATCAGCTGCTGAAATTAATGAAAAAAAGTTGGAAAAATTTTGTGAAAATTTATGAAAAGGAAAGGTAAAGGGAATAATGGAGACTGAGAGAGCTTCATATACCTTTCCCAAAAGTAACCAATGGGGGCCAAGAAAATTGTAGAGATTGACAACCGGAATGTTATGAGAACCAAATGGTTCATCCCATCATCAAGGACTTTCTTAAGAAGAATATTCACCACGGCAAAAGAAAAATCTATTGCTATCATTAGGAAAAAGGGGTTCCATTCATTACAGCTTTTCAATTCAGCCATTGAATCAAACAACACCAGCGATCAAGAGAACTAAAGCTAAGAGCAACAGGTGCTACCTCTCTCTTTGACTGTTTTTGTGTATGAATTGAGAGACAAATAGAAAATCTATAGAGCTCTAAATAGACGGAGTCTGGAATAAGTGGGAAGAAAGCAAGATTAAAATTCTTCAAATCACATCAATGCTTTAAGCAACCAACTTTAGCAATAGTTTAATAAAATTATTCTCATCTTTCTTTCTTTTTATCACTTTTGTTTGAATGATCCTAATGGAGATTAGTTTGGAATCCTCCTTTGCCAGGCCCTGGCGAGATATATCGAAAAAAGCATCGATGCATGTCGACCAGCTCTTCCTGATCTTCATACTAGTCAAGATTTTACGATAATATTTCATCATATTTCATCATATAGGGAGGCATATTCTGAATTCTGATTAGGGGTGTAGGAGAAAAAATTTTATACTCTCGTGCATCGCATCAAATATTTGATCTTTGAAACAGGAGAAGAGACCCTACAACGTGGGACGCAAGAACAATGTGTCAAATCTTTTGTACCCACTGATAGTTGAAGAGATGGTGATATCCAAGAACTGGATGCACCCCCCCTCCCCTCATCTTTGATTTTTTATTGAAGTGAAATAAATCCAACTATTTGCTCTTTGAACCTTTCTTCAATTTCAATCCAAGTGCTGACTGTTTTTTCAACTTTTACACGTTTACTTTTAAATGTTCTTTTATCCAATAAAGGCTAAACATCTTTAACTTTTATAGTGCAATCTCAATAAATTGTTCCCACCGAGTCTTTAACTAATTTTCCATCTTTGTATTTTTTGGATAGTTGGCATTTATTCCAGGTAAAATGCTCTAAAAAAAGAATGTTCATCATCCCTGCATTTAGTATTTAATCATTCTGCACGTTGAAATTTATATATTCCACATGGATCATAAGTTAATTGGGTTAAAGTTATCCCAGAATCAAAAGATTAAAGTAGCCATCAAGCCTTCATGTTAGAAAACTAGTGTTATTCTGCAGATTTGGTGGTGTACATGTAAAAGATCATGCAGGAGATGCTGTCGGGTTTCGGCTTTTAACCGATATTACCCGGATTTAGGTACATGTCTAAGACGAGTATTTAGGTAGAATTTCTCCACCCTTCCTACTTTCCTTAAATTTTGCAGGCATTGAGAAAGAGATTATGATTCTAGATGCCAAGAAAACACTTTGCTGTGACCACGACCATTCGTTTATCAACTTTTGTGACTCACCACACCGTACTGCCTATCTTAGAATGGCAGCTAAATTGGACCCACCTATCTCTCTTTTTGACCTTTTTATGCTATGGAATAACATGAAAACATATAAAATGTTAAAGGAAATAGCAAAAATTCCTTGGTCCACTCATTCAGTACCCTCGGACATTCTCAAGCAAGTTAGAAATCTAAAGGAAGATTTTGACTATATTTGTTCCTAAAATATTGGCAAAAGTATTTCAATATTCTGTTTCTTTTTCTCTCTGGTTTATGCCTCTAAATCTAGCATTAGTTCCCTCAGCCATGTTTAAGAAAGAATTTGATGACTGTTAGTGACCCTTCTGATAGTTTCATCCATACCTTTCATTATTAAGGAAAGTGTCTCGAAGTATAAGTTCTGGCACCTTTTAGTTCACCCGATAGGCATCAACAAGTTTAGTAGAGTCATGTAATTCTACACATGTATTTTTTCATATAATTGCATGTAAATTAGAGGAGGGTTTTTTCTGAAATGAAAGATTTCTTATTAGTATTTGATTATTCATATTCTCTGTGTTTTTTCCATGAAAAGAAGCATCCAAATTGCAGCTTAATTGAGATTCAATTAGCACAACGTAAAGAATGATTAATTGGTGAAAGTTGTTGTACAACAATTTATAAAGAAATAGAGAATGAAAGAATTGTATTAATCAAGCATGATGAATCTGTGACTGGATTGACATCAATCAAGCACAGAGGAAACATACAAGTAGGGATCCCCCCAAGAGCCAATAGGACCACTCAAAGTGTTATTGTCACATTGAAGAAGCTGCTGTTCCGATGACCGAACACCTTCCGTCGTTGTTCCATCGATTTGGGAAACCGGCATGTCCACCGGCAACTCTATTTGGCACTGGTTTGGAAACGACAAGTCCATCGTCGATACAGCTGTCCCTGGTAGTGGCCATGTTGATGTAGCAGCAGTCAAAGTAGAGATATCGAACAAGCCATTGGGAGGGACTTGGTTCATCTGTGCACCCCATGTTGCAGCTTCAAATGAAGGTTCATTGGACCAAATCATGCTTGTCATAGATGGTGTTTGGCTTTGAACAGGTTGATGCCATTGTGCCTCAATATGACCTACTGCAACTTCACCATCACGCTCACGGTCAGGCTTGCTGGTAGGACCCTGAACGAGGTTCATGTTTCCAATTCTTTGAGGAGGAGGAACCACAGCAGGATTAGCAAGTGAAAGGACTTTAATCCCTTTACCATCAAGCAACTTGGCCTTGAGTGCACCAATAAACCCATCACCATCATCACTTCCCCCCTTCCCACAGGCTTCTTCAAACGAGAAAGGCTGAAGTTCATCAAATGAAAAGCGGTTGGTAGACGAGCTAGAAGCCAACTGAGGACCAGGCAGTTCGAAGTTGGTACGGGCATTAGCCCCACGCATCGCCCGAGCAGCATCGTCGTAAGCTCGAGCTGCATCCTCGGCAGTATCAAAAGTTCCAAGCCAAAGCCTGACTTTTTGCAAAGAGTCTTTGATCTCAGCCACCCACCTCCCTGATGGTCTTTGCCTAACTCCCACGAATCTATGGTGTCCTCTAGACGATGACTTATTTTTACCACCCACTACATCAGCACGGATAGGAACTGACATAGTTAATTTCTTCCTTTCATCGAACCTCTGAGTAGCCGAGGTTTAGATTTCTTATAACGGCGGGTTTCGAACGGGAATCTTTGGTATGCCATCAGTGTACAACAAAGAAAATGGCAAAACCCGAGGCTTAAAATATTGGGATGTCAATTGCGGCAGGCCTAGTTTATATCGACGCAATTACTAAAATTACAGTAGCCAGTACTTAAACATGAATTTGTTGTATTGTATTCTTGTTACAAGTAGAATCAAGTTAACAACTCCAGTTTTAAAATAGAGCAGTAAAAATTGAGATTCTTTTTTTATAAGGGTTAGAAGTAGGTGTTGTTAATATCAAGCTTGAATATAAATTTTTAAAGTAATTATATATATTAAATTTGAGGCTAATATTTAAAAAAATTATTCTCTCGATACTTTTTTGCTTTGTGAAAATTATGGGGTTAATTCTTTTTTGGTAAATTTATTGAATAATTTATTTTCATTTTGAAATTTATTGATAATATTTTATGTTTTAAATTTATTTAATTTCATTGAATATTTATATATATTAAATAGTTTAGAGACATGAAAAATGAAAGAATGGAAACCTATTTTTCTTAATCACTTTATCTTTTAGGTGTTAATCACCATAGATAGTGACTATGATTTCCTTTTACTGATTTATTTGTTTTTAGTTTTTATATTATAATTTTATTTGCTATATACTTGTAGTCGACAGAATATTAGATAAGATTAATGGGTTAGCTACGCAATTTATATTCTTTCCAATGATTTTACCATTTTTAATTACCACTTAACGTTTCACCTCATTTATTTCAAACTAAAAATCTTATTGGGTTAAAAGATGGACGTGTGTTTAAAAATAACATATATTAATAGTTGATTAGATTTTAACTCAATTGGTATGGACATTGTTGCCAATGCAGAAGAATATGGGTTCAAGTGCGTTAAAACGCATTATCCTTCTATTTATGGGTTTGGGAGGGGTTATGCCTAATTCTAGATATTGTGCCAAAAGAGCAAATATGATAAAAAATAACTAATGAAATGTACGAACTAAAACTAATTAATCATAATTTTATTGGTTTTTTATAAAGTGAAAAGACTAAAATACTCTCAAATAATATTACTTATTTTAATTATCAAAGGACATTCTCGTAACTTTCTAACGAGTTGGTGAACTGGTTGAAGGTGACAACATCTCAGTCAACGGTTTTATTAATAGTAAGTATAGATATACAACTGATAGAGGTATTAAAGTGTGCATAATAAAATTAAAATATATAAAAATATTAAAGTAAAACTTTAACTGAGTGGTAAATTAAAGATTTTATTAATATAATTGGTGTGGGTTTAAATATCACGCTATGCTTATTTTTATTAGTTTTTATAAAGTGAAAAGATTAAAATACTATTTATTTTAATTATGAAAGGACACTCTCTGAACTTCTTAATGAGTTGATGACCCGGTTGAGGGTGATACCAACTCAATCATTAGAATTTGCTACACCTCGAATTAAGTTAAGGCAATATTTTAATTCAATTTAAATAGGAAAAAAATCAAAACTTAACATGAATTTTTATTTAATGTGCAATGTCATATATGAACTTTGATTTTGTGTGATTTTATACATACAATTTTAATTTGATTCAATTTTCACAAATCACTAACAACATTACTAAATTAACACCATTTTACGTTGATATATTGTATACACAAATAAATATATTAATCCAATATGGAAATAATGTATGTATTCATTTCTTTAAATGTGTATAATTGAATCAAAATTAAATTTCATGTATAGATATGAAGCACAATTCAAGTTTCATATATATAATTGTACCAAATTAAATTTTATTTATCAAAATTACACATTAAATGAAAGCTCATGTATAAATTTGATAGTTATCCCATTTAAATAAGTCGCAACATGCGTGATAGCCCACGTGTTTGAATAAAAATAAAAAAGAAATATTAAAATTTTAAAAGTTATATAGTATGAATTTAGAGAATTATTAAAATTTAAAACTTTTATGTTATCAGTATATATTTTCATAAAAAAATATTTTAACTATTTTTATAAAATGGTCATTTAAAATGTTAATGGTGAATATTTCATTCATTTCAATCTTATTGAATGGATAAAGGCATGCAAAGTACATAAAATTGTATGGATTCTACAAACTATCAAACAACAATAATTTCTTATAACAAAAAATCTAATTTGTGTCTTCACAACCACCTTCTGAAAAGTGTATTCTTGATTCATAGTTCTTGAACCAAGGCCTGAAATCCTTAAGATAAAATTCTAGAGAGAGAAAGATCAGACAAGCAAATCTCAAAAATGAAATAATCAAACCAAAAGAAATTAATTAATATTATAAAAACAAATTAATTAAACAAAATAACAAAGCATTTAAATTACAGAAAATAGCATTTTAAAATAAAATATTCAAACATTCATATTATAATAGGAAATGGGATGGATCATAAGTGCACCACCGAGGAGGGCTATTCTGTTTACCACCACCGGCTCCTACATGACTGTCTCCGCCACCAACAAACTGGAACTGCCGTTGGGACCGCTATTGTAACTGGGGTTTCAAATAGCGGGCCGATATCGGAATAGCGGCCGTTATATAGCGGTAGCGGCGCCATCCGAAACCGCTATTGTTAAAAATAACGGTGTGAAGCGGAGTCACACCGATAGCGGTCGGTCGCGGCCGCAATTTAACGGGTAACGGTCAATTGCGGTAATAACGGGACGCTATTCCCGTTATTTTCCGTTACATTAAATTTAAAAAAAAATACATATATCCTAAATAGAAATCAACGAGCGAGTAAAACAAAAGGGAATACATTCCATACCTGCAAAATCAGAAATTTTAGTCAAAAAAGTAAGAAGAACTGTAAATAAATGTAAAAAAGCAATCACATTCAAAATAAAAACTTAAAAGAAATAAAAATATGAAAATGAAAGTCTATTTCTCATTTTCGGCAAACAAGTGAAGAACACACACAACCAAGCAGTGAGCGAGATTCTCGATTATTTTCAAGTAAGTAGTCGATTTACTTGAAATTTTGTCTTCTTGAACTCTTGATTCTTGCTTCGCTTGCTTGCATGTCTTGAATCTATAGTAGTGTAGAATCTATAGATATTTTCTTTAAACGATGAAAGCAGGGTTGGGGACTTAGGGATAAAAACTCTAGTCTGAGTCTTGATTTCTCCCATGAAGGAGAACTGAGATTGGAGAAGGTAGAGAGGCGAACGATTTTGCTTCGGCTTTAGGATTTGGGAACAAAAACCTTTAACCTCTTTAGGGACTTTTTAGAACAAAGAGGCGTAAAACGATTCGCTTCGCCAATTTTTTAAGTGATTTATTAAAAGAATGGATAATAAACATTTAATTCTTGCTTTGGAAATGAAAAGAGTAAAATGTAAACTTAACCTTATTGGCCACTCAAACGGTACATATTAAATGAAGGGATAATAAACATTTAATTATTGCCTTGGAAATAAAAAGAGTAAAACAGAAACCTAACCTTATTGGCTACTCAAACGGTGCCTTAAAATTGGAAAGAAAACAAACAATAAATTAATTATTCATAAAACAACATTGTTGAGGTTTTTTTTTAATTTTTATAAAACATATTGCCTAAATCAATTATGGGATTGATAAAATTGTGTGAATAAAAGAGACATATTTTTTATTTTAATTTTATGGAGAGTGAACATTTTGATAATGAATATATTTTATTAAGTAGAGAAAATTAACGCTAATCATTCCACAGCCCAATTTCCATCATATATTTTTAAAAATGGTGAGTGAATTTTATTTAAATCATGTAAAGAATCCTCTTAGAACCATAGGAAACATTTTATAGATAAAATAATATGGTAAATGTTTAATATTTCCTTTTTTTTTTTACTTTGTTTTAGTTAATATAATATTCTTAGAAAATTAGTATATAAATGTAAGAATATTTAATGATTATAAAATTGTGTTCTCATATTATATTAATAAAAGTTCATAAACGTTAGAAAACACTCTAAAATCATTAAAAGTAACTTTTATAATTACAATTATAATTATTATGTTTTATAATAAGTTGTGCGAATTTTAAAAATTCACGACCGCGATACCATAATGACCGCAATAGCATCCGTTATGTCCGCAACCGCGATAAACGCAACGCGACCGAAAACGCGACCGCGACCGCGACCGCAATTTAAATCCGTGATCGTAACTGCATCATGGGTTCCAACATCCGCTGAATGTAACAAAGTGTCCGATTCATTTGCTCCATCTGCGTCATGATGTTGGAAACATTAGACTTCAATGTTTGCACTTCTTCAGGAAATTGTTGTGTCGTCGACGACCCCTGTTGGGAAACAGTAGGAACATAAGAAGTGCAGCTCGCTGCATCTGAATGGCAGTGTGAATTGCTAGCTTGAGACCAAAACCCAGCGTCAATATGCCAATAGTTGTACGCATTGTCCCTAAAAGTTTTCTGCAAAAAAGAAGAAAATAATTTTCTTATAATATATAGAGTTAGAGGACACGAAGATGAACAATTATTGATATGGTTAAAAAAATCACAAAACATAAAATACTGATAAAATTAAAGACTTACTTTGATAGCTATAAGCTTTTTCTTGTTCATGTAATCATCAGAACCCCTAACACGTTTATTGGAAAGTTTCGCGATGTGCAAGTCTCGTGACTATATAAAAAATAAAATTTCAAAATTATATTAAATAAAATTTTTAGAAATCTAAAATGTAATTTAATTAATATTTGCATAAAATAAATTTTAACTCTAATGTTATCAAACGAGACGCGATTCACAGACGAATTTGAAGCTGACTGAGGCAGCTCGAAGTTGGTGTGGGCATTAGCTCCATGCAATATCCGAGCAGTCTCATCGTATGCTCGAGCTGCCTCCTCAGCAGTATCAAAAGTTCCAAGCCAAAGCCCAACTTTTTTCAAAGTCATCAATCTTAGCCACCCATTTTTGGTGTCCTCTTGATGTTGATGTAGCAATGATCGAAGTAGAGATATTAAACAAGCCATTCAGAGGGGAAAGGGTCACCTGTGAATCCCATAATGCTTCAAATGACGGTTCATTGGACCACTTAGAGCTTGCCATAGATGTCGGTTGACTTTGGAGTTGATGCCATTGAACCCCAATTTGACCAACTGCCGATTGACCATCCCATGCTTGATCATGATTTCTGGCAAGGTCAGGCTTGCTAGAACCCTGAACAAGTTTCATGTTTCCTGATTCTAGGCATAAGTTCTTGCTGCTGAGAGGAAGGTCAGAAGCAACGCTAAGTTGCAAACCAGCAGAATTAGCAGTTGAAATGACTCCATTCCCTTTACCAGCATCAAGCAACTTGGAAAGTGCACCAACAAGAAGCCCACCAGCATCACTCCCACAGGCTTTCTCAGATGAGAAAGGCTGAAGATTATCAAAGATTAAACTGTTGGTAGACGAGCTAGAAGCCAATTGAGGACCAGGTAGTTTGAAGTTGGTACGGGCATTAGCCCCACGCAACGCCCGAGCAGCATCGTCGTAAGCTCGAGCTGCGTCCTCGGCGGTATCAAAAGTTCCAAGCCAAAGCCTGACTTTTTGCAAAGAGTCTTTGATCTCAGCCACCCACCTCCCTGATGGTCTTTGCCTAATTCCCACGAATCTACGGCGTCCTCTAGACGACGGCTTCATTCTACAGCCCAATTCATCAGCATCGGTGGGAGCTCCTGATGCCATAGTTAATTTCTTCCTTTTTGTCGTACCTTTGAGTAGCCGAGATTCAGGTTGCTTATAAAGACACGGCCACGGGTACATTTGATATACCACTAGTCGACAACAAAGAAAACTGCAAAACCTGGTCTTAAAATTGCAGGCCAGTTGTTTATATCGACGCAATTACTAAAACAAAATATCAACTAGATTATCTTCAATTGCATTTTACAAATATATAAATATTTCACAAAAGGTTGAAATATAAGCCCGAAAGCTACATTTAAGCAAGTCCCGCTTTTCATAAATTGCCTTCTGAGAAATTAAGAAATCAAACAGACAACACACACATAATCGCACAAAACACATTCTTTCTTCTTCTTCTTTCTGTTTTCTTTTTTTTTTTTTTTGGTTTTATTCGCTGTATATGCATCTAGTTGAAAAAACCATAAATAGACATACTGTCGGATATGCCGATTATTCTACCCTTTCTTATATTAATTACTTGGGTGAATTATTCATTAATTTATTAACAAATTCTCATTTTAGTCATTTAACTTTAAAAATTATAAAATATTACTAAACTATTCTAAAATTATCTTTTTAGTCACTGGATTATTAACTTGCTAACCAATTGCTTGTCTGGCCGTTAAAATACTGTTTGACACACATATATAATATATTGGTAAACAGCACAACTAGTTTAGTGATTATGGGTAAGCTTTGGTCTCTTAACTAAAAATAATAATAATTCCGTCACTAAATTATTCAAAAGTTTTTATTTAAAGCATTGAACTATTTAAAAAAATTTTATTTAAGTCACTGGTTTGTTAAGTTTTTTTTTTTTAAGTTTTACCAATGATTCTCAATCAACGATTAATCAGTATAGTGGATCAATATCCATCGATGAGTAGAAAATATATCTCAGATCCAAGTCGATCTGATGGTCAATGTCATAGATGAGAGAAAAAAGTTATTAAAATTTTGGTTCGTAAATTTGTAATGTCCAAAATTATTTCATGAAAAAAAATTGAACTATAGAAGTGAAGAAGAAAAAGAGCTTTTGATTGGTGTAAAGAGTGCAAATGGAGAAAGCTATAAAGCATCGATTTTAACAACTCAATGACTTAAATGAATTCTTTTGAATAGTTCAATGACTAAATTGTAATTTTTTTAGTTAAGACCATAGTTTTTAGTGACTAATTTTATTGAAGAAAAATTGAATGCATTGTATATTTAATTAAAATATGTAGATCCGAAATTTACAATTATCAGAAAGTGTATTTTCAGGTTTCCGCTTTCGTAAAATGGATTCGTAAATATTTTTAATATTTACGAAGTTAGTTGTGTGGTTAATTAGGTTTTGGCTAGGTGAATGGGTTGAATTAAGAATAATTAGGTATATGGACTAAATTGCAAATAGGGTAAAAGTTAAATTATAGATTAAAGAAAAGTGAAGGGACTAAATTAGAAATTAAGCCATAAGTGACAAATGTATGGTATATACGATGACATTTGGTAAAATAAAATACTTATATTAATTAATTATTTCCTTATTATTTAAGTAAATGATGTTATGTTATTATATTATTTATTATATTATATTATAATTAAAGAAAAGTAAATAAAAGAAATAAAATAAAGATAGAAAAAGAGATAAAGGAAAGAAACGAAACAGAGAAGGGAAAGAAAGAAAGAAAAGAAGGAGAAATTAGGGTTTAAGGTTTAAAGTTTAATTGGTAATTCAATTTAATCTCTTTTCTTGTAATTTTGATGTTTTAGAATCCTAAAACAAAATGCTACTTGAATTATGTTGAAATTTTGAAAGTTAGTGAATTTTTCTATTTTTTCTCACTTTATCTAATTTTGAAATTTTATCTACTTTTATTTATTTTTATAAATTTCTAAATTGAAAAAAGAATTTTAAATTTTATCATTTTATATATAATCAAGGTCAATATGACATAAAGTATAAAAATTGATATCTAAAATTATTATTATACCAACTAAAAATGTGTCACTTAACAGTCGGGTGACCAAAAAATAATTTTGAAAACATTAGTGGCTAAATTGTAACCTTTTTTAGTTATGTGATGAAAACAAAAAATTACTCATAGTTCAGTGACTAAAGTTGGAATTTACCCTTAAAATTTAAGTCTTGCAATTACTATTGTTAAATCTGCAAAATAACGCAACGCTATTACGACCCAGAAGGAAAACATTACGCTTCTAGTAAAACAACGCTACGCTATTACAACCCAGAAGGAAAACACTACGCTTCTAGCCCGACCCTACAAAGCCGTCCGATCGCTCCATTTTGTGCTACCGTTACTGTTTGGGACTCTTTTTTCTGCATCAGGAGGTCTTTCTCTCTTCCACCTTTTACGAATTTGAATTTTTCCGACTCAGTAAGCTTCCATTATTTCTCCCCCTCCCGATTCAGATCGGTCCGAAAAGGTTCGAACTCTCATCTCTTTATTTTATTTTTCTCTGGCACTCCCACTGCTTCGCTGCTCTATAGCACTTGCTAGTTCTTTCTTCTTTTTTAGGCATCAAAATTTCAAGTACATGTAATAGCTAGGTTGAAATATTCGATGCTTTCTTTTTCTCTTTGCGTAACTTTTTTTTAAAGTTTTTAAGTAAATGCATCGGAAGGAAAAAGGCTTCAATCGCCACTGAGTAATTGCTTGTTTGGTGCGCAAATAAATCACAAAATGGACACTAAGTTTGGTTCATGGCATCACGTTTACGTCGTTTTATTTTATTTCGCATTGTTACTTTCTTTTTAGTTTCCTCGTTTGTTTAATTTACTTTCGGTTTCATTTTTCTTTTCCGCCCCAGTTTGAGATCAAGGAGTTGTGGTGCGAGAACAACTACTTAAACGAAGATGTTTGGTGCAACTAGCCGTAAGTCTTTTTCTTACACTTTACTGGAAATCATATTTTGATTCGGTTCCATGAATGCATAATTGCTTCCAGTCCTGTTTGAAACTTAGCTTGCGGTTGGTACTATTACTTGTATATAGGCATTGTGAAATTCCGAGTTTCTGGTTGGTATTTTATATCGAAGACTGACTTCAGTCTTCAAAAAGCTTTCATAATTTGCATGCCTTGATACCAATGATTTATTGCTATCTTCTTCTTCTTCTTTTTTTGAGTGTTTATCAGTAAGGCAGTATCCTTTTAAAGTTAATAAATTTTTTATTACTTTTTTGATTGCTTTGTATTTGGTTGCAGAAAAAGTGCATCCTGATAATTCTTTGTTCTGTGGTAAGTGTTATTAGTTATAATAGCTTACCTTCTTGATATGCTATTAGTTACAATAGTTTTAATTAGCTGTGCTTGTTACAGGTCAAAGACTGGTGTGTTTTTTTTTTTTTTTTTTTTTTTCTGATATATATGCTTGAAATCTTTTCATTCGTGTTTCATATTTTTGTTATCTTTAACATACACATTGCATGTCGTCCTTTCTTGAGAATAATTTTTCTGTCATTGCTGAATTTTTTGGAAAATTAAATTAACTATTGGAAACTCTTAAAACAACTTGTGGGCAATCATCAAACAGCCCATTTGCATCCCAGTCTGTTTTTGGGGAGACCAACAATGCAAGTAGCAATCAGTTTGCACCTAAACCTTCCTTTGGTAGTCCAACCCCCTTTTGCTTCCCAAACAGGGAGTTCTATATTTGGGGGTTCTTCTACTGAAGTGTTTGGTGCAGTCCAGTCTTCTTCTCCCTTTTTGTCAACCACAGCCTTCGGTGCCTCTTCATCTCCGGCTTTTGGAAGTTCTATGCCTGCTTTTGGAAGTTCTATGCCTGCTTTTGGATCTCCTTCTTCTCCTGCTTTTGGCAGTTCATCAGCATCTTTTGGTGGTAATTGTTCTTCTTCTACTTCTACTATTGTTGAAGTTGCTAGGTTTTGGTAGCCTTCTCTTTTTTAAATTGTTTGCTTGTCTCGACTTTCTATCCATTTATTCTTGGGCAGCCAGTCTTTTCCTTGGTTTTAAATCGACGACTTTTTTTTTTGGATAGGATCTTCTGTTTTTGGTCAGAAGCCGGCATTTGGCTTTGGGTCTACTCCCACTCAATCAAGTCCTTTTGGAATCACAGCCTGCATTTGGTTCCCCGATACCATTTCCCAGTCTGCATTCGGTTCCAGTACTTCTTCCTTCGGTGCTGCAAGCACTCCTGCTTTCGGTGTCACAAGCACTCCTGCCTTCGGTTCAACTGAAGTTTCAGCATTTGGAGCACTGGAACTGCATTTGGTGTGTCTAATTCCCCGGTATTTGGAACAGTAGGCACATTTGAAGCATCAAGCGCAACACCTTTTGGCACTTCTCTCACTCATGCTTTTGGAGCATCAAATTCTGCTTTTGGCACTTCCAAGACTCCTGTTTTTGGAGTGTCAAGTTCTGCTTTTGGCGTTTCCGACACTCCTACTTTTGGATCATCTTCTACTCCTTCATTAAGCTCTGGGTCTAGCCCTGCTTTTGGCCAATCAACACCAGCTTTTGGCACTTCTCTCACTCATGCTTTTGGAGCATCAAATTCTGCTTTTGGCACTTCCAAGACTCCTGTTTTTGGAGTGTCAAGTTCTGCTTTTGGCGTTTCCAACACTGCTACTTTTGGATCATTTTCGACTCCTTCATTAAGCTCTGGGTCTAGCCCTGCTTTTGGCCAATCAACACCAGCATTTGCCAGTAGTCCTTTTGGAACAACTACAATTGGAGCACAGAGTTCTTTTGGTGAGTAACCAAGCTTACTTGATCAAAGACGTCGAAACTACTTGTACAGTTAGGCAGAAATATATATTTTCATGGGCCTTACATGATTTAAGGTCAAGGGAGTTCGTATACGTATGCATATATATATTATTTAAAATTCTTTGAGTTCTCATGTAGGACCCCGATCTTCTGCACCAGCATTTGGACAGTCAACTTTTGGGGCTCAACGTGGGGGAAGTAGAGTTGCTTCTTACACACCTACAATTGACACTGATAGTAGCATTGTTACACGGCCTTCTGAGAAGTTGGAGTCAATTTCAGCTATGCCTGTTTACAAAGATAAAAGTCATGAGGAGCTGAGATGGGAGGATTATCAATTAGGAGATAAAGGTACCTTTGTAAAATATTAAGAAAACCTGGAAGTTATACATTATTCTTTCCCATGTTCATTATCGACTAACTTGCTGTAATAATTTGACTGTCAGTTGGACTGCAGCCAACCACTCAGCCTTCTGGAGGGATTTGCTTTGGTGTGACTGCACCTACAAGTCCTTGTGGTTCTTCTCCAACATTTGGCCAAACATCTGCAAATCCTCATTCCATCACAAGTACCAATCCATTTAGTCTAAAATCTCCATCCTTCAGCAGTGTAGGCTTTGCAACCTCGACTACTACCTCAAACCCTTCCCAATCAACATCATCAAGCCTTTTTGACCCAATTTCCTCAACAACTTCAATATTTATTTCATCTTTGACTCCTACATTTGGAACTGGTTCATCTCTTTTTAGTTCATCTGTCACTCCATTTCCATCTTCACCATCCATTTTTGGTACTGCTGCTGTTCCTTCAACAACTCCAGCATTTGCTACCGGTTTAAATTTTAGCAGCAGCCAAGCATCCCCTTTGTTCAATTCTACCCCTGCAATTGGGCAGGTGACCCCTACATTTGGACAGAATACTGGTAACTTTGACCAAACAAGCATTTTAAACACACCTTCAACTGGGTTTTGTGGGAATATGTTTTCTAGCCCTCTACTGTTGGCTCCTGCTAACAACCCAGCTGCCTTTGGCCCGGCAACTGCAAGTTGCTCGTGAAATCTTTACTATCATTATTCCTTCTTATCATACTTATGACCATTTGTTCATGTAATTTGTTTATAGAATGATGGATATTATGTTTGTTTCTTTATGTTGAACTTTGGCCTGCAATGCAACAGCAGATAAGCATTGAAGCTCAACCAGTACAGCAGCAACATTTTGTTCATGTGTAACTAGCTTTAGTTCTTATGTAAATTGTATTTAAAGTTAGTAGGATAAGTTGCTGATTTGAATGTTGTCCAATGTGATGTAATAGCTGATATGTTAGCTGCATTTTGTGTGTAATTTAAGCTATGTTTTAGTCAAGTAATTAGTGGGGAGCAGTTATGTATTAGGAAACTGTCATGTAACATACTTGTCTTTATCTTAATGAAATTGAATATGAAATCAGTTTTTGAGGTTTCAATTTTTCAATTCTCTTTGCATCCGTTTATTTGCTTCTTTTCTCTTTTGTTTTTCTGTCAAAACACCAACACTTTAGCCTTCAACTTTGATCTCTATTTCTGTACATTTTCATCATATGCTGCTGCAGGATGCTGAATTGCATTTTTTCTTTCTTTTATTAAATCGAGAATTCAAGCTAATTGTTCACTTCTGAGCCCATGATTGATTGAGTAGTAGACCATCATTTGATTATTAAAAATCCAGATAAGAGTTCTTTTTTCTATTCTTGGATTCGGATGCCAATCATAATTGATATTTCTATGAGGATAGCTTTTTGCGTATTCAAATGTCAAGGTTGGAAACTAGTTGATTGAAATGTGTTTCAGATATTTAATGAAAAAAAAAAATGCATTGCTTTATGAAAAATGTGTTTGACAGGTCTGCTATACAGAGTGCTGCTGCAGTACAACCCATCTATTACAAACCCTTACGGAAAACTCCCTGCAATGCCTCAAATGTCGATTGGTCGAGCTGGGAGTGCAGCATCACTTCATTATGGGATTTCTAGCATACCTGTAACTATCTTACCTTGTTTTGAGTTTGATTAGCTGTTTTTTACTTGTTATAGATCTCTCTCTTGATGCTAGTATCTTCAATGATTTGTTGTAAAATAAGACATAATAGTATTAATTGGGTGACTGGTAATAAATATATCAGGTCGTTGACAAACCTCCTCTTGTTAGAATGTCACCCTTAATGACTTCTCAATACCTTTCACAAAGGTGGATCAGATTGCCTGCAAGGAAATGCTGTGATTATTATTGCCATCTCATGGAAAGTCACTTTTCTAGTGCAATTGTAATATTGCATTGGGAAAATGCTGTGATGATTTTTTTTTCAAATATATGAGTTCTGTACTTATTTAGTTTTTTGAATGGTCTGATTGCATTTATTTTTTGATTGCTCCTAGCTGACTCTTTGGAACAACCTTTTCATTTAGGCAAAACTTCAGGTGATGGTTCCAATGCCAAGGATAAAGATAGAAAGTACCATCTTTTACAAGAACTTCATCATTACCTGAAATTTCTCGTCTTGGCATTCAATTAATTTATATCACCAGTATTGCTTAGTGAAAATTGAATCAGTTAAATAACAGTTCTTTCTTGTCTTAGCCATTTAGGAATTATTTATAGCTTGTGAAGTTTAAATTTTTCTATAACTCTCTGCTAGACAATCAGAAACAGAAACATGGTAGCCTGTCATCTGTTCCTTTTCATTTGTGATTTTTATATAGGATAAAATCTGGTTACAACTACCAGCTCAACTTAGGATCATTTTAAATCGGCTTGTGGGCAGCATCTCTTCCACTGTTTAATTTCTTTTTATCGAGATGACCGTTGTGGAAAATCCAGCTGAAAATGGTGATACGATGGAACGAATTCATCCAGTCAGAGGTCACCAAAAAGCTAATGGAGTTCACGATGATCATCATTCTGTTTAATGCCTTTGTGGTTTTACTTATTTTTCTCTCTTGCTGAATATCAGTTTTCTCTTTTACTCCTTGGACATGTAACTTCTGAATTGGCATATATCATTTTGTAATGGTAAAGTCCCTGCCGGTGGGGAGATTGGATGTTAGTGTCTTTTTACATTGTTCATAATTTAATAATGCATTATGCATGCTATTTCCCATTGATAGTACAAAATTCTCGTCTTCCATCCACTTATTATCATCCATAAACTTATATTTAGGTTTTAAAATTCATTAAGTTTTATATGGATTTTTTTAGGAAAATAAATAGTTGAGAGTTTTAATTAAAATAATTGCAATAAATGCTGCATTTGTATATATTTATTACCAGTCATTTTTATTCAAAATTGGATTTTTTTAAATTAATAAATAGTTATAGAGGTTAACTCATATTGATATTCAAATTCAGATATAGTACTTTGAAATTTTTAATTGAATCCTTATAGTATTAGTAACATATTAGTAAAATTTTGGTTAGTTAAGCTATCAGTTTAAGTGCCAAATTTTAGAAGAATCTGATCGAGCATAATTTATATTGATGAAGTTTTAAACAGATTTATATTTATCATATGTACAATTTTACTTGTTAAAATCTAGCAGAAAAATCCTTTTAAATTTTAATCATATATTTTTAACATGTTAGATCTAAATTGTTTGAGTAAGTATAAACTTGTTTATTTTAATCACCTATTTTAAATACATTGTATACCATATTGGAGTGAGCATTTAATGTCCACACTTATGTTAAATTGATAAAATGACCTAATTGATATAATAATAATATTGGTACTTTACAAAATCAATTACAATATTATAAAATTTTCGCACCAATTTAAAGTATAAATCATAATTCGCTTGATTAAATTAACCCTATTTATATACATGAAATATATATTGATGGCCCAAAAAAGTAATATTAATTATTAATTAACATTTCACTATATCGAGCTCCATTTTCGTTTTATTTTTAAGCCCAAGGAGAAGCCCAACCAAAACCCTAGATTCAGGACTCCAACTAGACGTGCGTATCTATAGGGAGGCATTTAGGTTAAGTAAGGGTTACAGAGCATTCGGTTCTTCCTCCTCCCCTCGAAGCCGCCCAAGAGAGAGTCGAGAAAGGAAAACAGAGAGCAAGAGAAAATGAAGACCATACTCTCATCAGAGACCATGGATATCCCCGATGGGGTCAACATCAAAGTGAAGGCTAAAATGATCGAGGTTGAAGGTCCCAGGGGTAAGCTTACTCGTAACTTCAAGCACCTCAACCTCGATTTCCATCTCACCAAGGACGAGGAGACCGGCAAGCGTAAGCTCAGGATCGAGGCCTGGTTCGGTACCAGGAAGACCAGCGCCGCCATCCGTACCGCCCTCAGCCACATCGAGAATCTCATCACCGGTGTCACCAAAGGTTACCGGTACAAGATGAGGTTCGTCTACGCTCACTTTCCGATCAACGCCTCTATCACTAGCGGCAACAAGTCCATCGAGATCCGTAACTTCCTTGGCGAGAAGAAGGTCCCCCATCTTTATCTCGTTCCTTGCTTTGTTTCATATCTTTTGCTGCATATTTTTTAGTGAATCTAACTCTGATTGTTACCGACTCGTTTCATCTTTTTTTTTTCCATTTGATTTAAGGAATGTACTTTTTTTGTTGCAGTATGAACATTTGATCTCCATTTTTTAAATGATTGTTGGACGATGCTTCGGTATTAGGTTTAAAGTTTCTTCTGCTTGTGTATGGTGTTGTATAATAGTTTAGAAAATTGTTTAAAAATGACAAATTCCCATGAATTCCACTAGAAACTTATCATTTTGGATGCTTAATATAACTTATATAGAACATTCTTGTGCTAAAACAAGTGAACTAAATAGGTATTGTGTTTGCTTTAATTTTAGTATAGAGCTTGCTAAGAAAACTCGAACGAGTCTGATTTAGTGATGTATAGAAATTGTCAGGTATTGTGTTTTCAACCAAATTGTTCTTGTTTAGGGGTTAAAAGCCATGTTCACTCTTGATTTGTATACCTGTTGTTATTTAAGAAGGTCAAGATGTTTCTGATATATCTTTAACATTATATTTATATTGCTCCATTCTCTTGTTGACGAACATCAGGTGCGTAAGGTGGATATGTTGGAAGGGGTTTCCATTACTCGATCCGAGAAGGTTAAGGATGAGATCGTTTTGGATGGTAATGATATTGAACTCGTGTCTCGTTCAGCAGCTTTGATAAACCAGGTGTGTTTAAACATTCTTCTTGCCCACCTTATGCTAACATTTCACCAATGTGTATGTTTCATGACCTGACTGTCTGTCCTTTCATTATTGAACAGAAATGTCATGTGAAGAACAAGGATATTAGAAAGTTTCTCGACGGTATCTATGTTAGCGAAAAGGGCAGGATCGCCGAAGAGGAATGATTGTTATCTCAAGTCATAGTTATGGGTGCCATGTTATTTTTATGTCATAGTAGTTTCTTTGGTACCATGGTTTTTTGTTGTTTTACCTCTGTATTTGGATTACAGCTGCTGAGTAGAAGGATGTTGATCTTTATTTGTTGTTTTGGAAATTTTGACTTGCTGTTTGATCTTTAGTTCTAAATGAAATGGGTGAAGTTTACAATTCTATTTCCTAGCATGTTGGTTCAATAAAAGCATAATATCTTCAGCTTGGTGGGTAAATTATATTTGTAGTGACCCAACTATTTAATTTTTTTATCAAATATGTTTGTTTTTAAAATTGGTATAATAGTCACTTTAGATTTTAAAAAACTAAGCTTCAACATTATATATCGTATCCTTCCAACCAAATAAAAAAACCCCAAAAATGAACTCCCAAAAATCTGAAATAATACTCTTTTATAATTTTTATTCTTTTAAAATTAATCTTCAATGTTATAAATAATCTAAACTAAATTATACAACGTGCAAAAATTAAGAGTCAATTTTTTAAAATTTAGATTAAATTGGAATAATATATAAAAGGTAAGAATTAAAATTATTATTATACAAACTTTAAAATCTGTCAAATTATTTTTCGTTAATAATTTAATATTCAGTAATCAAAAAGAAAATTTTAAGTAGATAAGTGACCAAAAGAAAAAGGTCAAAATTTTATATTTTTTCATAATTGTAGTTAAATAAACTGTAACAAGAAAGACGATACATTGAGAAAGTAAATTAACTTATTTTACGAATTATTACCACCAAAAAGACTACTACAAAGAGCGAGAAAGAACGGAAAGGAAAAGGTCTAAAATTTCAACAAATATCCCTTAATATTTGTATAATAAGTGCATTGCCCACCATCCAAGATTTACGCTAGTCATGGTACATGTGCGTTCACCGTATGCTCTTCAATAGGCGGAACTAAAAGCTATTTATTATAGAAAACAAATTCATTTTCTCTTGGCATGATCTCATTTCAGGGTGTTCTCGATGTCGATCACAAATCGGTACTTAACATCTTTCTTTACCAGCCTTTCAAGAGCTTCATTGACGTATTGGATAGGGATTACCTCAATCTGTGGGTATATTTTACGAGCAGCACAAAAACTTATCATTTCTTGAATCATTTTAGTTCCCCCTGTTACACTTCCTGCGAATGTTCTCATACCTGCCAAGCCAAATGGTCATTTTCAAGCAACTTAGTTTACACTTTGATCAGGTTTGAATACTGTTACGTACCCAGATTAAGGCTTGCAGGGCTAAATTTGATTTCACTAGGGAACCCAACGAGGGCATAAACACCAGCAGACTTGAGGAGAGACAAGTAGGGATCAAATGGATGATCACCAGATGCAGTGTCGATTATAAAGTCCAATGATTTTGATAGGCCCTGCACCGAAAACATCAGCTCCAGAACCAGGTCAATGATCAGAATTATTATAAATATTAGCTTCTAAGATGCTGAGATTCCTTAAGGTCTTTTACCTTCACCTGCTCTTGGTCAGATGTGACAACAAAATTGTCTGCACCGAGCAGACTCAGAGCTTCCTCTTTCTTAGAGGTGCTCGTGCTAAGAACTGTTACTGACAAACCGAAAGCCTTCCCGAACTTCACTGCCATGTGACCAAGACCGCCGAGCCCAATTACCCCTAAAGATTTGCCAGGTTGGTTCATGTTATAGCGCATCATTGGTGTATAAACAGTGATCCCAGCACAAAGCAGAGGTGCTGCTGAAGCCAATGGATAGTTGTTTGGTATTTTGAAGCAGTATCTGTTGAAACATTAAAATTGCAGGAAAAAAAAAAGAAGAAAAAACCAAACTATCATACGCCATCAAATCCAGCATTGGTTTTATAGCATCTTTTACTTAGCAATTATAAGATGATTACATTTAAGTTTCAACTTCACTATCATGTAAAGGTGCAAAAGCCTCCAAATTACAAGGGTATGCATTGCAAGTACTATCCTTAAAAGCTATCACACAAGGGTTTTGCAAGGGTTAAGAGGCCATATGGTTTATGCATCAAGAAATGCTTACCTTTCGTGGACAACAATATGGCTAGAATATCCGCCTTTTGTGACTGTTCCATCGACATCAATATGATTAAAAGTGGAAACCGGCCCTTTTACACATTGAACTTCAACGCCATCATTGCAATACTCGCAATTCCTACATGAGTTGACATAAGTTCCCACTCCGACATGATCGCCGACCTTGATGCGTTGAACATTGGAACCGACCTCCTTCACAATACCAACAATCTCATGACTGATACAGAAGGAAATTATAATAACCAAATCAGTATAAGATCAAGTTTAAGAAAGCATTCATAAATTCACAATGAAAGAAAAATCATACCCAGGCACCAAAGGATATATTGAATCTCCAAACATATTCCTCGACCAAATAACATCAGCATAACAAACTCCACAATGAGTAATTTTTATGGAAACATCATCACTTCCTAGAGGCCTGAATACAGTTTACGAGCAACAAGAAAAAGATGATATTGAAGATAGCAAATGAATGAATGGTGCGGTGGAATTGGTAAAAGTAAAAAAAAAAAAAAAATGGATCCAAACGCACCTGCGACTGAATTTGTATGGTGATAGAACACCAGTTGGATCTGTAGCAGCCCATCCAAGGCAATTCTCTGTTTTGGTCTGGGAATCCATTGGTCTAACTAATCCACCATGGAACAAATACAAACTCAGTATTCTATTCCCCAATGAAAAGACAAAAGAAACAAAAAAGGGAACAAATCTTGTGTTAGACGGTGCTCCATCAGAATCCAAAACCCAGATTCCAGGTGGGCGCATCCATGGATGGATGAATTAATTTAGTTTCCATTTTGACATTCAGAAAAAGGAATGATGATGGGTGGACAACATGAAGTTTATGGTTTTGGGTTACAAAGTGAAACAATGGATAATTTGTGTGGGGATTCAACATACAGACATATGAACTATGAATGGGATGGTTTAAGCAAAAGAACAAAGAAGAAGAAGCTTACCCTTTTATTTCCAATAATAAATCTGAGTGTAGAAAGCCCAAAGACCAAAGAGAAAATCTCCACTGGTTTTTTTCTTAATCTGTAACTTGTTTGTTTCTTCTCCACCAAAATGGCAGTGATAATAACCTTTTATAACAGTTGTAGGGCCACGGTGGCGGTGGCTTGCGCTTCCTTTTTATTGCTAAAAATACCCCCGCCGTGTTTAAAAATTTTATTTTAACAACTAAAATTTTATTTTATCAAAATTAAGTATTTAAAATATAGACATGTCTTTAAAATAATAAATAATAATAAATATAATTTGAAATTAATTAATTAATAATAAGGTATACAATATCTACTATACTCTAATAAAAAATTAAAGTTCCTCAAATAATATATATTAATATAATTACGAACAAATATTTATTATTTTTAATTAAATTAATGCTCAATTGTCTCAGTAAAATTAACTTAACCAATAATTTAAATAATATCATATAAATTTAAATTATAAACACAATAATAATATATAGATATACAATTAAAGATTTAAGCCTTTTAACTTCATCATTTAAATCTCAACCTCATTATTTTTTACATAAATTTTTCATAAATATATATAAATAAGTATATTGTAAGCTAATGTATATTGAATCTTTCTATCCTTAATTCCATTAAACCAAAACTATACTCTCGTAAGCATGACTCATGCAAATAGATCACGTTGACAATCATATATATATATGGTACAGATATTTACTAAGGTGTTCTTATATATCATCGTCTCTGTCATCAATTTATCAAATCTTCGGAGAACAGTCAAAATATCTGTAGGGATAATAGTATATTTGGTCCTGAAATTTATCAAATATTTTCGTACAATACTTCTACTTTGAAAAAGCTTATTTTGATATTGATTATCAATATGATGTTTTTGACTAATGGTGTTAAATTTTGGCCTAATTTGTCCTGTGACTCGATCATGAATTACCATATGTCATAATCCAAAAAAACCAACTATTTAAACAGAGGGACTTGGAAAAAGTTATACTTTTTTAATATTTTAATATAAGAATATTGTGCGTTCGAGTTCGCTAAAACGCAGTATCTTTTTATTTAAGGATTGAGAAGAGTTATGAATAATTTTAGACATTGTATTAAAAAAAAACTAGAAATCGTGATGCTAAACTCATATAAAATGAATGCATTAAATTAAAAAATGCGATTTACTTTTTTTTTATCGATGATTGAATTATATTCTATTTCCTTTCTACTATCTTTCATCGCCTTCTTATTATTTTCTCGAAAAACTTAATTATCTTGTTGAAAACATTTATTTCATTTGTCAAATTTTTTATTTGTTGAAAACATTTATTTTAATTTGTTTAATGTACTATATTTTTCAAATTTATTTTATATAAAATAATAGTATAAAAATTTTAATACGAGTAGGTTAAATTTGAGCTCGAGTTTTATTTTTTATCTCGACTAGACTTGGGTAAATTTTTAAGCCCATTTTTCAGGTTCAAGCCTAAAAAATGGGTGTAACGACCACATTTTGACTTGGAGTTAGGTACAGTGAAGGACCAGATTAAGAACTAGTGGAGAAATTTTAAAATTTACTAAATAGGATTTTAGTATTAAATTAGAAAATATTTAGACTCGATAGGAGATTAGAAAATATTTATGAGATAAAAAGATTTAAATAGAAGCTTAGACTAAATTGAAATAGAAAAGATTAAAATAGAAGCTTAGACTAAATTGAAATAGTATAAGAATTGTTGTGGTGGAAGTAGGAATTTAGAAAGTTAGGATATATATAGTGGTAGTAGAAAGGAAGGAAGGATTAAAAAGACATTTAACCAAAGTGAAGTATAAATCATCTTAGGAATTATAAAAGATGAGTTGGGATAAAATGGTAAATAGTCAAGTAGATATTTTAAGGTGTAATGATATGGGTAAAAGTTTAAAGATGGATGGCTTGAGGACTTATTAGCAAATTGACCATTTAATAAAAAAAAGTGAGATATTTTTAGTGGAAATGTGTAGAAAAGTGGAGAAATGATGAAAGATAAGATATCAGTCTTTTCCCAACACACCAACCGTCACTTAGCTTCCCCCCAAATCCATCTAACTTTTCTTTTATTTACTTGTATGTCCTTCCTCCATTATTGAACCATCCAAGCTCTAAACTTTCATTTTTTTTTTTTGAAATTTCTTTAGTAAAAGCTAAAAAGAAGACTAGTGAGTAACTTTATTTCATGAGGGAACTTACATAGATGGGTTAAAAGAGAAAAATACAAGGGTTAAGGTTTTGGATTTTCAAAAAGTTAAGGTAAGTATAATGGAAATTCTCATAACATACATGTTTATTTTCATAATCTAGCATAGAAAAGTTATTAGATTTTTAGTTTTAACATATAAATGTCATATGTTGTTATGAAATTGAAGGAAAAGAGAAGAATTTTGAGGACAAAAGTGAAGGGAAAGGAAAAGAAGTGGCCAAGGAGTAGAAGAGAAGAAAAACTCATCATCCAAATTTTGGTTGTAATTACTTCAAATAGTAATTTTGTTTATGTTAATTAAATAATTATGTTAACTAAATAGTTTAATTTCTAAATTAATGATATTATAATAAGTATTTAGTAGGGATAAGTAATGTAAATGATATGAGTTTTGACTTTAGTTATGTGATATGCATTAATAATGCATTATCGATTTATTTTCATATATCCTAAGTGTTCAGCTAGTTTACATTGGGCTACAGTGTCATACTTTAGCTATTATCAATTAATGGGTTACGGTAAGTAATGTTAAGTGTGATTTTTAAGAAAAATATATTAAACTTTAGGGAATAATTTGATGAGAATTATATGTTTATAAAATGGATAAAATTTTATTTTATATTATTAAGAACGGTAGATTTAAAAATCTTGAAGTATTTACTAAGTCTTCACAGACTTACCGCGTTAATTCTCTAACGCATAGGTGAAGTAGATCCATTTGGGCTAATATCGAGGTCGTGTGCATCTCATCTCATCACCATTCCAAGAGGCAAGATTGTATGTATGAATTTCGGGGTTAGTATGACATGTACATAGGTTTTTGGTACAGGTGAATGTTAGATGGACTAAAATGCAAATTTTGGAAACCTTTTTATTTTGGTGATCTAATGGTATATTTTGTTAGCTTTTGAAAGTAATTTATAACAGCTTAACATATGCATGCATATATGATGTTATTATATAGATTTTGTGATGAATTTTAATGAGTTTGAGGGTAACTGAATTGGTTTGGAAGTGTTTGAATGCTTTGAATTAGTGCAGGGGGCATTTTAGCAATTTTTCCAAACTGTTTTTGTGTCACCATAACTCAAGGTATTGATACCTGAGGAAAAAGGTATCGATACATTGATCTAAAATTCAATTTTTTATTATTTTTTTTTTAGAAACCGAGCAGTTTTGGTATTGTTTTTGTTTAGCGGTATAGATATTTTGCTCCTATTTGAGGACAAACAAATTTTTAAATCATTTCCAAACGCAAACAAACATTTATTAATAACCTTAGATATTTATATTAATGAATTTCTTTTAGTTAAATAAGTTAAAACATAATGTATGAATGATTGAATTATAGAATATTTAATTAAAATTGTTTTGACACCAAATATAATAGTTATATATCGGGTTCATATAGTTGGATTGGGTATAGGAGTGTTATAGCGGGCTTAAATTTTTTACTTGGCACAACTTTGTCCCCCCCCCCCCCCAACCCAACTCTCTCTCTCTCTCTCCAGCATTCCAAACAAGATTGGGTATAGCAACCATAAGAGACTTATCATTCAACTGTAAAAATGCCCACGCCAGTTCTTGACTCCAAGATCCAACAACTTAACCAAAGTTGCAAAACCATCTCTAAGATCTTTTTAGATTAGCTACATTCACAAAAGATATGATCCTTTGTTTCATCATCCTTGTCGCAAAACAAACATGTTGCATCATCGCTGAGCCCTCGAGAAAAAAGTCTATCTTTAGTTGGAAGCCGATTTAACACAACCAACCAAGCAGTGATGTAGTGTATAGGAAATGTAAGGTGAAGCAAACTTGTGCCAAGTAACTTTGCTATTCTTGACTCTAATGTCCTCTAAAATCTTTGAAGTGATGATATTCCCAACTGACGACCTAGCAACAATTTCCGTTAGCTTAAGAAATCTCCTCCAATTCCAATTGCTTATAGGATGACAAGTAGCATCTCAGTGGCTCCTTCCCTTCAAAACATATATCTGAGTGATGAAATTCAAAGGGAGCCTCCTCCAACAAGAATGGCTCTGATTTTATGTAATATACAAGTCTTATCCCAGTCAACCAGATTTCTCAATCCCAAGCCTCCTTTTGCCTTTGGTGAACAGATCAATTGCCAACAAACTCTAGCACCAGTTGCTGCAGAATCCTTCCCCTTCTAAAAGAACTTGATGCACATTTGAGTGATCTTTGTAGCATATTAAGATCTGTATGCACACGTCGCCTTTCTATATACATTATATACAGTATATTTATGATGCAAGTCATTGCAAAGTAATTGAATCCAAAAAGCAAATTATCGTGAAAAATATGTATGAGAAAATAGTTTAAAGATACAATGATAAATAAATAAAGTTAGCCACAGAGCTCGATTTAGAGATGGAAAATCATGTTTTACTGCTTTGGAGTTGTTGCAAATACATTGACCCTTTTTAGGAATTGCAATGAAAATCAAATCAATTCAACTTCCAGCTTTCACTTCAATCCAAGGAAATATTTACAAATAAAATACTAAAAATGAACTCAAACAACATAAAAACATCCAAAATTTTGTTATTAAAAAATAAAAATTAAACAATCACTCTTTTTGAACAAATTTTCCCAGTTCTTAATTTTGATTTCTTACTAGCTCAAGACAATTCTAATTATTTCCGAATATCTATTCCTGATTCAACTGACCACTTCTCTTTAACACCCCGCCCCCTAAAAAAAAAAAAATGCCATTTAGATCATTGAACTAGACGCAGACAACCGTGGGAATTACGGTCAATATAATTACGTATTAACTTTGACATCGTTTCTTGCACTCTAATTTAGCATCATCAAGTGTTGGAATACAAATATCTTCACAAATCAACCAAAATTGATAACAAATTCCTAGTTGAGATTCTAAGTATCCTTCTTAACAACACAACACAAATTTCAGCATGTTGTCTGATCAAATTGTTGTCTAAAACCCCCAGCTACAAACCTGCCATAAAATCCAGTTCATGTTTAAAGACAACATAGGCAACCCAATATCAAATAACAGTCAGCAGGCACATAAACATTATTAACCAGGCAAACATGCTTTAACATCTTTTAGTCCATCAGATCCGATTAAAACTCGTCACGCTTGTGTTCAGAAGATTCTAATGAGAAAAAGGAAGAAGGAACCTGCAAAATAAATGCCTAAGTAAGGTAAAGGAGCAGATAAAATACGATAGAGCCATTCACCCAAAACGTAAGACTCGAATTCCTACAGGATCTTTGTATAACAGCAAAGATGATTGCATGCAAAAGAACCATTATAAATCATTTTTTAGTTTTCTTCTTTCTCTTAGCAGAAGGCTTCTTCTTGGTTTGCAGTACAGGCTCTGGAAGGCTTTCTAATTGTTCAGTTCGAGGTTCTTCCGGCAGCGTACAGTGCAAAAATTTCTTGTTGGACCCAACTTGGTTGCAGAACAACTTTAACAATTTTCTTCCCCTCATCCATTTGAGCATTATCTTCATGTGTGTTTTGCTGTTTAATCCACCAATTCCAGCTTCCTTTCATTTGAATGAAAAGCACCAAAGTTAGAAAGAAGAATGTAGTATAAATACATCAAAATTGAAGTTGACAAAAAAAATGCCATGCAATGCAGAATCTGAGTAACCCAGCATAACGAACGCCTAAGTAGAAACCATCAACTACAGCATGACATCCAAATGGCGACAACTACTTATAAAACAGGTAGTACTGCATCATGATACATGTCTAATTGCTGAGTTGGTGTGTGTTGCTTGGCATTGCGGAGCACATATAGTAAGCCTTTTCAGCATGTACAAGGCATTAATGGATATTGACTATCTAAAAAGCTCTCACTGTTTTTACCAGTATATTCATACTAAAAGGTTCATACATAACCCATTTGATCGATAGAACAGAATGCAAATTAGAGCTAAAAAGAAAAAGGAAAATTACATCTTTATTAGTAATAGGTGTAAAAAATACAATGGCAATTCGTTTAGATTCATCGGAAACAAAATGCAACTAAATGGCAAAGAGATATTGAGAAAATGAATGCAGTGATCTAATCTAGCTTTGATAATCCATTTTTAACAAATTAAAGTGTTTTTTTTTTTTTTGCCTCTTTAATTCAGAAAACTATGGAATTGTACAGACATAATTCTATAAATTTTTGACATATCAATAAATGAAATGATAGTTTAAAAAACAGATTTTAAGTTCATAAACAAAACCTACAAGACAATACTGTAAGAACAAGGCAACAAATGCAAGATGAAATTGAAGGAAAAGCTAAGAAATTTACTAACGTATTCAGAAACAAATGAGAATAAAGGAGAAATAATGCAAATTAGTGAAGGCGATCGGCATTTTTAAAAAATGATAATCAAAAAAAAAAAATTACAATCAATAATAAGAAGACCTGGGCGAGAGTCCAAGTGTTGGGAACGGTGAGAGGACCACGTTGCTTGATGAGGTCATAAAGGGAACTGGCGATGGATTTAGCTTCTGGAATGGGTACTTTTGGATTGATCTTTCTCACATTTACTGCCCTAGTTCTCGACATGTATCGAACCAGTAGACTCCCAACGCCGCCATTCCCTCCCTTTATGTTGTTCTTCACCAACCCCGCTAACCACATCTTCTCCACTCTGTTTCTGGGTATTCAAAGCTTAACTTTCTTCCCCAAAGTCTTCTTTTCTCTGTCCTTTCCCAATTTGATTTTAAGGGTTTTAGGAAACCCAGATAGAAGACGGCTGTGTTGTTACGTGGAACTATTGGGTCTTTGGGTGTTAATTTAAATGGGCTTTATCAACTTGAAAATTTCTACACACTTGTGAGTTAATGTTTGGGCTCTATAAGAGATCAGCAATGCTCTAAATATATATATTCCACTATTAATTTTAATCCCATCAATACATTATATAATCTCGTCCTTTTAGTAACTTTTCTCGTCATTCATCTCGACGAAATCAGTTTTATCCCTCAATGAAACTCACTTTATGCATGTTGTTAGCATTGGGTGGGGATATAAGGTTATTGTCTGCAATATTTTTGGAACCACACCAATGATCAAATAATCAAATTATCGGTTTTTGGTTCAATTGATTTAATCAATTTTTTTAATTCCATTCAATTAATTCGTACCGATTTATGAATTAACCAATTTTATATCTCTTATCAAATCAGTACCTTAATTGATTCTAATCCACTCGACTTATTTGATTCAATTACGAATAATAGTTAAGTTCGACATGTTTCTACCTTTCATTTGTTGCATTTACCCCAACTCAAAAATTAATAATAGTAACAAAATCGAAAATATATAAAATCTACACCAATTAAAGCATTTGTTTGTATATATAAATGTGAATTGGCAACTGGAAAACCTGGGAAAGTTTAGGTGGTCCTTGCCCCTCTCTACCAAGAATAAGTAAAGGGATGGTCCAAATTTAAATTCATGTCAACAAAAACAATACAAAATATTTGTTTTTATCATCTATAAATTAATAAATACAAAAAAAAAAATTATATGTACGATGTCGAACATTAAAATATTATGTTTACATTATATTTATAAGATCATATATAAATTTTGATATATTAGAAAAATATTCTATAAATTTAGTAGACTTTCATCCTTTTCTCGTATAATGTTTCATATTGCGTTTACGTGATCGGTCTAACAATACCGTTAATAGAAGAAAGGCGCCCACTCTCGGAAGGCTATGTTTCCGAAAAGACATCGAAAGCACGGGACGCCACTATTAGTGAACAATGATTCAACCATATAGAAAGGGTTAAATTATTTTTTGGTCTAAACCTTTTCTTTTTTTAAGTTAAATCATGAATTTGTTTATGGGATTTGAATTTTATTTTGTCCAAATTAGGCATTAAATTTGACCGTTGTTCTCATATTGTGGTTTAAATTTTTTTTGTTTAAGTTCATGCCCCGTTAGAATAATTGTTAAGTTCATGCCTCAATATGAAAAAAAAAATTATCAAGTTCAAAGATTAATTTGAACCAAAAAAAGTTCAAGCCCTGTTGTGGGAATTGTTGCATAGTATAGACCCTAACGTGGGAATAATTGTCAAGTTTAGGGATCAACTTAGACAAAAAAGTGTTCAAGCCCTAATGTGGAAATTGGGGGTGAGTATTTGATCGAGTCGAATCGAGTCAAAAAATTTCGAGTTAGTCGAGTTGATGAATCCTATTGTAACAACCGATTTCAATTTGAAATTTTTTTGAATTGAATCGAATCAAGTTGAAAATTTTCGAGTCAAGTCGAGTTGAGTTAACGAATTTTATTATTTATACTCAATATTACATTTATATGGACCGATTACTTAACTAATAGATGAAGTACAAAATTATTTAACTACATAAACAACATAATGGTTAACTTAATGAGTAAATGTTTATCAAAACGACGTAGTTTTACCTTTTAACTTAATGGTTTTGACTTTTAACTTTAAAAAAGATAACTATTTATCAAAACGACGTAATTTTGCCTTTTCTTATTCGGATAAGTCGAATTGTGTAATTCATATTCGAGTAAAATAAAGTTGATTCGAATAACTCGAACTATTTAATTCAAAATTTATAATTTTTATCAATTTTTTGAATTAAATCAAATTTTCTCACCTCTACATGTAAATAGTTGTCTAGTATAAACCCCAGAATGAAAACAATTAATAAATTAAGGTCTACCTTAAAAAAAAATTATTAAGGTGAGAACCTAAATAATGGTTTAATCCAATAGAAAATTATTATAAAATTTGAATTTTTATTATAAATTAATAATTTAAAATTTTTAAACATGTATTTTCAGTTTCAAAATTATTATTTATTTATTTAGTTGAATAATTTGGTGTAAGAAAACTTATTAATTCAGTTGTAAGTTGAAGCTTCAAATAGTGTAATTGGTAGATTAGAATTTTTTTGAAATTAAAAAATTGAAAGATTTAAAATTTTAAAAATAAAAATATAAAGACGAATTCCAAATATTTAAAGAGTTGAGGGAGTTAATATAGCATATTTTAACAATATGAGATTAAGAGATTGATATGTTATCTATCATAATTTATCTTCTTTTTTATTTTCTTTCGTCTTCAGCAATAAAAGCTTCAAGGAAAAAAACAGAGAAGTGGGGAGTGATATCATAGTATAGTAGGGAGCAAAGCATCCAACTATTTATTCGTGTGTGTATATATATATATATATGTATTTGTTCTTTTACATTGAGAATCTGAGAAGAAAATAAGTTTTTTAAAAATGGAGAAGGTGGAGGAATCGGCGAGTAACGTGGAAGAAGAAGTAGGGGAAGTGCTGGAGCAAGCGAGGGAGTTGCAAGAATCAGGCGCTTCGCTTTTATGGAGGCTATCCAATGAGGAGCAATCCCTTCGTCAAAGAAATAATTCCCTCGAATCCTCTATTCGCCGCCTCCGTTCCTTGATCACTTCCCTACTCTCTCAAAAGCTTTTGGATCCCAAGCTCGCCGACAAGGTTAAAAGAAACTCCCTACATTGCTTGCACCTTCCTTTTTATTGTTTCATCTTTTAATAAAATTAATTAAATTTTGGATTTTAAACAGCTCGAAGAGGATTTAGAGAGAGCCAGATGCTTTGTAACCGATGGAGACGCCGCTGCTTTTCTTCCTGCGAAATATCAGGGTATTGTAATTTCTTCTTCTTCTTTTTTTTTTGTACTTTTAATGAAGTAATTTGAAGTTCCTGATGTTATGAATTTGTAATTGGGGATGACAGGAAAATTTTTGAAGACGTTTCTGGGACCAATAAATGTGCGTGCATCTCGCAAAGACGTCCAGTTGAAAGTTAAAGAGGAATATAACAGCTACAGAGTAAGCATCATGCTCTTGAACTCTTTTTTTTCTTTTTCTTTTTTAAAGAAGTTCTTTTATTTGATTGTGTTTTGCTTGGCATTCGATATGTTCTTCAATTTCACAATCGCATGTCATTACCCCGATATGCACATGCAGGTGGATTTTACATTTCAGTCACCGCTTACCACTTTATATTTACACTTCAAATTTTAGTAGTAGCATTTCCTGGATTCATGGTTTCTTTATTGCTTTTTGAAGGGAAAAAACGTGGGGATATTTGAAATTTAAGTATTTCTACTTACTAAGTACTATTTCCTTCGACAGGATAGGACTGCCTTTCTGTTTCTTCTCTTCCCATTAACTTTGCTTATTTTAAGATCTTGGATCTGGGAAGGATGCTTGCCTGCATTTCCAGTTCAGCTGTACCAGGTATTATACATGTTTTTCCTTAGGTTGTTGATTTGTTCTCAGGGATTTAGTTCATTTATTGCATCTAATCCAAGTTCCTTTTTATTTTCTGTGATTTAATGCCAAGTGTATGCTTTGTCAGGCATGGTTGTTGTTCCTTTACACTGGTTTGGCTTTACGAGAGAACATATTGCGGTCAAATGGAAGTGATATTCGTCCATGGTAATTGCATGTCATCTTCTTTCTAGAGTTTCCTCAAAGCGAAGCTTGTTTGCTTTCTAGTGTTGATTTTGTTTGTCAAAATGGGACTTTGTCATGAAAAATGTGATTGTGATATGCAGTACTTTTGAGATTAAAATAACCTGGGAGGTGAGTTTAAGTTCAGGCAAATGCTGACTTGTGGCCAAGATTATATTTGAAGATAAGCTCATTTCCTAGCTATCAGATGGTTCTCTTTTTCCTGTTTCTCATTTAAGGGTGACTAATATCTTAGTAGTTTTGATGTAACGCTAGCTAAGGTTCGATGCTTGAAAGATTTAAGTAATTGGTGTCATTGTTCTGGTTCATGTTTATGCACTAACACCAATTGTCCTGCCATATCACATTTTCATTCTGGAGTAATCAAATTCATGTTGTAATTCTCTCCCATGCTTAGGTTGGTGAACTTGTGCTATTGTATAGGACCACCTGGATGAGATATTTGCTTTCTACAGAGTTCCTGCTTGTGTGTGAGTACCTGGGTGAATGGAGAAGTAGAAATTAGTGAGTAAAATGCATCAGGGAGAATAAGATGTCCTAAGATCGTCACAGGAGAGTTTGAAGGTGAGAGGTCACGAGTATGGGGTGGGATATTCTTATTTGTTTGTGTTAGGACATAGATGGATGGTGCCTATTTCAATGTTAAATTTCTCCTTTGTTTACTTCATCAGAACTGATGTTATGTACTGGCTGTAACTTGTAACCATTTCTTGTGCTGTAGATGGTTTATCTCTATCTTACTCCTTGCCTGGTTGGAATCAAATATTTAGACCTTCTAGTAGGTAATTGGTTTTAGATCGATTACTGTTAGTGCTTGGAACAGTCTCTTATTGCTCTTTCTGTAAACCTCTTGATTTATTGTCTTGGCTACATTGCATGATCTGTTTGTGAGAGTGTGTAGACTTGCTTGTGATTGTGTACGTGCATTTTGCTTGGCTATATAAGCCCTTCTAGCTTGGGCTGAATTGCATTAATTACAACTTCAACATGTCAAAATCAGTGGGAAAGAGGTTTTATCCATGATGGTTTTATCTGGGTTATTTGAAGTTGTTTGAATCCACTCAGTAGCTGGGTCTAGCCATGAAGCCTCCAGTACCTTGTGGAATCTTCTTTATTAGTATGATTTTATGATTTTGTGGAAATTACTTATCTAGTCTAGATTTAATATGTTCTCAGTTTTGTGCGGATACATGTTTCTTGGATTGTGGCTTATGACAGCTTGGGAGTCAAATTTATTGCCTACATTATGAAGTTCCCATGTGTTAGTTATCAATTCTAAAACTTCTAATGTTCATTTTCGGTTATTATCTGTAATTTGTGTTTGTGAATCATATTTTCCTGGTTAGTCTTGCAATTGAATTGTTGACTGTGACACGTTCCCAGGTGGATATACCATCACTATTGTGCCATGGCTATGGCCCTAGTTAGTATCACTTGGGAGGTTAAAGGACAGCCTAATTGTATTCAGAAGCAGGTCCTTCTTTTACTATATTTCAGTAATTATATTTTGTGTCATCGATTAACGAACTGTTCAATCCTGTGCAGAGGGGTGTAGAACTTTTCCTTCAATGGGCTATGATGCAAGGGGTTGCCATGCTTCTTCAAAATAGATATCAGCGCCAAAGACTTTATACTCGTATTGCCCTAGGAAAGGTGCTCTTGCTCTTTCTGCATCAAGAACATCTTTTTCCCCTTCATCAACATTAATTGTTTTTGCATACTAGTTATAACCTTGGTCTGAATCCCATTTTGTTTTTACATGTTACAAAATCTTGGCCATGAGTAGTAGCTATTATGCCTCCATCAGATCCTTGCAATATGGAGAACCGATTCTGGGTTCTAATCTTTAACATTGTTGATTTCAGGCTAAGAGAATGGATGTTGTCTGGGGAGAAACGGCTGGTGTAGATGGTCAATTGTGGGTTTTATGTCCAATACTTTTCCTTATGCAGGTAATACAAGCAAACTTTTGACTAATTGGTAATAATGTCTAGATGGGAAATTTTCCATTTTATGTAGTTCTACTAAAAGGGTCTAAAACCTTCAGAAACTGTCCTTATGATTTCCATAAATTCATATGGTTCAAGTCAACAAATAAGTTGGTATTTTGAGTTGCATGCCACTTTTAGACAAATAAGTAATCTGTTTAACTTATTTGAAGTGGCCATACAACTTTGAGGTGGAGTACGTTCTTGCCTTCTATGCATTTCATAAATTGATCAGTTTTGGATCAACCAAACCTTATCATATTATTGTGTGCTTGTGAACATAATTTAGGGTTTCGAGGCATATGTTGGAGTACTATTGCTCAAGACAGCATTTTTTTGCGTTGTTCCTGAATGGCAGGTAGGTTCACTTCTCAAAGCTTCTCTCTTCATTCATTTATGCTGTTAAAAAAAACATATCAAAATCAGAAAACAAGTATTACTGCCGTATATATGCTAGAAAATAATGTAATCAGTGATAGAAAAATGTGGGTTTTGGCAGATAATTTTTTGTGGCATACTTTTGGTTGTTATGGCTGTTGGGAACTTTATAAACACGGTACAGACACTCGTTGCCAAGTCAAGGTTTAAGGCAAAGATGAAAAAAACAAAGGGCAAGCAAGAGTTGTAGAGGGGGTGTTTGTAATTGTTAGCTCAATCCTAACATAGCGTCTACGACCTCATTTTGTTTCTAATTTACGGTGTCTTGAACATGTTTGTTTAAATGAGGCAATGGCCAGTTCATCTTTGTAAATGGAAACGGGCAATGCCTAGAACTCTCACTTAAATTTGCAAAAAGGCAGAAAGGGAATCTCAAATCTGGGAGCTTCCTGGACCCAAAAATGGTGAAAGTCGGTCCATTTTTGTTGGCATTTCCTCTTCTTTTTTTTTTCCCTTATTGGGCTTGAAGTTCTTCACCATTTTGTAACTCCTAGGATTGGCCTCTGTTTTGGGCTCAAATAATTGGCTTGTAATGCAACTAACTTTCATGAGTTTTGTTAACGAGGATTTTAAGGGTATAAAATAAAACATTGATTATGTTTTAGGACTGGTTCAGAGTTTAGGCTAATGTATATATAAAATTGGTTGAAAAGTTGTCCAATCAATAAAAAGATAGATAAAAAATAATGTCATATCGTTACTACAATTTATCAAACCATGAAACAATAACATTGCTTTGTATTGTTTTTATTATTATTAAAAATTTCCTTATCTATATGCTAAAATTATACCATTAAGTCAAATCCATACTTTTTATAAATTAAGTACTCTATTTAATTATCAAAATTATATATTTAATAAATTTTAACTAAACAATCCTATTCTATGGAATGAACAGAGATGACTCAGAGATTTTCAACAATTCTAATAGTTATATCACATGTTTGGAGTAAAAAAAAAAAAGTGGATTAAATATATATTAACGTATAAATTAAATCGAAATAAGTATAATGACTCGAAAAAGAGAAGCGTGAACTTTAATTTAATCCCAACTGTAAATTTGGGTAATTGTAATCGTATTATAGCAATTACTGGGTACCTTAAAAGGGTGGTGTTAATCATTAATTCACATGTCACTGTTCCATTATTAAATGTTGGATCCCCAGATTCATGATATGGAGATGAATTATTATTACATCATACATTAATTAATAATACACAACTGTTTAGAGGTGGGGCAACTTAATCAACCCCTTTTGAGTTGTCTTCTACATTTTTCTTTTTGCCAGTACTTCTCTACTGTTTTCTTTTCTATACATTTTTTTGGCCCATAGTTGTTAATGAATGTGATGAATTGACAGATGTGTTTTGGATTATGGTTAGGTGCATTTAAATTTTAGGTCTAGTACTTTTTCTTTTATTGTATATGAGATGACACAATCAATTATATTTAAGATCAAATTACCTTGATGTAAGTTATTTTTCAGATAGTATTTATTGGTTGATTAAATTAAAGAATTAAATTCAGAAATTTGAAGGTTTTTGTTGGTTGGACTTTGGAGGTTAAATCAATATTATTGTAGATTTTCCAAGATTTATTAATTAGTTTATATGCAAATGCAGCTTTTATAATGTATAAATTAGACATTATGAAATAAAATATTTAAAGGAGATAAAAGAAAAATACATGAGTGGAGATGATAAACTTCGATATAAAACTAGTATTAAAATCGAAAGGGAAAAATTATTATAGTCGTGAATGTGGATAAAAGATTATTATAGAGGAATTAAATCTACTTAAATTAATTTTATAAATTAACTCGTAACATCAACTCATCAACTCAGTTGAAAGATTAAATATTATTGTGTAGGCTTATAGAGTTGTATTTGTTTCAATTAACTCAAATAAAGATTGAATCAATTTAAGTTAAGTTAATTTGGATCAAGTTGGAAGAGTAATATTTAGATTAATTTCAATTGTTATTTTGAAATTGAATTATTTTAGATTTGAGTAATTTAAATTTTTTGCGAGTTAGAATATAAAATAGAGGTTTTACTTATAATATTAATTATAGGGAAAAAAAAAAAAAGAAAAAGAAAGGATGGATAGGTATAATTGAAGGGTGTGTGACTTTCATTCATTCACAATCGCATTATACGGGCAGCAGCGCATTGCACATGCTTCATGTCCTCCCGTTGTCCGTTCCCCATGTGCTCAGTGTTATATTTGCTTTTGATTCTCATTTCCCAATCCCAAATTCAAAAGCTAAGTGAAAGAAGGATAAAATAAAAAGGGAATAAGATAATAATTATTTAGTGGGAGATTTGATGGCTGCATCAATTTATGTCCCCTCCTAACCACATTCTATAATTGTTGAAATCCTATCTTTTTTAAGCATTTAAATTCCAGTAATATCATATAAAATCCATATATGTATAATTTTATTTTGATTGTACATAATTATCCTGAAAAAAATTTGTCTATACATGTAAATTCTTGATATATATATATATATATATTAAACAGCGTATATTATAGTATATGTGGAGTGTGTCTCACATTTTGATCGAAACAGAGTTGATGTCGTAATGAGGAAGAGACGTTATTCCAACGATGCGACCACAACGTCCTAACGAACCGATAGCGATGTAGCGACATGTTTCTTACTCAACCGGGTTTCTTCTCTTAGTTAAACTTTGTTATCTTTTCCCAGTGTAACTATAATTATTCTAGGGATATTTTAGTCATATTTGTACAAGAAACTTAACATATAAATAGGGCTCTTAGCAACCGTAGATAGTTTAGAATAACAACAACAAAATTAAAAGGGTTTGTGAGAATCTCGAGAAAATTTTATATTTCGAGTTTAAGATTTATTTATTTCTCTATATTGTACTCTCGTTCTTTATTTTTGCTGGTTTAACGAAGTTATCTTTATCCGTGATTTTTTATCTTTTCCGGAAAAAATTTTCATATAAATATTTATGTCAAATTTTCTCGATTTTTACTCGTATTCATTATATAATTCGGGTTGGACTCAAGAGTATATTTGCTGGCATTGGCGTCAGCCCAATGTGAATTCCCCTTCTCTTTTTACCATCAACAACCAAAAAGGCACCCACACCCACACCTGAACTACTGTTAAGCTGTAGTTTCTATTGATCACCCACTTAGCACTGCTGGGCCACGCATTTCCATTAATACTATACACATACATATACTTACATGTTAATATTATTTATATATAATAATACTTTCCTGTATAGAAACAGAGGCACATGAAGAAGGTTTACTAGTAAGTTGATAAATAAAGATGAAAATTTTAAAAAGAAGAAGAAGAAGAAGCAAATAAATAAATGAAAACAAGTGGGAGGGGGGAGTTTGTGGTGGTAGTAAAATTGCATGCACATGGTTAGGGGGGCATATGTTTGAGGTTTTTTGGGGGTAGATTAGGGTTTCAAATGGGGTTTTAGTTGGAAAAATAATTAAGTTTAAATTTAATTTTTGTAAGTGCTAGTTGATCTAAACTAAAAAAATTAGAATTTTTAAATTATTTAAAACTTTGGTTTATTGAGTTTGATACAATTTAAATAATATTAATAAGCATATTGTTAATTAACCCTAAGTTTTTTTTAATTATAATGAAACTTGTTTTTATTAGAAGAAAAATCTAATTACTTTCACGGGTTCTGCACGAAAAATAGAATAAAATAAATGGCAACTAATACCAATAATAAAGAAATTTCCTTTTCCTTTTGAGACGTACACTACAATACTAGACATCGTATTAATATATGTGAAAATTACATATTAGATATAAATATATGTCTATTTAAAATTATACATAATAAATAACAAAATGTATTGTTCGAAACTAGTTAATAATAATATTTAAAATATGTACGTTATTAATGTAAGGCCCAATTTTAAAATAAAAAACACACGGGCCCAAAACCCAAATAAAAAACACAGGCCCAAAACCCAAAATCTAACAAGGAAAACCCTAGCAGGTCTTTTAAACGCCGCCGCCGCCAACAGACCCTCTTTCCGCAACGTGCGCCGGACACCACGCGACGTGCACCGATCCACGCCTCCACGTCAGAGGCATGAGCCATCACGTCCCTACAAAATAGAAAACAGATAAGCTGTAAAAAAAAGGCTATAAAGCATAGCAAATCTGTAAACGGAGGGCGATCTAGGGTTTTTGGGAGAGATAAAAACAGAGAAAAAACACTTGTAACCGGGGATTTCAGAGAAATACAAAGAATAAAACAAAGGTTTCGGTTTTTTTTCTCTCTTCTGTTTTTATTTTTTTTATATTATTTTTTTTCGGAATCTGTTTTTTCGGGTCTTCTTTTTAAAAAAAACATAGAAAGGTAAAAAAAAAAAAAAAACCTTACCTTTTGATTAGGCCATAGTGAGCGGTGGCATGGCATGACAACAACAATTGGTAGGAGACTCATGGATGACTTCATGGGAAATCGCCCGAGACCCTCTCCTGTTTTGTTTTTTTTCAAAGAGAGGAGAGAATGAGGAATTTCAGAAAAAATTGGGCTTTTATAGTGTATATAAGCAGTAGTTTTTTGGCTTTAGGGTCGAGGCCAAAACGAGCGTCGTTTGGTCCTCTCGACCATGACCACCCGCACCAAGGATAGGATCCGTGTTTTTTCTATTGGAGGGCTAATTATGCATTTAGCCCTCCGCTTTTACTAGTTTTAAAATCGACTTTTTTCTTTCCGATTTGACCCAAAAGTTTCTTTCAATTTCAATTAAGCCCCAGGTTAAGTCTGCGCGTTTTCTGTGATGGGATTTATTTCCTTTGGTCCCTCCAAGTTGCGCGCATTTTCAATTTCATCCTTTATCATTATTCGTTTTAAATTTAGCCCCAGATATTACTGCTTTTATCCCAATTTAGTCCCTTTTTCGTTTATTTTAGCTATTTTACCATTAAATTAGTTTTTTTAAATTCTTTTACTTTATTTTATATCATTATTATTATTATAATCATATTATTTACATTATTATATTATTATTATTATATATGGTTATTATATATATATATATACTATTGCTTTACTACTACTAGTTTATTATTATTACTATCAATTTTATTGTTGTTTTATTATTTTATTATTAAATCTTCCTTTTATTTTATATTCTTGTTTCTACTATCCTTTATTATTATTATCCTATTATTTTACATCTATATATATCATTATTACTATACTATATTTATTATTATTATAGTTATCATCATATTATTTTATTCCACACTATTATATCTATTATTTTATATATCATGGTTTATTTCAGGTTGCTTTACTATATATTATTACTTTTGCATCTATTATTTTTATTGTCATCGGTTTACCTTTATTTCTTTAATTACTTTTTATTACTATTAATATCATTACTTTTTCATGTATCCATTATTAGTATTAGTTGTCTTATTTATCACATATTTTTTTCAAGTAATATTATCGTTTGTTCGTTTTTTGCATATACTGTTCCCCATTATTATCATCGTGTCCATATTTCAAGATTTTTGCCTTTGTTTTTTAAAAATTTATAAATGGGCTTTGATGAAGGTAATATTTCGTATTTAGAAGTCCGAGAAATCGTACCCAATCGTGCTGGGTTTCGATTTTTCGTTCATCTAGATCACTAAATATCCTTTAAAGATTTTTGACCATGTTTCATAAAGGTAATTTTGTGTGTTTGGAAGTTCAGAAAATCGTGCCCAATCGTGCTGGGCTTCGACTTTTCGTTCGTCCGGATCACTAAATGTCCTTTGAAGATCTTGATCATATTTTTGAAAATAAGGCAATGTTTCGTGTTTGGAGGTTCAAGAAATTCGTGCCCAATCGGGCTGGGTCTCGATTTTCTGTTCATCTAAACAACTAGATATCCTTCACAAAATTTATTTTTCCCTTCTCGTATTTCTTGAATAAGGGCAATATTTCATTATTGGAAATCCAAGGAATCGTACCCAATCGTGCTGGGTTTCGATTTTAGTTTTAGCCAAATAGTGAAATACCCTTTTCAAATTACACTCCACGTATTTTGGAAATCATAAAATGATCTTGGGATCGAGAGTTTGAAGCATCGTGTCTATCGTCTTGGACATGATATTTCGACTTTTGAACAAGAGAGTTTGATATCCAATACGAGTCATTCAAATATTTTTCTCCTACTCTAAAATACTTCCTAACTTTCGATATTAAAGACATTAATCAATCAATACGGTACCAATTTTGGGCGTTGCGAGGGTGCTAATCCTTCCTCGTGCGTAACCGACTCCCGAGCCCATTTTCCTAAAATTCGTAGACCAAAATGTTTTATAAGTGGCCCAATCACACTTCAAAAAGGATTGGTGGCGACTCCGTTTTTTCTTTTTAAAGTCGGCCCGTTTTCCAAACAAAAAAATGGTTCCGACGACTTGGCGACTCCAGGGGACCTATAGAGAGTCAATAGTAAAATTGGTTGATTAATGTCCTTTTATCAAAGATTTTTTCGTTTTTCGATTGCATGGGTGCGTATGCGTCATATATCTGCTTTGGTTTGTGAGACATGGAATATTTTAGCATTCATATTACATGACCGTTGTGGTCACACCCTTAAGTGGGGCGAAACTATGCCTTCGTGAGGTTTTCACCTCCGCATGGGCTAGGGGACCGCTTAGGGATACATCCGTACTTATGGTTCGTGAGGTTTTCACCTCCGCATGGCCATAGGGAAATGTATTCCCTGAACCGAACTCGATCTATATGAGCCTATAATGGGTGAGGATTGAGGAATCTGTTGGTTCGGTACCTTTTCTTTCTTTAGAACCGAACCACATATAGTGAACCTTAGGAGCCCACCCTAGGTAGAGCCATGCTAAACCTTAGTGGCTACCTATGTAGTGGTTGGACATTTTTTGCTTTGGTTACTTTTATATGGTACTAACTTATTTTATTTTGGTCATATTTGCATGTCATTTCATACCTAAAAGGCGTCGATTCTGTTTTAATTACTAAGTTAGAATACTTGTTATGGGGGACGGATTCCTTGATAAAGTAGAGGATAATGCGGTTTGTGCGTATATGGTCGGAGAAGACACAGCTTGAGAAGGGGGATAGCCTAACTGAAGGCTACACATCAGAATTATTAGACTTCACTCGCATCAGTGTGACGCAGAATGAGCTCCAAGAATTAAGAGATATATGGGCTGGTTGGGACGAAGCAACTAAGCAACTGTTCTACACTAATTATGGTGATCTACCTTACTTACTCGACATCAGAGTAGACAAGCACTTGTTTGAGCTATGGCTCAATATTGGAATCCATTTATAAATTTTTTTATGTTTGGGAAGTAGACTTGGTACCTCTAGTGGAGGAATATCTGACTTTGCTTGATCAAAGGGCTCGGTCGATAAAATTTACTTGGGCGCTAATGCACCTTCTTTTGTAAAGAAGTGATGAGCATCAACCGGGATGAGCGAGCGATGGGTCATAGCACGAATTATTGAAGGAGAAGGAAATGCATCCCTTGGGTAAGCTTGAGGGACGATGATGGCACACCGGATATGAAGAGGAAAGTCGACATTTTGCCTTAGGTATCTATGGTTTGGTGATTTTCCCAAGGCTTTGAGGCATGTAGGCGAGGCGGTTATTGATTTGTTCGACCGTCTTGACAAAGGGGTTCTGTAGGTACCAACAATTCTCGTGAAACATTTAGATCTTTGAGCTCGTCTTAGAAGAAGCCGGTGAGGAAGATTCATGGGATCGCTGGCTATTCTTTGGGGTGGTTCCATGGCCATTTCTGGAAGGTAGATAGAAATCCTTGTCGGGTCTTTTTGCAAATTATTCCCCATTAAAGGAGTTGGTCGCCGCCTAGGAGGATGACGTATCGGAAGAGAATGGATCGCGCTTCTTGAATCTTCGGAAAAAGATGTGGAATGGAAAGCTCCTTGGTTTGCTCCGATGAAATCCTCTACCGGTGTGGGAGTTATGATTGGGTTCCTCTGTTAGGGATCTGGGAGTGTTGGGTATGCCCTTTGCTCGTCTAAGGCAATACCAATCGAGGCAGTTCATCCGATAACGCATGGGTTAGCTCAATTCAATTCTCGTATAGTGGGAATAATTATAAGAAAAGAGTTCGAGAAGTTTACGATGCGTGAAAACAGATTCACCGAATGAAAAGAGTTGCGATAAATCCAATGGTGACCCTTGAATATAGCACATGGCGGGCGGAGAGTGAGCGACAATATCCCCATGCCGACACAAGATCTTTTCGATCGATAGAAGAATACGCAAGTAGTCCCTTCGAGTTGGAGATCATAAAGCAAGACTTTGAAAGTAAAAATTGAGTTAGGAAAAAGATAGAACAACTGGAAGGAGAGAAAATGGATCTGATGTTAGATATTGATATCCAGAAATCAGAGGCTGAGAAGCTAAGGAAAGGAAAAAGGAAGGCCGAAGAAGATTTGGATAGCTTGAAAACCGACTACAAGAAGTTGCATCTATCGATGAGGACTGCTGGGCTGGGTAAGACCTCGGAGCAATGGCGTCAAGAACTTCAGGAGGAGAAGACCAAGGTTGACCAGTGGAAGAAAAGATTTCAGGGGGTTCAAGCACAAAGGATGCCACGAAAAAGGCACGAGGGGAGAGCCAAAGCGAAAATAAGATGCTAAGGGCTCGAGTAGCGAAATTGGAGAAGGCATTGAGTCAAAGTCACAACTCTACGGTGAAGTTGGAATCAAGCTTGAGCAGTTGAAGAATTGAAGGAAAGGTGGTGCAACTCGAAACAATCTTTGCAAAAGCAGTGAGCTCCGGATCCAAGCTGTTAGAGACAGATAACCAATGAGGAAATAACAACTTCAACAATCTCGAATCGGTCGAGAAAGAGACTACCTTATGGGCGAAGTCGTGGTTCGAATCTGAGAGTGGTAGATCATCTACGAACCCTAGGAGTTCAGGCTGATGTGTTAAGTATATTTTATGAGTCAAAGTCAGATCAGGGTCGAGAGCTAGCCTCACTTCTTGAGAAAGTTAAAACTTTGGGCATAAGGGCTAGGTCGTATATGTGACTCTGTTTTATGTAAAGGATTTTATCTTTTTCAATGAGTATTCTAAGAGAAATTGAATCAGAATCGACTCTTTTTATTTTTGCATTCATTCATTTGCATTACATTTCATGCATTGGCACTGCATCACTACATTTGCATTAAATATTATAAGACAACCCTATTAACTAAAGGTCATACTATAGTTATCCTGGAACACCGCTATCACACTCGGAAAAAGCGAGGCAATGGATCAAAGGATAGAAAAGTTAGAAACAGATGCAAAAGGAGATGCAAGACCAAGCTGCGAGCTCGGATGCAAAACGAGTTAGCCAAGATCCAGCGGGATATGAGGATCAAATCTTGGAATCCCAAAGAAGCATGATGAGCCAACTAACACGATTGTTGGTGGGGGGCACGGAAATGGAAAAAGGCCTATGGTCGATCTTGGAGAGGATAATGAAGATTTCGTTTGCCCTCCGGCTGGCCCCGACAAGTTCCAGTGCAACCACCAAGAGTGTCGGTCAATATCAAGCCTCGGCACCAATCCGGTGCTCAAGATCGATAAATTTCCCATGGGCTCGAGCTCCAACCCCGAGGTCAATCTGGTAAAACCAATGGTCCCGGACTTGATGAGGTGGCGAAGGGAGAAAAAAAGCGAGAACTTCAAAGGAGTTCGAAGATCGATGCAAGTGGTGGAAGAAGTTTGAGCATTGAAAAGTCTTGATCACCAATCTGAAGTGGATCTTAGAAGTGAGTCTAGTCCGGTTTAGTACTTCCTCCAAAGTTCAAGATGCGAGTTGAAAAGTACAACGGGACCCGGTACCACGAGGCCCATATTACGATGTTACAGCCGGAGAATGACGGGATATGTCAACAATGATCGATTGTTGATCCATTGCTTTCGAGGATAGTCGATTGAAATGCGACAAAATGGTATAATCGGTTGAGTTGTACCCAAATCAAATCGTGGAGAGATTTGGCGCGAGCTTTCATCAAGCATTACGGCCATGTGACCGATATAGCACCTTTTGATAGGATCACATTGCAAAACATGGAGAAAAAGCCAAGTGAAAGCTTGGGAAATGCGCCCAAAGATGGAGGAGGTCATTACTGTGTCCAACCACCATTGCTAGAAAAGGAAATGACCATGCTCTTCATCAATACCACAAGGCACCATTCATTAACCACATGTTGGGAAGCACGACTAAGAGTTTATCGGACATGGTGATGTCAGGCGAGATGATAGAGAACGCAATCAGGTGTGGGAAGATAGAGGCCGGAGAGAGCACAAGAAGAGCCGCGCCGAAGAAAAGGGAAGCTGAAGTGGGAAATATAAGCTCGGGTTATCCTAAACCCGTTACTATCACCCAACCGAAAGCTGTAGCTGTGGGCCAGCAGGCCCGACCAAGACAAGAGCCCAACACGAGACAAAGGGCTGAGAGATTCCAATTCACTCTATCTGGGTGGCGTATAAGGAGTTATATAAGACTTTATTCGATGCACATGTCGTGTCCCCATTTTACTTGAAGCCATTGCAACCTCCATATCCTAAGTGGTATGACACAAGCGCTCGGTGTGAGTACCATGCGGATGTAATGGAGTCACTCGATGAGAATTGCACTTCATTCAAGAGACTAGTCGGCGACTTATCAAAGGCGAAGTCGTGACTTCAAAGACCCACAGGTGGAGGAAATCAGTTACCAGTCATGCGATAATGGGAGTAAGCGATAGTTGAAAGCAGGGGAGGAGGTTCAAGCAGAGATTCTTGAGGTCGAACCCGTTGAGAAGGGTTTGGAAAGAAATGCGAAGGTGGGACTAGTTACGCAAGAGAATGTGAGCAAGTCTTGAGATACAAGGAACTCTGTGAGTTCCATGACGAGGAAGGTCATGAAATCCGACAATGTAGCAATTTAGAGCCTAGTACAAGGGCTAATGGATAATAAGGAGCTGGAGTTCTTTGACTTGGTGGAAGGAGAGGATGTATGTTCCACGGAAGAAGGGTCGTGAAAGGATCCTTGAAGTCAATCACCCACGTGTGATTATCACGCGGCCGAAGGTCGACGGTAGGGGTGAAGGTGGCACCGAGGGTCATAATCGAAAACCTATAATTTACGCACCTAGAATGCACCAAGATCGTAATTGAAACCGAGACTTTTTCTTATAAAGATGACAAGAGGTACCTTGGAATTACGATTGTACTATAACGATTTTGGGAAAGGAATTGGCCAACATACCCGATCCGTAAGTGAGTCCTCTATGACGAAGGGGGCGAGAAGGCGGGACCACCGGTTAATAAACCCGATGTGAGAGGATGAGGTGGGAGTTCTTGAAGTTCTGAAGCACAGTGAAGTACAGTGTGGTGGAGCAGATTACACAAGCAGCCAACACGCACATCGGTATTGACCTTATTGCTAAACTCAAAAGGACACCGTAGTGCGTTAATGAAAGCATTGAACGGTTATATTCTTGATGACATTTGATAAATAAAATTTGGACCGTCTTATAAATAACATGGCGCAGATAATTTTATCTCGTTCGGTGATGATGAAATCTGCACCGAAGCGGGGATCTACCAAGGCATTGCACATCACTACCCGATGCAAAGGGTATACCTTTGCCGGGGTACTAATTGACAATGGCTCGACCTTTGAATGTTTTGCCCTGTCTACCTTTGGACGGGTTGCTGTAAACGGCTCTCACATGAAAGCGTGCCAAAATATAGTGAGAGCATTCGATGGCACCGAGAGAGGTAATGGGGAGGATTGAGATACCCTCCTAATTGGGCCAAATCGTCGAGGTAGATTTCCTTGTGATGAGCATCAAGCCTCTTATAATTGCTTATTGGGGAGGCGTGGATCCACTTCGGTGAGGCTGTACCATCGTCATTACACGGAAGTGAAATTAGTAACAGGCCGATTGATAACTATAAATGCAGAGGAGGATATCATCGCGTCATTACTAGTGATGCACCGTACATAGAAAATGACGGAGGCCATAGAGTGCTCCTTGGTCGTTAGAATTTGTAAATCGACTTTTATAAGTGAAGGAAGCATGATCCGGTGCCTAAACTCTCTGAAGCAACGAGGATGGGCCTACAATTGACAATGGGAAAAGGAGCAATGCACGGGAGGGACTTGGAAAATATCTCGAGGTCGGTCAGTGCGAGGGTTGGTTGAAAAGCGGGATCGCTTTGGTCAGGGTATAGACCGGATACGAACGAGAGAAAGAGGAGCTAGAGAGAAAGCGTGAAAGGCGTAGGGCACGATTGAATGGTCTTTGAGATTGAGTGGGGTTCAATGACCTTTCCCATATATCTAATTCATTCGTGTCGGGAGGATTATTCATTCGGGACGGAGGTCATGAATGAGGAAACAATTGAAGACATGATCGAAGTTTGAACATCAACGCGTATGTCGAAGAAAGTTCGAGTAGAAGAAACTTGGCGGGTATTAAGCCCTTACAAACTGGAAGTGTTACGGACAAGCTGAATTGCGGAAGAAATTCACATAGTTTTAGGAATAAAAGCAGTAATGTTCAAAACACACTTATTGTTTCAAGCCTAGGAACAATAAGAATTTTTTGTGAAATAGGCATGTTCACGCATCATTATTTTCAATAAGAAGTGCATTTTTCTTTCCATTTCGTGCAATAATTCTTCTACTTCTGTTCTACTCCATTCATAATCATAACGCATAAATAAGTCGTCCTTAAACTCATTTTCATTGAATATTCTTTTATACCTACCATAGGTCCCCAGATATCGATGTCATGAGTGACGCTGCTATGAACTCAGAATTCTCTTATGAGCGAGACACGTGCCGGAGGATCTCAAGACTTCTGGATGTCGAAGATTATGATTTATCTCTGGATTTGTTAAGGATGGTAGAGCGGGAAGAGAAGCCGATTCTACCTCACGAAGAGACAATTGAAAGCGTACTTCTAGAGGATGGGAAAGAAGTGAAAATCGGTACCTGCATAACCCATGAAACAAGGCAGGACCTCATTAGACTTCTGCTGGAGTTCAAGGATGTCTTCGCGTGGTCGTATCAAGACATGCCAGGGTTGAGTACTGATATTGCGGTACACCGTATCCCCATAAAAAGAGAATGCAAGCCAGTCCAACAGAAGCTTCGAAGAATGAGACCCGATGTCACAGTAAAGATAAGGGAAGAAGTCAAGAAGCAATTTGATGTTGGGTTCTTCGAGTAGTAAATTACTCGAATGGGTAGCCAACGTGGTTCCTGTCCCCAAAAGGATGGAAAAGTCCGGATGTGTGTCGATTCGAGGGACCTAAATAAGGCCGACCGAAAGACAACTTCCGCTACCTCACATTGACACTTTGGTGGATAACACGGCGGGATTTTCATTTTCTCCTTCATGGGCGGTTTCTCGGGATACAATCAAATAAAGATGCATCCGAGGACATGGTAAAGACCACCTTTATAACCTTATGGGGACTTTTGTTACCAAGTGATGCCATTTGGGTTAAAGAATGCGGGAGCAACATACCAAAGGGCTATGGTAACCTTGTTTCATGACATGATGCATAAGGAGATCGAGGTCTACGTCGGCGACATGATTGCAAAGTCTCGAGCGGAAGGGAGCATGTGCAAGTATTGAGGAAGGCATTCTGAGATTGAGGAAATTTCAATTTGAAGCTCAATCCAATAAATTTACTTTCGGGCTCGATCGGGGAAGCTATTGGGTTTAAATGGTCGGTCTGAAAGGAATTGAAGTAGATCCGGATAAAGTCAAGGCCGTACAAAATTTACCTCGCGCCTTTCGGAAGGAAGTCAGAGGTTTTCTAGGAGATTGAATTACATCGCTCGGTTTATTTCACAATTGGTAGAAATGTGATCCAATATTCCGTCTTCTTAAAAACACAATCCGGGCATTTGGGATGATGAATGCGGAGGCGTTTGACAAGATCAAAGAATATTTGTCCAACACCCGGTGTTAATGCCTCTCGATCTGATAGACCCTTGATTTTGTATCGGCGGTGTTCGATAACTCAATGGGATGTGTGCTAGGCCAACATGATGAGACAGGGGAAGAAAGAAAGGCGATATATTACCTCGAAAGAAATTCACTTGAGTGTGAAATGAGATACTCGCCGATTGAGAAATTGTGTTGTGCATTAATCTGGACAACTCGGAGGTTGAGACGATACATGTTGTACCACACGACTTGGTTAATCTCGAAATTGGACCCTCTGAAGTACATGATGGAGTCGATGGCCTAAATGGAAGAATGGCCCGATGGCAAATTTTGCTCTCGAGTTCGACATTGTCTATGTGAACCAAAGGCGGTGAAGGGAGTGCAATAGCGATTTCTTAGCCAAATGGGGCACTAGATGATTATGAGCCCTTAATTTCGATTTTCCTAATGAAGATCGATGTTTGTAGCTACAATTGAAGAAGATATCTTAGAAGATCGTCCACGGAAGATGAACTTTGACGGAGCATCAAATCTTTGGTAATGGAATTAGGCGATCTGGTATCCCCAAATGGAGAACACTATCCATTCACTTGCAAGTTGGACTTGATTGCACAAACAACATGGCGAAATCTGAAGCGTGTATCATGGGGATCCGACGACCATAGACCACAAAGTTAAGGTGCTTGGAGGTATCTGGAGACTCGCTCTTGTCATATATCACCAAAGGAGAATGGGAAACAAGAGATCCCAAACCGATCACTATCGAAAGTTAGTCTTGGAACTAATTGAGGAGTTTGATGATATCACATTCTTCTACCTCCATGAGATGAAAACCGGATGGTGATGCTTTGGCCACTCTAGCTTCTATGATCAAAGTAAATGGCGGGAGGGTATGAAGCCTATCCAAATGAGTATTTGCGGGACTCAGACTCATTGTTTCAATATTGACGAAGAGGAGAGAGAGATGATCATCCTTGGTACTATGATATTCGCAATATGTGAAAAGCCGCGAATATCCCGATCAAGCGGCGAAAATGATAAGAAGACATTGAGAAGACTTGCCGTGACTATGTCCTAGATGGAGAGATCTGTATAAAAGAGGAGGGATCAAGTGTTGCTCGGATGTGTGGATCTTTGTTGAAGCTAGGAAAATCCTAGAAGAAGTTCATGATGGGTCATGGAACACATGCCAATGGGTTTACGATGGCTAGGCAAATCATGAGATTTGGGTATTCTTGGTCCACGATGGAAGGAGATTGCATCCGTTATGCCAAGAAGTGCCATAAATGTCGTTTATGGAAACAAGATCCATGTGCCTCCTTCACCTCTTCATGTTATGACTTCTCCATGGCCTTTCTCAATGTGGGGCATGGATGTCATTGGCCAATCTCACCGAAAGCTTAATGGACATCGCTTCATCTTCGTGGTCATTGATTACTTCACCAAATGGGTAGAAGCGACTTCATATGCTAATATCACGAAGACGGCGATTAGCAAGTTTTTGAAGAAGGAGATCATTTGTCGCTACGGTATGCCAGAAAGGATCGTGTCCGACAATGCACTAAACTTGAACAATAAAGCGATAGCAGAGGTCTGCAGTCAGTTCAACATTAAGCACCATAACTCGTCGCCATATCGCCCAAGAAGATGAATGGAAGCGATTGAGGCGGCTAATAAAAATATCAAGAAAATTGTGGGAAAATGGTTGAGACCTACAAGGGTGGCATGAAAAGTTACCGCTTGCCTCATGCCTATCGAACATCGATTAGAACCTCTACCGGGGCAACTCCTTTCTCGTTGGTTTATGGGATGGGCGATTTTGCCTATTGAAGTTGAGATCCCTTCACTCCGGGTTTTGTCGAGTAAAGTTGAATGAAGCGGAATGGGTTCAATCTCGATATGACCAACCGAATCTAATCGAGGAAAAGAGGCTAAGAGCTATTCGCCATGGTCAATTGTACCGAAGAGGATGATGCGAGCTTACAATAAGAAAGTCCGCCCAGTATTCCATGAGGAGACTTGGTGTTGAAACAGATCCTCCCTATGCAAAAAGACTTGAGGGAAAGTGGATGCCCAATTGGGAGGGACCTACGTTGTAAAGAAGGCCTTTTCGGAGGAGCTTTGATACTAGCCGAGATGGATGACAAAAATCTACCAAATCAATTAACGCAGACTCGGTCAAGAAGTACTTAACGAAGGTGGACCAAGATGAAAAACCACAAAGGGCATCTTGAGTTCAAAAAAAAAAAAATTGGAGAGGCCAAAGCGAAAACCCATGAAAGCGCTTTGAGACCAAAGGGCTTTGAGTTGAAAACCAAAAAAGGCGGCTCAAAGTATGATCAACTCGTGAGGGGCATCTGATGGTTTCGCTATACTTGAATCAACAAATGAGGAGATATGTTACGTCTTGGGGCATCTACAAGGTACTAGGGATCTTCTAGACACATGTTGAACTCGAGTGGTCTTCAAGAAGTACATCTGAAAAAGCTCAGATTGTGATATCCGGGGCATCAATACCATCTTACTCATATTATACCTTAATAGAATTTGTTTTCCTTGTTCAACCTATTTTCACGGGTTTTTATCCGAATAAATTTCAGTTTTATTCATTTCTATAGTCTTGTTTCAAGCATTTTTCTTTGAAATGATGATTACTGAACTAACAATACTTTCACAAAAGAAGTTTTATGCACTACTCTGAAAGTTTCTAAAAATACAAGAATCCGAAATAGGACACTTGTTTAGAACTAACCAGACTCAAAAGGGCTCAGAGACTTGAGATAAGGATTTAAGCAGTGACGACATCTTCAGATTAGCTGTTAAAAGTATCAATGAACAAAGAAGATACACGCCGAGGGTCACCTTAATAAACAGTAAGCAATAACAGCCCAAATGTTAAAAATGGATCATTCTCATAACATTTTGCATCCATTCATAACATTCATGATACATATGGTTAGGAACATCTTTCATGACATCCTAATCATTTGACATATGCATAGACCCCATGAAATCACTTCTACGTAGGTTCCTCGGAGGACAATGTAGCAAGGTTAATGGGAGTTATTGAAGCAATGAGATCTTATCTCTCTGGCGGGAGTAGAGCGGATCAAAGATTCGACCTTATCCTCACCGGCGGGGTGAAGCGAGCTAAAGATAGTAGATCCTATCTCCACCGGCGAGAGTGGAGCGGATTGAAGACCATAGATCTTATCTCTCTGGCGGGAGTAGAGCGGATCGAAGATTCGACCTTATCTTCACCGGCGGGGTAAGCGGGCTAAAGATAGTAGATCCTATCTCCACCGAAAGGCGAGTGGAGCGGATTGAAGCAGATCTTATCTCTCTGGCGAGGTAAGCGGATCGAAGATTCGACCTTATCTTCACGGCGAGGTGAAGCGGGCTAAAATAGTAGATCCTATCTCCACTTGGCGGGAGTGGAGGCGGATTGAAGACCATAGATCTTATCTCTCTGGGCGAGGAAGCGGATCGAAGATTCCACCTTATCTTCGGGAGTAAGCGGATCGAAGTGAAGCTTCTGGCTAAAAATAGTAGATCCTATCTCCATTGGGCGAGTGGGCGGATTGAAGACCATAGATCTTATCTCTGGCGGCGAGGTAGAGCGGATCGAAGATTCGACCTTATCTTCACGGCGGGGTGAAGCGAGCTAAAATAGTGAATCCTATCTCCACCGGCGAGTGGAGCGGATTGAAGACAATAGATCTTATCTCTATCGAAAATTCGACCTTATCTTCCTTTGGCGGGGTAGAAGCGGATCAAAAGACAAATCCTATCTCCACCGGCGAGTGGGCGGATTGAAGATAGCATGATCTTATCTCTCTGGCGAGGTAGAAGCGGATCGAAGAAGCCTTATCTTCACTGGCGGGTGAAGCGAAGTTAAAGATAGTAGATCCTATCTCCACCGCGCGAGGAGTGGAGCGGATTGAAGATAGCAGATCTTATCTCTCTTGGCGGAGTAGAGCGGATCGAAGATTCGACCTTATCTCCACCGATCGGGAGTGAAGCGAGGCTAAAGATAGTAGATCCTATCTCCACCGGGCGAGTAGAGCGGATTGAGGATAATAGATCTTATCTCCACCGAGCGGTCGAGTGGAGCGGATCGAAGATTGAAGCCTTATCTCCACCGGCGGGAGAAGATGGATCTTATCCCGCGGGCTAAAGATAGCAGATCGCAACAAAACTTCCACACTCTGGAATGCGAGGAAGCATTGAGAAGTTAAGATCGAACAAACCGGGGCAAAATTGGTCCTTTTAAAGTCTTTGCTCTATTCTTGTTGCACGACAATGAGCAAGAGGGCGGTATAAGGCCCAATTTTAAAATAAAAAACACACGGCCCAAAACCCAAATAAAACAGCCACAGCCCAAAACCCAAAATCTAACAAGGAAAACCTAGCAGTCTTTTAAACGCCCTTGCCGCCAGCAGAGACCCTCTTTCCATAGCGTCTCTGGGGACACCACGCGGCGTGCACCGATCCACGTCTCCACGTCGAGGCATGAGCCATCACGCACCTACAAAATAGAAAACAGATAATAAAAGTTAAAAAAAGGCTATAAAGCATAGCAAATCATAAAAAGCGGAGGCGATCTAGGGTTTTGGGAGAGATAAAAGCAGAGAAAAACACTTGTAATCAAGGATTTGAGAAATACAAAAGAATAAAACAAAGGTTTGGTTTTTCTCTTTGACATTTTTTTTTTTATATTATTTTTTTGAATCTATTTTTTCTGGTCTTCTTTTAAAAAAACATAGAAAGGTAAAAAAAAAACCTTACCTTTTAGATTAGGCCACGTGAGCGGTGGCCACGACAACAATAGCGGTGGTAGGAGACTCACGGGTGACTTCATGGAAATCGCCAGAGACCCTCTCTCTGTTTTGTTTTTTTCAAAGAGAGAGAGAATGAGGAATTCGAAAAAATTGGGCTTTTATAGTGTATATAAACGGCGCCGTTTTTGGCTTTAGGGTCAGAGGCCAAAACGACGTCGTTTTGGTCCTCTGACCCGCGACCCGACCCGCACCAAGGATAGGATCCGCGTGTTTTCTATTGGAGGGGCTAATTGCGCGTTTAGCCCCTCCGCTTTTTACTAGTTTTAAAATCGACTTTTTCTTTCGATTTGACCCCAAAGTTTCTTTCAATTTCAATTAAGCCCCAGGTTAAGTCGGCGTTTTCTTGTGGTGGGATTTATTTCCTTTTGGTCCCTCAAGTTGCGCGCATTTTCAATTTCATCCTTTATCATTATTCGTTTTAAATTTGGCCCCGGATATTACTGCTTTTATCCCAATTTAGTCCTTTTTCGTTTATTTTAGCTATTTTACCATTAAATTAGTTTTTTAAATTCTTTTTACTTTATTTTATATCATTATTATTATTATAATCATATTATTTACATTATTATATTATTATTATTATATATGGTTATTATATATATATATACTATTGCTTTACTACTACTAGTTTATTATTATTACTATCAATTTTATTGTTGTTTTATTATTTTATTATTAAATCTTCCTTTTATTTTATATTCTTGTTTCTACTATCCTTTATTATTATTATCCCTATTATTTTACATCTATATATATCATTATTACTATACTATATTTATTATTATTATAGTTATCATCATATTATTTTATTCCACACTATTATATCTATTATTTTATATATCATGGTTTATTTCAGTTGCTTTACTATATATTATTACTTTTGCATCTATTATTTTTATTGTCATCGGTTTACCTTTATTTCTTTAATTACTTTTTATTACTATTAATATCATTACTTTTTTCATGTATCCATTATTAGTATTAGCTGTCTTATTTATCACATATTTTCTTCACCGTAATATTATCGTTTGTTCGTTTTTTGCATATACTGTTCCCCATTATTATCATCGTGTCCATATTTCAAGATTTTTGCCTTTGTTTTTTTTAAAAATTTATAAATGGGCTTTGATGAAGGTAATATTCGTATTTAGAAGTCAGAAATCGTACCCAATCGTCTTTGGGTTTGATTTTTCGTTCATCTAGATCACTAAATATCCTTTAAAGATTTTTGACCATGTTTCATAAAGGTAATTTTGTGTGTTTGGAAGTTCAGAAAATCGTGCCCAATCGTGCTGGGCTTCGACTTTTCGTTCGTCCGGATCACTAAATGTCCTTTGAAGATCTTGATCATATTTTTGAAAATAAGGCAATGTTTAGTGTTTGGAGGTTCAAGAAATTCGTGCCCAATCGAGTTTGGGTCTCGATTTTACATTCATCTAAACAACTAGATATCCTTCACAAAATTTATTTTCCCTTCTCGTATTTCTTGAATAAGGGCAATATTTCATTATTGAAATCCAAGGAATCGTACCCAATCGTCTTTGGGTTTGATTTTAGTTTTAGCCAAATAGTGAAATACCCTTTTCAAATTACACTCCACGTATTTTGGAAATCATAAAATGATCTTGGGATCGAGAGTTTGAAGCATCGTGTCCTATCGTCTTGGACATGATATTTCACTTTTGAACAAGAGAGTTTGATATCCAATCTGAGTCATTCAAATATTTTCTCCTACTCTAAAATACTTCCTAACTTTCGATATTAAAGACATTAATCAATCAATACGGTACCAATTTTGGGCGTTCGAGGTGCTAATCCTTCCTCGTGCGTAACCGACTCCCGAGCCCATTTTCCTAAAATTCGTAGACCAAAATGTTTTATAAGTGGCCCAATCACACTTCAAAAAGGATTGGTGGCGACTCCGTTTTTCTTTTTAAAGTCGGCCCGTTTTCCAAACAAAAAAATGGTTCCGACAATTAAAATAAAAAATTATATTGAATTATTTATTACGGTATTGTCATCAATCTTGAAGCGGTGCCAAGAATTTTTGACGCCAACTCAATCAGATATTTTATTAATATAATATATATACAACTTAAAATGTATAAAAATAGCTTTACTTGAATTGTAAATTAAAGGTTTTATTATAATGTAATTGGCGTGAGGTTTAAATCGTACCATATGAATATTTTATTAATTTTTTAAAAGTGAAAATCCTATTATACCTCAAAAATATTACATATTTTAATTACGAAATGACATTCTCGGAACTTTGAGAGTTGCATCGACTTAGCTAGGAGCTTAAATTATAGTATAGATATATATGGTTGAAAAAGAAATTACATAGAAACAAAATAGAATTCAGGTTAAAATGGTAAAGTTAAAAAC